>JARKNS010000010.1:26245500-27543500 GCA_029990575.1 Petunia axillaris subsp. axillaris | reverse complement strand
TCCTGTCCCAATTGCCATCCCTAGTGAAAAGCTAAAAAATAACAAGTAAAAATAGATGGAGAAAGTAATAAAAAGAATAATTGCATCGATTAAAAGCACCATACAAGCGAGATTAATCGTGTACATATGATGCCCTTCTTGTCGACAATCAATGCAAAGTACGGAAGATTAGGCTCTCTTCCATTGCATGGATTAAGACTTAAAGAGCATGGTAGAAGTTAATGGTAGTTCAATGGAAGATAACTCCAATAGTTTAATGATAGTCTGATTATTAGTAACAACTGAATTAATTTTATATGTGTTGTGAGCACCTCTTCCACATTTGTTAAAAAGAGAGATGCTAATGGATAATATATTATAGACTAAATAGGCTTTTCCACCTATTAAACTAGTCTTTTGGATTGGGCTCTCATATTTGGTCTATAACATTGGTGCTTTCATTAAGATTCCACGCTTAGGGGCCACAACTCGGAGTGGTGGCCTGAACCCAAAGGAGGTGCCAGCAGTGACCAACTGGATAGCCATGACCAACGGGATACTCGGAGTGGTGACTTGTGCTGGGAGTGGTGGCATGGACCTAAGAGGGGTGCCAGCCGTGGGCAACCGTGACCAACGAGATTGTTGGTCCTCAAGCGGGGGGTGATTGTTGTGAGCACCTCTCCACATTGATTAAAAAGAGAGATGCTAATGGACATATATTATAGACTAAAGGGACAATTACATTGAGAGACACCCCACTCATGAAAATTACCAAAAAAGACCCCTATTTTGCTACCTTACATGACATAGCACCCTCTTCCTTTTTTTTATTTTTTCTTTCACTCCATAGCACCCCCTTTATAAAGAAAAAAAACCCTAGCCCCCATTTTTCCTCTCCTCCTTCCCTCCTTCCCATTTTTCTCTCCTCTCTTCCCCATTACACATAATCCGCCCCCCCCCCACTCTTCCACCACTGCCCCACCATCATCCCCTCTCCTCCAAACCACCGATGTCGCCGTCGCCGAGGTCATCACCGCCGCCGCCGCCGCAGCTTCTTCTTCTTCTTCTTCTTCTTCTTCTTCTTTTCGTTTTTTTTTTTTTTTTTTTGCTTTATGAATAGCAATGTTGATTTTCGTTGTATAATCCGATCCAAACTCCGGTGAGGAGTTTATTTATCGAGTTTCTTTTTTTCTTCACTTTTATCATAAAAATTCATTGAGATCTACTAGTTTTTTATTAAAACTTTTGTTTAATGTTTAGATCTAGTGTTTTTCTTGTATAAAATTGTATAGATCTGGGATGTTTGTTAAGCTTTTGTATAAAAGCTGCCTGAAGTACTGTTTAAAGTCAGTTTTGCGAGCTTATACATTTTTATACAAATTTATACAATTCTGTAAACGTGTATAAAAATGTATAAATCTGTATATGTACGCATTAACAGTGTATAAAACACATTCTATGCATTGTAAATTTTGTATAAAGTTGTATATGCGTGTATGAACAATGAATAAAATAGTATAAATTTCAGATTCGTGCACTTTTATGGATGTTTTGTATAAAATTTATATTTTTTATGTATATTTTTGTATTTTCCCTCTTGCATACACAATTTTATATGTATTTACATGTATAATTTATTATTTTGATAGATTTAGGTGTATAAAATTATCAAAAAATAATTATTTAAACAAATCCACAAATAAAATAAACAAATCCGATGAATTTTTGATTTTCCGGCCACCGGCCGGCGGCGGCAGCGGTGGCAGGTCGGTTCCTGGTGGTGGGGCAGTGGTGGGGGAGGGTGAGGGAGTGGTTCCTAGGGTTTTAGTTTAAATGGGTGCTATGTTGTGTAATTTTGAAAATAAGGGGGTGATATGTTGTGTAATGTAAAAATAAAGGGGTGCTATGGATGAAATGTGGCCTCTCATTTGTAATTTTGTGTTGAGAGGTGCCTAGTTTTGAAAATTCCCCTAGACTAAATATGCTCTCCCACCTACTAGACTAGTCTTTTGGGTTGGGCTCTTCTATTTAGTCTATAACAATATGTAGTGTGTGATTTTGATGCGTAGCCATTTTTGTACACACTAAATGAGGATTATCCACAGTTTCAAAATTAATTGAGGAATAGTCACCGGACGCTCACTTACACTCCATTAGCGTTGACAAACATCACAGACTAGTCGCAGTACAAAAACTGAAATTTTGAACTAACATGTTCAAAGTCCCATTATTTTATAATGAGATTCGTGTTTATAGTACCCTGGAACTTTGTATATAAAGTCTAGTCTCAGTATTTTATACTGGGATTCATGTCTGGAGCTTTATATATAAATTCTCAGTATTTTATACTGGGATTAGTGTTTACTTGATGTTCTCTACTGAAACTTTAAACACTTTAGTTCAAGCCCCAGTATAAAATACTGGGACTTGTACGGAGGTGGCTAGTCTTCAAACAGTTTTGTGCCGCTGACTAGTATTCATTTAGCGCGGTCAAAACAGGCTACGAGACTAAATTTTTGCATATGTAGTTACCATTTGATGTAAATATTACTCCATCCGGTTCACATTATTTGATGTTTTAAATGTTTTCAAGTGTATTAAGAAAATCATATTTTTAGCACTAGTTAACAGTGTAGTTGGCTATATTAGTCCTTATTCAAGCTAAGGGTGGCCAGCGGTCCGGTCCGGTCCGGAACCGGTACCGGAGTCCGGTTCCGGTCCGGAACCGGTACCGGAGTCCGGTTCCGGTCCGGAACCGGGCCAAAAAAATTTCAAACCGGTGGAATTCCGGTCTACCGGTCCGGTCCATGCCGGTTTCAAATATTGGAGCCGGATCGGAACCGGTTCCGGCGACCGTTAGGCCGGTCGGTACCGGTCCGGTCCGGCCGGTTAACGGTTTTTTTGTTTTTTTTTTTTTTTTTGTTTTTTAGGCAAATAAAACTAAAATTTGAAAAACTTAACAATTTATTTAAACATCATTTGTGATAATTAGGTAAATTATATTTTTTAATGAAACAAATTAACAAAATAATTATGTAAATTATATTTTAAAATTTATTAATGTAAAGTTTATTGAATGAGAAATAAATAATTGAACGATGTCTTCTAGTTTGTTACTTTATCAGTGTAAAGTTTATGAAACAAAACAAACGTTTATTGAATGAGAAATAGATAATTGAAATGACAAAACAAACTAGAAATCGAAAAATTACAAAGATACTAAATAAACTAGAAATTCGAAAATACATAATTGAAATAGATATTCCCTTAGCCATCTCTTCAAATTTTCAATCACGCGGAATAAAGCCATTTATTATATCCCATTCGGTTCTGTGGTTTTTTTTTAAGTGTTGCCTAAACTTTCCCGTCTCTCCATTGTTGGGTCCAGTGTAAACTTGCCACTCTTTGTTACAGATGTTACATTTAGCTTTCTGAGATTCAGTATCTTTCGTAATAAGTTCCCACACTATAGAACGACGTCTTCGTTCAGGAGCAGCGGGAGCAGCGGGAGCTTGATTTTCAGCCATTATAATTGTTTGGATTTTGGAAGAAATTTAGAAAATAGCCTTTGAGAGTAATTTGAGAGATAAATTGATAGAAAATAGTAAATTGTGTGATATAATGATGAAATAATAGGGTATATATAGATAAAAATAGGTTGGGGGGGGGGGGGGGGGTTATGGGGGGCGTTTAGGGGGGGTGATAGGCAAATATAGCCGTTTTTGGCCGTTGGGCCAAAATGCCGGTCCGGTCCGGTCCGGTCCGGTTCGGTCCGGTCCAGTCCGGCAGTTCGGCCCAAATAAGTTTTTTTTTTTTTTTTTTCCATTGAGTTTTATTTAAAGTGATGGAAACTTTGAAAAATATTACAACAAAATATTATTTAGTTTTTACTTGTATATATTAAAGTTTAAACTTAGAATAAAAAAACTTGTAGTATTTTTTATAATTTGAACTTGTAGTTTTGAATTAATTTGTTATGTTCAATATTCAAAGTTTCAAACTTTGAATTAATTTTAGTAAATTCAAATTTTTGAATTAATTCTTTAAGTTCAAAATTCAATATTTGAACTAATTTACAAACTAGTAATTAATTGTAGTATTTTTTGCGCAAACTATAAATTAAAAATAAATAGTATGAAGACAATAGTTGTGATTGAATTCCAAGACTTGGAGCAATTTTATTGAATTGTTTAAGATATAAGAAGTGCAAATTACATCTAAACAAAAACTTGTAAATTCAAAATTCTTATTTAGAATATTACATTCTTTTAAACATATTAGCTAGTTTCTTGAGGACACTTGTAGGCTTTTCTTTTGGAACTGGCCGTTGTTGATCTTGTTCATCATCTCCTTCTGGTTCTTCGTCTTCTTCTTCTTCTTCATTGCCGGTTTGACTCCCTTCACTTGTTCCGTCGCTCAAAATTTGATCGATATATGCTCTGCCCCTTTCCTTAGTAAGTTCTGGTAGACCAAAGTTTCTTCGCTCTGCTCTTATCCAATCCCTGAATAAAACTCCTGTCTCCATTGCCTCCTCTCTCAACGAATATCTGTGATCTCCAATTTGAAATCTTCCTTGGCTGAAAGCGCTTTCCGATGCAACTGATGAAGCTTGAATTGTTAATATATCCCGGGCCATTTTTGCAAGAATTGGAAATTGCGATTCTTGATTCTTCCAATAATCCAACAAATTCGCAGTTCCAAAGTTGTTAAGTTTCTTTGGATATTGAATTAAATACACTTGGAACTCGCTGTATTCCTCTCCGTACTCGTCCTGTTCTGAAAGCAACTTTTCGTCAAGTCCCCCAAAAGTGCGCATTCCTGCTCCTGCCTGTGAAGAACTTTGCCCGGTGGATAGTATTGGTTCCGTTGGCTCTGCAGTGTCTGCCCAAGCTCTATACTTTACAAAAACAGCCACGGTATCTGCATAAACTTTAGCAACAGCCTCGTCTACACTTGGATACCCATTAGTAGCAATTTCATCTGGAGTAATTTCTAAATTTGCATATACTTCTCTAACAAGTCGTTCAGTTAACTTAATTTTAAAAGCAGGATGCAACACAGAAGCAATGTAAAAAAGAGGAGGAATTGGAAAAAAATATTTTCTAAACTTTTCAATCATTAACCGTACAGCCGGTAAGTAAACTGCATATTGTTTATACATTTTCAATAATTCCGATATTCCAGCTATATAATATAACATGGTAGGAGTAGTTGGATAATATTGACCGGAAAATTCTAAAGTAGCTTGATAAAATTTATGTAAAAACTGAAGAAGATGTTGAACAACTTGCCAATCCTCATCTTTAAGGTGATAGATTTCCATAAAATGTTTATTATACATTTGAGAAATAGGCAGTCTATATTCATAAGCAACATTCAATGCCTCATATAAAGTGTTCCACCTAGTACAAACTTCCTTTGGGACTCTCCTAACTGGCATTCCTAATTCTACACATTTTCTTTCCCATTCTCGTCTTCTTTCTTGGTTTTTATTTCTAAAAATATAAGTAATAGCTATCTGCACCTTTTTGATAATGTCGTTAAACAAGGTAAGACCATCTCTGACTACTAAGTTGTAAATATGACATGCACACCTAACATGAAAAAATTCAGGAAAAGGAGGGTTCAAAATAGGTATCAAGTTCCTAAGTGCGTCTGTGTTGTTTGTAGCATTATCTACCGTAATACTAAAAACTTTGTTAGACAAACAGTACGTACGACAAATTGATGAAACTTTGTTACAAATATAATTTCCCGTGTGTGGTTCATCAACAATTTTATAAGCAATAATACGTTTTTGAAAACCCAATCAGGATCTATCCAATGACAAGTCACAGTAATATAATCACATCCATTAGTAGAACGACCCATATCCATAGTAAGACATACTCTAGTGTCAAAGTTATCAAACATATATCGCAAATAATCCTGATATTCGTTCTTAAATTTAATAATATCATTTTTAACAGTAGTTCTTGGAAAACCTCTAAAAGAGGGATTATATATAGCCTGAACATAACGAACAAAACCAGTAGAAGAAGGAAAACTATAAGGTAAACCCTCGAGGGCAACTAGTTTAGCAATTTCTTCCCTATCCTTTTGTTTATCATAAGTAAGAAGCCCTCCTGTTAAATGGTTAATTCTTGCTTGGATACCCGAAGAAGAATCATGCGCTACTCCCCCATGTTCGGTCCCTAAATATATACCACCCGCCCGCGTTGCCCATTCTTTAGGATGTTTATTTTGTAAGTGCTTCCTAAGTTTACCCGTCCCACCCTCATTACCCCCAGTTCTAAAAACCCACACCTTATCACAAAGCCCGCAGGAGGCCGTCTGCGCTTCAACATTCTTTGATGTAAAATCCCACACATCAGATCTATCCTTACGTTTAGCCGGTATTCTACTTCTAGTAGGAGGTTCAGGAGGCAAGTCTGACTGAACTTCGGGTGGACTAGCTTGAAATTCAGGTGTTTCTTCTAAATTACCCCCGCTTTGATTCCCATATCGTGTTTCTAACATTTCGTGATCAAGTATATTATCAGCGCTAATATTATGATAATGTTGAGAATCATCTATGTGGTGGGTATTCCGACTAGAACTACCAGCAATTTCTTTACCCCTATTTCCCCTACGACCACGTGCCCGCCCCCCACTACTAGTTCCAATTGAACTTCGTTGAGACATAATAATAGCAAATAAAATAAATATATATGACAAAAAAATAATAAAAGAGTAGAAGTAGGAACGACCAACCAAATATAACCGTATAATTGAGGTGAAGTTGAAACTTGAGCCTCCACTTCAATTAATTAGTTGAATACTTGATAATCGAAAAATTGCAAAAATAGCCAAATTGATATTTTCAACCACGTAACGCCTCCAATTAACCCAATACTTGATATTTATAAACTTCACCAAGTAGCACAATATAACTTTGATAGAAACTCCAAATAGAACTTGATAAAGTAGCCAAATTATAAATTTTTAACAAATAGCCAAAGTAGAACAATAGCAATATTGTAGAAAATTTGAGAGAATTAGAAGATTTGTGTGAAAAATATGATGAAATAATGGGGTATTTATAGAAAAAAATAGTTAGGAGTGGTTATGGGGTGTATTTGGCCGTTTTTGGCCGTTGGACAACAGCTAGGAGGTCAAAATAGCCGTTGCCCAACGGCTAGAAACGGGCAGTTTTTTGTTTTTTGTTTGTTTTTTTTTTTTTTTTGACCGGTCCGGTCCGGGCCGGTTCCGGTCCCAATTTTATCCGGTCCTCCCGGTTTTTTTTCGAGGCACCGGTTCGGTACCGGGATCGGGGGCCGTTAGTGGCCAACGGTCCGGTTTCAACCGGTCCGGACCGGTCCGAGCCGGTTTCCGGCCCGATTCCGGTCCGGTCCGGTCAAAATCGGACCGTTAGCCACCCTTAATTCAAGCTATTATTACTTATTATTTTATTTAAAATCATTTATTAGTAAAGAGTGATATTGTAAAATTTCATCTTGATTTCCGAAAAGATAAAATAGTATGGAGGAAAAAAAAACTGAGATAGTATAGTTTTAACGAAATTGGGAAGAGCAGAAGCTGGGTGGAAGGAGAGTAGGGCTTGAGAAACTTTAATGCTTGACGACGTTGTCAATGAAATTCAAAACTCATACATCATTAGTACAACATATAGCTCGTAAGTCGTAACGTCTACAGCACGTGGCGTGCATTGCTCATTTAATGTAGTACTACTAGTTCACAGCATCTTAAATCTTTTTTCTTCCTCAATAGGAGAAATCAATAGTTCAGTATGAACTTACAAATTAGTACTCCTCTAGTTGTCTAGGAAGATTGATATTAATTGAGAAAAATTTGAAGAAAAGAAAGACTACTAGGCTCGTTTGTCAAATGCTTACATTGACAAGGCTTAGGAAATGTTGAGTAGCAAAATCAAAGTTAATGTTTGGTATAATACATATACAAAGTCTTAGGATATGTTGAGTACGTAGCAAAATCAAAGTTAATGTTTGGTATTCCCCTACGTGATTATGAAGATTCTTGGCCAGAGGTAACTTTAGGATTTGGAACTCATGAATAATATTTTTCCAAGAACATTTCCTTATTGGTTTACATATATCTCAAGGAATATCAGATATTGGAACGTTTTAACCACGGGGCTTTCTAATTACCACTTCTAGATTTCTTGTTTATTATTATAATTTAAGTTTAATGCAATATTGGTACAATAAATATTCTTTATCAGTGAATATATATAACTTAAATTCTTGATGTTGTATCATTGTATCACAATTTACTCATTTTGAAAGTTCACAGTTGATTAAATTTATTATTTCTGCCGACAGAATTAAAATGATATGTCCATGCACTATGGAAGTCATTATCATCATCAACATTATCTTTAATTGGAGTGGAGCAAAGTGGAGGGCATGGATTATATAAATGTCCCTATTACTGTATGAGTTTCCCTTGATGAAGGAAGAGAGTCTCGTAGTATGACGCATTCTGCTTTCTTAAATACAGATATCATATGATTCTATGAAGGTGTACTTTTGAAATTGGAAAATATGTGGTATAATAAGGATTTTTTCTTTCGGTATAACCAATTTGGCGTGAATCTAAATTAATTAAATTGATGAATTTTAAATATCGAATAGTAAACAAAAGAAAATGTGGAAATTTGGAGTAAACTTGGCTAGTCAATGAATATTAGAGTTAAATTTTATGGAAACATGTCTTGAGTTGCTCCTATGTCGTAATTGTCAAATGAAAATGTGGAAATTTGGAGGCAAACCGGAAACGAAAAGAACTTGGAGGGAAACGAGAGATGCCAAATGGAAGAAAAATATCACAAGATGTGTGAGAAAATGACTTTTCTGATTTTGGCGTTTACAACTACGAGATGATTCATGAGCATTATTAGAATTAATAAGACAAGATTTTCGTGGGGCACAGCTCAAAACAAATCTCTCAAGACTTTATTTAATTTTCACCTTTCATATGGCATAAAGTTTGCGTACATCTCGTCATTCCTTCACTTTATATTTTCCAATGTCACATTTCGAAACCAAATGTGTTGTATACTCATATGGTACGAAAAACATATACTAAGTGAGCAATACGTGACTTTATATTATATTATTTAATTTTGTATTATTAACAACAATGTTATGTGGTGGTACTTTTTAATTCAATATTACTGAGTTGTGTTTCATGTGTTTCTTAGGTCCAACATCCAGTAAATATTGTTTAACTTTATTAAAGGAGACATCCTTGTAAGTTGTCGTCATCATTATCTAACTCAAATGGATTTTGTGGATGGAGTTGCAAACTACACATCTGTATCCTCTAAATTTCAACATCACAACCTGAATTATCATTTATCACCGAAATAATACCCTATGAATCTAGCCTTAATTATTAAAGTTCAAATAAATTCAAACTACATAGTATAGCTCGATGACAGCCAAGATTACAACAAATATTTATTTTTGACGGTTACAATAAAAGGCTATAATAAATATTACTAGTATAATTAAATGGTACTACTTATTAAATTTCACTGCATAAATTTAGAGTAGTATAATATTTACGTGATAGAACATTAACTAGGAACGTAAACAATGTTTCAATTAAATACTACTCCTAGTATAAGTTAAGAACAACTATATATATTAAGTGATTATATTTAAACTAAAATCATGCCAGACCATAATTTGGAAAAGAAATACTCCAGCAAATATTAGTGACGTTTTGGATTTAATATTTGGAGAAAGTAAGTTAATTACAAGTTTGAACCAATCTTGAGAAAATAATTTAGACTAGATTATTTTCTCTTAAAAACAAACTTTATTCATTCATTTAGACACTAATCTATTCTTACTTTATAAATGGCGATAAGCAGGTCTCGGTCAACCTGCTTGCCGACCAAGGATAGAATAGGAATTTCACATTACCTGACCCCACGTATTATGGCTTTATTTAAAACTTCCTGACAGCTAATGACGTGGCTTCATTTCCACGTGGCCAAACATCCTTTCCACACCATATCATGCCTTGTGTACACACTTAAATGTTATTACCGTGCTGCAACTTGCTGCTTGATTATATAGCAGAGTAAATAGCTTTAGCTATCCGATGTGGAACAACAAAATAAAGCAAAAGAAGCAAAGTTTGTGAAGAAACTTTTATGTTCACAAACTTTTATGACCATATGTAAGGCCACTGAAGAAAGTAGGGAAAGTTAATGTTGCTAACACAAAAGCAAACAACATTTCAGTTTAGCCACATCTAATGCAGTATGTTCATAATAGTATTTGTATCATTAAAGACAAAGCAAGAGTTCTTTGCTTTCTAATGACCTCAAAACTGTGCTGGTCTATCCGTCAAATCGTACATCTTCATAAAGACGTTCCATGTAATCATTTAAAATCTTCCATACAGATTCATTTGCTACATTCTAATACTTCTCAGACATGTTTTTAATATTCTATGGAGACTCTTAGATACTACATGCTACTCTCCACTACGACAATGTAAAAACAATCAAGATGCCTTTTCTTGAAACAAAGATGCATCAACAAATCATCAAAGCATGTAAGAATCTAATAAAACTATGTTTATAGTCAACGTTTGCAAGGCTAAGGTGATGTATATGCATATTATTTAGTACAGTACACATGTTAATTAAGGTGCTGGTTATGCAAACTTGTTACTATAATCTTCCCATCTTGTCCTCTTTGAAGTTTCTTTTAAAAATAACTTTAACTACTTTATTGAAATGCAATAGCAACTATGCATATCATCATCTACACTGAATTATAACATGACCAATGAACCAAAAGTCATCTCTATGGCTTTGGTCATCAACTATGCATATCATCATCTACACTGAATTATAATCATTCACAGAAATATGAGAAATTTGGGTTTTGTTTGGAAGTAGGCGGAAAGAAATTGGAAATAGAGGGAGTGGGGAAAGTTTTCACTCATAACTTTTTAGAACATGGGATGTGTTAAAAAAAATGCTAATAATATTATTACCCATATTAGAAAATATTTTGAAGAGTGTTTTGTGTCTCATTTTATAATACCATGATCTTTGGCTAAGGACAAAATGGATAGTTTATGATTTTTATTTGGATGTTAAGTTGCAGTTAATGAAAGTTATATTAGAAGTAAATAATATAACATTAAAGTTGGATAATTAGGTTTATTTATATTTTTAGAAGTTGCAATTGCACATTGACTAACATTAACGTCGACCAGTCATAACATTGAAGGAAACTCTGTAGCTTATGTTGGTTTTATCCTCCTTAATTGCCTTTAAGATGGATCTGCTTATAGCATCCGAAGATGGTACAACATTAAAAAATCACTTAGGAGTATTATTTTGAAAAAGAATCACCAACTTTTTGTTTACTGTAAGAGAAGAGATTAAAAGATACATTGTTTGTAGGTAACTCCTTAAATTTAATACTGTATAGATGAAAATGGATTGCTCTGATCAGGTCCTCTAAATAAAAGTTACTTGATTGTAAAAGGATGTATGCATATTAAGAAAATTTCTAGCAATGATAATAGAAGACCTTATGTATGTAAAGAACAACTACTTTAATTTATAAATAGTAAATTAGAGAATTATTTTTCTCTAATTTCCTTTAGCTCTTACATAGTAGATAAAGAAATAAAATTATTAACCAAACTAAGCCATGGAATTAATTAAGTAGGTCATATAGGAGAGAGATTACAGAGTAAGCATACTGTAATTCAATCGTTACAACAGATTGAATTCTAATGCAAGACCACATATCGTGGAATACGTGTATTGTAATAGCACAAATTATTATAAAAATATTAAGCATGTTGTTCGTAACTTTTGAAATTATTTTTGCATACTTTACATAACGGTTTATTTAGTTTTAAAATGTCTTTTTGCCTTACTTTGTACTTTATATACTTCAAACGTTATTGATTCATTATTGACACTTTTATGCTAATAGAGGCTTTAGAGATCTTAATTACACAATATACTGTCAATTTTATAAATTTTTAAAGTGTAACGACACTTCTAATTTTATTATAAATAAAACTTTTACGCAAGGCACATGATAAGTATATACAATGACATGTTCACATGTATACACAAACATACACATGACATACAAGTTCATACAATAATATACAAAAGTTGTATATACAATGTACGTATATGTAACACGGTTGTTGGAATTTGTACATATTATATTACTTTGAGTTGCTATATTTTGTAAATTACACCGGTGCTTTTTAACATTATTTTCTACTCCCTCCGTTTCAGAAAGGATGAACCTTTTCGCTTTTCGAGAGTCAAACTGGATGAACTTTGACCAACAATTTAAGATGATTCTTTTCATCATATTGTTATGCGAAGAGTTGCATGTTATAGTACTTTTCGTATAGTTTTTGAATATGCAAATTTTTATTTGAAAATATTAATTTAATATAGTCTAATTTAGGTTTAAAGATTAGTCAAATTGACTTTCAAAAAGCGAAAAGGTTCATCCATTCTGAAACGGAGGGAGTAATATTTAACAAATTATTCATATTATAATTTTTTTTTAAAAATAAAATAAACAGAGAATATGCTACAAAGCTACTAGGCTCTGTCGAATTTGGTCGAAATACACTTATCCTAACGTAAAAATAATTACATTATTAAAACAAGTTATGACATGATTGTGCAAACCAAGTGTTGTATGGAGATCGACATAAGAGAGACAACAAAAAATATTGGGCCTCTGCTTAGCAGAGGCATACGTGACTAGTAGTTTTTATAAGTTTCAAAAAATATCAAAAATTCTTTTAACCTAGGGGACATAAAGGTCTCATTCGGACAAATGTGATGTCAGTATAATTTTGTCAAAATATGAATAAGAACTAGTATTATTTTCGTTTTCCATATAAGGTCAAACCAAAAACAGTAATTAATTTCTGAATCTATTATTTTTTTTTCTATATATATAAACCCCAACTTTACAACTTGCTAGAAGAGAATCCATAAGACGAATTATATTCCAGAATTATTCTAATTCCCTTACGCCAAATAAAAATATCTCCAACTCGAAGAGGGAAAAAAGTAAAAACGAACATGGCGGAGTCAGGGTGGCGGCTGCCGTCCACGTCATCTTTCCGATGGGTACGAGTAAGTTTCTCACTTCCGACGTCGTTTATGCGGTGGCCAAGGCTATTTTCCTCGTATTTCACGCCGAATTATTGGAGTCCTTTTAGAAACCACCACGACGACGACGGCGCCGTCGTATCGGCGCCGTGGAGCAGCAGTATGATGAGGTTCCAATGGTCATGGCCAGACCTAGTTGAGTTGCCTATCTCGATCGTTGATTCTATTGTCTGGTCTGTCATCTCAGCCGTTGAATCAGTTGCTCTTGTTTCCATGCTCTGTTTCTTCTTCCTCTTCTGTGGCTGTACTATTTAAGATTGATATGTAACTTACTTGTAGAAGCTTCTAGAACAGTATCGCCGGAAAATGACATACCGGCGAGTAGTGAAGTTGTATCCAGCACGTGAGAGGCACGTGGAGAGTGCCGTGTGGTGAATCCACCAGCCGCTATTTGATTGCTGTGTATGGCTCAGGGTAATTTTGTCAATTAGGTAAGAGTACACGGTGTACTCAACTTTTTTTTAAAAAAAAAATTACTAGTATTAATTAATCTCCGAATAGTGAAGCTACTAGCCTACTACTCATACTGAACTATGGGTCTCTTTATTTTACTAGATTTTAGACGCCCTTTTACTTTGCGAGTTCCTTTTGCCCTTTGCTTTTGTATATAAGTTGTGGTTGTTTATGTAGTTAATTTTACCATTTTACCTTATCAATATAGCTCTTTGAAAGTTTTAATACCGACTCGTAAAAGATATTTCAAGAAATTGTTTATAATGGAGGGGTGTAACTTTACCTTTTAGTTCCTACTTTTAACAAGCGATATAAGGCCTGAATCATTTTCAGCAAATGCAAATAAATTTCACACATGATTAGACAAAATGTAATGACGAAAGAGACAGATTTCTGTATTATTCGTATCAAGAAACATTTCTTTTTCTTTTTCTTTTCCTTTACCTCGTGAGAAACGGGGAGGAGACTGGTTGGAGGTTCTACTATTTCCTATTGAATGTTTGGTGAACTGTTTTAGCATCCCTCGTTAATAAAATGAGGAGTAAAATTGTAAGTTGTAATTTATTTGGTCAATTGCCACTTAAAAATATTACTATCTTTTGACCAAAAAACTATTTAAATGAGATGAAGCCATTTTTTGAGCAATATGACATCAAGAGCCTGTTTGCCCAAGCTTCTGAGAAGCCCAAAGTGCTTATTTTTGTCAAAAAATGCTTATTTTGAACAATTGAGGTGTTTCACCAAATTTTTTTGATGAAAAATAAGTGTTATTTTTCTACTGTGGGAAAGAAGCTGAAAAAAGTAGTTCACCCTAAAAGCAAATCAGAAGTTTTTAATTTATTTCCCTACAAAAATATTTATATACCAAATTATCCATATTTATTAAAATAATTGATTATCAATTATAAAGGTGATACCCCAACGCAAACCGGTACTCTACAAAGTGCTTTTTCAAAAGTTTATAGAAGCTTGGCCAAATAGGGTCTAAGTTTTTCTTGAAAATTAAATAGGCAGTTTGTTACTCCATTTTTTTCAATTGATTTAAGAACAACAGATTTGTGTCCATAAAAATTAAATATTTTATGTTCGAGCTAAGGCATTTGGTGGTATTTTCACTTTTCAAACTCTCTAAGAGAACATTTTTGAATTGTTTCTTCTCACTAATGAACAAAGTTCATAAGATACTCATACTTTGTGTGTGTGTGTCCCCTTGAATGAGGAACTCCAGAATCGTTCAGAAGAAATTGGGTTTCAGCTTGAAAGTATTAGGTCTGACCATTGAACTGAATTTGAGTATGTAGAAGTTGGTCCTAGGCGGCGTTTTCATAAAATTTTGCTCTGTATCACATACTCTAGTACTTTAATTTATTTATGGTGCTTCCCATTAAGGTAGCATAGTCTACCTATTTACTGACAAGTATACTACAAATTTTAAATTTATAAGCGTGTTGACTAGGTTCACTTTATTATTTCTATATTTAAGAGACGATCATACAAGTAAGGCACGACAAGTTTACTTCACACAGTTTATTGTCATTTTTCCTTTAGGACAAAACCTCTTGCAACTGAACTTTTCTTCTTCATCTTTAATATCAGAGGCAGAGATATTAAAATCTGCACAATTATTGTAATTCGTTCCCCCCCTTTTACCTCGCAAACCTTTTTAAAACTATTTTTAGTGTTGGATTTAGATAACTTTTAGCGGAAAAAGCTTAAATATTTGTTGTTATGGAACATTGTCAAGGTGAGTGGCAGAAAGCCAGAAACTAGGAAAAAAGACAAAACTTTGTGAGTGGTTTTGATTTTAGAATCGTAATTGCGCTAATTGAGCCGCTAAAAAGGCCAGCTAAGTTTCCTTAATGGTTAAAAGATTCCCCAAATTTCCAGAGTTTGCATTTGTCTCCTCCTTTTTATGAATTTATAATCATAACTATCTTTTTCTTCCACTAACTCTCTGGCCCCAGGCCAACCAGGTGGGATAAAGATTGATAGAACATTGAACAGATGTAGGAAAATAGATGCTTAATTTTGGTGCAGCCAGGTTATTGAGTGATAATGACAATTAACTAGCCAAATATTTTTTTAGAAAAACTAAGAATTTAAACATAAAAGGAAGTGATAGTGAGAGAATTAAACTTGTTTATTTCTTCTAGAAATATTAAACAAAGAAATAAAGGCTATTCATTTGTAATTAGCATTGTTTAAGCATTTTAGGAGGTTTAACATTCATATGGATTAATGTTATGGTGGAAGATATTGTTCAAATTGTTCTCAAGAAGTTATCATTGAGGGTGAGGGAGAAGGCTAGATGTGTACTTAAGGACGGTGACAAACTGAACATGACTGAACATGAGCATCCTTGTGTTTAGTCAAAGCACTTTGAATTCCTCCTAAGGCTGTCTACCAGCCCGGCCAGGTCTGGTTCCGGTGTGGCTTGCCGGTTCCGGTCCGGTCTGGTGTAATGAAAAAAAATAAATGCTGGGTTTTTGGTTGTATTCGATCCGGTCCGGTCCACCGGCCCATTCAATGGCTTCTGTGTCAGAATTGGTACTGCTAGGTGCAACTCGGTCCAGTACTGGTTCGAACCGGTTCGGTTCCGGTCAAGTAACGGTTTTCATTTTTTTTTTGTTTTTTTGTTAATTTTTTTAAATTATATTTGATACTTTGTAATAAACTATTTTCAAAAATATATACAAAAATTGTAGATAAAATAGCAAGACAAAAGCACTTTATTGAATAATATTTGATAAGTTAAGAAATACATAATCAAATTGACAAACTAGAAACTAGAAAATTACATAAACATAGATTTTTCCTTAAGTGTTTCGTCAACGACTCAAGGCAGATATTATTTTTCCATCCGAGTGGTAGTTAAACTTCATAGTCCCTCCACTAGGTTGTCCAGTGTAAATATGCCAAACTCTCTGCCAAAGATTATACTTAGCAACTTGAGTTTCACTATTTTCTGTAATAAATTCTCAAACTTTCGATCTATTTTGTTGTTGGGCTTCAAGTTGAGCTTGAGTAGGTTGATTTCGAGACATTTTGATAGAAATTTAGAAAATAACCTTTGATAGTAATTTTAGAAATATATAGGTAAAAAATATAGAATTGTGATATAATTGATGAAAATATCGTTATTGATTCCTAGAAGATATTGTTCAAATTGTTCTCAAGAAGTAATTGTTAGAGGGTGAGAGAGAAGGCAAGATGTCTACTTAAGGACAGTGACAAACTGAACATCCTTGTGTTCAGCCAAAGCACTTTGAATCCCCTCCTACTATCATAGAGAATCAATGAAGTCCACAAAAGAGTTTTCATCATCTAAAAAGGCCATGCAAACATCTAAGTTGGAAGCATATATATGCAATTCCTTCACTTCCAGTTGCCCAGTAAACTGAATGGTACTCCTATTTTTTCTTGTTACTCAGCAAAAGGTATCTCTTATGTTCAATATCCTATTTCCAAGTTCCAAAAAACAAAAGTTGTGAACTTAACAGATTCTGTAAATGCAATTTTTTTGAATGAAAAAGGAAAGGATATTACATAGGATGTTCCAAAGTATTTCTTCAGGAAAAGAAACATATCTAGCCATGCTATAGAAATGGCTTTTGGATCCTCTGTTTCGTAAACTCAAAAACCTTTGTTGCTAATTTAGTCTACTCTTTAACAAGTGTCCCTTCATCCATCACTAAAGTTTCTGTTGGGGTTTTGGAATAAATAGAGTGTGAATGGGAAATGGGTGGGAAGGTGAAAAGGTTCCTTTTTGTAAGGAAATGCACCTTCTCCCATATTGGTAGAGGAAAAGACTTTTGTTGGGTTTAAATACAAATTCACTTCTCTTAGCTCTTAAAAGGGTTAGAGAAGAATGGAAGCCTCGCGCCGTCGTCGTCGCTCGCTCGTCTCGGCTTCGAATTTCGGTCAATTGATTTGATTGACTTAATTTTTTGGACCAACAAAACTAAAAATATTAATTAATTAATAATTTATTATTAATATTTAATATTTAATCTGTTTGTGTAACAGAAATCTGAATGTATTAATCTGGTTCTCCCACTCTCCCACGTTTTCCCATTAACTAAAAAAAATTCATCACTAACATTTAGTGAATTCAGCCATTAGTGGCAGTAAATTCAGGTGTTAGTGGCAGTGAATTTAGCCATTAGTGGTGATGAATTCAGATTGTTAGTGGCAATGAATTCAGCCATTAGTGGTGACTCTCCCTTCCATTTCCCATGGCTATATAAACTGGTCAGTCTTTAACATTTGAAAAAACACTGAAACACAGAAATACAAAACTTCTTACTGCATTCCCACTCTTTTCTGCATACTAAGTAAGTCTTAGTAAGTCGTGTGATTTGCTCCGTTTCTTTGAGTTCGCAGTGTTCTACTGTTTGAAGTGCCGCTACAGTAGAACTGTTATCCCGTTCCATTCTGGGAGAAATTACCCCGTGAACCTTGGGCAACTGTGAGGGGTTAGATTTCTTAAGGAGACACAAGTAAATTGTGGGTTCGGGATCGTCCCATAACAAACTGATAATATACTTCTGTTTTTCTGTCTTTTCTGATTTATTTGGTTGCAGGAATAACAAGCTTAAGAAATCTAATGTTATTTATTTTCTGCACTTAAATAAATACTGCTTAAGGAGACTAAAACCTTTGTGGTTTTCTACTCGTATATAATATATTAATCTGCTGTGGAGACTAAAACCTTCGTGGTTTTTCTACTCCTAATTACTGTGAAATAATCTGTTTGTGGGGACTAAAAGCCTTCGTGGTTTTTTCTACTCCTATTGTTTAAACAGTTTATTAATATTGTTTCTGCTTGTGTCACTTGACAGAGATGACTAACGGAGCTGAACAAACTGTCCCTGCTGTGAATACGAATGCTACCGCAGTTTCTGGTGCTGCTGGGCATAGCCATGCTGCTGCAACGGTTATGCCACCTGCAGAAAAGCCGGGGAAGTTTTCTGGTGTGGATTTTAAAAGGTGGCAGCAAAAGATGTTCTTTTATCTGACCACCTTAAGCCTGCAAAGGTTTATCAAGGAGGATGCTCTAGTCCTGACTGATGAAACACCTGAAAACGAACGCTTCCTTGTGATTGAGGCTTGGAAGCATTCTGACTTCCTATGCAAGAATTACATTCTAAGTGGCTTGGAAGATGACATGTACAACGTTTACAGTAATGTTGAAACGTCTAAGAAACTGTGGGATGTTCTAGAAAAGAAATATAAGACTGAAGACGCTGGACTGAAGAAATTTGTGGCTGCCAAATTTCTGGATTATAAAATGGTGGATAACAAATCTGTTGTGTCCCAAGTCCAAGAACTTCAAGTCCTTATCCATGATCTCCTTGCTGAAGGTTTGATCCTGATTAATACTTATGTTAAGAGTATTATTTATATTGTTGCTAACAAACTTTTCGTTGAAGGTTTGAAGATTAATGAAGCGTTTCAAGTTGCAGCCATGATTGAAAAGTTACCTCCATCATGGAATGACTTTAAAAATTACTTGAAACACAAGCGCAAGGAGATGACCCTTGAAGATTTGGTTGTACGCTTGAGGATTGAAGAGGACAACAAATCTGCTGCAAAGAAGGCTCGTGGAAGTGCTGCAATAGCGGGAGCAAATATTGTTGAGCATACTCCAAATCAAAATAAGAGAAAGAAGCCTTCTGGAGGGAAGACCAACCCCAGCAAGAAAAAATTCAAGGGAAATTGCTACAACTGTGGCAAGAGTGGACATAAGTCCGCAGACTGTCGTGCTGCAAAGAAGGACAGGAAAAAGGAAAAAGGTCAAGCAAACATGGTTGAAGAGACAAAATTGGCCCAAGGAGTGCAAGACATTGATTTATGTGCAATGATTTTTGAATGCAACTTAGTTGGAAATCCTAAGGAATGGTGGATTGATTCAGGAGCCACCCGCCATGTTTGTGCTGTGAAGGAAGCCTTTGCTTCATATGCTCCCACTGGACCTGATGAGGCGCTCTCTATGGGCAATTCTGCAACGGCCAAAATTGAAGGATATGGGAAGATATTCCTCAAGATGACGTCTGGCAAGGTTGTGACTCTGACCAATGTTCTTCACGTTCCTGAAATAAGGAAGAACTTGGTCTCTACTGCACTTCTTGTTAAAAATGGGTTTAAGTGTGTGTTTGTTTCTGACAAAGTTGTAATAACTAAGAATGAGCTGTATGTAAGAAAAGGTTACCTGACTGAGGGCCTTTTCAAACTCAATGTAATGGTCGTTGACACTATGAATAAAATTGCAGCTTCTTCTTACTTACTTGAGTCAAATAATTTATGACATTCTCGTTTGGGACATGTCAATTATAAAACCTTGCGAAAAATGATCAATTTGGAAGTATTGCCTAAATTTGATTGCGCTAAGTCAAAATGTCAAATATGTGTTGAGTCTAAATATGCTAAACACCCTTACAAGTCAATTGAAAGGGAGTATGAACCATTAGACTTAATTCATACAGATATTTGTGACATGAAGTCAATACCATCTCGCGGTGGAAAGAAGTATTTCATAACTTTTATTGACGATAGCACTCGTTACTGCTATGTTTATTTACTTAGTAGTAAAGATGAGGCAATTGACGCATTCAAGCAATACAAAAATGAAGTTGAAACGCAACTTAACAAAAAGATCAAAAATGATAAGAAGTGATAGGGGTGGAGAATATGAATCTCCTTTTGAACAAATATATTTGGAATATGGCATTGTTCATCAAACAACTGCCCCTTACACGCCTCAATCTAATGGGATTGCGAAAAGGAAAAATCGGACATTAAAGGAGATGATGAATGCCTTGTTAATCAGTTCGGGTCTACCCCAGAACTTGTGGGGGGAAGCTATATTCACGGCTAATCAAATACTCAATCGAGTTCCCCATAGCAAAACACTTTCCATTCCATATGAAAAGTGGAAAGGAAGGAAGCCCAACTTGAATTACTTCAAAGTGTGTGGGTGTTTGGCAAAAGTGCAAGTTCCAAAACCCAAAAGGGTTAAGATTGGACCGAAAACAGTTGACTGTGTTTTCATTGGGTATGCTATAAACAGTAAAGCATATCGGTTTCTGGTTCATAAATCAGAAAATCCCGACATTCATGTTAATACGGTGATGGAATCAGACAGTGCTGAATTCTTTGAAACTATATATCCGTATAAGAAGGAATGTGAGTCAGTTGGTGAAAGATCCAAACGACCTCGGGAAGGAACCAAAGGAATTTCACCAAATAAGGAAGAACCAAGACGAAGCAAGCGTCAAAGAACTTCTACTTCGTTTGGAGATGACTTTGTCACTTTCCTGTTGGAAAATGAGCCTCGGACGTTTAAAGAAGCAATGTCTTCTTCAGACTCTCCATTTTGGAAAGAGGCAGTCAATAGTGAAATATAATCTATTTTGAGCAACCATACTTGGGAGTTGGTTGATCTTTCTCCTGGAAACAAACCATTAGGTTCTAAGTGGATTTTCAAAAGGAAAATGAAAGCTGATGGCACTATTGACAAGTACAAGGCAAGGCTTGTTGTTAAAGGCTATAGACAACAAGAAGGTCTTGACTACTTTGACACATACTCGCCGGTAACCAGAATTACATCCATTCGTATGTTAATAGCGTTAGCCGCCGTGTATGGTCTGGAAATCCATCAAATGGACGTTAAGACAGCGTTCTTAAACGGGGATTTGGAGGAAGAAATTTACATGGAATAACCTGAAGGGTTCGTGGTTCCAGGTAAAGAAAAGATGGTGTGTAAACTTGTTAAGTCACTTTATGGACTGAAACAAGCACCTAAACAATGGCATGTGAAATTTGATCATACAATGTTGTCAAATGGCTTTAAAATTAACGAGTGTGACAAATGTGTCTACATTAAGAACACTCCTAATTTTATAGTCATTGTTTGCTTATATGTGGACGACATGTTGATAATGAGCAATAACATTGCCAATATAAATGCTACGAAACGCATGTTGACTAGCAAATTTGATATGAAAGACTTAGGAGTTGCGGACTTAATTCTGGGTGTTAAGATCCATAGAACTCCTCAAGGTTTGGCGTTGTCTCAAACTCACTACATCAATAGTGTTCTTGAAAAATTTAAATATTTGGATTTTAAAATTTCAAAGACTCCTATTGATGTAAACCTTGCTCTAAAGAAGAACAAAGGTCAAAGCACGTCGCAACGGGATTATGCACGTGTTTTGGGAAGTTTGATGTACGTCATGAATTGTACTCGACCAGATATAGCTTGTGCTATAAGTAAACTAAGTCGATACACGAGTAATCCCAATCAGACCCATTGGATGGCAATGAAACGTGTTTTGGGGGGTATTTAAAATACACTCAAGACTTTGCATTGCATTATAACAAGTATCCTGCAGTCATTGAAGGATATTGTGATGCCAATTGGATCACCGACACAACTGATTCTAATTCCACAAGTGGATATATTTTCGCACTTGGTGGAGGAGCGGTGTCTTGGAAATCGTCCAAGCAAACATGTATTGCCCGCTCTACTATGGAAGCTGAATTCATAGCCTTAGATAAAGCCGGTGAAGAAGCTGAATGGCTTCGGAACTTTTTGGAAGACATTCCGTTTTGGCCTAAGCCGTTGACACCAATTTGTATACATTGTGATAGTCAATCGGCTATAGGAAGAGCGAAGAATGTCATGTATAACGGTAAGAATCATCACATACGACGAAGGCATAAAACCGTTAGGGACCTACTCTCTAGAGGAATTATCACTATTGACTACGTGAAGTCAAGGGATAATGTGGCGGATCCGCTTACAAAAGGCTTAACTAGAGAGGCGGTTGAGTGTTCATCGAAACTATGGCCAAGGACAAGTCATCACGGCGGTAACTCTACCTAGGAGACTGGAGATTCCAAGAACTAGGTTCAAGGAGAATACAAAGTCGTGTTTGACGGTTCAACATTGTCAGTTAATGTTTGGTCCATTCTCATGATTAGACAATGTTCAAGTACCAAGGGTAAAGTGCTAGAGGCATTTTTTAATGATTGTCTAAGTTTGATATTTCAATTATCAAACAGTGTACATCTATAGGATTACACGTTTAGAAATCACCTATGTAAGTGTGAAGTGGAAGCCGCTTCAAGGAGAATTCGGTATGGTAAGTTTTCTAAGTACTTATGAAACCAGGCGGTGTTCATGGCTGAAACGAACACAACAGTGAGAACCAAAGACGGTTAAGGGTTAGTTGTGTGACTTACGTTGTCTAGGTATACACCAAAGCTCAACGGTTCAAAGATATCAAATCTACCGATTGACCGAGTATATCCGATGTATGTTCACTACGGAAAGTTCAAAGGGAAACCTACTTATCCCGATGCAACTAATTCTTTCTTGCAAATCACACAAGTCTGTCATGCATATTTTCAATATAGCCATTCCCCATTCATGTGGGGGATTGTTGGGGTTTTGGAATAAATAGAGTGTGAATGGGAAATGGGTGGGAAGGTGAAAAGGTTCCTTTTTGTAAGGAAATGCACATTCTCCCATATTGGTAGAGGAAAAGACTTTTGTTGGGTTTAAATACAAATTCACTTATCTTAGCTCTTAAAAGGGTTGAGAAGAAGGGAAGCCTCGCACCGTCGTCGTCGCTCGCTCGTCTCGGCTTCGGCTTCGGATTCGGATTTCGGTCGATTGATTGACTTAATTTTTTGGACCAACAAAACTAAAAATATTAATTAATTAATAATTTATTATTAATATTTAATATTTAATCTGTTTGTGTAACAGAAATCTGAATGGATTAATCTGATTAATCCAAAGTAATTATTCCTCCATGTTCTCCCACTCTCCCACGTTTTCCCATTAACTAAAAAAAATTCATCACTAACATTTAGTGAATTCAGCCATTAGTGGCAGTAAATTCAGGTGTTAGTGGCAGTGAATTTAGCCATTAGTGGTGATGAATTCAGATTGTTAGTGGCAATGAATTCAGCCATTAGTGGTGACTCTCCCTTCCATTTCCCATGGCTATATAAACTGGTCAGTCTTCAACATTTGAAAAAACACTGAAACACAGAAATACAAAACTTCTTACTGCATTCCCTCTCTTTTCTGCATACTAAGTAAGTCTTAGTAAGTCGTGTGATTTGCTCCGTTTCTTTGAGTTCGCAGTGTTCTACTGTTTGAAGTGCCGCTACAGTAGAACTGTTATCCCGTTCCATCCTGGGAGAAATTAACCCGTGAACCTTGGGCAACTGTGAGGGGGTTAGATTTCTTAAGGAGACACAAGTAAATTGTGGGTTCGGGATCGTCCCATAACAAACTGATAATATACTTCTGTTTTTCTGTCTTTTCTGATTTATTTGGTTGCAGGAATAACAGTTTCCACACTTGCAGAAACTGACAACTCGATCATGCAAGTACTTAGACTATAGGCATATATCTGATATATGCATGTTAAGAGTATATACACACATCCGAAGTAGACAAGGAATACTAGTAGGAAAGTCTGTTCATTTGGGTTATTTGCACAACAAATTCATGAATTGACTCCCAGTGGAATTCTTGCGTTCCAATTACACATTTTTGGTATTGCTTAATGTAATTTTTTTTAACTTTTAGCCCCCTTCCAACATTCGTTAGGCACTCTTGGCGAGTCCTCAAACAATGTTTTAAAAAGCGTGGGTATGAGGCGAGGGGTTTTACTAGTTTTAAAGGCAAAAATTCTGAAACACTGGACGTAAGCTCCATGAATTTTTAATATTTAATATTTTACAATTAGTATTATTAAAATAGATTATTTTAAAACATAAATTACATAAAAAAAGTAGATTTAAGAAATTCTATAAATTTCAAAGAACACGGAAGGCTAAGAGTATAATATTATGTAGCGCTAAGAAATATATATAGGGGTTAATCAGGCAGTGTCTGAGCAAAAAATTTCGCCGAGTGCCCTCCATGTGGAGTAGTTTTTCAAGTTTGCCCCTGTTTAACAATGTTTTAGCAAAATATCCTTATGTTGACACGGGGCCAACACTTCAAGACACAAATTTACAAGTATTGGCTTTTAGGCAAGAGGTCAACGGCAAGTGTTGTCTTGCCAACACTTTAAATTATTTGGGGAGAATGCAGGAAGAGATTGGAAAGGGCAAGTATTGTCTTTTGCCAACACTTCAGGAGCAAGTGTTGCAAATAGAGAGGGGTCAAAGGGCAAGTCTTGGCGCCGTGCCAAGAGATTGACAGAGATATTTTCGTCGAGAATTTTTTCATTAAACTTAACGGAGGCATTTTGAAAACCATATAAAGCACGAGCAAAAAAGAAAACCATTGCTTATGTTGTCATATTTCTGCAAAAAAAGTTGTGGCCGAGCTATAGGCATAAGCAATCAATTGAACACCATTCGTCGAACAATTGCACTTCACAAATAGGATAAAAGCTAGTATAATTTTTTATAATACACACATTATTGAACCCCCATAATACAAAAAAATTGCTAATAAAGTGGTGAAGGAGGTTAAAAAACTACTTTAGGAGTCTGTTTAGGTGGGCTTATAAACAACTTATTATAAGTGGCTTATAAATCAAAAAGTGACTTAAAAGCCACTTTTTGAGAAGTTAGGAAATAAAGTGGCTTTTAAGCTACTTATGACTTATAAGTCCAAAATTCTTTAAGTTACCAAATACTATATATTAGTAAGCTTAAAAGCCACTTTTAAGCTCACCCAAACGGGCTTTAGGTAACAAGTTCAAACCCCAAACATGATATTCTACACATTTTTTGAATCTCCTCCCAAAATTTTTTGGCTCCGCCCCTACCTTCAGGATCTGCGCCCCGCAAGGTCGCCCCGGAGCTCACCTCGAAAACACCTTTTAAAACACTGATCTCCAGAACCCCATGTAACTTGGGTTTTGTGGGTGAGGGGGACTTTCTAGTTTCTTAAATAAGAAAAGGGGACAAAGTCTTTAAGAATTGGGTGAGGGGGACATTTTTAAGATTAATACTAATGACTAATATTTTAAAAGCCCCCAAGTTTTTTTATTTACACAAAGCCCCCACCTTCTCATCTCTCATCTCCAGTCCCCACCCCCCATTCGACCCCCACCCCCATTGCCCCCACCCTTCTGCCCATCCATCACCACCCTCCACCACTCTCCACTGCCACCTTCTACTACCCACAACCACCTACCACCACCTTCTACCATCTTCCACCACTCAGTACTACCTCCAACCACCCTCCACAATCCACCACCACATCCTACCACCCTCCACCACCTACAACCACTTTCTACCACCCTCCACCACCACCCCACCACCCTTCACCACTTTAA
Source organism: Petunia axillaris subsp. axillaris (assembly GCA_029990575.1). NCBI lineage: Eukaryota > Viridiplantae > Streptophyta > Magnoliopsida > Solanales > Solanaceae > Petunia > Petunia axillaris. The sequence continues at coordinate 27,517,535 of JARKNS010000010.1, read as the reverse complement.
TTAAAGGATGTGTACACATCAGTCGAGATGTGTACACATATAATAATATGTATACACGTATTATTATATGTATATACATATATTATATGTGTACACATCTGACGAGATGTGTATACTTTTTTTCCAAACGTGAAAATATCTTCAAAATTGTTTAAACATATAGAAAATATTTTTACAGATCTGAAAAAATATGTAAAATGACTAGAACTAAAAAAAATATGAAAATTAATGAAAAGGGGATGAAAAAGAACGAAGAAAAAATAAAATGAATATGAAGAGAAAAAAAGAAAATGGAGACGAAGAAGAAGAAAGAAAAATAATAAGGATGGTGATGAAATAAAATATGAAAGGAAATGTAGAAGAAAGAAGGAGAAGGGAAGAAAAAAGAGGGAGAAAGAAGAAAAAAGAGGGAGAAAGAAGAAAGAGAGAGAAATAAAAGTGTGAAATGATTTGAATAGATGAGAAAGTACAAGTAGGTGGGAAAATAAAAATTTTGTTTTTTTTTTAAAAATTTTGGAGTGTCTTTGTAATTTTCGGAAGCTTTTTTTTTCTACCCACAAGTTTTAAATATTACAATTCGACCTTCACTTAAGTTAATTAATTATTTATCTCATTTTCTTCTTTTGAAATTTGAGAGGACCTATGACTCTTTTTTCACATGTAACTTTTGCGTGTTGAATTCTTGGCACGTGCCTACTGATTGGTGTGTCTGATGACATATTGTTACAGGGACTTAAAGTTAAATAATTTTATAGTACTTAATATTTGTTCTAATTTTTAAATTTCTATCGTATTCATCAAAAGTTGAGAACAATCCCATCATAAATTGTGATGAATTTGTCCAAAGTTTAGTTATTCACAATTCTTAACAAATCATCAAAACTTGCAGCCATTGTTGAAAACTTGCGGATCCATTAAAATTTGTATAAAGTGCGTCAAAACTTGAAAAGATGGGTTATTCTTGCGCTAATTAAAAGAACATGGACAAAACTTAAACAAAGCTACGCCAAAGAGCCATTTAGTTAAAATCAAATAGTGTGATAACGACATCGTTTTAGGTTCATCATCTTTGCTGTGAGGGTTTTGAACATAAACCCCAAAGCAGTATAAGCTTAATCCAAAGGATTCACAAAATGGCGTGGAGACAAATCCTATTTTGCAACAGAAGACTAATCTCAGGACCTTCTTTAAACTATGTACCAAATGGGTTTGCAAGCTTTTCCTCCAAATCAAATCCTTACATAGGTAATTTTCAATATTTATCTGAATAGGTAATTTTCAATATTTATCCTTCAGATTTTAATAAAGTAATGATTTTTATGAGAAAGATTTAAATTTGATTGATCCCCATGATTGTGGAATATAGTGAAAGTGGGGATTCCAGAGTTCTTGAATGGAGTTGGAAAAGGAGTAGAGACACATGTTGAGAAGCTTGAATCAGAGATTGGTGATTTCTCGAAGCTTCTTGTTACTCGTACTCTTAAGCTCAAGAAACTTGGTATCCCTTGTAAACATGTCAGTATTTTTATCTCTTTGCTTTTAGTTGTCCAATTATCTTTTTTATCATTGTGAGAGTCAGTGGCGCGCGGTTTGAAACTTTGTGGATAATGGGCCGTAGTTTCATTTGTCTATTTACTTTTGAATGATAGCATTTTCTTGTGTTTTTTCCTTTTACGACTGCGAGATGGAAGATTGTGTTATTAAGTTGCCCTGATATCATGTTCCATTGAACTAAGATACTCTTTAGCTGGAATTAGGAGGATTTTTTCGGTTTGGAGGGTTTGGGGTTAGGGGGAAGAGAAGAGGGGGGAAACAAGGAACTTTACAGGAAAATTTTCAGATAAAGGGCTTATTTGATAAAACACGTGCTTGCAAATTTTTTTCTTTGAGAATGATGGTTAATTAGAGGTGGATGTCTAGTGCAAAATAGTAAAAAGTTCTCACTAGTTGCCACGAGGAGTAATGACTATGCATGGGTTAAGGCATTGTGGGAGTTAATAGTGGGTTAAGATGGCTCTTCGAGCTGCTGTCCAGGAAAAAGGGAAACTTTTCTTGATACTGGTGGGATCCATAATTCGAAAGTACAGAAACTTGCTGCATTCCCTTCTCAGCAATTTTCTGTAGAAACTATTTCAGTATGAAGATGCTATCTTCCTGCCCTCTCCGCATCCACATGTCTCTATCCATTTGTGTTGATGAAATATCCAATCCAAAGCCATCCCTGCTAGGAGATTCTGTAAAAAGAGTACCATAATGTGCCTAGGCCTAAAACGTTCTTTAACTGTGTTAATAGGTCTACGTTCTTTACTAGTTCGAAGAAAGAGGTCAGTCGTACAGTTCTTGTAATCAAGAATATGATGTGATACTGTTAGAAGTTCTTATGAGAGGTTCTTTAATTAAAATTACTAGCTCAAAACATAGCTTTTGAGACCTCCAGACCGTCATCTTTTGACGAAGTTGTTCAAGATAAGTTTACAAGTATGACCATCCATTAGGGTCCTGTTTTATTTTCTGATATTCATTTTAAGCACATCCAATTTTATTGCATCCAAATTTAGTGATAAATATTGTTCTTATGCTCTAATAGTTTTCTGGTTTAGTGGTTAATTGAGCTCTTGAGTTGAACGATCTTTCCATGGAGAAGTTGGTCCCTCGTTACTTTACCTGTAAAACAATTAACCATTACTGGGTAAAAGCATAAGTTGTGATAATGGTGTGCTTAAATATATAATTTATGGTATAGTGTGTTTAAAAATGATATCCTGTTCAAATTATCCTATTGAGATGATCAATTAGCTATATTTCTTTTGATAGATTAGTATATTTGGAAGTTTACCCTCCCAACTGCAAAGTTAACTTATGAGATGTCGCACCGGTATCATTCGCTTTCTGCTCCTGCAAACTTTGCTAGTTGGTCCTTGGTTACGGAGCTTGACGAGGATAACTGAAATGGGGTTCCATATTGTGGAAGCAGTAGGAAAATAGGAAAGGGGAAAGAGAAGTCTGGCTTTGTCTATTTAATTTTTAATCATCTTTGGGTATTCTCAAACACCTTTTAGTCTCAAGTCAATGTAAAAAGCATGTCTATGATCATATTGAATGAACTGTTTGATCACCTTTGCAGTGCCCAACTACCTCATGATAATTGATTAGTACGAAACTAGCTTTTGGTCTAACTGTCACACGTGAATATGAAAGTTAAAAATGATTGAATAGCTTGGGGTGATAAGTTGGCTCACCTTGCACAATGTTGTGTTTTAAAGTATTGCATTAACTATGATGACTAAGCCATACTAAGCCTCTGGTGGGACGATACCAGAAGTCTGACTTTGTAATGTTGAATTGAAGACCAAACCAAGAAATCGTAATGAAAGTGGAGATTGTTCCGTCGGATCAAGTCTAACTCGTGGCCTAACTCGTGGCCGAATGTAACACGTTGTAATCTTTAATACGGTAATCATTTCTTTTGAGTTCGACGTGCACAGTTCCTATTTCTGTGCCAAAGGAATAGCCCTGAAAAGATGAGGGTACTAATGCTTAGAATTCGTTCCTACTTGCACTTCTCTAATATTAGGAGAATGGCACACCAACGGTAAGCTATTTTATATTTCTGATAAGTAGTATGCTGTAGTGGTATGCTAATCGACTCATGTGCTGCGGTTTGAATTACACCTACCAATCCTCTCTGTTGTGCTTTTGCTTCCATGATCCCTTCTTGACAAGTTACTTTTGGTGTTGCAGAGGAAGCTGATCTTGAAGTACACCCACAAATACAGGCTGGGACTTTGGAGGCCCAGAGCTGAGCCTGTGAAAGCTTAATAACTTAGTTGGCAGTCCTTTTCATGAAGAGAAACTTCTGCTATATTGCTCATTTTTGTACTTCTTTAGATGGAAATTGTTCACAGGGGCAGCCAACTGCATTTGGGGATTTTATCCGTGTGTTGGCAACTGTGTTTGATCAGTAAAGTGAGATTCTAGGGATTTACACTGTGAACATATATCAATAACGGACGCCCTCTTTATTTATCTTCTACTGAGAGTTGTTAAGTCATTAGTGTATCCGCCCCATATTATCATGTTTGCTGTTTACAGAATTTTAAAAATATGATGTCTTGGATAGACTTGGGTTCTCCTGAGAGAGAACTGGTTAAAGTTTTATTGCAGCTGTGTTTTATTGACTTCTGCTATACATTTCAGGTTACTCCCTACATATGACACTAGAATTTCATTATCTTCTTTTAATTTTACCCTTGCAATTGAAGAGGCAAGAAATGATTAGTAACATGTTCTCCATATGTACTGTGTATTTCTGTCTTCAACCAGACACTCTTTTTTAGGAATCCTTGTTTATTTCCCAACTTTAGAAATCTTGTTATAAAATGTCAATAGTGTGAACGTCAAAATGTATCACAAAGACAAAAGGAGAAATATACAGAAGACAAAACATGTATGATGTGCACATCTCAAATCAAGATATAGTAATAATGTTCCGCAAGTGAAGCTCTGCAATGGCCCCTTCTAAACTTCTCGTTTCCTAGAGTACAACACCAAAATCATGCCCAGCTCCAGGGGCAAGTAATCAAAACATCTTTCTCTAGCTACTCGAGAACCTACAAATATCAGGGGCTCTTCAAAAAATCCATAATAGTTGTTACATTTCTGTACAATAAGCAGCCACTATTTGCCAAAAGATGCAAAATGATTTCACTTGTTTGAGTCGGTCCATTCCAAATCCACAACCCTGATCTGCATTGGTACAAGTAAACGGTCAGTGATCAAACCTGTTTCTTAGTGCTTACATATACCCATTCCATAATAGTGTCTTTTTGTTTTTCCTTTTTTTGACCGGAGGGGGTGGAATATTCGACTACAAGAAAGTACAAAAGCAGAGTCTAGTTCTTCACATAAGATGCCTCGTGAATTCACAGGTTAAATGTACAAGGAAGACTTATGTACATGCACTTCGCACTGAAACCGACTATGTAGTGAATGTATGGTAAAATGGTTGAGTGGACTTCTCGCCGAAAGTGATTAACCCTAAGCTAGCGTTCTCGGCTGCAGTAAAGCAGATGGTCGTTGCATGGTGAAGTACCTGTGTCTATCGGGAGGAGAGCAATTCTCATGCATTGTGCTATTTCGAGGATAGCACACAACCGGCAATTTTTGGACAGAAAATGGAGGGGAAGAGTTAACAACTTAAGTTCGCGGAAGTTACAACTTGCTTCCCCTAATATTGCCCCTGGCTAATTGTTGAGCTGACAGGAGTAGTTCAAAGTGACTGGTGACTTGGTACACGGTAAGCAGATGAAAGGGTAGATTGAGAACAATTTGGATGCTACATCACAAACCAGTCAAATGGAGAAGTTCAAAAGAAATTGGACATAGACCTACCACTCTGAACTTGAAAGGTGACATACAAACTGCTGTCATACATGAGCGCCCAGAACACCTGTAAATTAAGAAAACATAATCATGACTTACTACATTGAGAACTCAATCCAAAAATGGAACAATAACAGAAAGTTTTATTAGGTCATTCAATTTGTAGCCATTAGTGAAAAGTATTTTGATTCTCCTCCCATCAATGTAGAGCTATGTTCATAGTAACTCCTCCAGTACGCAGCTACTTTTTCCATGTTGAGATAGCAAATATCCCTTTGATTTTGTTCTTCTGTGTTTTCTTCCATTGTTTGTTAATAAAAAAATTGCAGCTGTATCTCCACCAAAATAGTAGTCTTTCTAAATCCTTTTATCATTTTTTTTTAAAAAAAAAATTAGTCTTTCTAAGTCAGATGCAGTTTAATAACTTTTTAACAGATACATGTTCAATGATAAGTCTCAAGGAAGCTTAGCTCTAAACCATGCAATCTTTTTTACTTTCTAATTAATATGTGCAGATATTGTACAACACTTTTCAGAAAGTCGTAAATTGTACTTTTTCAAAGAATTGATGAGAAAATGGTCCTTCCAACAAACAGTGACATACCTAACAAAGTTTAGCTACGTATTAGAAAATCTTTGAACGGACATTATGAATTGATATTTCATATTTTGAGTGAAGTGCTACGCCATGCTTCATTAAGCATGATTCAGTCAGCTTGTTAATGCCTAACTGGAAAACCAGAAACAATGTCATCATCGAAATTTATTCAGCTATAAGTGAAATACTAGAGAGTATGCCAATTAAGACCAGGTTAAGATTATCATGCAAAAACTATATGGAAAATGAAGAAAACAAATTTCAGTAAACTTCTGACATTTCATTCAACAAGAGGAAGGGAAAGTTCTAACTTTGACAGCAAGAGGTTTTGGCTCGTAACAATGACAGACTTAATCGAACTTCGGTGCATTTAGCTGATGAAATCTTCGGAGCATCTTGAATAAGCACACAGATTTACATCTGTATAAAGGCAACTGTTACAGGCTAGAATTTCAATTACTCCCTTCTTCCTTATTTATTCAATTTCTGCAAGTCATCATGGGCATCCATGATCTTTTCATATTTCATATTGAAAGTTCCGACAAGGAATATGATCAAGAAGAGTGAAAAGCAGAAGAAGATAATGAATGTCAGCCCCATTCAAGATAAACCACCAGACAGTTTCTCCAAGTAAATTGAAACCTTAAATCCTGACACGTATTTTCTTTTTTTTCTTGTCCATCTGGAACAGCTTAATCATCACAACTTAATTGGGTAAAAGCGCCGTGCCTTTAATGAGCCAATATCTTTAATGTTCAGTATTTCTAAAAGAACTATAGACTAACATAATGGAGCAGAGAGCTGCGATTTTTCCTCAGGATACTTTAGTAGAAAAGGAAAACAAATATCGAAGAAATTGATTTTTTTTTTTAAAATTGCAATACCTGAAAAACAAAACCGCCTAACAAATTTATGTGCAAGTCACTATCCCGCTCAATTATGGAAAGCAGGAGATCAGCAATAAAACAACATACTTGGTTTAGAAGCCAAAAAGATTTTCAAAAGACCTCAGTGATAACATATCAATGAAGAAGGTCACACTCTCAATACAAAGTTCAGAAGTCCCAGGATATGGAGAGTACCTTGAAAGATAATAATCAAGAAGAACAGAACCGTGATCACCGTTGCAAATATGTTAACCTTCGAAGATGATGCACTCTCCTTTTTTATTTTCTTCAATGCCTTAATTCTTTCCGTCCTTCTACGCTTCCATATAGCAAGCTCAGATATCTCCTTGACGAACTTAATGTCAGCGGCATCCAGTGATGGACCCTTAGGGGGTCTAGGTGGTTTAGGAGGCTTTGGCTTCCTTGTCTTGTCAATATCCATTTCGCCTCCCCTCAAATTTTCCATCTCTTCCCTGACTCTGTTTGACCAAATCTCCGTACACCTAACAGAATGCTCATCAGCACCGAACACCTTTTCATGTCTATTCACACCATCCTGCTTCCTTGCAGATCCATTAAATAAGTGAACTCCAGGAAACCCATTTCGCACTTCATGCAACTCCCTATTAGAAGTTTCACCAGTTAGATCATAGTTACTACTATCATCTTCCTCACTAGTTGTTCCTCCACTCTCCAAATCTATATCAAAATCACTTCCCCTCGGCTGTATATGATCCATAGCTAACTTAAAATTTTCTGTCTACCTATCTCCAACTCCTTTAGCTGAAAACAAAATCATAAGTTAGGAACAGAATTACCGCAAACCTAAGCCATGTACAACCAATTTCTTCTTGTTTTCAAATCTTGGAAATATGACTTCACAACAAAAAGACTTGCAACCATCCAACTAAAGGCAAGGAAACACTAATCTGGTTTCTTTTAAAAAGAAAAAAAAAACATGGGCAGAAGACACCAAAACATTCAAATAAACACTTCCTTTTTTATACATAATTAATATAGCAGTAGAGCTAAAATGGTCTTTCTAAATTTAGGCCAATAAACAACATTATCCTATAACCTGAAAAAGATGCTGACTCTCCCATGTTCCACAAAGTTCAAATGGATTTGAAATGCCAACTCAATAGTCTTACTACTTTAAGAATACTATATACATATAATATACACACAAAGAAAAATTCAAATATATACAAGGCAATCTAAATCACATGGAAGATTCGTTTCAACAACACAGAAGACACAGACATGCAAAATGACAAAGCAATAGGAGTTTTAGCAAGAAAAACCCACAGGATGAAAATGACAGTGGTCCCTGTTGTAGCTGGAATAACAATATAAAATTATAAAGCATCATTATACAATAAAGAGTATAAATTCACTACTTCCTTTGTTATCAAAAAAATAAAAAATAAACTAGTCACAGATCTTATAAAAGGTGCCCATTTTCAAATTTTAAAAATCAATTATTTATTGCTTTTTGCAGCAGATTTAAAAACCCAAAAAGGAAAATATGAGAAAAAATGATGTGGGTATAAAATATTATGAATAACAGATCAAAAAGAAACATAAAAATACATTCTTGGAAAAAGATTGAATCTTTAAAGAGTATATTATGGAAATTTATTAAAAAAAGGACTTTTATACATACATTGAAGGTGAAAACATGGGAAAGATTTGGAGATGGAAATGGATTTCATGGTTTATTTAATTTGAGGTGCTACAGAAAAATGAAAGATTGGAGAGCTGAGGGGTAAGAGATGAAGAAGAAGAAGAATAAAACGGTGTCGTTTTGAGAGAAAAACGTGTCTTTAGGACAATGTAATAACCTTGTATTATATGGTCAAAGGATGCTTGGAACATTCCAACATTTGAGAGGATAATGTTAAACTCATATCAATAAGGCATATCTATGTGCGGTTTGTGGGTCCCTTTCACCGATCTTATATTTGTTTGTATTTTAATTATTTATTTTTATATAATTAGAGCATTATTTTATTTTGTTATATTTGGTCTTTTTTAAAAAAAAAATTTTGTATTGAATAAGTTTATAAGTAAGTATATATTATCCTTGTACTTAATTGTCTTGTTTAATTTATGGAACTTCGGAATTATGATTTCAATTTGTCTCACCTTGATTTGAAAAGATTTTATATTTGTTTAATACTTTAGTTAAAAAGATGCCATACTATTTAATCTTTAAGGATGTGTTTGGACAAAGAAAAATATTTTTTTGAAAAATAAGTGAATCCGTCCTCATTTTCTTTTGGTAACAAAATACTAATAAAAAGAGTCATCCCATCACCACCCAACCCCCCTCAACCGCACCATACCTATTCTATCCCCGAAACGCCATCCCCAACTACTTCCTCCTTTCACCCTCCAAACCCTTCTTTATCGTCGAATTAGGGGTTTCAACTTGGATTTGAACATGGAAATTAGGGTTTGTCGTAGCTATCTCTGACAGACGACGGCGAGGCGAAGAACAAAAGTTGGGGCTTGTCGGCGTCTAAAATGGAGAGCTTTACCGTTGCCGGTGGCTAAAATAGAGAGCTTTACCGTCGTCGGTGTTGGAAACGGAGATTGCTGCCGTCGACGGTATCGAAGATGATGGGTCAAACAATGTTAAAGTGAACAAGGGATGGGGTCAAACAATGTTAAATGGAAGGGGGTATTACTTGTGAGAGTTTCAAAGGTTGAGAGTGAGGATTAGGGTTATTTGTTTGTTGGAAAATATTTTCCCTTCAATTTTTAAGAAAATTTTCTTTAATTTGGAGGAAAATAAGTGAGTAGAAAAAATATTTTTCAACTCACATAAGCCAAGCAAACATAAAAAAAAAAAAAAAAAGGAGAAAATATTTCCCCATACCTAACACACCCTAACGGGTCGTTTGGTAGGCAAAGGGCTTATGCAGGGATTAACAATACATGGATTAGTAATACATGGATTAATAATGTAGTGATTAATAATGCAGGGATTGCTCTTATTATGTGTTTGGTTATTGTATTAAAAATTGGATATACTCTGTATTAACTTAAACTAGTGTTTGGTACAAACATACATAAACTTTTGTTTACAAGTATACCCTTAGATGTTTATAGAGCTTCTTTATTTTATATAATTGAGTAATTAGTTAGTGAGTTAATATTTTTTAAAAAATTGCCCACTCAAACAATTGATGCTGATGCTTGTCATCTACTGCCCACTCAAACTGCAATATTAAAAACGGGTAACAAGGTGCATGATGCACCAGCAGTACATTAAACAAGACATTCTGAGCAAACTTTTAAACAAGGTGCACGATGCACCAGCAGCACACAGGACTGTACACACCCAACATGATCATAACACAAATAAAAAAACTTCTATTTCAAACTGGAAGAAGTTGAAATTCAGTAATTAGTTTCCAACTTTATGAAAAAGTGGCTTCTTTTAGATATAAAGGTTAATAGAGACGAGAGTAGTTTGGTCATTGCAAAATTTAATCCATGTATTGTGAAATATGGTATATTATTAATTCTATGTGGGTGTGGGGATAAACTAGTACCCAAATTGAGGGATAAACTAAACCATGTATTAGTTATCCCTCACTTATTTTTGTAACCAAACAAAGGATTAACTCAATGCATTAGTTAATCTATATATGTATCAGTTATCCCTATACATCAAACCAAACGACCCTAAGTGCTTAAATCCTTTGTTTTGGTGGCATAAAAATAGTGTATAATCTTTTTTAATATTCCAAGAGCACATTACTAAGCTAGCGTTTGGACATAGATTCCCACATAATTTTTGGGAAACACTTTTTGGGTGAAATTTGATATGAAAATGAAAAAGTGTTTGGACATATCTTTTGGGAACAAATTTTTTGGCAATGCCATAGCCTTTGAGCTCTTATACAAAGCTAGTTTGTACAGTTTTTGGTTCAAAAACAGCACTGTCTTTTCCAAAAATGTATCAGGTTTTACAATTAAATTTATATTTAGTTGAGTCTAAGGCGACCGTTTATATCTTAATTTGATTCGATCGATAAGCAGCTTACGTTTGTAAAACAATTGAGCTTTAACGGTTAAGTTCGAAAACGAATAGCGTATCGATGTCAATGATGCAGATTCGATGTCAGATATGATTTTAACGATGTTAAGTTCTAATAGATAGTTCGAAGGCAAGTCTAAACAGGCTGATTCGAAGTAAATAGAAAACAGACAAATTACGACAAGATGATTTCGTCTAAACTAGATGCACGGTTCCGATTAATTACGATGACAACGACAGATTTAACGATGATGGTGAATACGATGACGATCGAGCGTAATATGATAACAAACGAATGCGACAAGAATCTACTTGATCGAATAATATGATAAAATAAACGATTACAATGTATTCGAGATAACCCAACAGGTAGCAAATTGACGAATTAAATTATGCGATCGGAATAACGACAACAAATCGATAAGATTGAGAATAGTGAGGTAATGAACGAATTAAACGACAAATAAAGCAGATATCAATCAAAACAAATAATTGACAGAAATAATTAAAGCGGTAAAAGCTTATTGTATGGAAGAGCCGAAGGATGGTGCTTCAAATGAAAGAGATGATCCTTCTTCCACGTTTGAACCAAGCCACGACTGAATTTGATACAATAATTGTGCTAATGACAACAACAATCTTATGTGTGCTGAAGGAATAAAACAAAAAATAATTGGGTGGCTGAATAAAATTTTTAGAATAGTGCTGCTCTTTTGATGTGTCAATAATCGTGTCCTCAAATCAGAGCAAAAAGACCTATTTATAGGTTGAAATGATGAAGAGTTTCAACCCTAGAAGAATTTTACACACACAGGTTTCTCTTCCAGTAGTTGCACGTTTCAACCCACTTCCTCTTAATCCGCTAAATTCGTTCCGATAATTTTGGGATAAGGACAACTGCGTCATCTATTGGAAAGCTGTCTTCGAAAATACCCGATCGCGATAATCACATAATCGATCATGGAAGTGGATGAGACCATTTCTTTCCCGATCACAATGACTCCGAAGTCAACTAATGTCTCTTCATAAAACCACAACCGATGACTGTGATCGAACAGAAATCGACCAGTACAGATAGTCCCCCCCACTTGCTAAATCGTGTGTTCGTGAAAACTTGGCAAGTGGCTTGAATTCTTGGCGGGAAAACACGTGGAGCATTCGTGTCCCTCCATTTAGAAACGTCAAACGTCGCCTCAACTTTCCACTGTCACACGTGTCAGACATCGTGCAGGCAGCAGTTTCTCAGCGGTTCCCAAGGCAATGATGACTTCTGCCTTATAAATACTTGCTTCAACACACACTTTACAACTTCTGAAAAACTTCTCCAAAAACTCTTGCAAAACTCTTCAAATTCCAGGAATTCCTTACTCAGCTTTGTTAATTCTTGCCACTTTTGCTTTAAACCTTCTAAAAGCTTTGTTTTACACTAATCAGATTTGTGTTTTGATAATGTCTACCTCTTCACAAAACATAGTCGATGCTGATACTACTTCTACTACGGCAGTTGTCGCCACGGCTCCACCGCAGTCCGGTGCGGTAGTGGAGCAAGCTTCCACCAATGCCGGCCCTTCAGTAGATAAGAAGGGAAAAAAGCGGAAGGAAAGGAAGATGAAGGACTATGGTCCCAAGAAGCTGTGGTCGGAAATTCTTCCAAAGAAATTCACTTACGAGAACGATTGCAAAATCAGCGTTCAAAGTGAAGCGGAGCAAGGGAAGAAGAAGAATATTCTGATCGATTCAGTTTATTGTGCGATCACGCCGGAGGCGATTCCTCGGGTTCGAGAGGAATGTGGTTGGAAAGTGGGTGACATCGACGTGATGTGTCCTCCAAGAAAATCAACGTTAGCGACTCACGTCGAGGATCACTCAGTGGTGCTAACTTATCCTTTTACGATTGGGTTTTCTCTCCCGGTCGATAACGTCATCGAGGAATTTTGCAGGATGTACAATGTCTGCCTCGGACAACTTTCTCCAATGATATGGAGAACGGTGATAATTATGCGATACATCGCAGCGGAGGCGGAAGTGGAGTTGACACTTCGCCATATTCTCAACATCTACTCTCTTCGAGTTTACAAAGGAGGAGTAGTAAACTTGGCCAAACGGGGCCAACGGGCCTTGATATCAGACAACGATGACGATCTCCGAGGATGGGATCAACATTTTGTTTTTATTCCTACGAAGCAGCTAACCGACCCTGAAAAGGAGTTGCTACCAAGCGTCTGGAATCGAACCCGTAAGCGCTTCGTTCGTTTGTTTTCTCTCTTTTTGAATGAATTTAAAATCCTCAAATCTCATTCTTCCAAATTTTTCAGCTGATGAGGTTGTCTTCGATCAAGTCGCCGATATTATACCATGGCTGATAAGGGTACTTGCTAAGACGACCAATGACAAGCGAGCTTGGAAATCGGTCGCAGCTTTGAAGAAACTCAAAGCTAAAAATCATGGTAAACTTTGAACTATCCTTGTATCTATGATTTTGTTCTGTTGACGCCTTTTGATACTTGAAAAATGTTTCCTCAGGCATCACCGGTGCTGGAGGTGAGCCAAGTGATGAAGAGGTTGAGCCTGAGGGCGGAGAGAAAACCGATGACGCTCCTCCACCGAAGAAGAAGAAGAAGAAATCGTTCCAAGAGTTGAGGAACAAATACTTGCCCAAGATAGCTGAAAAAGGGCAAGGGGGTAGCTCATCGGACGCGCCCCAGACCATAGAGGATGTGATCGCTGGGACAAGTTCAGCGATGGCAGCGGCGAAAGCCGCCGAAAGAACGACCTCGGTCATTGACATCGAGGAAGAAGAAATCGGGGATGAATCGGGATCTGACCGATTGGTGAGGCGTCCCACGAAGCCAATCATAGAGAGACTCCAAGAAACAGCCATCCAACTGAAGGTGGCTGAACAGGGAGATCTCTCCGTGGATGATTACCAACTTTCCCCTGTAGCCGAAGAGGTGAATTCGAGCTCAGGGGGTTTGCCCAGTAGAGAAGGTGCTCTTGTCTCTTTGGGTGTCGCTCCTGAAAACCAAGGAGAGATGATCGAGGCCTTTGATCGTGAACTCGAGGAAAGGGATCCAGCTAAAGGGAAAATGCCAGCTTTGGATCGGCCAACATCAACGACGAAGTCTAAATACGATGAAGAAACGGGGTTGTCGTTTTTTGGTGCAGATCATACTGATCCTATCGTGCCTCTTCCTCGGGGTGAAGCAGCTGCCGCCTTTGCTGCTTTGGGCGAATCCGAAAAGAGGGGTGGCAGGACGCTAACGGTAGAGGTGCCACCCAATGTTGATTTGCTAAGGTGCCCAAAGCGATTGGCAGACTATTTATTCGATGTCATTGGCCCGATGGAGCAAGCTCGATTGAATACGCATTCAGATCTGAGTTTGCCTTCTCAGATTTCTTTTAGTGCTCTCAGGGTAAACTCCATACTTATAAATTTTTCCTTTCTTGTTTTGCTTTCTTGTTTTGCATCGATTTTTATATACTTCAAATGTAATTTGCTCTCAGAACTGTATAATGGCGATCGAGACTGCCGATCGGATCCGCCAGCTTCAGGATGGAGCTAAAGTTTTGGATGAGCAGATTATTCACCTTACTTCGGCTGGAGAGGACCTGCATCGGAAGCTGAAAGCTGCAGAGACCAAGTATGCTGAACTTTTGGCCGATTTTGACAAGAGTACGAATGAGCATGCTCTTCGTCAAACAGAGCTGGAGTCTCAGATCAAAGCTTTGAACGAACAGTTGAGTGACCACGAAGCCAATTCTGATCTGAAGATAGCCGAACTCACTTCTGCCTTGGAGAGCAAGAACAAAGAGTTGGTTGACCAGTTCGAAGAGTTGAGCGTTCTTCGCAAAACTAATGAAGACCTCATGGTTCAAGCTGATAGCTTGTCGGAGCGGAACGCGTTACTTCACAAGGAGTCCACCAACCTAAGGCGTGAACTCGAGGAAGAGTTTGAAAAGAAGAAAGGTCTTATCCTCGCAGAGTCACGGCGCGATGTCCTTAGGGAAATGTTGGATCGAGATGTCAACGTTCCTGCCGAGTTGAGCGAAGCTATTGCCATTGTGCGGCTAACTCGTGAAGATCTTGGTCTCCCAGCGAGTTCCTCCGATGAAGGCTCTGATGGTGAATGATCTGTGGTTGTTTTCGACTTGTTACTTTAGTCGTTTTTTTTTTTTTGAAAGCTGATGTAATGCAGTCGTATGACTGGCTATGTACATATAATATTAACATGAATGAAATTGAATTCCTTTCATAGTTGTATTATTTTTTCCGAAGATGATTGTATTCGTTCGAAAATTGTGATGTTCAACGACAATCGTCGAAAGAGATGATTGGGGCCCAATGTCTTAGTGCGTAATGATAGATGACGTCTCACTTCCATGTAGTGCACTCTTCGAACATTTTATGAGTTCGGAATTAAAAATGAACACTTGGTGAAAAACTTAGAATTGTAAACTTCGCTTGGAATTGTAAAATTCGCTAAAATTTGAACTAGTCACTTGAATCGGACGAATGTGAACATTTGAAAATGTTACCAGTGTTGCATGTTATTGAATTGAGCCGCTATCGGGCTTTAAATACATTTTGGATCGTATGTTTTGATCGATTACAAGATGTGGCCGTTTAAAGGCGTAAACTTTTGATCGCTAACGGATCGCTTACATAGATGGACAATTTCGACTAAAATGAAATTGGTAAAGTTCGAAACATTCGATAGCCAAATCTCCAGTTCGAGCGAGTCCCCAGTTTGAATGAATCGTAAGAACTTTGATCGAATTTTGAACGAGTCCCCAGTTCGAGTGAATGTAAGAACTTTGATCGAAATTTTGAACGAGTCCCCAGTTCGAGTGAACGTAAGCACTTTGATCGAATTTTGAACGTGTCCCCGGTATTGTTTTCAATTGGTCTCGTTCTTTCTTTCGATGGGAAGATTCTGGTTCTTGGGCAGTCCCCAGCACCAGTTGATTACAATCGTGCTAACTCCATCTCCCCCCCTAGTGTTTTGAGTATGAAGGATGAGTGGTCGAACACTGGTCCTGGAACGGAGTCATTGACACAAAAACTGAGAAATCGTTATGGATGAAGACCACGTTAGAATGTTCGTCAGACTTATCGACCCCGATCGGAGCGTTTAGAGCTCATGTTTTTGTGGGTGACGTTTGTCATCATTCGATTCCAACTATGCCTATCATCTAAGAGTGTTAGTATAAAACAATTTAATCAAATAATTCTTTCCGATGGAGGAAAAATTGAAATTTTGCAAGATTAAAAAAAAAAAAGAGTTGATGATACCGTAGGGTCTCAAAAGTAATATTTCTTCAATTGTGTGATGTTCCAATTGAATTCGACCGGCTTGGAGTCCATTGTTTCGAGTTGGTATGATCCTTTTCCGATTACTACTCTGACCCGATAGGGTCCTTCCCAATTTGCTCCTAGCTTACCTTCGTTTGGCTCATCCTTTTTCGGTCTTTTGATTATCAGCACATAATCACCTACATTAAAAGATCGATACCTGATTTTTTTGTTGAGGTAGTTTTCTGCCCTCTGTTTCTGCGCTTGTATTCGAACAAATGCCATGTCCCTTTTTGCTTCGATCAGGTTCAAATCTATCAACATGGCCTCTCTGTTTGCTTCCTCGGTGGAATGGGCGAACCGAAGACTGGGTTCTCCCACTTCCACCGGTATCAGTGCTTCTGCTCCATAGACAAGTGAGAACGGTGTTTCTCCGGTGCTGTGTTTCACCATTGTTCGGTAAGCCCACAGTGCACCGGGGAGTTCGTTCGGCCAATTTCCCTTTGAGTCATCCATCCTTTTCTTCAGATATTCGATTATTGTTTTGTTGGAAGATTCAGCCTGTCCATTCGCACTGGGGTGATAAGGTGTTGAGGCAATTCGCTTGATCCCCCATTTTTCAAAGAAGGCAGTGATCCGTCTTCCTACAAACTGTTTACCGTTATCGCATGTGATCTCTTTCAGGATCCCAAAACGACAGATAATATTTTGATGAATAAATTTAATGACTTCTTGCTCACGAATTTTAGCTAGGGCAATTGCTTCCACCCATTTAGAAAAATAATCAGTAAGAATTAAAATAAATTTTACCCCGCCGGGCGCTGTTGGAAGCGGCCCGACCAAATCCATTCCCCACTTCATGAATGGCCATGGTAACGTGACCGAATACAGTGCCTCTGCCTGTTGATGTATGAGGTTGCCGAATCGTTGACACTTGTCGCATTTGCGGACGAATTCTTTGGCATCATCTGCGATAGTTGCCAATAATATCCAGCTCTTAGGATATTTCGAACCAACGACTTGCTACCGGAGTGATTGCCGCACTCGCCTTCATGGATTTCTTTCAGTACATAGTTTGTCCCATCTGGGCCCACACACTTCGCTAAAGGGCCGCTGAACATTCGTCTATAGAGCTGATTTTCTAAGAGACAATATCTTTCCGCTTTAGCTTTGAGTGATCGGGCAGATTTTTTGTCATCGGGAAGGGTTCCTGCCTGCAAATAAGACAAGTATTTGTTTCTCCAATCCCAAGTGTGGTTAACATTGTTTACCTCTTTGATGCTCCGACAGAGTGGTGCTTCGAACAGGTGGACCACTGTTTCATTGATTTTGCCGTCCATGACTGCTGCAGAACCGAGGTTGGCTAGAGCGTTTGCTTCGATGTTGTCCTCCCTTGGCATCTGAGCGATTTTCCATTCCTGGAAAAATGTAAGGAGATTTTGCACTTTTTCAAGCAACTGCTGCATCCTTGGATCTCGAACACAGAAATCGCCTTGGATTTGATTTACCACCAATTGAGAGTCACTTTTGATGTCTAGTCGTTCGACCTTCAAGTCTTTTGCAATCTTTAAACCTGCAGCGAGGGCCTCATATTCGGCCTCGTTGTTAGTTTTTGCATGTAGTTTGATTGCGTACCTGAGCTTTTCACCGGTAGGTGCTATCAATAAGATTCCGAGGCCAGTCCCTTTTACGTTTAAAGCTCCATCGGTGACATTTTCCAAACTCCGGGATCGGGATCCCTCATCATCAATTCTTCCTTTTTTGCCTCCGGGAAGATATTAGCACTAAAATCTGCTACAAAATCAGCCAACACTTGAGATTTTATGGCGGTGCGAGGCTGATAAGTAATATCGTACTCGCTCAGCTCGACCGCCCATTTCATTAATCGACCAGAAAGGTCTGGCCGATGTAAAATATTTCGCAATGGAAAAGTGGTTACGACAGATATTGAATGACATTGGAAATAAGGTCTTAATTTCCGTGCAGCAGTGACTAGTGCTAGTGCTAATTTTTCTAGGTGCGGGTATCTTGTTTCTGCATCTAAAAGTGTTATGCTAACGTAATAAATAGGAAATTGATTACCTCTGTCCTCGCGGACGAGGACAGCGCTTACAGCGACATCGGAGACAGCCAGGTAAATCAGCAGCATTTCTCCTTCGATCGGTTTTGATAGGAGCGGAGCATTTGAAAGGTACAGCTTCAGTTCTTTGAGGGCCTTTTTGCATTCTGGTGTCCATTCAAAGCTTTTGTTCTTTTTCAGCACCGAAAAGAACCTGTGACATCGTTCTGATGACCTCGAGATGAACCTGCTGAGATAGGCTACTCGACCGGTCAGTTGTTGAACTTCCTTCACCGTTGTTAAGTCTTTGGGAATGCTTTCAATTGCTTTGATCTTGTCTGGGTTGACCTCTATTCCTCTTTGTGATACGATGAACCCCAAAAACTTGCCGGATCCAACTCCGAACGCGCATTTCTCTGGATTCAGTCTCATGTTGAAACGCCTCAGTATCGTGAAAGTCTCCTCCAAATGACTTAGGTGATTTGCTTTTTCAAGAGATTTGACCAGCATGTCATCGATATATACTTCCATGGTTTTTCCGATCAAATCTTTAAACATAGTAGTGACCAAACGCTGGTAAGTAGCGCCAGCATTTTTAAGGCCGAAGGGCATAACTGTGTAGCAATAAGTCCCCATGTCTGTGATGAACGACGTCTTCTCCCGATCCAGTGGGTCCATCGAAATTTGGTTATAGCCTGAATAGGCATCCAAGAAGCTCAACATTTCGTGTTCTGCCGTTGAATCGATCAGTCTATCGATGTGAGGCAACGGGAATGAATCTTTTGGACAGGTTTTATTGAGGTCGGTATAATCGACGCATACTCTCCACTTACCGTTTTTCTTTGGCACAACTACAGTGTTTGCAAGCCACTCAGGATATTTGACTTCCTTAATGAACCCATTCGTTAGCAACTTTTCTACTTCGTCGTTGATCACTTTCCTTCGGAATCCCCCATTTGGCCGTTTCTTTTGTTTCACCGGCCGATGTTTTGGGTCGACATTTAACTTATGTGTGGCGACCTTTGGATCGATCCCAACCATATCCGCATGAGACCAAGCAAAACAATCAGAATTATCCTTGAGGAAGGATATGATCTTTGATTTTACTTCAGGATCCAATTCCGCTCCCACATAGACTTTCCGATCAGGCTTATCGTTGGATAATGTTACTTCTTCCAAGTCTTCTATCGTAGAGTCTCCAGCTTTTTGTTTATACGGTTCTCTCACACATGGTGGAACCTGTGCGAAGTCGCCTTCGACTTCGGAATCGGGTAGCTGCGTTGAGGCGCACAACGGAACCGAAGTGAAGCTTCCGATCACGGGTCCCACTGGCTTGTATGGTGAAACCTGTGCGAAGTCGCCTTCGACTTCGGATTCCGGTAGCTGCGTTGAGGCGCACGACGGAACCGAAGTGAAGCTTCTGGCCACGGGTCCCACTAACTATGATTGCTACAATCGAAAGCCATCCTTAACAGCTACTGAGTAACATTCTCGCGAAGCCTGCTGTTCGCCTCTGATTTCACGAATCCCCCATGGGGTGGGGAATTTTACGACCTGATGTAGGGTCGAAGGGACTGCTCCCATAGCGTGAATCCACGGTTGACCCAATATCACGTTGTATGCCATTTCGCCTTTCATTACTTGAAACGATGTCTCATTCTCAACCCCTTCTGCATAAGTCTTAATTGTGATTTCTCCAACGGTCACTTCACTCGAATTGTTGAAGCCCGATAATACTGTTGAGCGAGGTACGATCTTGTCGCTCAACTGCAGCTGTTCCACTACCCTTGCATGTATGATGTTGACTGAACTACCAACATCGACCAACACCTTTTTCACATCAGCGTCATCGATCCTCATCGTGACTACAAGTGCGTCGTGATGGGGATGGATTCTGTCATTGAAATCAAAATCTCCGAACACGATCTCATCGTTCATATCAACTCGTGTTCGCTTGTCTCGTGTAAATGAGACCTTTGCGTATTTCTTAGTAGTGTAAGTTACTCCACAAACGTCATCTCCTCCGGTAATGACATTTACCGTCTTCCTAGGAGCAGGGGGTTTTGGCGGCTCGTCATATTTCTTCTTATTAAAATTATTTCGCCCTCTGTCGGTTAGTAATTCGACCAGGTGCCCCTTCTGCAGTAGGCTGGCCACTTCATATCTTAACGCCTTACAATCCTCCGTTGTATGGCCGAAGTCGTGGTGAAATGCACACCATAGATTTTCGTCCCTTGTATTTGGATTTGTTTTTATGCGACCTGAAAATTTCACAACCTTCTCACCCATCCCCTTCAAGTGATTCACCAAGTTTGGTGTTGATATGCAAAAATTGTATTCCGTCACTTTTGGGGGGAGTGGTCGTTTTTTTTTAGCTGAAGATGTGTTCGACTGCCCTTTCTTCGATTGACTCTTCGAACCACCAGCTTCGTGGTTGTTGTTCCCCATTCGAGGGTAACTGTAGGGCTCCCATCGCTGGTCCCTGTAGTTTCGCCTGTCATTTTCAACTCTCCGTGGTGGAGGTCGATCATAATGGTAACTATTTCGGACTAGCTGCAACTCTTCCTCCTCAGCCCTAATCCGCGGCTCGCATTCCCGATATAGCACTTCAAATGTCCATGCATCAATCTCTCTGAGACGATCTTTCAACTTCCATGCCTCGATCGAATCAGTGCGCAGATTGTTGTCAAAAGTCAAGCATGCCCACCTTTCTTCGAGATTCGGGATATGAATCTTTTCGTCGTTGAATCGCTTCACAAATTGCTTTATGGTCTCCCCAGGTCGCTGCCTAACATTCAATATGTCTTCCACCCTCGGTGCTATCTTCTTCGCTACGGTATGTGATCGAATGAACTTTGCTGACATGTCATCGAAATTCAGTATCTCATTCTCAGGCAACTGCAAATACCATTTCAATGCTGCCCCTTTCAATGTCTCACAAAACTTTTTGAGGCTGACCGAATTAATTTCTTTCGAAGTTAAATCGTTCGCCTGAACTGCAACCGAAAACATATCGATGTGATCCCTTGGATCTGTGGTCCCATCGTACCTCAAATTTTCTGGTAACTTAAAAGTTTTAGGAATTGGCATTGGTGCTGCACTTACTGGGAAAGGACGCTTTGAGATTGACTTCTTAGCGACCTCGTCCGTTAACTTTGGGTCACCTGGCAATTTCTCCATAAATGATTTTATCTCACCGAATTTTTTGTCCACTGTATCATTCAACAGAGTTTGCATCGTTGCTAGCATTCTTACTACTGCTGTAACCGAGGCCGGAGCTCCCATAGCTGCCGCGGCCGTACCCGATCCCCCAGATCCGACCCCCGCTGCAAGTCCCCCTGTTACGGCGCCCTGAGGAACCGAAGTCGGAATGCTTGCTGGGGGTGTGATCGGTGGGGTGGGCGTTCTATTTCCGATAGAATTAGACAGAACCCTTAATTGCTCCTGTATCATTTCGAACTGAGCATCATGTTTTTTCAAATACGCCATTAATGACGCATTTGCATCTCCTGACTCAGTTTCGACCACGGGCTCCTTACCCGGTCGCTGTCCTCGGGGTGCATTCAACTGTGAACCAGCAGGAACGTCGTCGTGAGCTGGATCCTGCTCGCGATTGGTAGATTCATCGACCGCTTCAACATTGGTCGGAACTGGAACCCCATCATTGGGATTGAGCTGTTGACCATTCAGAGCGGCAGCGATGGTGTTGCGTTCATCTGCCATTTCAAGACAAGGAAACAAACGTAAGTAGTATCATAACGATTCAAATTTTGGAATAAATCGATTGCCTAGACCCCACGGTGGGTGCCAAATTGTATTTCCCAAAAATGTATTAGGTTTTACAATTAAATTTATATTTAGTTGAGTCTAAGGCGACCGTTTATATCTTAATTTGATTCGATCGATAAGCAGCTTACGTTCGTAAAACAATTGAGCTTTAACGGTTAAGTTCGAAAACGAATAGCGTATCGATGTCAATGATGCAGATTTGATGTCAGATATGATTTTAACGATGTTAAGTTCTAATAGATAGTTCGAAGGCAAGTATAAACAGGCTGATTCGAAGTAAATAGCAAACAGACAAATTACGACAAGATGATTTCGTCTAAACTAGATGCACGGTTCCGATTAATTACGATGACAACGACAGATTTAACGATGATGGTGAATACAATGACGATCGAGCGTAATATGATAACAAACGAATGCGACAAGAATCTACTTGATCGAATAATATGATAAAATAAACGATTACAATGTATTCGAGATAACCCAACAGGTAGCAAATTGACAAATTAAATTATACGATCGGAATAACGACAACAAATCGATAAGATTGAGAATAGTGAGGTAATGAACGAATTAAACGACAAATAAAGCAGATATCAATCAAAACAAATAATTGACAGAAATAATTAAAGCGATAAAAGCTTATTGTATTGAAGAGCCGAAGGATGGTGCTTCAAATGAAAGAGATGATCCTTCTTCCACGTTTGAACCAAGCCACGACTGAATTTGATACAATAATTGTGCTAATGACAACAACAATCTTATGTGTGCTGAAGGAATAAAGCAAAAAATAATTGGGTGGCTGAATAAAAATTTTAGAATAGTGCTGCTCTTTGATGTGTCAATAATCGTGTCCTCAAATCAGAGCAAAAAGACCTATTTATAGGTTGAAATGATGAAGAGTTTCAACCCTAGAAGAATTTTACACACACAGGTTTCTCTTCCAGTAGTTGCACGTTTCAGCCCACTTCCTCTTAATCCGCTAAATTAGTTCCGATAATTTTGGGATAAGGACAACTGCGTCATCTATTGGAAAGCTGTCTTCGAAAATACCCGATCGCGATAATCACATAATCGATCATGGAAGTGGATGAGACAATTTCTTTCCCGATCACAATGACTCCGAAGTCAACTAATGTCTCTTCATAAAACCACAACCGATGACTGTGATCGAACAAAAATCGACCAGTACAAGCACAAGACCACTTTTTGAGTTTTTGGGAGAAATTTTTCTCAAATATCATAAACAAATACTTTTTCAACCAACAATTATGTCCAAACGGGAGCTAAATGTGCTGGTATATAAATAGTCACAAAAGTTTAGAAGTTTAGAGACGAGAATCATTTGATACATGCTGGACGAAATTGTCAAAATAGGACGTAGGGGTAGTAAATTTGGTAATGTCAGGGTTACAACATCGAGTTTTGTGGTCACAATTGTGAAAACAAATTTGTGCTTAACCACTAATCTTTCTTATTTACAATTTCAAAATCGATGAGTGCACCAGCACATAAGAATTCCGCGTAGAAGTTTAACAGCAGAATTCTCAATGTAAATTTATTAAAGGAGTTTGAGAAGTGTCAGATGTATGTAAATCTTATCCCCACCAAAATTAAGAAGCTGTTTCAGATAGACCATGACTAAAAATTCGTATAAAAGTATTTGTACTATATATAACATCTAAGGCGTAATCATTTCTAAAATTATTTTTCCAAACATCGCCACTAAACTTCTGTTGGAGTTGAAGTTGAGACAAACTTATATTAGTCCCAATATCTGAAGTTCGTTCAACTTCTATTTTTCTACTATAAAGTTGAGCCAGTTTTAGGCAAATCTAAAGTTGCCAAAATATGAAAAATGTAAAAATAACTTTAGAGCTGCTCCTTGGGACTAATTTTGATTAAGTAGCAGCAACAAGCAAAGTTGCGCAAAATTAATTGAGCTTTAAACAACACTGACTAAACAGGCTATCCGTGTTTCAATTGGGCAAGGTCGACCAAAATAGCCAGACCAATCTGACAAAAAAGGCATATCGCTACGACGGAACAATCAAGGAAGGGATGACTAGTTTCTCATTTTCTTAGTTCTGCAGCTTCAACAATGGGTTAAAAGTATAAGTGACCTTTATTAAGGTACTATTACACAAGATAATCAACCGTTGGCAGTTTTGGCTTAAAAATTAAAGCCTACCTATTAAAAGCTTATTAAACCCGGTAATGAATGCTAGTGATCTTCTGTTTTCTGCCAAGCTAAATTGTATTTGTTCCTCAATTCTTCCTTGTTGTTCGATTTTCTAAATCTCACCAACAATATTGGATTGACTTCTAGTTGGTAGAAGAATCAAAAGGTGCAACTTAAAATAGTACTTCGAAGCGGACATTGTATTCTGGGAATACACTCCCTGCTAAGTAACCATCCACACCGTGTGAATAAAATTACTCCATCATAAAGATAATTTATTTGCCTACATACATCATTACTTATTTGTTTCATTAGTTCACTTGCTTGATGAGTTTGTTTATTCATTTACTGATTCTCTTGCATAATTTCACTCCATGGTATTACACTCGGCATTTTAACAACACAAAGGACTCTAAAATTCCACAACGACAAACAACTTGCATGCATAAAAAGACATACTTATATAATGCAAACAAAGCCTAAACACTGAAAGCTGTGAAACAAGCTTAATTCAGACGTACACCAAATAAACCAACATAAGAGACATCACATTATTGGCAAACGACAAGCAAACCCAACGACACATCTACAAATTATAATCATTAATATAGCGATCCCTCACAGCGAGATCCAGAGAAACCATGTAGGAAGCATAAGCATTGATGCAAGCATATTCAACTTGGCTTAAAGTAAGAACCCTTGCCTCCCAATTGCTCACACAAACATGTTTCGGTATTGGCACAGAGAGGCCACATAGTCTAGAAGAAAGATCTCTCAATCCAACATAAGAAGCCGGCCACATAACCTCTGGACCATCAGCAGCATCCAAAATATCAAAACAAAATTTACACTCCAAGCCATATTCATCCTTAATTTTACGGACGTTTTCTGCAACACCAACTCCAGCAAAATCAAAGTTAGGATCAGCCAAGAATGCTTTGAGGGTTTCTGGGATTAGGTCCAAATACAACAACTGGACAATCAGACACTCATCATCGATACAAAGGTGGAGAGTGGCTGATTTGTTATTAGAAGTTGGTTTGAATCCAATGCCAAACCCCACAGTGGTAGGTGTTCCCGCATACTTGAAGAGCATTTCACTTGCCCATTCATCGGCAATAGTAGCTTTGTCAGTCACTGTTGCAACTATGGTACGTCCACTAAAATTGACCGTGTATTTTGAAGTGGTTGGGTCGAAGGTGGTGATGCTAGAGGCGCTACTACTACCAGGTTTGGACATAGTTAGAGATATAGCTAGGGTTAATACTGATGAGTAGTTCGAATGATGGCTTGTATATCTCTTTATATAGCATATATCTGTAGGTATCATTTTTTAAATACAGAGAAACTTGAAAAACCGCATTCAACATTAAGTAAATACGGATGAGTTTTCCAAAGTTTACCTATCCAATTTATTATACTGCATTTCCTTAATTGTAGGTTTTTTCCCAAGGAATTAAAGAATGCATCCGTTTAACTCCTCCATACATTTCCATTCGATGTTGGAAAACGATGTGTCTGCCACATATTTCAACTTCATCCCAAATTTTGACCACCTTATACTTATTAATATTCTAAGAGCAGAAACAAAGATGGCATAAAATATGTTTTATCTTTATTAATATTCCAAGAGCACATAATAAGTTTGTTGGAACAGAAATAGTCACAAGGTTTAAAGTTTAGAGCCGAGAATGTTTTGTTACTATGTTAGAGGAAATTGTCGAAATAGGACGTAATAAATTTGGTAATACTAAGCTTCAGTTGTAGGAGTTGAAGTTGATGCGAATTTAGTTCCGTAGATTGAAGTTTATTCAACTTAAGTTTTTTATAGTACTAGTTTCACTATCTAGAATGTCAATGTTCACGTCTGCAAATGTGGTTCAAATAGTGAAAATACAAAAGATGTACATATAGTAGTCGGTATAAATGTACATATAACAATGTGTCTATATATATATTCTATAACACATTCACACGCATGTATGTACGTGATTTGGTTGACAAAAGGAATAAGATAAGTCTAAGTCTAGTCGTGCAGCAGATGACATGAATTCACTATTTTTTTGGGTAACAAATGGAGTAAAGGAACTATTGTGGGAATTCAACGTGCAAGTTATTAGCAACTCTAATTCGGGCTAACCACCATTTTTAGTACTACTAGTTCTCGACACGTGCGTTGCACGTGAATATCGAGTCTATACTACACAATCTTATGAAATAATATAAGCTCTGAAATTAACAAAATTTTGAATTAATAATTATATATGAAACAACAAATTAAAGTACGAGTTTGTGTACATAATCAATATGATATATCCTCATCTGGTGACTCTGTAATCCCGAGGATTCAAATCAATCGCATTTCTCATTCAAGCATAGTACATATAGTAATAAATTACGCTTATCTAACTAAGAGACACCAAATGAAAGTTATGCAAGTCTGTCAATACTTTAACACAATTTGATATCTAAACAGAATACAGAGTATATAATTTTATTACGAAATAAATCATTTTATTTTCATGGTATAACACTAATTTTAGGTATAGATGTCATTCATCCAATTAAATACTTTATATTTGTATTTCCCAAAAATGTATCAGGTTTTACAATTAAATTTATATTTAGTTGAGTCTAAGACGACCGTTTTATAATTCAATTTCCGATAGAATTAGACAAAACCCTTAATTGCTCCTGTATCATTTCGAACTGAGCATCGTGTTTTTTCAAATACGCCATTAATGACGCATTTGCATCTCCTGACTCAGTTTCGACCACGGGCTCCTTGCCCGGTCGCTGTCCTCGGGGTGCATTCAACTGTGAACCAGCAGGAACGTCGTCGTGAGCTGGATCCTGCTCGCGATTGGTAGATTCATCGACCGCTTCAACGTTGGTCGGAACTGGAACCCCATCATTGGGATTGAGCTGTTGACCATTCAGAGCGGCAGCGATGGTGTTGTGTTCATCTGCCATTTCAAGACAAGGAAACAAACGTAAGTAGTATCATAACGATTCAAATTTTGGAATAAATCGATTGCCTAGACCCCACGGTGGGCGCCAAATTGTATTTCCCAAAAATGTATCAGGTTTTACAATTAAATTTATATTTAGTTGAGTCTAAAGTGACCGTTTATATCTTAATTTGATTCGATCGATAAGCAGCTTACGTTCGTAAAACAATTGAGCTTTAACGGTTAAATTCGAAAACGAATAGCGTATCGATGTCAATGATGCAGATTCGATGTCAGATATGATTTTAACGATGTTAAGTTCTAATAGATAGTTCGAAGGCAAGTATAAACAGGCTGATTCGAAGTAAATAGCAAACAGACAAATTACGACAAGATGATTTCGTCTAAACTAGATGCACGGTTCCGATTAATTACGATGACAACGACAGATTTAACGATGATGGTGAATACGATGACGATCGAGCGTAATATGATAACAAACGAATGCGACAAGAATCTACTTGATCGAATAATATGATAAAATAAACGATTACAATGTATTCGAGATAATCCAACAGGTAGCAAATTGACGAATTAAATTATGCGATCGGAATAACGACAACAAATCGATAAGATTGAGAATAGTGAGGTAATGAACGAATTAAACGACAAATAAAGCAGATATCAATCAAAACAAATAATTGACAGAAATAATTAAAGCGGTAAAAGCTTATTGTATGGAAGAGCCGAAGGATGGTGCTTCAAATGAAAGAGATGATCCTTCTTCCACGTTTGAACCAAGCCACGACTGAATTTGATACAATAATTGTGCTAATGACTACAACAATCTTATGTGTGCTGAAGGAATAAAGCAAAAAATAATTGGGTGGCTGAATAAAAATTTTAGAATAGTGCTGCTCTTTTGATGTGTCAATAATCGTGTCCTCAAATCAGAGCAAAAAGACCTATTTATAGGTTGAAATGATGAAGAGTTTCAACCCTAGAAGAATTTTACACACACACGTTTCTCTTCCAGTAGTTGCACGTTTCAACCCACTTCCTCTTAATCCGCTAAATCCGTTCCGATAATTTTGGGATAAGGACAACTGCGTCATCTATTGGAAAGCTGTCTTCGAAAATACCCGATCGCGATAATCACATAATCGATCATGGAAGTGGATGAGACCATTTCTTTCCCGATCACAATGACTCCGAAGTCAACCAATGTCTCTTCATAAAACCACAACCGATGACT
The DNA here is from genome assembly GCA_029990575.1 of Petunia axillaris subsp. axillaris. Classification (NCBI taxonomy): domain Eukaryota; kingdom Viridiplantae; phylum Streptophyta; class Magnoliopsida; order Solanales; family Solanaceae; genus Petunia; species Petunia axillaris. The sequence goes on along the minus strand of JARKNS010000010.1, from coordinate 27,489,088 downwards.
GTGATCGAACAGAAATCGACCAGTACAAGCACAAGACCACTTTTTGAGTTTTTGGGAGAAATTTTTCTCAAATATCATAAACAAATACTTTTTCAACCAACAATTATGTCCTAACGGGAGCTAAATGTGCTGGTATATAAATAGTCACAAAAGTTTAGAAGTTTAGAGACGAGAATCATTTGATACTTGCTGGACGAAATTGTCAAAATAGGACGTAGGGGTAGTAAATTTGGTAATGTCAGGGTTACAACATCGAGTTTTGTGGTCACAATTGTGAAAACAAATTTGTGCTTAACCACTAATCTTTCTTATTTACAATTTCAAAATCGATGAGTGCACCAGCACATAAGAATTCCGCGTAGAAGTTTAACAGCAGAATTCTCAATGTAAATTTATTAAAGGAGTTTGAGAAGTGTCAGATGTATGTAAATCTTATCCCCACCAAAATTAAGAAGCTGTTTCAGATAGACCATGACTAAAAATTCGCATAAAAGTATTTGTACTATATATAACATCTAAGGCGTAATCATTTCTAAAATTATTTTTCCAAACATCGCCACTAAACTTCTGTTGGAGTTGAAGTTGAGACAAACTTATATTAGTCCCAATATCTGAACTTCGTTCAACTTCTATTTTTCTACTATAAAGTTGAGCCAGTTTTAGGCAAATCTAAAGTTGCCAAAATATGAAAAATGTAAAAATAACTTTAGAGCTGCTCCTTGGGACTAATTTTGATTAAGTAGCAGCAACAAGCAAAGTTGCGCAAAATTAATTGAGCTTTAAACAACACTGACTAAACAGGCTATCCGTGTTTCAATTGGGCAAGGTCGACCAAAATAGCCAGACCAATCTGACAAAAAAGGCATATCGCTACGACGGAACAATCAAGGGAGGGATGACTAGTTTCTCATTTTCTTAGTTCTGCAGCTTCAACAATGGGTTAAAAGTATAAGTGACCTTTATTAAGGTACTATTACACAAGATAATCAACCGTTGGCAGTTTTGGCTTAAAAATTAAAGCCTACCTATTAAAAGCTTATTAAACCCGGTAATGAATGCTAGTGATCTTCTGTTTTCTGCCAAGCTAAATTGTATTTGTTCCTCAATTCTTCCTTGTTGTTCGGTTTTCTAAATCTCACCAACAATATTGGATTGACTTCTAGTTGGTAGAAGAATCAAAAGGTGCAACTTAAAATAGTACTTCGAAGCGGACATTGTATTCTGGGAATACACTCCCTGCTAAGTAACCATCCACACCGTGTGAATAAAATTACTCCATCATAAAGATAATTTATTTGCCTACATACATCATTACTTATTTGTTTCATTAGTTCACTTGCTTGATGAGTTTGTTTATTCATTTACTGATTCTCTTGCATAATTTCACTCCATGGTATTACACTCGGCATTTTAACAACACAAAGGACTCTAAAATTCCACAACGACAAACAACTTGCATGCATAAAAAGACATACTTATATAATGCAAACAAACCCTAAACACTGAAAGCTGTGAAACAAGCTTAATTCAGACGTACACCAAATAAACCAACATAAGAGACATCACATTATTGGCAAACGACAAGCAAACCCAACGACACATCTACAAATTATAATCATTAATATAGCGATCCCTCACAGCGAGATCCAGAGAAACCATGTAGGAAGCATAAGCATTGATGCAAGCATATTCAACTTGGCTTAAAGTAAGAACCCTTGCCTCCCAATTGCTCACACAAACATGTTTCGGTATTGGCACAGAGAGGCCACATAGTCTAGAAGCAAGATCTCTCAATCCAACATAAGAAGCCGACCACATAACCTCTGGACCATCAGCAGCATCCAAAATATCAAAACTAAATTTACACTCCAAGCCATATTCATCCTTAATTTTACGGACGTTTTCTGCAACACCAACTCCAGCAAAATCAAAGTTAGGATCAGCCAAGAATGCTTTGAGGGTTTCTGGGATTAGGTCCAAATACAACAACTGGACAATCAGACACTCATCATCGATACAAAGGTGGAGAGTGGCTGATTTGTTATTAGAAGTTGGTTTGAATCCAATGCCAAACCCCACAGTGGTAGGTGTTCCCGCATACTTGAAGAGCATTTCACTTGCCCATTCATCGGCAATAGTAGCTTTGTCAGTCACTGTTGCAACTATGGTACGTCCACTAAAATTGACCGTGTATTTTGAAGTGGTTGGGTCGAAGGTGGTGATGCTAGAGGCGCTACTACTACCAGGTTTGGACATAGTTAGAGATATAGCTAGGGTTAATACTGATGAGTAGTTCGAATGATGGCTTGTATATCTCTTTATATAGCATATATCTGTAGGTATCATTTTTTAAATACAGAGAAACTTGAAAAACCGCATTCAACATTAAGTAAATACGGATGAGTTTTCCAAAGTTTACCTATCCAATTTATTATACTGCATTTCCTTAATTGTAGGTTTTTTCCCAAGGAATTAAAGAATGCATCCGTTTAACTCCTCCATACATTTCCATTCGATGTTGGAAAACGATGTGTCTGCCACATATTTCAACTTCATCCCAAATTTTGACCACCTTATACTTATTAATATTCCAAGAGCAGAAACAAAGATGGCATAAAATATGTTTTATCTTTATTAATATTCCAAGAGCACATAATAAGTTTGTTGGAACAGAAATAGTCACAAGGTTTAAAGTTTAGAGCCGAGAATGTTTTGTTACTATGTTAGAGGAAATTGTCGAAATAGGACGTAATAAATTTGGTAATACTAAGCTTCAGTTGTAGGAGTTGAAGTTGATGCGAATTTAGTTCCGTAGATTGAAGTTTATTCAACTTAAGTTTTTTATAGTACTAGTTTCACTGTCTAGAATGTCAATGTTCACGTCTGCAAATGTGGTTCAAATAGTGAAAACACAAAAGATGTACATATAGTAGTCGGTATAAATGTACATATAACAATGTGTCTATATATATATATATATATATATTCTATAACACATTCACACGCATGTATGTACGTGATTTGGTTGACAAAAGGAATAAGATAAGTCTAAGTCTAGTCGTGCAGCAGATGACATGAATTCACTATTTTTTTGGGTAACAAATGGAGTAAAGGAACTATTGTGGGAATTCAACGTGCAAGTTATTAGCAACTCTAATTCGGGCTAACCACCATTTTTAGTACTACTAGTTCTCGACACGTGCGTTGCACGTGAATATCGAGTCTATACTACACAATCTTATGAAATAATATAAGCTCTGAAATTAACAAAATTTTGAATTAATAATTATATATGAAACAACAAATTAAAGTACGAGTTTGTGTACATAATCAATATGATATATCCTCATCTGGTGACTCTGTAATCCCGAGGATTCAAATCAATCGCATTTCTCATTCAAGCATAGTACATATAGTAATAAATTACGCTTATCTAACTAAGAGACACCAAATGAAAGTTATGCAAGTCTGTCAATACTTTAACACAATTTGATATCTAAACAGAATACAGAGTATATAATTTTATTACGAAATAAATCATTTTATTTTCATGGTATAACACTAATTTTAGGTATAGATGTCATTCATCCAATTAAATACTTTATATTTGTATTTCCCAAAAATGTATCAGGTTTTACAATTAAATTTATATTTAGTTGAGTCTAAGACGACCGTTTTATAATTCAATTTCCGATAGAATTAGACAAAACCCTTAATTGCTCCTGTATCATTTCGAACTGAGCATCGTGTTTTTTCAAATACGCCATTAATGACGCATTTGCATCTCCTGACTCAGTTTCGACCACGGGCTCCTTACCCGGTCGCTGTCCTCGGGGTGCATTCAACTGTGAACCAGCAGGAACGTCGTCGTGAGCTGGATCCTGCTCGCGATTGGTAGATTCATCGACCGCTTCAACGTTGGTCGGAACTGGAACCCCATCATTGGGATTGAGCTTTTGACCATTCAGAGCGGCAGCGATGGTGTTGTGTTCATCTGCCATTTCAAGACAAGGAAACAAACGTAAGTAGTATCATAACGATTCAAATTTCGGAATAAATCGATTGCCTAGACCCCACGGTGGGCGCCAAATTGTATTTCCCAAAAATGTATCAGGTTTTACAATTAAATTTATATTTAGTTGAGTCTAAGGCGACCGTTTATATCTTAATTTGATTCGATCGATAAGCAGCTTACGTTCGTAAAACAATTGAGCTTTAACGGTTAAGTTCGAAAACGAATAGCGTATCGATGTCAATGATGCAGATTCGATGTCAGATATGATTTTAACGATGTTAAGTTCTAATAGATAGTTCGAAGGCAAGTATAAACAGGCTGATTCGAAGTAAATAGCAAACAGACAAATTACGACAAGATGATTTCGTCTAAACTAGATGCACGGTTCCGATTAATTACGATGACAACGACAGATTTAACGATGATGGTGAATACGATGACGATCGAGCGTAATATGATAACAAACGAATGCGACAAGAATCTACTTGATCGAATAATATGATAAAATAAACGATTACAATGTATTCGAGATAATCCAACAGGTAGCAAATTGACGAATTAAATTATGCGATCGGAATAACGACAACAAATCGATAAGATTGAGAATAGTGAGGTAATGAACGAATTAAACGACAAATAAAGCAGATATCAATCAAAACAAATAATTGACAGAAATAATTAAAGCGGTAAAAGCTTATTGTATGGAAGAGCCGAAGGATGGTGCTTCAAATGAAAGAGATGATCCTTCTTCCACGTTTGAACCAAGCCACGACTGAATTTGATACAATAATTGTGCTAATGACTACAACAATCTTATGTGTGCTGAAGGAATAAAGCAAAAAATAATTGGGTGGCTGAATAAAAATTTTAGAATAGTGCTGCTCTTTTGATGTGTCAATAATCGTGTCCTCAAATCAGAGCAAAAAGACCTATTTATAGGTTGAAATGATGAACAGTTTCAACCCTAGAAGAATTTTACACACACACGTTTCTCTTCCAGTAGTTGCACGTTTCAACCCACTTCCTCTTAATCCGCTAAATTCGTTCCGATAATTTTGGGATAAGGACAACTGCGTCATCTATTGGAAAGCTGTCTTCGAAAATACCCGATCGCGATAATCACATAATCGATCATGGAAGTGGATGAGACCATTTCTTTCCCGATCACAATGACTCCGAAGTCAACCAATGTCTCTTCATAAAACCACAACCGATGACTGTGATCGAACAGAAATCGACCAGTACAAGCACAAGACCACTTTTTGAGTTTTTGGGAGAAATTTTTCTCAAATATCATAAACAAATACTTTTTCAACCAACAATTATGTCCTAACGGGAGCTAAATGTGCTGGTATATAAATAGTCACAAAAGTTTAGAAGTTTAGAGACGAGAATCATTTGATACTTGCTGGACGAAATTGTCAAAATAGGACGTAGGGGTAGTAAATTTGGTAATGTCAGGGTTACAACATCGAGTTTTGTGGTCACAATTGTGAAAACAAATTTGTGCTTAACCACTAATCTTTCTTATTTACAATTTCAAAATCGATGAGTGCACCAGCACATAAGAATTCCGCGTAGAAGTTTAACAGCAGAATTCTCAATGTAAATTTATTAAAGGAGTTTGAGAAGTGTCAGATGTATGTAAATCTTATCCCCACCAAAATTAAGAAGCTGTTTCAGATAGACCATGACTAAAAATTCGCATAAAAGTATTTGTACTATATATAACATCTAAGGCGTAATCATTTCTAAAATTATTTTTCCAAACATCGCCACTAAACTTCTGTTGGAGTTGAAGTTGAGACAAACTTATATTAGTCCCAATATCTGAAGTTCGTTCAACTTCTATTTTTCTACTATAAAGTTGAGCCAGTTTTAGGCAAATCTAAAGTTGCCAAAATATGAAAAATGTAAAAATAACTTTAGAGCTGCTCCTTGGGACTAATTTTGATTAAGTAGCAGCAACAAGCAAAGTTGCGCAAAATTAATTGAGCTTTAAACAACACTGACTAAACAGGCTATCCGTGTTTCAATTGGGCAAGGTCGACCAAAATAGCCAGACCAATCTGACAAAAAAGGCATATCGCTACGACGGAACAATCAAGGGAGGGATGACTAGTTTCTCATTTTCTTAGTTCTGCAGCTTCAACAATGGGTTAAAAGTATAAGTGACCTTTATTAAGGTACTATTACACAAGATAATCAACCGTTGGCAGTTTTGGCTTAAAAATTAAAGCCTACCTATTAAAAGCTTATTAAACCCGGTAATGAATGCTAGTGATCTTCTGTTTTCTGCCAAGCTAAATTGTATTTGTTCCTCAATTCTTCCTTGTTGTTCGATTTTCTAAATCTCACCAACAATATTGGATTGACTTCTAGTTGGTAGAAGAATCAAAAGGTGCAACTTAAAATAGTACTTCGAAGCGGACATTGTATTCTGGGAATACACTCCCTGCTAAGTAACCATCCACACCGTGTGAATAAAATTACTCCATCATAAAGATAATTTATTTGCCTACATACATCATTACTTATTTGTTTCATTAGTTCACTTGCTTGATGAGTTTGTTTATTCATTTACTGATTCTCTTGCATAATTTCACTCCATGGTATTACACTCGGCATTTTAACAACACAAAGGACTCTAAAATTCCACAACGACAAACAACTTGCATGCATAAAAAGACATACTTATATAATGCAAACAAAGCCTAAACACTGAAAGCTGTGAAACAAGCTTAATTCAGACGTACACCAAATAAACCAACATAAGAGACATCACATTATTGGCAAACGACAAGCAAACCCAACGACACATCTACAAATTATAATCATTAATATAGCGATCCCTCACAGCGAGATCCAGAGAAACCATGTAGGAAGCATAAGCATTGATGCAAGCATATTCAACTTGGCTTAAAGTAAGAACCCTTGCCTCCCAATTGCTCACACAAACATGTTTCGGTATTGGCACAGAGAGGCCACATAGTCTAGAAGCAAGATCTCTCAATCCAACATAAGAAGCCGGCCACATAACCTCTGGACCATCAGCAGCATCCAAAATATCAAAACTAAATTTACACTCCAAGCCATATTCATCCTTAATTTTACGGACGTTTTCTGCAACACCAACTCCAGCAAAATCAAAGTTAGGATCAGCCAAGAATGCTTTGAGGGTTTCTGGGATTAGGTCCAAATACAACAACTGGACAATCAGACACTCATCATCGATACAAAGGTGGAGAGTGGCTGATTTGTTATTAGAAGTTGGTTTGAATCCAATGCCAAACCCCACAGTGGTAGGTGTTCCCGCATACTTGAAGAGCATTTCACTTGCCCATTCATCGGCAATAGTAGCTTTGTCAGTCACTGTTGCAACTATGGTACGTCCACTAAAATTGACCGTGTATTTTGAAGTGGTTGGGTCGAAGGTGGTGATGCTAGAGGCGCTACTACTACCAGGTTTGGACATAGTTAGAGATATAGCTAGGGTTAATACTGATGAGTAGTTCGAATGATGGCTTGTATATCTCTTTATATAGCATATATCTGTAGGTATCATTTTTTAAATACAGAGAAACTTGAAAAACCGCATTCAACATTAAGTAAATACGGATGAGTTTTCCAAAGTTTACCTATCCAATTTATTATACTGCATTTCCTTAATTGTAGGTTTTTTCCCAAGGAATTAAAGAATGCATCCGTTTAACTCCTCCATACATTTCCATTCGATGTTGGAAAACGATGTGTCTGCCACATATTTCAACTTCATCCCAAATTTTGACCACCTTATACTTATTAATATTCCAAGAGCAGAAACAAAGATGGCATAAAATATGTTTTATCTTTATTAATATTCCAAGAGCACATAATAAGTTTGTTGGAACAGAAATAGTCACAAGGTTTAAAGTTTAGAGCCGAGAATGTTTTGTTACTATGTTAGAGGAAATTGTCGAAATAGGACGTAATAAATTTGGTAATACTAAGCTTCAGTTGTAGGAGTTGAAGTTGATGCGAATTTAGTTCCGTAGATTGAAGTTTATTCAACTTAAGTTTTTTATAGTACTAGTTTCACTATCTAGAATGTCAATGTTCACGTCTGCAAATGTGGTTCAAATAGTGAAAACACAAAAGATGTACATATAGTAGTCGGTATAAATGTACATATAACAATGTGTCTATATATATATATATTCTATAACACATTCACACGCATGTATGTACGTGATTTGGTTGACAAAAGGAATAAGATAAGTCTAAGTCTAGTCGTGCAGCAGATGACATGAATTCACTATTTTTTTGGGTAACAAATGGAGTAAAGGAACTATTGTGGGAATTCAACGTGCAAGTTATTAGCAACTCTAATTCGGGCTAACCACCATTTTTAGTACTACTAGTTCTCGACACGTGCGTTGCACGTGAATATCGAGTCTATACTACACAATCTTATGAAATAATATAAGCTCTGAAATTAACAAAATTTTGAATTAATAATTATATATGAAACAACAAATTAAAGTACGAGTTTGTGTACATAATCAATATGATATATCCTCATCTGGTGACTCTGTAATCCCGAGGATTCAAATCAATCGCATTTCTCATTCAAGCATAGTACATATAGTAATAAATTACGCTTATCTAACTAAGAGACACCAAATGAAAGTTATGCAAGTCTGTCAATACTTTAACACAATTTGATATCTAAACAGAATACAGAGTATATAATTTTATTACGAAATAAATCATTTTATTTTCATGGTATAACACTAATTTTAGGTATAGATGTCATTCATCCAATTAAATACTTTATATTTGTATTTCCCAAAAATGTATCAGGTTTTACAATTAAATTTATATTTAGTTGAGTCTAAGACGACCGTTTTATAATTCAATTTCCGATAGAATTAGACAAAACCCTTAATTGCTCCTGTATCATTTCGAACTGAGCATCGTGTTTTTTCAAATACGCCATTAATGACGCATTTGCATCTCCTGACTCAGTTTCGACCACGGGCTCCTTACCCGGTCGCTGTCCTCGGGGTGCATTCAACTGTGAACCAGCAGGAACGTCGTCGTGAGCTGGATCCTGCATACTTGAAGAGCATTTCACTTGCCCATTCATCGGCAATAGTAGCTTTGTCAGTCACTGTTGCAACTATGGTACGTCCACCAAAATTGACTCTGTATTTTGAAGTGGTTGGGTCGAAGGTGGTGTTGCTAGTGGTGCTACTACTACCAGCTTTGGACATAGTTAGAGATAAAAGGTTAATACTGATGAGTAATTCGAAAGATGGCTTGGATGTATATTTATATACAGTATATAGCATATCTGTAGGTTAGCGTCATGTAAATAAAGAGAAACTTGAAAAATCGCATCCAACATTAAGTAAATACGGATGAGTTTTCCAAAGTTTACCTGTCCAATTTATTATACTGCATTTCCTTAATTGTAGGTTTTTTCCCAAGGAATTAAAGAATGCATCCGTTTAACTCCTCCATACATTTCCATTCGATGTTGGAAAATGATGTGTCTGCCACATATTTCAACTTCATCCCAAATTTTGACCACCTTGTACTTATTAATATTCCAAGAGCAGAAACAATATGGCATAAAATATGTTTTATCTTTATTAATATTCCAAGAGCACATAATAAGTTTGTTGGAACAGAAATACTAGTCACAAGGTTTAAAGTTTAGAGACGAGAATGTTTTTTTTACTATGTTAGAGGAAATTCATACTTGTGAAATATTTCGAAAACAAAATTATCTATAGCATAGATTAAGGGATCAGTACGAGTTTAATTACGTAATTTTTTGGGGGAAAACGCTTTGAAGTTATTCGTTAATTTATTATTCGTTAAATGGGAATGGGAATACATTCACTTAGACGTTCATTAATTAGTAAATATACCAAGGAAATGGTGTTTCATAAATACTGCATGCATGCATATTGTCTAAGGCATATAATCAGGCATGACTGATGAGCTCTCCAAGAATTTAATTAGCTGTCCATATGTTTTCCCAAGTATGATATTTTATGGTTTTGTGATTTCGTTTCAACTTCCAAGGCGAATTATAAGAGTTTATTTCTCTTTTAAATCCTCCATCCATCTTCATATTGATGTTGGAAAATGATTTCAAATAATTTTGAAAAATGATGTTGGAAAATGATTTCAAAGTCTGCGTGTAGCCTCTGAGCTCCTGATATCCAGACTGTAGGTAAATGCGATTGCTGCCCATCTGTCCGATACTTTGGACAGCATCATACGCTCTTTTTGGAAGCGATCCACGTATTTGCGGAGAGATTCATCGGGCCTTTGCTTGATTTCGAAGATATCCTTTACGCGGGTACTTACCTGACTTCTGCCTACGATAGTTCGTTGTGAACTGCTTTCTGCCATGTTAGTTGTAGAATAGAAAGATCGAACGAAAAGAGATATAATATCAGAAAAGATAAGCTATTAACTTATGAAGGCTATTGACCGGCTCCCACTGTGGTCGCCAAATTGTTCAACCTAGATCCGATTTAAGGAATGCTAACAATTAAATTTATATTTGCGGAGTCACGATTAATAGTTTAGATTAAGAGTTTAAATGACGAATTAAAGCAGCGATAGATTCGTAAATAATACGGGAACGAGATATAAACAAAAATTAGCAAAGATAAAGCATAAATAAAGACAGATAGAAGTGACCACGCTGTATCGCTTATTCCCGGTGAGAGTTCTTCGGTACTGATCGTACTTAGAAGATTAGAGAACACAGTGCTGGACGAATATAAGTAAAAGTAGTAGTTGAGCAAGAGTGAGGGAGTATTCTTATTGATCTTGTAGACAGGAAGTAAAGTTGTGTTACAATGGCTCATAACAAATGTTATTTATATGTCTGATAGACGTTCGTTGGGTTTTGTAACCGCTGTGCACGTATCCATTGGATATGTAACCGCTGGGTTGTAATTATTGCCTTTATGACCATTAATTGAGTAATCGCACATGATCAGGTTAATAACTGCTCATTCAGATCGTGTTGACTGATGAGGCATTTCATAACTGTCCTGGGTCTGCTCGCGATAACTGTCTGTCCGTTGGATAACTGTCCGGTGAAATTTCTACCCGTGCCACATGGCGGTCACGTGTCAACTTTCAGGTGATATCAGCTTTTATCCAATACGGATAGCTTTTATTCAATACAAATGCTACTTGTGATCTTCTGCTTTCTGCCATGCCAAATTGTATTTGTTCCTCAATTCTTCCTTCATGTTCGATTTCCTAAATCTCTACAGTAGTTGATAGAAGAATCAAAAGGTGCAACTTAAATACTTCGAAGCGGACATTGTATTCTCGGATTACAATCCTTGCTACTTAACCATCTACACCGAGTGAATATAATTAAGTACTGTACTATCATAAAGAAAATTTATTTGCCTACAAACTTTATTTCTAATTTGTATCACTAGTTCACTTGCTTGATGAGTGTGTTTATTCACTTACTCATTCTCATGCATAATTTCAGTCGATGGAATTACACTCGGTATTTTAACAACACAGAGGACACTCTAATTCCACAACGACAAAAAACTTGCATGCATAAAAAGACATATATACTTAACTAATGCAAACAAAGCCTAAACACTGGAAGCTGTGAAACAAGCTTAATTCGGACGTACACCAAATAAACCAACATAAGAGACAACACATTAAAGGCAAACCACAAAAAACAAACAACACGTCTAAAGCTCTATCAATAATCATTAATATAACGATCCATCACACCGAGCTCCTGAGAAACCATCTAACGATTCATCACACCGAGCTCCAGCTCCTGAGAAACCATGCAGGAAGCATAAGCATCAATGCAAGCATATTCAACTTGGCTTACAGTAAGAACCCTTGCATCCCAATTGCTCACACAAACATGTATTGGTATTGGTACAGAGAGGCCACATAGTGTAGAAGCAAGATCTCTCAATCCAACAGAAGAAGCTGGCCGCGACAGAAAACCTAGACCATCAGCACAATCTCGAATATCAGAACTACGTTTACACTCCAGGCCGTATTCATCTTTAATTTTACGGACGTTTTCTGCAACACCAACTCCAGCAAACAAAAAGTTAGGAGCAGCCAAGAATGCTTCGAGGGTTTTTGGGATTAGGTCCAAATACAACAGCTGGACAATCAGACACTCATCATCGATACAAAGGTGGAGAGTGGCTGATTTGTTATTAGAAGTTGGTTTGCATCCAATGCCTAACCCCACAGACTCAGAGGTATGTATTCCCGCATACTTGAAGAGCATTTCACTCGCCCAATCATCGGCAATAGCAGCTTTGTCCGTCACTGTTGCAACTATGGTACGTCCACCAAACTTGACTGTGTATTTTGAAGTGGTTGGGTCAAAGGTGGTGATCATGCTAGAGGTGCTACTACTACCAGGTATGGGGTTAATACTAATGAGTAATTCGAAAGATGGCTTGTATGTCTATTTATATTATACTATACAGTATATAGCATATCTGTAGGTTAGCGTCTTGTAAATAAAGAGAAACTTGAAAAGTCGCATTCAACATTAAGTAAATACGGATGAGTTTTCCAAAGTTTACCTGTCCAATTTATTATACTGCATTTCCTTAATTGTAGGATTTTTCCCAAGGAATTAAAGAATGCATCCGTTTAACTCCTCCATACATTTCCATTCGATGTTGGAAAATGATGTGTCTGCCACATATTTCAACTTCATCCCAAATTTTGACCACCAAATATTCCAAGAGCAGAAACAAAGATGGCATAAAATATGTTTTATCTTTATTAATATTCCAAGAGCACATAATAAGTTTGTTGGAACAGAAATAGTCACAAGGTTCAAAGTTTAGAGACGAGAATGTTTTGTTACTATGTTTCGGTAATACTAAGCTTCAGTTGTAGGAGTTGAAGTCACTACTAAAAAAACCGGGATTTTCGACCGCCCAATCGGTCGAAATTCGGTCGAACTATCGACCGTATTTCGACCGATTGTGGTGGTCGACCAAATTAAGGTCGAAATTCAACCTTCGACCGAAATTCGGTCGAAGAACAAGGACTAAAGTGCCATGTTGTTCGACCGAAATTCGGTCGAATGTCGGTCGACGTTCGACCGAATTTCGGTCGAAGGCCTATCAACCGAAATTCCTATCGACCGAAATTCGGTCGAACAGAATTTCGACCGAAATTCGGTCGAAAGGCTGGTATTATTTTTTGACCAACTTTCGACCGAAAGTCGGTCGAAAACCTGTAAAAACCTGCAACATAAAAGCTGAAAATAGCCCTACACCACCTGTAAACACGCAGAAAAACCAGTCACAAGACATTCATAAACGCTATTCAAACAAGGCTAACAAAGCCAAACAATAGAAAGGAGTCTTTCAACATTCGTTCAAGTTTTACAATATTCAAACAAACAAACAGTTTAAAGTTCAACTTTCACTACTAATGGCTAGAAGCCGAACTAGACCCGTCATCAGACTGAGAGGGTGAATGGTGGCGATGTCTGCTCTTGCTCTTTCCCTTTCCCGAGCTATCACGCGTTGCCTTTTTTTTGGTTCCTGAGGAGCTCTTGCATCATTTCACCTGAGCCGGCTCACGTGAAGACTCACCTGCCTGTTTAGGCCCCTTCTTTCTTGAAAACACGTTCTTCATTCATGTTGACACATTCATTGCACAAAAATTAGACGGGTTAAATAGATTAAATAAACACAGTCATTGCAAAAAAAAAAATAGGCGGGTTAAATAGATTAAATACACACATTCTTTGAAAAAAAAATAGTCCAGTTAAATAGATCAAATACACACATTCATTGAAAAATAAAATAAGAATACAAATATCTTCTTATGTTTATAATTATATAATTACATTAAACTAGCCTATTAAAAAAATAAAAGTTACTAAGTACATATAAGGTCAATCCTCATCATCTGCCAATTCTTCTTCCTCATCCTCATCGTTAACTTCTTCTTCATCTGTATATTTATCATCATTTGCCCTTGAAGCTCCTTCTCCAAAATTAACTGAGTTTTTTCCCCGACTAACTACAGATGCATCTAATTGCTCATATATGCCATCAATATGCTGCAACTGGTCAGCTAGTTCATTGTCTGCTATCAATGGAACGGTTGACACCTCGTTCTGGTATGCAACATCTAAAAGATCAGGGACTTCAACTAATCCCACCGGTTTTCCTTTTATAACTGCCCACCAATGGGCTTTGGCCTTTGATCTTGCTGGGTTCTTTGTCCGCGGGTAAGGAACAAACCACACTTGCTTTACTTTCTGGGCAATGATGAAAGGATCATAGTGTCCATATGACCTTTTGTGATTAACCTCGACTAACTTAGAAGACGGGTCTACCCTCGTACCTCTGTTGCTGGGATCAAACCACTTGCACCGGAAAAGAACCAATTTCTTCCGAGGCCAACCGACACTATACTCTACCTCTAACATCTCCTCAATCACACCGTAGTACTCAAAGTCACCCCCGTGATCACCGGTTCCTACTTTCACGGACACACCAGAGTTGTATGTTTTCTTACCCTCTGACCGCTGCTTTGTATGAAACTTGTACCCATTTACAAAGTATGTATTCATCCTTTTGTATTTGTAATATGGGCCATGGCATATATCTCGCAGAAAATCAAAGGTGATGCCATTCACCGGATTGTTCACCTAAATAAAAATTTAATTTAGTTGGGTAAGTAAATATTTTTATCTAAATATATCGAATATTTAAGAGTTTGGTAACCACTTACAAATTCTGTAAATCAATTTGTAAAATTTTCATAAACTTCCGCATCACCGAACTCAGCGACAAAGTAACTGCATTATGAGCCGAGGATATACACGTTAGTCCAAATATACTTATTTTTAACTTCTCGAATATTAGGCACTATTGTTAAGATACAACATACTTGTAATAAGGCGTGACCTCGGGACAGTTCAACAGCACATGTGTTGTTGCTACCTTCCTGTCCTGTTCGTTGAGCTGACATACTT
This sequence comes from Petunia axillaris subsp. axillaris, assembly GCA_029990575.1. NCBI lineage: Eukaryota > Viridiplantae > Streptophyta > Magnoliopsida > Solanales > Solanaceae > Petunia > Petunia axillaris. The sequence continues at coordinate 27,474,044 of JARKNS010000010.1, read as the reverse complement.
CGAAAGATGTATTTCCCCTGCCTGGTTGATTGAATATAGAGAACGCTGGGTAGCTGGGATCATTATTATCGCCCATATCATGCCGATCCGGCCTAGTGCGCAAACATGGAACATCCTTGTCGAAGTAGTAAGAGCAAAAATGCGAAGTTTCTCTAGCAAGATATGCCTCGCATATTGACCCCTCTATTTGGTTCCTGTTTTTCACGTCCCGTTTACACTTACCAATTATTCTGCAATAATTATTGTGTTAGTGGAATTAAGTTGGATTAATTAAAAAATTAAAAGTTACTAAGATATGGAAGCTTACCTCTCGAAAGGGTACATCCATCTGCAGTGCACCGGGCCTCCTAGCCGAGCCTCTTCAGCTAGGTGAATCGGTAGATGCTCCATCACGTTAAAGAACCCAGGGGGAAAGATCTTTGTCAGCTTAGTGGCGACCACATGAAAGTTCTGCTCCAACAGGTTAAGGTTCTCTTCCTTCAATGTCTTGCTGCAAAGTTCTTTAAAAAATAGGCTCGTCTCTGTTAGCGGTTTCAGAACTTTATCAGGCAAGCCATTGAATGCAATTGGGAGCAAGTTTTCCATGAAGATGTGACAGTCGTGGCTTTTCATGTGATGCAGTTTCCCACCATTAACATCAACACACCTTTCTAGGTTTGAAGCATAACCATCAGGCATCCTCAAATTACTCACCCACTCACAAATCATCCTACGCTCATCCTCATCGAATGTATAACAAGCCTTTGGCATGAACATGCTGTTGCCTTCTTGGATTACCTGCAACTCAGGTCGCCTACAAAGTAGCTGTAGGTCCAACCGCGCCTTCAAGTTGTCCTTTGTCTTGCCCTGGACATCCATCACAGTATTAAGGATGGCCTCGAAAAAATTCTTCTCAATATGCATTGGATCCAGATTATGGCGAAGAAGATTATCCTTCCAGTAAGGCAACTCCCAGAAAATGCTCTGTTTAGTCCAGTTATGTTCAACCCCATAACCAGGTGCTCTAGCTGGCAGTTGTTCAGTTACCTTAGGAATTAATCATTGTGTTAGTGGAATTAAGTTGGAAAAATACTGCAATAAATATATGGCAGTTGTTCAGTTACCTTAGGAAGCTCCCGGACCCTGTCCCATATCTCGATGCCTGATAACCTGCGCGGGGGCTCCTCAAAATCAGCCTGATTCTTCATAAATGCGCTAGTGTTACTCCTGAAAGGATGGTCCATTGGCAAGAATCGACGGCAACAGTCGAACCATGTGCATTTGCCTCCATATTTCAACGTGAAGGCTTTTGTATCTTCCATACAGTAAGGGCAAGCGAGCTTACCTGCTGTGGACCACCCAGACAACATCCCATAAGCTGGAAAGTCATTTATAGTCCACATCAAAGAAGCACGCATTTGGAAGTTTTGTTTGGTTGATATATCATAAGTCTCAACTCCTTCACGCCAAAGTATCTGCAACTCATCAAGCAAAGGCTGCAAATATACATCAATAGAGGCTTTCGGGTTATGTGGACCCGGTATTATACAATTCAAAAAGAGATAAGGACTGGTCATGCACATTCCAGGAGGCAGGTTGTAAGGAGTGACAAATACGGGCCAACAAGAATAGGGCGTAGAAGAGACATCAAACGGGGTGAACCCATCAGAACATAGGCCCAACCTTACATTCCTTGGCTCACTAGCAAATGCCGGATACACTTGATCAAAGTGTTTCCATGCCTCCCCATCAGATGGATGAGATAGAATACCCGGCACCTTGGTACGGTCATGATGCCATCTCATGTGTGGAGCAGAACTCATCGAAGCATACAACCTCTTTAACCGTGGTATAAGGGGCAAGTAATGCATCCACTTAACAGGCTTCGGCTTCTTTTTTGGATCAGGCTCAGGCTTGTACCGGGGCTCCTCACAAAATGTACATGTCTGCAGGTCTGCATCATCCTTGTAATACAACATGCAGTCATTAACACAACAGTGAATCTTCTCGGCAGCAAGCCCCAACGAGGAAACCAACTTCTTAGTGTAGTAATAAGTAGTTGGTAGGGCCATATTTGTCGGATTTAGTTCATTCATAAGGGCAATGATGGAATCCATGGCAGCTTGAGATATACTAAAATCTGATTTGATACTCATCAGTCTAACTGCAACCGACAACTGGGAATGCACCGAGCCCTCATAAAATGGACGACTTGTTTCCTCCAACCGTTCATAGAACTGATTTGCCTCGGCATTGGGAATGTGCTCAATGTTTGGCTGTGATGTATCCGGCTGAAGGGGATCATTAGCCGGGTACATCCCAAAAGCATCATTCACCATATCTTCCATTCTATACCCGGCTGCTTGGTCTGGTTCCACAACCGGAGAACTCCTAGCGCCATGAATATTTTTAAGATTTTGAATTTGCTGCTGCATGTCCCAAGGCTCTCCATGATTATACCAAATGTAATAATTTGACATAAACCCCTTCTTATACAAATGTAACTCGACATTCTCCAAATCTTGTATCTTTACACATTCGCATTTTTCACATGGACACCTAATTTTGCCATGCCTTAAATAATCGTCTGTGTTGCGGGCTACATCAAGAAATTCCATAACACCCGCTACAAACGAAGGCCTCAACCCCCGCCGCTCGGGAAAATTTCTATTATCCATCCACAGACGACGACGATTAATGTCCATATCTACACAAACATTGCAAGATTGAGAAACAATATCTACACAAACTTGTTTGATGAAATGCCCCAAAGAAACAATATTATCTAAAAACACCCTATTAATTAATATTATCAACGCAATTCAAACAAACAAAACCTTATTCGTTTTAGGCATAATGTTATAACATGTTCATCTTCTCAACAATACCAAGGCAAGAACACATTACAAACAACATTACCAAACAATACCAACAACTACAACAATCCCAAACAACACAAACCTAACTTTATAATAGCTAACAACACCAAACAAGTTGTTCAACAATCACAAAAACTACAATAAAGTTTGCTAACTAATAATTAACTAAATATGCAACATTATAGTCCAAAGTTAAAAAATAATTAAAAAATTAATTAAATTCGGATTAAATAAAAAAAAAACCGTACCTCGACGTTGATTTATGCTCCTATAGCACCTACAAATGATTCCCCACTGGTTATATGCTTCAAAACTACAAAAAAAAATTGAGTTAAAAAGTTAGGGTTCAAGTTTTACAAAGTAATTAAAATAACCCTAAAATTAAGAATTTACCTTGAATTTGTTGTTATGGGTAGTGATTAGGAGGGTAGATTGTGTTTAAGTGTTGATTTTGGGGGTGGGTTATGGTGGATTTCGTGTATGGGGGTTGGGGAGGGTTTAAAAGAGAGTGAAATGTTTTTGGGGAAGAAAGAAGTGAGCAAATGGTGTGTTCTGCCCGACTTAATAACGGGTCGGTCGACCGCTTAGGCGACCGAAATTCGGTCGACGGCCCAGCTGTAAGTTTAGCTATCGACCGAAATTCGGTCGAACCACAATTTCGACCGAATTTCGGTCGAACACTTGTGACAGTCACAGGTGTTCGACCGAAATTCGGTCGAAGTTGTGGTTCGACCGAATTTCGGTCGATAGGTGGTAGTCGAATTTTCCCTGTTTTTTAGTAGTGAGTTGAGGCGAACTTAGTTCCGTAGATTGAAGTTTATTCAACTTAAGCTTTTTATAGTATGAAGTTGAGCCACTTTTAGGCAAAAATCTAAAGTTTCCAAAACATAAAAAATAAAAAAAATAAAAATTTCGGCCTGCCCCCGGGATCAATTTTAATTAAGTTGCAGCGTCTTGCAAAGTTGCAAAAATATGCTGCGTCTTAAGGGGTTTTTACATCACATACCCACACTTTATAAAATATTACATATTTTTACCAACTGTAAACTTCATTTCACTCCATACCCATATTGGCATAAATATTTACCCTGTCTACCCACTCTTAGTCCCTTAATTTCACTCCATGCCCAAAGAAAATACTATCTGCACTCTGACCCATTCCCCCTTCCAACACGGGTCCCGATTTTGTTTGTATATAAGATATTTTTGTCGGTTTATTTCTTAAAATCTGTTGAGACTTGGAGAGGTGTTGCAGACATTTACAGCGCCACCAGAGCTCCGCCGTCGGCGACGGCAGACCACCCTCTCTCCGGCAAAAAATTACACCTCCCGATTCATCTCCACCTCCTCTCTCCATATATCAACTCGGTTTCCCCAAATTCCTTGCTAATAATCGTAGATCGTGGTTTGAAAATCGAGTGGAACCCTAATTCTGGCGATACCCATTTCTTCGGCGATACTTACTTCACTAAACCCATCTCAGTCTCCTTTAACTCGTCACGAGCTCCAATTACCCCCCAAAAGTTTGCCCTCGTTTTGAATCAGGCCGTGTAGTGGTGGGGATGGATTGAGTGTGGTGGCAGCAAGGTGAAGCTGTTTTGGTGTTGGCGTGGCGCTATGGTGAAGAGGCATACGACTTAGCGGCTACTTAGATTTGGTCGTGATAACCCGTTAAAATTTTTTTGCAAACCGTTAAATAACAGATAACCCAATATTTAAAAACCATTAAATTTTTATCGATTCAGTTTATCGGTTTAAACCGAAAAATGAACAGCCCTATTGGCCATTCTTGTTGAAGCTTGGCTTCATGTATCTCTTACTTGGAATCCATGGCGGATCGCCCTAGTATGACCCCGTGAGTGATTCAAGTCTCTTTCTCCCTTTGAATCAATCTACTTTGTTTAGTTTGATTCGTTCTTTCTTCTATTTCTGTTATTCCTTATCCCTATTTTCTCTCTATCGTGTTTACCTTATTGTTTTCGCTACCTTGTTTTTGTTTCCGTGATTTTAATCCTTATAAGTTTGGTATCAGAGCAAGGCTCGGGATTTATTTTTACAAACTCTCGATCCTTTTTCATCGTGCCTAGTATCTTTTATCTTAGTTTCTTGTGTTTGAAGTTATTAGAAAGAAGAAAAAACAAAAAATTGAAAAAGTTGAAAATCAAAAAAAAAAAAAAAGGCATATGTTGTTGGTGTGATTGATTCTTGATATGGATGTTATTGGAGATTGATCCTTGTTGAAACCCTGTCGTTTTGATACCTAAATCTCGTGGTTTGGATTGGTGTTACGGATTTTGAAAATTTGAAATCCCCAATTTTACTTAAACCCAACGATTTGAAACAAATTTCGTGAGATTTGGAGTTGTATAACACCAAAATTGAAGAATCAAAACACAATTTGAAACCCTTTTGAAAACCCACTTTGAATCTTTGAATGATGATTGTGCTTTGGTTGTTGGATGTTTATGGGTGAAAATCATTGGGGTTTGAAGAGAATAATATTATACAACTTTGGGTACCATTGATTTTGAAGAAACAGGGTGAAAACGTTGAAAATTTGGGTCAAAAACATCAGAAATCCATTTTCGAAAAAGCTGGAGCAAGGGCCCAGGCGGACCGCCCACCCCCTAGGTGCCCCGCGTACCTTACTCACTGCCCACCCACCTAGGCAGACCGCCCAAATCACTGGTTGCTCCGTTTTGCTTCGTTTCGTGGTTTTTTGTGTTTGTTTCGATTCCGAACTTCTTGGTTAGTGTTTCTAAGGTATTGGTCCTACTTTATTAGCACTAATCTTTGAGATTTTAGGGTGTTGTGTGTCTTGAAGTCTTACTTAAAGTCGTAGAACTTGCTTGCTTCAAGTGCGCATTTAAATAGCTTCCGTACATCGAGACACATAAACTCCATTCTGAACCATTACTTGGGTGTGCTAGTTGTTGATCTTACCATTGTGATTACTAAGGGAACAAGAAGGTCTTGAGAGGAAAAAGGCTTGAGTGGTGAGAAAAATAGAGTGTGGTCACAAAAGCCAATGACCTTGAGTGTATACACGAGTGGAAAGAAAATTGAGTAACATCTTTTGAGTGATACACGTGAGGGAGTGAAATTGTGAGGTCCTTTACTCTTTATTGTTACAACTATGACTTCGTATGATGATTGTGGAGGGTATAACTCGTGTGGAGATGATGGAGACTATGGTTCCTATGATGATGATGATGATGGGTATTGCTATGACGATTCGGGGAACCAAGGCTCGTATGACGATGAAGCGGGTCACTATGTTGATTACGAAAATGGAGAAGACTATGAGGCTTTCGAGGATGAATGCGAAGATTCTTATGCTTCTAGTCAAGAAAACGAAGATGGTGACGCTTCAAGGTATGATGATCCTACTTACTCGTCTTGTGATGAATTTGTGCATGATGATAGTGATATAGAGAGAATTGATGATGAGGTTGATTATATGGATTCATTTTCATCTTCTCTTGGTGTTGCAAATGGCGTGCAAGGGAGTAGTAGAGGATCTTCCATTAGTATGGGAGGAGGTGGTGGTTTTTCTATGGGAAGGGAGAAGCTTGCCTATCCTACTTGTGCTAAACGGCTTGATGCTTCTAACTCTCATGTGAATGATGGATTGAGAAATGGTGTTGCTCTTACTACTAATGGAGTGTATTGCTTGAGTAGTAGTGGTAGGAGTGGTGCTATGAGCTATGGAAACAAGGCAGAGGCACTTATGAGTTCCATAGTGGTACTCATTCCTCGACCTTCAACAACACTTCTAATGTTGGAAGAGTGATGATAAGTGGAAGTTATTCTAGTGGTGTTGCCACTAGTGGAGGGATAAGGAAAACCCGAGTTGATGGTGATGATTTTCTTGGATTTCCAAGCTCTTACTTAGGTGATCCTATACAAGACTTGTGTAAAAGTAGATTCATTTTTGAGGTGAATTGTAAAGGAGGATGCTTGCTCAAGATTGGTGGAACCGATGCCAATTGTATCACCCCCTCTTGGGTTGATAGACTAAAGATACCATACTATAAATTGAAACATCCTTATGAGTATCATGGTGTTTGGGTTACTAGCGAGGCTCGGGTACTCATATCTCATGGGAGTTACAAGGAGTATGTTTGGTGTGATGTGTATCCCATGAAGTATTTTGGTGTTTGGTTATGTGAACCATGGTTGCAAGACAAGAGAGTGCAGTATGATCTCATGAAGGACGTGTATAAAGTGAGCAAGGGGCAAAGGACTTATGGCTTTGAACCTTGTCGGGCAAAGATTTTGATACATCCTAGTACACTTTCTTTGTCTATGCAAAGGAGAAAGGAGCAAGAACCTCATTCCATGATTGAAGGAGTGCAATCAAGAAGTCCTACAAACAAAAGAAATGGTGGGACTAGTGCTAGAAAGGAGTTTACAAGTGTCAACAAGGTGAACCCCAAGCCACAAGCTCCAAAGCCAAGTGGTTCACCAACAAAGAAAAAAGAGAGATCAAGTGATGAGTCTCTTATTCCTAGATTCCGGGTTGATGTTAAAAGTCCACCTACTCCGGCTATGGGTATTCTTGGGCCTCGTCCCAATTCACCCGAATTTGAGAGACAAAAGATTGAGAAGAGTAAGGGAGTGACCGACATTCCTCGAGTAGAAAAAGGATAGGATGTGTTGAGTGATGCGAGTGGGATGTCACCATCCAAATCTACATCCGACCTTGAAAAGAAAATAAGGAAAAAGAAAGAGGAAAAAAGAATTGTTGAGAGTGTTGACACCCCTTATTCTAACCTTGACCCTTTATCTTTTTCTTCTACTTGTGTTAGCTCTTGTGTAGGCATTCTTGGAGGCAAATCGATGGAGCCTCAATCATGTTCCAAGAAGGATGGACAAGGGGAAGAATATCCTCAATGTGAGTTTCAAGGTGAAGAGACAATTCATGACACTTCAAGTGCATTGACTGAGCAAGATGGCCACTCAAAGGTATGTGATAGTTCTTCCCTTGAGCATGTTACTTCCTTGTCTTATGATAGTGTTTGTGAAAACTCTATACTAGTTGATGAAATGTGTGATTACAATGTGTTTGCAACTAGAATAGAGTCGGTTGGTCAACTTGTGTGTGATTGTGAACCACTAGTTGAGAGGGATGATAAGCCACATCATGATGTGAGCTTGGTTTTCATTGAACCTCTCTTTAGTGAAGATTGTGTGGTTGACCTTATTTGTGACCCTTGTTATGACACCCCCACCTATATTTGATAATGGGGAAGATGAATTGAATGAATACCCTATCCTTTCCCTTGATGAATTTCTTGATAATTGTGGACCTATGTGTTGTAGTGAGGATGAGAGTAACCTTGAGGAGTACCTAGTGGATGAGATGGATCGAATTGTATTCAATAACTCCTCAAGTATGGATGATGACTCTAGTTTGGATGCCTCACCTATGATGGGTAGTGGGTTTGTTTTCACTAACCCATTGTTTGAAGAGGATTTTCAAAAAGGTGATGGTGTATATCAAACTAGAGAAGAGTTTGGATTTACACCTGCATGGTTTGGAAAGTTGAACTCTATAGATAATCCATTGTTTGGAACTCCAAGTGAGATGAGTGGTCTTGGTATTGGTTTTATTGGACTATCTTCTAGTAGTCCTAACCTTCATTTTGTGGACTATAATGATGACGAACCTATTTTGGAGACCTTCCTTAGGAGTTTGCCTAGTGAGGAAGATTGTCTTAGAGGTGGGCTTGGAGGTGAGGAAGTCACTCTTGGTGTGTGTAAGAGTGCTTCCAAGAAGGAGAGGGGAGTATTTGCTGTTAGTTGCCAATTTAACTATTTTGTTTACTCCACCCCATATGTTGATCACACCTTGGGTGTTGAGCATGCCAAAGCCAATGAGTCACATTGTGATAGCAATGCATTGAAGGCTTGGTGTGTTGACCATAAGCTTGGAGGTCATAATGAACTTAGTTGTTTAATCTTGCATGTTCTATGTCTTATTGATCTCTTTGCTTGTTATTGTAATCACCTAATTTTGGCACCAAGAATACAAAAAATGCATAAAATATGCATTTTTTGTTAATTATTATGTGATCTTACCATTTCTTTTGACTATTTTAGTAATTGAGTAGGAAGAAAAATGCTAGAAAATTAACCAAAAATAGAATTATTTGCGAGCATGCTTTGCCTACATTTTGTGTTGATTGAAATGTTCCATGTTTATTTATGAGTGTTTTTAATTGTCTAATTTAATTGATTAAGCTAATTGTTGGTTTAAGTGGTTAAGATTAATTTAGTGCAATATGCCATTTGGGCCATTAAAATTCAGAAGAAAAGGAAAAAGAGATCAGCCCAATAATAATTCTAGACCAGCCCATTTCTGTTCTTGACCCGGCCCATCACATGATATAAAAGCAAATTTTTGCCATTTAGGTCCATTTTTTCCAAAAAATCATCAGATCCTCTCCATTCTTCTCCCTTCTCGCCCCTCGCCGGAACCACCCGTCTCCGCCACCGTCGACCACCATCGACGGCCAAATTTTACATCACCCGACTCGCCGTGGTTTCCTTATTACAGATTTGAACTCAATTTCTTAAAATTCCCACTGATTCCGTGTAAATCGAAGCTCAAAATTCGGCCTAAACACTAACTCCGGCGACCTCCATTTTTTCCGGTAAGTTTTTGTTCCCTCCTCTTCTCCTTACTCCTCTCTACCCCTTCCCATACCCCTTTCTCCCAAAAATCATTTTTTCTTTCCTGCCCGTTCCCTTGCCCGTTTCCGTTCCTTTTATTTTTCTTTCTGATTTTCGTTTTTCTCTTTTCTTCTATTTTTTTTATCTTTTTCTGTTTTCTGATATGTTTGTCGTTGCTCTGTTTTGGGAGGTGTGGTGGTGATGTTTCTGGATTGAGGTCTGATTTATGAGCGAGGCAGCGGGTGATTGGCAATGGTGTTGTGGGTGCAGCGATGGTCCAGTGTATGGGATAACGAGGCTAGGGTATCTAGTTCAGTGGTGGCGGATTGATTGCTATGGCTTGACAATGGAAGGGGTATGGCATTGTGGGGATGGGGAAACAACAACTATGATGATTTGTTTAGGTGACTGTAGTGGCAAGGCTTGGTAACAAATCCATGGCGAAGGCAATGGTGATGCAGCGAGGTGATGCTAGGCGTGGCGGTGGTGATATTGAACATAGTGAAGCGGCTGCGACAGTGGCGTTACTAGTATGGCGCGTTGAGCCCGATGTGGTGATGATTTTTTGAACTCAGTGGTTGTGTGTCTTGGCTCCGCAACGGTTAGAAAAATGCAAACCCCTTCCCTTTCCCATTCTTACTTTAGTTTTTCTATCTAATGTGTTGGCTATAGAATCTAGGTCGAGTAGCTTGTATTGGTATTTTGAAATGGGATCGAAGAATGCGTTTGAAATGTCCTTGCTTCATCAATAATAAAGTGTGCCTATTTTGATTAGTTATCCTGTTAGCTTTGTTTCAATTATAAAGTTTCGTTTAAGTTTGTGAGTCTGATGAACATGTGAGCACATATGTGTTTGAGTATGCCTCTGAATCAATGTATGACATGTTCAAATAAATGTTATTTAGTATTTCTGTGTGGTATGATTGAACGTGTCTGGGATTAATGTCAAGGATGAAGTTTGCATGAATCTGCTTGTGAGTTGGAATCGATGTTCATATTGGGAAGATCAAGCCTAAAATTCAGTTCTAAATGTCATTTTGAGCATGAAGTTTGTGCGAATATAATGTGAGATGAAGTATGTAAAACATGATAGTTTGGTTGAAATTGTCTTTCCTGGTAAGCAGTAATTTGGCTCTTGTGGTTTGTTTAAATGGAGTCTTTTCTTTTCAAGTGTCTGGGAGTTGAATCTTGAATCTGGTATGTGATTAGTTAGTTTGAGTCGATTTTTTGAAGTGTATTAGGTTCTTCGCTGAGAGTTTAGAGTCCAATTTTAGTTGAAGTTTGTGTGAGTTTGGACTTTAGATCCATTTAGCTCAAATGTGAATTTCTAGTGGGACTTGGAGTTAGAGTTTTGTTGAAATAGTTGGGATTTATCCAAATTAAAAAAAATCAGATATTGTTTTTAAGAAAAGAGAGTGTAAAAGTCAAATAGAAAGTACTGGTGTCAGCCTTAAAATAGGCTTTCTTCTACCTTTTTTGTGTTTTAGTGTAAGAGGTTTAGCATGCCAAAGGTAATTTTCTGAGGGTAAAAAACATAGGCACATGGGTGTACTTTTCACCCAACTTTTACACTTCTACTTTGGCCTATTTAAGAGGCCATTCCCTCACTCTTTAGGGAACCAACTACACACAGACGAAAATCAGAGAGACATCTGAAACTCTCTGGTAACACAATTTCAGATCTAAAAAAAACAGAGCAAAGAAAGTGAGAAAGGAAAAAAAAAAAAAGAGTGACACACTTGTAGTTTTAAATTCTGGTGTTTTAAGTAATAGAAATGGGGGTGTAGTGGTCTGCTAGTTGCTGTTCCTAGTCACTGCAGTTACCTGTTCTTGCTGCTGTTGGTTTGGCTTAGTGGATCCATTAGCTGAGTTGGAACCTCCACTTTAGGTAAGAAATTTTTTTTTTAACTCTTATGTCCTTTTGTATGTAAATTTTCAGCATGTTTAGAGCTCGAAATGTGCACATAAAAATAGGATGTTTGAGCTTGGAATTACCAGATAATCTCCATATGGTGTTATTTGTGTATTGTATGCAAACCAGGAAGTAAAAGAAGGCCTGTTAAGGCCCAGTAGAAGTTCTTACTAATGTTTAAATTTACACACATGTTTGTTTGATGGTAAAAGAAAGGAGCGACTTTGAACTTTATTCCGTGATCTAAATTTGCAGTTTTATATCACCTTTTGTTATAATATTGAAAAAAAAATTACGTAGAGCAGCAAGGAAATCCAAACTTTCCATGTATGAACTGTAAACAAATCTGGACCATATTATTGGGCTTGTTTATGTCTATTTTAAATGTGCAAGTATTTAGGCAACCTTTAGGCTTAATAAGCTCGGTTCTTGAACGATTGCTAAATGGGTAATTTGTAAATGGATAGGTTAAAAACGATTAGGCATAAGCTTAGTCTGTACAACTTGATGAGGCTAAATCTAAATTTGCTTGATAAAATAAGGAAATGTGCTCCCTTTAACTTAGCTGGGTATAGTAAATAAGCTTATTTAACTACTTGCAATGCCATAAAGGTTTCAAATAGGAACTGTAATTAAAGTTGTTCAAGAATGAGCTAAATAATAATATTGGGATAGCAACAGTGTTTGAGCCAAAGAAAAAAAAAATACGAGTAGGGAAGCTTATAGGCTGAAATAAACAAATATTAATCATTCACATTGGAGCTTATATTAAGTCAAGAGATTTCGAACGGGTGAAGTACCTGCGCGATTTAATTGATTTAAGTCGAAAGATTTCGAACGAGTGAAGTTCTCGCGCGATTATATTCGATTGGAGTTTCAATTGTCAAACGATAAAAATTAATAATAAATTGAAGCGTAACAAATTGAAGGCAATATTCACGAGCAGACATTATTTAGAGATACTCGATTAGGCAATTTCAAGTAGGCCGAAACAAGTTTAAAATAACAACCATGTATTCGCATTGAAATTCATATATAACTCATATTAAGTCAAGAGATTTCGAACGGGTGAAGTACCTGCGCGATTTAATTGATTTAAGTCGAAAGATTTCGAACGAGTGAAGCTCTCGCGCGATTATATTCGATTGGAGTTTAATTGTCAAACAATAAAAAGTAAGAACAAATTGAAGCGTAATAAGATCACAGCAAAATATAAGAAACAAGTTCAAAAAGTCGAAATGCGTCAATAAAAGCAACTGTGCTTGGCACAGGACTCGAGGGTGCCTAACACCTTCCCGCGAGTCAACCGAGATCCTTACCCGGAACTCTGACGCAGACCATTTACGAGTCATAGGTGTTCTAGGTACACCACTTTGGTGACTTGGCACACCTTTAACTTGTCAAGTGGCGACTCCGAAAATCTCTAAATATTTGTGTACCTATTACCACCTAGTCACAGAGCCTTTTAAACCAAATAAGTTTTTCTTTTTTTTGTAAAAAAGGGTCGTGACAGCTTGGCGACTCCGCTGGGGAGGAAAGTGAAAACTGAGAGTCTCAGGCTTTAAAATTTGTCGCTTTCGGCTTTGAATATTGTTTGTATATATTGCCTTGAATGTTACTGCTTTAATATTGTTTGAACTGTATATACACAATTGTCTTCTCTCGTACACCTCTGAGTCTTCTGGAACACTGCACACATGCACGCCAGTTTCGCTTCGGCGTCTGGAATTTCTGTCGTGTCTCAGGACACAAAAAGTTAACCCTTCTTAGGAGGAGGTGCGTTGGGTTAGGCCGTTAGACGTTGTCGACCGGTACCCCCGAGGCACTTCCAAATTGCCAGAAACTGTAGAACATGACCCCATTGAGTCACCTAGAGTTGAACCTGTGCTTTTATCTAGGCCGATTTATTCGCATGTCATTAGACTTAGTGAGTTACGGTACACCGGTACCGCACTCGTCTAGGCTGACTCCCTCGTGTCATAGTGGGGCCCATGTCCCCTAAAAGACACATCATGGGCATATAATGTGTTGCATTTGTTCTAGTCTAAGGGTTGTTATGCTGACCGATCACCGAGGGGCGAGAGCCAAATTTTGAAAAAAAAAAAAAAAAAGAAAAGGTAGAAATGATAGAAAAATTGGGTTTAGTCCCGTGTTTCGAAATATTTTTGTTTAGTTGTCATTTTACGCCGTTATAATGGCGAATTTTTTCAAGAACTCTTAGAGTCTAATTTTGTGTCCGGGTATGGTCTCAAGTATTAAAAAATAATTTGTCATAATTTTGCGCCGGTATAATGGCGAAATTTTGGGACCCTTTGTGTTTGTGTCCAAGTCAAGTTCATATTTTGAAATTAATTTATCGGAGTTTTACGCCATCATAATGGCCAATTTTAGAAATCAATTTTGCGTCTAATTTGTGTAATATTTTGTGTCGGCCTAATTGCCAGATTTCGTAAATACTCTAAAGATTCTTTCTCGAATTGGATAAAAGAGCTTGTTTCAAACAAAAAAAAAAAAAAAAAAAATTGTGTCCGTCTTTGTGTTGTCGTAATGTCCGATTTTGGAGTCACCTTTCGGATAAGAAAAATAGTTTGTTCTTAAGTTCCGTTTCGAATCTCCGGTCGAGTCTTAAGTTTCAAAAAAAAACAAAAAAAAAATTGTTTATTTCAGGGTCCCACTTTATTTGTTTTGTTTAAGGTCAAGTCAGGGTGCATACGATAAATTGCAATTAGTTAAGTTGTATTTTGCGTTGATCTTGGTAGAAAATTTGACTCCGCTGAAAAGGCGAGTCTCATTATTTTCACCGTCCAGTGTACCTGCCCAATGTGTCAGTTTGTATATATTTTTGACTCGTGCATCATGTCAAGCACTTTTATTTCGAGTTTGTCTCGTGTCGTTTGTCTAAATTACGTTTGTTGAGTCTGAAAAAGAAAAAAAATATATTAATCATCCAAGTTCATCCTTGTGCTGATTATGTATCAGTTACAATTTTGTTCTAATTTTGATCAAGGCACATAAGCAATCTTTCGCGGATACGATCGGTACACTCGGCTTATGCCGTTAACCGTTTCGGGATGACGCATAACAACCCTAGGCTTGCAATATGTGCTTCTTTTGTGCTAACCCGGTTTGTTTGTGCAAAGCTTTGGAATTTGGAGATTTGGTACGGAATTCTGGCATCATTCCACACATACACAACAGGATCAAAGGAACCCATTACCATGTCGTTTGATAAGGGAAATTCTGAGATCGGCGTCCATGAACTTCTGGTGCTGGAAAACAAGAGGTTGACTGAAGAGGTCAAAAATCTGAAACAATTTATGTATATCGCCATGAACACGGGGCAAGCTTGTTCTACCGTGCCAGTTAGTCTTCTAGGGCATGCCTCGACTGTCTTACATCAGGCACAAGGCCCTACAGCTGATGACCTGCAGTATTCTCCCGACTCTCCCTACTATAGCACAACAGATGTTCTGAGAACCTTCCCAGGTTGTCCTCCGGCACCACCACCTCCGCCCAAACAGAGGTGTGCTTCACCTATGGTCTCTGTTCCACCATTCACAGGCTTAGTTAGGACGGAGAGTTTTGGGAAGAAAGATGAAAGAGAACGAGGTCCAGGAAGGAGGGATGAGGAACGGTACAAACGGCTCCACTCACGCCATCGAGCCTCACAGAAGCAGCATTCGCAACACTACCCTTTACAAAATACAAAACATTCCATTCCTCCACTCCAAAAAGCGCGACCATATGCTCCAAATTTTTTATATCCGCAATGGACCGCGCCAGCCTCACAGCCCACATACCACACTCACCAAGCTCCACATAATCAATATCGGACTCCACCAGAATTTCCATATCGATCAAGGAGACCTTCTACTTTCATCCCAAGACCCGAATACAAGAAGGCGCGAGAAGAAAAAAAGAGAAAGCTCACGCCAATCGGGGAATCTTACACTAGTGTCTTCGAGAAGTTGCAGGCTTTGGATATGTTGAGGCCGATCTATTGGAATATGCATCCCACGGGAAAGGTTGATTATTCTCGCCGATGTGCTTACCATTCGGGCGCACCTGGGCATGACACAGAAGATTGCCACTATCTCAAGAAGGCGATCCAAGCTCTGATAGATAATGGTCAGACCCAAGTCGAGGACTCAGATGCGCCAGCTATCAACCAGAACTCATTGCCCGTCCATGATGATGTGTATATGGTGGGAATGGTATATGGAGAAGATTTGAGAGATGAATCTACACTGCCGACAGTACCTGGTGGTGGTGTTTCAATTAGGGCTAACCAAATGCTTGTGACAGTGAACTGTGTTCCTGAAATTGTGCTTGAGGTAGCAGACAGAGTAAAGGGTGATGAAATGAAGAAGACGAACATGTCTCTCGAGAAACCAATTCCAAATCTTACTCGGTCATTCATCAGTCCCAAAGAAGTGAAGTCTACCCCAATGGAAGTTGGACAAAATGAAGAAAAGCAGAAGATGTTGCCAGATTCAGGTGCATCCTTGTGAAGGGCTCAAGAACGCAGGAAAGCAGGAAACTGGCCCTGACTTGCAATTGAGTGACTGTGAAATGTTGTAGCTTGTTTTGCTAATCTTTCTGCGTACTTGGTTATTTAAGGGTTGTAACCCAAGTGCATTATTTTGCTTATTTTGATGTTCAAACCCTTCTATCTTTAATTCAATGAAAAGCGAGATCTTTCTCTCGTCTCGACATTATTTCTCTTATTTTCTTTCTCGGTCTTGTTTTCTTAGTATTCTGTCTCTTGTTTGTCGGCCTTAATAACATGACATGCGTGCGGAATTCACGTCTTGATCTAAACACGTGGTCTGACATTGTGAGCTATCTGAGTAATAACGAGGGACAAAAAAGGGAGCGAAATAAGTTGGGAATTAATCTGTAGTCATCCGATAAGGGAGATCGGTGAGAAGTTCAAAATCGTGCACGGTCGCTTCGACCGAATTTGAAATATCAGTTTTGAGTACCATCAGTGAAGTAGAAGTCAATGACACACGTGGATAAGTCTAGATCAATTCTTTGAATCATTATTTGTGCGAGGCATTCTCGGGTCGGGATGACGAACGGCTTTCGTTTCTGCTACCCAAACACAATACCAATTTTCTAGCCCTTTGAGCCTTGAGTATTTTTCTTTGGCTACCCTCCTTTGGAATCAATGTGATTGAAATTGGAAAAAATGAAGAAAAAAAAAAGAGGAAGAAAAAAAAAATATTTGAAAAAGAAACAAGAAAATCTAACTCAGTGGTAGAGCTACGTCTGACCTGATTCCTCTCAAAAGGATACGTAGGCAACCATCCGGGTGCGGTCATAACAGGGGAAAGTTCATTTTTCCCCTATTCCTCATATTGACGCAAAAGCTTGCCTCCAAGTTTGCGGCCAATGTCAAAAGAAATTCAAATCCCCAATGTATGCTAAACTGGGGCAGAAGTTTGTTTTTATTTTATTTAAAAAAAATAAAATAAAATAAAAACAAACTTCTATGTTTTTGTACCATCTATTCATATGTTTCATAAGATATCAGTCTCGAAGCCGAGGAAGAAACTCAAAGCGCCCCAGTTTATCCTAAACTGGGGCAGAAGTTTATTTTAAAAGAAAAGGAGAAAGTCAATTCCTTTTGCTTTCTTTGTTTTTATCTCGGGGGAAAGTCTCAATATCCCCTATATTTGCATATCAGAAAATTCAAAAGATAATTCCTCGGTTTTTCAATAAATTGGTGCCCCAGTTAGTTATTATTTTAAAAGAAATGATTCCAAGAGTTGTAATATTTCATCAAGTCATTTCATGAGATGCTTTCATACCGCTTTTCAAACCAAAGAAAAAAAAGAAAAAAAAAGAGAGAAATAATCCCCAACTTGCCTAAACTGGGGGAAATAAGTTTGTTTTATTTTCAAAAAGCGGTGATTTTATAGTTTGTGATATTCATCTGATCGTCTCATGAGATGTTTCTGAGCTTTTATGTTGAACCCCTTGCCTCATAGCCCAACCAAATCCAAAGTTACAGTCCAAATAAAGACCCTTCTGACCGATCATTGAGAATGTCAAGCCGAGTAGGGTATCAGGGGATAAGTTCCACGCTGTAAAGTCGCATCCTTATAAGCCGACAATCGCATTTAGGAGCTGGGAGCATCAAGGTCATTAAAGGAGAAATTCTTCGGGGAATCAAGATAAAGGCCAAAATTGAAGGAAGAAAAGAAAGGCGGGGTTGAGCAGCAAGGAGAGATCGGAGGTCGATTGGGAAAGAGCGAAAAATGACAAAAAATGAAAAGAGAAAAAAAAAAGAGAAAAAAAAGTGAAGTCTTGTCGGTGAAAACCTGAAAGGGCGCTGCAAGACAATAGTGAGTAAAAGAACAAAGAGAGAGGCTAGTCGGTGAAAACCCGAAAGGGCACTACTAGTCGAATGAGGGTCGTTAGATTTGCCATCGAACAAGATTGGGAAAGCTGGGTACAAAGTCATGGATAGATCGTGTGAACGGATGAAGAGTTGATTCCAAAATGCATGTCATGTTTAGTAAGGTCGTTATTTCACCTCCGGATAAGTTCTTCTTTTCTGGAGACATCTTTCATTCAATGTCTCCTCTTGAAATTCTTTCATTTTATTTTCTTCTCATTTCTTTCCGAGCAATAGAAAGCTTCGCAAAGCTCGTTTACAAGTTTCATAGTCGTGCTGGAGAAAGTCAGGACCAATTTAGATAATTGAAGCCCTAATGTTCCACATCGGAACAAAGTATGCCACACCAAGGAGTGTACCATGAAGGAGATCATCAAAGGACATGCAGATTTCAAGATGCAGTTTCAAATCAAAGCCTGCCCCAGCAGCAATTACAAGTTTTTCAAAGCCTACCAAGCAGCAATTTCAAGCTTTCAACAGTCAAAGCCCGCCCGAGCGGCAATTTCAAGTTTCAGCAATTTCTTTCAAATCAAAACCTGCCAAGCGGAAATTTCAACTTTCAAGTTAAAGCCCGCCCGAGCGGCAATTTCAAGTTTCAAGTTAATGTCCGCCCGAGCGGCAGTTTCAAGTTTTCAAGATCCACTGAATTAGTTGGAGCTTCAGACCAGTTCATCAGCTTGTGGAGAATGGGGGAGTAGTTTAGAGAAGTCGAGGCACCCACCTGGAGAATGAGGGAGTAGTTTGGAGGAAGTCGAGGCACCCACCTGGAGAATGAGGGAGTAGTTTTGAGGAAGTCGAGGCACCCACCTGGAGAATGAGGGAGTAGTTTTGAGAAAGTCGAGGCACCCACCTGGAGAATGAGGGAGTAGTTTAGAGGAAGTCGAGGCACCCACCTGGAGAATGAGGGAGTAGTTTAGAGAAAGTCTAGGCACCCACCTGGAGAATGAGGGAGTAGTTTTGAGAAAGTCGAGGCACCCACCTGGAGAATGAGGGAGTAGTTTAGAGAAAGTCGAGGCACCCACCTGGAGAATGAGGGAGTAGTTTAGAGGAAGTCGAGGCACCCACCTGGAGAATGAGGGAGTAGTTTAGAAAGTCGAAGCAACCACCTGAAGAACGAGGGAATCCATTTCTGTAAAGAAGCAAGACCCATCAGAGTGATGGTTTTCAATTCAGCAAGAACAAGACCCATCAGAGAGATGGTTTTGATTTTTCAGCAAAAACAAGACCCATCAGAGTGATGATTTTCAATTCAGCAAGAACAAGACCCATCAGAGAGATGGTTTTAATTTTCAGCAAAAGCAAGACCTACCAGAGTGGTGATTCCAGCATTCCATTCAAAGCCCGCCAAAGCGGCAATTTCAACTTTCAAGTCAAGCCCGTCAAAGCGGTAATTTCAGCATTCCATTCAAAGCCCGTCAAAGCGGAAATTTTAATTTTCAAGTCAAGCCCGTCAAAGCGGCCATTTTATTCAAGTCAAAGCCCGTCAAAGCGGCAATTTCAGCATTCAAGTCAAAACCCGTCAAAGCGGCAATTTCAATTTTCAAGTCAAGGCCCGTCAAAGTGGCAATTTTAATTTTCAAGTCAAAGCCCGTCAAAGTGGCAATTTTAATTTTCAAGTCAAAGCCCGTCAAAGCGGCAATTTCAACTTTCAAGTCAAAGCCCGTCAAAGCGGCAATTTCAACTTTCAAGTCAAGCCCGCCCGAGCGGCAATTTCAAGTTTTCAAGACCTACTTTGGTAGTAGGAGCTTCGGACCAGTTTATCAGCTTAGGAAGCATGAAGAAGTTAGCTTAGGAATTGTAATTTTACATTTCAAATGTTGTATTTTCATTTTTCCTTTGTAAAGCAGTGACCACCAGCCAGCTAGCCAGCAACCAGCGACAGTGACCAGCAGCAACAACTCTAGTGTGTCAAAAGTGTCTTGTGTCAGTCCGGGTAAGTCTAGGAGCGTCGAGTCAGTCCCAGTTAGTTCTGAAAGTGTCTAGAATTGGTCTGTGTATGTCGAAAGAGTGCTTAGTGTTAGTCTAGGAGAGTCTTAGTGTCTATTTGAATGCGGTAGTCCCAGCTGCCGCACGTGAGGAACTACACTGACCTGATTCCTTAGTCCGGGGATATGTAGGTAGCCTTGTTCTCGGTTAGAACCGAAATTCAAGGTACGGTCACCAATTTAGAAAGCATGCTCTCGGCTAGAACCGAAAAGCCAAAATTAGTTGTCGATTACTTCTTTGTCCGAAAACTCTTCGTGTTCCCGAACAAAGAGGGGCAGCTGTAATCACCTAATTTTGGCACCAAGAATACAAAAAATGCATAAAATATGCATTTTTTGTTAATTATTATGTGATCTTACCATTTCTTTTGACTATTTTAGTAATTGAGTAGGAAGAAAAATGCTAGAAAATTAACCAAAAATAGAATTATTTGCGAGCATGCTTTGCCTACATTTTGTGTTGATTGAAATGTTCCATGTTTATTTATGAGTGTTTTTAATTGTCTAATTTAATTGATTAAGCTAATTGTTGGTTTAAGTGGTTAAGATTAATTTAGTGCAATATGCCATTTGGGCCATTAAAATTCAGAAGAAAAGGAAAAAGAGATCAGCCCAATAATAATTCTAGACCAGCCCATTTCTGTTCTTGACCCGGCCCATCACATGATATAAAAGCAAATTTTTGCCATTTAGGTCCATTTTTTCCAAAAAATCATCAGATCCTCTCCATTCTTCTCCCTTCTCGCCCCTCGCCGGAACCACCCGTCTCCGCCACCGTCGACCACCATCGACGGCCAAATTTTACATCACCCGACTCGCCGTGGTTTCCTTATTACAGATTTGAACTCAATTTCTTAAAATTCCCACTGATTCCGTGTAAATCGAAGCTCAAAATTCGGCCTAAACACTAACTCCGGCGACCTCCATTTTTTCCGGTAAGTTTTTGTTCCCTCCTCTTCTCCTTACTCCTCTGTACCCCTTCCCATACCCCTTTCTCCCAAAAATCATTTTTTCTTTCCTGCCCGTTCCCTTGCCCGTTTCCGTTCCTTTTATTTTTCTTTCTGATTTTCGTTTTTCTCTTTTCTTCTATTTCTTTTATCTTTTTCTGTTTTCTGATATGTTTGTCGTTGCTCTGTTTTGGGAGGTGTGGTGGTGATGTTTCTGGATTGAGGTCTGATTTATGAGCGAGGCAGCGGGTGATTGGCAATGGTGTTGTGGGTGCAGCGATGGTCCAGTGTATGGGATAACGAGGCTAGGGTATCTAGTTCAGTGGTGGCGGATTGATTGCTATGGCTTGACAATGGAAGGGGTATGGCATTGTGGGGATGGGGAAACAACAACTATGATGATTTGTTTAGGTGACTGTAGTGGCAAGGCTTGGTAACAAATCCATGGCGAAGGCAATGGTGATGCAGCGAGGTGATGCTAGGCGTGGCGATGGTGATATTGAACATAGTGAAGCGGCTGCGACAGTGGCGTTACTAGTATGGCGCGTTGAGCCCGATGTGGTGATGATTTTTTGAACTCAGTGGTTGTGTGTCTTGGCTCCGCAACGGTTAGAAAAATGCAAACCCCTTCCCTTTACCATTCTTACTTTAGTTTTTCTATCTAATGTGTTGTCTATAGAATCTAGGTCGAGTAGCTTGTATTGGTATTTTGAAATGGGATCGAAGAATGCATTTGAAATGTCCTTGCTTCATCAATAATAAAGTGTGCCTATTTTGATTAGTTATCCTGTTAGCTTTGTTTCAATTATAAAGTTTCGTTTATGTTTGTGAGTCTGATGAACATGTGAGCACATATGTGTTTGAGTATGCCTCTGAATCAATGTATGACATGTTCAAATAAATGTTATTTAGTATTTCTGTGTGGTATGATTGAACGTGTCTGGGATTAATGTCAAGGATGAAGTTTGCATGAATCTGCTTGTGAGTTGGAATCGATGTTCATATTGGGAAGATCAAGCCTAAAATTCAGTTCTAAATGTCATTTTGAGCATGAAGTTTGTGCGAATATAATGTGAGATGAAGTATGTAAAACATGATAGTTTGGTTGAAATTGTCTTTCCTGGTAAGCAGTAATTTGGCTCTTGTGGTTTGTTTAAATGGAGTCTTTTCTTTTCAAGTGTCTGGGAGTTGAATCTTGAATCTGGTATGTGATTAGTTAGTTTGAGTCGATTTTTTGAAGTGTATTAGGTTCTTCGCTGAGAGTTTAGAGTCCAATTTTAGTTGAAGTTTGTGTGAGTTTGGACTTTAGATCCATTTAGCTCAAATGTGAATTTCTAGTGGGACTTGGAGTTAGAGTTTTGTTGAAATAGTTGGGATTTATCCAAATTAAAAAAAATCAGATATTGTTTTTAAGAAAAGAGAGTGTAAAAGTCAAATAGAAAGTACTGGTGTCAGCCTTAAAATAGGCTTTCTTCTACCTTTTTTGTGTTTTAGTGTAAGAGGTTTAGCATGCCAAAGGTAATTTTCTGAGGGTAAAAAACATAGGCACATGGGTGTACTTTTCACCCAACTTTTACACTTCTACTTTGGCCTATTTAAGAGGCCATTCCCTCACTCTTTAGGGAACCAACTACACACAGACGAAAATCAGAGAGACATCTGAAACTCTCTGGTAACACAATTTCAGATCTAAAAAAAACAGAGCAAAGAAAGTGAGAAAGGAAAAAAAAAAAAGAGTGACACACTTGTAGTTTTAAATTCTGGTGTTTTAAGTAATAGAAATGGGGGTGTAGTGGTCTGCTAGTTGCTGTTCCTAGTCACTGCAGTTACCTGTTCTTGCTGCTGTTGGTTTGGCTTAGTGGATCCATTAGCTGAGTTGGAACCTCCACTTTAGGTAAGAAATTTTTTTTTTAACTCTTATGTCCTTTTGTATGTAAATTTTCAGCATGTTTAGAGCTCGAAATGTGCACATAAAAATAGGATGTTTGAGCTTGGAATTACCAGATAATCTCCATATGGTGTTATTTGTGTATTGTATGCAAACCAGGAAGTAAAAGAAGGCCTGTTAAGGCCCAGTAGAAGTTCTTACTAATGTTTAAATTTACACACATGTTTGTTTGATGGTAAAAGAAAGGAGCGACTTTGAACTTTATTCCGTGATCTAAATTTGCAGTTTTATATCACCTTTTGTTATAATATTGAAAAAAAAATTACGTAGAGCAGCAAGGAAATCCAAACTTTCCATGTATGAACTGTAAACAAATCTGGACCATATTATTGGGCTTGTTTATGTCTATTTTAAATGTGCAAGTATTTAGGCAACCTTTAGGCTTAATAAGCTCGGTTCTTGAACGATTGCTAAATGGGTAATTTGTAAATGGATAGGTTAAAAACGATTAGGCATAAGCTTAGTCTGTACAACTTGATGAGGCTAAATCTAAATTTGCTTGATAAAATAAGGAAATGTGCTCCCTTTAACTTAGCTGGGTATAGTAAATAAGCTTATTTAACTACTTGCAATGCCATAAAGGTTTCAAATAGGAACTGTAATTAAAGTTGTTCAAGAATGAGCTAAATAATAATATTGGGATAGCAACAGTGTTTGAGCCAAAGAAAAAAAAAATACGAGTAGGGAAGCTTATAGGCTGAAATAAACAAATATTAATCATTCACATTGGAGCTTATATTAAGTCAAGAGATTTCGAACGGGCGAAGTACCTGCGCGATTTAATTGATTTAAGTCGAAAGATTTCGAACGAGTGAAGTTCTCGCGCGATTATATTCGATTGGAGTTTCAATTGTCAAACGATAAAAATTAATAATAAATTGAAGCGTAACAAATTGAAGGCAATATTCACGAGCAGACATTATTTAGAGATACTCGATTAGGCAATTTCAAGTAGGCCGAAACAAGTTTAAAATAACAACCATGTATTCGCATTGAAATTCATATATAACTCATATTAAGTCAAGAGATTTCGAACGGGTGAAGTACCTGCGCGATTTAATTGATTTAAGTCGAAAGATTTCGAACGAGTGAAGCTCTCGCGCGATTATATTCGATTGGAGTTTAATTGTCAAACAATAAAAAGTAAGAACAAATTGAAGCGTAATAAGATCACAGCAAAATATAAGAAACAAGTTCAAAAAGTCGAAATGCGTCAATAAAAGCAACTGTGCTTGGCACAGGACTCGAGGGTGCCTAACACCTTCCCGCGAGTCAACCGAGATCCTTACCCGGAACTCTGACGCAGACCATTTACGAGTCATAGGTGTTCTAGGTACACCACTTTGGTGACTTGGCACACCTTTAACTTGTCAAGTGGCGACTCCGAAAATCTCTAAATATTTGTGAACCTATTACCACCTAGTCACAGAGCCTTTTAAACCAAATAAGTTTTTCTTTTTTTTGTAAAAAAGGGTCGTGACAGTTATAATAGTGAGTGCTTAGCATTGTTGAACCAAGAACTTGTTGTTTCCTTTGGAGACCTATACTTTTTTATTGGTATTGATACTTGGCTCTATCACAAAAGTGTGATTTTCGCATCACTTGCACTCACTCTTGTTGGACTTGCCTACTCTTGTAGTGGGGAGTTTTGGTGTGTTCTTATTGGACTTAGGGATCATAGGAAATTTGTTGGCTTGATCTTGGATATTCCATACCCTATTGATCTCTTTGATGAATCATATGTTGAGAGCACCCATTGATGAAGGCAAGTACTTGTTGATTTCTTTGGAAACATGTGCTTTATCATTGTTATTGATTCTTGGTATACCATAAGAGTGTGTTTTCCTCATTACTTGCACTAACCTACTCTTGTAGTAGGAGATTTTGGTTGTGCTTGTCTTTGGTTGTAGGTCTTGATGGTTTGATTTCGAGGACGAAATCCTTTCAAGAAGGGGAGGATGATACGGGTCAAATCGAGCTTCAAGCACTTACCATCAAGAGCCGGGATTGGAGAATGCAAACGACGAGAGGTCAAGGGCATCAGAGAAGAGTTCGGGGGCATTTTGAATATTGAAGCATTGGCTCCAGGCCCAGGCGCCCCGCCCAGGCAAAGCAGGCGCTCCGCCCAAGCAAGGAGACGCTCAGGCGCTCCGCCTCTATGGTGGGCGCTCCGCCCAGCCGACTTCACTGCCCAAAATGGGACAAGTCCGGGCGCTCTGCCTCCCTTTCAGGCGCTCCGCCTACCTGACTAGCATTCCGAATTATTAGTCTAGTTATTTACTATTTTAGCCCTACGTGGCCTATTATGTGTAATAAACTTGTAGGGGCTTTTATGTCATTTTATTAGGAGTGTGGAACATCTATAAATACCACACTTAGTCATTTTATTTAGTTAGTTAACTTTGAATTGAGAGAATAGAAGATAGAATAGGCTTGGCCATTAGGGGTGTTTATCTGTCGGTTTGGTTCGGTTTTGCACCTTATCGGTTTGTACTATCGGTTTTTAAAAGTGCTAAACCAATAGCCGAACCAATAAGCTATCGGTTATCAGTTTTCGGATTATCGGTTTTAGGTTCTTATCGGTTCGATTTTTTGTTTAACCATTCAAAAACTTAGGCCTAACAAATGTGAAAAAAAAACCTCTTAAACGGTTGCATCCAATACAAAATCGGCTTTATTTTCACAGTGAATTCAAATGCCTCTTATAGCATTCGCCACATTCAAAAAAGCAACCAACAACACATTCAAATATACTTCATTATTGTATAAACTAATGGAGGAGGCAAGGAGTGAAATAGAAAATCAGTGGTTGAAATGGATGGGGCGACTTGAAAGCTACACAAGTATAAGAAGACAAGGGTTTGAGGTTTCCAAGTTCCAATTAATAGTAGTTAAGTATAATACTTTTATGCACATAAGCGCAACATAGTAAATTTGAAAACCTTATTGGGTTATCGGTTTAACCAATAAGAAAATGTACAAAACCGACAACCCAATAATTTTTTTTGCAAACCGTTAAATAACCGATAACCCGATAACCTAATAATTAAAAGCCATTAAATTTTTATCGGTTCGGTTTATCGGTTTAAACCGAAAAATGAACAGCCCTATTGGCCATTCTTGTTGAAGCTTGGCTTCATGTATCTCTTACTTAGAATCCATGGCAGATCGCCCTAGTGTGACCCCGTGAGTGGTTCAAGTCTTTCTCCCTTTGAATCAATCTACTTTGTTTAGTTTGATTCGTTCTTTCTTCTATATCTGTTCTTACCCATCCCTATTTTCTCTATATCGTGTTTACCTTATTGTTTTTGCTACCTTGTTTTTGCTTCCGTAATTTTAATCCTTATCACGCCTTGATTTTTATGATGAAATATCATATGATCTGTAGGACAACCATTCAAACAAAGATGAACTTTGAATTATTGCCTTTAGTAGACCATAATTACGTTAATTGCTTCTTATAATGAGAAATACCTTTTATTTCTTTCTAATGTCTATTATTACATTTGTCGTAATTGTTGATTAGGCTGCTTATCTTTTCTTAGTTTTCTTGGGAAGAGTTGTGAGTTTATTATTTTCCGTAATGGAGATGGTATTGTACCATATTCATTTTTGACCCTATCGAACAAGTAAATAATTCAGTTTTTGTTGTTTTGAACAAATTATACCCTTTTGGTATACTGTATATTCTTTTAGTATACCTTTTTGTGTTTGGTTCAATGTGTTGGATGCTATCGAGCAAATAAATATTTTAATTTTTTTGTTTTGAACAAAGTATACCCTTTTGATATACTGTATACTCTTTTGTTATACCCTTTTGTATTTTGATCAAAGTGTGTGATGCTACCGAGCGAATAAATATTTCAATTTTTGTTGTTTTGAACAAAGTATACCCTTTTGGTATACTGTATACTCTTCTGGTATACCCTTTTGCGTTTGGATCAAAGTGCGCGATGCTACCGAGCTAATAAGTATTTCAGTTTTTGTTGTTTAGAATAAAGTATACCTTTTTGGTATACTGTATACTCTTCTGGTATATCCTTTTGTATTTGAATCCAAGTGTGCGATGCTATCGGGCGAATAAATATTTCAGTTTTTGTTGTTTTGAACAAAGTATACCCTTTTGGTATATATTTATTCGATTTTTGTTATTTTGAACAAAGTATACCCATTTGGTATACTGTATAATCCTATGGTATACCCTTTTGTGTTTGGATTCAACTGTGTGGTGTTACCGAGCGAATAAATATTTTAGTTTTTGTTATTTTGAACAAAGTATACCCTTTTGGTATATTATATATTATTCTGGTATACCCTTTCGTGTTTGGGTTAAAGTGCGCGATGCTACCGAGTTAATAAATATTTCAGTTTTTGTTGTTTTGAACAAGGTATACTCTTTTGGTATACTGTATACTCTTTTGGTATACCCTTTTGTGTTTGAATCCAAGTGTGCGACACTACCGGGCGAATAAGTACTTCAATTTTTGTTGTTTTGAATAAAGTATACCCTTTTGGTATTGTTGACACCCAATTTTGTCCCAAAAATTTGGAATTAATATCTAATTATTTTTAAATAAGGCTAATTTTAAAACTCAAAGGCGAAATGATTAATTTATCCTAAAGAAGGCCAAAATCGCAACTCGCAGCTTAGGATCCTATCCACTCGCGCAACCCCTCCATTTCTTAGTTAATGTTAAGAGTGGCTGAATTCGTGCCTAATATAAATTTTAGCCTATACATGCAAGACCCACATATACAATACATACAACACACATTACATTTTCCTGGCCCATCAGCCCCATTACATAACCCGGCCCACACCCATTTTTGCCTATTTCCCTTACCCATTTCAGTCAACCCCAATCCCCTCAATCCCTAGACCCGATCCAATTTACCCGATTCCCTTTCCAATTTTCCCCTTTGATTCTCACAAATAGCCAAGAATTCATACCCCACTGGTTCCCCATCCCACCCCATTCTTTCCCTCTCTCCAGTACAACTATCGAATCTCACGCGTCCATTTCAAATCGTTTGATCCGAGCTGTGAATCTTTATAACGGATATAACCTTATAGATAAGGATGAGACTTGTACGAATTTGAGGATTTTTCGGACAAGTTTCACCCTTATCTTTTGAGGAAAATGTCCGAAATAGGTCGAGATTTTGTTAAAATTCAAAGGAGCATCAAAACCCTAGCCGCAGGTATTTATATTGATTTTATTCTCATTTTAGGGGG
This sequence comes from Petunia axillaris subsp. axillaris, assembly GCA_029990575.1. NCBI lineage: Eukaryota > Viridiplantae > Streptophyta > Magnoliopsida > Solanales > Solanaceae > Petunia > Petunia axillaris. The sequence goes on along the minus strand of JARKNS010000010.1, from coordinate 27,446,074 downwards.
GTTCCATTTTTGGAGAGGCTAAAATTCTAAAAAAGCAGCAGCATAAACATATATGAACATTTTTCTCAGTTTTTCTACAAAGACATAGCGATTACTTGTTTATGTTTGATTTGAGTCGTCGCTTCATTGTTCGAGTCGTCTTCTTGTTCGAGTCGTAGTCTTCGAATCCGCGCCTTAGCTCACTTCTTGCAAAAAGGTAAAAGCCCTCACTTTTACTCTTGGCAGTTATTATTCTGAATGTATATGTCTTGGTTCACATTTTGTTGTTCTTATTTGATCCTGTGTGCCTCGTATTAAGCTGCTCGTTTCATAACATGATGATTAGCTTAAGTTTATTTGGTGAACTTGACATCTCTCAATAAATTATATTGATTCAACCATGTCTGAATCTATTTAAACTGTTTCTTGATGATTGAAGGTAGTTCTTTAGGAGTCTGCCTTTAAGAATCAATAGGATCAAGGAAGTTACTGTTTAAACTAGTAACATCTACTTAGGAATTTGTTATATTTCACATAAACTTGTCTCCTCTTGTCTTATGCATAAGGTAATATTTCTATGTCTGTAAACTAAACAACTGAGCTCTATTAAACTTCTTGGTTGATTGAAACTCTAAAACAAAAGCTGAAGTTTCTGCTAGCTTTAAGAGTAAATATGAAGGGGTTTCTGGTCTGATTCTTCCTTAAGTTAGTTCCATCCTCTACCTTGTTTTCCTATCTAATGTATAGCCTTCTGCATTAACTGTTTGTTCCATAAAAATAAAGCTTAATCCATGTCTTGAAGTGATGCTATTAATTGTAGTAGTTGAAGGGGTTATCCGGTGGTTTTGTAAGGGTCCTAGAATTGTGTCAAGTGCTCAGGTGTTCCTAGGCAGTGTGTACATTCTGATGAGAGGTTTGTGGGTTTGAATAGAGTCCTGGTAGTAGTTGTTTTGCTCAGGGAATGTGATTTGGTTCAGGCTGTCATTTGGAGAGTGTGAGGATGTGTTGGTGTTCTGAGGGGGTTTGTAGGTGGTTCTGGAGATATATTAGGCTTTGAAAGAGTCTTCAGGATGTTGTTGTTGTGTCCTTGGTTGCTGCAGGTGGAGCCTAAGGGAGTTTAAAAGGGAGGATGCATTGTTCTGTTTATCTCTCTGGTAGTTCAGGCAGTAAGAAGGTGTTCAGGGGTGAGGTAATAGATGTTCCTGCTATATGTTTATTTTGTTTGCAGGGGTTTTGTTTTTTTAGGAGCTGCAGTTGTTTGGGGTTTGTTAAGTAGCTTGCTTCATATTTTTTTGTTGGTTTCCTTTTGTATTAGCTTGCTCTGTTGAATTTTTTGCCTATTCTAGCTCATCAAGATCTGTTAAGTTCTCTCTGTTTTTGTTTCTCTATCAAGTTTTCATGTTCTTCTAACTGTCAGCTTGCTTCTCTTTTCCTGGGCATTCTGGATGTTGTGGTTGTTCCCTGGATTAGTTTCCATGCTTTTTCTGCTTCTAGGATTGTTGGCTTGTAGAAGTATTAATAGGTTGGTTTTGGTGTGTGAGAGGAGGGTGTTCAGGTATAGTAGCAGCATGTATATAGGAGAGTTAAAGAGGTTGTTTTGGTTCAATGTATTCCAGGGAGAGTGTTGCTTCCATTTTAGTGAAGTGTAGGGGTATGCATGAGGTGAGGTTGTGAGAGTGCTGGTGTCATTTAGGCCAGTGAGGGAGTTTCAGAGGCTCTTGTTTGGTTCCTGGTGGCTCAGTGGTCTAAAGGGTGTTCATGTTGTTTGGTTGCAGGTGTGCAGTGGTTCTTGGGGTTGGGTTTGGTTGGCATAGAGGGGTTAGGAGATCTGTAGTCTGCATCTTATCTGCATTTTGTTCCTTAGTCTGTATCTTGTATAGCAGGGGTCCTGGTTGTTCTCCTTAATTGTTCTAGGTATTATAGTGGTGATTTTGGGCTGCAGGTAGTATGAATATGCCCATGGGTGTTGCAGATAGTGGAGAGGTTTATTTTGCTGAGTTGCAGGTTATTAGCTTAGGCTTTGGAGGTTGGAAAGTGTTTCTAGAGGCAGGGAGTAGGAGCAGAGTTTTAGGAGCTTTTGTTCTAGGTAGTTGAGCTTGAAGGATGAAGATGTTGGTTAAGTGTGTGATGCAACCTTGTTATTTCTTCTCTGATTATGTTCCAATCCAGTTCCTTCTTTGGTCCTGGTTCAGTGATCTGCCAGTTTAGCTTAAATGAGTTCAATTCTGTAATGGATCATGCGTGTTAATATCCTGGTTTCCTCAGTTCAGTTCAGGCTTGAGGTTGTTCTTTGGTCCTATCTTAAAGTCTGCTATGCCTCAAATTCCTTTTTTTTTTAGTTTCTATCCTGCACCCTATTTGATCCATTCCGGGTTTCCTGCTTGAGGTTGTTCTGGTGTATGGTGAGAATGTAAGAGGGTGCAGATAAGTGTAAAAGGTGCAGGTAGCTTGAGAGAATTGGCAGGTTTTGATGGAGTGTTGTTTCAAGTTCTGTGAGAGTAGCAGCAGTTTCTCAAAGTGTTCAGGGAGTTCTTGATACATAAAGGGGTTAGGATGGATGCTAGAAGGATATGTGAGGGTTTATGAGGTGATGTTAGATTGGTGAATTCATTCAATCTGCAGCTTAGCTCCCTGTTTCCCTCTAGTTTCCTTTTCTGTCAATAGTTTTTCCTTAAGTTGCCTGCTCATTTCTGTCTCCTCTTTATCTACTAGCAGCCTATCCTTCTTAAGTTATCCATTCCCTAGTGTTTCGGTCCCAATTCCTTGTTGTATAATGCTATTAATCTGTTAAGAAGGGTCTGAGTTTATAGGCTTTTCCTAGCATGCTAATTGTTAAAAAAAAAAAAAAAAAAGAGCTGTCTTAAGCTAGTGTAGCCCTAAATTTCAAATCCTCTATTTATTTCAGCTTTGAAGTACTCTAGTTAGTACTAATTGTGTTCAAAGTTTCCTATTAAATGAGTCAAAGCGAGTAATAGGATTAGTCCATGCCTGTTCCTTCACGCTTTTTTCTTGCTTCATTAAAAGATGACCTGCATTAAAGATGGTCTTGATATGAAATCTGTACTCCTTGAGATTGATACGAAATTGTTCTTCTTCATAAAATATTGTTGTTTAAATCCTTAGTAACTCCTATCTCTTGTTGGCATATGAAATCTCAAATAGTGGCTGTTAGATTAACTTTGATAACGTTATGGTTGTATGGTAAAATTAGCTAATTGGTTTCGTTTTCTGCAATGACATTTGAACTTGCACTTGCTGCTTCTTTTACTCAATTTCCTTGTCCATTTGTTTAACTTCTTCTATTCAAAATAATTATGTTTATGTTAACTAATTTTATCTCCTTTTCTTTGAATAATACATCTTGGGGAACGAGTTTGAGTTGCTAAACTCACAAATTGGGATGACATGCATTTGGGAAGATATTCGATCCGCTCCACATTTTCGGGACTTGATATCCCCGAAAATGTAAAAGAAATAAAAAATGAAAATCACAAAGTCCAAGACTCAAATTATGAGTTGCGCTTCCGGATTCTATCTTCTAAACTCCATCCTTCCCCGCTCTTAGAAAATGCATGTTGTATAGGACTTCCCCATAGACCGGATTAGGAGCCCCGTAGGATAGAAATGATATTTGAATTGTGAATGATTATTGTAAATTACTTAAATTGTTTTTATATGAATGCTTTGTATCATTTCTTTGCGAATCGCCAATTAATTTATGGATGTTTAGAATCATTTGTCAATTAATGAGTGCAAAATCAAATTCGACTAAAATCGTACCCTCGTCATAGTTCGCATTTGAATTGCTTCTTTATTTATTATATTAAATATTTAATTATTTATTTATCTAATCTAATTTATTGATTTAGTTAATCAATAAATTTTAATCCTTTATTTATTTATTTATTTACTTAATCTAATTTATTTAATTTCAATTAATCATTTATTTAATCAATTAAATATTTATTTATTTATTTATTTATTTATTTAATTATTAATTTACTCCTTTATTTAATTAAAATTGATGGGTATTCATTTATTCAATTAAGTTATTTATTTGCTTATTTATTTATCTATTTATTCAATCACTTAATTAATCCTTTATTATTATCCAATTATTTATCTAGTTTGTTTTATTTAATTATCTAACTTCATTTAACCTTTACTTATTCTATTAATTAATCAATTGATCATTATTTCATTATCCATTTAATTAATCTTAAATTGAGCCGCTTATTTATCTAAATATTGGCATAATTTAAATCTTATCTTATTTATATTATTCATATTATCCTTATATAAAATTAGCTTTATATACTTATTATCTTTAACAAATTCGTGAAAACCGCCGGATTAACCGCATTTAGCGGATTTTCGAAAGTGCTCCCTCTAAGGACCTTCTTTCGAATTTAATAGAACCACTTACCTAAGAATCTCTAATTTTAATTTAATTTCCTTTAAATAAAGAAATAAAATCGCACTCTTTAGTTAACTTAGGTTTCTAATAATCCTTAAATTAGGTGGCGACTCCAAAAAAAATCCTTTGGAATCCCATTTTGTTGAAATATACCCGAAACCTGTCTTTTCTTAAAGAAAGGGTAATTTTTGGGGTTCAACAGGTATACTGTATACTCTTCTGGTATACCCTTTTGTTTTTAGATCCAAGTGTGCGATACTACCGAGCGAATAAATATTTCAGTTTTTATTTTTTTGAACAAAGTATACCCTTTTGGTATACTGTATACTCTTCTGTATACCTTTTTGTATTTGGATCCAAGTGTGCGATGCTACCGGGCGAATAAATATTTCAGTTTTTGTTGTTTTGAACAAAGTATACCCATTTGGTATACTGTATAATCTTATGGTATACCCTTTTGTGTTTGGATTCAACTGTGTGGTGTTACCGAGCGAATAAATATTTTTGTTTTTGTTATTTTGAACAAAGTATACCCTTTTGGTATATTGTATACTCTTCTGGTATACCCTTTTGTGTTTGGGTTAAAGTGCGCGATGCTACCGAGTTAATAAATATTTCAATTTTTGTTGTTTTGAACAAGGTATACTGTTATAATCTATGCACCTCCTAAAGACAATAGAAGGGGGAGGGGGTTGAATAGTGTCTACCGATTTTCGTTTCAAGAACCTGGTTCTTCTGAATGTAGAACCTAGTTCTTAACTTCGCAATTTTACTGTTTCAACTACTGCAACACACCACACTACACACACAGAAAACACAAGGATTTTACGTGGAAAACTCCTTGTTCAAGGGAGAAAAACCACGACCCACACTCTGGGATTTTAGAACTGAATCCACTAACACAAGAGCGAAGTTTCTGATTACAAACTCTGTAACCAAGGGGCTACACTCTAGACCCTAATCACCTCTCAAAGCTAAACTCTAGCTTTTCAAGTAATTACATACGAGTTCACCTAATACATATGCTTCTGTAATAAGCCAATAGGTAAAACTATGAATGTTCAAAATAAGACAACTTACAACTCAATGAACCTAGACAGAATATCTAGACTCAATACACTGCAAGCACTTCAGTTGTCTTCTCCAGATTACTCACGTAGAAAGATGCTAGATTGCCTTTGTATGCTCTCAACTCTCTGTTTGTGAATAACTGATTTACAGCTGTCTCAACTACTTGTATTTATACGGATCTTGAAACCCTAGTTGAGTCCTACAAGGAATCCTTTTAATTATGGCAAGTCAGGATTCCTAGTAACTCTTTTCCTTGCTGAAGCCCAACTCATTTTCACACTTCGAAGACACAGCCTGGGCACCGCCTCTTTTAGTCTGACTAGGATGCATATTCATTCACGCGCCACTATTCCTAGTTCCGCAGGGATTTGCAACCCGTAACTCTTTTCGATCGATCGTGCCCTTTATTACAAGGACTAGGTTCGTCGTGAGAACCTCTGAGTCCTTTACGTTTGTCATTCTTCAAAACCAGCTCTCAACATATACTCTTTTGGTATACTGTATACTCTTTTGGTATACCCTTTTGTGTTTGAATCCAAGTGTGCGACACTACCGGACGAATAAGTATTTCAGTTTTTGTTGTTTTGAACAAAGTATACCCTTTTGGTATACTGTATACTCTTTTGGTATACCTTTTTGTTTTTAGATCCAAGTGTGCGATGCTACCGAGCGAATAAATATTTCGGTTTTTATTTTTTTGAACAAAGTATACCCTTTTGGTATACTGTATACTCTTATGGCATATCCTTTTGTGTTTAGATTAAAGTGTGTGATGCTACCGAGCGAGTAAATATTTTAGTTTTTAATATTTTGAACAAAGTATACCCTTTTGGTATAGTGTATATTCTTCTGTATATCCTTTTTTATTTGGATCCAAGTGTGCGATGCTACCGGGCGAATAAATATTTCAGTTTTTGTTGTTTTGAACAAAGTATACCCTTTTGGTATATTGTATACTCTTATGGTATACCCTTTTGTGTTCGAATCGAAGTGCAAAATGTTTCAAAAGATATAGATATTTTAATTTTTATTATTTTTAAAGAAGTATACCTTTTTGGTATATTATACTCTCTTTTGGTATACCCTTTTGTGTTTGGATTAAAGTGTGTGATGCTATCGAGCCAATGAGTATTTCAATAATTGTTATTTTGAACAAAATATACCTTTTTGGTATACTGTATACTCTTTTGGTATACCTTGTTATGTTCAGATCGAAGTGCGAGATATTTCAGAGCACTTAAATATTTTAATTTTTATTATTTTTAAAGAAGTATACCTTTTTTGTATATCATAGATACTCTTTTGGTATACCATTTTATTTTTGGATAAAAGTGTGAGATACTATCGAGCAAATAAAATATTTTATTTTTGTGTTTGTGAACTAAGTATGCCTTTTTGGAGAAAGAAAAAAATGAGTAAAAAACAAGAGAAAGAAAAAAGAAAGAAAAAAGAATAAAAAATGGAAAAAAGAAAAAAAAACGACGAATAGTGAAAACGGAGGAGAAAAGAATAATAAAAGAATGACAAAAAAAAGGAGAAAAAAATAATACAAGATATGAGGAGAGAGAGGAACTTGAGTTACTTATGTAATTAGCTAATGGGTATAGAGTGTAAATAAGTTATGGGTATAAATGTAATGGATAGAACCATGTAAATAAAATAGGATGTATGTGTATTTTTGTAAATCCCACGCGTCTTAAAGAACTGCAAAAATGGCTATATGTGTTTCAATCAGCAAAGCTCGGCCCAAAATTTGTGCATTATAGTCCCTATATAGAGTGTTAAATGAGTTATATCCACCATTTGGAATTTTTAGATGACTAGCCACATCTTTAAAATGGGAAAGACATTTGAAGAACAGCCATTCCGGTCTCAGAGATTTGTAGTTTCAAATGTTGAATTTCAGGAAATAAAAACATTGAGTTTCAAACTAACGTTCGTGTTTTCATGCTAGAGTTCAAACCTCAGAAGAAGAACACGAGATTTGAAGTAAAAGATGTTGAATATTATGAAAACACTTGATTTGAGCTACAGTTAATATTTATCCTAATGCAAAAAAAAAAAAAAAAAAAGAGTTTAAAGTTAAAGCTTAGTATAAGAACAAGAGATTTTGTACATACACGCTATACAAGTATTGTGGTCTTCAACAATTTCAAATAAAATGTTAGTAATTTGCATTCAAACTAAAGACATGCAGTAGCAGTAGGCTGTAGCGGCACCCGCTCGCGTATTTTTGGGTTCCAAATGCAGTGGGTAAACCACTTACGTTGAAAACATCTGATAAAGCTCACTTTGGGCTCCAAATTATGGCTATTGATCAAAATTGCGCCAAAAAATCGGCAAGGAAATTGGGGACCCTTGTTATTTGTCATACAGAAACTCAAAGGGTTGGCACAACGATAACAAGCAGTACAAATGCGTCAAGTCAAACACACAGTGCATAAGCAAATCAGTCTTCACTGGATATAATATAGAAGTAACACGTTACCCTATTTTCTAGAAGAGTTTAACTAATCTAACTTAGAAGTAACACGTTACCCTATTAGGTTTAAAAATAAGGTTTACACCATAAGCTGATGGTGTAAAAATAAGGTTTACACCGTCGATGTATATTAGTTAAACTGTTTCTAGAATACCAACAGATAATTTATGAAGATCTGCATGTCACGAATTAATCCAACCTATCAGCTCACACCATCCGTCCACAAAACTTGGAAGTAACAAATTAAACAATTCAGTCACGAACAATATAAAAAAAGTAACCAAACTCAAAAAAGCCAACCACAACATCAAAGTACCATTAGGATTCCCACAACTGACCAAAACATAAATAATAATAGCACAGGTTTAATACTCCATTATCCAAACGAAACTTCTTAAACGCACAAGAAAATCATTTCAAAGATAGCAAAAACATAAGACCTAAAAGTAAAACAAGTAGGAGTAATATATAATACTCCATTTTGGTAAATAGAACTCTAAACCGACTTTCAGTGCTGTCAATTTTCCATGAGGAGCTTGTGACCAATCTTGTAAGAAGCATAAGCATCAATGCAAGCATATTCAACCTGGCTTTCATTAAGAACCCTTGCCTCCCAATTACTCTGACAAACATGTTTCGGCTTAGGCATGTAAAGACCACATATTTCACGAGCAAGATCTTTCAAACCAGGACGAGAATATCTTCCAGGCCACTTACTCTTAGCAACATCACGAATATCAGCATTTCTACTACAAACCAAGCCATACTCATTCTTTAGTTTAAGGATATCTTCAGCAACCTCAACTCCCACAAATATAAAGTTGGGGTTAGCCAAGAATGTCTTTAGAGTTTGTGGGATTTCGTCCAAATAAAACAACTGGACTATCAAACACTTGTTGTCAATGCAGAGTTGGAGAGTGGCTGATTTGTTGCTTGTATATGGAATAAATGTAGGTCTCCATTCATTGTCCAAGCCAACAACAGTTTGTTTTCCAGCAAATTTAGAGATCATTTCACTTGCCCATTGATTGGCAATTAAAGCTTCATTAGTCACTGTTGTTTCAATTGTTCGTCCACCAAAATTGATGTGGTAATTGGTAGTGGTGCCAGAGCTACTACTACCATAAAATGAATTCATACTTGTGATATATTTTGAGAACAGAATTATCTAGGGCTGATGATGAATTTAGGAAGATGGTTCCTGTGACTATTTATAGCATAGATTAAGGGATCAGTACGAGTTTAATTACGTAATTTTTTGGGGAAAACGCTTTGGGAATGGGAATACATTCACTTAGACGTTCATTAATTAGTAAATATACCAAGAAAATGGTGTTTCATAAATACTGCATGCATGCATATTGTCTAAGGCATATAGTCAGGCATGACTGATGAGCTATCCAAGAATTTAATTAGCTGTCCATATGTTTTCCCAAGTATGATATTTTATGGTTTTGTGATTTCGTTTCAACTTCCAAGGCGAATTATAAGAGTTTATTTCTCTTTTAAATCCTCCATCCATCTTCATATTGATGTTGGAAAATGATTTCAAATAATTTGTGACTACCCGAAGTATAATCTTTAACTTATGTCATTGACCTAGTTTTATTGTTTGAGCCTTAACTAAACGATGATTTCAATTGGCAACAGATGTAAATGATCTAGGATTTTAAGCTAAATAATTGAAGCACTCAGCACTCTACGTACCGAATGAAATTGTATTGTTCTTTAACTTAATCATTTTGATTTTGGATTAAAAAACAATGTCCTCACACGATATATACAGATTAATCTCTCAAAATTAAGTCATCGCCTACAAATAATTTATGAATGTTATATTGGTAAAAGTTTGTTTATATATACTATTAAAATGAGTTAGTGCTCTAAGTATGATCAACAAAATTTTGATATATATCCATTTTTCTCTACACAGAAGCTCATATATATATATATATATATATATATATATATATATATATATATATATATATATATATATATATATATATATATATATAGAGAGAGAGAGAGAGAGAGAGAGAGAGAGAGAGAGAGAGAGAGAGAGAGAGAGAGAGAGAGAGACTAATTCTCCTAATAATTCAAAGAATTATGCAATTACTAAAAGACATAGGGAGGTGAGGACTTATACATATTAATTCAGGGTTTTGATAAAGAAGTTAAGTTCAAAGTGTGATCAAGCGAACCCACAAAGAAGGTATTGACCAAATTAGAGGATCACAACGTAACCCCTACTTATGCATGGATCAGAAATTACTACGATTTTCTTTTAATATGTTTCATAACCCCTACTTTTGATATGAAAGATATTAAAAGAAGGAATACTGAAAATATACTGCTACTCTTGACCTTCCGTTGACCCATGAAATTAAAATAGAGATAAAACTAAGGCCATGAATATGATCTCTTGAGATGGGACGACTTATCTATTTGGATTTGTTTTTGGGTACACTAGTGAGATCCAACAATTTTCATCCCACACGTGGATGCAGTCGTGTGGAAAATGACAAGTCAAAGTAAAAATAACAAACGGAGATTTTGCAATTCACTTTATAATTTGGTGAAATATAAATACTTTTGAGTTACTATATTGTTTCGAAGTGGTTAAAAATAACATGAAACTTTTTATACTAATTGACTGTCAATTTGGATAGTTCTCTTCATCTCATGAATCAAATAGCAGGGAGACGGGGGAGGTAGAGGAGAGCATATAAAGTGCAACTTGAGTGCATAATTGCTAGAAATAAATTTTGCAATACACTTTATAATAAAACTAGCCTTGTTGAGGGCTTCCATATTAAGTAGTTTTGACTATTATAGTACTGTTTAAAACATCAAGAATTTACCTCTACCTGGTAGGAAATTAAATGGATAGATCAATGAATTCCACTAAAGTAGCTAGGCAATGTTTTATGCCAAACTTAGGCTTATAAAGTTTAGCTGGCCGCTTGGCTTAATTTGTGCTGGTCACAGTGATTTTGAAAGTGAAAGATCTACATTTCCAGCTCCTAAGTACCTAACTTGAAAGAGTGATGAAGAAGATGGTAGTCAATCAAACAAAGGGAAATTGGCTTTACTTATTAATTGAAGGCACATGGCTGCATGTGTCTTCTCATTTAATTTTGTGACACAAGAATTGCAAACACGTACCACAAGTGTTTTGTGTTTTATCAGGTAAAAAATTGACTCTAGAAGTATTACCGGCTTTTGTTTATCTATTAGAAACATCTCCTCTCATTGATAAGACAATGGATTTTGGACACATATATGAAAACCTGATTTTTCGTGATCATGAACATTGTTTATGTAAAATTTTTAAAACTTGTCATGTTAATAAACTTCACCACAACTACGTGGCTTAACTCATCATATTGTCAACATAGACAAACTTTGTCATTGATAGATCGATAGCAATATTGACCTAAGACTTTGGGCTAGGGGTAAAAATAAAATATATGATGTGTGAGTTGAAAACAAACGATTGGTTTTTAAGAGTAAAGGAGGTATCAAATATAATGATAAATATGTGAACTCACTATCAATTCAGTATTGAATTTCTCGGTCTAAACAGGAAAGAGTTGTTGTTCATAAATTTGGCCATCACAATCCAAGCGCACGTGTTACCTCTAACACCAAAATAACTAAGGATGACTGAGAGTGACCCTTGCCTGCTACTCCCACCTCACTAATATTATTTTGGACTCATCTTAGAACAAGCTAGAGATACCACATGCATATTAATGTAGTAACAGATGGAGAATTAATGCGTGTAGCTAGCAAGCAAAATTGATTGTAAAAAGGGAGAGATAGATCTAATGTACGAAGCAGTTGAATGGTATAGAAAAGCAAAATAAAGAGCACATCTCGTTATCAAAACAGCAAATACTTGGATTCTATTAATACTGCACGTACTACTGCAAACCCATGGGCATGTGCTCTCTTTCAGTGGGTGGGGACCTCAGGAATGAAGGGTCATCCCTTAACAATCCCACCCCCTCCAACCCTTGGTGTTTTTTTCATCCGGGCAATTCAACCCCTTTAATTTCGTATACGTTTGGTACTTATAGATGATGATCCACTTCACTTGATGTTGAAATAATACTGTTATTGGGTCAGGTCCTACCGTAAGTCCGTAGGCAGTCTAATTAGCACATTAGTTAATTGCTACTTAATTAGCTTGTTTTCTCCTTCTAAACCCTACTTACTATTGAGAGCAAGACTAACTAATGTGTAATTAGTGAAGTTAGTTAATTAAGTAGTTAGTTAGGAAGTTAGTTAAAGTGTAGATATTTTTTTAGCTTAGACTATCCTAGCTCATAGCTATATAAGCAATGTATAGCTTCATTCTTCAAACTAAGATAAGCATAATATAAGTTACTTTCTCTCTCTACTTCCTTTCTCTAAGATCCTCTCTCCCAATTCCCTTTCTTCTTAGCTGAATTGACATGGTATCAGAGCTATGAGCTAGCTCATTAGCTCGCGGCAGATTCGATCCAACCTACTCTATGTTGTAATTGCAGCTTCTAAAGTTTCCCCAAATTTTCTACATAAATTTTGCCCTAATTTTTACACCAAAAATTCAGTGAAAAATGGCAGCAATTCAAGGAAATGCAGTACAGGAGATCGATTACAATCATGAACTTTACCTACATCCTTCAGATACTAGTGGTTCACCACTGAATGTAGTTCAGCACACTGGCACATACAACTATTCTCTGTGGAGCAGATCCATGAGGATCACATTATTGGGGAAGAACAAGTTAGGGTTCATTGAAGGTACATGTAAGAAGGAGAAGTTTCTACCAGGGCAGTGGAATCAATGGGAGGTGTGCAATGCAATTGTACTCTCCTGGTTAATGAACTCAGTGTCAAAGGAGCTGATTAGAGGAGTGGTGTATGCACTGGATTCTCACAAGGTGTGGGAAGATCTGCGTGAACGTTTTGACCAAGTTGATGGCTCTAGAACCTACAATCTTCATAGAGAAATAGCTACTCTTCAGTAAGGTACTCTCTCTGTTGCAACTTATTACTCTAAACTCAAGGACCTTTGGGATGAGTTTGAAACTCTTGTGCCATTACCTGGATTCAACTGTGATAAGTCACAGGACTTTGTTAAGATCATGAAGTCTCTTAGGCTGTTTCAATTCCTTATGGGTCTGAATGACTCTTACAGTCAAGCTAGAAGTCAGATCCACTTAATGCGCCCCTTGCCCCCTGTTAACCAGGCATATGCTATGATTATGAGTGATGAAAGTCAGAAAATGATAGCAGCTAACTCTGTTGGTATCTTAGGAGCAATTCCTCATCTTCATGAACAATATGAAAACACTGCCCTGTTCACTAAGAAACCTAACTATCCGAAACAAAAGAAACAGTACATCAATGTTAAATGTGAACTGTGCAAGTGCAAGGGCCATAGCAAAGAAAACTACTATAGAGAAATAGGCTTCCACCTGATTTCAAGAGCAAAAGAACTGGTGGATCAGGAGGGTCTAGTTCTGCTTACAATACACAGGCTAAAAGCAGCTCAGCTGGGCACAAATCACAGGTGCAGAACCCATTCACACCAAGTCAATATGAAGAGATCCTACATATGCTGAACCAGACCAGATTCTCTCGTGATGCCTCAGCCAATGCAATAGGTACCTGTAATGTCTTTCTAGCCCAAAAGGGAAATCAGGACTGAATAATTGACACTGGTGCCACAAATCACATGGTTTCTGACCTCACTCTATTGAATGATACAACAAAAATTGAAGATAGCAAACCTAGAAAAGTGTTCCTGCCTAATGGGGATGTGACCTATGTGACTCATGTAGGCACTAGCCCTATATCATCAAGAACTAAAGTCAGTAATGTGCTGCACATACCCCAGTTTAGATATAATCTTCTCTCAGTATCAAAAATAACCAAAGATTAGGATGTTCAGTTATTTTCTATCCTGATTTCTGAATATTTCAGGATCTCTTCACTGGAAAGGTGAAGGAGATTGGTAAGGAAAGAAATGGACTGTATATTTTACTAGGATAGAAGGGCATAAAGACTGAGCAACAACAAATGAAAATTGCACAAAATTTGCAAGAAATTGGAGCTGCTGCTGACAATGATATAAATAAGGTGGACATTGCAGTGTGGCATAGAAGACTTGGACATGTCCCTTCAGCAGCAATCAGAAAATTTTTCTCTATAAGTCAGGATATATGTACTTCTACTATAAATAAATGCCCTGTTTGCCCCCTAGCTAAGCATACTAGACTACCTTTTCCATCAAGCAGCAGTAAGAGTGTTCAAGCCTTTGATTTTGTACATGGAGATGTATGTGGGCCTTTGATGTTAGGCTAAAAATACATATATTTTAGTATTAGTTACATCATATTTTGGTGCTTTTGTGGATTATTTTAGCGTGAACAATAGTATTTTGTGCTTATATTGGGTGTTTGAATGTGTAGGAATCAAATGGTTTGAAAAAGTGTTAAAGTTTGATGATTTGGAGCAAAATTGAAGTTAATTTACAGCGTTGTAAGGTGCCAAGGCCGTGGATTAGCCATGAAAGGAATTTGAAGACGAAATGTCACGGCCCAGCCATCGTAAAGCCATGATTCAGCCATGAAGTTGAAAGCAGAATTTCGCAAGTGCATGGCCCAGGCATCGTAAGGCCATGATCCAGCCATGAGACAAATTTTCTGGCAAAAAGTGGCGAGGGGCAAACTTGTCCACGAGTTCACACGAGGTATAAAAGGTTTTTTAACCTATTTTCAGCCCAAATCTTGACTTGGGAGAGCAAGACCACCGTTGTGGAAGCACTTTGGACCCTTGGAGGCAAGGAACACACAAGGAGGCGTGGGATTAAAGACTTGAAGATTAAGAGTTCTTTCTTCCATTATTTCTTCTCCTTTGTAGTTTATTCATTCATGATTATTCTTGATTTGTTTTTGATGACCATGAGTGGCTAAATTACCCATTCTAGGGTTGATTGAACCACTCCAATACTATGTGAATTGATTAATTGATTTTGATGAATGAAACTTGATTATTCTTCCTATCTAAGTATTTACGTTTTGTTTGCTAATTGATTGGAAGGGCCCCCAATTGATTGCTCCCTTTATCCTTGTGCGTTTAGGAATAAATTCACGAGTTAGGGTTAAATGCTTAGCAATATTTCAACCTAAAACCAAGGAATTACTTAGGTTGTCAATAGGGTGAGTTGTGACCACCGAGCCCGATTGTGAACCATACTTGTAGTTCTAATCATCTTCATTAATTAATTGGAAGATTAGTTAGTGAAAGTCATAGCTAGTGCACGGAAGTGGTTAGTTGTGAATTTGGAGCAAGTGTTCAATAGGAAGAACCGAGTTGAATTCGTTGAATCATTAGTCAATCACATAGGTAGGAGTCGGTGTAAATCAATTCTAGGCTTCTAATATCCTTGCTTGATTACTTTTTATTATTCTGCTATTTACCTTATTGTTATTTAGTTTCTATTTTAAAACCATCATTAAAATATAAACTCTTGAAGTTGGTTGATTAGATAAATTAGTTAGATTAACGATTGAATTACGAGTGTTCTCTGTGGGATTCGACCTCGGGGCTTTAAATACCGAGCTATATTTGTCGCGACCGCTTAGTCCCTTTTATAGGGCGTAGTTGGGCGTGATCAAATTTTGGCGCCGTTGCCGGGGAACACAGTGTTATTTTAGTTGTTAGGATAGCTGATTTATTTATTCAATTAACTTCGTTTCTGTACATATTCTTTTTTTTAGATTATAAAAAAAAATGGCATCGGAAAATAACATGTGGCTAGGTGATCATTATTATGGTTGTACTAATACGTCTTATTCTTCCCCGAGCCCCTATTATGATGATTTTTCTTTCTCTTATGATAACAGTTGGTACAATGAAGTAGAGGATGATGAGGAAGAATACGAAGCCGAACTGAAGAAGGTTTGGGACAGACGTAGAGCACAACTAAGCCAGATAGAAGCTCAAGTGAATCAGTTGGCTACACTATTGGGAATTCAACTAACTAGCCAAGAAGATGTGGAATTAGAAGAAGAAATTATGGCTATTGTAGAAGATCTAAAGCGTGAATTTCCATTAGATGAGAGAAGGGTTGAAAGCCAACCGTCTAGCCATATGGTGTGTGAAGATGCCGATGAAGAAAATGTGGTACTAGAGTTAGACAATAAAATTAAAGCTGAAATTGTAGTTGACTCTAACTCACACCAGAAAGAGGATGTGATCGATGAATCAAAGTGTGAGCGGGTTGTACCGCATTCTAGACACTTTTCTACATTGATTTTAGAAGGGGACATGGAAATTAATCCTTCTGAGACGATTGAAGAGTTGAAGGATGATGTGTGTAATGCTTACACTCTCAAATTTTTTATGCCATCTATACACGATGAAAATCCTCTTTTGAAGGCCAGCGAATACAACATAATATATTTGGTGTTTGGCCAAGAGAATAGCCAAAAATATGAAGATATTCCTGATTTAGCGGCTTCACACAAATACTTAGTTTTTAGCATGCAAGATCTTGTGCCACCTCAAGAGCATACACGGATAGGTAAATTGCAGTTGGGGAGGCAATACACAAGCTCGAGTTGGAGGAAAAAGTGTTGATAATAAGTGAAGTCGTGCCACGACTATAACTAAGGCGCTTCTCGGGAGGCAACCCGTAATTGTATACAAAAAAAAAAAAAAATGAAAAAAAAATATACAAAAAAAAATGTTATTTTTTTTTGAAGGATATTACTTGGTGAGTTTCTTGGTTTTGCAGGTTTTGACTGGTTTGAAGTCCTAGTGTGGGGTGCTTGCAACCTCGTACAATTGGTTGAGGATGTCCTGCTTGAGGGAATTCTGAGTACCTCGTGCCCTAAGGAAGCTCACAATGATGTTCTTCGGGCTTAGAGCCCCAGGGAGTTTCTCTATCACCCTTAGTTTTTATTTTTAATGCATTGAGGGCAATGCATGATATTAAGTGTGGGGTGGGGTATCTTGATTTGTAGCTGTATTTTTACTGCTTTAGTTTTTTTATTTTGTTTAGATTAGTGGCTTAATCTTTGGGTTTTCTTTTGACCACGGTTCTTTCCCGAGGATGCCTTTTGTTTTGAACCGGGTACTTTTGATGATTTTTGAATAGTAGTTAGTTGTAATAACAAAGAGAAGAAAGAATAAATTGCCTAGTTTGATTCATTGTGTCTGAAGCCTGATGACACATTGTACGATGGAAAAACGAACCATTAGGAGAGTAGAGAAGGGCCTGATTCCTAGCATTAACTCAAGCGCGCTTGACTAAGTTTAGGGTGTCCACTATGGAATTATTGAGCACTTTGTTTTCCCCTATGTATGTTGGTAGTGTAAACATGACCTTTGATTAGCAAAGATGAAGAGAGTGAGCTTAAGAAAAAAATCTGAGAGGTAAGTGAGTTAAAATGATTTGAAACAACCATTTGAGAGCCTATGAAAGGGTATGAAGCAGGGGGTAGATGAAAAAGAAAGAAAAAAAAGAAAAAAAAAATTAGAAAGAAATTGTGCAAAGAAAGAAAAAGTAGAGATGAACAAAGGATGGGGGCAATGTTCCTATGCTCGGTTAAGGGTGAATACAAAAGCCTCGAGTATGAACACGCCAAAGGCACCCTAGTGAGGTTGAATTTCTAGGGCCCCAATCATCCAAATATTGTGAAATGTATGAATAATACCCCATTGTTGACCCTTGAGGCTTGAGATGGAAGTTGTAATTTGAGCGTGTGATTATGAGTAAAAATATGTTGAATTGAGCGAACTCTCTATACGCTTGCCGCTTAGGTCCGCTGTTTCATTATTGAAATTGTAGGGGGGAACGAGCACACACACACTGTGGACCCTTGAATGTATGGTACTGCGCAAGAGTTAAGCTAGTGCATCAATCTTGTTCTCAAATGTGCTTGATGGTTTGTTATCTTGATATTGCTGAGGGCTTTAGCATTTTGAGTTAGACTAAGGTATGTGAAATAAGAACTCTTGTGTATTGAGCATGAATGAAGCCTGGTGTGTGGTAATATCGTTTGGAGTCTTGTATTAGTGGTTGATTTGTCCAAGTGGGTTGTGAGTTAGATTGCTCGAGGACGAGCAAAATCTTAAGTGTGGGGTTGTGATGTTAGGCTAAAAATACATATATTTTAGTATTAGTTACATCATATTTTGGTGCTTTTGTGGATTATTTTAGCGTGAACAATAGTATTTTGTGCTTATATTGGGTGTTTGAATGTGTAGGAATCAAATGGTTTGAAAAAGTGTTAAAGTTTGATGATTTGGAGCAAAATTGAAGTTAATTTACAGCGTTGTAAGGTGCCAAGGCCGTGGATTAGCCATGAAAGGAATTTGAAGACGAAATGTCACGGCCCAGCCATCGTAAAGCCATGATTCAGCCATGAAGTTGAAAGCAGAATTTCGCAAGTGCATGGCCCAGGCATCGTAAGGCCATGATCCAGCCATGAGACAAATTTTCTGGCAAAAAGTGGCGAGGGGCAAACTTGTCCACGAGTTCACACGAGGTATAAAAGGTTTTTTAACCTATTTTCAGCCCAAATCTTGACTTGGGAGAGCAAGACCACCGTTGTGGAAGCACTTTGGACCCTTGGAGGCAAGGAACACACAAGGAGGCGTGGGATTAAAGACTTGAAGATTAAGAGTTCTTTCTTCCATTATTTCTTCTCCTTTGTAGTTTATTCATTCATGATTATTCTTGATTTGTTTTTGATGACCATGAGTGGCTAAATTACCCATTCTAGGGTTGATTGAACCACTCCAATACTATGTGAATTGATTAATTGATTTTGATGAATGAAACTTGATTATTCTTCCTATCTAAGTATTTACGTTTTGTTTGCTAATTGATTGGAAGGGCCCCCAATTGATTGCTCCCTTTATCCTTGTGCGTTTAGGAATAAATTCACGAGTTAGGGTTAAATGCTTAGCAATATTTCAACCTAAAACCAAGGAATTACTTAGGTTGTCAATAGGGTGAGTTGTGACCACCGAGCCCGATTGTGAACCATACTTGTAGTTCTAATCATCTTCATTAATTAATTGGAAGATTAGTTAGTGAAAGTCATAGCTAGTGCACGGAAGTGGTTAGTTGTGAATTTGGAGCAAGTGTTCAATAGGAAGAACCGAGTTGAATTCGTTGAATCATTAGTCAATCACATAGGTAGGAGTCGGTGTAAATCAATTCTAGGCTTCTAATATCCTTGCTTGATTACTTTTTATTATTCTGCTATTTACCTTATTGTTATTTAGTTTCTATTTTAAAACCATCATTAAAATATAAACTCTTGAAGTTGGTTGATTAGATAAATTAGTTAGATTAACGATTGAATTACGAGTGTTCTCTGTGGGATTCGACCTCGGGGCTTTAAATACCGAGCTATATTTGTCGCGACCGCTTAGTCCCTTTTATAGGGCGTAGTTGGGCGTGATCAAATTTTGGCGCCGTTGCCGGGGAACACAGTGTTATTTTAGTTGTTAGGATAGCTGATTTATTTATTCAATTAACTTCGTTTCTGTACATATTCTTTTTTTTAGATTATAAAAAAAAATGGCATCGGAAAATAACATGTGGCTAGGTGATCATTATTATGGTTGTACTAATACGTCTTATTCTTCCCCGAGCCCCTATTATGATGATTTTTCTTTCTCTTATGATAACAGTTGGTACAATGAAGTAGAGGATGATGAGGAAGAATACGAAGCCGAACTGAAGAAGGTTTGGGACAGACGTAGAGCACAACTAAGCCAGATAGAAGCTCAAGTGAATCAGTTGGCTACACTATTGGGAATTCAACTAACTAGCCAAGAAGATGTGGAATTAGAAGAAGAAATTATGGCTATTGTAGAAGATCTAAAGCGTGAATTTCCATTAGATGAGAGAAGGGTTGAAAGCCAACCGTCTAGCCATATGGTGTGTGAAGATGCCGATGAAGAAAATGTGGTACTAGAGTTAGACAATAAAATTAAAGCTGAAATTGTAGTTGACTCTAACTCACACCAGAAAGAGGATGTGATCGATGAATCAAAGTGTGAGCGGGTTGTACCGCATTCTAGACACTTTTCTACATTGATTTTAGAAGGGGACATGGAAATTAATCCTTCTGAGACGATTGAAGAGTTGAAGGATGATGTGTGTAATGCTTACACTCTCAAATTTTTTATGCCATCTATACACGATGAAAATCCTCTTTTGAAGGCCAGCGAATACAACATAATATATTTGGTGTTTGGCCAAGAGAATAGCCAAAAATATGAAGATATTCCTGATTTAGCGGCTTCACACAAATACTTAGTTTTTAGCATGCAAGATCTTGTGCCACCTCAAGAGCATACACGGATAGGTAAATTGCAGTTGGGGAGGCAATACACAAGCTCGAGTTGGAGGAAAAAGTGTTGATAATAAGTGAAGTCGTGCCACGACTATAACTAAGGCGCTTCTCGGGAGGCAACCCGTAATTGTATACAAAAAAAAAAAAAAATGAAAAAAAAATATACAAAAAAAAATGTTATTTTTTTTTGAAGGATATTACTTGGTGAGTTTCTTGGTTTTGCAGGTTTTGACTGGTTTGAAGTCCTAGTGTGGGGTGCTTGCAACCTCGTACAATTGGTTGAGGATGTCCTGCTTGAGGGAATTCTGAGTACCTCGTGCCCTAAGGAAGCTCACAATGATGTTCTTCGGGCTTAGAGCCCCAGGGAGTTTCTCTATCACCCTTAGTTTTTATTTTTAATGCATTGAGGGCAATGCATGATATTAAGTGTGGGGTGGGGTATCTTGATTTGTAGCTGTATTTTTACTGCTTTAGTTTTTTTATTTTGTTTAGATTAGTGGCTTAATCTTTGGGTTTTCTTTTGACCACGGTTCTTTCCCGAGGATGCCTTTTGTTTTGAACCGGGTACTTTTGATGATTTTTGAATAGTAGTTAGTTGTAATAACAAAGAGAAGAAAGAATAAATTGCCTAGTTTGATTCATTGTGTCTGAAGCCTGATGACACATTGTACGATGGAAAAACGAACCATTAGGAGAGTAGAGAAGGGCATGATTCCTAGCATTAACTCAAGCGCGCTTGACTAAGTTTAGGGTGTCCACTATGGAATTATTGAGCACTTTGTTTTCCCCTATGTATGTTGGTAGTGTAAACATGACCTTTGATTAGCAAAGATGAAGAGAGTGAGCTTAAGAAAAAAATCTGAGAGGTAAGTGAGTTAAAATGATTTGAAACAACCATTTGAGAGCCTATGAAAGGGTATGAAGCAGGGGGTAGATGAAAAAGAAAGAAAAAAAAGAAAAAAAAAATTAGAAAGAAATTGTGCAAAGAAAGAAAAAGTAGAGATGAACAAAGGATGGGGGCAATGTTCCTATGCTCGGTTAAGGGTGAATACAAAAGCCTCGAGTATGAACACGCCAAAGGCACCCTAGTGAGGTTGAATTTCTAGGGCCCCAATCATCCAAATATTGTGAAATGTATGAATAATACCCCATTGTTGACCCTTGAGGCTTGAGATGGAAGTTGTAATTTGAGCGTGTGATTATGAGTAAAAATATGTTGAATTGAGCGAACTCTCTATACGCTTGCCGCTTAGGTCCGCTGTTTCATTATTGAAATTGTAGGGGGGAACGAGCACACACACACTGTGGACCCTTGAATGTATGGTACTGCGCAAGAGTTAAGCTAGTGCATCAATCTTGTTCTCAAATGTGCTTGATGGTTTGTTATCTTGATATTGCTGAGGGCTTTAGCATTTTGAGTTAGACTAAGGTATGTGAAATAAGAACTCTTGTGTATTGAGCATGAATGAAGCCTGGTGTGTGGTAATATCGTTTGGAGTCTTGTATTAGTGGTTGATTTGTCCAAGTGGGTTGTGAGTTAGATTGCTCGAGGACGAGCAAAATCTTAAGTGTGGGGTTGTGATGTTAGGCTAAAAATACATATATTTTAGTATTAGTTACATCATATTTTGGTGCTTTTGTGGATTATTTTAGCGTGAACAATAGTATTTTGTGCTTATATTGGGTGTTTGAATGTGTAGGAATCAAATGGTTTGAAAAAGTGTTAAAGTTTGATGATTTGGAGCAAAATTGAAGTTAATTTACAGCGTTGTAAGGTGCCAAGGCCGTGGATTAGCCATGAAAGGAATTTGAAGACGAAATGTCACGGCCCAGCCATCGTAAAGCCATGATTCAGCCATGAAGTTGAAAGCAGAATTTCGCAAGTGCATGGCCCAGGCATCGTAAGGCCATGATCCAGCCATGAGACAAATTTTCTGGCAAAAAGTGGCGAGGGGCAAACTTGTCCACGAGTTCACACGAGGTATAAAAGGTTTTTTAACCTATTTTCAGCCCAAATCTTGACTTGGGAGAGCAAGACCACCGTTGTGGAAGCACTTTGGACCCTTGGAGGCAAGGAACACACAAGGAGGCGTGGGATTAAAGACTTGAAGATTAAGAGTTCTTTCTTCCATTATTTCTTCTCCTTTGTAGTTTATTCATTCATGATTATTCTTGATTTGTTTTTGATGACCATGAGTGGCTAAATTACTCATTCTAGGGTTGATTGAACCACTCCAATACTATGTGAATTGATTAATTGATTTTGATGAATGAAACTTGATTATTCTTCCTATCTAAGTATTTACGTTTTGTTTGCTAATTGATTGGAAGGGCCCCCAATTGATTGCTCCCTTTATCCTTGTGCGTTTAGGAATAAATTCACGAGTTAGGGTTAAATGCTTAGCAATATTTCAACCTAAAACCAAGGAATTACTTAGGTTGTCAATAGGGTGAGTTGTGACCACCGAGCCCGATTGTGAACCATACTTGTAGTTCTAATCATCTTCATTAATTAATTGGAAGATTAGTTAGTGAAAGTCATAGCTAGTGCACGGAAGTGGTTAGTTGTGAATTTGGAGCAAGTGTTCAATAGGAAGAACCGAGTTGAATTCGTTGAATCATTAGTCAATCACATAGGTAGGAGTCGGTGTAAATCAATTCTAGGCTTCTAATATCCTTGCTTGATTACTTTTTATTATTCTGCTATTTACCTTATTGTTATTTAGTTTCTATTTTAAAACCATCATTAAAATATAAACTCTTGAAGTTGGTTGATTAGATAAATTAGTTAGATTAACGATTGAATTACGAGTGTTCTCTGTGGGATTCGACCTCGGGGCTTTAAATACCGAGCTATATTTGTCGCGACCGCTTAGTCCCTTTTATAGGGCGTAGTTGGGCGTGATCAAATTTTGGCGCCGTTGCCGGGGAACACAGTGTTATTTTAGTTGTTAGGATAGCTGATTTATTTATTCAATTAACTTCGTTTCTGTACATATTCTTTTTTTTAGATTATAAAAAAAAATGGCATCGGAAAATAACATGTGGCTAGGTGATCATTATTATGGTTGTACTAATACGTCTTATTCTTCCCCGAGCCCCTATTATGATGATTTTTCTTTCTCTTATGATAACAGTTGGTACAATGAAGTAGAGGATGATGAGGAAGAATACGAAGCCGAACTGAAGAAGGTTTGGGACAGACGTAGAGCACAACTAAGCCAGATAGAAGCTCAAGTGAATCAGTTGGCTACACTATTGGGAATTCAACTAACTAGCCAAGAAGATGTGGAATTAGAAGAAGAAATTATGGCTATTGTAGAAGATCTAAAGCGTGAATTTCCATTAGATGAGAGAAGGGTTGAAAGCCAACCGTCTAGCCATATGGTGTGTGAAGATGCCGATGAAGAAAATGTGGTACTAGAGTTAGACAATAAAATTAAAGCTGAAATTGTAGTTGACTCTAACTCACACCAGAAAGAGGATGTGATCGATGAATCAAAGTGTGAGCGGGTTGTACCGCATTCTAGACACTTTTCTACATTGATTTTAGAAGGGGACATGGAAATTAATCCTTCTGAGACGATTGAAGAGTTGAAGGATGATGTGTGTAATGCTTACACTCTCAAATTTTTTATGCCATCTATACACGATGAAAATCCTCTTTTGAAGGCCAGCGAATACAACATAATATATTTGGTGTTTGGCCAAGAGAATAGCCAAAAATATGAAGATATTCCTGATTTAGCGGCTTCACACAAATACTTAGTTTTTAGCATGCAAGATCTTGTGCCACCTCAAGAGCATACACGGATAGGTAAATTGCAGTTGGGGAGGCAATACACAAGCTCGAGTTGGAGGAAAAAGTGTTGATAATAAGTGAAGTCGTGCCACGACTATAACTAAGGCGCTTCTCGGGAGGCAACCCGTAATTGTATACAAAAAAAAAAAAAAATGAAAAAAAAATATACAAAAAAAAATGTTATTTTTTTTTGAAGGATATTACTTGGTGAGTTTCTTGGTTTTGCAGGTTTTGACTGGTTTGAAGTCCTAGTGTGGGGTGCTTGCAACCTCGTACAATTGGTTGAGGATGTCCTGCTTGAGGGAATTCTGAGTACCTCGTGCCCTAAGGAAGCTCACAATGATGTTCTTCGGGCTTAGAGCCCCAGGGAGTTTCTCTATCACCCTTAGTTTTTATTTTTAATGCATTGAGGGCAATGCATGATATTAAGTGTGGGGTGGGGTATCTTGATTTGTAGCTGTATTTTTACTGCTTTAGTTTTTTTATTTTGTTTAGATTAGTGGCTTAATCTTTGGGTTTTCTTTTGACCACGGTTCTTTCCCGAGGATGCCTTTTGTTTTGAACCGGGTACTTTTGATGATTTTTGAATAGTAGTTAGTTGTAATAACAAAGAGAAGAAAGAATAAATTGCCTAGTTTGATTCATTGTGTCTGAAGCCTGATGACACATTGTACGATGGAAAAACGAACCATTAGGAGAGTAGAGAAGGGCCTGATTCCTAGCATTAACTCAAGCGCGCTTGACTAAGTTTAGGGTGTCCACTATGGAATTATTGAGCACTTTGTTTTCCCCTATGTATGTTGGTAGTGTAAACATGACCTTTGATTAGCAAAGATGAAGAGAGTGAGCTTAAGAAAAAAATCTGAGAGGTAAGTGAGTTAAAATGATTTGAAACAACCATTTGAGAGCCTATGAAAGGGTATGAAGCAGGGGGTAGATGAAAAAGAAAGAAAAAAAAGAAAAAAAAAATTAGAAAGAAATTGTGCAAAGAAAGAAAAAGTAGAGATGAACAAAGGATGGGGGCAATGTTCCTATGCTCGGTTAAGGGTGAATACAAAAGCCTCGAGTATGAACACGCCAAAGGCACCCTAGTGAGGTTGAATTTCTAGGGCCCCAATCATCCAAATATTGTGAAATGTATGAATAATACCCCATTGTTGACCCTTGAGGCTTGAGATGGAAGTTGTAATTTGAGCGTGTGATTATGAGTAAAAATATGTTGAATTGAGCGAACTCTCTATACGCTTGCCGCTTAGGTCCGCTGTTTCATTATTGAAATTGTAGGGGGGAACGAGCACACACACACTGTGGACCCTTGAATGTATGGTACTGCGCAAGAGTTAAGCTAGTGCATCAATCTTGTTCTCAAATGTGCTTGATGGTTTGTTATCTTGATATTGCTGAGGGCTTTAGCATTTTGAGTTAGACTAAGGTATGTGAAATAAGAACTCTTGTGTATTGAGCATGAATGAAGCCTGGTGTGTGGTAATATCGTTTGGAGTCTTGTATTAGTGGTTGATTTGTCCAAGTGGGTTGTGAGTTAGATTGCTCGAGGACGAGCAAAATCTTAAGTGTGGGGTTGTGATGTTAGGCTAAAAATACATATATTTTAGTATTAGTTACATCATATTTTGGTGCTTTTGTGGATTATTTTAGCGTGAACAATAGTATTTTGTGCTTATATTGGGTGTTTGAATGTGTAGGAATCAAATGGTTTGAAAAAGTGTTAAAGTTTGATGATTTGGAGCAAAATTGAAGTTAATTTACAGCGTTGTAAGGTGCCAAGGCCGTGGATTAGCCATGAAAGGAATTTGAAGACGAAATGTCACGGCCCAGCCATCGTAAAGCCATGATTCAGCCATGAAGTTGAAAGCAGAATTTCGCAAGTGCATGGCCCAGGCATCGTAAGGCCATGATCCAGCCATGAGACAAATTTTCTGGCAAAAAGTGGCGAGGGGCAAACTTGTCCACGAGTTCACACGAGGTATAAAAGGTTTTTTAACCTATTTTCAGCCCAAATCTTGACTTGGGAGAGCAAGACCACCGTTGTGGAAGCACTTTGGACCCTTGGAGGCAAGGAACACACAAGGAGGCGTGGGATTAAAGACTTGAAGATTAAGAGTTCTTTCTTCCATTATTTCTTCTCCTTTGTAGTTTATTCATTCATGATTATTCTTGATTTGTTTTTGATGACCATGAGTGGCTAAATTACCCATTCTAGGGTTGATTGAACCACTCCAATACTATGTGAATTGATTAATTGATTTTGATGAATGAAACTTGATTATTCTTCCTATCTAAGTATTTACGTTTTGTTTGCTAATTGATTGGAAGGGCCCCCAATTGATTGCTCCCTTTATCCTTGTGCGTTTAGGAATAAATTCACGAGTTAGGGTTAAATGCTTAGCAATATTTCAACCTAAAACCAAGGAATTACTTAGGTTGTCAATAGGGTGAGTTGTGACCACCGAGCCCGATTGTGAACCATACTTGTAGTTCTAATCATCTTCATTAATTAATTGGAAGATTAGTTAGTGAAAGTCATAGCTAGTGCACGGAAGTGGTTAGTTGTGAA
This sequence comes from Petunia axillaris subsp. axillaris, assembly GCA_029990575.1. Classification (NCBI taxonomy): domain Eukaryota; kingdom Viridiplantae; phylum Streptophyta; class Magnoliopsida; order Solanales; family Solanaceae; genus Petunia; species Petunia axillaris. The sequence goes on along the minus strand of JARKNS010000010.1, from coordinate 27,419,371 downwards.
TTTGGAGCAAGTGTTCAATAGGAAGAACCGAGTTGAATTCGTTGAATCATTAGTCAATCACATAGGTAGGAGTCGGTGTAAATCAATTCTAGGCTTCTAATATCCTTGCTTGATTACTTTTTATTATTCTGCTATTTACCTTATTGTTATTTAGTTTCTATTTTAAAACCATCATTAAAATATAAACTCTTGAAGTTGGTTGATTAGATAAATTAGTTAGATTAACGATTGAATTACGAGTGTTCTCTGTGGGATTCGACCTCGGGGCTTTAAATACCGAGCTATATTTGCCGCGACCGCTTAGTCCCTTTTATAGGGCGTAGTTGGGCGTGATCAGCCTTATCATGTATCAACCTTTGATGGAAATAAATACTTCTTGATACTTGTGGATGATTTTTCTAGAATGACATGGATATTTCTATTAAGGATGAAATCAGATGTGTGTGTCATCTCGAAACAGTTCTTGCTTTATGTACAGACTCAATTTGGTAGAAATATAAAGGTAGTCAGGACAGACAATGGCACTGAGTTTATAAACAGTGTCTGTGAAGAGTTATTCAAGAGTGCAGGGGTCGTTCATCAAAGAACATGTGTATACACCCCTCAGCAAAATGGATTTGCTGAGAGGAAACATAGGCACCTCTTAGAGGTTGCTAGAGCCATTAGGTTTCAGGCTCACATTCCTTTGAAGTATTGGGGTCACTGTATCCTAGCTGCTGTCTATATTATCAACAGAATGCAATCCTCTGCACTGCAGGATATGTCTCCATTTGAGAAACTATATGGTAGAAGGCCAAACATCAGTCACCTCAGGACAGTAGGATGCATCTGTTATGCAAAACTAGTGCAAGAAAGTGACAAGTTTCAGAGTAGAGCTATTCCTGTTGTCCTTATGGGATACTCAGAGACACAAAAAGGTTATGTTCTGTTTGATCTAACCAACAAAGTGTTCTTTGTAAATAGGGATACTGTATTTAGAAAGGATGTATTTCCCTTTGCCAGAAAAAGTCACATTTCACAAGCATTATTTGATAAAACCATTCAGCATATATCTTCCCTATATGATTCTCCTATGGATCCTATAGCTGACTACTCAGTATACATGCCTGCTCTTATGCTAAACCCCACAGTTCCACCTACTATCAATGATACAGCCCCAACTAGCTGTCCTGCACCAGCTAGCTGTCCTGCACCTTCTCCTTCTACTACTCCCACTACATCCTCAACACCACCTAGTGTGAATGTCCCAGAGTCTCCAGTTCCTGCAGTCCCAGTAGCACCTCTGGGACCCAAGAGATCAGTTAGAAACAAACAGCCTCCTGTTTGGTTGAAGGACTTTGTGTCCCTGAATGTTCATGACAATGTGCAATATCCTCTGAGTTATTATCTCTCTTATGATCATATTTCACCTAAATACCAAGCCTATCTGTCATCCTTTACCACTGAACCTGAACCAACTCATTGTGCCCAAGCAGTCAAGGATCCAAGATGGGTTGAAGCAATGAAAGCAGAAATTGATGCACTGGAGAGTAACCACACTTGGGATATAGTCTCTTTACCTAAAGGCAAAACACCAATTGGCTGTAAGTGGATTTATAAGGTGAAGTACAAGGCAACTGGAGAGATAGAAAGGTTTTAAGCCAGACTGGTGGCAAAGGGGCATAGCCAGAAGGAAGGAATAGATTACAAAGAGACCTTTTCTCCAGTAGTTAAGATGGTGACAGTGAGAACCATTCTCTCTGTGGCTGCTTCTCAGCATTGGCACATCCATTTACAATGCCTTTTTACAGGGTGATCTCTTTGATGAAATCTACATGGAGTTGCCTCAGGGGTTTAAAAGTCAGGGGGAGACAAGGCCAGTTTGCAGGCTTCTAAAGTCCTTGTATGGACTGAAACAAGCCCCAAGGCAGTGAAATGCAAAACTTTCTGAAGCACTGATAAGGTTTGGCTTCAAACAAAGTCAATATGATCATTCTATCTATGTGAGAAGGACATGAGTCAATATGGTAATCATCCTAGTGTATGTGGATGATATGCTGATCACAGGTAGTAACCTAAAGCTGATTGAAGAGACCAAGAAAACACTGCAGCAAGCTTTCAAAATGAAAGATCTAGGTGAACTAAAATACTTCTTGGGAATAGAGTTTGATAGGTCTAAAAATAGAATCCTAATGCGTCAAAGAAAGTATGCACTGGAGCTGATTTCTGAGTCTGGATTGTTTGCAGCCAAGCCAGCAGGTTCTCCCTTAGAAGCTAATATAAAACTGACTACTAAGGAGTTTGATGATCATATCAAACTACCAGGATGTGAACAAGATACTCTAATATCTGATGCTACTGTCTACCAGAGACTAGTGGGGAAGCTGTTGTTCTTAACCTTGACCAGACCTGACATTGCATTCAGTGTGCAAACAATCAGTCAGTTCCTAAGTCAACCTAAAAAATCTCACATGGAAGCTGCACTAAGGGTAGTCAAGTATGTGAAGAATTGTCCTGGACAAGGGATATTGTTAGCTAGCACTAACAAGAAGACAATGACTGCATATTGTGATGCAGACTGGGCTGCATGCATAAACTCCAGAAGATCTGTAACAGGATTTTGTATCAAGATGGGAGATTCTCTAATCTCTTGGAAATCAAAGAAACAAGACACTGTGTCAAGGAGTTCAGCAGAGGCAGAGTATATGTCTCTTGCCTCCACTGTAGCAGAACTGATATGGTTGTTGGGGTTACTTAAAGAAGTTAGCTTTGATATAGAACTTCCAGTAACCATTCACTGTGACAACAAGGCAGCAATGCAAATAGCTGCAAATCCAGTGTTTTATGAAAGAACAAAACAACTGGATATTGATCTTCATTTTATCAGAGAAAAGATATTGATGGGGTTGGTGAAGATTATGTACATAACTAAAAAAGAACAACAGGCAGATCTATTAACAAAGGGTCCAAGTAAGGTTCAGCTGGAGTTTTTAAAGCCAAGCTAGGTGTACTCAATGTATTCAGCCCAACACCTAGCTTGAGGTAGAGTATTGAGAGCAAGACTAACTAATGTGTAATTAGTGAAGTTAGTTAGTTGAGTAGTTAGTTAAGTAGTTAGTTGGGAAGTTAGTTAAACTGTAGATATTTTCTTAGCTTAGACTATCCTAGCTCATAGCTATATAAGCAATGTATAGCTTCTTCTTCAAGCTAAGATAAGCATAATATAAGTTACTTTCTCTCTCTACTTCCTCTCTCTAAGATCTTCTCTCCCAATTCCCTTTCTTCTTAGCTGAATTGACACTTACAATATATAAAAACTCCATCAGGGTCTTGGACAAGTGTTCATCAAGATATGGCAGCAAGAGTTTACAACGAAAGAACATTAGTCCATCCCCTTTGTCAGTATTCTCAACGATATATCTGTAATTCAAGTTATGGTTTCTAGATCCGCATACTTAAGGAAAAATTGGGTTCGGTCCAATTTGAACGCCCATTTAGAAGGTGCCAAACCGACCTTATCATTGATTAGCCTTGTAGCTCGAACTGGGGAAGGGTGGGTTCTGACCAGTCACCAGAAAACAAACCAAAAATCCATTTCCTAAAGTTTGGGCGTAATTGTGTTGCAATAATTAGTAGTAATAGCAGACTGTTACAAATACATGTATGTAATATAAATGTGGATGACCACTACTCTCCACTACTCTCTATTTATTCACTTGTAACATATGATTTAAATGTGGATGACCACTACTCTCCACTACTCTCTATTTATTCACTAGTAACATATGATTTACTACCCCACTTTCTCCTACTTAATTCCTCCCCACTTTCTCCTACTTAATTCCTCATTTAGAGATGACTTGTAACTTCCTATGTATTGGAGTCCTATAAATAGAGGACACTTTGTCTATGGAAGACACACTTGAAACACTTTGAGAATACAAGCTCTTCCTTCTCCTCTCATATACTTTTGTCTTGTTCTTACTTTACTATTAGTTTTACAATACGTTATCAGCACTAAATAGCTCTAATCTTGTTCGAGCTAATTACTAGAGCATCTAAAGTTGGGATCAGGATCCCTGCATTTCTGGAACGTATACAGGGTGATATATGTGGGCCCATACACCCTCCATATGGAACATTCAGATATTTTATGGTTTTAATAGACGCATCTACAAGATGGTCACATGTGTGCTTATTATCAACCCACAATATGGCATATGCGAGGTTGCTTGCTCAAATAATAAGATTGAGAGCACAATTTCCAGATTACGCTATTAAGACAATTCGTCTTGATAATGCTGGTGAGTTTACATCTCAAGCATTTAATGATTATTGTATGTCAACTGGGATTACAGTTGAACATCCAGTTGCTCATGTTCATACTCAAAATGGTCTAGAAGAATCATTTATCAAAAGCCTCTAATTAATGGCTAGACCAATGCTTATGAGAACTAAATTACCCATTTCAGTATGGGGTCATGCTATTTTGCATGCGGCAGCTCTTGTTCGGATTATGCCGACAAGTTATCATAAATCCTCCCCACTACAATTGGCTTTTGGTCAGGAGCCAAATATTTCCCATCTTAGAATTTTTGGATGTGCGGTATATGTGTCAATTGCTCCACCACAACGCACAAAGATGGGACCCAAAGAAGGTTGGGGATATATGTTGGGTATGAATCTCCGTCTATTATTAAATATCTTGAGCCCATGACGGGAGATTTATACACCGCAAGGTTTGTTGATTGTTATTTTGACGAATCAGTTTTCCCAACATTAGGGGGAGAGAATAAGCAGCTGGAAATTAAAAAGATATTGACTGGAATGCATTAACACTATCTCATTTAGATCCTCGTACAAATCAATGTGAACAAGAAGTTCAAAAGATAGTGTATTTGCAAAATATTGCAAATCAACTGCCAGATGCATTCACTGACCTACCAAGGGTTACTAAATCCCACATTCCAACTTCAAATGCTCCTGTACGAGTTGATGTCCCGGTAGGACAATCTATAAGTGCAAGTGAGTCTAAGGCACGCTTGAAGCGTGGTAGTCCACCCGGTTCCAAAGATAAAAATCCTCGAAAAAGAAAAGGAGCAATTGATCAAAAAGATTAAAATATGGAGGTAATTGCTCAAGAAGAGCATAGAGACATAACAATTGATAAGTCCTCTTCAGGAGAGGCTCAAGTACCTGAAAATACTAAAATCGAAGAGATCTCAATGAATTATGTCTCTACCGAAAAAATATTGAATCGAAATGATATTGTTGTCGACAACACTTTTGCATATAATGTTGCTGTTGATATGATGCAACATAATGAGGATCTTGAACCAAAATCTGTCAATGAATGAAGACAGAGAAATGATTGGCCAAAATGGAAAGATGCAATTCAATCATAATTGACTTCACTTGAAAAACGTGAAGTTTTCAGACCAATTGTCCGAACACCTGAAGGTGTAAAGCCAGTGGGTATTTGTGTGAAAAAAGTTCTATACTTCCATACATGCACGGGTAGGAAAGAATAAAGTTGAAATTATTTTTGCGCCACTGGTTCAATGCACGGGTTGGAAGCAATAAAGTTGAAAATATTTTTGTTCCTTCAACATGGATTAGAATTTTGGATGAATAACAAAATGAAAACTTAACTCGACAGGTGTCAAAATTTGTATGGCACCTCCACTAATTAAATGAGCTAATTGTTTGGACAGTTTTTCTTTCTGATTGTTTTTTTTTTTTTCTGTAGAATGTTTTGGAAAGGTTATCTGAAAGAAAAAATTTGTGTTCCTATAGTTGTTCTGAAAATGTTTAGTAAAATCTTTCCTGCAAATTGTATTGGATAAAAGCTGACTAGACTTGAAAAGGTGACACGTGTCCTCCACGTGGCACGGGCAGACATTTCAACGGACAGACATTCGTCACGAGCAGACCTAAAGAAGTTATAAAGCACTTCAACGATCAACACGGTTTAAATGAGCAGTTATTAACACGATCATCCACGATCAATCTATTAATGGTCATTAAGGCAATCATTACAATCCAGCGGTTATGACTCCAACGGATATGTGACCGGCAGTTACTTATCCAGACGGATCCACGCCCAGCAGTTACAAAAATCCCAACGGGTGCACTTATAAATAGCATTCGCCTTAATTGATTGTACAACAACTTTACTTCCTGTCTACACTATCAATAAGAATACTTTCTCGCTCTTGCTCAGATATTTCCTTTGTTTTTATTTAGTTCTCTACTTTGGTCTTCTGATCGTCTGAAGTGCGATTGATATCGAAGAGCTCTCTCCGAAGACGAGTGATACGATACTGTTACTTCTCTTTATTTCCATTTTGTGCATTACTTTTATTAGCTCATACTTGCATATTATCATCATCTCAGCTCACCGTACAAACTCTTAATCTCAACTATTGATCGTGACTCCGCAAATACAAATTTAATTATTAATTGGCCTAAAATCGGATCTAGGTTAAACAATTTGGTGACCACAGTGGGAGCCGGTCAATAGCCTTCGTAGGTTAATAGTTTATCTTTGATATTATATTTATTTTCGTCTATCTTTTTGCTCTATAACTAACATGGCAGAAAGCAACTCCCAACGAATAATCGCAAGAGGAAATCAGGAAATTATTCGTATAGCGAATATTTTAGAAGTGAAGCAGAATCCCGGTGAATCTCTTCGCCAGTATATATACCGCTTCCAGGAAGAGCGAGCAGTACTCCCCGAAATGCCAGACAAATGGGCGATAATCGCATTTACTTATGGTCTAGATATGGGAAGCTCCATAGTTACGCGTCGATTGTATGAATCTCTCCGCGAATCCCCAGCAGTCAGCTGGACGGACGTTTGTGGTCGTTACACTTCAAGGATAGATACTAACGAGCCCGAATGAAAAGACTCTAGGGGAGATTACCCTCACGACTCTTGCCGAAGGGGTAGCAAAGGAAAAAACTTTCCATGCTGTCGATGCGGATCTAGCCTACAACATCATATTCGGCAGACCTTGGATCCACGACATGCAAGCTGTTCCTTCTACTTATCATCAGGTATTGAAGTTCACATCCGAATGGGGAGTACGTGAGGTTCGAGGAGAGCAACGCTCTGCCCGAGATTGCTATTCTGTGGCTCTCAAACTGCCCGAAGAGAATAAATAACAATTACAGCGACCGGGGCCAGACATACCACCCGAAGCGGCTGAGTGCGAAGTCCCGGAATTTATTGCGAAGATGGATGAAAGAGAAAGCCACATGCCAACCGTGGAGGCTTTGGAACCCGAAGAACTGTTCGCCGACAAGCCAGAACGGAAAGTATATCTAGGGACCGAGCTGAACGAGCACCTACGAGGAGATATCCTCCAGTTTCTCAAGGAGCGGCATACACGCCTGGTCTCACGCAGATATGACAGGTATTTCTCCTAACATCATTACTCACAGGTTGAACGTTGATCCGCATCACCGCCCGGTGACACAAAAGACGCGCCATCAAGGAGCCTTTCGGAACCAGGTCATCAACGACGAGGTCGACCGGCTGTTGAAAATCGGTTCAGTACGTGAAGTCAAATACCCAGACTGGTTAGCCAACGTGGTTGTCGTACCTAAAAAGAACGGCAAATGGCGAGTCTGCATTGACTTCACAGATCTAAACAAAGCCTGCCCGAAGGATTCATATCCTCTTCCCAGGATAGATCAACTGGTCGATGCAACAGCCGGACACGAGGTGCTAACCTTCCTTGACGCGTACTCCGGGTATAACCAGATATTGATGGATCCCGAAGACCAGGAGAAAACAGCATTCATCACCTGCCGAGGTACGTACTGTTACAAAGTTATGCCTTTTGGACTGAAAAATGCAGGTGCAACCTATCAGCATCTAGTCAATCGAATGTTCCACGACCATATCGGGAAGACCATGGAAGTGTACATCGATGACATTCTAATAAAATCCAAACGAGCAGAAGATCATTTGGCACATTTAAAGGAAGCTTTTCGAATCCTGGATCAGTATAATATGAAGCTGAATCCAGAGAAATGCGCTTTCGGAGTCGGATCGGGGAAGTTTCTGGGATTCATTGTTTCTCAGCGTGGCATTGAAGTCAATCCCGCTCAGATTAAAGCCATTGAATCTATCCCAGATGTAACTCACAGCAGGAAAGATGTCATGAAACTAACAGGGAGAGTGGCAGCTCTACGCAGATTCATCTCCCGGTCATCTGACCGTTGCAAAAGTTTTTTCGATGTCTTAAAACAGAACAAGGAGTTCGAATGGACTCCCGAATGCCAGCAAGCATTGAGGGATTTGAAAAAATATCTATCCAATCCTCCACTGCTCTCCACGCCTCAGGAAGGCGAACAACTGTTGATTTATTTGGCAGTGTCAGAGTCATCGGTAAGCGCTGTGTTAGTTCGGGAAGATAAAGGTAAACAACTTCCTATCTATTACATTAGCAAAGCTCTAATTGATGCAGAAACACGCTATCAACCTTTAGAAAAATTAGCACTGGCACTAGTAACTGTTGCTCGTAAGTTACGCCCTTATTTTCAAAGTCATTCGATAGCTGTAGTTACAACTTTTCCTTTGCGAAATGTTCTGCACAAACCTGAATTTTCAGGAAGGCTGGTGTAATGGGCTATAGAATTATCTGAATTTGATATCACCTATCAGCCTAGAGTAGCGATAAAATCACAAGTCCTAGCAGACTTCGTAGCAGACTTCAGCACTAACATATACCCTAAAGCAGAAAGGGAATCTATTCTTTATGCAGGGCAGACTCCCGGCACATGGACCCTTTACACAGACGGCTCCTCGAGCGTCAAAGGGTCCGGCCTTGGACTGGTTCTTGTCGCTCCATCCGACGAAACGGTAAGGCAGGCCATCAAGTGCCCATTTATAACTAACAATGAGGCCGAATATGAGGCCGTTATTGCAAGATTAGAACTAGCCCGAAGTTATGGAGCAACCATCGTCAATCTAAAAAGAGACTCTCAGCTCGTGGTCAATCAAATCAATGGAGGTTTCATTGCACGAGAATCCAGGATGCAAGTATACCTCGCCCGAGTGAAAGAGCTCCTAGCACAGTTTGGCGAATGGGAAGCAGTCCAGATTCCACGGGAAGAGAACCATGAAGCCGATGCTCTTGCAAACATGGGATCAGTGGCAGAGATAGGGGCAACTAGCTCTTCAGCTGTTGTTCAACTTCTCTACACGACCATGGATAGAGAAAAGTTCGAAGTCAACACCATCAAGGCTACTTGGGACTGGCGGAATGAGATAACAAATTATCTTATCCATGGAACTCTACCTGCAGATGCAAAAGCTGCACGCAAACTCCGAGTGAAAGCTGCCCGATATACAATTCTCAACGGCGAGCTTTACTGGAGGATGTTCGCAGGGCCTCTCGCAAAATGCCTTGGACCTAATCAGATCAATTACGTGATGAGAGAAGTCCACGAAGGCTGTTGCGGAAATCCTTCCGGGGGTAAGGCACTAACCCGAAAGCTGATTCGTGCAGGCTATTATTGGGACAAGATGGAGAAAGATACGAACGAGTTTGTCAAGAAATGTGACAAATGCCAAAGGTTCGCCCATCTTCTCCATCAGCCAGCAGAGCCACTCCATTCAATAATCTCCCCGTGGCCCTTCATGAAATGGGGGATGGACATCGTTGGACCTCTTCCCACAGCACCAAGGGGGATGCGCTTTTTATTGATCATCATTGACTACTTCACAAAGTGGGTCGAAGCGGCGGCATATTCAAGGGTACGACAAACGGAAGTCGTCGACTTTCTCTGGCGTTTTGTCGTGTGTCGCTTTGGAGCACCTAAGGAAATAGTCATGGATAACGGCCCGCAATTCATCGGCCAGAAAGTGACTAGGTTCCTCGATGATCTGCACATCAAGAGGATCACTTCCTCTCCATATCATCCTGTTGCAAATGGACAGGCGGAATCTACCAACAAAATCATGGTTGAATCTCTTAACAAGCGCCTCGAGCAGGCAAAGGGATGTTGGGTAGAGGAGTTACCTGGATTATTATGGGCTTATCGCACAACTATAAAAATGAGTACTGGAGAAACTCCTTACTCATTAGTGTATGGTGCAGATGCTCTAATCCCAGTCGAAATCGGAGAGCCCAGCTTACGATACGCACATGCCACTGAGGAATCAAACTCAGTCAATCTATCCGAAGAGCTGGACCTCCTCGAAGAACGCAGAGAGCTAGCCCTTGTACGAGTAGTCGCTAAAAAAGAACGAATCGAGCAATACTACAATCAGGGACTGCGCGTACGAAGTTTTCAAATCGGGGACTTTGTACTCACAAAAGTCTTCCAGAGCACACAAGAAACAAATTCAGGGAAGCTTGGTCCTAGTTGGGAAGGCCCCTACAAAGTAATTGCTTCGGTCGGCAAAGGGTCTTATCGTTTGGCACGACCAGACGGCTCTACTGTCTTGAACAGTTGGAATGTAGTTCACCTCAAAAGGTATCACTTTTAAGTGGTAAAACGGTTAGTTATCTTGCACTTACCTTTTATCTTTATGAAAGTTCTTACTTTTATTATATATTCTCTCTAAAAGGTACTAACGACCTGAACAAGGTCAGATCCGTTTAGCTCAACTGGTAGAGCTCGAAGTTCTTCAACTTCGCGGCTGTGGGTTCGAATCACACAACGGACACACTCCTCGTTTGGTTATATGTGTTCTATATGCAACTCACCGAAAACTCTTTTCATGTTATCACTTTACGTGCTCCAACATAAAAATAAGAAGGGTGGTGAGAGGCCCCTGTAGGCCAGATAAGACCTTCATAAAGGCAAAAGACCTTACCAAAAGGCAAATATTTAAAGTTTTATAAAAAAAAACTCTTACGTGATAAGACTTCCACGGCAAATAAGAGGAGTCATTCACAAAACAAAAACTCTCATGTGACAAGGCTTCCACGAAAATAAGAGAAGTCGTTCACAAGGCCAACGACTCGGCCAGAGCCAATGTACAAAGCCATGCAACAACTTTTCAACTATCGAAACGATAAGCAAAGTTATACGCACAGAGCAACGATTCGGCTAAAACTCTAAACGACCACAATTCGGTCAGAATACCTACAACTTACTACCTCTTCCTAACAAAAGGCTAAGTTAAAAACATTCGGGCAGACTCTCGGAGAAACGAACTTAATAAAGTTCAAACTTCAGAAAGCTCCCAATTACAAGGCACGAACGCCACAAACACATGCAAACAAAAAGATGAAGAATTAAGACTAAATATAGCCACTGAACAGATCTAAAGTAGCATATATACATTAAACTGTAAATTGATAAAATGCCGAATACGGCTGACAGAAATTTGCAGAGTGTTCAAAGGCCAAACAAACCGGCCAAGGACCAGAAAGTCTTTGCTAGACTTCTGTCCATCAACAAACAAGTCCGGCTCTTGCCAGACAATAAAAAGTACATCAATCACAGATTGAGAAAAGGGCATTAACATTTAGGGCTACGACCAGAACTCGACGCACCAGCTTCGTCAGTCCTGCCGTCGTTCCCTGAATTCTCATCGTCGTCTTCGTCTTCATCATCATCACCTTCAGACTCTTCAGGGGAGAGACCCAATGCTTGATTTATTCTTCGAACAAAGTTCTTTGTTGTCTGCAGCATCTCCTCGACATAACTTGTCCAGCCTGAATCTGCACGAGCAATGTATGCTTGGCCTCAAGAGCAGCATGCTTGGTTTTGATTTCAGACTGATCACGCAGGTTCGCCAAGTCCTTGGTTAATGCGGTCTGAGCACTCATTAACTGAGCGACACGATCCTTGGCAGCCTGGAGATCAGCCCTGGCTTTAACTGATTCTTCATTAGCTCTCTGCATATCCATCTCAAGAGATAAACGATCTTCGATAGCACCATTCAAAGAATTTCGACAATCTTCAAGCAATCTCTCCAAACCCTGGACAGAGCGTGCGAACCCTTCTCTCTCTTCGAGAAGAAAGTCCTTCTCCCTGGTGAGTGCGTTGATTTGCTCAACATGTTCGTTGTTGACATCAGTCAACCGGTTAACCTTACCACCAAGGAGACCACACTGCTCTATCAGAGTCTTGTTATCCTTCAGAGCTTCCAGCAACTCTTTTTTCACGTCAACCACTTGATTGGCGTTGTTAATCCTAGAGCGAAACATGAGCTCGGCAGCCAGCATACTCGACTGAAAAAAAGCAAAGTAAATCAGAGTTAAAAGACCGAGGCTAGAAGTTATTCCCAAAACAAAGCGGAAAGAACTTACCCGGGTAGAGTCAGAAGCAATCTGGAAGGCCAACTCCTCATCGGTTAGCTCCCTCAGCACCCATTCTTCACGGGGACCGATGAGCGAGGAAATCGCCTTAGTCAAGCTGCGTGGCCTAGTTACAAAGTTAACATCAGGGGCAAGTTTTAAAGTGTGCTTCCTCTCGCAGAACTTAGGCTCCCAAGCCAGTTCAGAGGGATAATTTGGCTCGAACTTGTAACGCACTCCCCTGATGTCACTCAGCTCTGTCCGGCCACCAATGACTGACCGCCAAACGAATATTGACGAGGAAAGGTTAGAGTCACCTTCCACTCCAGGATCTATTGTCTCACATTTACGAAGAACAACGGGAGCCGCCCCCTCAGTAGCCACATTTTCCAGGTCCTCAAAATGATAAACACGAGGACCCTGGCTACCCTCTTGGGAAGCATCTTCTCTTACTTCTTCTTTCACCTCTTCTTCTTCTTCTTCACCTACTTTTCTCTCTCCCTTGTCGACACGAGAAGGACATGCTTCCGCCCCGTCACTAACTCGGGGACTCCTCTGTGGAGTACGGACATCTTCCTCCTCGGCCCTTCTCCTGTCACTGCGGAGATGAGGCCTTCGCTTAAGAGGAACATCAACTTCGGCCTCAGTGTCCGAAAGAGTGATAACCTCCTTGGCTACGCCCTATCCCCGTACAGACTCGGGGACTCCAGCAGCAGCACCAGCATTCTCTTCTACGGGCTCCGGCACACTGGCCCTAGAAGAAGGATCACTGCCGGCCGACGAGGTCTGCCCGGCAACCACGGAAGTCTTACGAGCAGACTTCTTCTGTGCTCCGCCCTCGCCTTGGCTCCTCTTCTTCCGCTTCAAGGAGCCCAGTCCACCGGACAGGAGTTCTTCGCCCCCTCCCTGCTATGAAGAGCGCCCACTGAAGCTAGTATAGCCTCAGCTTCAGCTTCTGGGTCAGCCACAGGCTCGTGAGGCCCATCTTGAGGAGGAGCAGGAAAGAAATCTCCCGAAGTGCCCAAACCTATAAAAAGGTAGAACGGTCAGATATGAAGAAGGTTCAAAGAAGAAGAATGATCATGAAAAAAGAAATAGTCTCACCATGATTTTGTATAACCAAACTCTTCTGAGTGGCAAAATACATCCACTCTCTCTTCTCAGGAGTAAACTCCTTCAAAATTGGCTCAACCCACGTGGTCAAATCTTCGACAGAAATGAGTCCGTCGTAGGGTTGTTTGGCCGCTACAAAAATTGAACGGAGTTAGAAGACGAGAAGAAGAAAAAGCACGAAGAACTCCAAAAATACTCGGGGACTTACGCTTCTTATTCCAAACTTCTGGAAGGTAGGCCTTGTCGTCAAAAGTCAAGGCCGAGGAGCGCACAAACAGATACCGGTGCCCAGCCTCGGTCACCAGTATCCTCAGAACTGCACACCAAGCCCTTGCTTCCGCGCATTCTAGAATTTACATAGCCGTCTTTTAAAATTTGTATACAATACAAAGAAATAAAATGCTCATAACCAAAAGATTGATCGGTTCCTGCCGCGAACCAATCCAAAAGAGTAACTATTCTATATATACTGGGGCTCAGCTGCCCCGGACAGAGGAGGTACTCCCTGCAGAGCCTCTCCAGCACAGGATGCAGGGGTAATCTACTTCCTACGGTGAAGGGGTAGGTGCACATGGCTGTCCACCCAGCCCTATGGGAAGTAATATTCTCCTCCTCGGAGACCGGCAAGAGGGGAACCTCATCGCCCCAGTGGCAGTCCATCCTTACTCGTGGGATCACCTCTTTCGTGATCCTAGACTTGTACCTATACGCCGGCCAGTTCCGCGTATCTCCCTCTCTATTATGGAAGGACTTAATGTTACAGTCCGCCTCAAGTTCACCCCACTTCTTGGGGATTATCTCTGCAATAGTAGCTTGTGTAGCCCGGGACCTGGGAGTGGCCGCCGAGGAACTACTAGCGACATCAGTACTCTGATTTCTCCTAGATCTTGAAGTCATGATTGCAAGGAAAATACGAAGTTATCAAAAAGAATTCAAAGCTAGTTCAAAGTATTTTCAAAGAACAGCGGAGAAGAAATAAAGGCAAGTAAAAGGTTTCTCATCAGAGAAACCCCTATTCATAGGAAAGAAAATTCAGCCCCACAAACTTCCTTGAAGACACGTGGAAGCCATCAGAGAAACCTCGATCAGATCTGGCCGTTGAGAAGAAGAATAGGGTTCGCCAAAACTTTATAGCATCATCATTATTCTGGAAAGTAGCGTTCACCTCGCGATCAACAGACGACGTGTGCACGTGACTGAAGCGGTTAAAATCATTATTTTTCACCCTTGGGGGCACGCAATAGTCATTTCGGAATGACCTGCAGTCTCGCAGGCATGCCAGCTGCAGTTACTTTCTGTTGCGGCGCATTAAATACGCACGTCATGAGGGCTTGTCACTTAGCTGATAAGGCTCGTACGTCATCAAGATACATCACACGAAGACAAAAGTTCACAAGAAATTCCCGCCAAAAATCGTATCCACTCCTCGAATAGATACTCTGTTCGAGAAGTGCGGGGACTATTTGTATTGGATAAAAGCTGACTAGACTTGAAAAGGTAACACGTGTCCTCCACGTGGCACGGTCAGACATTTCAACAGACAGACATCCAACGGACAGCCATTCGTCACGAGCAGACCTAAAGAAGTTATGAAGCACTTCAACAGTCAACATGGTTTAAATGAGCAGTTATAACACGATCATCCACGATCAATCTATTAATGGTCATTAAGGCAATCATTACAACCCAGCGGTTATGACTCCAACGGATATGTGACCGGCAGTTACTTATCCAGACGGATCCACGCCCAGCGGTTACAAAAATCCCAACGGGTGCCTACCAGGCTTATAAATAGCATTCGCCTTAATCGATTGTACAACAACTTTACTTCCTGTCTACACTATCAATAAGAATACTTTTTCGCTCTTGCTCAGGTATTCCCTTTGTTTTTATTTAGTTCTCTACTTTGGTCTTCTGATCGTCTGAAGTGCGATTGATATCGAAGAGCTCTCTCCGAAGACGAGTGATACGATACGGTTACTTCTCCTTATTTCCATTTTGTGCATTACTTTTATTAGCTCATACTTGCATATTATCATCATCTCAGCTCACCGTACAAACTCTTAATCTCAACTATTGATCGTGACTCCACAAATACAAATTTAATTTTTAATTTGGCCTAAAATCGGATCTAGGTTAAACACAAATAGTGTCAAACAAATTCAATCTTAGACTTTTAGCAAAAGGAAAAAGGAGAAACAAAACTATACACGACCCGTAATATTAGTTTTAACATCTCAATGATTTTAAAGATCAAGAAAGTAAAAGATACAGATGAATGCAAGGATGTGATGAAGAAAAATTTCCAAGTGTGAAGCCAGCCAAGTAGCCAACAAAAAAGGTCTTGACCAAAGAGGGCCACGTCCACCCTATAAGGACAAATGAACTGATGGAAAATACTTTTGGAAGGTTGCGGTGTGTATTAATATCAAAATGGACAAGTATTAAACGTCGCATGATGTATAGGACAAATTCATGAAATTCGATCCCTCGACTTGGGACAAAAATTGACCCTCTAAACATCTCCATTTGGATTTGTTGTGCAATTGTTCAATCCACATTACTACTCCACACGTGGATATGGTAACGTGGAAATGGCCTCGTTTAGTAGAAGTCAAAAATAAAAATGGGAATAGAGATTACAGTTTTCCACTGATTTTTCTTTTATAGAAGCGACTGAAATATGAGGTAGGCTTGTAACTAGTATCCAAGGAATTCGTTAAAAGAGTGAAGGATCGTTGGCAAATTGAAATTTTACACCTTTGATGCGAAATAAAATTATGACAATTAAACTACAAACTCTTGTTGCGTTTGGTACAATGGCCAATGGAAAATGAAAAACCAAACACTATTGGTAAGGATCTCTCACGTACACGTAGCAGTCAGACACAATACTTCAGAAGGACAATACACAGAGAGTCTCGTCATGGAGTATTCGAAGACAAACACTGAAACCATGCCGTTCGAGTGATGGAACCTAGAGTGTCCGGATAATGCAAATCAGACAGTCTGTGATCAGGGGCAGATGTACATAGAGGGTTGCGGGTGCCACGACATCTGTTACCTTCGGTTGCGCTAGTGTATGTATATGTATATATATTGAAGAAAATAATAAAAAACATAAAGTGGCACCCACTATAACTTAATGCCTCATGGTGCCACTTGTTGTGGGTCAAAGGTTTTAATGCTAGTGTGTTAGGTTTGAATCTTCCCAAGAAGTTTATATTTTATCGTTTTGCTACAATAACAATTCTGATGTTCAGAGAATCAAGGGTTCCTTCTTTATTTTTTAAATTAGTTGCCTTGCTATACTTTTTTTATAATTTCTTTTTCTTTGTAATTAGTAAAATGTAAAGACATAGTTTGATCATAGATATTATTTTAAGTATTTAAATTTTTTCATAACCACAAATTTAAATTTCAACTGTCCTATTTAACTTCAAATTCATTTTTTTTTTCAAATTTCAATTAAATCATGTCTAAAAATGGTTCTAATATATATATATTTTTCAAAAAAAAAAACTCTCATGCTTCTGACCACCTCTCTGCATTCTAGATTGCCAAGGCTCAGCAGGTTGAAAAATTAGACTATGTAAATAGAGTAGCAAAGTAAATATTTGTGGTATAATTTTAATTTTTAACCCCTAGACTTAAGGCAAAATTCTATTAAAGTGATAAAGATATTTCAAGAATTGCTTTAGAGTATTGGTTTAAATCCTATATATGACATTCTTAGTACTTCTTTGAGTCCCATTGTATAATTTTCGGGCACCACTCCTAACGTCCAACCACCGTACGTTCTTATCATTTTTGGCACTCGATACCCCTAAATTTTGGACCTGCCCCTGTCTGTGATTGCAATTACCCACCATTTCACATTAAATAAAAGGGAGATTGTGGGTCTCCCATGATGAGAACGTGGGAACATGGGCGAATTATTACCACAATCAGTTTAACTCAGGCTCCTATAAATACTTGGAAAATTTACACCACATGACTACCCTAATAGCTATATTACAAAAAATAACAATACTTTTTCATATTTACAATACATACCAATACATAACAATACTTTCTCATTTCTCATTACTCCCCTTCCCAAACATGAAACCCTAATTTCTCCCTCTCTCTCCTTCTCTCCCCTCCTTCACCCACCCACCACCGTCCCCCTCCCTCTCCCGCCACCAATACTGCTGCCACCATCCCCTCCCTCTTACAACCATCGTCCCCCTCCCTCTTCCAACCACCCGTCCCCCTCCCTCAAGCTAACTGTCGCGGCGTTGCTACCACCGCAGTGCAGCGGCGCTGCTCCTCGCGGCGGCACCGCTGCACTGCAGTGGTGCGCCCGGATCTATGTTTTTTCGGTGGTTTTCCGGTGGGTTTTCACGATTTGGTCATTTTTTTCTTTTTCCTTTTTGTATGTGTATATATGCGTATTTTTATGTATATATTTGTATTTTGTATATATAATTTCATATCTCCTTCTATTTTTTCCCCTTTTGTATGTGTATATATGTGTATGTTTATGTATATATCTATATTTTGTATATACATATTCAGATCTACCTTTATGTATTTTTTGTATATAAAAATGTATGTCTTTGTATTTTTGTATATAGATGTCTAATCTCCACTTTTGTATGTACATGTTGTTGTATAAATGTGTATGTTATTGTATGCTTGTGTATGTGTATGTATGAAGTAACAAAATAGTTTGTATGTTGTTTTTTTGTATATTTTTGTATGTTTGTGTATATTTTTTTATATTGTGTATGTTTGACTATGAGTAAATTCGAAACAATAAATTATATAAAGTTTCATATGTATATATGTGTATATTTTGTATGTTTCATTTTGTAGATCTAAGAAAAATAAAAAAAACAAAAAAAATACAAATCCGACCACCTGCCGCCGCCGGCTGACCGGCGGCGACCGGCTGCCGGTGACTGGTGGCGTAGCAGCAGTGTAGCAGTTGACAAGGGAGAGGGTTAAAACCCTAATTTGTATGTTTTAAATGAGTTTGTATATATTATGTAAAAAAAATATTGTTATTTTTTGTAAAGTGGTATAGTGTTGGTATGTTTTGTAATTTTAGTGTTAGGGTTGTATATATTTGTAATTCTCCCTAAATACTTCTCTAACTTCATTGTAAAAAGACATACACAAATATATGCTCAATACTGTCAATTTGTATTCTCATTATAATACCACGTTGCTTCATTGTTCTTACCAATTTCATTGTCCTTTATTTCATCTTTATGTTCACAGTTAGTATCTTGATATGATAAATTGCTTGGAACTCTTTGAACAAATTTAATTGTATCCTAAGTGCTGATTTTTTAGGCCATACACCTATAGCTGACGTACTATAGAGGGTGTTTGGATTGACTTTTTTTAAGCAACTTAAAAGTTAAAAGCTAAAAGTTGATTTTCTTCCATTTTAGTTTTTGACTTTTGTCAATACGATCTTTTTAGCTTAAAAATTAGTGGTTAAAAACACTTTTTTCTTTATCCAAACACCACAAAAATACTTAAAAATTAATTTGCCCAAAAAAATATTTAAAATAAGTCAATCCCAAACACCCTTTATATGACTTATTTTAAA
Organism: Petunia axillaris subsp. axillaris; assembly: GCA_029990575.1. NCBI lineage: Eukaryota > Viridiplantae > Streptophyta > Magnoliopsida > Solanales > Solanaceae > Petunia > Petunia axillaris. The sequence goes on along the minus strand of JARKNS010000010.1, from coordinate 27,400,405 downwards.
GATTACAAATATGCCTTTCATGAAAAATTATATAATTTTTTTTTTGTGTAATCTAATAATGTGAAAAGTACAAATTTTTACAAATCCTATTTTTTTATGGAAGGAATTATCAACTTCCTATATTTTTTCTCTAACAATTGATGTTATTCATTACTTATTTTTAACCATTCGAATTCGTGGTGGCATTTGCTACGATGGCAACACCAACTGGACCGGAAACCTCTATTTAAAATTGGTGAGTTACACACTTACCACACATCAGAGGCTTTGTGCTACCTTTTCTTTTCAATGGCGAAACACCCATTGTAGCTCTAACTTTCAAAGATACCACTTTATCAACTTCTACAAGGTTTCTAAATTTCAAATGAATTTAACTAAGTCGATTTAAGTTTTAAGGTGATGTATTCTCTTTATTTGTTATATAGTTATGGAGTACTTGATACTCAATCAACCTAATATATTTAACTCAACTATCGATCCAATCAAAAATATTAGTGTAGGGGCCTAAATCAGTTTAGGATCACAAATCGAATTTGGGTAAGAATACAAGTAAATCTTCGTATCAAAGTCAAGAAAATGCTAAGGATAAGCGAAAATACGAGAAAATAATATGATTTCAATATATTGCTGTGAGTACAAATTTTACCAGAATTTTTGTATATATTTCTGAATGAATACAACATAAAATGAAGTGCTATTTATAGGCTCAAGAAGCTTTGCCCATGTTCTCCATGACTGATCATGCTCAAACCCACGTACATTTATTAGGGGAGTTAGTGGGCTGCTAAGCCGCTCGAACCGAGGTGCTTCACCGAGGTTCAAGTGTATGACCTCGATGGTGGGACCTTACTGTTCGGCCGAGGTGAATGTCACCGAAGCTCAGCTTGCGGCTCGCCTTCGGTAGTGACATTATGCTCGATTTCAGTAGCTTAATCATTTGCTTCGATCTTTTTCCTTCGGAATATCAACTCGATTGTCTTCGATTCGCCATACTAAAGTGCTATCCGAGCGCGTCAGATTTTTACTCAATACAATTAGTTACATAAAAATTCCAGCTGTAACTCCATAACGTGAGAATGGTGTAGAAGGCGAGCAAGGAATCGTGGTCCTAATCCAATCATTGTGCCAAAATGGCATTGAGGTGTCAAAATCAATGTGTGTGACTGGGAAAGCAACTAGCTAGGCTAGTGACTTCCCAGGTTGGATCACATGACTCTCCCTTCATACCAAAACAAAAAATTTCTTCTTGTGTGCCATACTCCCAATCTCAACTGAAAAGATCTTAGATTTCTTTACTACTAATAACCATATACACATCTTATTATCCAAATTCAATGTGCTAGCTAACCTTGCCATTCGAAAGGGATAAAAAGAAAAAAAAAAAAGATATATGGATAATTCGTTGAATTTTGAAAAAGAAAAAAAAAAAAAAACTTCTTGCCCTGAATAACATTCTTGGAACCGATTTTTACTTTCTTTTAACTCCATATGTTAACATCTTCACAAACATCAGTAACAAAATTCGTTAAGCTAAATTCTCCATCCAATTCTTGTTTTATTTTCTCTTTCTTTCCTATAATTTTCAGTGAACTGTGTGGTCAAAGTACACACACTCAAACAAAATGGGAAGAAAAGAAAGGGAAAAGTGGTTCAATGTTCAACTACAAAAGGTGGAAAACAAGAAGGTGGCCTACTAGGGGTAGAAGGAAGAAGGGTGTCTTAGTTGAAGTCACATGGTTGCATGTGGAATTGTAGTGTCTGGATATGTTGCTGAATTAATGGAAAAGGCAAAGATATTATAAATGTTTGTTAGGCTGAGAAGCCTACACGAACTAAAGAAAAACCAAATGACTCATTCATCTGCATGTACTTTGTTTGGTGGTATCGGACAATTTTTACTTGCACTTAATTAATACAAAATATGTTCTGCATATAAAATTATATTAGTTAACAATAGTTGAATATTATGTAATTAGTTTTACTTTTAAATTATAGCTATTTAAATGTAAATTGTTTGATTTAGTCCAAATATCACGCAGCTATAAATATTTCTCCTAAGTGTACTACTTTAGTGTTATCCACACAACTGAGTGTCATATTATTTGTCTATATGACCCTTGTGATCTTTACATTTTGCATACATATATTATTATTTCTCTTAGATGTACAGAATAGATAAATTTTGTGAGTTTGTTCCCGTTACTAATTGATTGATCATCAGTATTCTAATTAGCAGATGAATATATTTGATGAAGCAAATTCAAGAGTATATTTCTAAAGGATGGACTATTTGAAGTAAAATGCTGTCTAGTCACAGTAAACTTTGGTGTTGAAAGCCATGGTTATGAACTTATAATCGAAATAAAAAAAATTAACAAAAGCTCTAGAGAACTTAACTTTTCCAGCAAGATGTGTGTGTGTGTGTGTGTGTGTGTTTTTTTTTTTTTTTTTTTTTTGGTACATAGGGCAATTGTATAATCTTGTATAACCGATTTAAAATAGACCTTTCTTGCTTTCTTGCTTAATGTGTATGATTATACAGCAAATTAAAAATAGTAAAAATCTTGATAGATAATGATAATGACAATTAATAGGCGAAATGCTTAGACCACAAAATTTATTTATAATATCAAGTCAAGAACCTAATCATGAAGGATAATGACAATGACAATTAACTTTGTGTCTACCATCCATTACATGAAAGTTACAAACAAATTTATGGGGATTGTTGAGTATGAGGTCTACTAACTAGGACAACCTTAAAAGATTTAAGTAAATTTAGATGAAAATCACAAACAGATTCGCTCGTTAATTTATAGTTTATGTTAGGATGGTGTTTGCTAATTGCGTTTCACGTTTAGTTCTTCTAGCTAACTCATCCAAAAGATGAAGTAGTCCGTCCATACTATATTCATTGTTCCAATCCACCCTTTTTTTTAAATAAATAAAATGCCGTCGTTCTTGTAGTAATTAAGTTGATGGCTTGATATTAACAAAATCGACAGCATGAATGTTGATGGCGGCACACGTATTACCCCATTGACCGGAGAAAAGTAAGACCACAGATGACAATTATCCCACGCTAATTCATCTTCCAATGATTTTGGATCGCACAAACATACTTAATTGATGATATTTGGCCGGTATTTGTGACAATAAACTATCATTAGCTATTGGTTTATAAGTAAACTTATTTTATCACAAGCTATTGGTTTGTAATTAAACTTATTTTATAGAAGTATCATAAATAATGTTGCATTATAGATGATGATTTTCATTTATTCCTCAAACATTTGCTTCAGTTTCCACTTGCATGGTATAGGATATGTAGATGTAATGTTGGGGCAAAGGAAGGATGAGAGCTGAAATTCTAGTTTCCCCAATCGACCGTATGACTTAAGTGAGGATGGTAGATGTCACTTTTTAAAACCTCGACGGCTTAAGTGCCACATTCTAAATTTCCAGGGGGTCCAACTGAATATTAGCATGTGTAATACTAAAAGAGAAAAAGAGGAGTAATGGAGTAGTATTATGTATTTCAACCCTTTAAGTCGCATGTCACATGTGCTAGATAGTGGGTGGGGGCAAAAGATAGGTAAAAAGGAGGAGGGCAAAATGGAGCACATGCTTAAGGGTGGCTCTTTCTTTTGTGTAGACTCATCTTTTGGCCTTTTCTCCAACTTGCCAGCTTTCAACTCATGTGGATTGTGGGGCTTGGTTAGCCACCCTTAACATTCCTCCCCCTTCCAACCGCCCTGCCTCAATTACATCTAACTAACCCCTATCTCATTCAATCTTGTTATGTCTCTGTTATTCCATCGTCAATACAACTAAAAATACAAACAGTCATGTCTCAATTTTAAATACATTAAGGTCACCATATATATCGAATTAGCTAACCCTTCATACATTTCATGCACAAAAGATGTTAATTTCCTATCTAATAAAATTGCCTTTTGGCTTAGTTGAGAATTCTCTCCTGTTTAACCTTTCAATAAATAATCAGCCTTTCCCAACTACTAATACTATATTACTTCTAAAAGTTATTGAACAGCCCATCTATATAAGTTCTCATGAAATTACATGATAAAACCATAACTAGAATATGCCTTTAGTGAAAACATCGGTGCACTGCTTACCTATAAGCCGATTAAAACACCCATTCATAAACAAATTAATTATTTAATTAACAGATAATTTGAAAGGGAATCAAACAATTGTTAGTTCGAGACGAAGAATTAGCTGGCATGTCTACTTAATACACCAATAATTTGATGAATAAATTAATTAAACAAATAAATATATAATGTTAATCCAAAAGCAAAACATACTAAAAAATTCAAAAAGAAGGGTTGAGAGCAAAAAAAGAGAAAAGAAGGGGACATGTATACAATAAAAATAATACACCAATATAAACTCTCAATTATTAACAAAAAGTTTAGAAATTAAAAAATAATCAAAAAAATTAAAAATAAAAAGGAAAAAAACACCTCGGCATAGTAACGAGTCACTTAGCCGAGCCGATCAGGTTGAGCGGCTACAGAGCCGGCTCCGCCGGTTAGGAGACCGGTGAGAACAGTCATGGCTCGGATTTGCATCTGTAAAGCAGCTATATAATCAGTAGTTTCTTCTAGAAGATTCGGAAACGGTAATTTCTTACAACCAGGTACTAAACTGCCGAGCACACGCACTTTGCGTTGCAACGCCGGCAACCGCTTCTTCGCCGCCGCCGGTTTCTTCGTCGACTTTACATTCACCTTAGCTTTCTTATGCTTTTTATTAATTTGGCTTAGCCTGAGACTGAGCCGTCCAGTGAGAATCGCTCTACTCCAACGACTCCTTCCTTTTGCCGTAACGGCGAGGACTCTGTCCGCCGTTTCCCTTACGTTTCGTCCGGCGATCGCCGGAGAAGGAGTGTTGGCGTCGTTGTTGCTATTACTCCGGCGAACTTGACGGAGAGCTTGAAGAAGCTTAGAAGAGTAGATCTGTTGCTCGGAATGGGTTCTCCACCTGGTAGTTGAATCGCCGTCGACAAGGCTTGTAAATTTGGCGGCGGCTCCGGTGTTATCATCACCGAGTTTTCTTCTCTTTTTGCGCTGCTTGGATTCTCGGGAGCGGTTGGAATTCGCATCGGGATTCGAGGATGACGCCATCACAAAGGTACGTACAATCTCTGGTACACAAAATTCAAAATGATTCTCGCTGCAGAAAAGGAAAAACAAAAAGAAAGGAGATGAGATTCTGAAACAGAAAATATGCTAAATCAGGTGAATCATAAAAACTAAAGCTTTTGTGTCAGTACATAAATTCTATACACATAAGGAAGTAAGTAATAGGATACTCGATTCAGTGAATGAAATCAAAGTAGACTCAATTTAGATTCTCAGGAATCTCCACTGAAATTAAAAAAACATAAATTATATAATTTGAATCAGATATTAAAAGGAAAACATATAGTAGAAGAGTTTCACAAAAATATACCTGAGTAATAAATGCGGCGGCGAAGACGGCGGTAGGTGGCGGAGGTAGAGAGAGAAATGAGAGAAGAGTTGGGAGGGGAAATGGGGGAAAGAGGGGGAAGGGGGGTGGAGTTTTTGTATTGGAAAAGAGGGAAGGCGACAACCCACGCGTCATTTGTTTATTGCTTTTCTCTTTTTTCTTTCATTTTCGTGCACCCCAGCTTCTCTCTTCCCGCTCTTCTTCTTTACCTTCACTTCTCTTTGTTTTTTTTTTCCCTCTTATTTTCTAATTTTTCTTATTTTGTATTGTTATTTTCTACTCCTTACATTTTATATATGGATATTTGATTAGATATACCATTATAATATATAGTTCAATCTAGGTTGTAATAGATCAGTTTTCTTTGAAACTGATTTCCAATATTATGTTTCATCACATGTTCTCTATAATTATATTTTGTTATTTGCTATAATAATTAAAAAAAAATTATATAAGTGTAACTATTATAAAGAGGTCTGACGATAGTTCTCTAGTTCTCATAAGATTTCATAGTACGAATTACAAACAAATTTCTAATAGGAAATGCATAAAAGTTCTACTATTCGAAATAGAGAAGACTACTACCTCCATTTACTTGTGTCCATCAATTCAACTGTTTGTTATTCCTCCATATTTACTGTATCATCACATGAACGTATATATGGCTAACTGGCTATAATATCCGTCTGTGAATTGACTGAAAATATCACATTAAAAAACAAATATTTATGAATGAAAATGTGAACTACTTAATTAAGTTGTACTAATAGTTTTGTCCGTTACGTTGGGAGCCAAACTTGATAAAAAGTTTTTATGTAATCCCTTCCTCAATATTTAAGACTCCAAATAAAGAGATGGTTAACCATGTTCAATTTCTTTCTTCTTTTTTCGCTTTTTAGGCAAGTGAACATCGTTTCTACTCCAACAATTGTAGGAAGAGTGATTTTATCAACTATGCACTTTTTCCCCTTCAAAAACTATTGTTGCTTAAAAATTTTATTTTCTTTTTCAATTTCGAATTAAAATCTAACTAATCGAAAACAGTCTTTCCATTTTGCGGCTGAGATTTGCATACGTCTCACCCTTCCTAAATCTCACTTATGTGATACCTTGGATATATTGTTGTAGTTTTAGAATCTAACTTATTAGTTTTTGTTTTGGGGTCATATCCATATTAAGGAATCAAACACAAATTCAATTTTCATATATTATTTTTCAACTTTACTACAAAAAATAGTTTTCCAAATTTCAATCAAATCTATGTGCAAACGCCTAAGTAGAGGTAGAAACATTCACTATTAGACCTTCGGCTTTTGATGAAGGAGATGGGGGCGGTTCAGTTGGTCCATGTATTCCGGGAAGGAAATAGTCTAGCAGACTATCTCGCTCGTCATGGGAGCTCCACAAACAAGTCCAACAATATTAAGCACTATGTTAATCCTATTATGTCATGTTTGTATTTGGTTGAGAAAGACAAGTATGGCACATCTATTGCTATACCTGACCAACCTTATGTTAATATTCCTATGTTGTGTAATGAAGATAATGTCAAGAATGGCACTGCTGTTGCTAATCCTGAACAAGCATGTAATGCTCATGTTAAGTAATGAATGCTAGTAAAGCTTTTAGTATTTAAAAAAAAAAAAAAAAAAAGAAGACCTTCAGCCTCCACAATGAATCAATGATGCTTCAATAAGTTTAATATTTCATCTTAAATTCAATGAAAAAATTCATTTCATTGAAAACAGCTTTTTTTCCTTTCTACTTTCTACCCAAAGAAAATATTTTCTATAATCAAACACAATTACTTCATTGAAAAGTAATTAGTACTATATTGATATAAATATTCTCTTATAAAGTTCTAGAAGAAATACTAGAGTAGTGTATATGTAGTGGAAATAGAGCCTAGGGAGTAGGCATGTTAGTTGGAATCACCTTATCTTGCTCACAAAGGTAGAGTAAGCCTGAATAAAAGACTAATTAGGTCAACCTAATCCTTCATTTGGTGTAATGTAATTATTATTAAAGAGACTTAAAGAGCTGTTTGGTGACATAACATATTTGATCATAATCAGTGTCACTTTCCTATAAGAAACTTGATCTTTATTATGCGTTTTATCACATCCTATTCGTTTGGAATGTGACCAATAAGAACCAATTGATCAAACTTGATTTTTACCTTTCACCAAACAATGCCAAAAGATAGCCATCACTACAAAAAGGAGAAAAAATCACTACAAGATGAGGGATACTCCTACCTATGTCAGACAAAACAGAAAATTCATTGAATCTATTCTGTTGATCGAAAGTTGCGGGGGAGATGGTAAGGGTTTGAGATACGTATACTGTTACACCACAAAAAGTAGAATGTATACCTTAAATACAAATCTATAGCATGCGTCTCAATGGTAATCTTAAGATATTTTGCACCCAGGGTGTGGTCTAATGGTCAATGAAGTGGGATAGAATCTTGAGGTCTCAGGTTCAAATCTCAGCGGAGACAAAAAAATATTAGGTCTTTCTTCCCATCTATCCAAGCCTTGGTGGATAGAGTTATCTGGTATCTGTTGCTGGTGGGAAGTGACCGGTATTCAGTAGAATTAGTCGAGGTGCGCGTAAGCTGGCCCAAATACAATCATTATCAAAAAAAATTATTTCTTCAATTAATTAAAGTCCTGGATATGGCTTAAATAAGAGTGAGATATGACCATGAGAAAATGGAAAAAAAGGGAAATGTGCTCTATCATATAAAGTATAGAACCATTATTTGAGTGTGTTAACAATTTCATGTGCAAATGATGTGGGAAAGGTCATTGAATAAAGAGGAGAGTGGTGGCAGGCAGTGATTGGTTGTCATCTGGGGTCAAATGGAATTTGCTTTTTATTCTCAGCAATGATTCATATAAATTGTATAAAGGAAAGGATGAGGCAAGAGAAAAGAGCATGTGGTTGTTTTGATGGCACTTCCTGTCAAATTCTTGGCCTTTGCTTTGTTATTTTGCCTTCTTGTTTTTCTCTTTAATGAGGTGACGTCTTTGGACTCGTCCATAATTTAGTCGTTGAATGTGGAGATGTATTACACCTTGGAAAATAAATACATAATCTTACTTATTCTGTTTGCACAGTTCCTTTTTTTTTTTCCTTTTAGAAACTTTAATGGGCAAGGAGGATTAAAATGGTTCAAACATGTTCTTTTCCAATTTAAATTGAAGAAAAGAATCCTACAAAGATTCAAGGAAAGGTTTATTTGTAAATAATGAGGGAAGCAAATGATGAAGAAGGAAAAGTTTTAGTGAAATTGTACAGGTAGTAGTGCATTCGTGGAATGTACAAGTTAGATAGTATTCCCTCTGTTCCATATTATTTGATTTTTTTGACTGTTTTCACATACACACCAAAGAATCCACCTTTTAGCCTTAATTAAAGATGTCATTTACTAAATTAACATTCATCTCTTTCAAAATTTACTCATAGAAAATTGTGAAAGCTTTATGTGTTTAATTTATTAACAAGGATAACTTTGGAAAGTCAAAAGAAATATCATCTTAGTTTTTGAAAAAATTAAATATTTTGAACCTAAGAAAAAATACCAAAAAATCATATAACGTGGACCGGGAGTATATCGTGAAATTTCACAAGTAATTTCAGCACACACATTCATATTCTACTTATAGTATCTAAAAAAGTTAAAGAGTGACATCCTCATCCTTATTCTCATTCTCATTCTATTTATGACAATTACATTACGTATGAATTATTGCAACTTTTGGATTATAAATCCCACTAATTGAGCATATTTTCATTCTCATTCCAAAATTCTTCTATATTCATAAATGAGGAGATGGAACAAAGCAAATTGACCCCCAGTAGTTAACTAGTTATAAGTTAGTTGTCAAAAAACAATAGGTGCAGCACGCCGATTTATATATATTGCATTTATACACAACAGTAGTCAGTTTTTCCATTTATGCATGCTACAAAAGTAGAGAACGTTACCTCTTATTTTGCATGCTTAACTAGCAATTTTGTTTGATGAAAATGTGATTGCAACTCCAAGCACATACGCATAATAATTCGTAAGTGAACTAGTGTAAAATATTTTGTTAACACTATCAAGTCACATGAAGAATATTACAATAGGTAAGTCTCTATAAAAATGAGTTAGTAATCTTAAAAATAAGGCATAATAATTGCTACAATAGGTAAAGATAATATGATAGTATAATTTTTTTTTAGACTAATAGTAAATAAAACTTAAACTCACTTACAAATATTCTTACGTTTAGCTATTTTTTTTATGTATCTTTTTCTTTTATTACTCAAAATTGATATGGAAATAGAATTGTCTCAAATGTTCGTTTCTAACGACATATGTTACTTAATTGGATATTAACTAGACATTGGACATTTAATTTGACGAAATATTTGTAAGGGTTTATTAATTTCTACATTGGATACAATCAAAATCCAGGATCTTTAAACAAAACCTTACTATATTCTCTATAAGATATATAGTGTTATGAAATTAATTTAATTTCACTTTTCTTGAAATAGAAGTAGCATGCATGTATCTCACAACTCATAGCAAACGTCCTTTCATTGTTTGAATATATCTAAATAACCAAAAAAGTTTTTTTTTTTTTTTTTTAAAAAAAGAAGGATAATGTAAGATATAAAAACAAGACAAAAGCCAATCTATTAGGCAGTGACATGCCAGAGTGTTTTGCCTCTTTTAGTGAGACATGCTTCAATGTCATTAAACTTAGAAATTTTCAATGGTAAGAGCAGTGATCAACAGCTATCAAATCACATGGTTCTAGTTTAAGATTATCAATAATAAACTCCATAAGTAGATTTATCCACTTGCATATTATTTAGTAAATACTTAAAAGAAAAGAAAAGAAAATGTTATCTCTCCTTTCAAATTATTTTTCACTATATATGTCTTACTGAAAAGCTGATACAGATATCTCTGACTTTGGTTACAATTGGAAATTATCTACTTCCTGTTGAACTTATGTTTTTGACTTATGACAAATAAAGATACTCAGTTGCTAATGTGCGTATAATTTGCAGGATCTCCATACAAGCCAACTAAGGAAAGAATCTGCCTAGTTTGTTCGTTACAGCTGTTTTAGGATGGTATCCCCTTGATCTAGGGATTGACTCTTTAAGGCTCCACCGTATTCTTGGAAGGTATTTATACCTCCCCAAGAATCAAATCTCTTGGGTCCAATCTCTCAGAATCTCGCCTCCAAAGATAGCTCCCGTGATCTGCGCTTTCACTGATTTCCTTGATCCTGTACTGCCTCACGACTAGCCCTATATATTCCAGAAGATATTAGACTATGGCTCACGCTTCTATTCTACTGTCTACTTTTCTCCATACTTTTACTTTGCAAAGATACTGTAACAAGTTAGTGATCAGTGTTAGAAAAGAAAAGAATGAGAGGTTCTTGTAGAGGTAATAGTAGTGTCAAACAGAAGTTGATTTGGTGAGCTATAAACCAAACAATTCGTTGGTGGTAATCGAGTGGTAAAAACCATCTGTGATAGAGACGTTTGTGGTGAACGATAAACCATTCATTGTACTCTGTGTTACTAAGAGCCTTGATAAGATAGATACTCCTTTCCGACCCACGGGGACTGGATTAGGAACCTGTTTGGTTCTGAACCAGTATAAAAATCCTTTGTCTTCCTTCTTCCCTTATCTCTTACTATCTGCTTAAGTTTATATATATACACTGCTTAGTCGACTACAAACTGCTTAAGTCACCCACATCTCCTTAAGGTAGAGTAGAGCTTATTCATGAGGATGATTCGTAGTTCTCATAAGAAAAGAGATTCCTTATGCATTCACCCCCCTCTTGTACTTTCAATTGGTATCAGAGCTTGGTCTCACATTTTATTTGTTTTTGCCTTACAGCAAGTGAGTAAAGATCATGTCTGCACACGTTGTCAATGGTGCACTATTGCAAGAGGGAACCTCTGCCACCCGGCCTCCCTACTTCAATGGGAAACATTACAGCCACTGGAAAATTTGCATGGAAACCTATGTCAAGTCAGTCGACTTGAAGGTCTGGCGTGTAATCAAGAAAGGCCCCTATACCATTCCTACTAGTGCCACTACCAAGAAGGAAGATGATACGACTGAAACCTCAGATCCCCTCGATATGGATGACTATACGGATGAACAAAGGGAAGTAATTCAATTGAATTACAAAGCTGTGAATATTCTCTACAATGCTATAAGCGGTGAGGAATGGGAGAAGATTTCCAGCTGTGATACTGCAAAAGAAATATGGGACAAATTGGAGGTTACATATGAAGGTACCAGCAAAGTCAAGGAAACAAGAATAAATCTCCTCGTGTATGAATATGAGCTATTTCAAATGAAAGAAGGAGAATCTGCTGAAGATATGTTTGCCAGGTTCAGCAAGATTATTGGTGAACTTAAAGCTCTTGGAATGGTCTACACTAGTGGTCAACAAATCAGGAAGATTCTAAGAAGCCTCCCAACTTCCTGGCAACCAAAAGTTATCAACATTGAAAGCAGTAACCTTAATAAACTCACCTATGACAAACTCAGAGGTGACTTGATTGCCTTTGAGAAAACTCATCTAAATCGCAACACTCAAGAGGAGAAGAAAAAAGCTGTAGCTTTCAGTACTATCACTGAAGAAGATGACATACAGGAACAACTTGCTATGATGTCCAGAAACATAAATGGCCTTCTCAACAGAAGAAGACAGTTCTGTAGAAATAAGGCTCCTTTCAGGAAAGAGCAGACCAACTATAAAGCTGAAGGACGATGTTATGAATGTGGTAAGCAAGGACATATTGCCAACAATTGCCCAGAAGCTAAAAGGAAAGGGAAGAACAGATCGTACTCAGCCTGGAGTGAAGATGAAGCGGCTGATACTGAAACTGAAGATACAGCAAACATATATGATTTATGGCTAACACAAATGAGGTATGTTGTGATCTTTGCACTGAAAACTCTAAAAACCTCGATGAAGCCCTTGATGAACTTGAAAAAGCTCTCAAAGTAATCAAGAGGCTAACTAAAGAAAAGGAAGAATGGGAAATGAAACTAGAAGTAGTAGAAACTGAAAACGAATTTCTAAAAGAGGAAATGGAACAACTTAGAATTAAACTAAGCACACTTCGAAGGCCTAAAAGCCATCAATCTGATAGATCTTCTAACTCATATAAATCTGCTAGATCTATTTCTCCTACCTCTTCCAGTTCTAAATCTCAAAATATTCCTATATGTTTTCATTGTGGAGAGGTTGGTCATGTTCAAAGGAAATGTTACAAAAAGAATCCTGAAATATGGATTTGGAGACCAAAAGCTAAAACCGAGGTTGGAACCTCTGACACTAACCCCCAAGGACCCAAGCAAGCTTGGGTACCTAAAACTTTTTAATACTATCATATTGCAGGGACTCCACAAGAAAAAGGCAAAACTGGGAAAATGGTTTCTAGATAGTGGATGCTCCCGTCACATGACTGGTGACAAACAGCTTTTCAAATCAGTCACAAGTTTTAATGGAGGCTCTGTACGCTTTGGAGGAGATGCAAAAGGAAAGATCATCGGAATAAGCATTATCTCTCTGAACCCCTCTTGTGATATCAAAGATGCATTTCTTGTGGAAGGACTTAAACACAATCTTCTCAGCATAAGTCAACTTTGTGATGGAGGGTTCAAGGTAAAGTTTGAATCCAGTAGGTGCATCATCCATGACAACAAAGGTAAAGTCGTTCTCTCTGGCGCACGAGAAAACAATATATATGTTTTGAATAACGACAATACCTCCTCAAGTAAGCATCTCTGTCTTGCATCCATTACTAATGATCCTTGGGTTTGGCATAGAAAATTAGGTCATGCAAGCATGTCTTTAATTGAAAAACTCTCAAAGCATGATCTTGTTATTGGTTTACCAAAACTAAATTTCTCCAAAGACCATGTATGTGATGCATGTCAACTAGGTAAACAAACTAGAACATATTTTAAAAGCAAAGACATTGTTTCTACTTCAAAGCCACTTGAACTTCTTCACATGGATCTGTTTGGGCCAACTAGAACTGCTAGCATAAATGGAAAGAAGTATGCATTAGTAATTGTTGATGATTTCTCGAGATTCACTTGGGTCATGTTTTTGTCACATAAAGATGATGCGTTTGCTAGTTTTGAAGTTTTCTGCAAAAAGGTACAAAGAGAAAAGGGATATTTCATCACCACCATTAGAAGTGATCATGAAGGGGAATTTGAAAGCAAGATCTTTGAAGAGTACTGCAATTCTCATGGGCTCACACACAATTTCTCCTCTCCCCGCACTCCTCAACAAAATGGTGTTGTCGAGAGGAAGAATCGAACTCTTCAAGATATGGCAAGAACCATGTTGGTAGAACACTCCCTCCCAAATCATCTTTGGGCTGAAGCAGTAAGTACATCTTGTCATATTCTTAATAGATGTCTTATCCGTCCTATCCTCAAGAAAACTCCCTATGAGCTATGGAAAGGTAAAAGGCCTAACATAAGTTACTTTCATCCTTTTGGGTGTAAATGTTTTATTCATAATAATGGCAAAGACAATCTTGGAAAGTTTGATCCTCGCAGTGATGAAGGCATTTTTCTAGGTTACTCCACCACTAGTAGATCTTATAGAGTATTTAATAAGCGCACTTTATCTGTTGAAGAATCCATGCATGTTGTTTTTTATGATGCCTTAAAATCTGTCGAGAAAGGAGTTTCTGCAGATGATGAAGACGAGATCCCATTTCATCCTCACATCTCAGAAAAACCTCCCAATACTGAAGCTCAAAAGGAAGTTCAGACTTCTGAAGAACCTGAGTCGACTAATGGGGAAAATGAGTCAACCTTTGATGGAGAACCAAGAAATCTCGACTTTGTTGTTCCAAATGAATGGAAGAGTGATCCCGAGTACCCTCAGAAATACATCATTGGCGATCCAAGGGAAGGTATGAAAACCAGAAGAGCTCATAGTTCTAACATTGCTTTTATCTCGCAGATTGAACCCAAAAGAATTGACGAAGCTTTACAAGATGAATCATGGGTTCAAGCGATGAAAGAAGAACTTGATCAGTTTGACAAAAATGAAGTTTGGAAGTTGGTTCCAAGACCCAAAAAGAAGTCTATCATAGGGTCTAAATGGGTCTTTCGAAACAAACTGAACGAAGAAGGTAAGGTGGTAAGAAACAAGGCTCGTCTAGTCGCTCAAGGCTACTCCCAAACAGAGGGAGTCGACTATGATGAGACATTTGCCCCTGTAGCTAGACTTGAATCCATTCGTATGTTGCTTGCCTTTGCCTCTTTCAAACGATTCAAACTCTTTCAAATGGATGTGAAAAGTGCGTTTCTAAATGGATCTATAAAAGAAGAAGTATATGTTAAACAACCCCCTGGTTTTGAAAATAAAAATTTTCCTCACCACGTTTTCAAACTCTCCAAAGCTCTTTATGGCCTCAAACAAGCTTCGAGGGCTTGGTATGAAAGGTTAAGCTCTTTCCTACTAAGTCACGATTTTTCCAGAGGCAAAAGTGACAGAACTCTATTCATTCAAAAGACCTCTAATGATATTCTGATCATTCAAGTATATGTTGATGACATAATTTTTGGAAGTACTAATGCCCAATTATGCAAGAAGTTTGAGATCCTAATGCAGGGAGAATTCAAAATGAGTATGATGGGGGAGTTGACTTACTTCCTAGGACTCCAAATCAAACAGCATCAAGAAGGAATTTTTGTCAACCAATCCAAGTACACAAAAGAATTGCTCACTCGATTTGGCATGGCAGACGCCAACATAGCCAAAACTCCTATGAGTCCAGCCACTCATCTGGTAAGAGATGAAAAAGGTACTAGTGTAAATTCCACTGTCTACAGAGGTATGATTGGCTCTCTTCTCTACTTAACTGCTAGTCGACCGGATATCATGTTTGCTGTATGTAAATGTGCTAGATTCCAGTCAGCTCCTAAAGTTTCTCATCTAACTGCAGTAAAAAGAATTATACGCTATCTTGCTGGAACTATTTCTTATGGTCAGTGGTATCCCTTCACAAAACACTTTGATCTCATTGGTTTCTCAGATGCTGACTACGCAGGTGACAGGGTTGATCGAAAAAGCACCAGTGGGGCAAGTTTCTTTTTAGGAAAATCTCTTGTCTCTTGGCATAGCAAAAAACAAGATTGCACTGCTCTTTCTACTGCCGAATCAGAATATGTTGCACTAGGACACTGTTGCACTCAACTTCTCTGGATGGCTACTCAACTATCTGATTATAACTTGTTCTTTAAACCTATCTCTATTTTATGTGATAATACTAGTGCCATTGAATTATCCTACAATCCTGTTGATCATCCTAGAACTAAGCATATTGATGTTCGTATCATTTTATCCGTGATCATGTTCAACTATGTGATATTGATATTGCATTCGTTAATACTGATTTTCAATTGGCAGATATTTTTACAAAACCCCTGCTTGAAGATCGCTTTTGCACTCTAAGAGATTTACTTGGAATTATTTCAGATCCCTGTTCAAAAGCATAATTTTTTTTTGCATGCATTTTTTTTTAAATTAAAACAAAAAATTAAAAAGATTTTTATTTATTGTCCTTTTTCATCAGCTTTATTTATTACCATGCATATGTATATTTACCTATAACCTCCTGCTTTGTCATTATTACTTGTCATTATTACAGCCGTCGGTTTTCCTTTCCAAGACTCTCAGAGAAGTCACGTCGGTCTATCTTCCTGACGCTGCAGTAACCTTTCCCATCACTATTTCTTTCCCTCACGCCTTTTCATATCTCACTCATACCCTCCACCTTCCTCGACTCTCTCACTCTCTTCAACTATTTAAAAAGCCCTTTTCCCTAAATCACTTCTTCACCATATTCCCTCAAATCCTACTCTTCATCTATTCTCCCATGGCGAAAAAATCCACAATCTCTGCCCGTCGTAGCCAACGCGCTAAGACCAAAACTCAAAACCCTTCCATCTCAGTTCACATTGATTCTGACCATTCTGAGAATACCACTTCCATTTTTCCTACTCCCTCTCGGAATACAAAACTTGGAAAAAGGCCCATGCACAGTGATTTTGATGATACAGAGGGTGTTAAAAGGGCTAAAAAGGAATTCTCTCTTGCCGATCTTGATGAAACCCTTGACTTTTGGGATTCTTCTGCTCATGAAAGGTTGGAAGCCCTCAAGGAAAAGCCCCTTGCCCATGGCCGCATTGTGGACTTGGATCTTCTGGAGTCACTCAACTGTGATATCAAACATTTTTTTGCTGACCAAGAATGGACAAATTTCTTCTCTTCTGATCCTGTTGATGTCCCTGAAGACCTGGTAAGATTATTTTATGCAAACCTTCGCCCTTGTCCTAGTGATGGCATTGAAACTATGGTCCTGAACACTAGAATTGTTATCACCAACAAGATCCTCTGTCGAATTTTGGGCTGTAAGTTCTCTCGCTACTCTGTTTTCTTCAAAAACTCTTGGCCGTCTGACTTTGAAGTTACTTTTGAATAAGCAAAAGCATGCCTGTGTGAAAAATCTGATGATATCCCTGATGGTCACTTAGGTCCTCTAGACCTGCCTTTTTCTGTGCGTGTTCTTGCTCACATTGTTGGTACTACTCTGTTGCCCCGCACTGGCTCCCTTAGCTCTCTCTCTCAGCGTGACACTCTGATAGTTTATTGTCTTTTAACGAACAAAAAATTGGACCTTGGTGCTTGGATAATTGAGTATATGCTAGAAAGTATTGCTGACTGTGCCTCTCTACCTTATGGACTTCTGATTTCTAGAATTTTATAATTTTATCGTGTTGATACTTCTGCTTGGAAAACTGTATCTGTGAGTGCTTGCTACAACTCTCGTGCGTTTGCTTCCATGGGCTATATTCATATTGATGAGAAATGGGTAAGAAAGGAAGCTAAGGCTGTCAAAACCCCTGGTGATCAAGCTGGTCCTTCCCGGCCAACTAGTCCTTCTTTGCCTCCTCAAAACTCTGCAGAGGATGTCAAAGACATCATTGACTTACTACTCAGTCTGCACCTCAAAGAAGACAAAGCAGCAGAAGAGGTGAACGAAGTCAAGATGGATGTTGGGAAATTCAGCCTCAACTTGGATACAGCTGTGACAAGCTCTGATGCTGCTGTTCGTAGGCTTCATGCCTGCCTGGATGCCATCTCCACAGATATTCAGGGACGCATTGACACTCTCTCAAATGATGTTCAGACTAAACTTGACAGGATGACAGATAATGTTGTGAACACTCTCACCTACTTTCTTGCCCCTCGCTAGACTATGCTTTTAATTTGGGTCTGTAAATATAAACCTCTTTTGCTACTCTTACCTCCCCTCTGTTTTTGCTGATGCCAAAGGGGGAGAAGACAACTATGCTTGCTATGTTCTTTAGTCTTATGTCTTTTAACTCTTACTAACTGGGAATCTTTTAGTTTCCTGGAAAACTTTGTGAATGCAGGTTCTAGTCGACTATGCTAACAGTCTTTTAGTCAGGGGGAGTTCCCCTGCAATACATATGTTCCTTGTGCTTTCTTTTCAGGAAATCAGTCAGCTATGCTCCATCTCAAATCACTCAGGGGGAGTCGACTTAAAACATGCACCAACTATTTGTCATCATAAAAAAGGGGGAGATTGTTGAACTTATGTTTTTGACTTATGACAAATAAAGATACTCAGTTGCTAATGTGCGTATAATTTGCAGGATCTCCATACAAGCCAACTAAAGAAAGGATCTGCCTAGTTTGTCCGTTACAACTGTTTTAGGATGGTATCCCCTTGATCTAGGGATTGACTCTTTAAGGCTCCACCGTATTCTTGGAAGGTATTTATACCTCCCCAAGAATCAAATCTCTTGGGTCCAATCTCTCAGAATCTCGCCTCCAAAGATAGCTCCCGTGATCTGCGCTTTCACTGATTTCCTTGATCCTGTACTGCCTCACGACTAGCCCTATATATTCCAGAAGATATCAGACTATGGCTCACGCTTCTATTCTACTGTCTACTTTTCTCCATACTTTTACTTTGCAAAGATACTGTAACAAGTTAGTGATCAGTGTTAGAAAAGAAAAGAAGGAGAGGTTCTTGTAGAGGTAATAGTAGTGTCAAACAGAAGTTGGTTTGGTGAGCTATAAACCAAACAATTCGTTGGTGGTAATCGAGTGGTAAAAACCATCTGTGATAGAGACGTTTGTGGTGAACGATAAACCATTCATTGTACTCTGTGTTACTAAGAGCCTTGATAAGAGAGATACTCCCTTGCGACCCAAGGGGACTGGATTAGGAACCTGTTTGGTTCTGAACCATTATAAAAATCCTTTGTCTTCCTTCTTCCTTTATCTCTTACTATCTGCTTAAGTTTATATATATACACTGCTTAGTCGACTACAAACTGCTTAAGTCAACTGTGTTAAAAGAAAAATTTCAATTCACCCCCCTCTTGTACTTTCACTTCCAAACATATAGTATATGTTTAAAGTTATCTTTGGATAAGAAGGTAAGAGTAACTGGATAGTAATTTTAAGGTTAATTTGCCCCATATTAAATTATCCCCTTCTTTCATTATAGAGATACGACTTTGCTCTCAAATATTTTAGGAACTTCCTTATTGTTTTGTGTGTATAGTTTAAACTACACCCGTCCCATTATAATATTCATTTTTCTAATTTAACGTCTATTAAGAAAAATATTTAGCAAAGAACGGTATTGACAAAAATAAATAATTTTGCATATTGTAAAATTGACATTTAATTTGAGACACATAAAAGTGGAAAATAGCGATTTATTTCCGGACAGTAGTATTTTCTTTCTGTATAATTAACATGACACCTTGCAAGGAGTTAATCTGAAATTACTAGTGCTAAACACGTTTCTTGTCAAATATATATGTACAAAAATGTTTCAATAGAATTTCTTCCTCCACCAAAGCGCTCTCCCACTCCTTCCTCAAATAAAACAAAAATAAATCGCAGATGGACGTACCGAACGTGAAGTCACTAATAATATATCTAAGATAGGATAAATATACCTACATTTACTTCTCATCTTATATTGGTAAATTACTTACCTGCGCCACCTAATGTAATTGTCTTATGGTTTTCTTGGATTTTAAATTATCTTATTTATTTATGGAACGAAAAGAAAAAATAAACATTCTTTTCATTTTTTTTTTTAAAACAAGATGGCTAAACGAATTAGGAAAATTTATATTCTATATGAAACAGAATCAAAGTAATGTTTTTTTAAGATTAACATAATAGTAACATTTTTTCTCCTCAATTCAACTAAATCCGGTTTTATATGCAAAATTGTGCTAATAATCCCACTTTTACAAGTCAACTGTGAACAAATCAAGCTAAATTTTGAGCCAGTTATTGATCTTCTCTTTAATCATCGATAGGTTTTCTCTTGTGCAGCACCTAATTGTATAATAGTATTAGACAGAAATTTCCTAACATTTTCACAAGAAAGCCATCAGGAGGTACTTGTGTGTATACTTTTCTTGCATTTGGTGAAGGGCTAAACGACTCCCACATGCTATCTCTTGATTATATTGTTTGTTCTAATTAAATCATTCTTTCATGCTAAGATTCTTGCTTATCCATTACTTTGACCTTTTCGTGCTATTCAAGACTATAGTTATGCTACTAATATAAAATTAGCGTTTGTTTCCGCACTCTCAAGAATATGGAGATATTTCTGTACTCTTTGAAGATAATTGATAATTTTTAAAACAAAACTTAAGCATCAAGATAACATGGATAATTGACTAGCTAGGAAGCTTGTTTCTCATATTGTTTGAATTTGAGAGACAAACTCTTGTTGCTGTCCGTTCTGTCACGGGCACTTCATTTCGGGTAATTAGTGGTCTCTAAATCTCCAATATTTATCAGGCTAGTGGATGAATAAAAACATTTTTTTGACATCAATCCGATGAATATTGAATACAAGATATGATCTTCATTCACAAACCCCCGCATTTATTACTTAAAAAAAACATGGAGCTAGGAGTATGTATCTTCAGTACAATTTTAAACCATCAAGCTAGGTTAAATACTTGGTTTGGTGTCAACTTTGGTACGCCTTTTCCCCGGTGGTGCGAGTAAGTATTTGAAACTGACCACCAAGGGTTGTGGTGAGATGGATAAGATCTCTCCATCCTTAACCAGAGGTCTCGGGTTCGAGCCCTGCGAATGAAAAAATCCTGATAGGAAGCGTTTCCCCCAAAAATGGGTCTTATGCGGTGCCAATACAGATTAGTCGGGGCTCAAATGAAGGTACCGGTGTTCCGGGGAAACAAAAAAAAAGTATTTGAAACTGCTCATTAATGCAAACTTTTACCACCCGTCTAGCCTTTGGCAGTTATTTAGCCTCAAACATCAAAATATAAGTAAAAATAAAAATTTTATAAATTGAAATGACTTAAAATCACCAATACTGAGGTTCATGGACCTGCTTAACTAAAGGAACCTCATAATTTGAAAAGAAAAAGAGGTGAAAATAGATGTATACTTTAGGAGTTGGAACTATCATATACACTAATTTGATGCAATAAACGCGTTGTAAGCTGTCAATTAACAATATAATATGAATATATAACCGATTCCGCTCTGCATTAATTCTGATTTAGATGGTTCCTAATCCTTTTCCTTGTGAAAAGGACAATATTATATGATAGATCAAAGACTAACCCAAGGTCTTTAAAACAATAATAATATACCACATATATATCATCCCTTGAGCCCAAATCATTGAATTAGCATCTGACAGCAATCATCATCCGACCAATAAAAGACAAGTGCACACGAGTGATTCCCTCTCCTTTATCCTTTGCTTATCATGCAATTAATGATCATGTTGGTCGTCACTCGTGACTTATGATTATGATCATGACATTTATTAAAGTAATAAGCATTATCAACTCTTTTAATAAAAATTAAATTTAAATATTATTTTGTAGGTTGAGATGGTACGATATCTTGAATTGAATGCAAATCACAAAGGTAGAAGAAGGTCACCCACACCTGATGGATCCCTATTCCCATATTGTTGGCTGGCTTGGCGCCTGTTTTTAAGCTTTAAACCACATGATCTACAAGAAAAACTTACTCACACCCCTTCATACTGGTAAATGCAGGCATGTGTCCTTTAACATGTGTATTTATCAACGTAATGATAATTAAGCGATACGTATTGTCAGTTAAAGCCAAACATCCAGTTTTCTGTAAACACTAAGTGCACCAGTGCAGATAAATTTTACCCTCACATTTGACTTGTATTCAACAAGGACCAACACAATAGACAAATGTAAATCACTGGAAAAAAAACTTGACGGAGAGCATGCTGTCGAGGGGAAAAAAGTGAAAGAATAGGTTGAATTAAACTTTTGAATATCTACAAGTTTTCTATCGACCATAATATAACGATCATTACTAACTTTATTGGAGTGGGTATCTGCGTTGCATGTCCAAGAAATATATTGCAGATAAATTGGTAACTATATACATGTTTGTGATAAGGGAATCACCTTGCTGGAATCTGTAAACTGCTTGGGGCTGTTTTTGGCTTCACATCAAAAGGAAGTGTGATCATGGCAGGGGCAGAATCTGGAGTTACCTCTTGAAATGGTACTTCAAAGGTCAAAGACTGGTACAAGCAGACCTCGTCTTCTTTGCAATAGTATACCTGAAATGATCGCATTCTTGTTTTATATTTAGCTCAAAATGTGCAACATGCTAAAGCAAGGTTAAGACACCACCACATTATTTTTTTGATCCAGTTGTAACGGACACTGTTTTGGTAGACGGAAAATTGTGCTAGCTGTTATTAATTGCTACTTGAAAACATAAAAATCAAGCAACAATGTCCAAGCACGTGCTAAAGAGGTCAAATTGCCAATATGGCAAATTGAAGCAACTGATGCTTCATTTAGCTCGAAACATTGTCGGGCTTCTTCATGAAATTTGAGACATTATTATCAGCCAGAAGCATCCATAAAATTGGTGTTAGATAGACTAGCCCATGGCTTAGGGAAGCAATTGAAAATCAGAAACTTGAGCAAACTAAAGTCCACCTTAAATGATACATTCTACAGATAAGTGTACCTTGCAATAAACTCTGCCAGTGGATGATGAAGCAGAAGATCTTCTGAAGTGCACTACTGCTGAACCTTCTGGGCTGAGATTTCCCTCCACGGAATCGACCACAACAGCATCATCTGGATCAAAATCTATGCTAAATTTACTCTGTGCTTCCTGCATTTTGGTAGAAGGCAGCAAATTCCATGAAGCAAACAAGCATAAAGGATGTCATTAACGTGATAAATTCCATGGTAGCAAAAGGTTGTTCCCCTTTTTTAATTCAGCTCATTCAGGAAAGAAAGAAAGAGAACCTTTGAGAAATGGTATCCTTCAGGTACTGAGATTCTTAAGTTCAATATACCCTCATTGGATGAACCACCATTAACTACGACAGTCAGTGCGTCAGCTCCAGATCGTCGTCTAAGGCGCTTCAAAGATCTGGATCTAAGTGGAGGCTGCACTCCTTTCAACTCTAGAGTAAGAACTTCAGCTTCTGACTTGTTCAGGTCTAAGTATCTTATCACACTGTTATTTGTATCTGCTATGTATAATCTTCCTAAAGATACATAGAAAAGAGTCAAATACAAGTTTAACTGATAAAAATGAATATTCAGATACATATAACTGCTATTATTTGAATAAAAGATGTGAAAAAGTTGCTCTAGTTTACTGATCAAAATTCAGTGTGTACAGACAATGCAGTTCCAGATCTTTGTTTCGGTCTATCAAGTAGTTGGTAAGCAAAACCATAAAACTGAACGAAAGTTGAACAAAGGTATGGTCTAACTGAAAACATCGGACTTGGATCTCATATTCTACCATGATAGGGCCATTTTTTGCTTCAACTAGACAGTTGAGACTAGAATTCCTCAATTGATTGAACACATTGTAAAAGTATTACTGAAGCTTAAACAATTGAATACCCAAGTGGTCGAAAGTGTTTTATCATCCCAGTCTTTCTCCCAAGTTTCTTCTCTTATGCTTTTTTCTGCTGTCAATTCCCAAAGTTCCAACTAAAACACCAAAGAAGTATAGGTGACAATGGCCATGTTTGACACCAATACCCATTTCATGCTCTGTCAAGAGATGTAGGCGCCTAGTTAAGACGTGTTCATACAGGACTGATCAACTACAAACAACTGCCATGCAAAAGTAGCACTCGTATGGTTTCTTGCTGGTGCAGCTTAAGATGAGGATACAAAAATTAAGCCTGATAGAGCTCATGAACTTTTTGAATTTTAAGGGGAAAGCAAAGTAGGTACTAGGTATTATCATCTGAACACAGGACGGACAAGATTTCAGATAATTAATGCTCTTGAAGGTGAAGATGCAACATTAGTCAAACATCAAAGAGCTATTATCCTATTTAACTCGTGAGGTAAACTTTTGAGGGTAGACCACAATTTTCATTGAGATTAGTAGTGCCTTTTGTTCCTGCAAAGTTTCATGCGAAATCTGTGAATGAGCAATCAGTCAAATGACATCGTACACAGAGGAGAGGGTACCATTTTCCGCTTCAATAATTCCAGATGGCTCTGAGAACTGCAAGAAAAGAAAAGAGAGAAGAAATCACCAACTGCCGCTGAGGGATCTACTGGCAGTAAAAATAATGCTGTCTTTAGTATAACAGTTTAAGAATAGAAAAGAACGATATCCTTCTCATAGTGAAGCTTTAATGGAACAAAATTGTAGGACTATGATAATTACTGTATTAAGAAATAGCGAAGTTTTGTTTAATAAGGTAAAATTATTATGATTGTTGCAGCGAGGGGAAACCCATATATAAGTACACAACAAAAAAGGAAATAGTTTTGCACAGATTAGAGGACAATTAATGTTCTGTCAACTTTCGGAGCACGTTTGAGGTCCCAGCAAGTGTAGGTCCAAGAAAGCGTAGATGATTGGGTGGTCTTTATAGAAGTACAATTTTGCTTGGTCAGTATTTATTGGATGTACTTCTAGGATTATCTTTCCGAATTGGGTGTCTTTTACAACGCAACCTCTGCGCTCACCGCACAGCCTCACCCTGACCTCAACCATCCAAAACAATACAGTAACAGATATAGCATTTCAAGTAAAGAGAGAGTTTCGGAAAAGTCAGCGGTGCTGGTAGTCTTAAACTTTTATAAATTATAAATTGGTTTCTTACTTGGAACTACACACATAAGCAGCTTCAAAAGAAATTTGACTTGTCAAAGATTCAAATAGAATTGTAGAAAACTTCCCATCATCTTAATTTTTAACATTGAGAATTTGACGTCCATTTTCATCATACCATTACGAGCAGATTTTTTTTATAACCCCAACCAGCAAGGTGGAAGTTCAGGCAGCCAACCAACTGAAGAAATGGCACCAAGACCTCCCTAAATATGGGAGACTCTAATGTTGATCTAGTTCCTTCCTATCTTTTGTACAGAATATTCCAAATCTGCCTAGCAACTATAAGCTCATGCACTTCATAAAACATCCAACTTTTTAGAAGCCAAGTGGACAATCGTTTGACACAACTATTCGTGCTGGATTTACCTAAGGATCACTTACATTTTGAAAGATTACTCTGCTAATGTGTCATCAGCCTATTATGTCCATCATTTTGGTAAAATAATATGTCTATGGCGTGATACTAGTTATTTATTCCCATGCTAATGCTATGAAGTGCAACATATATGTGGGCATAAAATGTGCTCGCGTGCTGTAATTATTCCTCATAATACATAGACACATATATGTTAACATCATAAGATACTTTTGGGTGCAATGAATATCAATCAATGTAACAATATTGTCCAGGACCAATATAGTAAAAAAAGATATATAAACTACTTCCAACCTGAGCTGCCACTGCCGCTCCATCTTTGAAACCTGCTTGACCAACACCGGCTAATGTAGTCACCCTTCTACTAACTGGATCTAGTTTCTTAATCTGGCAAGTTAAACAAAAGCAAAAAAGGTTCCAACTTACTTGAGATGTTTTCTTGTTACAGAAACAAAACAAGTAGTGCCCTAATTGAAAGCAAGAGAATGGTGAAACTTTTCAAACTTTAACACTTCAGTAATGTTCTTCACACAGGCAATTGTTCCTTATCTGCCATTGGGCACAACAATTTCAGCAGATAATATTTTATCTCCACATGAATTTTTGTTTTATTGTTATATTTTATCAACACATAAATTACAACATATAATTAAAATAAATCACTTTGGAAAATTCCTCACATAGTCAAGTTCTGATTACTAATTAGCTTTGACTTCTCAATCATAATATTATTCAAAAAGAGGAAATCACGAACATCATTGTAGCATGTACCATTGTTGACATATGCTATTCAGACTCCTATTAAGTAATATTCCTAGTGGTTGCAACTCCTCCCTTCACTACAAGGTTCAATCACACCAAAGGCTCTTCCCTCTTCTATCTTCTCCTTCCCTCTTTTTTGGAGAAAAAAGGTGTAAGTTAATATCATGAGCTTTTTATCAAGTCCAAATGACTTGAAAACAAAATGAAGGTTATCCAGATTATACTAGGACCAACACACAAGTCCCTAGTTCGCCCTTCATTCATTTGAATGGCATTGTAATAAAACCAAAGAAGGTTGTTATGATCCTAGTTCGCCCTTCATTCATTTGACTGGCATTGTAATAAAACCAAAGAAGGTTGTTATGATGGGGGTAGAGAGAGAGAGAGAGAGAGAGAGAGAGAGAGTGACAAGTAGTAAATTTTCGGGAGATGGTGAAAGAGGAATATGTTTTAACCATCACATTTGTACATTCACTCCTAAAAAAAACAAATTAAGAATGGGGTTAGGCAACCTAAGCTGATGATAACCATCAAGTTAATTGCATTTAATGTTTCTTCCCTTTGAGGTCCGTCTTCCAAAGCACGTCTGGTTGGTCTTCTCTACTTGAATAATATGTTGAAAGTAGAAGAAACGTATACCAATATAGTTATTCAGAATTAGTTTGACAATGGAATATCACATCATAGTTTAATTTAGACTAAGAAATCATTTACATTTTTTTCTGCACTGGTGAAAAGTAAAATAAGATAATTTTCCTAGGAGAAGTGAGTCAAACATAATTAGATGTCATAAAATTGTGTCACATATGGAGTAAATATTTACTGTCAAAAACTCGCCAGATAAGTACCTTGTGATTATAAGAATCTGCAATATAAATTTGACCATCCTTTCCACATAAAACACCTAATGGATGTTGAAGAAGTACTTCAGAGCCTATTCCATCATGGTCTCCGAACTGCAGGGGTAAAGTTACTTTAACAAATTTTGTTCTGCCACAAATGTGACCTAAGTATACTAGAGAAATGCAAATCTGGTGCTGTTGGTTTCAAAGAGAAATACCTTAAACAAGTTTTCCGCGAAAACTGGATCACCACCAGCCAGTAATCTTGAACCTCCTGTTCTTAGATCAACTGCCCGAATGGAGCTACTCTCACTATCAGCAATATATGCCTCTTTTAGATCTACAAACACAGGTAAATCAACTGTATCAAAGGAAAAAAGTAAAGACCAAACACCAGTAAAACAATTTATGACTTGTTAAAAGAATTACCGCGTGATAATGAAATCCCAGAAGGTTGTGCAAATGACGTGGTTGTTGAGCTTTAACATGCCAAGTAAGAAGAGGAACATAACAGTAGTCAAAATTTATGCAACTTAGTCTAAAGCGAGTCGTGAATGATATGAAATGTTGTCACAACTAAACATACAAGGACAAGCCATACAATGAAAGAAGCTCAAAGCTTAAAATTAAAAGGCTAAAAGGTACAATGTGAGTTCCTCCTATCCAAAACACATTGGTTTTTTCCCTGTTTTCTTTTGATTGCAAGCTTCCTGCTGATTCATGGAGATCAATTATTTTCACCAAATGTTACTAGGAAGTAATAGTTCTAACCCTACGCTAAGTAGCAGAAAAGAAAACTTAGATAGCTGATGTTGAATCAAATTATTGCAAGGAAGATATCCAGAGCACATTATCAAAACAAAGAAAAGCATCGGAAATATATATTTCTTGGAGTGTGGGTTCTTGCGCAGATTTTTGTACTCTTCATGTTCTAATATATTAAGAAACCGTTTGGCCATGAAAAATGTTTGTTTTTTTTTTTTTTAAAAAAAGAAATTGAAAAACTTGTTTGTCATGAAATGTTGTCAGCTTTTGAAGATTCTTTGAAAAACCAAAAAGTGGTTTTGACTACTTTTTTCATGTTCAAAAACCATCTTCACCACCTACAAAACTTCAACTTTTTTTCAACTAAAATTCATGTCCAAACACAACTTCAACTTTCAAACACGATCTTTCAACTCAACTTTATAAACACTTTCTCAATCAAATATTTGATATCTATGGCCAAACGACTACTAAGTTATATGTTAATGTAAAAATTCAAAACTTGGTTCCAAGTTTATAGTGAAAACTTAAAGAAAATTTGATGTTAAAATTCCGGCTTTAGCATGTACTTTTACAATTTGTCCCATCTGCGTGTACACCTCTCCAATAGCTCAGTCCATAACCTCTTGCTGTTTTCTCAAAAATGAGAGGAACAATCATGAAACCTATGGACAATTCAAAAGAAGAAACATATCCATGCGGTCATCGATTGTAAGTGCGCCGATAAAATTACAATTCAAGTGCAGAGCAGTGAAGCAAAAAGCATGAGCTTCAGTTCGTTTCTGTCTCTGCTTGTTGATCAGTGCAAGAAAGACGTCTTGACATCAGCTGTCCTCCCTCACTCTAGATTAACATACAGATCGTCTTCTTTTTGTTTTTATCAAAAGGAGGAAAAAGTACCTCTTCTCAAAAAGGATCCAAAAGCTAAAACTTAGAAAATTCATTAAAAGAAAGTGTGTAAGGACTATACAGATGATACATCCACAATCAATCGATCAACTACCTTTGAATCCAATATAAACAACTAGCATAATAAATCAGCAGTCTGCTGTAACTCCAGTTTACCGAACATTCAGGCAGAGACATATATTACCTTGATCCATTCAAATTTCTCTCGAAACCATTCCCACTGAAAGCTCTTGTAACCCCATCTGATGTCTTGTGCTCCCAGATCTGATGCTGACCGGCCATTGCAATGTAAACAATTTCATTCTCAGGCTCAAAGCAGACATCCCAGGGAGAGTTGAGAAGCTAAAGACATGACCAATAATGTTCAGTTTCAGAGAAGAAGGATGATTGAGTACACTAAATTTGAAACTGATCAAAGAGAGAGTGATTAAACAAGAGAGTGTCATGGCACTATACAAGTTTCCAGAAATCATAAATTTGATCCGAGTCTTGCCTGAGTGGTTCCAGTTCCTCCCCCTTCATAATCAGAACCTTTTGTTCCATTACCAGCAAGGGTCTGCACTGTCTCATTCACAAAGTCAATGACCCTACATAGTAGAACCCAACGTGTTAAATCTGAAAACTTCATTGAATTTTTCAGGCAAAGAATTTTCCATTCGAACTACCTTTTGATATTGACTTTATCTTCTCATATTTCACTTCGACTAACAAAATATGCAACTCAAATTAACTTATTAATCCACATGTATCATCAAACTGTTTCATGCAAAACTACTACAACAACAACAACAACAACATACCCAGTATATCCCACAGGTGGGGCCTGGGGAGGGTGAGATGTATGCAGACCTTATCCCCACCAAGGTGGAGAGGCTGTTTCCGATCGACCCTCGGCTGTTTCATGCAAAACTGAGACACATAAATCCATTTCAGAGCAAAAATTTCCCATTTTTAAAAAAGGATATAAAACGCATATCAGAAAAGTAGTCTTTAATTTCATAAGACTGGAGAACAAAAATTCTTCCATGCTAACAAAAAGATTGGGATTAGATTCCAATTTACCCTTTGGACCATCCAAGTTTCCTGGTAATATCAGTATAAATAAATCCACAATGTTAATGTATCCTTCTTAACTTCTCAAAGATGAAGACATAAGCATCTGATAAGAGGAAAATATGCATGGAAATGGATAATAAGAAAATAAACAATAGATGATACAATCATTTAAATATGAAAAAGAAAAACATATCTCTTGCCTCATAGAAAAAATATCTCAAGTACCTTAAAGCATGGTTTTCAGTATCTGCCACATATAAGAGGTTTTTCTTCGCATTGTAAGCCAGACCCTGAAGGGATTAGATTTAAGGTCTGAGATCAATTTTGAAAAAAGGGGAAAGTTGATAAATCCAATTTTATTAGAGAACCAATAATGTTACAACAATTACCTGCGGACGATTGAATGTGGCATTATCAAAGTTACCATCAAGAAGACCCTCTGCTCCTGTGCTTCCAACTTGGACAAGAAAGTTTCCTTCTAGATCAGTTACCACCTGTCCACACGTGAAAATTGTCCCATATTACTTATTCTACAATCAGCTCATAGAGAGAGTGTGGCAAAGAGAAAAAGACTAATAAGATCATATGGAAGCATGAAGAACCAGAACACATGTGATACTAGCAAATCCCACCAACTCAGATAAGTATAGTACATGCAGGAAAGGTATGATATTCCAAAAACCATTAAAAAGAAAATCAGGCATGCATTCTCGAGACTAGACAGAGTCAGAAGTAACTGAAACGGTAAGAAGAACCAAAATGGATATAGAAGAAAAGCACAATTTTTCCTACACCGCTTCTTAGTCCTCCATACAGAAGGAACAAGTTTCAAAAGAAAAGCACAAGTAAAAGAAACAAAATGTACAACTCATATGAACATAACTTGCAAATATTTCCTTTTTCCTTTTCTAGGCATTTTTTCCATCTTCCACATGAATTTTGATTCTACCACTGTTCACTAAGAAAATTAAATGGACGAGAAACAGAGAGAGTAGGTTTCTGCTCTCTGCATCAAATCTTTAGGGCAGAGAATAGTCCAAGTGCTCCCAATCTTAATTCTTTGTTCTGTCATCATCAATTTGCATAAAAAGGAGACTGCTAAAGCTCTCAACCTTATTTCCAATACAAAAGTTTGACATCACCCACTCTTCATGAGCAGGAAAAATGTTAACATGTTAACTCTTCACCCAAAAAAAATGTAAATGACCATAGGATATCTACATGGAACAGTGTTCATGAAATACAAGAACAGACAGCAAACACTAGCTGCAGTTCATGCATGCGAAAATTCACAATAATATAATAACAGTACAGAGAACAAAGGAGAGGACAGAGAGGAAGAACCTACTATTCGATTATGATTGCTGTCTGAAATAAATAGCCGGTTGTTGAGGACATCAACTGCCAGCTTACCCGGAAACTTTAATGGAGATGTTAACAAGCGGGGATCATTATCTTTCTCCAAACGCAAGGGAATGGGTGTGCTATCCAAGAGCTTCTTCCTACCATAGAACAGAAGAGCAGCCTCGACTAAATAATCAAGATCCTACAACCAAAGCAAAAAGAATTGAAATGACCGTAAGTTCTTGTCAATAATCTTCACTAGCAACTGCCAGAGACTATATTGATTAGAAAAGATTGTAGGGCATTCACAGTGGAGTTACGGAATGAAAAAAAAAAGTGACCTTGTGTCATCTCTTTAAAATAATAACACTTCGCCAACCTATCTTACACAAAACTTATATTATCAAATGTTTGAAATTCAGACGATGATAAAATACCAGATTGAGGTCACAGGCCAGGGCTGCCAGCTCCCCAAAGAATCAGCCTCTGATCTGGTCAGTATTCCACTCAATTTAAAGAAATTATGTAGTATATTCATTTTTTTCCCTTTCCACATTTCCAACTTTTTACTTTATAATATAAGTTTTTGTGTAATATAGGCTGGGGAAGATGGAAGGGTGTCATAGTAGCTGCTCTCTCCCTCATGAAATTTTTATTATCCCGTTGGCCACTGTCTTAG
The DNA here is from genome assembly GCA_029990575.1 of Petunia axillaris subsp. axillaris. Classification (NCBI taxonomy): domain Eukaryota; kingdom Viridiplantae; phylum Streptophyta; class Magnoliopsida; order Solanales; family Solanaceae; genus Petunia; species Petunia axillaris. The sequence continues at coordinate 27,368,878 of JARKNS010000010.1, read as the reverse complement.
TTCCCCAAAAAATGCATCACCATTCACCAGCTCACACTTCCAGGTGTATTGGGTTCGTAATTCATTACATGCTAATTATGAATATTGACCAAGCTTCACAACTAAATTGCTTCGAAAAATTTCAATAACGAATGCTATATAGGATTTGACTAATCCTAACCGTGTAGTTAAGGTGGAAAAAAGAACCAAGCACAACTCTTGATTATTACATAAAGATGTGACAAGAAGAAAAGAAATCGACTTATAAGTGAAGGACTACTCTTCCATTTCTGTTTGACATTTTTACCGTGCATAAGAATTAGAATGCTGAGCTGCAATGTCCAAATCACAATACTAAAAACCATTTCCTAGGGACAACTATGTAAAACCAGTTACCATCTCTAGATACTTTTAAGTCATCTTATCCATTACTCTCTCTATTCCATTTTACGTTACAGACCATTTCACTCAGCACAAGTTATAGATGTTATTAACTTGTATATAAGAACTAATGAGAGAATACTAGAGTAATAGTTTAAAATGTGTTTTATAGAAACAGCATATCACCAAAATACAAATTTGATTAGTTAATGAATTTGAAATCTTGACACGGGTGTAAGTTGTGAAAAATAGTAATATTAGAGTATGTTGTCAAATTTTGGGACATCCAGAAACAGAAAATTTCTTAGTTTGCGACAGAGAATAAGGACAGAGGGAGTATACAGCTAAGATTTGATCCAAAATAATGAGGATTTTCAATAAGAGATCTAAAAACATATCCCTCCGAAATAATTGTTGGCTTTTCAACGTTAGGAAGTCAAATGGGAAAAACTTCTCCCAAAACGGGAAAAAGTTAAATGGCAGATGGAGATTTGAAGGAACTGAAAGATAGCATATTCTCTCAAAATTTTGCTTTGCTAATGTAATTAGAAAGGTGTTTAAGAATAGTGTATTATATCAGTTGTCAATTTAATACGAGAACCATTTCCATCATCTCATCATGAATGTATTAGGTGATTCCTATGTATACACTACTATTGCATGAAACATAAAAGAAATAGGAATTCATCAGAAACCTTTCTACGACCTTCGCCAGCTACTTGTGCCAAGAGCTTGCCATTTGGGCCAACAAGAGCAAATGTCGGCCATGAATTCACACCTAATTCCCGCCATAAATTCATTTCCCCATCATTGACAACCTGATCATTCAAAAGAGGTTAAAGAAAGTATTTAACATAAAGAAAAAAACAGGAAGAAGGAGAGATGCCCTCAATTTTATGAGACAGCCCCAGGTTTTTCAATAATAAGCAGAAACAAAGATGCTTTAAGTTTTGTGCACATTTTATGTTGCTTCCAAGTGTTCATTTCTTGGGGATCTAATAGCTGGGTTGTTCAAGACCAAGCAGGTAAGTTGTCCTTATCAGAAAGAATCGTCCCACGTAAAATCAGTAACACTCCAACTCAAGTACAAGTACTTACAGGATGAGTGATTCCATAGCGTAATACAGCACTTCGAATGGCTTCAAGATCCTTCTCGTTGTCAAACTTAGCCGAATGCACCCCCACAACCACAAACTGCAAAACTAACAATTGCTCAGCTACTATGATTGAGAAGTGTGTATGCAAACCTTCAGAAGCAACTATAAACAAAAAGAATAAGATTGATACAAAAGTTAGCTTCCTCTTTTATTTCCTTTTTTTTATAAGTAATTTTAGCTTCCTCTTAAATGAAGCCTATCATTAAGCGAATATAGATCAAACTTTGCTTGGCTCTGCAGTGTTAACTTCCATTCTTTTTTTCCCTTTTCCCAAGAGAATATCAGAAAAGATTTCAGAGTAAAAGATATGAAGATTGAACTTCATATACAATTAGATGACACCACATTCCTTCAGCTCAAACCCAGCAAACATATCTGATTATGGAAGCAAGAAAGGGGCATGAGAAGAAAAGTTATCTTTAATTCATTTCACATGTATGAGACTGGCTATCATTTAAAGGTCATGCTGTCCGTGATAGCTTCAGGTTCTTTGTTTCTTAGTGCTTTATCCTACAGTGGTTTGACCTGTCAGTATTAACTTAATTAGAAAGATCACAAAATAACGCATATAAAAGCTAAAAGCTTATTGAATTTCCTTCTCCTTTGACAGCATTGCAATTTTCTCAAAACTCATTTGATGCCTTTTCTTTTGCTATTTTTTGCACAAAACCAAGTTTGAATATGTTACAGATGCTGGATATAGTACAATACTGGGATGTTATATACTAACTAATAGATCACTGCATGGATTTCAGTCAACAATCTAAAGCATAACAAACTCAAACAAAAACAAATTATTTAGAGCATTTGCTGCCCAGAAAAGAATATTAGATCAGCACAGATACAATACTAACAAAGACAAACCCCACGGAAGTGCAATCTAGAGAGCATTTTGTTAGTACCATAAAAGTATCTTAACTTGGCCCTTGCAAAAAGAAATGTTCTTTGAACAACTACTTTTTAGAGAAATGTTCTTTCTAGATGAGTTCAAAACAAAATCCAAACCAGCTAACTCGCCCCTAGCCCACCATAATAAGCTTCTTTAACTTTATTTTCCTTTTACCCCTGAAAATTTACCTCTGTATCAGTACACCTCTATCTAATGAAAACCTCTGATTGTCTCTAGTTCCTACATGAACTAGCATGCATGAGCATGTAAGTCCTGCCAGAATTAGATAACATTAACATGCTCATTAAACTGAAAAGAACACGGTTAAGATAGGTATACCGGGATAATATGAGAGAAATGATTGAGGTAATTCGTCAGATGAGCAACTAGTCATAGACAGAATGTATTTCATGAGGCAGCCAATAAAGCTGAGATTGAAACCGTAAAGGTGAGATGGTGAGAGGACAATCTTACTGGCATATCTTTATATTTTCTTTCAAGAAACTCCAGATCTGGCAGAACATGCATACAATTAATGCAGCAGTAAGTCCAGAAGTCCAAGAGAACCACTTTTCCTTTCAAATCCTGCGCAGACAGAGAAATATTTAAGGAACAGGTGCGTAGTAATAGCATGGCTTATCCATTTCCTGATAAATATATGCAACTTAGACATACCTCCAACAAACAATAACATCAAAAGTATTATTCAGCAGAATAGATAATTTTCAAATTCATAGAAGGTATAGGTTATTCGTGGTTGTCACAAAAAGCTTTTTCTAACCAATGCCGTGTTCAGAAGATCCTAATATCACCTCAAGAAGAAAATATGATGATCTATTAAAAATATAACAATATGGTATGAAACAATATATAATGGAGTTATTCCGTAGGAATCTCTCCTCCAAGTTTCAAGAATATTATGCACACCACAAGTAGTCAAAAGAAAACATCATTCAGAAGATTTCAAAACCAGCAGCAATGGATAACAAAAGTTTCCAGAAGAATATTTACATCAATAGCGGAGAATGGAAAAAGAAAACATAAATATGCATATATACGAGAACAAGTCATAAGAAAAAAAAAGATGCCAGAAGAAGCAGAAATGAAAGATATAAATATATAGTTACCCTGCGTAGCTGAAGGGGAGCTGTATTAAGCCAATCAAGTTTAGATGGGAACTCAGGCACAATAGTCGTAGATTTCCTAGTGAAATGCAGAACATTAAACATAACGTTAGTCAGGAATCCACAATAATCAAAGATAAGATATCAAGAATGCAGGGAATCCCGAGTTGCCAGAAAGCATAAGTGATACTAATATAATTTGGGAAGTCTACAGCATAATTTACATTTCAAAATACATAAGAGGGCTACTGTTTACCTGGCGTCCACATCCGAAATATAGTTTACAAATTGTTGAACCCTCTGTGAACGGGATGCGTCTGTAGCGGCAATAGACTAATAAAAGTTAATCTTCTTCTATTATTATAAATGTACCAAATAGAAAGGAACCAAAAAAGAAATCCCAAACTTCATAAAAAATAGATAGAAGCCACACTGGAAATGCCCAAAAAATGTGATGGAGAGAAGTTTCAGCAACAAGAAGAACAGAAGTATGGGACAATGAAATTTGAAGAGAAAAGATAACAAATACTTCAATGTAAGAGGAAGACCTTCTTTCTGTTCAAAAGGAGGACTGCCAGTGCCAAACAACAAGTTCCAAATAGCTTTTGGAGATGCATATTGCATTGCCTGCATAGGACAGCAGCTTGCAAAGATGACCACCAAATCAGGTAAAACCGAAGCAAATTAAAAGGAAGCTTTAGATTTCTTTCTCCTTCAATCTGCTTTTTAATGTTTATACCTTCCAGTTTGTAATAGTGAAGAGGAGACAGGATGCAGCGATTCCTAAGCTTCCATATCGCACAACATTTCGTCTGGTAACCTGCACCCTGTCCATAAATTATTTCTGCAACCTCACTACAACATTATACCAAATGCCCTAAATGGTCATCTCATAAGCCATGATGAGACGAGCCCTTTTTGGGGACAAAAGTATCCCACTCAAGAATTCAGATAGCTGAAAGTGTACTATATTGTGCCATTATGGATATTCTTACTTATCAAAAAATATATTAATATTGTGCCATTATGGATATAATAGAGCACATTGACATTTATTAACAAATGGAATCATAGGATGCCACCAGATTTTGCCTAGGGATGCTAAGATCAGACCAATTACTTTTTCCGGAAAAAAAAAAGAGAGAGAGAGAGAGAGAGAAAAAGGAAAAATTAAAACATGACGCTTGGTTTATACTAATAAAAACAGAGAATGTTCATCAGAAAATAATAATGTAACAGCAACTTCAGCGCAATAAGGGGTTGTAAAAGCCTTATAAAAGGCAGGTAGTTCACTGCCAAACAGATAAATTGACAGTTTGAACATCGAAATCTTGAAAGCTTTCTTACTAATTTGATTGTCCATAGAGCTTCCACACCCTTACATTCATGTAAAGTCCACACAAAAGGTGTGGTGAAGGATTCCTAAAGGAGCCCCCCTCAGAAGGAGATGGAGCTGTCATCCTTCTTTGATTGTTTGATTGGAATAGATAATAACATATACAAGTCCAAGTAGATTACTCTTATTAAAATTAAATCACACTAAGGTGAACCACCAACCTAAAGAGTGGCTGCTTAGCTTGGGTCTTGAACATTCAGAATACGCTGGGTACTACCATTAGAGCTTTAAATGAATACTGGTAGGCTGGATGTCCAGCAGATGGACAAAGGAGATATGGCAAATGGATCTTTTGGAATCACATTGGTAGATAGGAAGGGCTTCCTAAAAGATTGAACATTCTCTATTGCCAGTATGCACTGTTCTTAGCAATTTAACATAACCCAGGTAGGTATAAGTTTAAGAAAAGTATCCGACAGACAAAAAATAGGAATGTGAAAAAGAAGAATGATGAATCTACAAATGTATACAGATTCCAAGTTATTAGATATCAATAGTGGCCATGACGGCGCACATGATCTGATTTAGATGATCAAGATATTGATTGCTCTTACCCTCCAATTGAGGATACGGCGCCACTGGAGGGATAATTATCCAGCACTGCCATACTCTCTGTCCTAATCGATTCAGGGGAAGTGAGAGCCAGATCACTCATGGATTGAGATTCCTGCACCATCACATCTGCAATGTTTTTCATCGTGTCATTTTATAGTAAGCATAGAAAGGCAGCCACTATTAACCACAAATGAGATGTTAGGGAAACACTAGAACTAGAAGCTTTACATATACCAAGTGAAAGACGCTATTTAGCAGCTAAACCATACAACTTGAGGGCGCAAAGAACAGGAAAACCTTTAATAAGTAATAAAGTCATTACAAGAAAGAGTTTACACGCAAGTTTTTTCATAAAAGACACGAAAGAGATTCAGCATTCTACATTTGCCAATGGTACAAGAAAAGGTCATTTCTTAACATGTTGGTGGACTACATACTATGGCTACCAGAGCCACCATTGAGGATATCTTCAAGCGAGATCTTGCTTATCTCATTTCTGATGAGTGATGGCTCCGCTGATTTTAGAGCATCTTCTGATAGTGTTGTTGTCACAGCTATACATCTGCAAGTAGGTCAACATACTTAAGAATGTAGAAGAAATGATTCAAAATAATTACTAACATGAGATCCATAGAGGCAACATCAGAATGATGCCAATATAATTCAGTTGACAGATGCAACAAATGAAGAGGAAAGTCCAAGTAGGTTTGGTGGTACCAACAACTTTGAATGAGTGTATATGGTCCAAATATATAAAGTAAAAGAAAAGGCACTCAATTGCAAATACCTCATTTTTGCAGCTTTGGCAGCTTGTACTCCAGCTAAGGCATCTTCAATCACAATACACTGCCAACATAGAGGATCAAGATAATGTCTAGCAAGGTCAGCAAACAGAATACTGATCTACTTGACACATTAAAACTTCATCAGTCTCGAATGATGAACCTTCAGCAAATGCACCATGAACATTTTATAAAAGAATGATGTATAACCACATTTAGAAAATTTTAATTCAACTGAGCCTCTCTTTTACATCCAGAGAATTTTAATTTTCAACCTCAAAAATAGTAGTAACATATTTATATTGTTGCCAGTATCTTTTTCTGAGCATTTCTTATTTTGTTTTTTACTCAGTATCTTTTTTTCTTTTTTTGGTTAGATTTGTTTTCCAGGAAGCTTCATCTGATTCAGGCATAAGTGGATAATATCGTAGGGAAATCTCACTTAAACAAAATGTGAATGCAAATATCGATGGTATCTTAGGCGACTACAAGTTTCTCATCAGGTTAGATAGCATACCACAGCTAAGTGTCTAATAAGAAGAAATTGTAATGGGTGGTATGAAGCAGTACAGTTCATTCTGGAAACTACCTCACTAGTGGGAACATCAAGAATCCGTGATGCAGCCAAGAAAATATCAGGAGCAGGCTTCAAATTTTCAAAAGCATCAGCAGATACAATTGCATCAAACCTGTAAAAGAAACAAGATATGAGGTCAAGAATAAAAAGTTTTTTTTATATAAGTAAATGAGGTCGAGAATTAAAAAAAAAAGATAAGTTAAGCAAAGGAGAGCTCATCAGATTTTACACCCTCGCTTGTAAAACCACAGTAAAGTACTCTGTTCTCCCAAACTACATTATCAACAAACTTATAATGCATGTGTTTGCACACATTAAAATGTATGTACACTACCATGTGCCCAGAAACCCAACACTTCTGACAATTTCTTCCAAGAGCTAGGACCATCTTCGAGATATATGCTCCTTTATATGGACAACCAAGATATTAGCACGAAGAGACAAGTTGATTTATCCCCACAAGTGGGATATCACTGAGTATGTTGTTGTTGTTGTTTAGACAAGTTGATTTAGGAACCAATTTAATTTCTAAAGTTCAAATTATCATGATATACAACAATGAGAGAGTCACAGAAGTATCTATATCTTGAAGATCCAAGAACAACATTTGGGAGTTTAAGCTCCTGATTGCATTGCAAGAGATTCTTTAATTCAACAACCAGTTATGTCCAGCAATGCCCTCGGCAGAAGTTATACACACAAAGCCAAGTATCTTAGGAGTACATATCAGGTAACGCGCTGCAATAAAACATTTCTATAATGACAAAATAAAATAAACTTCTTGCTATGTGTTGATCCAGTACAAGCCAGTATCTCTTGAATGTTGATTATAGAAAGATTTAGTGGTAAATATTCACAGCTAAAGCACATTATGTTAACTCACATCGTTATTGGTAAACCCGCTGCAGCCAAGTTTGCATCAACTTTAATCCGGTCAGCACTAGATGCAACAGCAACTTTGAGACCATTGCTTTTACACTGTTGTACCATATAGCCAAATCAATGAAAAGCAATAAAGCAGAAAGAACAAGATCATATAGTCAAGTTGCATCACAAGTTCCATACCCCTTTTTTTTCATAGTAACATCACAAGTTACATACCTGAGAGACAAGTTCAAGTGCACCAGGGAAACCTATTCCAGAATTCGGTTTTGCATACTACAAATGATTGTCAGTTTTGGGGTAAGTTACTATGAAAGAAAAGAAAGTAATTTGAGAGTGGACCTTCTGAAACATATGAAATTTTAATCACCTTTTCTAAATATATCTCAAAAAACCTCTTCTTTGCAGACTCGGGATCAAACCCTTCAACACCCTTAGCAGAAGCAACACCACCTAAGAATTTTGCTTCACCTGATTTATTTCGAGGACAAAAAGAAGATGAATTTATAAGGAAACTTTACAGAAGTAGCTGGCCTAGTCTAAATACATAAAATATACACGTAAACAAATATTATTTATGAAATATACATGTCTTATACAAAAAATGACAATTGTTTGTTTAAGTAGCCTAACCACCGGGATACATAAATTATACACTTCTTAAATATTCGACATGAAATATATATGTCAACAACATATCCAGTGATATTCCACAAGTGGAGTCTGGGGAGGGTGAGATGCACGCAGACCTTATTCCGTCAAGGTGGAGAGGCTGTTTCGGTAGACCTAGGCTAAAACAAATATTTTCGAAAACATATTTTTGAAAAATGAGATATACATGTCTTCTACAAAAATAATCTATTTAACCAGAGAGTGTAAAAGGACAGTCTGGTGCACAAAACATGTCGCGATCACGCAGGTTAACTACAATGTAATGATCAATTAAAAACTAAGTGAATTTACCCATGCCCATGAAAGGAACAAAATCTTCAACGGTAACTTGAACACCCATTTCAGCAAAAAGATCAACAGCAGCTCTTCTAGAAGGATCCTCACTATTACATAACACTCCATCCATATCAAATAACACAGCTGACACTTTCCCCCATTCGCTACCAACTTCTGATACATTCTTTTGTTCCAATTTTTGACAAGCATTAACCTTTAAACCCATATTTCTTGACTCAAATTCCAAGATTCTGTAACTTTTTGAATTAAATTGAAATGAAAATTTGGATGTTGAGTTGAAAAGTGTAGAAAGTCTTGTTTTAGAAAATTTATAAGTGGATAATGGAGAGTGTGTAAGCCTCAAAGCCATTTTTTTTTTTTTTTTTTTTTTTGGGGCTTTGGTAATGTTTCAACTGAAACCTTAGAGAAGTTGTTTGGTTGTTATTTGGGTGGCGGGGAAGGGGATTCAGTTGTGTTTTGTGTGATTGGACTATTATACCCTTTTATCCAAGTTTGATATGAGGGTGGTTTTGAATGGATAATCAAAATTGGGGTGGCATTTTGTCTTTTTCCTTTTTATTTTATGTGATGGACAATATTGGTTTCTTTATTGATTTTATAATTTTTTTTAATGAGAGTGTGGAACATATTCTGACAGTGACGTGTAAATAATTTCAAAAAAGTAAGTTCAGAAATGTTTTGAGAGGTGCATTTGATAGTATGAAAATTTAGAACTACATTTAAAGAAAAGAAATATAATAAGAACCATCTTAATCTAGTCAAGTTCTACTTCAACTCTAGTTTTCTCTTTTTCTTTTTTGTTTGTTGATTCATATCGTTTTTTACGAATTCGGAAGTACCGTGCATTCTGAGATAAAGTTAAGACAATGTCGTTAATAATTGGGGATACAAAATCTTTATACCTCCAGAAGCAAACAAACATATTGTATTGGATAAAAATCGACTTGTCTACGTGGCACCCCGGTAACATAATCTGGAGCTAACCAAACAAGTGTTGGCAAGTTGCGAGCCGATGTGAGTCATAAGTCGCCGAAGTCAGAAATCGAAGTTAACGACCGAGGAAAGGAAGCAAGATGTTTGCTTCGGTGAAATGTCACCTCGATTGATTGCAAGGCCATGCACTCGAAGCTAATAGCTTGAGCTTCGGTAAATAAGGCCGTCTTAGTAAAGAGTTTTCCCCTTATTTCGGCCCACTAACTCCATTACCTGAGAGGTTAGACAAGCAGAGCTTAATGAGAACGTGGTATCATGGCTTTGTACATCTATAAATAGCTTCTTATTTTACAATGTAACTATTCTGAAAGATATACCAAAACTCTGCCAAAATTTGTACTCAAGTCTATATATTGAAATATCAATCATTACGCATAATTACTGTTTTTTCTATTGTGATTTCGACTTTGATACATTGATTTGCTTATATTCGTGATCTAGATTCGATTTGTGTTCTAAGATCAGTATAAGCCAAATACACATACTAATAGATTGATGCACCTTCTACAAAATCTGTCATACGTCGCTGAGTACTGTGGCAGTCTACTCTTTACGGTCTTTATAATCCTTCACAGTCCGGATGTTGTTCCTTTGTGGTTTTTAGGAATCCACAACCTACTGCAAGTTTGATAGCCTAATGTAGCTTCCTTCTAGATCTTCCACGCAAATGTCAAACAGCAACGCTGAAAACTTTGGCTGATAACCTTCCAAACCTTACATGAATGTGATTCTCTGTTCTTAAAGATACCAATAAAATGAAAGGCAAACACGTATACTGATTGTGTGCCACTCATATAGTTTTACCAAGTTTTGGACTTTTAAGGGACACTAAGCTGTTTTGATGCAGCTTTTGTTAATCTTGGACCATGGAAGTAACATTTAAACTAACAAAAGTGTTTGTAATAAAGATTACTACCAAGTACCAATTAATATAAATAGCTAATATAAAGCTTATACATTCTCCCTAGATGCAAAAGTGGGTATTGTTTTATACAAAATCTATGGGAACTTCTCCTAACCAGAGGAGCACATGGACACTTTTTACAAAATTTGCAGCCACCAAAATGCATTTTTCATGTGCATATATATATGCCTCTAGAACCTAGATGTGCTGCTTCTTGACAAGCTAATAATTTCCAAAGACTAAGAGCTATATACATCCTCAAAATACCATGCTAAGGTTCCGAGGCACTCTCAGATGGAATCATAAAAAGCTGTACATACCCTTCAAAAACCACAAAGCAGTAGCTGCTAGCAACTGAAGCTCCATGGACACAACTAGGTAAAATGGCCCCAATCTATCTGAAATATGGGGTCACTTGGCTTGGCGTTGTTCAACATTTGTACTGTGGACTCAATAAAGGATTCATCAGGGATAATGTCGCTTCCAGCATCATCTTGCAAAGTCACATAATACCCATTATCAATATTTTCTGATGGTGCACCAAAGTTGATAAAACTCGGTGCTGAACCGCTGTACAAGTTTTGATCTTTTCCAGTTTCCTTATTCTTATGCTGTTTATATGCAGCCACTTCTCTATTATATCTTTCCTTGTCCTTCTTACTTGCCTCAATATAAGGCTGCAAAATTAGAAGTAGAGAAACGGTCAACTAGGAGATAAGTTTTACTCCCAGCTTGCTACATGGAGCCATTTGAATTTGTGCATATGATGTACTATTAGGAGAAACAAGAATGCTCAACTGATACATAGAGCACATAAATGGCCAAAATCATGATAAATAGATTTAGAAGTTGATTCATATTAAAGCTGCTAGAAACATAATCATTAGTACTTCATTGTACCTTCCTGTCATTTTCAGATAGAGTCCTCCAAGCTTTAGTTGCCATATCTCTTACATTCTGAGCACCAGAACTCTCCCCAATTAAATTCTTTAGTCTTTCGCATTCCAACTTGACGTACATCTGATATGCACTCCTTGCTCTTAATGGAGCATCAGGGTAATCTTTCTTCAGATATATGTTGGTTGATGAAATCTGCGATGAAGGCTTTTGCTCTGGTGTATCTGGCCCTACTGAAAGATAAATTTATGATCATCTTGAGTGTTGACCTAAGCAAATGTAAATAGTCTGGTGGAAACAGACTCAAAATTTGGGGTTTTAATTTGACAGGCTTGTAATCCTAGGAAATTCAGGAACTAACATCGATTCCATGACTCCACAAAGTAATTGCATGAGGAGAGACTTATCTTCAACAAATAGCACACATCTGAGTGGAACACATAAAGATGGATACATATCCTGGAAGGTTATTGATGCCTTCCAAATCGAAACAAATCTAATCTTCCACCACTCTGTACCGCAAAAAAATCAATATTGATGCAACGTGTGTCTCACTTTTAATCTATTCCCCCATCTTTCCCCTTGTTTTTCCTTTTTTTCTTTTGGCTTAAGCATTTCTTCACTCAAGACATTCGTACAAGTCGTATAGAAAGTCCTTTTTTTTGGGGACAAGTGTATAACAAGTCTAGTAGATACATATTTCTTGTAGTATTACATAATCATAAATGTACCAATTCATTTTTCACGGTCAATTAGACAAGAAAAATAGCAATTCCATTCTGTTTACTATCTACAACTACACCAACGTAGGTCTATCCCTAGCTTTTTACTGAACACATAGCATGAGTGTGTCATCGATGGTTCAAATTCGTGTCTCACTTCAAAACTGACATTCCAACACTTGTAGAACGATAAAGAAGAATATAAACCTGTTGAAGCTAGGCAACTTTCAGCAGTGCACTTCCTCTTTTCAGCTGCGCCGTCCATATTATGGGAGCGAGAGGCTGCCGCAGAAGATGACCAATCACAAAATTTCCTCTTCCCTGCCAAGTCATTTGTGCTATTCCCAGGACCTAAAGAAAGATCATATTCATCAAAGAGACTAACAGAGAGGAGTTGATGTCACACCAGACTAGGGGATTAAAAGATTCAACTTCTATGGAACCATAAACCTCCAGACATTAAAAAAAGGGGAGGTTTACCTTTTAATGATTCTGGCCTAGCAGCATCAGAAGCTTGACGAGATGATGGCATGGTTGCTTTTTCTCTACTTCGATAGTAGTACATTTGCTCAAATTGGAGAAGGAGATGTTCATAAACCTTTTGAAGTTGAGTCGGCAACATCACGACATTGCTTTTCATATGCAAAGCCTGTGCAACTTCACCCCACTTAGCATCCTTAGTGACCTAAACATCGTGATCAGTGAATAACCTTGTGTTATGGAAGAGACGACACTATTCAAGAAAACACTAGAGGGACAAGTTTCTTAAAAGTCGTTTCGGATGTTCTGGAGAACTTTTACATGAATATATGCCAGCTTGAGCACTCAAAATACATAAAAATAGAAATAGCAAGTTGCTTATGGATTTAACAAAAAACAAAAAAGAAGTTAAACTCTGCTAATACCCACGTCTGAAGTTGCATTGGGATACTAATGTTATACAAGGCTTGCAGTCGTTTACTTTTGAAATATGGCAACTAGAGTCCATCTCTACACATTAGCAACTTGGTTGGCGGTAATTTCTACAATATCCTGCCAAGATGCTAATGTGTAAATCATGACCCCTAGTTGTGGATATTCTGCAAAACAACTTCACAACACTTGGCAACCACCTCTTTGCCAGACATCAACATAAATAAAGGTAAAAGCAAAAAGGTACCTGATTAAATCCACCTCTTTTAACGACTTCTTCATAGAAAAGATACAAATCCAAAGTTGTTTCTCTAAAGTTAAAGCTGCATATTTATAAAATGTAACTTTCATTAGCACAAAATTTCACTCTCAACCAACTTACAAGCTTCAAAATGTAAGGAAACTCACATGATACTAAGTCCAGAGGCCTCATTCAACTTGTTAAGCTTTTCATAGAACCCATCTTTTCCACTCTGCATTATTGTTGATACATTGCTGGCACCGGAAAAGCCACATGCATAACTTACAGGACCAGCAAACTTATTATCCATTGTGATGGTCTTCTTATTTTTCTTCTTTTCATCTGCTTCCATACACAATATGGACACAGTAGCAAACAGCAACTTTGATTTCCAATGTGACTCTACTATTTTATGGGGTTCATAACACAACTCTTTAGAGGACTTGGTCTGATGTGGTACATTTGTGGGACCTTTTTGTTGTCAAACAAGCGTACGTGTGTCCTGCATGCATGATGGAGAAGATCTGACCGTTTGTAGTGGATTCGAGCACAATCTCAGCCGTTCTTAATTCCGTGTCTCATATTCATTTTGCAACGTTGGAATTTCAAGCTATTTTAACTCCCAATCTTTGCATGGCTATTTGCATTTTGGCCCTTGCTGTGTTTTTTCCTTTCCAAGCAAAGCATCCAATCAGGGATCCACTAACAATTTAAACTTTATGAATTTGAAAACAATTATCCCTATGCCTTTAAAATGTCTCATCTTATTAACATTTACTTCAAACAATAATGATTGATCAATAACTAAGGTAATGAGTGACTCTTTTGTAACCAAAAAAAATTAATTCCCTTCGTGGTAATAATCCTCCATATCAAATTGTAAGTGTACAACTGTACAAGCAGTGGCGGCCTAAGACTATTGAAGGGGTATCAATTAATACTTTTTTTACGGAAAAATTACATACGTAGATAGGTAGAAAAAATTATGTCTATATACTTCTATATGTTGGGTCCTCTTAATGTCTTCGTATGTTAACTTATTTTTATTTTAATACTTCTTAACAAAAATTCTGGATCCGTCATTGTGTACAAGAGCCAACAATGTCCACTACTAAAAAAAACAGTAATTTTCAACCTCACTATTTCGACCGAAAATCGGTCAAACCCTTATTTCGACCGATTTTCGGTCGAACAAAAAAATTAATTGAATTTCGACTTTAAGCTTTCGACCGAAAATCAGTCGAACAAATTCGAGCCACAAGGATTTCAACCGAAAATCTTACTTAATGCTTTTGTCCATGATTCGATCAAAGGAAAAGAAAATGAAGTTGAACCTTTTAAAAAGTTAGTAATCAAATTCATAAGTGGCCCTTTAGAATTGACATCAAGTTTCATTTTAACACTTTGATTAAGGCTTATTATGTAGTAATTATTAGTCACTTAACATCATTATTGTATTCTTAAAATTTGTGTTCGGTTTTTATAATTAAATGTATATATTTTTAGGGCACAAGTGATTCGTTGTATAAATATAGAAGGCATAATGAGTATAAATCTACCATGTTTAATTGATTGGTGTGTTGCTAATAGAAAAACAGACGAATAACGATAATGTATATCTAAGCAAAGCGGCAATAAAGATGATAATGAAAACAAGAGCAAAATAAAGTAAGGAATGTGTTATTGATTAGCCAAGTTGTGCTCCAATGATGAAGACGGAAGCAGCCTTCGATTGAGCAATACAATAGCCAGAACAACAATAAGAACAAGTAGCAATGACAGAGGAGGAACGTAGTAGTAAGTAGAGTTTGGGTTACAAGAGAGTCTAAGCGGTACAATTATATGGTAAAGATTGTATTTATAGGCCTAAAGTACTAAACTTAGTGAAATTCATTCTTTCTCATGTCACTCCGCGATCAGCTGGCCATTGAGACGTGATAAAACTTCCCCTGAAATTAGCAGAGTCAGTTAGAGTAGCAACCTTCATCGCTCAAGTGACCGGTTGATTCTTCTTCGGAGTTTAGTATCCGGATGGGGACCGATCAGATTGAGCTCTACTATAATCACACAACCAGACAAGACAAGTTGAATTGATGACACATTGTCTTGAAAATTCACTCTGTATTTGCTACACCATCAGATACAAAGCAACAGGTGTCCGGTCTGATTTCGACCAATACAATTATTTTTATTAAACGTAATGAAAAGTTAAAAGTTTTATGATAACTTGGGTAACTCTTTAAAACATGTTGTTGAAACTTCAGATTATGAAAGGAATTAAGGACGACAAGGAAAGAAGTAGAAGTGTTGAGGAGAAATTGACAACTTGAAACCACAATTAAAGGACCAATTGAAGAATTACAGCAAGGTGAAGAACAGCAGCCAACAAGTTGTAATCAGCATTGGAGCAAAATCCAAACACGTCAGCAATCCAATATTAGAGTATTATTATTAAGGCAATCCATTCCATTCCATTCCTTTGCGAGTGTTTGAGTTGTCCGCCTCCAGAAAGATAGCCACCCATTTTTCCTATGACCAAAATCAAACCCCATTAAGGGAAAAATCGCTGAAGGCTGCATGAGTAGTTATCAAGAACATATCCAGTTGTGGAAACAATGGTGGTTGTTGTTTCTCAGCCTTGTTCCCCATTCCTTGCTCTTCGTAACAAACCTCCCTTTTCTTCTTCCTTTACAATACGCCCTTGCTTCTCTTCTCGTCGATGGTTGATTCCTCGGTTTACCACTCAAAGGTGCTTCCTTTATCCCTTTTCTCTTTTCATTCTACACTTTAAGCTGTTGATTTGCTTAATTACTAACTTTCTCCTCTACATTTGTATTGGGATTTTTACCCTCTTCCAATAAGTAGCTTTAAAGTTGGTCCTATTCAATAAAGCAATTAAAAATAATCAAGATTGCAAGAAAGTAGCATTCTTTTAACATAGTGTACCTCAAAGGGCCTTCCTTTATGCCATATCTGTTTTGATCCTACACTTTAGCTCTTTAAGCTGTTGATGTGGTGAATTACTGATTTGCTTCTCTATATTTGTATTCGGATTTTTACCCTTTTTTAATTATTAGCTTAAGTTACTCCAATTTTGGTGTACTACAATCCATTGTGTTTGTTCTATAAAGCAATTAAATAATTAGTGCAGGAATGTAGCAATCTTCCAAGATAATGTGAAACTCACGTATTCCAGCTAACCAAACAACAAGAAAAATGTGAAGATAATTTTTTTTTCTTCCTTAGTCGCATGCATATTTTGTATCTGTTGGAAGTTGATTATTGTTGTTCCTATAAAGGGAAATGTTGTCTTTCCCGTTTCCGTTTTGTTACTAGGTTTCTAAGCTTGCAACTGTGTTTGAGGAAGTAGTCGTATCTTTACATGCTAAAAATCGTGAACCGAAGAAGGTGGTAGGCGAATGTACTAGTAGATAGGGATATTGCTCTATTAACAGATGTACTTTTGAGATATGGAAAGATTCACACATTAAATTACCTTCCATTGTCTTTCAACAAATAAATTCAATGCAACAATCTTTGACAAGTTATTGGGTTCACCAATGTAGCTTCTTGTGCATAGGCAAAAGGTCCCTACTTAGCTAGAATTGTATGGACATTCACAAGACTAGCCTTCTACCGTCTCTAATACAAAAAAAAAAAAAAAAAAAAGAGGATTTTTTTGGTTCTTGCGGCAAGAAAACTGTCGGCCCCAAATGTGTTTAAGAACTATGTGCAACTAATAGATAAAGGTCCAAAGGAAGAGGCAACTAGTTTGTAAAAATTTATGTGATGCCTCCTACAAATAATTAGGACTTTCAAATTAAACCTCGAGATCTTTCCAATCTTCACTCTTTCTCTCCCCTCTATTTGTGAATACACTCACAAGCAATGTGTGTGGGTGTTTTCCCCAATTGCAATTGAGGCACAACAGTTGTTGCGTGCGCACACACAATATTGGAAAGTCGTGTTGTTTTTGCAATAGAGGAACTTGGTATTTTCACTATCATTTCCTACTGTTTATCTCTTGGTGATGTTTTGGAGAAGGTTATATTAATAGAAGGATGTGCATCTGATAGTTCACTGGTAGTTGACAATGATGATATTCAATATTCATCTTGGTTTACTAACTCCAAATCTGCCTATGTAGAATTGAATATACTGCAGAGAATAGCAGTACGATGTGAGAGTAGTTGATTGTCATCTTCATCAAAAAGACTGTTTGACTGCCATCACAATTTAATTTCTTTTCTTTTATTGCAGGGTGGGAAGTTTTAGCTCTAGATGTTCCATTAATACTGATGTCCTTACTGACATTGCAACTGATGAAGAGGTTCGAGATGGCCTTGTAAATGATGATTGTGGCTGTTCAGTGCCTGTTGTTCATCTCAAATCTGATATCCTGGAAACTGAAGCACTGCATCTGCTAGCTAAAGGCACATTTGTGGATACACTCTTGACAACATTGCCGGTAAGATTTATTATGAATAATTTTAACTCCTTCGTTTCTACTTCCCCTGTTCTCATCTTACTAGAACTGCTACACATTTAATTGTTTTATTATTGGTGATGTTGACAGGTCCTATCAGAGGAGGAGCAGAATGTTATTGCTGCAACTCCTGCTCATCCATCAGGGTTGTACGGTTAGTCTTTCCCCCTTAAGTTGACTGGCATCTCATATTCTAGTGTTTCAACTTATCGAAGTATTTGAGGAGAAAGGAGGTTTGAAAGTAGCATGAGTTGCCGTCTGCTGTACTTTAAAATGATGATAACGGCTGAACCTGTACTTGGTCTGGAATTTACCCAAGGATACTTTTTAGTTATTAATGCGGGTATAGAATCTATTGAGGTCCGTTAGAAGTTTGTATAATATTAGGTTGAGAGACAGAAAAATCTGATATCTTGTTGGTCAGATATGTATGGTAGATGGACTAGTTGGAGAAACAAAGCAGTGTCATTGTACAACTGAAGATTTGAGAGCTCCCTCTGGCCTCAAATCTTCTATCTTCAGTAATAGAATATCTAATGTTGTCCATGAAAAGCTATTTTCCATTTTGAAACTTTAATTTGACAAGGCATCCACTACTGTAGTTGATGGTTCATGGAATTCCATTAGGGCGAAGACCCTCCATTACCCCTGGTGGTCATCAGGCTGGTTTGGAAGTTTGATAAGTAGTTTGGCTCTGAAAACATGATAAGTTACTGATTGTCTGCATTGTGCCAGTAATTTTTTTTCATTTCATAGATTTCTGATGCGAAGTGCTTTGAACAGCTTTGTACGGCTGTTGCCTGGCTGGGAATTTGGTGGAACAACTTTGGAATTTTGCCTGGCCAGCTGCTATTGCTATGATTCATCCAAGTCTTCTTCCTGTAGCGCTGATGGGTTTCTTCTCTAAGGTCTGAATTAATAAGTGATACCAAATGTAAAGGCCAGAAGAATAATATTTACCTTACATCTTGCTAATTGTACAGTTTGCTGTAATTGGTGGAGGTCCTCTGGTTGGCAAGCTTATGGATCACTTTCCAAGGGTACCTGCATATAACTTTCTGTCTATAGTCCAGGTATCCTTTTCTGCACGTGTCGCTAATGAAAGGTGTATACAAAAGCTTTTCTCCTGAAGGTTCCCTAATACTTCTTTTCTGTCAGACAGCCGCCCAGCTGGTGTCTGTTGGAATGATTATACGTGGTCATGCTCTTCATATTACATCTGCGTCATGTTTAGTTTTCCGTCCTTGGTTTATTGTGCTTGTTCTAGCGGGAGCTGTTGAGAGGCTATCTGGGTTGGCATTGGGGGTAGCTACGGAGCGTGATTGGGTTGTTTTGGTACTGCTGAATGAACTTTGTTGTCTCCTATTTCTATTTTGACTCCTTACCTGAGCTCAAGCAATTTCATAATTTGGAGTCTTGCTTTTACAGTTAGCTGGAACGAATCGCCCAGTTGCTCTTGCTCAAGCAAATGCTATTCTAAACCGTATTGACCTCTTATGCGAGGTAATAGGCACATCAATTTGGAGCTTTTTTCCCTCTTTTGCAGCATACTGATTATGACTGATCACAATTATAATCAAAAGTTTACGTTTTGTTTCTATAGAGGGAAGCTTATATAATATACTATAGTTGAAAATTTTAGTGATTGTAATTTATCTTAAAGAAGTTAGTTCTGTATGATGCATCTTACGAGTCTCTTTTCCTATGGATAACTGTAGATTGCTGGAGCATCATTATTTGGCATTCTTTTGTCCAAATTTGAACTAGTGGCATGCTTAAAAATTGCTGCTGGTTTGATGATTGGGGCACTTCCTGTTGTGGTAAATCTTGGTCCTGGTTCTATTTCATTCTTTGATAAGTTTCAAATACTGTATTGCAATTACATGTTATCACGACTTTCACTAGGTATCTCTGACATGGCTAACCAACAAGCTTTCTTCTGGGGTTCTTGACCGTGCTGTGCAAACTTGTTTTAGTTCCTCTGGGGAATCTATACAAGAATCTGAAAATATAGGTATCCTCTCTTGATTTGAGTTACATTGAAGGTGAACGTTGATCTTGCTTGTATACTAAGTCCATTGTTTCTTTCAGTGGTAGTGGGTCTGGAAGCTATAAAGCATGGCTGGTTTGAATATATCAAACAGCCTGTTCTTCCAGCAAGCATATCCTATGTGCTTTTATACTTCAATGTTGTTCTTGCACCTGGTGGTTTAATGACAGCATTCCTAACACAGCAAGGTATTTTCTGCACTCTAGATTCATGAAGTTTTCACCTTTAGTTTTCTGGCTGGTCTCACTTACTGAATTTTGAGAATGTCACAAATGTTAGACATTACCGTAGATAATTTGGATTTGGTTTCAATTGGACTATGACCTATCAAAAATAAAGAAGCTTGAATTGGATCAATGTGTTAGTATGAACAGTTGATATTACTTCATCATTCATCAATCTAAAATATTTATCTGGTATTCTTTGATGGGTCCTCGTTTTGTAGGCCGAGAATGTTTAAAGCAGATGTGGCTTCCTTTACAACCCTTCATGTCTTGAAGAAATTACAAATAATCCGATATCTAGAGTATAATCGTATTGCGAAGTATACATGTGGCTTCCTTCACAACCCTTCATGTCTTGAAGAAATTACAAATAATCCGATGTATTGCGAAGCATACATCTTGTCATGCTGGTACCAGCAAAGTACCAAAATATACCTCATTAAAGGGATTTTGTTAGACACAAAAGAAGTTTTGACCTTCTTTAACTTTAGATTAAGTCGTTGAAAACCAGAAACCTTGAAAAAGGTTTAGCTGTCTATCGTAATAACTTCCCTTTTGTTTAAAAAATAAAATAAATTATGTACTCTTTTGATAGACGAGTTTATGATGATTTTGTCCTAAACTGTGCTAATTCTGTAGGATATTCTATCAGCTTGAACTCTTCCTTATAGTAACCTGAGATTGTTCCCATCTCTATTTCTCTTGTAGAAAGTATATTTAACATCCATGAAAGAATGGGAGCATCTGCTCAAAACCTTAAGACAACACATAAGATCCTCATAAATCACTTTGGCTTCCCTTATCCGTCCGATATAGGATATTACACATGCTTCCTGATCTTGGTTGATTTTTAATATCCTTATTGATTGCTAAATCGCCTAAAAGAGTCATAAGTCTAATCATTTTCCCTGCACAGCACCCTTGGACTATCTTTCTGTTGGCAAGCGTACAAGACTGTTTCTCTGTGGTCCCTCATTCAGTTTTACCCATTATACCATGTTTCACGTAGTTTACATTAAACACGGACATACTACCTACTTCTCAAAAAAAAAAAAACACCACGGGCATACCACCTCTCGGCTGTTTCTTTTGTGAAATTGTGAGTGTTTCAATGAATGTGGTGGTCTTTAAGGTGTAAATTAGGTGGTAACACCTTTTATTTTCGAGCAATTTGCTGGCTCTGTTAATAGTGTTTTTGTAGCTATAAGTGGCATATCCTGTAAACAAAGTCTTTATTGTGCACTCCATGTTTAAAATTTTCAACTAAATTGGAAATTTGACCGATCTCTAACTTTTAGTAACTTGCAACGATTTTTATAACATGACCCCTGTATGAGGATATGCTTTCTGTATTTTGTACTTAGTTAAGTCTTCGGATGAACAGCACTTCCTGCAAAAGCCTTCAAATGTATCCGAAACTCTTTCATTACTAAAAAGACCCTGAAAATTGAAAGTACGGACCACTTTAACATCAATTGAAACATCACTATAACGATTTCAGGTTTAAATCCATCTATTATTGGGGGCTTCAGCGGATTATGTGCTTTTATGGGCGTTGCAGCAACACTTGTCTCAGCAAAGATGGTCAAGCACCTTGGCATCTTAAGGGTTGGTTCTGCTCCTTATATGTTATTTGGTTCTTGTCACAAATAATGTCCTCTTATCATTCACGGTCTGGGCCTAACTCTTATGAACTGTAAATATCAGGCAGGAGCCGCTGGCCTGATATTCCAGGCTTCGCTTCTGACTACCGCTGTTGCTGTCTATTGGAGTGGATCTCTTTCTCAGAAGACTCCTGTTTTCTTTTTCTTGGCTTTAGTTGTAAGTTCACTGCTCTTATCATTTTGCTTTAATGAGAATTTTGTGGCTCACTATTTATCGTTTTATTTGCATTTAAAGACGCTATATTTGAGTGCGCTTTATTTTCGACCGATTGCTTCATGAGAATTTGTCATCTAGTTTCATTGGCACGTTCTGGTTCTTGTATTATATAGTGACTGTAAAGATGATTTGAAGTTGGGCGACTTTTATTATTAAGTTCAAGAAGGCTTATATTGACTCTTTCACAGGTACTCTCAAGACTGGGACACATGTCCTATAATGTCATTGGGCAACAAATTCTACAAACTGGAATTCCTGCATCTAAGGCCAATCTTATTGGAACAACCGAGGTTTCTGTTGCGAGTTTAGCAGAATCAATAATGTTAGGAGTTGCGATTATTGTAAATGATGCCTCGCATTTTGGATTTCTAGCAACACTTTCTGTTCTATCAGTAGTTGGGGCAGCATATCTATACTGTAGATGGTTGGAAAATCCGACCGATACTCAAAGGACTCTTTTCTCTTTTAGCCCTCAGTTTTGAAATGCCAAATGTAAGTAATAAGTAGTTGTAAATTCTTCAGTAGCATAGCTTTAGTCAT
Source organism: Petunia axillaris subsp. axillaris (assembly GCA_029990575.1). Classification (NCBI taxonomy): domain Eukaryota; kingdom Viridiplantae; phylum Streptophyta; class Magnoliopsida; order Solanales; family Solanaceae; genus Petunia; species Petunia axillaris. Next base: position 27,346,337 of record JARKNS010000010.1, on the reverse strand, counting down.
CCCATTGAAAGTTGTATACCCAATTGAGTTGCATCCAGCATGCCATTTGTAAATTAGTTATTATATCAGCTAACATTAACACAGATTTTATATAAAAGTTGAGGACTCTTCTGAAGCGAAGTGGGATCTTTCAAGTTTATCTGTATGGATTTGTTACTTTTGCCATATGTGATATAGACGCTTTACAATGACTTTCTTGAGTTTGTGTATGGCTGTATGCGACATCCTTGTATAACTCTCTCGTGTACAGTGACTGCCCCAATGCTAGAATTAACATGATCCCATTCTATAAATTTTTATACTTCTCCCGAGGTTTGGGATCCCAACAACAGCGTGATCCCACAAGTGGGTCCAGTGAGGGTATACGCAAATCTTTTCCTTACCTCGATTGAGGTGGAGAGGTTGTTTCCGATAGATCTTCGGCTCAAGATAGTAATCGAGGTGGAGAAGTTGTTTCCGATAGATCTTCGGCTCAAGATAGTTTTGAAGGAATTCCACCTTTCATTTTTCCCAATCTGTTTGTTTTCTTACTGTTGAATAACGAAATGGCATGCCATGATCAGGATTAGCTCCTTGTATCACTATGCAGTACAGGTATAGATCAGTTAACTTGAAATCGATCAGTTATTACCTTGCCATCTAGTTGAAAGCCATTTAAAAAAGAGTAAAATTGCCTAACATATCAAAACAGTGTACGTACATTCAGGCATTATGTGAAGTGGTGATTTATCAAAAGTTGGTGCCTTTTTTTTTCCATACGAGTCAAATCCTAGTACATCTTCTCTGTGTTTGTGATGTCATTTATGCAGTGTGGATGTCATTAAAGACTAACATTGTACATGTAGTTTCAGTTCTCTTTTGGCGGTTTTCATGTTCATTTTGTTTCTAAAAACAAATCAGGAAGCAATTAAACTAGATGTATATATTGTTCTTTTTGGTATTCTGCCGTGCTGATTTGTGCATTCTTAAAACAAGTCTCAGTATCAATGTTCACAGGTTATTTCCATATATTGCATCAACAATTTTGTTCTCAATATAGAGCGTAGCTTCTATGCGATAACAAATTCTTAATAATATTTGAAACAATGTATTTATCCATCTTGGATGGTTGTTTTTGGCAAGTTTGTAGATATCTATAATCACCAAAAATATATCAGGGACTTTTAAAAACTTTCAATTGTACGGCTCTAGCTTGATTTCGAGCTCCCTGCTTGAATTTGTATTATTGGAAAAAATTAATTTGGAAGTTGTCACGGTAAATACTTTTAGGGTCTGTTTGGAAACGACCTCGTAATTGGATTTGGTGTAATTACTAGGGTAGTAATTACACAGCCTAGTAATTACACAATAAAGTAATTACGAAGTCCTGTTTGTCTGCCATAGTGTAATTACAGTGTAATTACAAGCGTACCGTTTGGTTGCACAAGTGTAATTATACTGTTAGATCTTTTTAAATTAAAAAAAAAAACCTATTATACCAAATTATTGTTCAATTATTTTTTTGAAATTTACCTATCATTTTTATTAATATTCATCTTTCTAAGATTAAGAGACAAAGTTTCAAAAAAACTAGAGTAGTAACTCATCTAAGAGAAATAAAGAAGATAAAATAAAGAAAGTAACGAAGAAATAAAATTTGAGAAGTTATATGGTACCACAAAAAGTAAAGATACTTAGAAAGTGAGAAAAAAAAAAGAACTGAAAGAAAAATATGTAAAATAAATAATATACTTAAAACAAGAAATTAAAAAATAAAAAAGAAAAAAAGATAACGTTGTAATTACCAAGGAAGATAAGAAATTGCAAGAAGTAAATGTCATCAAAATGATAGGGAGGTACGAAAGAAAAACAATGAACAAATATATGATAAAGTCAAAAACAAAATAAGTTCAAAGTAAAGAAATAAAAAAGGAGAAAGGTTACCAAGAAGCAAAAAGTAAAGATAAGAAAATAAGAAGAAAAAAATAAAAGAGAAATGATTTTAAAGAAATTATATATTTAATATAAAATTAAGAATTTTAAAATAAAAAAAGAATAAGAAATTAAAAAGAAAATAAACTTAAAATAAAAACAAAGATAATAGAAATTAAAAAGTAACCCTGTAATTACACAGTGTAATTACCAGCAATTCTCAGCTCCCCCCTAAGAATTGAAGAGTGTAATTACATAGCCTCAATTACACCCAATTACATGCTGACCAAGTAATTACTTGGTCAGCCAAACACGCCAAACTGAGTAATTACACCCAATTACACCCAAATCCAATTACACAGTGGCTTTCCAAATAGGCCCTTAGTTTTCTTTGCATGGTGCTTCAAAGTTCAAATCTTATCCCTCGCAATGCTGTGAAATGTGTTTGGAACCATATAATCATATTCTTGTATCAAGAAAAATATACTAACACTTAGAGACAATTAGCTAAACTACCTCAGGTCAGGTGTGACATAATATATAGTTCTGACCAAGGTCTTTAATTGTTGTCTGGTAAAGTCGAGTACATGAGAGACAGTGAGATGAATTATAAATGTAATTTTTTCTTGTAACTTATAGAATTTCTATAATATTTTCCTCTACTTTGTAAAACATGATCTCATTTATGTTGGATGTGGTAAATTTAATCAAACTAACATTGATAAGCAAAAGTTAAAAATTAAGCTGGCATTGAGGTACAATGGTTATGGTGGACCATTGTAGTCTAATAATGGCATCAGCTCCTCCACATGATTTTTTAACTGCAAGATGATATTCTAAATTGCACAGCTACACCTTCAGGAAAGACCTAAAGATAACTGTTTGAGCACACATTATTTGCATTCTATTAGGGTTGTGGTGTAAGGGTTGCGACCAAATTCTCAAAAACTGCTCTTATTAATTCCACGAGCTTCTTACATATATTTGCATAGAAACGTGTGGACATTAATCTAAGTGTTATTAGTGGTTCAATCAACATCCTCTAGTTTAATTTATACTTAAATATCAAGAATTATTTTTGGTCAATTATAATTTATGCTTAAGAAAAGAAATTTAAAGAGTAATCAAACATCAAAATGCAGTAGATATAGATAGAGGATGAGAAAATTTTCTAGTTGACAATGTCATGTCTATGCGTACTATATTTTTCAATTTGGAACCTCTGTCCAGAGGCCTATGTCCTACTTCCATGGGAACAAACGTTTTAAACCCTCTATGACGAATTCCTTTCAATAGTACAGCTCTCGGTTAAGCCCTTTGCCGTTATAAGACTTCCATGCCTGTCCATATGTGTTCTCCTTTTCTACCCCTTTCTTGACATTGCCTTTGCATACAACTGATTCTACGACATATTGTTTTTCTTGGTTTAAGTTCTATGCATGAGCTTGGTTTCATGTCACATATAAGGCAACTATAGGTATCCTTGTAAAGATGATATATAACTGGCATCCTATCAACAACAACATACCGAGTATATATGATCTCACTTGTGGTATCTGAGGAGGGTGAGATGTACACAGACCTTACCCCTACCTTGAATGAGGTAGAGAAATTGTTTCCTATTGACCCTCGGAGCATGAAAAAACATAAAGAAAGAAAGAAAGAAAAAGAAAACAACTTTGAAAATGGGTTTGGGAGAAGAAAAAGAAAAACATACCAATCGAACAAAAGCTAAGATAGAAATACTAAGATAAAAAATAAAACAATAGACATCAATATAATAAAGACGACAAGGGTAAATGAAACAACAGTACAACTAAAAGAGAGGAATAAGAGAAAAATAGATCAATAACATGAACACTGATAAGAATCCCCACCCCACACCATAACCATGCTCTCCTCTTGAATTGAGGAAAAACACTCATCTACTTTGTAACCTTTTACCCTAATCTTCGACCTCTGAGTCCTCCTATCATTAGGTTAAAATATATTTTCTGCATAAAATTTAAACAATGAGGAGTCATTTGGTTTGACGTATAAAATAAAATAATCATGGTATATAAATTGGCATTACTTCATTCAACTTTTAATATGAGATATTAAATCCTGCATTACTAGTTAATGATAAGAGCATCTAATTAAAGACAAAAATGTCATTATAATTGGTGATTCATAAAAAGCACTCCTCCTATTATATATATTCAATAAATTAACATCACTGCATTACTTGTTATTTGCATGTTACTCTCCGTAATTTAGTCTCTGCATCATTAATCTCATAAATATGATTTGTGTATTACAATTCATATATAACTAATAACACATCGACCAAATGAAATCGAGTGTATCTAATTTAAATCTTTTTTTAAAATAATAACTACTACTTTGTTCGGCTTTCAGTTTGTTCAGATTTGAAAACGAGGCAAAGGAGCCTACTTCGGTAGTTGCAAAAATTAAGTGCACAAAACAATGTGTGCCAATTACACTTAGATATTTGGGAAGAAGAAAGATGAATTCAGAAGGTCTTTGGTTGTTGGGTCACGAGTGAGTTTAGGTTAGAGAGTCAACTGCACGTACCCGTTACGCTGTTTGTGCCTAAGATTCCAATAAAATCTTAGTCTTTTCCACAAACCCCAATATGAAGTAATAATTAATTAACACATTTTCGTACGACAATGTTTTGGTATCTTCATGTCGAGTTTCATTCCAAATTTATCGGTTCCCCACTTTCAGAGACCTTAAATACAATTCTACTTTGCACATGTCCATGCCTATTGCAATATACGACATATTGGTTAGTCTTGAAAATCATATTCCTAACAAGGTAAAAGTTTACTTGACCACCCTTTTGAAATGACAAAAGGTTTATATCTTTAAAAGATGCATGAGAAAGTAATGGAATCGAGACGAATCCAATACTTCAAGTTTGTAGAAACATTTTTCATATCTAAGTAGCTCCTTTTAGTCATTATAAATACATTTGCACATGTTCATGCCTATTGCATATGTTTGAATTAAAAAGAAATATGACAAACAAGTATATTGGGAAAAACTCTTTTTGGACAAACACCAAACTAAATAAAATGTATGTCTAGTCAAGCAGAGCATCAAAGTTTAATCAATTACAAGAAGAGAAAAATGTGCAGTCCATGTACAAAGTTGAAGGGGGGTTGGGAAGTAGTGTAAATTGTAGTGCCACCCACAAACACTATAATAATAGGAGAAAAGAAGCACATATATCAGTCTATCATAAATGGTCTCCCTCGATAGGATAGATGTCTTTCAGTTTTCTTTTCCTTTTTCCCTTCTCTTTCTTTTCTGTCTATCTGTCTCTAAATTAAAACTAAATATATTCCAATACACACAAGGAAAAGAAATGAAATGAAAGAAGTCAGTCAGCCACGTGAAATGTACTACCATCATCCATCCCTACGACAAAACGATTTACTCTACACTTTTATACATTTGAGAATACAACTTTTATCAAATCGCTTAAAATACTTTTTGAAAAATCATAGAGTATGGAGTATATAAAAGTGAATTGGTGAGTATCCATACGAGAGACGCTACTTATATTACAATTAGTTAACATTTACATGTAAAAGATATTATGTCGACTTGGTGCATGTAAGTTAGATATACAAAAAACCAATACTATATAATTAAGTTTAAGAGTGTTATACACAAAAGAACTTTATACTCAATTATTCACATAAAAAATAGCTTACTAAAACAAGTTATATTAGGTACAAAAGCTAAAATGTTGTGAAATAAAAGTTGTAAAGTAAATAAAATAGAGAAACTGTATAGAGAGAGAGACTGATATCTTATTTCATTTCAAACTGACGTACATAATAAACTGAAATTACTTCCTATTTATAGAAGAAAAGAAGTTGCTGCATGAGCTACTTGTAAGCTATCTGCTCGTAAACTACTTGTAAGCTGCTTGTGAGCTATCTGCTTGTAAGCTACTTGTAGATCTAGCTTCTTCAAGAAGTTATGGGAGTAATGGATATCCATAATACAACGTATTCATAACACTCCTCCTTCGATGTTCATTAATAGATACTGTGCCTCATTAAAACCTTACTAAGAAAAAACTCTGTAGAAAAAAGTCTTAGTGAAGAAAAAAGAGTACACTTATCTTGTAATACGCATTATCAGTTGCCTCATTAAAAACCTTACCAAGAAAACCCAGTGGAAAAAAAATATGGTTAAGAAAAAAATAGTACAACACGTATTTTGCTCTCCCTAATGGAGATGTCGATCTAGGTGTCTAAGTTTCCTCATTCCAATATTGCATACCATCTTTTCAAAAGTTGTAGGCGGTAAAGATTTGGTGAAAAAATCTTCCAAATTATCACACGAACATATTTGTTGCATGTCAATTTCACCATCCTTTTGGAGATCATGTGTGAAGAAGAACTTTGGTGAAATGTGCTTTGTTCTATCTCCTTTTATGAATCCTTCTTTCAACTGTGTTATGCATGAAGTGTTGCCTTCATATAAGATCGTGGATATTTTGGTATCACACTTCAGACCACATCTTTCACAAATAAAATGAATCACTGATCTCAACCATGCACATTCTCTACTCGCTTCATCAATAGTTATTAATTCAACATGATTTGGAGAAGTACCAACCATTGATTGTTTTGTAGAACGCCATGATATGGCAGTACCTCCACATGTAAAAAGATAACCAGTTTGAGATCGACCTCTATGTGGATGAGATAAATAGCATGCATCTGCATAACCAACAAGATCCGCACCATATTTGTTAGAATAAAATAAACTCATATCAACAGATCCTTTCAGATATCGCAATACCTGTTTGATACATTTCCAATGTCGATGTGTAGGAGCAGAACTAAATCTTGTTAAAACCTTAACAGAAAAATGCTATATCAGGTCTTGTAGAGTTAGCAAGATACATAAGTGCACCAATTGCACTTAGATATGGTACTTCAGGACCAAGGAATTCCTCATCCTCTTCTTGAGGCCGGAACGGATCTTTATCCATTTCAAGGGATCGAACAATCATTAGAGTACTTAATGGATGTGTTTTATCCATGTAAAATCGTTTCAAGACCTTTTCTGTATAGGCAGATTAATGAATAAAGATTTTGTCTACTAAATGTTCAATTTGTAGACCAAGACAAAGTTTTCTCTTTCCTAGATCTTTCATCTCAAATTCTCTCTTTAAATAATCAATTGCCTTTTGGAGCTCTTCTGTCATCAACATAAACAACAAGTATAACAAACTGTGATGTTGTTTTCTTTATGAATATACATGGACATTTAACAGTGTTTATATATCCTTCCTTTAGCAAGTACTCACTAAGGCGATTATACCACATGCGCCCTGATTGTTTTAAACCATACAAAGATCTTTGTAATATGATTGAGTACATTTCTCGAGGCTTTGAATTATATACTTCATGCATTTTAAATCCTTCAGGGATTTTCATATAAATTTCATTATCAAGTGAACCATATAGGTATGTTGTAACTACATCCATCAGGTGTATTTCAAGTTTTTCATGTACAGCTAAACTGATGAGATATCGAAATGTTATTCCATCCATAATAGGTGAATATGTTTCTTCATAATCGACACCAGGTCTTTGTGAGAATCCTTGTGCAACAAGGCGTGCTTTATATCTTATGATTTCACATTTCTCATTTCGCTTATGATTTAGGTGTTTGGACTACAGGTCCAAAAACATCACGATTGGCAAGTGAGCTCAGTTCTGCTTGAATTGCCTCTTGCCATTTTGGCCAATCATTTCTTTGTCGACAATGTTGAATAGATTGAGGTTCAAAATCCTCATTATATTGCATAATATTAAGTGCAACACTATATACAAAAACATCATCCACCTTTATTTCTGATCGATTCAAATTTATTCCATCACCAGTGGAATTTATTAAATATTCCTCGCTCACTTGAGTCTCAGGTTCATTAATTTCTTCAGGAAATTCAGGATTAATAAGATCTTGGTTCTCTTCAAGAGATTCTTTCATAGTGTCATCCTGATCATTTGTTATTTTCCTTTTTCTAGGACTTCGATCTTTGGAACCCAGTGGACTACCACGCTTCAGGCGTGCTTTAGTTTCATTGGCTATGGCACTACTAGATGGGATATCCATCTGAATTGGCAAATTCTTTGCAGGGATATATGATTTAGTAATTCTTTTCAAATCAGTAAATGCGTCAGGCATTTGATTTGCTATATTTTGAAAATGAACGATCTTCTGGATTTCTTGTTCACATGTGGGGGTACGTGGATCAAAATGAGATAATGAAGGAACTTTCTACACAATTTCTCTTTTTATGTCTTTATTCTCTCCCCCTAATTGTGGGAAAATTATTTCATCAAATCGACAATCTGCAAATCGAGCAATGAATAAATCTCACGTCAATGGCTCAAGGTAGCGAATAATAGAGGGTGACTCAAATCCAACATATATTTCTAGCCTTCTTCGAGGTCCCATCTTAGTGCACTGTGGTGGTGCTACTGGCACATAGACAGCATCCAAAAATTCGTAGATGAGAAATATTTGGTTCATGACCAAAAACTAATTGTGACGGGGAGAATTCATGATAATGTGTCGGTCTGAGACGAACAAGTGATGCTGCATGTAAAATAGCATGACCCCAAGCAGTCGTGGGCAATTTTATTTTCATTAATAGCGGTCTTGCTATCAATTGCAGTTGTTTAACAAATGACTCTGCGAGGACATTTTGAGTATGAACATAAGCTACATGATGTTCTTAAGTGAATGCCCCATTTGAATTTTTAATGATTCGCCTCATCATTATTGATCCAGGATGACCCGAATGGTCATGCCAAGCACAAAATTATTTAAATCAGTAAACTTATGGTTTACGACAGAGTGTGGTTCAACTGTACCAATCTTTGTACAGTATAAGCCAGAAGATAAAGTTGGCAACTTTTCTAAAACATGTTTCTGGCCAGAGACATTCTTTGTAATACAAAAATATTCATTATTCATTTCGTTTATTGTCTCAATATGATATCCATTTCGGCGGATATCTTTAAAACTTAACAAGTTTCTTCTGGACTTGAAAGAGAACAATGCATCAGCAATAATAAGTTTTGTTCCCTTAGGCAGAAATATAGTTGCTCTTCCGGAGCCTTCAATTAAATTAGTATTACCAGAAATAGTAGAAAGATTTGCCTTTCTCATTATCAAGTGTGAAAAATATTTTCGATCATTGAATATGGCATGTGTTGTTCCACTATCAATTACACAAATATCTTCAGAATTGATCTTTGATCCAAATAAAGTTTGAGGGATATCCATGTGTTCTTCAAAATAAAATAACATAGATAAAAATAGACATCATATAATACATGCTTTATTATCAAAACAAAACTTTATTAGTATTACTACAATAAAACATACAAACTATTACAAACGACATAACTTAAAATACATTTAAGTCTCTTTGGCTACAGATCCATCACCAATCAGATGATCTATTTGTCCTTCAGGGAACTATCCTTCAGGGATCTCAAAGAAATCTGCTATGTCCAAATGCGTGAAGTCCACATTATCTTCAGACATAAAGTTGGCTTCAGCATTATTTTCTTTCTTTTTCAGAGATGCTTGATAGAGATCAACTAGGTACTTTGGCGTACGACAGGTACGTGACCAATGTCCTTTTGCTCCACAACGGTAACAACCATTCTCTGAATTTTTCGTTTGCACCGCTTCATGCTTTTTATCCTTCCTTTTCCACTGCTGGTGGTCAGGGGATTTTGGTGCATAACGATCATCATGATAGGAGTTTTTTCCTCGACCACGACCGCGGCCAGGACTTGGGCCACGCCACTTTCCACATTTTTGGTGGAAATTCGTCTCATTCACTTCTGGGAATGGAGCAGAACCAGTGGATCGACTTTCATGATTTTTCATCAATAATCCGTTCTGTTGTTCAGCAACAAGCAAATGTGAAATTAACTCAGAATATTTACTAAATTTCATCTCTCGATATTGCTGCTGCAGGAGCACATTCGAGGGATGAAAAGTGGAGAATGTTTTCTCAAGTATGTCACTATCAGTGATATTTTCTCCACATAATTTCAACTGAGAAATAATTCTAAACATAGCAGAATTATATTCACTGATCGTTTTAAAATCTTGTAGCCTCAGATGGATCCAGTCATAACGTGCTTGTGGATGTATGACCATCTTCAGGTGGTCATACCTATCTTTCAAGCTATTCCATAGCATGAGTGGATCCTTAACCGTGAGATATTCCATCTTTAAACTTTCATCAAGATGATGACGCATGAATATCATTGCTTTAGCACGGTTTTGATTAGATGCTTGATTATTATTCTTGATGGTGTCTCCAAGACCCATCGCATCTAAATGAATTTCAACATCTAAAACACATGAAAGATAACTTTTGCCCGATATATGAAGGGCTGTAAATTCAATCTTAGAAATATTAGCCATATATTTAGAAAGTAAAATCCTTACCTTATACTTTCTCCAGATAGCAGAGTCTCGTGCTGATAACATGTTGTGAAATAAAAGCTGTAAAGTAAATCAAACAGAGAAGCTGTATAGAGAGAGACTGATATCTTATTTCATTTCAAACTGATGTACATTATAAACTGAAATGACTTCCTATTTATAGAAGAAAATAAGTTGTTGCATGAGCTACTTGTAAGTTGCTGCATGAGCTACTTGTAAGCTGCTTGTGAGCTATCTGCTTGTAAGCTATCTGGTTGTAGATCTAGCTTCTTCAGGAAGCTATGAGAGTAATGGACATCCATAATACAACGTATTCATTAACAAAATAAATTTAAGTTTAAGTTATCTTAAAGAAAATAGTTCTTATGATAAAGTATCACACGTTCACATGAGGTTCTAGAAAAGACCGCACCCCAAGAAGCAGGGATGAGGTCAGGATTTTATAAGAGGGGATAAAAAAAGCCATACCTAGGGTTGTTACTAGGATATGATTATATGACTTAAAATTATTTTTGAGCCCCTTTGCTTACTAGACTTTTTTCATTATTTTATATTGGTGTTCAATAATAGCTTATATATATATCAAAAACATTAGCTTTTACCCTATTTATAGTGTACTTTTTCATTGAAGGGGGTAATGCATGCAGTCTATGATGAATGTTTTCACGATTCAAATTCATGACTTATAAGTCATACAAGACAACTTACCAATTGCTTCAAGATAAAATACTCCACATAAGTATACACAAGCAGGTATAGTAACCTTACAAATAAAATAAATTATCCCGTAGATACTTAGAAGGGGTAAAAGTAATCTAATAGCGTAACATTTGTTGCACACCAATTTATAGTAAAAACTTATCCACATCGAGTGTACGGGCCAAATCACATCAATTAATCATGTGTAAGTGATTTAATAAGATGAAAACATGTGCTAACTAACTTTGGTTAAGAGAGAGACATGTATGACAATACATGTCATACATGCAGTGGCGAAGCCACATGGGGGCAAGGGTGGTACGCGACCACACTTCGCCTGAAAAAAATACCGTATATATGATTTAAATTTAACTATTTATGAGCAAATATTATATTTGAACACAAATAGTGTTAGGCTAATGATGCAAAGTGGTCAAATTTAGCTAAACGACCTAGGATCAAAACCCAATGTATATATTTTGAAGAAAGATTTTTTTTTCGTTGAAGCTTGAACACTCTTGCCACTGCATATATGTATCGAATTGGTGCATGCACCCGATGTTGATAAATTTTTTCCCAATTTACGTAAAACTCAATTCATAAAGATATAGCGCCCGTGTTTGTCGCGTGCACACTACGGTGGTGCTGTCTGACCGTAAAACTATGCACTATCTATCTGCAGTTTGCTTTAGGGTTTTTGTCAGTAGTCAACAAACTTTCTCATTTCTATCTCTTCCTTTTTGGGAATTGCTTCACTCTTCACTCTTTTGTTTTTTCCCCTTATTGCCAGCTTGGTTTATGTTAAGATGAATTCTTTTACATTCTACCAACAAATTTCTACACCTGAAAGTTCCAAACGTACACCACTACTGTAGGTCTTATATTGTCATAACAATTCATCTTATTGCAACAAATACCAGTAATCTATGTCATATGAATTGGAAGAGAGTGAGTACATATTAACTAATTAAGTGCAAAACTTACACTATTAAGTGCATCCATGTATCAATTATCATGTATAATTTTATGTTGATATCACTTTCATTAGTTAATGTCGAAATAGAATAAGACACCAAAATCATGATGGAGAAGTAACTAAGATGGTTCACTAATTAGATGGAGAGAGGGGAAGGATTTCAACATGATTAGACGTGGAATAAATGCTAGTATAGAGTAGCCTAATCATCAATTATATTTCAAATCTCTCGTTTGATAAGACAATCTCAGAGACATTTTGCATCGCAAATTAGCTTAATCAATTAATGCATGATTTCTTAGTATAGGAGTATTATTTTGCCAATAGATTTACCCTTGACCAGTTCGAATTTTTTCTTACCAAGTTAAAAAATTTCATTTTCATATCTCTTGCTGTTCACAAACTTTCTTTTTAAAACATCTTATGATTGACAATATTCAAAAGGTACCATTCCATGTTTCACTTTGTTTAATACTCTCCCCGTCTCAAATTGTTTGTCCTATTTACTTTTATACGCTCCTTAAGAAATCATTAATGAGGAGGATTATTGACTATTTTACCTTTATTTAATTTTCATTGGTATTTGAACAATTATAATATTAACCAATAAGTGAGATCTTTGTGATCTTCAAGACATTTATTACTATGGGTAAAATAGAAAAATAAAAAAAAAATTTACCTTGAAATCCTAACTAAACAAATATTTTGAGACGATTATTTTTAGAAAGAATGACAAATAATTTGAGACGGGGCAGTATAATTTTGATTTGGTAAGATAGAAAGTATTTAAGAGTACAAGTTTATAAGTTATAGATGCATGTGTAACTAAATCATCTTATTAATGGTCAAATGAGAAATTTAGAGCTTTTCAAATTTGAAATTGTGATATTCAAATTTAAAACACATTAGTAAAAAAATTGTGTTACCTTTTTGTAATGGATGAGTAATAATATATCTATAGTTCATATTTTTTTTTCTGAATAATTCATGTTATACTTCTTTAATTTATTAAATAATCTCACTTTTAATATATCACATGAGGAATTTCTTATCTCATTTAACCAAATGATGTTACATGAATATGCACCCGGCCAAATTCATATGATCTTATTACCTTTGTCAAGGTTAGTGTCTCCTTTTTAAATGTGTTTTAAGTCAGTTTATAATACTTTTTTTTTTTTTTTGGTAAGGAACGAATTTATTTCAACAAACAAACCTAGCTATTACAAGATTGGGTCGACCTTGATAACATAGTACACCAGTCGCCTCGATCATAATTGTTCATAAAGTCGACAAAAGTGACAGATGTAGGTACCGTAGTATCTTGATTGTCTTGTTCTAAAATGGAAATTACATAAAGGAGGAGAAAAGTAAATCCTAAGTTCTTCAAAAGATGAACTGCAACCCATTTTTGCCATTTGATCCGCAGCTTTGTTTGCTTATCTGAAGTTGTGTTGCAGTTTTGGACCTCCTGCCTCAAATAATAGGGACCTGCAATCATTAATTAAATTTAGATGTAGCCCAGTTCCCTTAGCTATCATATTGATTATATCCTTACAGTCTGTTTCAATCCGCAGAGAAGCAATATTATTTTCTAAAGCAAGTTTTAGACCATGATAAAAAGCAAGTAGCTCTGAATATATCCATGTCGAACAAAGAATCAGCTTGTTAAAACCTAAAACCCATTTTCCACTCCATTATAATACTACATACAATTAGCTAATACTACTAGCTTTATTGATCTCTCTATCGTCATAAAGTTAAAAGGAAAACAACAAAAAGAAGATAAGAAAGTTACTAGCCGTGAAGAGAAGTTAAAGAATTTATTACACAAGTTGTCACTCGATTAAAGAGAAGAGTAAGATGCAAATGTAGAGAAAATTTGCAAACTTTCGAGGGGAACAGCACCATTCCCATTTCCCAAAACTAAAGAAAGAATTTGCACAGTTCAGTTTTAGTATTAACAGCACGAAGCCCCAGGTTGGCCACAAACACCTTGAGAAGGGACATCTCTCTAGATCCACTTCATTAAAACCAAATAAAAAACCCACCTTGAGAATTGGGTTTGTGTCGAAAACTTGGCAACCATCAATCCCAAGATTATCTTCATGATCAAAAAAAAAAAAAAAAAAAAGCTCTTTTACTTCTTTCTCTCTGAAGGCCGAGCTGTTTTAACCAAAATACTGTAATAATAAGGATTTAAATTACATATCAATGATGTAAAATCCTTTTAGGTAATGACTTAGCTCGTAAATTATCTTTTTAAGTGATATGCAAAGGGGGATGGAACATATCGAACTCAACATGTTTTACTTGGAGTAGTACGAATTACTCGCTAAATTTTAAACAAATACTAGTAACAACTTGTGAACTAATAAGTGCACTAGACTCTATAGCAAGGAAAAAGATCAAATATATCAAACTTAGAATCTGTAGCTTATCAAGTTTAGGTTTTGATTCTTATGATATGATAGCATATTATGATAGCATACAATTTTTCTTACATACATAAAAAAGTTGAACTCGACCACAATAAACATAAAAGGCCTTCCCATCATTTCCCACAAACCAATGCTCCAAAACTTCATCATTTTAAGTTAGACAAGTGAAAAAGTAATAAAGAGACCGCAAGTAAACAAACACAACAACAAACAATAGACGTGGAAAACAACAAAGAAATAAAAGATTCATCTCTCATTATACTCTCTCTCTCTTTCTTGCACACTTTGGTTGTCTTCATCTTCATATATATCACGAACCTCACCTTTTATTTCCTTTCTTCCGAAAGAAAGAATATGGGAATTTGAGTTAGTGCAAGTACTTACTACTATAGTAAGTTTAATAGTAAAAAAATAGTGTTAATATTCTTTTCACTCTCACTCAAGGTCACGGCCTGTTGTTGTTGGTGTCACAGTGATTTAGACGTGAAAGCGCCCATCTTTTCATGTCTATTGACATTGATAGTTGATATGTCACTTGGCTTGTTCATGTCCTCTTTGACCCCCCACTCCTTCTCCTACTACTCCTTTTCCTTTTCTCTTTTTTCTTTCAGCTTTCTTCTCCATTTCTCTTTATTAATATTCTTGAGTTGAAGTTTAGCTCTTAAACTGTAAGAAATAGAAGAAATACAGAAGAAACAAGAAAGATAATGGGATCTTTAGGAGGTGGTGAATTAGTAGTACACAATAAGAAGAAGAAACAAATGTGGCTTTATCCAAAGGTGATGGGAGTTCATCCTTCTGAAAGATGGGGCCATTCTTCTTGTTACTCTAATGGCTATTTCTATGTTTTTGGGGTAAGTTGATAGCATTTTTTTCATGAGTTTTTGTTATGATTATTTCTCAGTTAATATAGTACTATCTTGTTCTAACCTTTTTTCTATATTTGTTTCTTGAAAATATTGGTTATTACTGTATTTTCCTATTTTAGGAGAGGATGTTGTGAATCGAGAAAGTCTGAGCTTGTTTTGTCATGCTTAATTCCTTCATGTTACTGTGTGGTTATTTTTGGTTATTAGCAGCTACTCTTTCTAAAGTTGTCCTTTTGTTTTCCTATACCATTCTTGTTTCTTCTTTGTCCATATTACGTCTATAAATCAGCAAGTTGGTGTATTTATTTATTTATTTATTTATTTTTTGTATGTATGAAATATATTGAGTGATGCATGGAGGAAAATCTTCTATCTGAAGACGGAAACAAGTTAGAGAAATGAAATAAAATGAAAGAGAAGTGCCTTCCTGCTTTAGGTTTCGTCTCTTATTCTGTGCTTCTAAGATGTCGTTTTAAAATATATATATATATCCCCATCCCACTTTGTTTAAAGACTTGTGAAATTTGTGGTTTAAAATATGTCATAGATATTTATATTATTATAAATAAGTAAAACTAGAAGGTTGGAGTTAAATTATTTTTAGAAGACTATAAGTAACGGAAGGAGTAGTGTCTACTCTATTTTTCTATAGCAAGTAGTCTAATATGTTGATGTTCATGACGATTCAGTAAGTAAAAAAAAGTGTTAAGGTGGGGGAAGTTCTTGATCCATTAAGACTTGTCAAGAAGACAACTTTCCATTAGGCTAAAAAGCTTTTGCCATGTTTGACATGTCTTGGATATATAGAAGGTTCAGTTTCTCTTTTCTATGGAATGGACGTGATCCACAACAGTGTTAATATGTTGCATATATGGTTGATTTGTTCTAGAGAATTCTAGTACGTCACCCTTACAATGTTGCAGCTTATTCAATTAAATCATTTCAGGGATGTCGCGGGGGTTTACATTTTAGCGATGTTCTTGTGCTAAATCTTGAGTCAATGGCTTGGAGCATTCTTGTGACCACAGGTCAAGGACCGGGGGCTAGAGATAGCCACAGTGCTGTTCTTGTTGGCCACAGGATGGTAGTATTTGGAGGTACAAATGGTTCCAGGAAGGTCAATGATCTACATGTATTAGATATCAGGAGCCAAGAATGGACTCAACTTGAAAGTCAAGGTAATCCTCCTTCACCGCGTGAAAGTCACACGGCTACTCTTGTTGGTGGTGATAAAATAGTGATCTTCGGTGGTAGCGGCGAAGGAGATGCGAACTATCTGAATGATCTACATGTTCTGGACCTCAAAACTATGAGGTGGTCATCCCCTGAAGTGAAGGGTGAAACGCCAGTTCCTAGGGATAGCCACAGTGCTGTTGCCATCGGTAATAGGCTCTATATATATGGTGGAGACTGTGGCGATCGATATCAAGGTGACGTTGATGTGCTTGATATGGATACATTAATTTGGTCAAAGGTACTAGCTTCATTCTTCATCTTTCTTTTCTAATTCATATAGTTATTGATCCAGTCTTGCTATAGAGATACAGATTATTCATAGATTTTGTAAGCTGATGGTTAGTTCATTTTTCCAGCTGGTTGTTCTTGGACTGTCACCTGGTGCTCGAGCTGGTCATGCCTCTGTGAATTTTGGATCAAAGGCAAGTAACAAGTCCTTTTAAGTTTTTTTTGCAAGTAAAAATGTTGCTTTAGTATGGAGTGAAAATTTGTCCTTGTCAAAAAAGAGAGTGAAAATTTGTTAGTGTTTCTACCCTTACTAATAATTAAGTGCTTGTTTGCGCTTTCTACTGCTGTTGTAAATGGAGTGAAGGTTCTCTCCTCCAAGCAGTTGTGTTGAACCTTCAGTTGAATTGAGCAATTGTCTGAAGAGATATGGCGATTATGTATTTCACAGGTATATGTGATTGGTGGAGTTGGAGACAAGAAATACTACAATGATGTTTGGGTTCTTGATGTGATAAATTCTTCATGGACTCAGCTTGACGTAATGGGCCAAAAACCGCAGGGACGGTTTTCTCATACTGCTGCAGCCAGGCACACAGATATTGTAATCTATGGAGGGTAAGCCTTTACCAGTTTTGGTCCATTCTTTCCTGTTCCAATTGATTTTAATTCTTTTAAGTTTTGTTTCTTCAACCTTGCAGTTGTGGTGAGGATGAGCGGCCGCTCAATGAGTTGCTTATCTTGCAGTTTGGAGTAGAACTTCCTAATGGGAATAGCAGCTTTTCTGCTGGCAGAACTCCTGGAAATACATGTCATTATGATAAGAAAAAGTTTCTTAGAGAAAGAGACAATAACTCGGTACAGTACCTAATCTTGATTCTTTGTTCATGAATTTTAACAATTTGATATCAAAATTTTTATTCACTTGAATTGGTTTAGCAGGACCCTATATGTAGGGGAAAGAAGGAAGATGTACTAGCAACGGGATCTCAAGAACTTGAGTTTGTATCAAAATCAGCCTTTCACTTTAGTTCTGGTAGGTTATGAAATGATATTGTCATGTTAGCAGCAAGTAGTTTCAAGAAATGAACTAGGCATGACTAACTTATAACTTTTCATGTATTTTGGAAGACACATTGCATCCAAAGAGGAGAAGGATGAGTAACAATTCACATATATTTAATCTGGAGCCAGAGCAGGAAGATCAGTCTCCTTCTCTGTCTCAGCATTCACCTCCGTCCCATTGTGATGCTGAAATGAGTACTATTAAGCCAGGTTCTGGTTCTGGAACTGCATCAGATGGATTTCCTTTAGCAAGGCAGCAACATTTGACCCCTAGCAATTGCCAGCCGCATCCAAAGAATGTCATAACTAGGAATCCTCATGATTTGCAATTGTTTCGAGAACAAGTAAATCCATCAAACTCGGGACGTATACCTTCCCTTCTTATGGATAAGCAGGATGTGCAACGCCATGCAGGAGAATGCAAATCCGTAGAAGCCGGACGATTCAACAACTTGGTAAGCCATTCAAGTTTGCAAAATTCTGTAGGTCACTTGCATTTCTTTTCTTCTTTTTTTACCTTCTTATGTTGAATACAAATATCATATCTGTATCTATGTTACTCAGATTGGAGCTGAGATCCGGGGAAAAGTTGATGGAGCATTTGATTCTGGTTATCTAATGACTGCTATTGTGAATGGAAAGATTTTTCGAGGTGTTCTGTTTGCTCCGGTAAGCTCATATACCTACTCTACCATTCACTTTAACCAGCTTGTTAAGTATCAAACTCAACAGCGAGTTTGATTTTCTTATATACAAGGCACCTGATCTATTACCACGAGGACCAGTCCTTGGCCAGAATCCTTCACCCCCTCCAGGGCAGATTGGTGTCAACTATGCGCACACACATATAAATCATGTAATTCCTGCTAGTCGAAGGCAGCCTCAGCAGTTGGTGCAAATGCAAGTTCCAGAACTGCGACAGAGCTTAGGGAAGGTTCCGGTTAGAAGATCGACATCATTCATGAGATCATCTCCACTAGACAAGGATCTAAAGCAAAGAAGTGAACTTGAAGGAGTAGTTCTCACACTTGGAGGTCCAGGATGTGGCAATGAAAGAACATAGATGACTTAAAATGATATAAAGAATAACTAGAAATTCTCCATCCTTGGTCTCTCATGAGTGTCCTTTTGTACATGCTAAGGTAGATTGTATTTTCATGTCTTTATTAGTTAAGTTGACTGGGAAAGCTAGTTTAGTCTAGTACCATCCTTCCCACCAGATCAGATATGTATCCTGTGTGTGTAATATGAAGCAAGGTCTGGTCACTGTCCAGTTGAGTAATTATCCTATGTTAGTGTGCATAACATTGGATCAGAGTTGTTAGTATGAGCACTCGGCATTATATATATATATTTCACTGTTGTAAGCTATATGAGTATATGCCAAATGCCTGTTTAATAAATTAGAAAGGCCAGATACATGATGGAGACCCTTGTATCGCACGTTAAACTCTAGGAGTCTGATCTATTGAACATCTTAAATTCTTTTTCTTTTTTTCTTTTGTATTTTTGTTACAATAACAATTCCTTTAGCAGCATCTACATCAACTAAGATGGAAAGACGAGGAGGGACGCCGGCCTGTTAGATTAAGTAGATAGACTATAAGGTATACGTGATTGAATGAGTTTTAGACTTTTAGTGGATCACCTAACATAACCAACATGATTTCCCGTTGCAATTTAACACACAGTTAAGTAAACTTAAAAGAGAAAAGTGATACTCCCTTCGTCCAATTTATGTCACAGGTTTTTTTTTTTTTTTTTTTTTTTCTAACAAGAATGACACAAATCCTTATTTGATAACTACTCACTCCATTCCATTTTAGTCTCACTTTCAGCTTTTGCACCCCATTTAGAAAATTAATAAATAGAGCATACGTTTTAGTATGCTACCCTTATTTAATATATAACTATTAATTTTTTTTTAAAATACCTTTAATAATTAAGGGTATACTTGGAAATAATGAGCAAAAAATATATTGAAATCCTAAAGCGTCGACTAATTTGGAACAAACGAATCTTGCGAAAGCGTCAACTAATTTGGGACGGAGGAAGTAATTAATAGCATTATCTGTATTTTATTCTTGTCGGATCATAATAATATTAAAAACAACGACAATATTTTAATTACTCAAATCTTCTCACTTATTTTTTTTTTTTTTAAACAAAATCAAATTGCAACCAAATACGTCCAAACACCTAATATAATCGAGAAGAGTAAAATAATAAAAAACAAACCCCAAATGGAAGGAAAGGAATAGTAATTCAACGTGAAACTGTGAAGAAGTCAAAAGACCTCTCAAATCTAAACTGCACTTTTGCCAAAAAACACACAACTATAATAAAAACACTGTAACTATGATTCACTCACAGTCATGTCCTATCTCTCTTCTTTAACATAGTCAGTACTCTGTATTAAAAGCTCCCGTGCCTCCCGCGGGATTTTGCCATATTTTCAGTCATTTTCAACCGTCAGATCATTTTTCCAACGTCATCTTACCACCGCCAGATTCACTCTAACAATTCAAGTACGTTCCTTCATATGTCTTGTCAACCATCACATATACTGTAGTTGATTCACTTGTTTTATGACGTCATTATCTGTGTCTTACCTGTACTTTCTATACTGTGGATTCATTTATTACCAAATAAAGGAAAAGATGAAAAGATTCCTTTGCTTTGTGGGCTCCAATTGGGTTCTCAGCTACGAGCCACTTGTTGTCTTATGATTCGACTCTTATCTGTTGGAAGCAAGCGAGACGGGCCTTGTTGCTAATGGGTCAGCCATTGTCATTGTGGTGGGTCTGTAATTGGTCTAAAAATTTGACCTGTAGCTAGTTCGTACCATACTAACTGAAAATTAGTTGGTGTTTAGAAATTTTTAAAAAATTAGCCATATTTAAATATAAAGAAAAATTTAGTATTTTTATTGGGATTTTTAAAATATATTTTCAAAGTCCCATTAAATTTACTCGGAGAAGTCCTAGTAAGTTTTACTGAGACTTTAAAAAAATTAGTTCAAAAGTCCTAATAAAAAATACTTGGACTTCAAATGTAAAGCTTTAGTAAAATTTACTCGAATTTTGAACTAAATCTCAAAAAATTTTACTGGAGTTTTGTTCAAATTCTCAAAAAAAAAATCATGTGACCAGTCTTAAAAAGAAGCTCGTTTTTAAAATCTTAATATTTTTTTAAAAATTTGAAAAGTTGGCAAAATCTCTTTAAGTGGTGCGAAAACTGACTTGTTACCAAAATTACTGGTAATTGATGGACCATTTTCGTCAAAGCCCAAATAATTGGTTGGTTGGTAAGTAATTCGTTAATGTTTAAATATGTTCCCTTGATAGTTGATTCTTCATTTGTTCTCTTGTTAATGCGTGTCTCTATATTCCAATATATATATATATATTGGATGGTTTCAGTAAAAGAAGGAACTATACGATCTATAGACTGCGAAATCTCATTGTCATTTGTGATTATCATGAAAGATCCAATCTGCGGTTTCTAGGACAAATACATTTTGGGCTTTAGAGAACCCTCATTAGCAACTGCAAAAAATTACAGAAAATGACACCATAAGGGGTGGTTTGAACTTTTGTCCTCTATAAACAAATCTTAAGAAATACGGTATTTGTTGTCCATTGTGCATACGTTGGGCAATGGGAAATAAAAATTTCGCTCAGAGGCCACTTTTAATACCGGTATTTAGTGCTCGGCCACTATTTTTATTGGTCTTACACTAAAGGCCATTTGGGCATTTACTAAATAAACATTGACTTAAGTTCTGATCATTGACTGAAGTTCAGTCCATACGGCCCCTGGACTGAAGTTCCATACGGCCTCTGGACTGAAGTTCCATCTTTAAGGACTGAACTTCAATCCAGATATGGCCCTGGACTGAAGTTCTATCTTTTAAGCGAAAGTGGCCACAAACTAAATATTTTGATATTAGTGGCCTGTGCCCAAAGATCAGTGGCAAAAATGACCTTTCGTGCACTTACCATATAATAACTAATTAAAACTTTTGCCTATAGGGTAGTAATTTCTAAGGACTTCATTAATCGAGTCACAAGTTCAAACCAGTATGAACGGAGAAATTAATGGATAGCCCATTTCCTAGCTCCATTTATTTCATAGCCATTTTTAGAAACACTTTACATGGCTGGACCACTTAGTCAAACTCATCAGGACTGAAGCTGGACTTTTAAGAAAAAAAATCTAAGGGACTGAAGTTCAAATCTCAATTAAGTTATTTTTTGTGCAAGTTGGATACAACTTCCGGTGTCGTAACTTACTACGCTCAACTTCAACTCTTTAGAGCCCAGCTTTTCTATGCTGCTGGGCAAAATTAATTACACTATGTTTCATTATATGGAACTTTTAACAGTATAAGAATATTTTTTTCTTTTTTTGCAATTATGCTACCAAATATAAGAAAAAAATAAAAATTATTGCTATTGAAACCTTAATTCTCCCTCCCTCTCTTCTCTCTCTTGCTCAATGACTCTTTCCCAATGTTGTCACCACATTTTCCCGTCGTCGCCACCACCCATCTTCATTGCCCAATGTTCCATCACCTCGATTGTCCTCGTTGCCGACAAATATGTTATCTTCTGTCGACGACGGATCTGCTTCAAATCCCGCCATCCGTAGTCGTCCATCACAGAGCAGCATCGTGGCTGCTCTTCTCCGGTCATCGATGCTGCTACTTCTGTTTTCTTTTCTTTAGTTTCTCTGGTGGCTATTACGAATCTATGTGGCTATGGCGTATGTTTTGTGGTAGATGATTATAGAGAATGTATGTCAAGTGTATACCCATTGTATGTCTGGTGTATATCCTGTATATATGGTGGACATACAAAGTATATACACATACATACACCAAATGTGTAAAACTCACACACTTGTTTGATCATTGTATATACATATATGCCTGATGCATTGAACGTCCATACAATAGAGATACATAAGGCGTAAAAAGTACATACAAATAACATACAAGAATATACAAAAATAAGTAGAAAAAAACACGGTTCCCGACTGGGAGGTTGGCAGGGGGTCGTATAAGGGAGTTCTAGGATTTCTCCCACCCTTTTTATATATTTGCTATTTTTTTTTAAAAAAAATTGTTATATTTTGAAAGTGATGTAATTTTGATATTTTTGTTTTAAGTTTAATATATATTTGTATAGTTACGTAGGTAGCACAAAATTTTAGGTAAATATAAATAGGATTAATTACACAGGAGGACAACCTGTATTGGGTGAAAATTTATCGAGCCTCGGCTCTAGGTCTCAAGACGTGGGTTGGTTACATCTTCTAGAAACAACCCCTCGAAGAAGCTCGTTTGGTTCCCGAGGCTAGATGCTTAGGTCAAGAATGAATATTGGCTAAAAGTTACTGCTCAGGGCGACTAAAGGATAACCATCACGAGGTCCGCAACTTACTCCTCGGTAAACCTTTACCCTTTGCGGAGTGGGCTTTTGTCTTCTGTAACTATCGACCATTATCTGAATATTTAAGAGAAAGATCATGGGCTGACCATGATTGAACATGGAGTAATGGCCATAAAATAGCTCTTGTAGACTATAAATAGCCATTGAGAAACTATGTAGATCTATACAGAGATATATTAAAAACACTTACTTTTTGTCTCTTTGCTTTTGCTCGAGTTTTTTTACTGTTACTTTTTGTTATTTCACGACTTTGATACGAACAATTATTAGTTAACCCAAAACAAATTCGATTTATTGTCCTAATCAGATTTAGGCCAACACACAACCTGAATAGGTAAATTAAATATTTTACCGATACTTTTGAACAAATTACAACAATACTTCCACTTTACTACCCTACATATACTTATTTTTTTCACTCTCTCTCTAACACAAAATCCCAATTCTCTCTTCTCTCTTTCTCTCCTCTTTTCCACCCACCCACCAGCCAGCTAGAATATTCTCCGGTGATCAAATTTATCACCATTTTCGACGTCCATCATAGAAACACACGATGACTGATGTTGCTGTTCTTCTTCACCCAACCTATCTAGCTGCTGTACTGTAGCAGGGCTGCTCTGATTTGCTTGTTTTTCGGCTGTCTGCTCTGATTTACTCATTTTTTTTATGTGTATATATGTGTATGTATTATGTATAAATTTATATTTATTTTATATATAAATACGTATATCTTTATATTTTTTTATATACATGTCTATCTCCATTTTTGTATTTTTTTTTTTTGTATATATTTGTATGTTTTGTGTATGGTTGTATGTTGGTTATATGTAATTTCAAAATATTAATTTTTAAAATGTTTCAATGTGTGTGTGTGTGTGTATTCATTTTGTAGATCCAAATTTAAAAAATAAAAATGGTGGCAGCAGTACCATGGGGCAGTGAAGAGTGGAGAGCTTGGGATGAAAGAGATAAACCCTAATTAGCATGTGTTTGTTGAAATTTGTATACTTAGAGTAATTAAAATGCTGTTGTGTTTCGTAAATAGTATACTATCAATATTTTATGGAAATTTTGTGATTACGGTTATATATTTATTTAAATTTCCCATATAAATTTGAAATGGCCCATAGGTTGTAGGCCCAAGCTTAGCATTCATTCGGGAGCCGCTCAACCCATAGGAATTGACGCCACTAGTCTTTAGGTGTGCCGCTCTCAAGCTTTTGACGGTATTGAAAGTACGTTTAACTTAGTTCACATTGCCAGAAGTCACGATATACTCATGGCGAATCCTCAAGATCCATCAGAAACTTTATATGATGAGTTCCTACAAGGACCTGGTGATTGGCCATGTGTGTTTAGCACTTTTTGATGATTGGGACTAAAAGCTAAATAAATTTTTAACAGGATCGGAAGTGGATGTTTGTTATATTAGCAGTAGTATTATTATTCTTGTATATACAATTTTTTGTTAATCTTCATTTTTATTGTTACCGTGTTTTATTTACTCTAGTTTCTTTATATCAGTACTTTCTACACTTTGATTTTTTTCAAACATATTTTCTAAAATGTCATCCCTAGCTGAGGTCTATCAGAATAACCACTCTACCTTTCTCAGGGCAGCAATAAGGTCTACATAAATCTCATCCTCCCCATACTATACTTATTAAATAGCACTAATTATTGTTGTTGTTATAACAATGTTAATTAGAAGTGTGAGAGTGACGTCGAAGTGTCATATTTCTATAAATCTCCCCGCAGCGTGAATGTTTCCTGTGAAAGTGAAATTCTTTTAAAATAATGAAGATAGTTTTGGATCGTATTTGTTAGAAAAACAACATATACCTTCGCGTATCTATAGTTGGTCAACACACAGAAAGAAATATTACTATTATTTTACCTCTCTTTTAACGGTATTCTATGTAACCTTTATTTAGATCAAAAGCACATATCGATTGCCAAATTAATTTTGTTTACTAAAGTTAATAACTCTTCAGAGATAAGATTTGAACTCGAGATCTCTGAATTGTTGCCAACAAGTAGAATTTAATCGAAAATATTCAATTTTTTCAATTTTCTTATGTTTGATATGATTTCTTGTGTTTTCACTAAATATTTTTCTTCTACTATTATGGTGTATTTGAAAGGATATTTTGATAAACGGTAAATGAGGGGAAAAAAACTATAAAATACTTCAAATTTAAGAGACTTTTAGCAGGAGATCAACCAAATAATGACGATTGAATTATGTCTACTAAATAAGATCCTTCAAACCACGAATACACACGTCTTAAAAAGTAATGGATTTTTTACATAAAAGTACAAGTTTTAGAACTTAATTACCAAACATAGCAACATTTTAGCAAAATAACCCTATATAGAGGAAAACACAAATTAATTATAAATATAGCAAAAACATAGCAATATTTTCTCATAACATACCAAACCCATACATTCTTCCTCCTATTTCCCCCACTATCACTTTTGCTCCTCTCATTTCTCTCTATTTCAATTTTCCTCCCATCATTTCCCCCAATTTCACTTTTATTCCTATCATTTCTCCCAATTTCACTTTTCCTCATCCCATCCTCGATGTATCTTGTTGTATCTCACTGTATCTCAACTGTTTCTGCACCGTTTCAACTGTTTCTGCAGCACCGTATCTAACTTTTTCTGCATTGTTTCAACTATTTCTGCAGCACCATATCTAACTATTTCTGCACCGTTTCAACTGTTTCTAATTGTTTCTGCACTGTTTCAACTGTTTCTGTGGCATCGTATCTAACTGTTTCTGCACCGTTTCAACTGTTTCTGCAGCACCGTATCTAACTGTTTCCGCACCGTTTCAACTGTTTCTAACTGTTTCTGCTCCATTTCAACTATTTCTGCAACACCGTATCAAATTGTCAATACTTCCACTAAAGAGTTTCTTTAAAAAGGTAATGTTGTAGCTGCACTTCTTTTTCATTTTCTTCTTCCTTCTAAGAGAAACCACTCAAATTTGTAAGTCTAGCAGTTGCTCTAGTGTTTACTAATCCGATTTCTGTCGAAGCCATGCAAAAAAAAAAAGTTTGTTGTGCTAAATTTAACTCCTCCGTCAAGTGGAGACTAAAGTACTCAAAACGAGCAACTTTGAAGGATTTAATATGTTCGCGGTAATATTGTTCTTCGACATGGCTGAGGCCATAGCCATAGGTGAACAATGGTGATGAAAATGTGACCTGATGACAGAAATTTAGGTCGTTTTAGTAGTACATTTAAATATTTTTTTCACTATGCATTGGGTTTCGAAACCACAAAATTAAAACTATGCTGAGACATTGTATTAGTACTTGCAGTTGCAACATTACCTTTTTAAAGAAACTCTTTAGTGGAAGTATTGACAATAGATTATTGTTAAATGCGTTAGAAAAATAATGCTATGCATTGTAATTAAAAAAATATTGCTATATTTTGTAATTAAGGGTAAAAATTTGTATATTTGTGTAAAAGTCTCAAAAGTAATCAAACTCCAAATGTTTAAGACTAAGTGATTATTTAGTGTAAGAAACATAGATGTCACATTTATACTTACCAATCGATATGGAGATAATCGTTAGATATTATCCATTTATGACGAGTCGTTTTAGAACTTTACTTATAAAGAAATCAAAGAATAAAATTTGAGAAACAAACAGTGATAGCTTTAGCAAGAAACAACTAGGGTAACAAGAGAAACTTGGCTCTAAGTCATTAGTCCACTACTTTATACCTTACCATGTTTGCTTTTAGAATTAAGTTTCTTTTTGGTTTCCCATCAATTAATTCATACTCGTTTTGGAGCGTGATTAATTCGGATTCGCGCCACAAAATTCTATTGTTGAGGTTAAAATGCTCTCTATCAGAGATGATTACATTCTAAAGACTTGGACTCAAGAACTTTGGTTGAAGATGAATGAGTACTTATCACTCCACTGATCACGCCCAACTATGCCCTATAAAAGGGACTAAGCGGTCGCAGCAAATATAGCTCGGTACTTAAAGTCCCGAGGTCGAATCCCACAGGGAACACTCGAAATCTAGTTGTTTTTCTAACTAATTTACCTATCAACTAACTTCTAATGGTGTGCGATTTAAGGTTGATTGTGTAGTAACAACTAAGTAATAAAAATTAATAATATAGTAAACAACAATTAATAGAGAATAAAGTTGATTCAAGGATGTAAAGCCTAGGATTGATTTACCCAACTCCTACCTATGTACTAGAATAATGATTTAACGAATTCAACTTGGTTCTTCCTATTGAACACTTGCTCCAAATTCACAACTATTCACTTCCGTGTAATAACTGTAACTTTCACTAACTAATTTTCCAATTAACTAATGAAGATAGATAAGACTACAAGTATTGTTCACAATCAGGATCAATGGTCACAAATCACCTTATTGACAATCTAAGTAATACCTTGGTTTTAGATTGAAATATTGCTAAGTGTTTAACCCATACCTATGAATCTATCCCTAGACACACACGAATAATGGGAACAATCAATTGGCGGCCCTTCCAATCAATAGCAATCAAAACACAAACACTTAGATAGGAAGAATTCGCAAGTTTCATTCATCAAAACAAATATTCATAGCACATAAGTATAGGAGTGGTTCAATCAACCCTAGAATGGGTGAATTAGCCACTCATGTTCATGATAGTCATATTAAAATAATTCATGAATGAATAAATTACAAAAAGTAGGGAAGAATTTAGAAAAACTCGTGTTCTTGAAGTCTCCAAAGCTCTAGCCTCCTTTTTGCTTCTTCTCCAGTGTATTTTCATAATGGAGGCAAAAGAAGCTTTTATACCCTGTAATAAACTGAGCAAAAGTACTAAAATAGCCTTATTTTTTCGCCCATCAGCCTTGTACTGCGCGTGGCACCCGCGTGCCACGCGGACCAACTTTCTGCAGGCAATTCAGCTCGCGTGGTGCTCGCGTATTTGGCCTAAATGCGCTGAAATTTTTAATCAATTCTCAAGCAAAGACTCTATTTCTTCCCGTGTCACTCGCGTGCAAAAATAGCACTTTTTCCGCTCAATTCACCATGTTCAAGTCCTACAACACCAAACAACTCAATTAGCACCAAATATTAACAATTTTTCTTATAACATCTTAGACATACTATCATAACATGGTGAAAATACCCTAAAAATCTAAGTGAAATTAGCCAAATATCACAACCCCACACTTAGACTTTTGCTCGTCCTCGAGCAAAGAAGAAGAACACGCAGAAAGCGGGCAAGACATCAAGATTAGATAAGGACTCGCGACAACAGCTTAGCAAAACTCACCCATAAAATTCAAACACCCTTTCTTTTGGTCATAGTCAAGTATTGAAAGTAGAAACCTATAGACCATTCAAGTTCCAATGTACCTCACAGAAAGAAGATGCCACCAAACACACAACATATGATTTCCAGAGACATTGTGGCATATCAAATATCAAATACTCTCACACTCAGAAAGAAATTTCTCATGTCCCACAGAAAAGTGCTATAGGCTTGCCCATTTTGTCGTTATCCACTAATGTAAGAGTCTCAATCAAAAGTAAAGTAGGGCTTTTCATAGGTTGTAATGTTGGCTTGGGGTAAGGTGTGGTACACTTTTGGGTATATAGTGACTAATTCTTCCCCTCAACACTTTAAACATCACTCACTACTAATTTTCCCTTTCTCCTCGTTTATTCATCAACTCATTCTCTTCTCTTTCTTTTTTTTTTTTTTTTTTTTAATGATTTTCACAACACTTGGATGATTGGGGCCCTAAGAGTTCAATGAGATACATCATCCTCCATAGGGTGCCTTTGGCGTGTTCATACTCGAGGCTTTTATCACCCTTAACCGAGCATAGGAACATTGCCCCCATCCTTCATTTTTTTTTCTTTTCTTTTCTTTTTTTTTTTTATACGAAGAGAATATCAAGTATTTCAATCCTTCATTCTTTTGCAACTTTCCTCCCAGATACACAACAACTCTTGTTAATAACCCACAATCTTTCCAAACACACAACCTAAAGTAGTTAAGGGGAAGATGGGTAACAAAAGAGGTAAATAGAAAATAGATAAGGCTTGTATTTCAAGTTGCCCAAGAAAAGGTCAATAGGATCAAATTGGGGCTCAACGGAATATATTCATTAGGTAGGCTAATTTGGGAACTGGTGGGCCAAAGAAGGCCTACTTTCATTCTTAAGATCAAGACTACCTAGGATTTCGCCTCAAACAACAAGCAGGGCAAGTTCTAGACTTAACATGAAACAATGAGAAGTATATAAAAATAACCTCACCACACACTGTACATGGAACTCAAAGATCAATTCAGTTTCACCTCGCAATACTTCACTATGAACTCAAAAAGGAAGTTAAAAAATATATAGGTAGTTCTAACTAAAAGCTGTCTTTCGACTCCCTCACTTCTCTCTTTTTCTGCCTACTCTCCATTTTTCCTTCTTCTGAGCTCCTAGATATTTTTTTTTTAAATTTATTATCTAACCTACATACTGCCTGGTTCAGCATAATAACTCAATGGGAAAGAACCAAGGCTAAGAAAACCCAAAGAGATTATTGATAAACTAAGAATTAACTAAACTAAAAATTAACTTTAATATTAATGAACTAATAAATATTTATAATACTATTCTATTACAGGCCATGAGAATATAGGATATTACAGACCCAACAAAACTAAAAAGCAAGAAATAAATCAAAAACTGTCAAGTGACAAGAAAGTACGAAAACATCCTAAAATAAACAAGTACCACACAATAAACTCCCACCCCACACGTAAGATTAAACAGTGTCCTCACTGCACTATAACAACAACATATTTAACAAGTAGGGTGGTGGTACTCCCTGTCAAGCAGCAGTAGTCGAACAGTTGGCGCTCGCAGCAGGACGTGCACCAGGAACAACATCAGCAGAAATCACAGCAGCTACTGCAGTATCAGCAGGCCCACTAGCAGATGTGGCAGCAGCGCTCGGAGCATCTACAGGGGTAGAAAAAGAAGGAGTAGAAACTACCTGAGATGGTGCAACCATGGTAGAAGCAGCAGGTAGCTCAGCCTCAGGCGGAAAGCCAACTAGCAAGCGCTCATCAGCAGTATAGGGCAACTCAGTCATAAGAGGAGTGAGATCTACGTCCTTCATCTTCATATCAAGCTCTGTAGCACGCCATTGGCGAAGTAACATCCGCTCAATTCTATCCAAGCGTCGCTCATAAGATAACTTCTCCACTCTATCTTCGTCCGGGCTCTTGACATTTGTGATATCGACTCTCTTTGGATTTTCTACTTCCTTTTCATCTCCGTCATCAACCACTACCTTCAATGATCGCATATATTTGGTCAAAGTGTTAGGAAAGAACAAGCGCCACTGCATATTCTCTCGAGTGCGCTGCAACTCTCGAAACATCAAATATCCCACGTTAATATCAATTTTCTTCATCAATGCATAGGTGGCAATAACCCTCTCAAATCGTATATCTGTCATGTGCTCACAGGGGATCAAACGCAAGCAAACAAATCTCAGATACACTCTTGCTCTCTTAGAAAAATATTTGAAAGCCAAGGTGTTGTGTGGAGACCCTGAACTTGCCTTCCACTTTGCCTTCGGATTATCATCACATAGCACACGTCGGATATCATCAAGATCTGGTGCATTCTCAATAGCCTGAAGTGCAGCTCCATCAACCTGTGGGAGCCCCAAGAACTCATTCAGCTTAGCAGGAGATATGTCAATCATTTTGCTACGAACATTTACCACAGTACCAACATCTATCCTCCAATTTGCCAGCAGCTCACGAACCCAAGATATGTTGGCTTTGCCAAACCCAGTGAGCAACACATCCCACTGTCTCCTCTGAATTTCCTCCAACACATCTGGAAACTTCCTCCTACACATCTCAGTATCAATAGGTGATTCACTCAGAAACGTTTTACCACAAATCTCTTTGTAATCTTCTTTGGCTCGATCATCACGCCAAACAGTGTGAGAAACTGTCTTGCGCCGCTTGGCTGCAAGTTGTTGCTCGAAATCAATGTCCTGCCCAGTATTCTTTCTGACACGTCCCATTTGGAATCCTACAATCAAAGAGCAAACAACCTAGTAATAAGACAGAATAGGCCAAAAATTTAAAAATTCAGCTTAGCAACACATAAAGAGCAATGTATAATAGGAAACCCCGCAACAAAGATCCTTTGAATCGACTAACGACTTGCACAACTTCAAATATGCACAAGTGCCATCAAATATCATTCCAATAACACAAAGATGGACAGGTACTCAGACTTCCCTGCTTTAATTCAAATCAAGATACGCTATATCAAATCTTATTGGAGGATGCTACATTTGTTTAGCAACTAGTACATATTTTATTCGTGATCCCACATGGACAATCTTACTCTATACTAATCTATATTATTCTTTATTACTCTATACTACTTTATAGTACGCTATATTATTCTATCTTAATCTATATTATTCTATACCAATTTATATTACTCTATTCTAATTTATATATCTCTATTCTAATTTATAGCAATCTATATTACGCTATAATTATGGATAGTACTTTATACTACTCTATATTAATTTATACTAATTTATAGTAATCCATAGAACTCTATACTAATCAGAGGTAATGTAATTCAGCTGTATTCAGATCGTACTAGTCTATTACTAGGTAACAATTGCACAAAAATGAGTTATGTAAACGATAGTGGAGACATAACTAATTAGCTACAAGCAATCATTATTTAGCTTAACTGTTACTGATAACATTATGCTACATTAGGCATAAATTCCTTGATAGACGCATAGCGAAAATATTATGTAGTACTTAATTAAAGAATCATATGAAAACGAAAAATAAGACATTAACCATCACACTGTCGAATTAATTGTGGATAATTCAATTAAAAAGTACTTAATAATCATGTATCCTAACAATATAGACAAGAGAATGAATTGGTTTAATCTCTTATAGATGATTTAGAACACACAAATGCGACTGATCTTTTGGCGAAAAAAAAAAAAGATTGACCTTGCTCCTCCATTTGAATGGTATCTTGCAGTAAGGTAAAGAAAAGCCTCAAGAATCATGTATCTTGGTGGGAAACAAATCGGTTTAATGATGGTAGGTACCTCTGCTTCGATTTTGGGGACGGGGGAGTGGGGAGACCTAAATATTTGCGCCATTCCTTGGGCTGTAAAAGAAATCTCCTATTTTTATTTGTACTTAAATTAGAAAGAAGAGAATTTGAATGATTCAGGGCTAGCATGGTAAGAGTTTCAGCTGTCATGTAGTTATATCTCCTCCAATACTATACAACGTGTACAGACTACTTATTTTTTTTTGTTTCTCATGCAATTAGAATGACGGGAACTAGGAGGGAACTGGGGGGTGGGGTTGGGGATGTGGGTGATGAGAAAGGGGTAGAGCTGCGCTACGGGAACGGGGTGGTGACGCACAGGGGGGGAGGGGATGACGGGAATGGTTGTGGTATTGGAACTAGGGTTGAAGAAAGAGAGAAAAGAAGAAAAAGTGAAGGGAGGAGAGAGAGAGCTTACCTGATCGGTGGAGGTCTGCGATGGTGGCTGCCTGCAGCGGCAGCTGCTCCTGTGGTGGATGGGTTGACGGGGAAGGGGTTTTGGGGAAGGGGACGAGGCAGTTTAAACTGGAGGGAAGGGAACAGTGATTTCAATACTTGACATGGGAAGTGAATAATTTGGTTTTATTTTATTCTTAATTTGGTTTACTTCATAACATGGAAATATAATAACTTAGGTCCTATTTTGTTCTTAATTTGGTTTACTTCATAACATGGAAATATAATAACTTAGGTCCTATTTTTGGTCCTATTGAAGTTGTACGTGGTTTAATGATTATTATTTTTTTTTTTAAATTTGAAAATTGCTTACCTGGCCTTGTAAAATTCGCGTGGTGGCCTCGTTTGTGAGCCTCCATGCGCTGAATTTTTTTTGCTCTGGCACAAAAAATTGCTCGTGCTAATCTCGTGGCACGAGACTTAAATGTTCCTCAGGCTAATATCCCGCGTGGTACTAGCGTGCCACGAGATTCTCCCAATTACTTACCTCGTTTCATGATTCAGCTTGGTCATCTTGAATTACCTTCGCATGTTCCAAAAAAAACTTTGCAGCTGTCAATGAATCCTACAAAACTCGATCAAACATTAAAACCCTACAATTAAAATAAAAATTAGTAAAACAATAAATATTAACTAAAATCGTGGGTTGCCTCCCACGCAGCGCCTTATTTAATGTCGTGGCACGACTCTTTTTTTGTATTTTTTTTTTATTTTTTATTTTTTTTTAATTTTCTTTTGTTTACAATTACAAACACGGGTTGCCTCCCGAGAAGCGCCTTATTTAAAGTCGTGGCACGATATTATGCAAGCTTCAATCACTCCTAAAAGTACCAGACAGAGATCATCTTGACCTCTTCTTCCATTCCATAGTAACTTTTCAACCTTTGCCCATTTACCTTAAATTGTCTTGACCCATCCTCGGTCTCTACTTCCACAGCTCCATGAGGTGCCACTTGCACAACTTTAAATGGTCCAGACCACCTCGACTTAAGTTTACCAGGGAACAAACGAAGTCTAGAATTATAAAGCAATACCTGTTCACCCGGCTCAAAGCTCCTATCTATTATCCTCTTGTCATGCAAGTTTTTCATCCTCTCCTTGTACAGTCTCGCACTCTCATAAGCGTTAAAGCGTCTCTCCTCAAGTTCATGCAGCTCATTGATCCTGCCAGAAGCTGCAGAGTCATAATTCAAATTTACTCTCCTAAGAGCCCACAAAGCTCTATACTCTAACTCTACAGGCAAGTGACATGCCTTCCCGAACACCATCTTGTAGGGAGTCATCCCTATAGGTGTCTTGTAAGCAGTCCTATAAGCCCATAAGGCGTCATCCAGCTTCCTTGCCCAATCAGTCCTGGTAGCATTTACAGTCTTTTGAAGCACACTTTTAATCTCCCTATTTGAGACCTCAACTTGTCCGCTGGTCTGCGGGTGGTAAGGTGTGGTAACTTTATGATGAACACCATATTTTTCCAGTAACCTCTTGAACACTTGGTTGCAAAAATGACTTCCTCCATCACTAATGATAGCCCGAGGAGTACCAAATCTAGAGAAGATGTTCCTTTTAAGGAACTGAGTAACTCCCTTAGCATCATTAGTGAAGAGAGCAACAGCCTCGACCCACTTGGAGACGTAATCTACTGCTACAAGTATGTACTTGTTCCCATAGGAGCTAACAAATGGACCCATGAAATCTATCCCCCACACGTCAAATACCTCAACCTCCAAGATTGGTTTCATAGGCATCTCATGACGACGAGAGATATTGCCAGTCCTCTGGCACTCATCACAAGCCCGAACCCAAATGTTAGCATCCTTGAACAAAGTAGGCCAAAAGAAGCCCGCTTCCAATACCTTAGCAGCTGTCCGGGTCCCTCCAAAATGTCCTCCATAAGGTGAAGAATGACATACCTGCAAAATGGAAGATTGTTCTATCTCGGGGACACATCTCCGGATCATGTTATCAACACATATTTTAAACAAATAAGGTTTATCCCAAAAATAAGATCTATATTCATACAAGAACCTTTTATTTTTCGCCGAGTCAAAATCATGGGGAATTATTTCACTTACCAGATAATTTGCAATATCAGCGCACCATGGAATTTCTTCTAATGTAGTGGCCAACAAATGTTCATCTGGAAAGTTTTCCCAAATCTCACCTTCCTCAACTCGCTTCTCAGCTCCTTCAAGTCTAGACAAATGGTCTGCAACCTGGTTCTCAGTACCTTTACGATCACGGATCTCCAGATCAAACTCTTGTAGCAGCAACACCCACCGTATCAAACGGGGCTTAGAATCCTTTTTCTCCACCAAGTACCGGATTGCACCATGGTCTGTATACACCACCACCTTCGAACCAAGTAGGTAAGAACGGAACTTGTCAAAGGCGAATACTACATCAAGCATCTCCTTCTCAGTAGTGGTGTAATTCAATTGTGCTTCATTCAGTGTGCGACTGGCATAGTAGACGGGGTGCATTATTTTATCTTTTCTTTGCCCAAGCACGGCACCCACAGCATAGTCACTTGCGTCACACATCAACTCAAAGGGGTCCTCCCAATTAGGTGCTACAATGATCGGTGCTGACACCAACCTCTCCTTTAGCTCCTTGAAGGCTAACCTGTACTTATCAGAAAAAACAAAGGGGTGATCCTTTTCAAGCAATTTACACAAGGGATGAGAAATTTTAGAGAAGTCCTTAATGAACCTCCTATAGAAGCCAGCATGGCCTAAAAAGCTACGAATCGCCCTCACCGAGGTTGGTTCAGGTAACTCCTTAATTACCTCTACTTTGGCTTTATCAACCTCAATCCCTCTACTTGACACTTGGTGCCCTAAGACTATCCCCTCTTGTACCATAAAATGGCACTTCTCCCAGTTAAGCACAAGATTAGTTTCAATACACCTTTTCAACACTCTCTCAAGATTAGTCAGACATTCATCAAAAGAGTTACCTACCACAGAAAAGTCATCCATAAATACTTCCATAATATCCTCTACCATGTCCGTAAAGATAGCCATCATACACCTTTGGAAGGTGGCAGGCGCATTACATAGACCAAAGGGCATCCTTCGAAAAGAAAAGGTGCCATAGGGACATGTGAAGGTAGTTTTCTCTTGGTCCTCAGGGGCAATGTGAATTTGGTTATACCCCGAGTAACCATCTAAAAAGCAAAAATTGGACCTCCCTGCCAATCTGTCAAGCATCTGATCAATAAAGGGAAGGGGGAAGTGATCTTTCCTAGTAGCTTTATTCAACTTCCTATAATCCATACAAATTCGCCAGCCAGTTACAGTTCTAGTGGGGATTAGATCATTGTTCTCATTTTTAACCACAGTCATCCCACCTTTCTTTGGCACACATTGGACTGGACTTACCCATTGACTATCAGAAATTGCAAAGATAATACCTGCATCAAGCCACTTTATTATTTCCTTCTTGACTACCTCTTTCATGTTTGGGACTAGCCTTCTTTGATGCTCTATTGAAGGTTTAGCACCCTCCTCCAACAGGATCTTGTGCATGAAAAAACCTGGGCTTATTCCCTTGATGTCAGCAATAGTCCATCCAATCGCCTGCTTGCACTCTTTCAAAACCTGCATTAACCTTTCTACCTGCATACCTGACAAACTAGATGAGATAATAACAGGCAAAGTAGAGTTAGGTCCCAGGAAAACATATTTCAAGTGCTCGGGCAATGGTTTGAGCTCCAACTGAGGGGGCTCCTCTATAGATGGTTTTGCGGGTGGCGTTATCCTATTAGCCAAATCAAGTGACTCAAATCGTGGTTTTCTATGCAAAAACCCGCGCCCTTCTAAGGCCAATATAGTCTCATCCCATTCCTCGCCATCAGGGATGCCCATATTCATAATACAAGCTTCTAGTGGGTCAGTAGGATAGTAAGACTCATCATCCTCAAATTCGTCTACCTCTAAGACATTAGCCATGGAACAATTAGCAAATTCACTAGGTCTCCTCATAGATTTTGAACACTAAAGGTCACCTCCTCGTCATTTAACCTCATCTTCATCTCACCGGCCTCACAATCTATAATAGCCTTCCCTGTAGCAAGGAAAGGCCTCCCTAAAATGATAGGGGTATCCTCATCAACTGCACAATCAAGAATTACAAAGTCTGCAGGGAACACAAATTTATCTACTTGCACTAGAACATCATCTAAAATCCCTGCGGGTCTCTTAACACTCCTATCAGCTAGCTGAAGACTCATAGAGGTGGGTCTAGCTCTGCCAATACCAAGCTTTTTATAGATAGATAGAGGCATCAAATTTATACTAGCTCCTAAATCAAGTAAGGCTCTAGCAAATGTGTGCTTACCAATCGTGCAAGGTATAGTAAAACTACCTGGGTCTGCCAGTTTTTGCGCCACAGGCTTAGTCACCACAGCACTGCAAGTGTGAGTCAGAGTGACCGTAGCCAGATCCTGAAAATCAAACTTTCTAGACAAAAGATCTTTCAGCATTTTAGCATAACCAGGTACATCTCTAATTGCTTCAAGTAAAGGAATGCTAACATGTAATTGTTTAAGCATATCAATGAATTTCTTGTACTGGTTCTCTTTTTGCTGTTTTACGAGCCTTTGGGGGTAAGGGGGAGGTGGGGTCTTACGCTTTAAACTTACCTCTTCATTTACCTTTTAGGTTGGCTTAATCACAGGGTCAGGTGTAATCTCTTTTTCAGCTTCATTCTTGTCACCAACTTCAGCTGGAACATCCACAGGGTTAGCTTTTGGCACACTGGGCACCTCTTCCTTAGCCAATTCTTGCTCTTTGTCTAAATCTCTACCATTCCTCAAGCTGACTGCCATCAATTGGTTAGGATTTGCGTCCTTTGGATTTACCTTTGTGTCTCCTGGCAAGGTACCCTGAGGTCTATTGTTCAGAGCAATGGCTAGTTGTCCCAACTGTGTCTCTATTCCCTTAATGGCAGTGTCATGGGCTGTAACTTGATCTTGCAGCTTCTTGTGTACTCCCACCATGGACTGCACCATACTCTTAATGTCAGTTATATCATTAGCTTGCTGTGTAGGTAATACTGCCTGCTGGTTACTATAAGCTGCTTGTCTCTGGTAAGGAACTTGTTGTCCCTGCTGTCTGACAGTGTTGTATGGAGCTGGTTGTTGTACCTGTCTAACTGGAGCCTGCTGATTGTATTGTTGCCTCTGCCCATAATTCAGAAAATTGGCATCTTCAGTATAACCCAATAAATCAGAGTCAGCAAAATTACTAGGATCAGGTGTGTCCACTTGGTTAACAGGTTTCAGCATGTTTTCATTAAATTGTTTCAAAGCCACATCCAGCGTAGTCTGCAGCCTTGACATTTGCTCTTCAACCCCATTATCAATTCCAGCAGCCAAAACCTTTGGGCCTGAACCAGTAGATGCGTCTCTAGTCAACCAGCCTGAATTTTGAGCCATGGTATCGAGGAGAGCTTTTGCTTCAGTAAATGTTTTACTCAAGAATGCTCCTCCAGCAGCTGCATCTAAATTGCCCTTGATTTGATCACTCATGCCCATGTAAATTCTTTGTCCCAACATCTGATCAGGAATTCCATGATGGGGACACTTTCGCAAGCAGCTCTTGAACCTCTCCCAAGCTTCTGGCAGAGTCTCGAGCGGGGTCTGCCTGAACATGAGTATTTCATCAACCAACTTCGCAGTTTTGTTTGGTGGGAAAAATTTCTTCATGAACTTGATCACCAACTCATCCCACGAAGTGATAGAATTGACTGGCAAAGAATCAAACCAGTCACTAGCATCATCCGTCAAAGAAAATGGGAATAACATCAATCGCACGACCTCAGCCGGAACTCGAGCATGCTTCTGAGTTTCACACACCCTCATGAACTTTTTCAAATGCTTTTGAGGATCATCAGTCAATTTACCCGCAAAAAGTCCAGCATTGGACAACAGACTGACCATAGTTTGGGTGATGTAAAAACTTTCAGCTTCAAATTCCGGAAGCCGAATAGCAGAAGCCAAGTTTCCAGCCACAGGCTGAGCAAAAGCATTAAGTGCCAAATCTTCAGCCATCTCAATATCTTTGGTTTCTGATTTTCGAAGTGTATTGCCAACAGTATTCGCCCTTTTTAAGGCGTGGAATGTTCTCTCAATCTCTAGGTCAAACGGTTTCAACTCTGCAGACTGAGATCTTCTTTTACGCATACACCTGAAACACACAAACTCCAAAGAGTTAACTCAAGATGACAAAAGTGAAGTCAATTGAGAAATAAAACTAGTTATTTTAACAACTAAAATAACACCGTGTTCCCTGGCAACGGCGCCAAAATTTGATCACGCCCAACTATGCCCTATAAAAGGGACTAAGCGGTCGCAGCAAATATAGCTCGGTACTTAAAGTCCCGAGGTCGAATCCCACAGGGAACACTCGAAATCTAGTTGTTTTTCTAACTAATTTACCTATCAACTAACTTCTAATGGTGTG
This sequence comes from Petunia axillaris subsp. axillaris, assembly GCA_029990575.1. Lineage (NCBI taxonomy): Eukaryota > Viridiplantae > Streptophyta > Magnoliopsida > Solanales > Solanaceae > Petunia > Petunia axillaris. The sequence continues at coordinate 27,306,852 of JARKNS010000010.1, read as the reverse complement.
CGATTTAAGGTTGATTGTGTAGTAACAACTAAGTAATAAAAATTAATAATATAGTAAACAACAATTAATAGAGAATAAAGTTGATTCAAGGATGTAAAACCTAGGATTGATTTACCCAACTCCTACCTATGTACTAGAATAATGATTTAACGAATTCAACTTGGTTCTTCCTATTGAACACTTGCTCCAAATTCACAACTATTCACTTCCGTGTAATAACTGTAACTTTCACTAACTAATTTTCCAATTAACTAATGAAGATAGATAAGACTACAAGTATTGTTCACAATCAGGATCAATGGTCACAAATCACCTTATTGACAATCTAAGTAATACCTTGGTTTTAGATTGAAATATTGCTAAGTGTTTAACCCAAACCTATGAATCTATCCCTAGACACACACGAATAATGGGAACAATCAATTGGCGGCCCTTCCAATCAATAGCAATCAAAACACAAACACTTAGATAGGAAGAATTCGCAAGTTTCATTCATCAAAACAAATATTCATAGCACATAAGTATAGGAGTGGTTCAATCAACCCTAGAATGGGTGAATTAGCCACTCATGTTCATGATAGTCATATTAAAATAATTCATGAATGAATAAATTACAAAAAGTAGGGAAGAATTTAGAAAAACTCGTGTTCTTGAAGTCTCCAAAGCTCTAGCCTTCTTTTTGCTTCTTCTCCAGTGTATTTTCATAATGGAGGCAAAAGAAGCTTTTATACCCTGTAATAAACTGAGCAAAAGTACTAAAATAGCCTTATTTTTTCGCCCATCAGCCTTGTACTGCGCGTGGCACCCGCGTGCCACGCGGACCAACTTTCTGCAGGCAATTCAGCTCGCGTGGTGCTCGCGTATTTGGCCTAAATGCGCTGAAATTTTTAATCAATTCTCAAGCAAAGACTCTATTTCTTCCCGTGTCACTCGCGTGGCACACGGATTACTTGAACTCTTCAACATATTCATTTGTAACTCCAAAAATAGCACTTTTTCCGCTCAATTCACCATGTTCAAGTCCTACAACACCAAACAACTCAATTAGCACCAAATATTAACAATTTTGCTTATAACATCTTAGACATACTATTATAACATGGTGAAAATACCCTAAAAATCTAAGTGAAATTAGCCAAATATCATCCACCACAATCATATGTGTAGTCAGGACTAAAAGTTTTAAATTTAACTTTTAGGCAAAATTCTTCGCTGGCCCCTTATGCTTGGCCGGAGCTGTAAGTTAGCCACTCAAACTTTCCAAGTGACTAGTTAGACACTCCAAGTCGTCCCAGGCGTAATTTTTAAACACAAGCCTCCATGCTGGCACACTGCGTGTGCTTTTGTCATTATTGAGCGCGTGAGGTCGTATTTTTGAGTGCTTTTCTGACTTGTTAACGGAAAAAAAAAACGACTTATTCTACCCCCCCCCCCCCCACCCATAAACCCTCATTCTAACATTAATTTAAAGACCTACCCCTTCTTCTCCATTAAAACCACCATTGTTGACCCAAAATCCTCCATTTCTTTCTTCTTCTTTTATTTATATATTGTAAATTTCTCTATTATTTCTTCTTTTTTGCCTACTTTTGATAACATCACGATGAGACAAGTCAATGATGTTATTTTTTGTCAATGTGAAGAATTTGCACAACTAATGATTTCTTGGACTCAGTTGAACCCCGGACGAAGATTTTATGGTTGCAAATATGGACGAGTAAGTCGATTTTGCTTATAAGTTTTCTAGAGCTTGTGATTACTTGGATATATTCAATGGTGTTGATTAAATAGACATTTTCTCCCTTTTTTTCTTTTGCTTTTTTGAATAGGTTGCTGGTGTATGCAACTTCTTTAGATGGTGTGATGATGAGATGTCTGATCAAGCTAGAAGAGTTATATGGGGATTACTGAAACGGGTGAAAGAATTTGAAGAAGAGAAAGAGCATGAAGCAAAGAATAGTAGGAAGTTGCAATTTGCTTTGTTTGTTCTTGTATTAACGTGCGTTTGTAACAAGTGTTTCATGTAATCAACTGTTAACCTAGTCAATTTCTAGTCCTCAATGTGTTGTAAGCAACTATTTAATCGAATATTATGAAGATGGTAAGTTGTGTAAGTTGTGTTCAAATGATAGAAGCCTAGACATTGATGGATAATAATGTTCACAAACTGCATAGCAGTACAAAAAACAAGGCAAACTTTAGGTTAAAAAACATGACCATAACATTGAGCAAATATCACAATAGTACTAGCAATCTGCACAACAGTACTAGCAAAAACAATGAGCTGCAGCTCATGAAATACTTCTAAGGTTCAATAACATGACCATCATAGTAAACCTAGACATAGAAAAGAAACCAAATGCTAAACACATCTTCAAAGTGCCACTCAATCATTTGCTGAAGTTGCATTTGTCTTTTTGGAACTAGCTGCAACATTTCTTTGATGCTGAAGTTGGGAAGAACTGACTGCATTCTTGCCCATCCATCTTAAACCTTTAGGTTTGTAGCCAAGGTCAATGTCATTCCCTGAATGTTTGGGACCTTTTCCATGGGCTAGAACCTGCTGACTGGGCATTCCTTTCTGTAATGAGGAAAAACAATACACTTAGGACCCTCTACTTGTAATAAACAAACCAACTTGTATCTTGTAATAAACAAACCAACTGATATTTACTTGTAATAAACAAACCAACTTACATTGTAGATTGAGGCTCCAGTTCTTACATCAGTGTAAACACCATATCCCTGTACCCTTGGTCTTTTGTATCTTGAAGTGGTAGCAGCAGGTTGTGATAAGTTTGTAGCTCCAGTTTTTGCAGCTGGTTGAGATGAAGTTGCAGCACCAACAGGTTGAGAACTACTAGCTCTTCATCTGGCCCTTCCTCTTCCCCTTCCCCTACCTCCACCAACTCCAAGGAAAGAACTAGCAGGTTTGAACTGAGTTCTTCTCACTCTTGAGCTATCATCACAAATAGAAGATGCAGCTGTACCAGATTGTGAAGATGCAGTCCTTGAATTACCATTATGTGTTGCAGCAGATTGAGATGGAACAGGGTGAGTAGCAGCTGCAGTACCAGATTGTGAAGCTGCATATTGAGATGGAACAGGGTGAGTAGCAGCTGCAGTACCAGATTGTGAAGCTGCAGATTGAGTAGCAGCAGCTGAAGTACCATTTTGTGAAGCTGCAGAGTGAGTAGGAATAGACTGTTGTGCTGCAGTTTGTCCCCTTGAAGTACTACTTTGACCCTTCACATTCACCATACAATGAAATATTAGATTACAACAAGAATTTGCAAACAAAAAACTTGAAAAAACTACAATAAACATATACAGAAAAGACATTCTTACTGCAGATTTGCATCCCTTCTTATTGTGACATGTCTGATGGCATCTTGAGCAAGTCATCTTCACTCCAAGCTTAGAAACCTTATCAAATTTCTTCCTTGGTTCTGTCTTTTCTTTTCTTCTGTATCTCTTTGGTCTGCCTGGCATAGGTTTCATCTCAGGGGGCTCAATTGGAGGATTAGTTGACTCATGCCACATTTTTAGGTTTGGAACAGGTTGGAGGCTATACTTATAAGCTGCCAAGAATGTTTCTTTTCTATACCAATGATCCACATGGTCCTCTGGTTCCTCCCCAAGGTGGTAGAATGCACAAATAACATGTGCACAGGGGATTCCCTTCAACATCCAAAGTCTACAAGTGCAGGTCCTTGTGGTCATATTCACAGTATGTTGGTACTCTCTATCCACAATCTCAAAGCCATCATCTCCATTAAATCTAAGAAACAGTCCCTAGCTATTTTTTTGTTGTCATCAAGAATTAACCTAGCCATAGGTGCTATGTCATCTTTCCATTTTTCTGGAAATATCCTCATATCAACAGTTCTAGCCATCATTTTGTGTCTACTCTCTTCTAGCATACTAATGATAGATTTATGTCTAGGCCCTACAATCCATGAGTTGAAGGTCTCACACATGTTGTTTTCTACTATATCACACCTAGATGTATCCCTAAAGTAAACCTTACACCAGGTTTCCTTCGGATATTCTAGTAAGGAATCAGAAATTTTATCTCCTAATTTAGCCAATGCATCAAGTTCATCCTTAAGTTTAACTTTAAAACTTGCCTTAGAACACCTCCAGATCTGTTTTCTTCTTTCCTCTCCAGGCCAAGTCTTTGCCCAGTTTGACCATATGTGCCTTGCACACATCCTGTGCTCAGAGTTAGGTAGCATCTCTTTAATTGCTGGGATCAACCCTTGTAAATAACAAATAATAGTAAGCAAACAGTAAGAAAATAAGGAAATATAACATAAAAGAGTAAGAAAATAGGAGAAAATGACCTTTTGCATGTCAGACATCACTGTCAACCCATCTCCTTGGCCTAGTTCCAGATCTTGAATTAAATAGTTCAGAAACCAACTACAAGAATGTTTTGTTTCATTGTCCACCACAGCCCAAGCAATAGGAAATATTTGGTTGTTCCCATTTTTCCCAATTGCTGCTAGTAGTTCTGTGCATCTTGATAAAACGAAGTCATCTCATCGTATATCACTATCCTATTACTTAGTTCGAACTTGTTTGACAGCATTTGTATCCCAGCTTGACATCGGATTTACTTGACATCGAATTTACTTGATACCGAATTTACTCGACATCGATTTTAGAATTGCTTCCAGATCAAACTCTTGAGGTCAATTAATTCGTTCACGTAAACTATTTATCAAACGATCGAATTGAGATATAAAACGGTCGCCTTAGACTCAACTAAATATAAATCTAATTGTAAAACCTGATACATTTTTTGGGAAATACGAGTTCACCCTTGCAACATCCTTTCAAGAAACAACCATAAAAACCAATGATTCTTCTGCAACCTTCAAGCCATCCCTTCTTCATTGCATCAAAACAGACATAAAAATACTTGAACAAATTTTTACCAGGTTCAGTTTCACTATCTGTCCTAATCCAGCAAGAAGTGCCAGGATTTGTCTGCTTGAGCATATCTGCATAGTCACAAAGTCTTGAAAATTCAAGCTTCCAGTTCCCCATGAACTCTTTTAGCACTTTCATCTTAGCCCTGTAGCATACAGATCTGCACACATACATTCCTCAGGTCTTCTTCACTTCCTCCTGAATTTTGTGCACTCTTATTTCAGGAGTTCCTATAATCCCGTCCTTCATTTTCCTAGCAATGAAATTGGTATTGCACAGTTTGTTCTTATGTACTGGATAATAACTCTTCACTATGAAGTTATTGGTATCCCTGTCCAAAGATGCATACAGCTCCCACTTGCACTTCTTATTTGTACACTTCACTCTCACCCTTTCTTTCTCATTTGGTCTCAACTTTAGTTGTACCTTATTTTCAACAGCATAGTCTGCCACAACATGCCTAAATTGGACAGCATTTTCAAAGATCATTTCTAACTCAAAGACTGAAACTTTACAAGTTGGATTATATCTAACTTTCTTGCTTCTTCTCCTAGCTGGTAAATCAACCCCCACCCCAGCTTGTGGATCTAGCTCATCCCTACTATCATCACTACCTATATCTGAACTCCCAAGATATTCCTCATCCCCAGCTAGTTTCCCAGCATATCTTTTTCTCCTATCCAGTCCAATATCTTTAAAACCTTTGTCTATCCCAACCTCTCCTAGTTCAACCTTTTGAGGCACTTACTTTTTCTTTTTTTTCTTCTTTGGTTCTTCTTTCTTCTTCTGCCTGGCCTGATCTCTAAACTCCCTCAATTCATCATCCACATCACTATCATCCTCTGGAGGAATCCCTTCTAAATCTTCATCAAAATCCCACTCTATACTATCATCATCCCCCTCTCCCCACCTACAGCAGCATCCTCCTTAGCTACAACACCCTCTTCCCCCTCTACACCAGCCTCATCTTCTTCATCCCCATTTACAGCCCCCTCTTCACCTACAGCAGCCTCATCCCCACCTATAACACCCTCATCTTCATCTAGACCAACATCATCTTCTTTATCCCCACTGATACCCCCAGAAAGGTTAGGTGAAACCCTAGCCTCACTTTCATTATCCCCAACTACTGACTCTGTTAAATAACCTGTAGGGACTGCACTTTCCACTACCTCAGGTTCATCCATAACATGGTCCACAAAAAAGTCTAAATAGTCCCCATGTTTCAGGTTTGATACAAGGTCCAAGAGATAAGTGTCAGTTCTAACTGGTAGAAACAGTTTAGTTATAGGGTGTTTATGGTAAAACCAACCGATAGCAGCATACCCAAATTCACGCGTATAATGACACAGTTCAAAAATACTAAAATGGTCCTTATCGATAGGCACATCAATAGGAGTTGATCCCCCCAAATATTGTGTAGTATTCCCAATTTCTAAGACAAATTTACCCCCATGATGGAATCTAACCAATATAATAATTTCCGACATGTCGAATCTGCAGATATAGACAAAGCATATAAACAATCCCAAAATCTAAGGAAAAATCCTAATTTTTCAGAAAATAACGAAAAAACCCTAACATTTAAAATCACATAAATTTCATCTACAACTAACAATAACATTGTTAAAAATTGATTAAAAACATACCTTGTGTTATCTGGTGATGCGAAATCAACCAATTTTTTAAGTTATGGCTTCTTTGGAAATCAGTGAGACAATGCAAAATCAAACCAACTTGAAACTGATGGATTTTAGAAATTTGTAACAAGAGTCGATGGATTACTCATTGTTCATTCGATTAACAGTAAAATTTTGCGGTTCATTTGATTGGATTTTGATCAGTCGAAGAGAAAGAAGAGGAAACGAATGGGAAATGAATAATCTGATCGGGTTGACCCTTTGTTTTACCACTTTTACTGATGTGGATTTTTTCTTTTTCTTTTTTTCATGTGTCGTGTTTTTATTAGTCTACTTGCCACGTAATTGGCGTTTGAAGCACACGCAGTGTGCCAGCATGGAGACTTGTGTTTAAAAATTACGCCTGAAACAACTTAGAGTGTCTAACTGGTCACTTGAAAAATTTGAGTGGCTAACTTACAGCTCCGGCCAAGTATAAGGGGCCAGCAAAGGATTTTGCCTAACTTTTACTGTATCAATTAAATATGTAGATAACTCCTTAGCTCCTCACTAAACAAACACACACACAAAGAAGGCATCAATAGCTAGATGCACTGTTATAAATTCTGCAACGGCGATTAGTTATACCCACAAATCTCAAAGTATCAATCACCTCTGCTTTGTCATACACTCGATCTTTTGTCCAACAATATCATTCACCTTTTCATAAGAATATGTTCCTTTTGAAAAAGTTGGTTCTTTTCCCGCACTTTGTTATAACAAATCTAAGGCCTCAAATGAAATGCTACTCCACCATGCAACGGACAACTAATGTCTTTTAAACTTTTTCATCCTTTTCAATATGGTTTTATGTTAAGAGTACATTGTTAAGAAATAAATAAAATGAAAGTACATACTAGAAGTACAAATGAGCGTATCCTTCTAAGTTTTTTAATGAAAATTTAAGCCAATCCAATTGAGTACAAGTGATGTATATTTAATACACTAAATCTCCCAAACTCATTGTATATAATATTTTGGAAGCTTTAAAATCCCCCATACACTACGTCATTAATGGAATATATTTCAATGCATAAGGCTTGATTTCTTATATGTTCTTTAGCTAAAACTCCTTAGTGCACACAAAAATTTCAATTAGGTTTCATCATTCTTATAATTAGGATAAAGAATAAGTTTATAAAAACTCAACTAGTAATATTCATCAGCCGTATAAGAAGCTTTTAAACTACAATTTTTATATTTTTTAATAGATAATTCGTCTTACTTATATTTTTAAGTCTAATTTTTTAGTGGAGATTATTTATAACATACTATATTTATAATTATGATTGACATGATAGTGTAAAAGTTTTAGAAATTCGTTATAAGTAAAGCGCAGTAAATAAGGTGCGAAATGATTAATTAATTAATTAAGGAAATAAAAGTTGGGATCAAAATCACTGCGTAACAAAATATTTTTTTGGTTTCTCATTCGGTGGGCAGTATCTTCATTGGAGTCCCGATTAATCCGGATTCGTGCCATATAAGATCTATTATCAGGGAAGCCTCCTACTAGAATTTTTTTTTATTCACGGCTCGAATCCGATACTTTCGAGGTAGAGAAATCCTATCCATTCCACCACAGCCGTGGGATAACGAAACATCCTCGAAAAAACAGTTGTACGACTAATCTAAAATCTGTCGCATTTGTACTACTACTAAACAATTACCAGCCATGGCAACAGCCGACTCTACAGTTAAGTCAACTCTTAATTTCTCCAAATACCCATTATTTCACCTTTTCCCAACAAAATGGAGAACCCTGTATTATTCTTCTTGGTCTTATCACTTGCAGTTCTCGGGTTAACCCGGATCCAGTTAGCAGCCTCCCATCAAGAATCCGGGGACTGGCATTGTGAACCTGATGAGGAATCCCGTGTTGTTGCTGAGTTTAAACCTGGAGTTGTTACCATTGATGGACACGCTGATGATTGGGAAAATATTGATGGGTTTGAATTTTCTGTCCTTCCTGCTCTTGACCCAGATCATGACCATGAATATAAAGGTGGAAAGATGACTGTTAAGGTACTCTTTACGTCTCGTGATTTAAACTTGATGTGTTCAATATTTATGTTCAATGTTTATATATTAAATCTGAACAGTGGAACTACAGTATCTTGTATATTGTTTTTATAATTTATCGTGTCCTATTGTATTGTACATGTTAGTACAACATTTCAATAAATTGTACTCTTTCACTCTCTGTGTCACAGTATGGATTGACACGGAATTTAAGAAAGAAGCAAGACTTATGAGATTTATGATCTAAAATAATTTCATTAAGGATAAAGTAGTATTTTGAAGTTAAATTTGTTTCAAAATCTAGAAAGTTGTCGTTCTTTTCGGAACAGACTAATAAGGAAAGAAATGGTGACACATAAACTGAAATGAAGGGTATCATCATTTGTCATTTCATAATACCGCACACTAGTAATCTGAAGAATGAGTATAACAACGTGATCACACTTGCGTAGTAACGACGGATTTACCAGTACAATACAATAAAGTTTAAGTAACAATCAAGTTTTTAAAGTAAATATACGATAAAATACAACAGGTAACAACCATCCAAACAAACTCGTTGTTTATTTCTTTTCTTTTTTTATTTAACAATCATGGTAATGGTTCTTATTTTTTTTTTAACTGTGATTGATTTTTTATTTTGTTCTTAGGCTTTGCATGATGGGAAAGATGTCTACTTTTTGTTGCAATTAGATGGAGAGTATGTATACAAGAAAGGGTGAGTACATGTTATAAAACTCTTAGCTTTGTTTAATTAGGTACATACTCTTGCTTTGCATATTACATGTGGGATGTTTAGATTCACTTAGTGATTAATTAATACTTCTTGTGGTGCAAACTATCTAGTTTTAGAGATTTTTGCTTCTTATATAGAGGAAAGTTATTTATTTTTCGCACGGTTTCTTGCGATAGGCCTTCATTTTCAGTTCTGTTTTGAGGTAGTGCTGATACCCTCCAAGAGAATTGTTTGATGATGTACGTTTATTTCTTTTGAGATGGTGAATTAAATTGATACGCTTGGCAGCTCATGCTTCTTCAGAAACTTGTAATTTCCTTTCCTGTCATGTGGTTAATCAATGCATTGCTACTTCGTGCGTTTGAAAGACTTTCCAAAAACAGATCTTTTGCTGAAAGATACTTGAAGAAAACTTTCCAGTAATTTATACAAATTGGTTTCTTGTATAGAAAGGGTGCAATGGTAAGTAGTAGCATTTTGCAATAGACGTTATGCATGAATGGATCTTTTGTTACTCGGCTACAGCTTTAGCAGTGTGGTAACCTATTTTAGCAACCTAAGACCGTTAAAGGAGAAAGGTCATTAGATTTCCTTTGCTGTACACCTATCACCATTTCCAAGGCTGTGATTCAGTTGATAGAGTACTGTACTGAAATTTAATCATCGGTGTTGGCTTGTCTCTCTAGTATCCCTGAATTGTCTAGCAGACTTTTTCCCCGCAGTGCATGTATTTAGTTTACGGTAAAAGCTCTCATAGCTCCTTATGTTTAGGAAAATTATAAGCAGGAGGTGCCAGAGGAAGACATTCTTGTTCAACTAGTGTCAAAGCCCAGTATTCATGGGAAAACCATGAGTGAACCCAGAGATGGTTGCTAAAAAGGAAAAAAAAAAAAAAAATCTAGTTCTACAATTATACTCAGTAGCCAAAGGTAAATTCTATAACTGGAGCATGCGTGTGGTATTCCAAAAAGATTATCATTCCTAATTCCTGTTGGTGAACGATTCCTTAACAAGAATTTAAACAAAATTAAGTTGTAAATCAGTTAGGAAACAAATAAATGAAAATTTTCTGTTAGGAATAAGAGCATGAACTATATTCCTATCAGTATAGTAGCAAGAAAATGATATTGCCCCTCTTCCTTTCCTTTGTCATGCATCATAAAGATGCCATATGATACTACTTCTTATCCTGCCTTCATCTCTTTCTTTACGCATACTAACCCTAGATTTATTGTCTTTAAGTTGCCAAGGTTGAGTAGATACTTAAAAGAGTCAGGTAATTCCTTCCTCTTGATTTACTGTCATACTGTTCATAGTCAGTCTTGTCTTTCATTTGAGTGTAACTTATTTTCTCTTCCAAGATTATTCCAGGGTTGCTAACAAGATTGACCAACTTGTGCCTAGTTTTTAGGTGATAATCTTGGAGGTGTAGAGGGGAAGATTTTCTTGGGTCTAGTTTCATTCAGAATGAAATTAAACAAACGGAAAAAGACTAGTATGTAACCATGTTGAGGGATAAAAGACAAGAGAGGGGGAAAGACTAGTACTGATGTGGTAGCTAAATAGGGAAGCAAAGTTTCGATTTTAAGTTGGAATGCTACTAGAAAGCACAATATACTAGGAAGGCAAGAGAATTATTAGGTTGAAAGCATTTCCTAGTGCGCATTCATAATTTCAGAATTTGACAAAACGGGCTTACCTGTATGAAAGTGGTATTCAAAAAGGAGCTTACTGGATTACCTCATCACCAAGAAAGAAAAAAAAGAACACTTGCTGGAATTTCAAGGTCTAAGGGCATGTTGGACTTCCATTTTTCTCCCTATACCTAAGTTACTCGGACTCTTCAAAATTGCCGCCGTACCCGTGTCGGATAGGACACGGGATTCACACCGGATGTGGTCAAATTAAAATGGATACTTTGACCAAAATCTCCAGAAAATTGAAGATTTTTTTTTTTGACAAATAGACTCTTAAGATAGACATTGGAAATGAGATACCTTCAAAATTATGCAGAAATTTATAGTCTTTTGTCTCTTTTTCATCTTTTGTGGACATTCTCGAATTTCTGATTTTATATTTTGTGGGTAACTTTTGGGAAGACGACTTAATAGATAAAAGCAGAGATATTGGGAAAGAGGACTTCTCTAAGAAGAATCGAAATTAAGGATTATGACTTTATTTTTAGAATTTTGAAATTTTTTAGACAGATCCCCGCACCCGTATCCGTGTGCGGATCCATACCCCGAATCTCTAAATTTAGATTTTGCCGAATCCGACCTCTAGATCCGTACCCGTGTCGGATACCCGTACCCAAGTCCGAGTAACATAGCCCTATACTGATTTTAGGAAATTAAATTACTAGTTTTTTTCTCAGTTGTTAAGAGTTTTCTATATTATGTTGCTCCTCTTCAAGGATCTTTATAGCAACCTTTGGGAATCAAAGAGATTTTTCACAAGCTGGATTTTTTCGTTCTTCATCTTAATAGGCTTTTCATAAATATTGCTATAACTTCTCGAAGAGATACCTCTTCCTAGTTAACACAGGTCCTTCAACATGCCCAGCCGCCACAGTGTGGATCTTACATGATTTGGGTGTGTGTGTGAGGTACATACAGGATTTAGTTGAATTTTCACATGTATTGACTACAATTATTGCTGAGAACCATAGGTTGACTAGGTTTTCCGTTTTGTGGCTTATACACGTGCACATGTACTTATTAAAAGTCTTTAGTTGTATCTCAACACCCTTACCCCTGCTACTATCCGTTCCCACACCCGAATCCAGAGATTTTGTGATGAATCTAACTTGCTCAAAAAATGTGATGATTATCCAACCTAAATTCACACATCCCTTCTTTAGGTTTCTAAACTAGAAGAAATTCAATACTCTCTTTTTCTTTTTGTTTAGTTCATGCTCTTAGCGTGTAAGTAGTGACTCATTATATATGTCTGGATTGCCATTTCAAATATGTAGATATACTCACTCTTGCATGAAGTTGCACCCTCACTATGAATATCTTTCCTAATTAATTAAAGCTCGCTACTTCTTTTCTTACTCAAGTCATCCTAATTATAATGTGGAACTTGTTATGATGTTAAGTGTACCATCCTTGCACCTCTTAACAATCATTTTGAAATACCTCTGCAACTCTAATTCTACAAAACCGTTTTTTTTTAATCTTTGGTCAAACCTGATCATAAAATCCTGGACAAATTACCTCTTGAAAATACACACACCCACCCACATGCATATATATCTGTATGTAAATGTGTATGTCTTTCCCCACTCATACGGAAGGAGGAAGGTTTTGGTTTGTAGTGAACATGAAGTTTGGACAAGGTATGGAGACTTTTCAATACACGCTTAAAGAAGTGTTGGCATGATATCTACACAGAAATAGTGGATGCTGGCTTGGTTTGATGCTAAATTACATTAGAAAATGTATAGAAATACAACTAAAGATATGAAAGGTAATGCATGTAGACTACACGTTATCATCTTTTATAAGTTATTTTACTGGAATAGTGCACTGTTAATTTTCCTCATCTTTCTTAAACTGGGTTCTATATAAGCTGATATATGCATCATTCAAAGAGCTCATGATATGGGGAATGAAACTGCTCTGATTGATCTCATTGCAAGTTTTGCTTTGTTACATGATTGGCTATCTGTATATTTTTTGATTGGGTGACTCCCTGTGTTTTATGCTGGTACTTGTACAAGAGATGCAACAAGTTTTCACCTTAATTGCATTCTATTGTTTATGTCGCACCACTGTACTTAGCGTTTCTTTCTTAATCATGCAGAAACGATAACAACTGCCCATCTGTGGCACTGATGTTTCAAGTTGGTGAGAGTGCTACATATCATAGCGTAAGTAGTGCTCGTTCATTTGTGGGTTCAAACTAACTTCTAACACCGTAGTCCCTCCAGAAAAGGAAAATATAGCTTTCTTGAATTTCTGTTTGGTATTTTTTATTTCCTAAAAATGGATTAAATTTGTTGGAATAGATGGGTGGGTGTAAACAATCACCTGATGCATGCAACAACAAGACTTGTCGTGGCTACGAAGTTGACATCATGCACTTCTCCATTGGAAATGCTATCCCTGGTAGGTTGTATGGTGGAAACCCAGTCGACAACAGAGATGGTAATGGCGGAGACAGGTAAATTTGGATACATTATTATCTTATTTCATAAACACTTGTAAAATTCCAATTATCTTTACTCGATCACATGATCTACAGATTTGGTCATCTGGTTGATTTGTATGCTTGGAACCCACACTGTATGAATCTGGATGGGATTAGTCCTACAGGTAAGAGTTGAAGTTATTTTTGCTAAAGCTCTAAAATGTATACTAGACTGTGTTATTCATCTCCTATCAATCTGTACTTGGATCTTGATTGTCCTTGGTAAAGGGGAAGAGAAGGAAAGGGGAGAATAGGAAAAGAAAGGACTTCAAAGCATTCTGATTTATGCAAGTTCTGAGATCACAAAATTTACAGCTGATCATTTACGTGGTTCATACTTTTCCCGATTTATAACCAATACGCATTTAGGGGGTAGTCTATCGAAAACAGCCTCTCCACTTTGGTGGGGGGTAAGGTCTGCGTACATCTCAATTCTCACCCTCCCCAGATCCCACTTGTGGGATTATACTGGGTATGTTGTTATTGTTGTTTACGCATTTAGGGGTACGTGGCTGCTGTTTCTCTTTCCCCTTTTCTTCCATTGACACTTGCCTTACGCTTAAAGAATTGGTGCCATGTTCTGTGAGGTACACGCTAAATGGAAATTGAGAATTTAATGTATATAACTTCAACGATAGATCAAATTATCAGAAAGAGTTCTAATGATCCATCTGGTTGCTTCCACGGTAGAAATGTGATATCAGATGGATGGGCATCATTAGGTTAGGCCAGTTTGAAGGTAGAGAAAACCTGCATTCATTCTAGTACTGCTAGTTGACTCAGAAGTGGTCTGTTTGGAAAGAAGACTTTAACGCACACAAATTTTGTCAGTCTTCTTCTATATATGCATGCACGTCATTCTTGTGATTTGGCAATCTTGTCTCTGCTAAATTCTATTAGCAGGACAGAACATTCTTGACCTGCGATTTTTGACTTGACTTTGTTAGTAAGGCCTTATGTTTTATTTTTAGGAAATGATACTGCTGCCCAGAATGACTGGAGGGGTGCATGGTGGCATAGTAGTTTCACAACCCATTCAGGTAACGTCGCTCACTATTGTCAAATCAACTTGGATTTCTTCACCGATCCTCCTTGATGATGTTGTAAAAAATGGTTCTTCTGGCCTCTTCATTCCTCAAATGAACTTCTATTGACAGGTTATTCTGAGGAAGACAGTCCTTATTCAGCAAATGGTCAGAAGGGAACATTCTATTTCGAATTTTCTAGGGCCCTGAGAACCATGGACCGTCTTCAGCAGGTAGTCTACTTCGCTGATGCTTTTCGTCTCTTTGAGGTTAACATTAGCCATTGTCTTGATGGAACTTGGTCAGGCATTAGAAACCTTGGCATTTAATATAAACACCTTAAAGTTCTCACCACCAAAGGTGGACTCACTAATGTGTATAGAAAAATCATCAATGAGATGCAAAAGGAAATAGGAAAGTCAATTTAACTCTTATTTCCTACTAAAAACATCCGCTAGCGTGCTGCTCCATGCATGTGTTCACTTTGATCAGTACCTGAGAGACGGATGTTTGTTAAAACATAACTGCATTAATTAAGTTTGCTATCCGCCGGTTGTATATAGGATGTGCAGTTCACTATTGGTCAGACGAGCAAGTTTTCAGCTGCATTTTGGTATCCGGAGGATAAAAATCCATGGCACGGATCAGGACATTACACGATCAGCTGTGACTGGGTACCTCTAGATGTTCCTCCAGGTTCATCTGCAGGTGTCAAAGTGGTATCAAGAAGCTCTTGGGATGCTGCCAGTGGTTTTGCTTTTCTGTTATCTATTGTTTCATTTGGTGTATCCGTTTTTGTTGGTTATTGGGTTCATAAGAAAAATGCCCACCCTTTTCAACCCATGGATAATCGCCAAATAGAGATGTGATACATATATTCTTCTTTTTATCTAGAGATATAGAATTTTAGCATTGTGGTTTCTTTTTTTTTTTTTTCCCGAGGGATGGCCATGGGATATTATTCTTTTGTAATAATTGCAGTTTTGTATACTAATCTGGTGATCTGGTATGTAGTTCAACACTATATATATGTGGGAGTCATTTAATAACAATTAGTGAATTGCAGTTTCATAGGAGATAACTCCATCTTGTTTAACGTTTCGGTGTTAGTATACAGAAAAGAAATACACTTGCAACTAGGTTCAACTTGAAACTACAGCGTCAAGATTTTCTTAAGCACTCCAGGAGATTCCGAATTAATAAGATAAGTTGAAGTTTCTTAAAAGAAGTCATAATTTTTTTAGTTATGTAAGATTTACCCTGACCAAAAAAAAAAATGAAATTAAATCTTATATTATTGTGAGCATGAGATAGCTGGTGCGTGCCTCGAATGTTTCATGAAATGGTCAAAACACTACTCCTACTTGATTTATTTTCTTTGCAGTACTGCTGGCAAAGTTACGTGAAGTAGGTTTTGTCCACTTCATTAACCGTTAATTTGAGTATTAAATATAATAGTTCTAGTTTGAGTTTTTGTCCACTTCATTAACTGTGAGTACTAAATATAATAGTTCTAGTTTGATTACTAAATCTAGTAATGGTTTGACTATCTCATGGTTTTTGTCCACTTCATTAACTGCTAGTTTGAGTACTAAATATAATAGTTCTAGTTTGAGGACTAAATATAATAGTTCTTCAATAACCAGATAATATTTCTTTACTAGAGTTAACAAAAAAAAGTGCGGTTTATTTTCTCTCAGCAAAGATATTCAATGAGCTAATGAATTTAAAGATAGTATAAGCTTCGAAATCAGAAAGCCATGCCATTTCATTGAAAAGGGAAAATACAACAAGGAAAAAAAAAGGATAAAGATAAATGTTACAAGACCACAACATTCTTGATTGCAAGACTATAGGTATCCTCAAAATGGGGCAGTCTAAACCCTAATAAAGAATGTTGATGTTAATGTAACTCGACTTCTAATTTACTTTTTTTTTTTTCAAAAGAAGACCATCTAACAGAAAGTAAATGCCATTTCTGGCTGAACTATGGCTTGGCTATACTTCTGGTTTGCATTTAATCCTTTGGCTAGTCTTCAACATCCATAGATGTATTGCCTGGTGGTTCATCTTTATCGTCCATGTCGACCTGCAATCTTAAACTCACAATAATTAGGGAATTGTGAAAACGAAATGCATATAGAAATCTGAATTGGTCAGGGAGTGAAGAAATTAGATGGTTAAAGAAAAATACTCACTTCTTCAATATGCATGTAGCCATCAAAATCAACAGCACCACCAGGGAAAGCCCCTTCTTGGCCCAATGGTTGGTCAAAATCAAGCAAAATTAGGCTATCAGTGAAGTTGACGAAACTCAAATCATGTTCGTCAGCACGGATGTGCATATCAACTAGTTGATTAGTGTTGAAATTGTAGCAAAAGACTCTTCCAAATCTATCTTGCATTATTATTTCTCCATTACTTGTAAAAGCCAAGGGCCTTTGGATCATCATTCCTAGTGAAACAGTAGCATGACAAGTCCAAGAATCCTTCACACCATACTCCTCCATCACCCAAAGGTGACAAGGTTGTTCCCCTAGCCCAAACCAATAATCAAACACCGGACAAAATGCGAATAGGCAAAGCTTGCCTTTGAACTCACCAATACATTCAGTGAGATCAATTCCCCCTTCATTTTGTAGATTTGGGATTCCAATTTCTTGAAATGTCTCTTCCCCCAAATGAAATGACAAAATGATCATTTCATCCTCACGATTGTTGCTTTTGACAGCTTTCCAATGCAAACATTCATTAACAACAACTCCTGAAAACATGTCATGTCTTTTGTAGGGAAAAGGATCTAGGTTAAATACTTTCCAGACCCTAGTATTCAGTGAGAAAACCTCAGCTTTAGATATAAAATCATATCCATGAGGAGGAGTACTTGGCACAGCTTCACGATGGAACCAATTATAATCATCGTTGTCAACAAAACCAATTCTAACAACCTTATAATCATCCGTTTTTTTATGATAACCAAATCCAACACTCACTTGTATAATCTGAAGATCTAATTCATCAAAATAAATGTTTGAAGGTGGAAGCATCAAGTACTTGTTTATAGATGGATTAGTCAAATATATGTTATGACCAAAACGGCTAATATCAGTGAGACAAATTAAACCATTGAATGAACTCACAACAATGCAATTTAACATGCCAGGCAAGTCAAAGGGGACTCTTAATTCTGATTCATATCGAAAATTCTTTTCATTAAGCAAAGTGAATGTTTTTTCAGGCTTACTTTGGACAGGTACATAGAGAATGTAGTTTTTACCTGTTGCAACTGAGGTTTCCAAATGTTTCTTGATGAATTCTTGTTCTTTTATCAAGGAATACCAAGTTTTGCATGCACCAAGGAACTTGATTAGTGCTTTAGCTGGGAGAAGTAAGAGAATGGTCATGATAATCTCAAAGGGTACAAAAGGTAAAGATGGTACATCCATTTTCTTTGAAAATTCACAAAAACAAAAGGTTTATGAAAGGTGGATTAATGATCACAAGGGATATACTAATAATTTTTTTACTAGGGTTTTCTTGCAGAAATATTCAGGCGAAGAAACTTAAGCGAATTCAGGCAAAGAACCTTAAATGACTGATCGATGAAAGACACTTAGATTTTGTACTTAAATGACTGATGAAAGACACTTTGTACTGATGAAAGACACAAAGGTTTTGTACTGTATTTATAGGAGGGAGTGGGGTTGTCATCAGATTTTTGTAATATGGCTTGTTTAACTTTATTAACCAGCAGATAAGAATGGTGTTATTACTAACAACCGAAATAATTTCAAATTTTAAATTTTGATGACCTGGTAAATTTATATTACGCTAAATTAAACGTTTGAGATAAAATTGCATTTAGTTCACTTGTACTACACATTTGAGTTAGGTAGATACAGTACAAATTAAACAGTCTGACTTGTTTGTTTAGCGTATCATAAAGGTGGTCAAATATAAAAAGATTGTACTTCATGTCTATGCCTCGTGAGGAACAATAGAGCTTATATCACCTTTGGAATTAT
This sequence comes from Petunia axillaris subsp. axillaris, assembly GCA_029990575.1. NCBI lineage: Eukaryota > Viridiplantae > Streptophyta > Magnoliopsida > Solanales > Solanaceae > Petunia > Petunia axillaris. The sequence goes on along the minus strand of JARKNS010000010.1, from coordinate 27,288,233 downwards.
CTGAGTACCCCGTAAAATATCTTTCTTTTTTTATTAAAAACAAAAAGAGAGAGGTCAGATTAAAATGGATATATACCTTCTTCATTTTCACATTTTTTTTATAAAAAGAAAAAAGGGGATTAATTTTGTTTGCTGTTGTATTCATTAGAATCTTTTAATGATCAGAATTCAGGAAATTTGTTCTTTTAGTTCCAACGGAGAAGTTAACTGTAGCGAGCAGTAATGAACATTTTTAAAGACCTGTGATTATATATTGATCTTATCAGCCTCATAGATCTTGTCTTCTCTGTGAAAAGAAACTTCAAAAGTATGGTAGTGCCATGTTATAAGCTCCATTTTAGAAGGGCCTCAACTCTCAATCACTCAGTATAGTATCAATAATAGACTAAATAAATGAAGACAATACATAAAATCTAATGTTTAATAAATGGCTGAACAATTTCAGGCGTAACTGAACTACTACAAAAGGGAAGCAAATTGGAATTAATTTAATTTTTTTTTCATTTACAAATATTTATTTTAGTTATATCTTTTCATATGAAACTAGTAAACAAATAACATATGAGATTTTTTTTGAGTAATTAATCATAAATGGAGCAATGTAGTCCTTGCTGATCTACATGTTATGGAGGGCCAAACTAAATACTATACGTCGTAATAGAAATTGTGTCAACCCTTTTTTTTTCTGTGTAGTGTATACGTTCAATCATAAATTAACTGGCTAGTTAATTAGAGTCGCTAAAGTTTCCTCCATATCCATTTGTTTAAAAAGAGAAGACAAAAATTGAACTAAAAATGCCTCAACAACTGATTAATTTTAACGATTGGTTATTTTTTTTAAATCTGAATTAACAAACTAATTAAGTACATAGGAAAAAGGGAAGGAAATCCTCCAAAACGAGAACAAAGGGAAAAAAGAACAACAGAAGCAAGAATAACTGACTAGGAGCTCGTTTAGATAAGCTTAAAGAGTTACTTAAAAGTATATTTGTGCCTTTAAGTAAAAAGTGGATGTTTGGTAACTGAAAAGATAAAATACTTATAAATACTTTTGTGCTTAAAAAAAATCAAAAGTTTCTCAAAAATTACTTATAATTAACTATTTATTTTTAAGCTACTTAAAATAATCCCACCCAAACAGAGGGTGGAGTATTATCTTCTATAGAATTCACGCAATACTCTTAAGATTACACTTTGACTTTAGTAGCTTCCACCTTCCAGTCCACACGGATAACTATTCTCAAAAATTTGTTCACTGAGTCCAATTATTTTATATCCAAATATATATATATGTACACGAAATATTTATCTTATAATACTATTTATTAAAAAAATAAAGAACTTAAACTTATGTGCAGTGAGATGTAAACTTGTTTATATACTAACAGTATAATATAGCGAAACATCATAGATTAATTACCCTACTTTCGTGCTATAACTATATATCGGACTTCTTGTGAAAAATTACGTGTGCGTTGTATCATTGTATGTGTGTTCATCAATATAATGACCTATCTAGGCCTGGCAGCAAGTGAAGAGGAACAGTCATTTCTCAATGACCCATGCATACTCCAACCAGGCAAACTATACTTACCAGATTGATTGGCACCAAAAGCTGTTGGCATTGTTTTGCTAAAATTAACCAGCACAAAATAAGTCAAGTTCCATGGATTGTTACGCCATCCATATCAATTTATTTATCATGATTACTAATAATGAATGTCTAAAAATATTTGTTATAGAATACAACAACAATAACATACCCAATGTAATCCCACAAGTGGGATCTGGGGAGGGTGAGATATACGCATACTTTATCCCCACCAAAGTGGAAAGGTTGTTTCCAATAGACCCTTAGCTCAAAGAAAAAAAGTAGAAACATGCTTGCAAAATAAGATGAAATAATCCATGCTAAAGAAAATACTATCAAGGAAACTACTTATATGTAAGGTAAACAGACAGAAGGCGATAAACAAAGTATATAAAAATAATACCAATCATATTAAGACATGACTCTCGCGGCTAACCTTCTATCCTACTCCTCGACCTCCATATTTTTCTATCAAGGGTCATGTCCTTGGTAGTATGGTCATACAAAAAGAGAATTAATTATTTCTCCTCACTTTGTCATTGGTATTAATTGATGTAGAAAGTAAACTTTAGAGTGAGTATTTATTGAAGAAAGATTAATATGGTGGAATATTAAGGATATAAATAAGGGTAAACTAGTCAAAAACTTTTTTCATTAATATTTTTTTAATGAGCGTATAAAAGAAAAATATGACAAATAAATTGAGACAGATGCGGTGCAACTTTTGGGGTAGCGAATGCTCTAAATACAAAACCTTCCATAAGGAGTGGTTTTGCAAGGCTGCCCCATTTAACAATATTTTTGTATACCCTTATGTTGGCAGAGGGCCAAGACTTCAAGACACAAATTTATAAGTGTTGGATACATGAAGAGAACACTTACAATCCAGTGCTGGCAAATGTTGCCTTTTGACAACACGTCAGGGGCAAGTATTGGCAAATAGAGAGGGGTCAAAGGGCAAGTCCTGGCCCGTGCCAAGAGATTGACAAAGCCATTTTCGTTTAGAATTTTTTTATTAAACTTAACGAAGACATTTTTACAAAACTCTTTTAAGTACGGGCAAAAAGGAAAGCAATTGCTTATAATGTCATATTTCTGCAAAAGGCCCTCTAAATATGCTGTAACGTATAGAACACATCCGTAAAAATTTTTGCTCGCAACCTGTTTGCAGGGGTAAGTGCACGAAAGGCCACTTTTGTCACTGGTCATTGGGCACAGGCTATTAATACCAAAACATTTAATTTGTGGCCACTTTCACTTAAAAGATAGAACTTCGGTCCAGAGCCCTGAATTGAAGTTCAGTCCTTAAAGATAGAACTTCAGTCCAGGGCCATGTTGACTGAATTTCAGTCCTTAAAGATAGAACTTCAGTCCAGGGCCCATATGGATTGAAGTTCAGTCCTTAAAGATAGAACTTCAGTCCAGGTCCATATTGACTGAAGTTCAGTCCTTAAAGATAGAACTTAAGTCCAGGGCCATATGGATTGAAGTTCAGTCTTTAAAGATAGAACTTCAGTCCAGGGCCCTATGGACAGAACTTCAGTCAATGATCAGAACTTAAGTCAATGCTTATTTAGTAAAGGCCCGAAAGTGACCTCTAGTGTAAGACCAAAGAAAATAGTTGCCTCAAACTAAATACCGGTATTAAAGTGGCCGCTGGGAGAAATTTTTACCTCTTTGCACCATGCTAATTGAATTCTAGCCAGTAATGCAAAATTGTTTGAAAACTAGCCATCTTTGGAAAAAGTCTCAATATTTTATACTATTTATACTGAGACTTTTGAACTAACATGTTCAAAATACTGGGATCACTTAAACACTAATCTCAGTATAAAGTACTGAAACTTTGAATATGTTAGTTTAAAGTCCCAGTAAAGCTCCAGGGATGTTGAACATGAATCACAGCATAAAATAATGAGACTTTGAATATATTAGTTCAAATTTTCAGTATAAAATATTGAGACTAGTCAGGGATGTTTGCCAGCGCTAATGAAGAGTAAGTGTGTGTGCAGATTTTTAGCTATTTCTCAATTAATTTTGAAACGGTAGATAAAATTCACTTAGGGCGTCCAAAATTGGCTAGCTATCAAAATTTCACAACAAGTCCGATAAACTTTAGCCCAATAATAATTACTGATGTCTCACAAAATTTAGAGAGTAATTGAAACAAAAATCCACTATGGTTTATTGTGATTATAATACATTAAAACTCGTCATCAGCAGCTCGAAGATTGCTTTTGAGTGTGAAATTTGAAGATATAACTGGCGATTCTATTTGTTCTTTTGTATCAGTATTAAGAAGATGGAGAACAATTGGTTATGCTTCTTCCTTTCGCATTATAATTATTAGTTGAAGTTGTTGTGCACCTAGTTCACTACCTTTCTTTGATTCATTCGTCACTCACAAATCTAAATAGTAGGAGTAGTTCTTAGTAAGAATTCAGTAATACACATAGTTTATTCGTTCCCAAAATAAACATCGATCTATCACATATATATCCATAATAACCAAAATGGTGTGTGCAAACGTCCATGATGGGAATTTATCGTGGTTACGTTGGACGAGGACGTCCATCTTGATTGTATTTTTGCCAACTGCATAGGCTTTAATTTGTCGTATGGAAATAGAGTAGCCGAAGAGAGTAAAGTAACTTTTTAGATAATTCAGAGTTTCACACTAATAGTTGGGTAAACCCAACCAAAAGGTGCAACACATAGAGAAAGGAAAACAAGCTAGCAAAGCCCGACTACAAGTCTTGCTAATTCAACTTCGAAGGAGCTTTCAATTTATAATGGAAAAATGACAGTAGCTCTATACAAAGTGAAATTTGAGATAGAATCACATTTAGTTCAGTTGTAATATACATCTGAATTACGCAGATACAGTACAAACAATAAAACTGACTTGTTTGTTTAACGTATCGTAAAGAAGTCAAATATAAAAAGGTTGTACTTTATGTCTATGCCTCGTGAGGAACAACTCTATAACTTTTGAAATTATATGAGTATATCCCATGAAATGTATTTTTAAAAAAAAAACAACCAAAAATAGAGGTCAGATTAAAATGGATACCTTCGTCATTTTTCACATCTTTTTTGCAAAAAGAAAAAGGGGATCAACTTTGTTCCCTGTTGTATTATTCATTAGAATCTTTTAATGATTAGAATTCATGAAATTTGTTCTTTTAGTTCCTAACAGATGAGTTAGCTACATATGCCTATGGCTAGGAGTAACGGAAATTTGTAAAAGCCTGTGATTGTATATTGATCTTATTAATTAGCCTCATAGATCTTGTCTTCTCTTTGAAAAGAAACTTCAAAAATTTGCCATGTTATAAGCTCCAAGTTAGAAGGGTCTGATCACTCATTGAAGTATCAATAATAAATTAAATAACTGAAGAAAATACATAAAATCTAATGTTTAATAAAATGGCTAAATAATTCCAGGCATAACTGAACTACTACAAAAGGGAAGCATAGTGGAATATATTGATATGTGTTACTTTATTAATTTAATTTTGTTGTCATTTATCAATGTTAATTTAGTTATATAACCCTTTTTCACGAGACTAATAAAAAATCAACATATGACCTGCCTAGGCCTAGCCGCCTAGCAGCAAGTGAAGTAAGAGATCTGTCATTTCACAACGACTCATATATATGCATACTCCAACCAGGCAAACTATCCTTACCAGATTGATTGGCACCAAAAGCTGTTGATATTGTTTTGCTAAAATTAACCAGCACAATCATCAGTCAACTTCTATAACTACATATATCCTTTTGGTTTGGTTGGTACATTGGAACTTGACGAACCAGTTTTTTAGAGAGATGTCGTTCATCTATGTATATATGGTGTGTCTATTGATTGTTAGTACATGCAACTTTTGGCGTAGCGAATGCTCAAAAGTTGCTATCATAGAACAAGTTCAACAATTATTGGGCCAAATAAATACTCTCGTCTCACGATTTTTCGGGAGTAATTGGAACAAAAATTCACTACGGGGTAATTATTGTGACTATAGTCTATAATAGGTACAATAAAACTCGTTGTACATACGTCCCTTACTTTATAATTCGAATTCGTTTCTATTAATTGTGTCCAGGCCATTTATGAGTTACTACTACATTACCAGTAGGTGTTTACACATATCACTAGCAGCTCAAGATTGCTTTTGAATGTGAAATTGAAGATAAAACTGGCGATTATCTATTTCTTCCTTCATATTAAAATTAAGAAGATGAGAACAATTGATTATGCTTCTTCATTTCGCATTATAATTATTAGTACCTTTCTTCGATTCATTCGCCACTCACAAATCTTAATAGTTCTAAGTAAGAATTCAGCAATAGCATGTTTTATTCATTCCGAAATAAACATCGACTAGTCACATATGTAACCTCCATATATAATAACCAAAATTGGTGTGTGCAAACGTGCTTGATGGGAATGTATATCGTGGTTACGTTTGAAGAGGTTGTCCATCTGATTATTTTGTTTGTTACCTATACATAGGCTTTAATTTGTCGATGGAAGTAGAGTAGCCGAAGAGGGTATTGCAACTTCTCAGAACTTCACGCAAGCAAGGGGTGCAGCAGACACTGATGTGGATGAAGAGGAAGCACTGGCAAAAAGAAACTTTAGTCACATTTGGGGTGTAATAACATATAATACTTGGAGAGCTAGGAATTGAAAATTGTACGGGGTAGTGTATTTATCAACCAACTATAGGCACATCTTTGAAAGGGGTGAATTGCACGAATAGCTACTTTTGCATGGGTTCTTACAGTTTCAGCTACTTATAAGTTATAAGCACGCCTTTGCAAAGACTGATCATGTTGCCTATCTTCATACTATCGGGGTTGAAGCTCAAACTAAGTTAAGCTAACTTAAACTTTAACCCCTTTGGTGTAAAGATGAAATATTCTATTTTTCTTTTTCTTTTTGCTCAACTTCAAACCAAAAGTAGAGGTATCAAAATGGGCTGGCCCGGGCCCTATGTCTCGGGCATTCTGCATTCTTGTAACTCAGGCGGCTGCAACTTACAGCTCGGGCAGTTTACAATTTCGGACCCTATCTTTGGTATCTTTGATATAATTCCTATGGCTATTACCCCGAGCTTCACGCTTCAATCACACCACGTGTACGAGCAAGAATTTCACCAATATAGTGGTTCCGGTTGACGAGGACGTCCATCTGATTGTTTTGTTTGCTAACTACATAGGCTTTAATTTGTCGTATGGAAATATAGTTGCCGAAGAGAGTACGCTGTAACTTTTTTGATAATTCACACCAATAGTTGGGTAAACCCAACCTAAAGGTGCAACACACATATAGGAAGGAAAACAAGCTAGGCTAGCAGTAGCAAAAGCCCGACTACAAATCTTGCTAATTCAACTTCGAAGGAGATTTCAATTTTATGATAAAGAATTGATAGAAGTTCTATACAGAGTGAAATTTGAGATAAAATTGTATTTAGTTCAGTTGTACTACCCATCTGAGTTACGTAGATACAGTACAAACAGTAAAGCTGACTTGTTTGTTTAACATATCGTAAAGATGTCAAATATAAAAAGGTTGTACTTCATATCTACGTCTCGTGAGGAACAGATGAACTTATATAACCTTTGGAATTATCTGAGTATCCCATGAAATATTTTTTTGTTTTTAAAAAATGAGGTCGGATTAAAATGGATACCTTCTTCATTTTCACATTTTTTATAAAAAGAAAAAGGGAATCAACTTTGTTTCCTGTTGTATTATTCATTAGAATCTTTTAATGATCATTAGAATTCATGAAACTTGTTCTTTTAGTTCCAACAGATAAGTTAGCTATGCCTATAGAGTAATGGAACTTTGTAAAAGCCTGTGATTATATATGGATCTTGTTAGCCTCATAGATCTTGTCTTCTCTTTGAAAAGAAACTTCAAAAATTTGCCAAACTAAATGCTCCAAGTTAGAAGGGTCTGAATCACTCAGAGTAGTATCAATAATAAATTAAATAAATGTAGACACTACATAAAAGCTGATGTTTAATAGAGTGGCTAACATTTTAGTAATACTTTGTACAAGAGAATCTTGAATCAACATTTCATGTGTTCTAAGCTGAACAGGAATTCAACCAGCTATACGCACACCTTTGAAAGGGGGGGAAGTGCACATATAGTCACTTTTGCATGGGTTCTCACATTTTCACCTACTTATCGGTAAATCTTTGCAAAGACTGGTTATTTTGCCTATCTTCAGTCCATTGACGATGAAGTTCAAGCTAAGTTAAGCTAACTTTAATCCCTTTGGTCTAAAGATGAAATATGCTATTTCTCTTCTTTTTTTTTTTTTTACTTTTTGCTCGACATCAAAATCAAAAGGTTTGATTTTGATTTAAAGTTGACCCCTACTTCACACTTTTGATCTAAATTTGATTAATTTTCAGAACAAAGATATTCAATTTCAACCCTAATGGTTTCAATGTGGGTGGTTATACTTGCAAATAATTTTTAAAATATGGCTAAAAATGTATTGCTTAGGTAAAATTACCTGTCCAGTTAAATTCTTACAATAAGAAACCTCCCAGAACTAGAGGAACGAAACAAATCCTCAAAAAAGATGGAAGAGAGCAGATTGTTTAATACTTCATCCGTCCCATTTAATGTGACACACCTTTTTTTTTTTTGATTTGTCCAAAAAAAATGACACACTTTCTTATTTGACAAAATTAAGTAACAATTTTTCTATTTTATTCTAATTTTGTTGGACCCTGCTTACAATAAAAGCTACCAAAAACGTTTTAATTACTCAAATCTTCTCTCATACTTTTTCTTTACATTTTAAAAGGATAATTTTGAAACTTTACAAGGTCAATTTTTATTTCTTAAACGTTGTGCAAAGTCAAAATAGTCACATAAATTGAGACGGATGGAGTATTTCATTTCAGTGGGACGCCATGTAGCAACACAGAGAAGAATACATGTATACAAAAAGATAAAAAGAAAATGGATAGACTATATCGAGGATATCTCCACTGATCCAACTTTGATTTATAATCTCCCAAGACACTGAAACTGTGTCCCCAACCCACCCGATTATGAAAACAAAAAGTTGATTAAGCATACATCACCACTATTAGTTGTTGAAGCTTTGCCGCAATAACATATATATATGAGTTGTCTGGTTGGACGAGGACTACCTATCATCCACGTTGGTTGACAAAATCTTTGGTTGATTCAGAAATTCTGAAGATTAATTTAAAAGAATTCCACAAAAAGTAAAGAGAATTAGCTAGGCTACGCAATATACCTAAAGTATAACGCCATTAATTGATCAACCAGTGCAACTCATTACTAGTATTAATTGTCATGCTGCAGATGACTTCAAAGTAATTACAGTTCAGCTATTCTATCAGCTCAAAAAGCATTAGCATCTCTATATATGCTCCATCTCAATATTTTTTTAAGAAAGTGTTTTTGCACCTAAAATGAGTGACGAATATCAGTGAGCTGACATTACTCTTGGTTAATCAATATCATTCTTCAATGTTTTACAATGATAAAAGAAAACAGCATGGAAACTTGCTATTGACTCGATGTAAATGTAGAGCGAGATAATTAGATCCCATACAACTTGGAACTGGGCTGAGAAACTTTGAGCTATGAGCCTCTCATGTCTTCCTTTCAGACGTGGCTCATAATTCCACTTCAGAGGTTGCAGAGTCTGTGCATAGCAGAGAATCATATACTGTGGAATCGAGACGTTTAATCTTCTTCATAATCTCGCAGAACTTCTCAACTCTAACAGGGTCATTATTGTCCTCGAAGTATGCTAGAAACATCTTGATGGTTTCATCCACAGGGAACCAACAACGTTTCTTAGGATTTGACTTGGCAGCACCCATCTCCAAATACTTCAGAGCCAAATCTATCTGAGAATTTTTTATATAGAAGTTTGTGAACGCATCAAAAGTCCTTAAACTGGGTTGAATCCCTTGTTCCAAAACTTTCTCATAAACCACATTTGCTTCTTCTATCATATTTCTCTTGAGATAGGACTCGATCATCACATTTGCAATTCTGATATCATAGAATTTATGGTCTGATTCACATTCTCTAAAAAGCTTCTCAAGGTTTTCCAAATCCCCCAGCTTAGATAGAGTCAAAAGCATGATGAGATAGCTAACCAAACTGGGAGTTGGGAAAACCGACTTTAGTAATTCCCATGCACGATTGACACCCGACAAATTAGATGTTTTCTGATACAGCGTGATTAGGGTGTGGAAAGCCTCACGGTCACGCATAGCTTCCATTTTCTCCATCTTTTGGAGTACACCATTCGCCTTATCAAGGTACCCAGTATTGATATACATGTCAGCTAGGTTTGCATACGTGATCCAGTTCAGCTTTACCTGATCCTTTTCCATCTTCTCAAGAACACCCTCAACTGATACTATATCTTTTACTGAAACATAACTGTTCATCAACAGATTATAGGTATACAAGTTAGCTGCAATATTTCTCTGCTCCATTTCTTGAACCAGGTGAGGGACTTTTTCAGGCTGGCCGTTGCTTAAATAAAGAGATAGCACATTGTTATAATTTAAGGTAGATGTAAAATTGAGCTCTTTCATCTTCTCAAAAAGCTTCAAAACCTTATCCAACATTTTCTTCCTGCAATATCCGCTGAGAAGTGCTCCATAGGTTTTATTTGTTTTTTCAGATTCTTCCAGGCTATCAAAATACTTTTCAGCTGAATCAGTGCCCTCTGTCTTGGCGAGAAGGTCTATCTTTATTGCACGATCAGCATTGCTGATCCTCATGTTGCTGCTTTCCATCCATTCAGACAGCTGCATTCGAAGTTTAACAATATAACAATTTGCCCAAGACGGAAGAAGCAGTTCATGTTATTTAAGGAGAAATAAAAGATAATCAACCTAGATAAGATATTTAGACGATCAATGAAACAAGAACAGTAAAATCGCAGCAGTCACTAGAATATAGCAGTCAGAGTCTCACAAATAGGACTAAGCTGACCCAAACCAATCTTCTGCTCTCTTCTGCTGTGATTATAGACTACAGTATATCTATTTTGCCCAACGTAGCATAGTCATTCATAATTAAAACTGCACCATATGAAAAAGGGACAATACAACCAACAAATTTGTATGTCGACTCAAGTCCAGATTATGATACATAAACCATATAGCTTAAAACTACTGCAGTTCTTCTCATGCGCTCATCGTAATATGTCATTTTTATTCATACCATTTGGCATAAATAAGAGAACTACGACATGTCTAGGTCTATTAGTATCCGTTTAGAAACCAAAGCCTAGTGCATTTCAGTGGTATTGCTTACAAATTCACACAATCAAACTAATCCTTTTCCTCCTGGAGCTACTAAATAGTACTAGAAATGAAAACAAAGAAAAAAAGTTAACTTTATCAAGAAACACAGAGTCCAATTAGATAAAAGTAAAGTAATAACAGCAACAACAATAACATACGCAGTGTTATTGCACAGGTGGGATGTGGAGAGGGTGAGATATACGCGGACCTTGAGGCTGTTTCCGATAGAAAATAAAATAGATAATAAAAAGAAAGAAATGATACCTGAAGGGCAAGATTATGTCTTTGGGTACTACGGAGATGATTAATCCAGTCAATAAGTTCAGATTTTCTAATAGGGTTACCTTGGTTATGCAATTTGGTTAGAGCTTCTTTGAAGTTTGTATTTAGTTCTGTTTTGTTAAAAAGGTGTGATAATCTCCGGCCATACCGGTTGTTTTGAGTGATGGCCGGTGTTGCTGCCGTAGCAGTCGCCATCTCCGCCGTTGAGAACCATCGGTGACACGAGGCTGATCGGAGAAGCTTCAAATAGGTACCTCTGCTTAACATTTTTCTCTTATTTGTGAAGAAGAAGAAGAAGAGAGGGTTTAACTAGGGTTTATTGCGAGAAAGAAATGTTACAGGGATAGTTATGATATTTCAGTAGTGGGACGTCGTTTTAGAAGCCTAGAAGTGAACTCATGAGAGTAAGCTAGTGTTTGTACATAGATTTGGTTAAAAACTAGGGAATTTTTTTTATTTTTTTTATTTTTCCCCACCCATTTTTGGAGGATCTATAGTGTTTCCACACTTCCCCTCCAGCGTGACTCAAACCCGGGACCTACCGGTCGTGAAACTTGAAAATTTGATTTTTTAGAATTGATTTGAAAAATAATTTTTGGAATGTCCCCAAAAACTATAAACAAACGGGGCTAAGAGGGTGTTTGGATTAGCTAGTCAAACCAGCTTATAAACAACTTTTCGGCTTATTTCTGTATTTGGTAAAATTAAAAGTACTTTTCGGCTTATCTCAACTTATCAACTTATTTTTTTTCAGCTTAGCACTTTTGATTTGACCAAATCTTTTATTATATCCTTAATATTATTTCATAATCTCTTAACTATCCTTACTAAAATAAAACCCTTAACCCTTTTCATCACGTCATCCCTCAACCTTTTCACGATTTCTCTCCAGCAACTCACGGCCACCCTCAAAAAACCACAAGCAACTGAAGCTCTTCTACACGTCAAAAGTTGGGATATCAATCTTGGTGAAATAACTGCTTGTTTAATGGAATTTTTACACAAGAATACAATTTTTAGAACGCAATTACCAAACATAGCAACATTTTAGCAAAATAACCCTATATAGAGGAAAACACAAGTTAATTACAAATATAGCAAAAACATATCAATATTTTTCCATAACATACCAAACTCTTACATTCTTCTTCCCATATCCCCTATTTCACTTTTCCTCCCACCATTTTCCCCAATTTCACTGTTCCTCCCATCATTTCCCCCTATTTCACTTTTACTCCTCCCATTTCACCCAATTTCACTTTTACTCCTCCCATTTTCCCCAATTTAACTTTTCCTCCCATCATTTCCCACGATTTTACTTTTACTCCTTCTATTTTCTCCAATTTCACTTTTACTCCTTTTATTTCTCCCAATTTCATTTTTTCTCATCTCATCCTTACTGTATCGCTGTATCTCACTGTTTCTCAACTACCAACTATCTCATATCCCATTGTATCTCAACTACCAACCACCTCGTATCTAACCGTATCTCGCCTACCAACTACATCGTATATCATTGTATCTCAACTACCAACCACATCGTATCTCGTTGTATCTCACCGTATCTCAACTACCAACTACCTCGTATCAACCGTATCTCGCATACCAACCACATCGTATCTCGTTGTATCTCACCGTATCTCAACTACCAACTACCTCGTATCAACCGTATCTCGCCTACCAACCACATCGTATCTTATTGTATCTTACTGTATCTCAACTGCCAACCATCTCGTATCTAACCGTATCTCGCCTACCAACCACATCATATCTCACTGTATCTCAACTACCAACCACCTCGTATCTAACCGTATCTCGCCTACAAACCACGTCATATCTCACTGTATCTCAACTACCAACCACCTCGTATCTAACCATATATCGCCTACCAACCACATCGTATCTCATTGTATCTCAACTACCAACCATATCGTATCTCGTTGTATCTTACTGTATCTCAACTACCAACCACCTCGTATCTAATCGTATCTCGCCTACCAACCACATCGTTTCTCATTGTATCTCAACTACCAACCACATCGTATCTTATTGTATCTCAACTATCAACTACCTCGTATCTAACCCTTTGTGCGTTGTTTCTCACTGTTTCTGAACTATTTCACCTTTATTGCGTTGTTTCACATTATTCTTTTTACATTTTGTTTCGGACTTTTTCACTAGCTGTTTCAGACTATTTCAGTGCTGTATCTCACTGTATCTGCACTATTTTTGCTCCGTATAAAACTGTATCTACGTTGTTTCAGCACTGTTTCAGATTGTTTCAGTACCGTTTCAGGTTGTTTTGCACTGTATCTAACTATTTTCTAGATTGTATCATACTGTTTCAAAGCTGTTTCAGATTGTTTCAATGCCGTTTCAGATTGTATCTCACTGTTTCAGCGATTAATCTCACTGTATCTGCATTATTTTTGCTCCGTATCAAATTGTATCTCACCGTATCTACGTTGTTTCAGCACTATTTTAGATTGTTTCAGCATCATTTCTGGTTGTTTTGCACCGTATCTAACTATTTTCTAGACTGCATTAGACTGTTTCAAAGCTATTTCAGATTGTTTCAACGCCGTTTTAGACTGTATCACACTATTTCAACAACTATTTTAGACTGTTTCAACGATTTTCAGACTGTATCATATTATTTCAACGCTGTTTCAAACTGTATCTGACTATTTTAACAGTTGTTTCATACTGTTTCAATACCATTTCAGATTGTTTTGAACGATGTTCATCCACAAATTAATAACCCAATAAAGTAATAAGAGTCAATAGTGGACTTAATAGCAACACCGGAGTAAGAAAATTTGCAAAAGTAACTGACTGCGCCACAAATTGTTCAGAGTACTTGAACCTGTGCAAAATGCAGTCAATGAAATGCTAATAAGACAAGTCAAAAAGTGGGCCAAGATACATGAAATCTACCATCTTGCCTTCAAAATGAAAACCAGAACGGAAAAGGGTCTAATTTGCCCTTAAACAAATCGAAATTCAACACATTTGCCCTCCGTTACGAGTTCAGTTTGGGCATACCCTTAACGTTATTAAAACTAGAGCAAATATACCCTTTATTTGACAGAACTTACTAATTAGACTGCTTATACACTAAGCTTGCTGATTTGTCAAATTCTTGGCCACGTGTGCGCCAACGTGACGGAGGGCAAATGTGTTGAATTTCGATTCGTTTAAGGGCAAATTTGACCATTTTCCGTTCTTTTAAATAAAATAGGTTGTTCTCATTTTCATCAACAACCTTGAATAACAATCAAACAAAGGACCTTGTTTCCAAGCAAACTTCATAAAAGAGCATGTTCTAACATCCCAAAGATTTTGATTTACAACTTAAATTGCATCTTAAGGAACCCTACTATAACCAAAAATTTCGTTACAACATCGCAATAAATACCATACCATATTTAATCACCTAATTAACACTAGATCTTTTATGGAATCTCAACAAGTTCCTTCTATTTTCAAATCATTTTGAATTATCAAGTCGTTCATTATATAATGTGCAATACAATACGATACAATTTCATTATCCTTCCCCTTTATACACTCTTTAAGCAGTTGATACAACAATGAAAAGATTCTAGCAACTAGTAGATGTATGAAATGTCATTTTGCTTACACAATCAAGTTAAACAGCTTAAGATTAGCAAACTGGATCAAATTTTCCCTTGTCAGTCCAACCTCTAGCTGGTCATGTGTTGAGGGTGAGGCTACCAGCATTCCCAGTGGTAAAAGCAGTGAAATGACGAGCAACTAAGCCACAACGACACCTCCTCAATGAATCACAATATGAACTTGAACAACTTGACATATTGAACACTAAATCTATGGAAAAGAGAAAGATTATGGTCTGAACTAAACTCGGCTTAAGGAATTAAACATAAATTGATTGGGGAGAAAATACCCTAATTTTATTCTCAATCTCCATTAAAGAGTGAAATGTTTCTCTTCTTTGTAAATCAAAATCTTTGGGATGTTAGAACATGCTCTTTTATGAAGTTTGCTTGGAAACAAGGTCCTTTGTTTGATTGTTGCTCAAGGTTGTTGATGAAAATGAGAACAACCTCTTTTATTTAAAAGAACGGAAAAGGGTCAAATTTGCCCTTAAACAAATCGAAATTCAACACATTTGCCCTCCGTCACGTTGGTGCACACGTGGCCAAGAATTTGACAAATCAGCAAGCTTAGTGTATAAGCAGTCTAATTAGTAAGTTCCGTCAAACAAAGGGTATATTTGCCCTAGTTTTAATAACGTTAAGGGTATGCCCAAAACTGAACTCGTAACGGAGGGCAAATGTGTTGAATTTCAATTTGTTTAAGGGCAAATTTGACCCTTTTCCGAAACCAGAAACCTGGTTAGTAAATTACTTCCAAAATCAGTCTCTTTCATTAATTATTTTCCTTAAAAAAAAAACTAAAAATAAAAAAAGACTAGGATTAGAAAATAATTTCAATAACAGCAGGTAGTATAGAGAACTTCCTAGGAAGGAATCCCATGAATTCTCCATCAGACTAAACAAATATCGAGCTTCTTCAACTTCAATTGAACGTGCTCTGCTAGTCAAATAAAAATTGTTGAAAGAACTCATAAACAAGAAACCAAGCTAAGTGGATTGTGAACATTTCATTTCAAGTGCCTCACCCTCACATATCAAATGAATCATGTTCAAATAAGAAAAACTAGATAGATAAAAAAAGATTCATGTTAGCTTCTCTTGTAAAGGTCTACTCAACCAACAACAGCCATGAAATAGGCATAACAGGCAACAAATGCTTTAGCAATTGATTGATGAATAGCGTAGATCTGAGAAGTGTGACCTCCTCAAATACGCATATCAACTCCTGCAAAACACACCCCGTTGATTTTGACGATTCCTCTATCTTGCTTGCAGTGTGTTACGGCGACTGTCACTTCCGATCTGTTTTAATTTCTGGTGTGTGGGTGTCCCTCTGTTTCACCCCGTCTCCACCACTTTGGTGGTGGTGTTCTGACTTGTCCCTCCGCCGTCATCCACCGATGGTGTGTGCATCGTTCTTCCCCCTTCCCCCTTACATGTATGTGTGTCCCATTTCTTATCCATGTTTCATCATCCCCGATTTGTTTCAGTTTTTTGTGATTGTTTTAGAACAGCTCATCTGTTCTCACCGGTGCCTTGTTTCAACGGTGATAATAGGGTTTTATGACAGTAACGGGTGGTGGTGTCGGGGTGGAGTTGTATGTTTGGATTTGAGAGAAGGAATGAGGGTCGCGGTTGGTTTGTTTGGGGAAATGAAAAAAGTATTTTAGGGTTTTAGAAAAATTGAGTATAAGTGTAGTTATTATAAAAAATAAAATGTCTTATTATTGTGAAATATGCTAAATAAATATTGCTATGTATTGTAATTTGAAAAATATAGCTATTTTTTTTGTAATTTAGGATGTTAGTTTATATGTATGTGTAAAAATTCCTTGTTTAATTAGCAACAAATATTTCACATTAAGTGCTTGTTTTTTTTATACAAATCTTTGTATACCCATTAGATAAAGTATTTCAGTAAAAAATTTTAGTCAAATTATAATATTTAGATTATGTTACATTTGAATTTAATCCTATGTAATCAGATAAGAATTAAAAATAAATTGAGACATAAATTATTTTGTATTTTAAGCAATTTATAATTTAAAATCTTGCAATATTTATATCTTGATTAGTATAAATAAGGGGAATTTTCAAAACTAGACAGCCCACAACACAAAATTATAAATGAGAGGCCACATTTCATCCATAGCACCCTTTATTTTTACATTACACAACATAGCACCCCCTTATTTTCAAAATTACATAACATAGCACCCATTTAAACTAAAAAACCTAGGAGCCACTCTCCCACCCTCCCCCACCACTGCCCCGCCACCAGAAACTGAGCCACTGGCTGGCGATGGCCGGAAAATGAAAAATTCACAGGATCTCGCCGGATTTGCTTATTTTATTTGTGGATTTAATTAAATAATTGTTTTTTGATAATTTTATATACCTAAATCTATCCAAATAATAAATTATACATACAAATACATAGAAAAATGTGTATGCAAGAAGGAAAATACAAAAATATATACAAAAAACATAAATTTATACAAAACATCTATAAAAAGTGCACAAATCTGAAATTTATACAATTTTATTCATTGTTCATACACGCATATACAACTTTATACAATTTTACAATGCATAGAATGTGTTTTATACACTGTCAATACGTACATATACAGATTCATACATTTTTATACACGTTTACAGAATTGTATAAACTTGTATAAAAATGTATAAAAGTGTACAAACTCACAAAAATAATTTTAATCAGTGCCTGGGGCAGATTTTACACAAAAGCTTCACAAATATCCAATATTTATACAGTTTTATACAAGAAAAATATTAGATCTAAACATTAAACAAAATGTTTAACAAAAAACTAGTAGATATCAACGAATTATTATGAAAAAAAGTGAAGAAAAAGAAGAAACTTGATAAATAAACTCCTCACCAGAGTTTGATCTGAATATACAACGAAAATCAATATTGTTATTCAAAAAGCCAAAAAAAAAAAAAAAAAAAAAAAACTAAAAGAAGAAGAAGAAGCAGCGAAGGTGGTGGTGGTGGTGACCACGGCGGTGACGACGTCAGTGGCTTGGAGGAGAGGGGACGACGGTGGGGCAGTGGTGGAAGGGTTGGGGGGCGGCGACGCTGTTAGGTTTAATGAGGAAGAGAAGAGAGAAAAATGGGAAGGAGAAGAGGGGGAAAATGGGGGCTAGAGTTTTTTCCTTTTAAATAGGGGGTGCTATATAGTGAAAGACAAATTTAAAAAAAGGGAGGGGGGTGCTATGTCGGGTAAGGTAGCAAAATATGGGGTCTTTTTTGGTAATTTTAATGAGTGTGGTGTCTCTCAATGTAATTGTCCCTATAAATAACCTTTGGGGGTATTAAGATCATTTTAACATAAAAAGTGCATGCTTATTACCAGATTTAACAATTCTATTGAAACACATAATTGCTTATTAATAAAATCAGCTCCAGCTCCTAAAAGTGCTTATCAACACTTGATGTTTATAAGACACTTTAAATCAGCTAACCCAAACAGCCTTTGAGACTTTCAAGTTTGCAAATAATCATATGTCACTCAATATTTGCAAATATTGGATTTTGATAGTTAGAATAGTGAGATATTGATTTAATTACACTATTAGTTTAGTGAAATACGTTTTACTACTCATAAGTCACCTAGTGAGGAGGATGAAGTCGGAAATTCAAAGTAAATTCTCTTGGAATAATTATACTAAAAGAGAAGGAAAAGACGAAAATAACTAAAATGACTCATATTTTTGAATCTTCACCGACCTGTCACCATTTTCTCGAGATAGCAGTCTGCTACAAATTTATATAAGTTCGTATATGCGAGTGAATAAATATGTATACTAAGGATGTTATATGATTTTTACTTTTTTTGTGTATATTTTTTTATTTCTCTCATTGTTGCACATTTATCGATGTATATTCATATATAATTTTTTTTGGGGGGGGGGGGGGGGGGAGGGGGGTTGGGGAGGGAGAGATTTGTGTGTATAAACTTGTCTAAAGCAATGATTTTGATGCAATAAACAACATAAATTCAGTAAAATACAAAAAAATAACGACACCACTGGCGGGGGGAGGGTGTCTGCCGGTGACTTGGTGGCTGGGGAGGGGCAAATTTGGTAGCTAGTGTATTTTTTGTGAAGGAGAAGTGCACCAAAAACTACTTTTGGCAGTGGTCATTGGTTTGATGCCACTTTTTTTTTTATTGGTTTTACATGAGAGACCATTGGAATTTCAATTCTTTTGGGTTGAACTTCACACAAGTTTAGCCCACAAGGATTGATGTTCAACTTCAGCCCACAAGGGTTGAAGTTTACGCATCTTTACCTAAAAGTTCAGCCCTTATAGATTGAAGTTGAAACTTCATAATTTAGGCATTGAAATTATAAAAAGTGGTCTCTCATGTAAGACCATTAAAAAAATAGCTTCAAACTAAATATCAATGACAAAAGTGCATGTGGGTGAAAATTTTACCTAAAATTTGTAATTTTAAGGATAGGTGCTATGCATGAAATAAAATATGGCATCCTGTTTGTAATTTTGGGCAGTGGAAGTTCCTATTTTTGAAAATTTCCCAATTCTCTTTACCTTTTCTCTTTTGAGGCTCTAATAAGGGGAAGTGCAGAAATAACCATTTTTTGGCCCGCCATTATTGAATAAGGGGAGATTTGAACAAATATGATGATTTTACGTTATTCCTTATATTTTGTCCCATTTAAGGAAATTTATCAAAACTAGACTTTGGCGATACACATTTGGAAGAATGAACATATTATACTTGTTAAAGTTTGTCCAGGCGGAGCATAACCTATGTACAATCTTCAATCCTATTTTCTTAAATTGTTTGCAAATATTACAAACTGTTTTTGATGCCGCTTCTAAAAGAGATAATAATTGTTTATTGATATTGATATGAATGATAATTTTTTGATGTCTTTTTAAATTTTGGTATTTTTCTCTTAATATTTTTTCAATCATATTTTTGAATATGTTCTTCCTGAATGGAAGGTTTATCGAAAACTCTATTTTACTTAAGATAGAGTAATTAAGGTAAGCATACACTTTGTAGACTTTATTTATAGAATATTACTGAACATGTTTTTGTCGTTGTTAATATAATATAATATTAAATAGTTTGAGCACAATTTTTCTTGGTACTGTTAAAGGAGGATGAAGAGAAAGAACGGAACAGCCGGTGAATTTTTCTGAAAGGAGAAATATTTAGTAAAAGTTTCACCCACATGCCACTTTTGTTACTGGTATTTAGTTTGAAGCCACTTTTTTTAATGATCATACATGAGAGGCCACTTTTTTGTACTTCAATCTTTGTGGGCTGAAGTTCAAACCTTGTAGGTTAAACTTCATGCCTAAATTATGAAGTTTCAATTTCGATATGTAAGGGCTGAGCTTTTAGGTATAGATACGTAAATTTCAACCCTTGTGTGCTGAAGTTGAACTACAATCCTTGTGGTGGACTGAAGTTGAACTTCAATCCTTGTGAGCTGAACTTGTGTGAAGTTCAACTAAAAGAATTGAAGTTCTAAAAAGTAGCATTTCATGTAAAACCAATAAAAAAGTAGCCTCAAACCAAAGACCACTGCCAAAAGTGGTATTTGGTGCACTTCGCCCAAATATTTACAAGGTGTCTTGGACTTAGCCCCGCCAAAATAATCTTTAAACCTCCGTCACCAATCATCCATAAGTTGTGGATATAAATTAGTTTTGCATTTGAAATAGGAATTCAAGTTATTTTAATAAGTTATAGACACAGCAAACTTACTCAATTGGATGCAAGATTTGCTCATAAGTAAAGTTATACATGTGACTCAATTGTTCACAAGTCAATACAATTGGAACTTAAGCTTCCATAGGCAGCACATTCATTTCTTCACTGTCAATAACTTCTTGACATGTCCCGAGATCTTGGCTCATAGAAAAGACTATTATGTTCAATAACTATACCCGATGGTCAACATAGATATTCTGTTAATTAACCACTCCCGTGTAATATTTCTGCAATTTTTCCATGCGACAATATGGGGGGAAATGACACCAGTTAGCCACTTTAATAGACGAGCTATATGTTCTTTAGCCAGTATGTTTTGAAATTCGATTTTTTAATTCAAAACTTGACGAAAATGTTTTATGAGATTAAATTTTACATTTTTTAAAAAATTTCATGACAAATTACTATTTAGCCTATATACTAGAATTAAGAAGTGGCCAATCCTTCACTTCACCCACCATATTGTTAGCTAAACTCAACGTAAAAATTTGAACCATGAAAATTTTCTGAGTGCCAGTTATGAAGTCCCAAGAAGCTTTTCTAAGACCCTAAATATGAAATTTCAGGAAAATTTTCTAGAATTTTGAAATAAACTCTATAATTCTTGCCTCATAGAAAAAATACTTATGTCCATAACTGTGCCCTTTAGTAAATAGAGATTATTATTTTGATATTTTCTTAATCGACCACCGCAGTTGTCCTATTTTTTGCAATTTCTTTTATTTGTTCAAACTGTTAACCCCAATCTGCCCATTCACATAGCCTAATAGTGGGCCTAAATAATGCAGCCCAAACCTTATTTCCCTTCACCTCTTTATTTTCCAGTTAAATACTACTGTATAAACCTCTTAAACCCTAACCCTAGCAAGTGCCCAATTCCCCAAATACAACAAATATATATAAACTTGCACTTGTAACAAAACACAGTTCTAGAGAGAAGTTCCAAAAAACCTTAACTTGTAGTACATGGCGCTGTATCTATTGTACGAGTCGGCGTCTGGGTACGCATTGTTGAACGCACATGGAATTGATGAAATAGGGCAAAACACAGAGGCTGTTAGGAACTCCGTAACGGACCTTAATCGCTTTGGAAAAGTAGTAAAGATTGAAGCTTTTAACCCTTTTGAATCTGCTCTTGATGCTCTCAATCAATGCAATGCTGTCTCTGAAGGTCTATTACTGTCAAATTTTATATGAATATATTAGCTTGTTAGATATCTGCATGTGTTGTTTAGCTCTTTTGTTTTCATGTATTATCAGTAATTGTGTTATCGGAACCCGTCTCTCTACCTCACTTGAGATAGGGGTAAGGTCTGCGTACACGTCACCCTCCCATACCCCACTCGTGGGACCTTACTGGGTATGTTGTTGTTGTATCAGTGATTGTGTTGCATGGTGACAAAAGTCTCTTGTTGATTAATTTTTGAGCTCTTTCAAGTAAAGATTTTGTTTTTTTTCCTCTTGTGTGTTCAAGATTTCCTTGGTGTTAAGAAATGTTAAATGAAAGTGTTTTTATGTTATGCAGATTATTTTCAATTGTTTTTTTCTTGTGTTGTACTGACTAACTATTTATTGTCTGGAAAACAAGTTTTGAAATTAAACAATTTGAGAATAAGTACTAAAATTAGCTAGGATATAAGTTTTTGTACACAGGCTCGGGCTTCGGATTCACATTTACCAGTCGGTCTTTTAGCAACTTAAATTCTGTTAAAATTTCTGTACACAGTCCTGAATAAGACTTGAGCTCAGTTGGATAATGTTAGTATATAAATCTACGTTATCTGGAAAATGTTGTTGGGGTTTTTAAAAGGAAGCACATTTTTCGGTAACTTTGTTCATAAATTTTTTGGTCTAACTGGATTTTTGATATTGGGGGTTTCAGGTCAAATGACTGAGGAGCTAAGGAACTTCTTGGAGCGAAGTCTCCCGAAAGTCAAGGAGGGTAAGAAGGCTAAGTTCAGTTTAGGATTGGCAGAGCCTAAGCTTGGGTCTCATATCCATGAAGTCACTAAGATTCCATGCCAAAGTAATGAGTTTGTTCTTGAACTTTTGCGTGGAGTACGCTTGCATTTTGAGAAGTTCATTGAAAACCTAAAGGTTAGTTTTTTCCGTTCATTTATCTAGCAGTTTATCTTTTCCATAGTCCATAGCGAAGTATTGCTTATTTTGCTTATTTTGGATTCTGTTGGAATTAAGACATTTCGGGGTTATTTACTAATCTCTTTGTTCTCTTTTCGATGTGGCAGTGTGCTTCTTAAAAGTTCAAAATCATTCAGAGACTTGAATTTTACTTATTATTTTGTGCATTTTCTTGTAGCCTGGTGATCTGGAGAAAGCCCAACTTGGTCTGAGTCACAGTTACAGCAGAGCAAAGGTCAAGTTCAATGTTAATCGTGTTGACAATATGGTTACTCAGGCAATTGTCCTACTTGATACTCTTGATAAAGACATCAATACCTTTGCCATGAGAGTCAGGTGTGTTTTTCTTGCCTTATTCTCCACTGTGTTGTCGTGAAACAGCCTTACCATTATCAATTTTGTACTAATAGTATGAAATTACATTTTTATGCTCGATTTGTAGTTGTGGTGTCTTGAAAGTAATAAGTATATGTTTGCTCGCCTTAGAGAGTGTGGCACATGCTTGTAATTGCATGGGTAGTCTGTTACATACTTGTAATGTCCCTGCCATTAGTCTGTCAGTTCAACTTATCTCTGTAACAATTAAAGGTATTAAAAGACATCTTAATCCACCATTTGGCATCAGATTCAATCTTCTCCCTTGTGCATAGATTTCTGCAATAGGGATGAAGTATGTGTGTCTAGAAGGCCACCTTGCACCTCATTCCCTTGGATTCTGATTTTTTTTCCTGCCAATTACTTATTGATGCAGAGAATGGTACTCTTGGCATTTCCCCGAGTTGGTGAAGATTGTCAATGACAATTATCTATATGCCAAAGTTGCAAAATTTGTTGATGACAAATCTCAATTGGCTGAAGACAAAATTTCAGACTTGACAGAAATAGTTGGAGATGAAGATAAAGCAAAAGAAATTGTAGAAGCTGCAAAAGCATCGATGGGTATGATATTATAATTCTCAAGTCATGGAAAGGATGCTACTCATTATTTCTATTAACTTTTTTTTCCTTCTAAATCACAGGCCAGGATTTGTCCCCAGTTGACATGATTAATGTAAACCTGTTTGCACAGAGAGTAATGGATCTTGTTGAATACAGGAAGAATCTTTATGATTATCTTGTTGCTAAAATGCATGACATAGCACCAAATTTGGCTGCTCTAATTGGTGAAGTCGTTGGTGCTCGTTTAATCTCTCATGCTGGCAGTCTCACAAATTTGGCAAAGTGCCCCTCTTCTACTCTTCAGATCCTTGGAGCTGAGAAGGCTCTCTTTAGGTAATCTGCCGTTAATTTTAGATACACTTGCTCATCGTCTCATATGTCAGTAGTTGTAGGTGGGTTAAGGTGCTAAGCCTATTTATAGATTATTATATAAGTGATGCCAACATTTTGTCTAATCACGTACTGAGTATCCTTTTCTATCATTTTGTTTCAGGGCCTTGAAAACCAAAGGAAATACGCCAAAATATGGACTCATATTCCATTCTTCCTTCATCGGCCGTGCATCTGCTCGTAACAAAGGTCGAATGGCTCGTTATCTTGCAAACAAGTGTTCTATTGCTTCTCGTTTGGATTGTTTCTTAGGTGAGTCTCTGTAAGATTTGTGGGGAACCATTCATCATACATTACCTGATGTTGTTTCTTGCAAGAATCTTTTTTTTCCTGTGCACATCATTTCTAATATTCTATCTGCAGATAAGAGTACTACCACTTTTGGAGAGAAACTCCGTGAACAAGTTGAGGAGCGTCTTGACTTCTATGACAAGGGGGTTGCACCACGAAAAAATCTGGATGTAATGAAAGCTGCTCTTGAACAAGACAAAGGTTAGTTGTTGGGAGCGTGAAGCTAGGTATATTATCGAGTTACGATGTGTAGATTGAATATTCTGAAGTAACATAATCTAACTCTCATTTCTTGGCAGCTTGTGTTGTCAGTATGATTTAAGTACATTCTTGGCAACTTCATGCTGCTGCAATACTAGTACTTTAAATCTACCCAAACTTTTCTGCATGCATGACAGATATATAAATTTATGCTTCTGTTTATTAGCTTAACATCATCTGAGTTCGTATCAAGCATTTTTTAATGGATGTCCTTGTTTTGCTTAATCAATTAGGATGTATCTAACATTTGTGCTTGTGCTACAGACACAGAAATGGATGTTGACGAGACTTCAGCAAAGAAAAGCAAGAAAAAGAAATCCAAAGTTGAAGTGGTGGAATATGCTCAACCCATGATTGAGGATGGAGCGCTTGTCACAAATGGTGATGCCTCTGAAGAACCGAAGTCCGAAAAGAAGAAGAAGAAGAAGGAGAAGAGGAAATCGGAACAGGAGCCAGAACATGAAAAGGATCAGGTTGATAATTCCAATGGTGCGCATGAAGATGGAACAGCAAAGAAGAAGAAAAAGAAGAACAAGGATGAAAATGGGGACGAACTCAAAGCTGCAAGTGAAGTTAAAAAGAAGAAAAAGAAGTCTAAAGCCCAAGATGATGAATAAATAAACAATTTTGCTAGCGTGGGTCTTCTATTTCGAATTCCTCACTTATTTAAAATCAGTGCCTGTATGCCCCATCCTCTCCCCCTTTTGTAATCCTTAGTAGTTATGGCATCTTGTAGTTTTGTTTCTGAACAAAGTTAATATTGCTAGAGAGCCATATATCAAACGCTCATCTTCTTCATTATTAACAGGATGGCCTTATCTTGATTGCCTTTGATATGGGGTTGGTTCACTTGGATTTATTTGTTATATCCTCTCTTTATTTGAGTTCTACGCACCACTAAGTTTACCAGCCTCCGTTGTTGTAAGTATATCTGCTGGGATCTGTGGCTTTGGCTTGATACTTTGCTTCTGATCATCTCTAGACATTTTTATAGCTTGAAGCTCCTCCTTTACCTCAAGTCAACCGGGGGCTTATATTCCTTCAACAAAGTAGTCTTGAATGAAACGCATTTTATGTACGACTAAAATTTCTGTTTGTTTTATGCTTTCTTGGACTATTAAATTTCATCTTGTTAGTAATGACCATGTCGAAAGTCTTCTAAATATATAGCTCTAGACTCTTGATCGAGTTTGGATAGTGTGTATCATGTATAGAAGTTTTGAAGCGTAGATGTGGATTCCAGAATGATCACTTACATTATTGGTCGCTTTTTCTGTTTTGCTAAATCACTCGGGAGATCTCTATTTTTGTGGATAACTAAGCAAATTTATCTTGTATCTGTGCGTTCGAGTAAATGGAATAAGATTCTCAAGACTGAAAATTCAAATTTATGACTTAAAAGGTATGCTACTTCTTATGTGTGGTATAAGAGAGGATAGAAAGCCTACAGGCCACAACTATGTATTTATGTGGTTTGAGCTTCAGTAAGTTTAATCCATGAGGTGTATGCCACTTCCCAGGAGTTGTGCTCAAAAGTGAAACATCAACTACAGCGTGATTCATTAAAAAATATTTGCCAAATCTTGGTACAACACTACAACAACCTATCTTGTAATCAATAGTAGTTTCAAGAAATCTGACCCTGCATATCACCTGTGTTGTATTGTCTTACTGATGATACCTGTTTCTATGACTAGAAGGTCTTTATCTTTCAAACACATAAATTCCACAGATAAACTGCCCAACCAAATCTCTATCTTTTTTGCCCAACCAAGTTGAGTGTCTCTACAAGCACAACAATTCATTACAGGCTGTAAGATGGAAATGGGACTTTGGCAAGCTCGAAAAATGTGATGTAGTTGAGGGGTGTTGCGACTCTCACTATACTGAATCTCCTATAGTTGATGAGCTTATATATAATGTCCCCTGTGTGGTATAAGGACATCTAAAGACATAAAGATCATCTCCATGAGGTTTTTGATGAATTGGATGTTCCCAGTATCCGCCCTTAACTGATCATACGAAAAATATGTGCTAACATTGCTGTAAATACTATGAGTAATAAGATTCAATTTGATACAGTTACCTCACAAGTAGAAGTGGCATTTGCTTGATAAACAGAGCCTTCAAAAGATTCTCATCGTTCATCGCTCAAAGACATGAATTCATTATTTGTAATTTTGTACATCCAGAATAAAATTGAGATAAAATGGCTAGAAAAGTCTAACTCAATAAAGGCCTCCATAATTTAACTATAGAGTATCATAGCTCATATACATATTTGTTATTTGAGGGTGGTAGGATGAAATGTAATTGCTGATAAATAAGTTTCCTATTTACTATCTGACATATTCCTCTTCAGTGCCATCTCCAGAAACGGCTCACGAGCAAGACGTATGGAACGATAAGTAGGAGGAAGCCGAATAGAACAAGTATTCTTTGAACTGGCATCTCCTAAAACAACATCCCAAAATCGATTGACAATATCTTTCTCTCCACTTGCATCTTTACAGCTTGGTTCTCTCATCTGCACGTTTGGTGCTTCAACTGGTACAATTTTGATCCCAAACTCCTTAACTGTGATTCCATCTCCAGAGGTAACTGTGACCTCCATAACATCACCACTGCTCAACTGATTCTCAAGTTTCCAATGGCTCAACCACATCATTCCTTCTTTCCCTTCTGGAACTCCATAGAATAAGGGCTGGTAAGACCATTTTAAACTCCGAGTCAAATTATTAACTGTAATGGATGGGCAGTCAAAAATTGATTCATATGGTTTATTCTCCACTGGCCGATAACGAATGGGTCGTCCTTGAGATTTGCGCATGGCTAGAGGAGCTATTCTTGAAACTGGTGTAAGGCGTGGGGGCTGGAGAACACTTGGTGAGAGACCAATCATGGAACGCTTGTACACAATGCAAAAACTCAAGCCTTCAATTCTAGAATTACAAATAGGCACTTTGAAGGATATAAATGATTCTTTTGTGAACTGTGAGCTGAACCATGAAGGAACATGTTCACCTGGAAGAAAAGTGCTAAAGACACCCGGTTGGTACAGTCCCTGCAAAAAGTAACCGTTAACTTTTATATGTTCGTGTATGTAGACATTCCCAGGCGTGTACTCAAACAAGAAGCGTATGCATTCATTATCTTGATAGCAAAATCTGAAGCTTAATATTCAGACAAGTCATATGCCTTCGATTTTTCTAAACTAAAAACTAAAGTACACCCTTTTGCCGTTCTTATGCACTATTAATATTCGGGGAGTTGAGCAGTTTATTTGATTACATTTTCTAAATATTTGTATTTATAAACATATTGGGGTTTTATGGTCCTTTAATGTAGCTTCTAAACATGTAATTTTTATATCAACTGATTTAATTTTCGACCTCATGTCCCAACCACACTACTTTTTTGGGACAAAAGAACAAATATATTTACATGCACTAAGAATTTGCATATGTTGCATTGAAGAGAAGATAATGGATGGATATGCAGCAGGACATACCTGAAGAACCACTTTCTTTGTCTTCCTTGTTGGAGTCAACCCTTTACCATGTATCCGGTAGTAACTCAGGACGTTAGATGTGAAATTGATCATGACATTATCGATAGAAGCCAAGTTCCACAAGCCCAACTTGAGGAGCATTTCCGCCTCAGTTTTTCTTAGGGGTTCTAACTTGAAGTTTCCTTCTATTTCAGCTAATTCAAGACAATTTGAGACAAACAAATCCTTCAATCTAGATGGCTTTGATTGATATGATATTTTCTCTAACAACCTGCAATTAGTAACATTGAGGTGTTCTATATTGGGAAGCCTTGCAAGTGATTTGAGCTTTTCACAGCTTTCCACTTCTAGCTTCTGAAGTCTAGTAAGAAAAACTATGCCCTCCGGTAGACTGCAAATTGGATTTTGGCTCAAATCTAAGTTTTGCAACAAGGAGAGGCTACTGAAAGCAACTGGAAAAGCATCGTCAGAAAGATTACATTTAGCAAGACTCAAAGTAACCAAGGAATTCGGTAAATTAATATGTGAAACTTTAGGACATATTGTCCCTCTCCACAACCAGGACTGCAGGAATCCATACCATGGTTGGACCTCATCTACAGTAGAAACCACTGGTTGAACTGCAATTTCATCAGCATAAAGCTCTCTCAGTGCTTCCATTTTATCTAGGTCCATCGGCACATATTCAAGATTCGAGCAACCGGAGATATTTAGTGTCACCAGACATTTTAGCATACAA
Organism: Petunia axillaris subsp. axillaris; assembly: GCA_029990575.1. NCBI lineage: Eukaryota > Viridiplantae > Streptophyta > Magnoliopsida > Solanales > Solanaceae > Petunia > Petunia axillaris. The sequence continues at coordinate 27,259,331 of JARKNS010000010.1, read as the reverse complement.
ATGCCATCTGGAAGTCTCTTCAGATTTTTGCAATTTTTGAGGTTCAACAGAATGAGTGATTCTAGACATCCGATTGTCTCATGAAGCTCAATCAAACTTGTACAGTATCGAAGGATCAATTTTCCAAGATTTGGGAGTCCTGAAAAATCCGGTGCTCGTAGAAGCTCATATGAATGGCTGAGATCGAGAATCTTCAGATACTTGAGGAACTGAATGATCAAAGATTGAGATAAGAGCCAAGTTAGACAGAACTAAATAATAATTTATTTTAAATATGAAAGACTGAAGCACATAATACCACACCTTGACACCATGCCAAATCTTCCTCAAGCTGCTATGGTGTAATTCAATCACTACAAGGCTCTCCATAAAAAAATCATTTGGCATGCATTCTAGTCGGAGCTCTGACCAGCGCAACCATCTTAATCTCTTAGGAAAAACATCAAAAGATCCTTGAAGCTCAACGTGATCGAATTGGAGCATTCTTAACTTTTGCATATTAGCAAATACAGTGGTTTCCAAATGCAGCTCATTTGCGACTTTCTGTTTCAATTGACCTCTCTGAGGACTTGGATTGCCGAGAAAGTCTTTTGTTTTATGTTTCTTGAATTCAGAGGTGGAAAAGCTAGAGCTAATTATATCATGTTCCATCAGCATATCCATATCAAGGATAATCCCTTGAATTGTTTGAGTGGCCTATTCGGATAGAGGACAAAAGATGATGAGTAAAGGCAAGCAGGTAAACTAAGTAGCTGATGCAAATATGATAAACATAAACATTTTTTTTTTTCATGTGCACTACCCCCACAATGTATACTCAGCTTATTACCTTCATATTCTAACCAGGTTCTAAGATCATGCATATTTTCATACAGTAATTTGCTATAACAAATTCACACAACCTTTTCAGTTTCAATACCTAGCATATGTTCACTTAGCTTTAACAAAAATTTTTGTTCCACGATTCACAACAAGCCCAGAGGAAAAGTTCTAGAAATGAGAATTTTGGCACTGGAGGAGAATTTTGCAGATTTCTGGAAGAGTAAGAAATTGTCAGCTCAATATATGAAATTTTAAAATACTTCTGGTTCAAGAAGATATAACTGCAAACCAAGTTACTCCTCAGCTTCAACTCATTTGATTAAACTTTATGAAAACTATGTTTAATTACTGATCAACATGAATAGCACTATTTTTAGCAAGGGTCAGATATCAGTGAATAACAACTTAATTTGATCGAATCCCTACTTCAAGAGACATAGAAGGCGGCGTTCCTTACACGGTTCTGGATTAAGACATTAAAGGAATCCTTTGAACGCCACAGTCTAGAGCGTTTCCCAGGCTCTGCTGGTGATTCTTGGCGAACAATGTCTCTTCCCATATCACGAATAATTTGATGCATAATGAACCTGTTAGACTCACTGACTTTTATAAGATTTCTGTCAATGAGATTCTCAATTCCAATTACACTGTAAAAGTAGCACCTATCCAGAATAGTTATTGCTAGATCTTTGTCCTTCCCAATGAAAAAGCAAGCTAGGTGGAGAAATAAATTCTTATCATGATCATCCTCGAGAGATTCATAACTTATTGTTAATTTCCTAAGCATTTGATGATTTGGGATGGTTTCCAATTTCTGTATTGTACTTTCCCAAAGAGCAATGTTTCTTCCCGCCAAACTAGCACCAAGAACTTCAAGAGCTAATGGAAGTCCTCCACAATGGATTGCTACTTCTTCTGCACACATTTCAAAACCTTTAATAGGACAATCTTGACCAAATGCATGCCAACTTAAGAGCTCAACCGATTCATCTCTAGTCAAAACTTCAAGCTCATAAATCTTATGCACATCAAAAGGCCTCAGCAATCTCTTGTTCCTAGTTGTCACAATAACTTTACTTCCAGGGTATAACCAGTCCTTCATTCCCAATAGAGCATCCAATTGATCGTGGTTATCTACATCATCAAGAACGAGAAGGATTCTTTTACAACTAACAGCATCTCTCATCTCAGTCATTCCCTTGTCCACAGAAAATATAACTTCCTTCTTTCTTTTGTAAATATCAGAAAGAAATTGTCTTTGAAGAGTAACTAAACCTTTTGGGTGTGTTGAATTTTCTCTAACATTGGCCAAAAAGCTGCTAGCGTCAAACTTACTGACGTTCCGATTATACACATACTTAGCTATTGTTGTCTTGCCTATTCCACCGATGCCACAAATAACAAGTATGTCAACATCAGTAGATCTATCCTCCAGCCATGAGTTGATCTTTTCAACTCGCCGTTCTATTCCAATTAGATAAGGGCAAATATACAGGACTGGCCTGCTCAGTTTATTCTCAACCACTCTAAGGATCTTCTGGATGAATTTGGACTCATGACTGAAATTTTTTAACAAAAAGCGTAACCAACAAAAAAGTACCGTAAGTTCTTGGAACTGGGAGCTCAATCATGCAACATGAATAATGAAAACACAGAGGCCTAGCAGAGTGTGCAGAAATTGTTATCAGAAAGACTAAAGATGAAAACATCTTATAAGCATTTAGAATAAAGCTAATGATATAGAGAACTCTAAAGCATATGAGAGCACAAAATAATTGGATAAGTGTTGGACAAATGAAGCGCAAATTAATCTGATAAATGCAGGATAAGAAAAGTGTAAAATATATACATTTGCTTATCATAAATCATCATCTGTTTCCTACTCTAACAAAGCACTACTATATATTTGTGTCTAAAAGAACTCATAATCATCGATGCAGCCTTGTTCAAGTGTATTTAAGTTTAATGAACTCACCCATCAGCTTGGTTCTGTAAGACCATTCCTCCCAAGTCTGCAACTTCTTTGAGTGCTTCCCTCCATTTTCTGATCCTATTAGGCCACTCATTTTCACTTAGATTCCTTCCCAGCTCTTCATACTTATCAAATGCATCTCCAATTTTTCCCTTTTGTTTCCTAACATCAGAAGGATCCACATGATAAAAGATGGGCAGAACTGCACGCTTAGCTATCCTTTTACTATCCAAGATCATTACCAACTCATCAAGACACCAACTTGAAGACACATAATCATTTGAGAATATGATCACTGACACCCCTGATTCTTGAATACCCTTTTGCAATTTCAACTTGAGTTCTTCTCTTCCCTCATTTTCATCAACAGTTTTAAATGTTACAAATCCTGCTCCTATTAAAGCTTCATAGAGATGATCTGCAAATGTCTTGCCAGTTTCTTTCACATTGAAACTCAAGAACACTTGAGCAGTTGTAGCCATAGAGCAAATTAAGCTCAAGAAACTGGGATTGAGGATTTGGTGCTACCAAAATTCACAGCTAAAGTTAGACATTAAATAGGAGAAGAAGGAAAAGTCAGCGTTCCTCTCCCAATAAAAGTCTGGTGATTTGACTTCTTGCTACATCAATAACAACATAACATACTGCAATAATGAGTATGATATGGTGGTAGGTAGGAGGGGCACTAAACCGAAAAATCGAAATAACGAACCGAAATAATTCGGTTTCGATTTTTCGGTTCGGTCTTCGATTTCAGAGTTTTTTTGAATCTCGGGACCCGAAAAACCCGAAATTATTTATAAATAATTAAACATATCTTCTAAATCCCTAAATTACCCTTAATCCCTTACCTTACACAAAATCCCAAACCCCTATTTTCCCTCACAGACTCACTGCTCACATACTCAAAACACAACAGCCGTCATCCGCTCAAAACACAAACACAAACAATTAACAAACCAAAATCCAGTCCGATCGAGGTTTCTTTTCGAGGTTCTCTCGGTTTGTTTCTTCTCTTTTCAAGGTTTGGAAATGCCTTTAATTGATGTACTGCTAATTTGAATTTTGTTGGAAAGACTCTTGTTGTTAATGAAGGCATTGCTGTGAAAATCTTTAGCTGATTCCTTTCAGTTAGCAGGCCTTATTGTAAGCCCTGAAACGCTGAGGTGCACTGCTTGTGCCTCATCACGCACACCCTCCGTCAGTAAGAGTCCGTCAGTAAGAGGCCAGTTCTATATAATAAATATAATTCGCAATTACGAATAACGAATTAAAATGTAATATAAGAAAACTAGCTTAAAAGAAAAAAGAGAGAGCGAAATAATTAAATGGTTTTCAACTTGATTCATGTGATTTTTACTTGAAGTATAGCTTGAAGTGTTGATCTCATGCCAACATAAAGGAATTTTGGTAAAACAATGTTTAAAAGGGTAAACTTGCAAAACCACACTTCATGGAGGGTACGCGGTGAATTTTTGTAGCTTTTAGGCCACTTTTAAGCTTACACAAACGGGCTCTAAATCAATTTATCTTGATTCATTGGTGTGAATTATGATTGGGCACAAACACCCTATATACATAAGTTTTTACCTTATTTACAGAGGATATATGGGGAAATAGTAAACCTTTTCCATGAGTAAATGCCAAAAGCAGCAGCCGGCAGCTAATAGGACTATTATAATAATGCGTGAAAAGACGAGTGGCAATTATTAACAAGAGCCTTTTGTAGCTTCTCTCTTTCTCCAACCAAACAACCCTTCCTTCAAAAAGATGTCCTACTTGTTGCCTCACCTTCACTCAGGATGGGCCGTTGATCAAGCCATTCTTGCTGAAGAGGAACGCCTTGTTATTATCCGCTTCGGACATGACTGGGACGAAACTTGCATGCAGGTACCCTTTTTCTTCACCTCTTGTAATTTTTGTCCCCCTCTTCTTTTCTATATCTATATAGCTACTATGTGTATGCTATCTGTGTTTCTTTAATTACTCCTTAATTAAAGTAATATGATAGGTCTACATTAATCTTGCTGGGTTTTTAACTTTTGTTACAAAAACCCTAGGTCTTTCTGAAGATGTAATCCTAGTGCATATATGGCCCAACCACACTACTTTTTTGGGACAAAAGAACAAATATATTTACATGCACTAAGAATTTGCATATGTTGCATTGAAGAGAAGATAATGGATGGATATGCAGCAGGACATACCTGAAGAACCACTTTCTTTGTCTTCATTTTTGTTTGATGTATCCGAATCGCTGGCGGTTTGGGCCCAAAAATGGGTCTTCAGTGCTAACTGTCATAAGCTATAACGACTAAATTTATGTTTGTAATTGAAGAAACAACTAAAACATTAGTGATAGCTCGATCTTTGGAACAATAGTACGTCGTGATCCATCTGTTACAATGAACAGATTAGGAGAATCAGAGATAAGCAGGAATGAGGAAGAAGAAGAGTTCGGGCGAACCAAATGAGAAGGAACCAAAATGTAAGGGAGAGAGAAAGAGTGTGTGTGTGTGTGAAGGAGGAAGGGTACTAGAATTCCATTATAACTGCCTGCTTTCTCCGGCGGCTTCTTGTTTTGTATTGGCTAGGGTCAGTGCGAGCAGTTGCTGCACATTGATGAACAGCTCATCTCAGCAGTTGGGTTGTTTATTGAGTACTTTAAATGTTTTGACCTCAATTTTGCATAGGGAGAAGGTTTGAAAATGGCATTATCGTTTGCAACTCCTTGTTTTTTCCGATTATGTCTGAACACCAACAGTAATCCATCTTCTTTCTCCAATGCTTTCTCTTTCAAAATCAATGCAGATATGGAATTTTTTTGGCTGTTTTGTTCTTTGCAACAAGGGTAGGTTTGTTGGTGTGTCAAAAGTGTTGGATTAACTGCAAATGTCAATGTAGCTTTGGAGACTTTTCCAATTGGATATCTACAGCTTATCTTCACATCAGAAATCTGTAATTTCAGAATTTTATTCAACGGAGGGTTGGAATGTCTTTCTTAGAAGGAATATGAATGATTGGGAAGTGGATAGATTATGCCTGTTCCTTCAACTGCTAAGCAACATAGTATTGGATACCAACAAACTTGATTCTATTAGATGGAAGGGACATTCCAATGGTCTCTTTACGGTTAGAAGTTGCTACAGTTGCTGGAATCTAGCAACAATGGGGTTCTTTGGCCTTGGAAAAAGGTATGGTTGAGCAAGGCTCTTTTGAAAGTTTCTTGCTTCACTTGGATTGTAGTTAGGGAGGCTTGTCTGACTCATTCTAACCTCCAAAAGAGGGGATTTCAACTTTGCAGTATGTGTCCAATGTGGGAATAGAACTCCGAAGAGGTTTGGCCACCTGTTTTTGCTTTGTAAAGTTACTAGTCAACTTTGGAGTATGTTTCTGGCAATATTTGGCATGTCTTGGACCATGCTGAAATCCATTATTGAGTTGCTACATTGCTGCAACAGAAAGGGGCTGAGTAGAAACCAGAAAAGATTTGGAATATCATTCGTCAAGCCATTTGGTGGACTGTTTGGCTTGAAAGAAATAAAAGATTTTTTTTAAGGCAATAGGAGAAATATTCATAGCCTTAAACAGAGATGTAATTTTTTGCTAGCTTTTTCGGTCTACCTAGTCTTTGTACAAGATGCTGATACAATAGTAGATACAATAGGGGATTTGCACAACTTGTAATTTTACGTTGTTGCACTGGCTTAGTGCAACCTTTTATAAAAACCTTTGATTACTTATTCCAAAAAAAAAGTTCCCATTGAGAGGATGGTTATCGGCTTTAGATTCGGAAAAGGGTCAAATATACCCTTAACGTATGTGAAACTTATTAGATATACCCTCCGTTAGAAATTTTGCCCAACCATGCCCCTCCCGTTAAAAAAGGATCAAATATGCCCTTAAAATCGATGGAGCCCCATTTCCAAATAAATATCTATCTAATGATGTCAATTAATACTAGATTGCACCACGTGTCCCATTCTCATAATCGTTCTCCTTTCTCACCCCCCCCCCCCCCCCCCCCCCCCCCAAACCAAAAAAAAAAACCCCGCAAGCCAATATGCTAGTTCCGACTCTTTTCCCTATGATTTTATCTTATTCCTTCAAATTCAATGCTGATTTTCTTCATTTTGGGACTGGTTTCAACATCAATGTCCGAATAAGCAAATTCAGTACACAGCCATAAAAGGTTTTTTGAATTGCTTTACCGATTGAAGCACTTATTTCATAACACTTGAAAGTAATCAAATGGGATGTTTCAGTTTTAAGATGCTCTTAGTTATTGCTCTTAAACAACACTAAGACATGGAAAAATCTTTTATTCCATCATCTTGGCATTTGTTCTTTTTAAAAAATGTCAAGTGTTTGTTGAACTTGACTGAAATTGGGGTTAGAGTTTTGGCATTCCCCCTGAAGGAAGAAACTATGGGTGCAAGGAGAGGAGAGCGAGAATGCGGTTAGGGAACACCGGGACAACCACCAGATCATGTGGAAAATTTTGCAACTCATGCGGCAGTGGTGGTGGTGATATGGAGGTTTCTGAAGCAATTGAAGAAGGAATTCCCCGCCACTCACTGATGCTAAGATGCAGCTCCTCCTCCTCCGGCAGTCATGGTTGTTTGCTGGAGAATTCAAAGGCAAAAACTTAGTAGATGAGTCTTTGACACTTTTTTCCGATCTAAAAAAGACTACTAATCATTGATATTGTGTTGATTAGATTTCTTGAAAAAGAAAGAGAAAATATCTATCAGTTTAAGGGGGAGGGGTTCGTTTATAATTGGTCTCAAACAATGGGCCCGACGTGGCACCATATGGTGCTAATGACCACATTATAGTGATAATTAAGTGATTTGTGGCCTCAGTTTTAAGGGCATATTTGACCCTATATTTTAACAGGAAGGGCATGGTTGAGTGGAACTTCTAACGGAGGGCATATCTTTTCAATTTCGCATACTTTAAGGGTATATTTGACCCTTTTCCATTCTAGAATTTGATCTTTGGGCTGTTTTTGATTGATATATAGTTTGGGCTTTGTTTGGGGCTGTAGGTCATGAAAGAGGAGTTATACCATTACATGGCTTCAACCGCATCAGCTAAATCAGACCAACTTTTCACACAGTGAAATACCATTAGTAGCTGGGGCATTTCTGAGATAGAGTTTAACGGTGTAAGGCATATATGAGCTGATAGGTTAATAGGGGTATATTTAAGCCAAACCTTTTCCCTTTTGCTTCCATCTCGGAACTCAGGCATACTCAAGACTGGGATATTCAGTTTTGAAGGAATCTTGATGATTGGGAAATAAATGATTACATACAATTGATTCATTTAATTTCCAGCAGCCCTCCTCTCTTACCCAAACCTGATCATCTCAAATGGGCATTACATTCTTCTGGTGTTTTTTCAGTCAAGAGTTGCTTTCAACATCTCACTCGTGTATCCCCTTCTTCTACCTTATAAGGTTGCAATTTTATGTAAACCATACCTGCCACCTAGAATTCTCGTTTCATTTTGTGCTTTTCTTCATAAAGTATCATTCTTTTCAATGCTTCTCTTTAGATTGTCTTTTAACGTACCGTCTCTATCAGTGTAATCCCTTTAATCATCCTGTCTACTATACAACAATGATGGTTTTCTTCTGTTGGGACTTGAGTAATCCCTCTATAAGTTTTGCACTTATATGTTTTCTAACCTGGTCAGGAATTGATAAGGGTTGTAGAAGCCCTTTATAGGGTATGTTTTCTTGGTTGTTTCTCTGATATACTTCACAACAGCTTACATAGGATTTCACATCTTCCTTATGCTTAGACCAGGAAACTTTTCTTAATGTTCCTACTTGACCTGAGGATCCACCTACAGGTGAGTCATGTGGGTGCTTCAGTTGACTATTGCTGCCTTGATTCTCCTATACTTCCAACATATGCATTACCTTTTCTCCTCATGGCTATAGATTGTAAGCTGAAGTTATTGCTGTTCTGAGGCTGTACAGTGAGCTTAGTGATTAGTCTGTGATCTGTGCTCTTTCACAGCTGCGTTGAATCTCTTGCATCTGAGTAGGTACAGTAACTTATGACCTTTAGCCTTCTCCTGGTCTCTGTGTATAGTTTCATATGCAGTTCTCTTTGAGAGTGCATCCACAACTCTATTTTCAGCTCCCTTTTGTATTGGATCTCATATTCCAGACTATGTAGCTTTGTGAGAGCCCCTTTTGTTGGATAGAAGCGACCTGTTCCACCAAAAACTTGTTTTTTTTCTTTTTTTCTCTGTTCCACCAAATACTTCAGGCTATAGTGATCAACTTTTATAATGCATGTACTGCGGACAGTGCTAAACTTGTCTTAAATATTCTTTCTTAAATATAGATTTCCTCCCGTGTCTAGGTGTTTGAGCCTGGCTGAGAAATGCTATTTGACCTTTTCATTTGCATCAGTACATTTCCTATACTACTATGGCATTTCGGTGATGACAACCTGATTAAAGTAACATAACGTCATTTGGCTTTCCTCTTCTTTCGAGGAGGGTCCACATATTGATTCATTTTTCAATTTTTTCACCCTGCTATGGAATTTATGAAATTCTATTTTGCTTTAGCTGACTATTTCTTGTGGAATTTCAGATGGATGAGGTGCTGGCTTCAGTTGCAGATACATTAAAGAATTTTGCTGTCATATACTTGGTGGACATTACAGAGGTCCCTGATTTTAACACGATGTATGAGTTGTATGATCCATCCACTATCATGTTCTTCTTCAGGAACAAGCACATCATGATTGATCTTGGCACAGGAAACAATAACAAGATCAACTGGGCACTCAAAGATAAACAAGAGTTTATTGATATCGTTGAGACAGTGTACCGTGGAGCAAGAAAGGGCCGTGGTCTAGTTATTGCACCAAAGGATTACTCTACCAAGTATCGTTACTGAGTGTCTGTCGATGTTGTACTTTTGGTTAGGGATTATGCTGTATTTAATCCCTGTACTGTAATATGCAGTTGCTAAAACGATATGCATTAAACTGGAGCAATTGCTTTTGAGACCCAAGAAGTGTACAATAACTTCTTGTTGGTGCATTTTATGTACGACTAAAATTTCTGTTTGTTTTATGCTTTCTTGGACTATTAAATTTCATCTTGTTAGTAATGACCATGTCGAAAGTCTTCTAAATATATAGCTCTAGACTCTTGATCGAGTTTGGATAGTGTGTATCATGTATAGAAGTTTTGAAGCGTAGATGTGGATTCCAGAATGATCACTTACATTATTGGTCGCTTTTTCTGTTTTGCTAAATCACTCGGGAGATCTCTATTTTTGTGGATAACTAAGCAAATTTATCTTGTATCTGTGCGTTCGAGTAAATGGAATAAGATTCTCAAGACTGAAAATTCAAATTTATGACTTAAAAGGTATGCTACTTCTTATGTGTGGTATAAGAGAGGATAGAAAGCCTACAGGCCACAACTATGTATTTATGTGGTTTGAGCTTCAGTAAGTTTAATCCATGAGGTGTATGCCACTTCCCAGGAGTTGTGCTCAAAAGTGAAACATCAACTACAGCGTGATTCATTAAAAAATATTTGCCAAATCTTGGTACAACACTACAACAACCTATCTTGTAATCAATAGTAGTTTCAAGAAATCTGACCCTGCATATCACCTGTGTTGTATTGTCTTACTGATGATACCTGTTTCTATGACTAGAAGGTCTTTATCTTTCAAACACATAAATTCCACAGATAAACTGCCCAACCAAATCTCTATCTTTTTTGCCCAACCAAGTTGAGTGTCTCTACAAGCACAACAATTCATTACAGGCTGTAAGATGGAAATGGGACTTTGGCAAGCTCGAAAAATGTGATGTAGTTGAGGGGTGTTGCGACTCTCACTATACTGAATCTCCTATAGTTGATGAGCTTATATATAATGTCCCCTGTGTGGTATAAGGACATCTAAAGACATAAAGATCATCTCCATGAGGTTTTTGATGAATTGGATGTTCCCAGTATCCGCCCTTAACTGATCATACGAAAAATATGTGCTAACATTGCTGTAAATACTATGAGTAATAAGATTCAATTTGATACAGTTACCTCACAAGTAGAAGTGGCATTTGCTTGATAAACAGAGCCTTCAAAAGATTCTCATCGTTCATCGCTCAAAGACATGAATTCATTATTTGTAATTTTGTACATCCAGAATAAAATTGAGATAAAATGGCTAGAAAAGTCTAACTCAATAAAGGCCTCCATAATTTAAGTATAGAGTATCATAGCTCATATACATATTTGTTATTTGAGGGTGGTAGGATGAAATGTAATTGCTGATAAATAAGTTTCCTATTTACTATCTGACATATTCCTCTTCAGTGCCATCTCCAGAAACGGCTCACGAGCAAGACGTATGGAACGATAAGTAGGAGGAAGCCGAATAGAACAAGTATTCTTTGAACTGGCATCTCCTAAAACAACATCCCAAAATCGATTGACAATATCTTTCTCTCCACTTGCATCTTTACAGCTTGGTTCTCTCATCTGCACGTTTGGTGCTTCAACTGGTACAATTTTGATCCCAAACTCCTTAACTGTGATTCCATCTCCAGAGGTAACTGTGACCTCCATAACATCACCACTGCTCAACTGATTCTCAAGTTTCCAATGGCTCAACCACATCATTCCTTCTTTCCCTTCTGGAACTCCATAGAATAAGGGCTGGTAAGACCATTTTAAACTCCGAGTCAAATTATTAACTGTAATGGATGGGCAGTCAAAAATTGATTCATATGGTTTATTCTCCACTGGCCGATAACGAATGGGTCGTCCTTGAGATTTGCGCATGGCTAGAGGAGCTATTCTTGAAACTGGTGTAAGGCGTGGGGGCCGGAGAACACTTGGTGAGAGACCAATCATGGAACGCTTGTACACAATGCAAAAACTCAAGCCTTCAATTCTAGAATTACAAATAGGCACTTTGAAGGATATAAATGATTCTTTTGTGAACTGTGAGCTGAACCATGAAGGAACATGTTCACCTGGAAGAAAAGTGCTAAAGACACCCGGTTGGTACAGTCCCTGCAAAAAGTAACCGTTAACTTTTATATGTTCGTGTATGTAGACATTCCCAGGTGTGTACTCAAACAAGAAGCGTATGCATTCATTATCTTGATAGCAAAATCTGAAGCTTAATATTCAGACAAGTCATATGCCTTCGATTTTTCTAAACTAAAAACTAAAGTACACCCTTTTGCCGTTCTTATGCACTATTAATATTCGGGGAGTTGAGCAGTTTATTTGATTACATTTTCTAAATATTTGTATTTATAAATATATTGGGGTTTTATGGTCCTTTAATGTAGCTTCTAAACATGTAATTTTTATATCAACTGATTTAATTTTCGACCTCATGTCCCAACCACACTACTTTTTTGGGACAAAAGAACAAATATATTTACATGCACTAAGAATTTGCATATGTTGCATTGAAGAGAAGATAATGGATGGATATGCAGCAGGACATACCTGAAGAACCACTTTCTTTGTCTTCCTTGTTGGGGTCAACCCTTTACCATGTATCCGGTAGTAACTCAGGACGTTAGATGTGAAATTGATCATGACATTATCGATAGAAGCCAAGTTCCACAAGCCCAACTTGAGGAGCATTTCCGCCTCAGTTTTTCTTAGGGGTTCTAACTTGAAGTTTCCTTCTATTTCAGCTAATTCAAGACAATTTGAGACAAACAAATCCTTCAATCTAGATGGCTTTGATTGATATGATATTTTCTCTAACAACCTGCAATTAGTAACATTGAGGTGTTCTATATTGGGAAGCCTTGCAAGTGATTTGAGCTTTTCACAGCTTTCCACTTCTAGCTTCTGAAGTCTAGTAAGAAAAACTATGCCCTCCGGTAGACTGCAAATTGGATTTTGGCTCAAATCTAAGTTTTGCAACAAGGAGAGGCTACTGAAAGCAACTGGAAAAGCATCGTCAGAAAGATTACATTTAGCAAGACTCAAAGTAACCAAGGAATTCGGTAAATTAATATGTGAAACTTTAGGACATATTGTCCCTCTCCACAACCAGGACTGCAGGAATCCATACCATGGTTGGACCTCATCTACAGTAGAAACCACTGGTTGAACTGCAATTTCATCAGCATAAAGCTCTCTCAGTGCTTCCATTTTATCTAGGTCCATCGGCACATATTCAAGATTCGAGCAACCGGAGATATTTAGTGTCACCAGACATTTTAGCATACAAATGCCATCTGGAAGTCTCTTCAGATTTTTGCAATTTTTGAGGTTCAACAGAATGAGTGATTCTAGACATCCGATGGTCTCATGAAGCTCAATCAAACTTGTACAGTATCGAAGGATCAATTTTCCAAGATTTGGGAGTCCTGAAAAATCCGGTGCTCGTAGAAGCTCATATGAATGGCTGAGATCGAGAATCTTCAGATACTTGAGGAACTGAATGATCAAAGATTGAGATAAGAGCCAAGTTAGACAGAACTAAATAATAATTTATTTTAAACCTGAAAGACTGAAGCACATAATACCACACCTTGACACCATGCCAAATCTTCCTCAAGCTGCTATGGTGTAATTCAATCACTACAAGGCTCTCCATAGAAAAATCATTTGGCATGCATTCTAGTCGGAGCTCTGACCAGCGCAACCATCTTAATCTCTTAGGAAAAACATCAAAAGATCCTTGAAGCTCAACATGATCGAATTGGAGCATTCTTAACTTTTGCATATTAGCAAATACAGTGGTTTCCAAAAGCAGCTCATTTGTGACTTTCTGTTTCAATTGACCTCTCTGAGGACTTGGATTGCCGAGAAAGTCTTTTGTTTTATGTTTCTTGAATTCAGAGGTGGAAAAGCTAGAGCTAATTATATCAAGTTCCATCAGCATATCCATATCAAGGATAATCCCTTGAATTGTTTGAGTGGCCTATTCGGATAGAGGACAAAAGATGATAAGTAAAGGCAAGCAGGTAAACTAAGTAGCTGATGCAAATATGATAAACATAAACATTTTTTTTTTCATGTGCACTACCCCCACAATGTATACTCAGCTTATTACCTTCATATTCTAACCAGGTTCTAAGATCATGCATATTTTCATACAGTAATTTGCTACAACAAATTCACACAAGCTTTTCAGTTTCAATACCTAGCATATGTTCACTTAGCTTTAACAAAAATTTTTGTTCCACGATTCACAACAAGCCCAAAGGAAAAGTTCTAGAAATGAGAATTTTGGCACTGGAGGAGAATTTTGCAGATTTCTGGAAGAGTAAGAAATTGTCAGCTCAATATATGAAATTTTAAAATATATGAAATTTTAAAATACTTCTGGTTCAAGAAGATATAACTGCAAACCAAGTTACTCCTCAGCTTCAACTCATTTGATTAAACTTTATGAAAACTATGCTTAATTACTGATCAACATGAATAGCACTATTTTTAGCAAGGGTCAGATATTAGTGAATAACAACTTAATTTGATCGAATCCCTACTTTAAGAGACATAGAAGGCGGCGTTCCTTACACGGTTCTGGATTAAGACATTAAAGGAATCCTTTGAACGCCACAGTCTAGAGCGTTTCCCAGGCTCTGCTGGTGATTCTTGGCGAACAATGTCTCTTCCCATATCACGAATAATTTGATGCATAATGAACCTGTTAGACTCACTGACTTTTATAAGATTTCTGTCAATGAGATTCTCAATTCCAATTACACTGTAAAAGTAGCACCTATCCAGAATAGTTATTGCTAGATCTTTGTCCTTCCCAATGAAAAAGCAAGCTAGGTGGAGAAATAAATTCTTATCATGATCATCCTCGAGAGATTCATAACTTATTGTTAATTTCCTAAGCATTTGATGATTTGGGATGGTTTCCAATTTCTGTATTGTACTTTCCCAAAGAGCAATGTTTCTTCCCGCCAAACTAGCACCAAGAACTTCAAGAGCTAATGGAAGTCCTCCACAATGGATTGCTACTTCTTCTGCACACATTTCAAAACCTTTAATAGGACAATCTTGACCAAATGCATGCCAACTTAAGAGCTCAACCGATTCATCTCTAGTCAAAACTTCAAGCTCATAAATCTTATGCACATCAAAAGGCCTCAGCAATCTCTTGTTCCTAGTTGTCACAATAACTTTACTTCCAGGGTATAACCAGTCCTTCATTCCCAATAGAGCATCCAATTGATCGTGGTTATCTACATCATCAAGAACGAGAAGGATTCTTTTACAACTAACAGCATCTCTCATCTCAGTCATTCCCTTGTCCACAGAAAATATAACTTCCTTCTTTCTTTTGTAAATATCAGAAAGAAATTGTCTTTGAAGAGTAACTAAACCTTTTGGGTGTGTTGAATTTTCTCTAACATTGGCCAAAAAGCTGCTAGCGTCAAACTTACTGAAGTTCCGATTATACACATACTTAGCTATTGTTGTCTTGCCTATTCCACCGATGCCACAAATAACAAGTATGTCAACATCAGTAGATCCGTCCTCCAGCCATGAGTTGATCTTTTCAACTCGCCGTTCTATTCCAATTAGATAAGGGCAAATATACAGGACTGGCCTGCTCAGTTTATTCTCAACCACTTTAAGGATCTTCTGGATGAATTTGGACTCATGACTGAAATTTTTTAACAAAAAGGGTAACCAACAAAAAAGTACCGTAAGTTCTTGGAACTGGGAGCTCAATCATGCAACATGAATAATGAAAACACAGAGGCCTAGCAGAGTGTGCAGAAATTGTTATCAGAAAGACTAAAGATAAAAACATCTTATAAGCATTTAGAATAAAGCTAATGATATAGAGAACTCTAAAGCATATGAGAGCTCCTCCTTTGTCCACAAGGAATTGAAGAGAAGAATTTGCATCTCAAATAGAAGAGAGAATCAGTAAGGTCTTTCTTTTCACTATCTTTGCACATTGAACTATTGAAGTACCACCCTGTTTAGAGGAACTTCTTTTTTCCCATCTCCCCTTCTTGAAATTTCTGTTATATTGGCAATTCTTTGACTATCACACAAATCATCTTCTAATTCATATTTAGTTTATTTATTCAAGAAAATGTAGTGACGTCATTATCTCACCTAGGAAGATAATTAATCCAATTACCAGTCAACAGAAATGCTTTTACAAATGAAGCACAAAATAATTGGATAAGTGTTGGACAAATGAAGCGCAAATTAATCTGATAAATGCAGGATAAGAAAAGTGTAAAATATATACATTTGCTTATCATAAATCATCATCTGTTTCCTACTCTAACAAAGCACTACTATATATTTGTGTCTAAAAGAACTCATAATCATCGATGCAGCCTTGTTCAAGTGTATTTAAGTTTAATGAACTCACCCATCAGCTTGGTTCTGTAAGACCATTCCTCCCAAGTCTGCAACTTCTTTGAGTGCTTCCCTCCATTTTCTGATCCTATTAGGCCACTCATTTTCACTTAGATTCCTTCCCAGCTCTTCATACTTATCAAATGCATCTCCAATTTTTCCCTTTTGTTTCCTAACATCAGAAGGATCCACATGATAAAAGATGGGCAGAACTGCACGCTTAGCTATCCTTCTACTATCCAAGATCATTACCAACTCATCAAGACACCAACTTGAAGACACATAATCATTTGAGAATATGATCACTGACACCCCTGATTCTTGAATACCCTTTTGCAATTTCAACTTGAGTTCTTCTCTTCCCTCATTTTCATCAACAGTTTTAAATGTTACAAATCCTGCTCCTATTAAAGCTTCATAGAGATGATCTGCAAATGTCTTGCCAGTTTCTTTCACATTGAAACTCAAGAACACTTGAGCAGTTGTAGCCATAGAGCAAATTAAGCTCAAGAAACTGGGATTGAGGATTTGGTGCTACCAAAATTCACAGCTAAAGTTAGACATTAAATAGGAGAAGAAGGAAAAGTCAGCGTTCCTCTCCCAATAAAAGTCTGGTGATTTGACTTCTTGCTACATCAATAACAACATAACATACTGCAATAATGAGTATGATATGGTGGTAGGTAGGAGGGGCACTAAACCGAAAAATCGAAATAACGAACCGAAATAATTCGGTTTCGATTTTTCGGTTCGGTCTTCGGTTTCGAATTTTTGGAATCTCGGGACTCGAAAAACCCGAAATTATTTATAAATAATTAAACATATTTTCTAAATCCCTAAATTACCCTTAGTTCCTTACCTTACCCAAAATCCCAAAACACTATTTTCCCTCACAGACTCCCTGCTCACATACTCAAAACACAACAGCCGTCATCCGCTCAAAACACAAACACAAACAATTAACAAACCAAATTCCAGTCCATCGAGGTTTCTTTTCGAGGTTCTCTTCTCGGTTTGTTTCTTTTCTTTTCAAGGTTTGGATCTCGAGCAATACCAATTTATATACTGATATCTTGGCAAAAATTTGTAATCACACGTCCAAATAGAAACCTACTACAGTCTGCACTCATTACCCTTGATGATGATGGTCTAAGGTTTATTTGCCAACAACTGTGAGGTAACCCCCCTTTCTCATTTTAATGACTTCTTCCATACAATACAAGTGGTTATTAAAAGTTGGAAATGCCTTTAATTGATCCCCTTATATGTACTGCTAATTTGAATTTTGTTGGAAAGACTCTTGTAGTTAATGAAGGCATTGCTGTGAAAATCTTTAGCTGATTAGCAGGCCTTATTGTAAGCCCTGAAACTGAATTAAAGTCAGGCGCTAAGGTGCACTGCTTGTGCCTCATCACGCACACCCTCCCTCAGTAAGAGGCCAGTTCTACATAATAAATATAATTCGCAATTACGAATAACGAATTAAAATGTAATATAAGAAAACTAGCTTAAAAGAAAAAAGAGAGAGCGAAATAATTAAATGGTTTTCAACTTGATTCATGTGATTTTTACTTCATATATTCTGCTTAATCGTATTTATTTAGTTCTTTGTCCAAGTAGTTGTTTTTGGTTGTTAACTTTTGTTGCATTACACACACACACTTATTTTCATCATTATCACTTTCTTTTTCATTAAAGCACATGCTTTAATTCCGATTTGCGCTTAAAGCTATAACACATTTTCGCAGTTTTTCTGCCCTTTTCGCTTTTGACTACTCTGGGTCTTATATTTGTTCTTTTAGTTTTCAGATAGTTTCACTGATTGGTCTAGTTCTCCGTCGGATGGTTTTTTTCATTGTATTTTCTCTCTGACAAGTCTAAGCTTAATCTGTTATCGTACTATATTGTCCTCTCATATCATCAAAAAAGCATATACTGAAACATTATTGTATGGGCCTAAATCGTTTTTAGGTACACAAATCGAATTTGGATTCGAATATAAGCAAATCTCTGTATCAAAGCGGTAAATAATGTGCGAGACAGATGAAAAATACGTAAAATAACTTGGTTTCAATATATCAATGTTCAGTACAAATTTGGGCAGAGTTTCGGTATTAATTTCTGGATCCCTCTTACATAAAATGAGATACTATTTATAGGTATAAGCTTTGCACACGATCTCCACTATCTGCTACCATGTTGTCCACGATCTTGGTGTGTAGTGGCTGAGTTAGTGGGGTGAAGTAGTGGGCTGCAAAGCCGCTTGAACCGAGGGGATCCACCGAGGTGAGAGTTGACGACCTCGGTGGCGTGGCCCTGTTGCTTGACCGAGGTGAAGGTTACCGAAGCTCAGCTCACGGCTCGCCTTCGGTGCCCACTCCTCGGTTTCAAGGCTTTGGCGATTCGCTTAGCCGCCTCGGCGACTGCTTAGCCGCGACGTGCTCGGTCGTTGAGACTTGCGTGACCGGGGCAAATCGCCGTGGGTCGATTTTTACCCAATACAGATAGTCCCCCCACTCCTCGGTTGCCTACCGAGGGGACCGAGGAGTGGAATGAAGTTTTAGCGGGAAAGCGACGTGGCTCAACCCTATCCAAGCGTTTCAAAATTTTTGTCAACGGTTCGTGTCCCATCAGGTCTCTTCTCAATGACACGTGGCGCTCATCCATGGTTTGACCGAACCGTCGCGCCGAAATTTTTGTTTTCTCCAACGTCTCAATGATGACGCTGACGTCACTTCCTTTTCAAATTCCATACCTATAAAAGGGGAGATCCGCCAAGCTGCCTATTCACTTGTTTCAGAGCAATCAACAGTGAAAACTTACGAATTTCCTCGAACTCCTTTCAATCTTTCAACCTTAAAGAGAAATTTCCAATTTCGAATTCGCCACCATGTCTACCACCATTTCTAGGCAAGATTCCAGCGACTCGGGCGAGAGAGTGCGAGTTCTGCCTCCGACCGCCGCTGCTGTCAGTGGCGATGCCGCCGCTGCTACGCCGGTGACTACCACGGCCGTGGTGGAAGGTGGTGAAGTATCCTCAGGTGTTGGAGGCGTGAAGCGCCGTAAGATGAGAGCTATGCGCCAGCTGGCGGCGGAGGAGGAGGTTGCCTCAGGCGAGGACGACGTCGTGCTGGACGACGCCGCCCTACGCAGCTTCAGCGATGCTCTCCTTAGAGATGATGATGATGGAGGGGATGGTGAGGGAATTGGTACCGAGGACGTTGACGCCGAGGGTAGAGGCACCGAAGCCATAGATGTTGCCGAGGGGGGATCCACGGGACAGTCTATTCCCCTCGAGCAGGAGCTTGAGCCACACCAAATCATTCCCTCCCATTTTGATAACTCCAAGGACCTAAAACTACAGGCTCGGACGGCTGAGCAGGAGGGGAAGCACAGAAACGTTCCCGTGAACACTACCCCAACTCTCATTACTCAGGCTCACACTGAACGAGTTCGGAGGGAGTGTCAATTTGCCGCCGAGGTCAAAGTTGTTATCCCCGACCCAACAAGCAGGGTATGCCACGAGATCGAGGGTATGTCCTTTGCTTATACTTATCCATTCACCATCGGTTTCACTCTTCCCGTACACAAGGTCATCGACGACTTTTGCCGGGCTTACAATTTGTGTCTGGCCCAACTTGGCCCCGGTGTCTGGAGAGTCGTTCAATGCATGGACTGGCTAAGCAAGAAAGCGAAGGTGGACTTCACCTTTCAGCATCTCATCTCCCTCTATTACCCTTACTTCCACAAAGCCGGGGTGGTGGCGCTCAACAACCGGGGCAAATTTGCTCTTCTTCACAAGAGTGAGGATCACGGGGACCGAGGCTGGAGTGAGCGGTTCATCTTGCTGGAGACCAAGGTCTTATCCACCGAGCCTGATTTTCCCGAGCGGTGGAATAACACACGTAAGCACATCGCTTTTGTCATTTTTCTCCTCGGTAGTTTGCCAATATTAACTGATTTTGCTATTTCTTCAGCCAACAAGGTTGACATCGTGCCCCCGGCGGGCTTGACTGAGTGGGTGAAGGCGATGACTAACGCTCGCACGCGCCCCGAGAGGACGTGGATGAACATGGCTGCCGAATTTGGTTGGCAGTACAAGAGGCATGGTAAGTTTTAGTGTTCTAGTAATGGTTAATTTTGGGAATTTTCTGATTTTCCCCTCCCTCGGTGTCAGGTTTTCCAAATCGTGCCGCTAACACCAAGAAGAGCAAGAAGAAGAAGGAAGAAAAGAAGAAAAATGATGAAGAGACCGAGTCTGACGATGATCTGGCTGCGGTAGCCGGGGAGTATAAAGGATTGAAGGCTTCCAAGTCTTCAAAAACCTCCAAGGGAGCCCCCGATCAAGGGACTTCCAAAGGTAAACGTTTATCCTCAGTACGCGTTGTTAAGCGTCGTTTTCTTTCTATCCCAATGTTAAAATTTTCCCTTCGCTTTTAGGTGTGAAGCGGAAGAGGGCTACGTCGAAGAAGTCGTCCCGTTCGGTAGCTCCTCGTACCGAAGCGGAGACACTTCGCCAGCCCGAAGCGGTGGTTGAAAAGCGCCGAGGGCTGGTGGACGAGCCTGAAGATAAGGCAGCCGACGAGGCTTGGTCCCGAGGAGATGTCGCTGTCGTTGATCTCGAAGGCCAAGAGTTTGAGCCTGATGCAGCTGCGGAGAAAGCCAAAGGTAAGGCTAAAGTTGCCGAAGCTGGAACCGCTGCATTCTTTGGAGATGCTGGCTCTGGGTCAATGAGAGCGCATTCCGAACCTGCGAGGATTTCTTCCTCGGTGGGAACTTATCGGAAACTCGAGGTGCCTACGTCTTCAAATCTTCTTGGGTGCACCCCCGAGGATCTCCTCAGGCTTACGCCCCTGCTGGGGCCAATCGAGGATAGGCTTATGCAGGAGTTTACCCCGGGTCAATTATACAGCACCTTGGCCTCCAACGCAGTAAGGGTAAGTTTCGTCATATTAGAAGCTCTTAGGAGACCAAAATCTTTTAACTTGCAACTCTACCTTCGGGTTATTTTTGACTTCGGTTTATTTGGCCTTTGCTCAGACTTTCATCCTTTCTTTGAAAGCCATCGAGGTTGAGTCCTCGAGGACCGCTGAGGTTCGGCGCGTGGCCCGCTTATGGGATCAGCAAAAGGATAAATTCAATGCTCAGATAGCTTTGCTGAAAGCTGACTTAGCCAAGTCCCAGGCCGATTTACGCGAAGCTGAGGCGAACTCCGAAGCCAAGATTAAGATCCTCGGTGATGATTTTGAAGCCGAACGCTCGAGGCTTGGAGAGGAAGTCGCGAGGCTGAGCGATGAGCTGTCAAGAACCAAAGCCGAGGCGGTTAACATGGCCAAAAAGCACCAAGATCAGCTGAGAGATCATCTGCTTCACATTAAGAAGCTAGAGGGCGAAACTTCCAAGCTTTCAGCCAAGGATGATCAGATCGCTGCCTTGAGAGATGAAATTGCGGCCCGAAAAGATAAAGCTGCACTCAAGGTGAAAAGGGCCGAGCTCGACAAGCGGTGGGCCATCATCAAGTCTCGATTAAGGTTGCTCAAGCGGTGTCGCGCCGGGGAGCTTAACCTTGATGAAGAGATTGAGAAGGCCGAAGCTAAAGCAGCCGAAGCCCAAGCTATCATAGAGGATCTTCCTTCGAGTGAGGCCTCGAGCGGCGATGATGAAGATGAAGAAGATGAAGAGGCCGAAGAGGGTTCCGGGGACGAAGGTGGTTCTCCTGAGGCCTGAATTACTTTTAGCACTTATTTTTTCCAGGCCTTCGGGCTTTTGTGTTTGTACTTTCGACCTTCGGGTCGTTTTTGGAATGTATATATTTAGCCTTCGGGCTTTTAGTAAGAAAGAAGTATTTGCATCCTTATTCTGTGTAATGGCCTTTTAAGCATATCGAACACTTTGATGCAAACTTTACTTTAATCTTGCAAGATTTAGATAGAATTTGACCGATGCGAACCTAGGACGACGTCTCGTCCTCGGGTCGATGCATTACGCGGCCTTCAAATGTAAGATTTAAACAGATAAAAATGGGTGCAACCGAAGTGATTCTTATTGATATGGACGAGCCAAAAGGCTGCGTACATAAAACCAAGCCGAAACGGACCTTGGGTAAAATTTCGAAATAAAAGCAAACTGACAAAAAACGCCGCTACCGGGCTAATTTACAATGTACTAAATCTAGTCCTCGGGCATTAGTCCCCGGTTGTCGGATAGATAAGCTTGGGTTGGGAGGCTCGATGCGGACCTCGATATCAACCCCTTCTCACTCCCCCCCAGTGTTCGGTTGTGAATCTTGGTGAAGATCCGAGCACTGGAATCGGTTCGGTTCGCTTCCTGAAAAGGTCAAGCAAAAAGGCGGAACGAGGGGTAAGTTAGTACATTTTCTGTTAATGCCATGGGAGCGGGGTTCGGCTCGGGGCTGTTTGATTTAAAGGAGTTTGAAGATATTTACCTCGACTAGAAGTAGTACCGCTTCAAGTTGGAAACATTCCAATTTAACGGTTCAGGCTCTCCTTACAAACTTTCGATTTGATAAGAACCTTTCCCAACAATTGCTTTGACCCTGTAGGGTCCTTCCCAATTTGCAACGAGCTTTCCTCCGTTTTCTTCTTTGGTTGATTGCTTCACGGTTTTCAGCACATAATCCCCGACCTTGAAGTCCCTGAATTTAGCCTTTCTGTTGAGATATGCTTCAATCTGTCTCTTTTGAGCAACCAGCCGAACCAAAGCCAATTCCCTCTTCTCCTCGAGCAGATCCAACTCAATGCGCATTGCTTCCTGATTTGCGTCCTCGGTCGTATGGGCATACCGAAGGCTTGGTTCGCCCACCTCTACAGGAATAAGAGAGTCCATGCCATACGCCAAAGAGAAGGGAGTCTCCCCGGTGCTGCTCTTTTCAGTCGTTCGCATGGCCCACAGAACCCCGTGCAACTCCTCGGGCCAAGGACCCTTTTTCTCATCGAGCCTTTTCTTGAGATTCTCAATTATAATCCTGTTTGAAGACTCAGCTTGGCCATTGGCGCTTGGATGATAAGGAGTCGAAGCTATTCTCTTGATACCCCACTGCTTGAAGAAGTTGGTGATAGCAGTCCCCATGAATTGTTTGCCATTGTCGCAAGCAATTTCTCTTGGGACCCCGAACCTGTAGATGATGTTTTTTCTGATGAAGTCGATTACTTGCCTTTGCTTGACTTCGGTGAGAGCCGCTGCTTCTACCCATTTGGTGAAGTAATCAGTCAACACCAGGATGAAACGAACACCACCCTTTCCCTTGGGCAATGGTCCAACAACGTCCATTCCCCATTTCATGAAGGGCCATGGCGACACCACTGAGTGAAGAGGCTCGGCCTGTTGGTGGATTAGCCGCCCATGGCGTTGGCACTTGTCACATTTTTGTACAAAATCCCTCACATCGGTACTAATAGTGGGCCAGTAATACCCAGCTCTTAATAGCTTTCGTACCAAAGATTTTGCCCCCGAGTGGTTGCCACACTCACCTTCATGCACTTCTGCCATCACGTATCTTGCTTCATCGGGGCCCAGACATTTGGCCATCGGGCCGCAATACAACCTCTTGTATAGATTGCCTTCGATCATGTGATACGAGGTAGCTTGGGTCCTCAGCTTCTTCGCTTCTTTCTTATCTTGGGGGACAGTCCCCGAGTCGAAATAGGAGATGAACTTACTTCGCCAATCCCACCGGTTGTCCACCGAATTGACTTGCAGCTTCATCTCTCTCATCTGTGCAGATAGTAGCCGAACCATTGAGTCAGTCCCCGAGTGATCTTCATCAATAGCCGAACCCAGATTCGCCAAGGCATCAGCCTCGGTGTTCTCCTCCCGAGGTACTTGTTTAACTTGCCATTCTTGGAATTGGCTCAAGATCCTTTGTGCCCGATCTAGGTATAACTGCATTCTGGGCTCGCGAGCCGTGTAATCACCGAGGATTTGGTTCACCACTAATTGAGAGTCACATCTCAATTCGATTCTTTCAACCCCCATTTCTTTGGCCAACTCTAAACCCGCTAAAGCCGCCTCATATTCTGCCTCGTTGTTGGTTGCTTTTTTTAATCGAACCGAGTGTCTGATTTTCTCCCCGGTGGGTGCTCTTAAGACTATGCCCAGCCCCGAACCTTTGGAGTTAGTTGCTCCATCGGTATAGAGTACCCATAAGCCCGGAGTTGTTCCTTTAGCTTCGGCGTTTTCTCTTTCAGCCTCGGGTAAGATTCCAACGCTAAAATCTGCCACGAAATCCGCCAAGACTTGGGATTTAATGGCGTTCCGAGGCTGATAGGTGATGTCATATTCACTTAACTCTACCGCCCATTTTGATAATCTTCCCGACAACTCTGGCTTATGCAAAATATTTCTCAAGGGGAAGGTTGAAACTACGGCTATTGGATGACATTGAAAATAAGGCCGCAATTTCCGAGCGGTAACAAGTAAAGCAAGAGCTAGTTTTTCCAGATGTGGATACCTGGTCTCAGCATCGAGGAGTGTCTTGCTCACATAGTAAATGGGCTGCTGCTTTCCGTCTTCTTCTCGAACCAGCACAGCACTTACTGATACCTCGGACACTGCTAAATAGACTAGCAATGTTTCACCTTCTTTTGGCTTGGCAAGCAACGGTGCGTTAGCCAAATACTGTTTCAAGTCTTTCAACGCTTGCTCGCACTCCGGTGTCCATTCGAAGTGAGTGTTTTTTCTCAAAACGGAGAAGAATTTGTGGCATCGCTCCGAGGACCTTGAAATGAAACGACTCAAGGCAGCGACTCGGCCAGTCAAGCGTTGGACTTCTTTCACCCCGGTAAGCTTTTTGGGGATTTCTTCGATAGCTCTGATTTTGTCAGGATTAGCTTCGATGCCCCGCTCGGAGACGATGAATCCCAAGAATTTGCCAGACCCAACGCCGAAGGCGCACTTTTCAGGATTCAGTTTCATGCCATATTGTCTCAACACGGCGAAGGCCTCCCTTAGATGATTCAAGTGATCCTCCATTTGGATCGACTTGATGAGCATGTCGTCTATGTAAACTTCCATAGATTTTCCAATATAATCCTTGAACATGCGACATACTAGCCTTTGGTAAGTTGCCCCGGCGTTTTTGAGACCGAAGGGCATGACCTTGTAACAGAATGTACCTCAGTCAGTGATGAACGAGGTTTTTTCTTCGTCCTCAGGGTCCATGAGGATTTGATTGTAGCCCGAATACGCATCCAAGAAAGTTAATAGTTTGTGTCCAGCCGTGGAGTCTATTAACCTGTCAATTTGTGGCAACGGGTAAGAATCTTTGGGGCAAGCTTTATTCAGGTCGGTGTAGTCTACACACATTCTCCACTTGCCATTTTTCTTCGGCACAACTACCACATTTGCCAGCCATTCGGGGTATTTCACTTCCCTGATGAAACCATTTTCTTGCAGCTTCGTGGTCTCATCTTCAATCGCCTTCTTTTTCACCCCGGCGTGAGGTCTCTTCTTTTGTTTCACCGGGGTGAATCTTGGATCTACATTCAGCTTGTGAGTCATGATCTCCGGATCGATACCTGTCATGTCTGAATGAGCCCAAGCGAAACAGTCATAGTTGGACCTTAAAACTTCCATAATTGCGTCTTTCGACTTCGGGTCCAATTCCGAGCCGATGTGCACCTTCCTTTCTGGGAACTCTTTCAGTAGAGTGAAAGAGTTCAGCTCTTCAACGGTGGAATCCTCGGCTTTTTGCTTCCGAGGCTCTTGCACGCATGCCGGGATCTTTTCAATTTCATCTTGGAGGCTCGCCTCGCTTGACCCCGGTTGCGTTGGTTGCTATTTTTTGGGCCCGCTCGGGGCGACTCCACTCTTCAGTGCAACCGAGTAGCATTCCCTCGCTACTCGCTGCTCCCCCTTAATTGACCGAACCCCCCAAGGCGTTGGGAATTTGATCACTTGGTGTAAAGTGGAAGGAACAGCTTCCATGGAGTGGATCCATGGCCGCCCGAGGATTACATTATAGGCCAGGTCCTCGGGCATCACTTGAAACAGTGTATCCTTGGTGACAACCTCAGCGAATGTCTTCAGCGTGATTTCACCCAACGTCTTCTCCGTTGAGTTGTTAAAACCAGCCAACACTGTTGATTTGGGAACGATTTCCCCTTTTAGCCACATCTGCTTCACCGCCCCGTAGCTGATGATGTTTACCGAGCTACCGGGGTCAATCAGCACTCTCTTGATGTCGGCGTTGTTAATTCTTAGCATGATGACTAGAGCATCGTGATGGAGGAACATCATCCCATCACAATCATCCTCATCGAACACGATATCCTTGCCCGAGCCTCCAACTCGGGTCCTTTTCTCCATGGTGATGGAGAGCTTAGCAAATTTTTTTGCTGCGGCGAAGTTCACGCCGTTTACTTCGGACCCCCCGGTGATGACGTTAACTACTCTCTCCGGGGGTGGAGGCCGAGGTGGTTGCCCATCCCCCCGGTTCTTTGAAAAATTGTCTTTCCCCTTATCAGTGAGAAATTGGGCCAAGACTCCTTTTTTCAGTAGGTGAGCTACCTCGAGGCGCAAAGCTTTGCAGTCCTCGGTTCTGTGACCATAATCTGCATGAAACTCGCAATGCAGATTCTGATCCCTTTTGTCTGCCGGGGTTCTCATGTCTTTGGGAACTCTAACCCCGGCTGTCCCCTTAACGACGTCGACCAGCTCAGAGGTCGATATGTTAAAATTATAATCTTGGATCCGGGGGAGATCCTTTCTTGGGACCGAAGCGGAGCTCGAGGGATTCCTTTGGTTCATATTGGTCTGAACCTTCCCTCCTAGCCTTTGGCTTACGTGAGACGCCGGGTATGAGTTACCGGGGTTGTTTCCCAATCTTTGAGTAACATGTTGCCTCGGCGAAGTATAAGGTTCATACCTCCCTTTAAAATTATTTCGTGGCGCCTCGGCGCGGTTTGACATATCACCTCGGTTTTGATAACCTCGGTTTTTGAACTCCGCCTCCTCCAATCTGATTTTGGAGTAAGCTCTTCTATGCAGGTCCTCCCACGTCAGGACCTGATATTGTTGCAACTCTTTCCGCAATTCAGCAGCGGCATTTGAATTGCGACCGTTGATACCTTTTTCAAAGGCCATGATAGCCAAGGTATCATCCATTCGAGGCAATTCCATACGTTCAGCATGGAATCGCTCGAGGAACTCTTTAAGTGGCTCACCGGGCCACTGTTTTACTTCACATATATCCTCCTTCCTCTGGAGGATCTTTTGCGCGCCGGTGTGAGCTTTGACAAAGGCGCGGGATAGTTCTTTGAACGAGGAGATTGACCCCGGCGGCAAGCATAAATACCACCGAAGTGCACCCTTTTCCAATGAACTACCAAACTTCTTTAAAAACATGGATTCAAGCTGCATGGACGTCAAGTCGTTGCTCTTCACCATGGACATGTACTCCCTAACATGCTCCTTGGGATCAGTTGTCCCATCGTACTTTTTGAGGAATGTGAGTTTGAAACCCACAGGAGTTGGAGCTGGTGCTGCCTCGGGCTTATAAGGCTGTTCCCTATATTGCTCGATGTCGAGGTCGTCATCTTCCTCCTTGCCTATCCCCGGTACGCGTTCGAGGCGCTTTTCGACGCGCGCCTCGATGCGAGCCTCGATTTCTCTACTCATTTTTTCAACGTCAACCGATGACGTTGTTTCTGCCATGGAGGGAACCGTCCCGAAGTGTGGCATGGAAGATGGACCACTCCCCGACCCCCCAGACGCGGTTCCGTTGTGAGGTCCCCCTGTTGTCGCGCCCTGAGGAACGAAAGGCGGGGTGCCTCCACCAGGAGCCGAGGGCTGGGTGCCGTTTGGGGCGGCACTGTTTCGCCCTTCTAGTGAGGCGCGAAACTCGGCATTGATACTAGCCTGCTCATCCTGTTTGTTTTGGAGAGCTCTTAGCGTGGTGACAACGTACATTTGGAATTCTTCGGTTGTCATTGGGGTGAAGGATTGTTGGTTCGTCGGAACGTCAACCCGATCACCATTACCACCATCGTTGTTATCAGCCATAGCGTTAGATCACAAATTTCTTGACGAAGAACGGATTTCGAACTTTGGAACAAAGCGTTATTGCTTATATCCCCACAGACGGCGCCAATTTGTATGGGCCTAAATCGTTTTTAGGTACACAAATCGAATTTGGATTCGAATATAAGCAAATCTCTGTATCAAAGCGGTAAATAATGTGCGAGACAGATGAAAAATACGTAAAATAACTTGGTTTCAATATATCAATGTTCAGTACAAATTTGGGCAGAGTTTCGGTATTAATTTCTGGATCCCTCTTACATAAAATGAGATACTATTTATAGGTATAAGCTTTGCACACGATCTCCACTATCTGCTACCATGTTGTCCACGATCTTGGTGTGTAGTGGCTGAGTTAGTGGGGTGAAGTAGTGGGCTGCAAAGCCGCTTGAACCGAGGGGATCCACCGAGGTGAGAGTTGACGACCTCGGTGGCGTGGCCCTGTTGCTTGACCGAGGTGAAGGTTACCGAAGCTCAGCTCACGGCTCGCCTTCGGTGCCCACTCCTCGGTTTCAAGGCTTTGGCGATTCGCTTAGCCGCCTCGGCGACTGCTTAGCCGCGACGTGCTCGGTCGTTGAGACTTGCGTGACCGGGGCAAATCGCCGTGGGTCGATTTTTACCCAATACAATTATGACAAAAGTTGTTGCTTGTGATTTAGATAGATGGTTATATTAGTTTCCTCAAGGGGTCATAGTATAAGTTGTGTGCGCAATTCTTGTTCTCCAGGGAAAAAAAAGCATTAAGTTTTATATTTTTCCCTATGACGCGTTAGAGAGCACTGTGTACTTCCTAGCGTGGTGAACACTAAGGGGTCGTTTGGTTTCCCCTGGCACTAATTTAATACCCTCATAAAGTCTTGGTATTACTAATACATTGTTTGGTTTCCTCTTTGATAGTTGCACAAAATTTAGCATTATAATACCATGTTTGGTTGGTCTTTTCCTTTTCCACATAAAACATAGCATTACTAATACAATGTTTGGTTCACAATTTCCTTTTCCGCATAGCTAATACCCGCATTAATAATGCGGGAATCTATGTATTATTTTATGCGGGGTAGAAGGTGGTATTAATAATGCGGGTATTAATAATGCAGGTATTAAAATTTAAAATGACAAAATTAACCCTCATAATAGTAAGAATATTTTTAAATTATATTTAAGGACTAACTAAATATTTTAAATTATAACATTGTATATTAATTTGTAATATATTAGTGATTCAAAAAATAATCCCTACGTTATAATATATGCATAGCTAATACATAAATTATTAATACCCGCATTACTAATACCCACATTATTAATACCCACATTAGTAATACCCACAGTGCTAATACCCACATTACTAATACCTACATTGTTAATACCCGCGTAAACTCTACCTCAACCAAACGACCCCGTAAGTTTCTTCAATATTTGTATTATATGGTAATCTTATTGCTCCATGTAACTGAGGACTGGTTCACATTCTGCTAAGACTATTTTTAAGGATTTGTTTAAACATAGTCATGAAAGAGAGACCAATTCTTTCTCACTTTTATCGGTCTTTATTTTAACTATTTTTTATTGACAACATAGTAACATTTTTTATTGACAACAATCCTTAAAAAATGTGAGATCGTGAAAGAGAGACCAATTCTTCACTCTATTTTCAGATTGTTGTCAATATTCTTCTCTTCGTTCTATTTTCTATCTCTTCATAAACCCTAGTGAGATGATGAAACAATGAGAGATGCTTTGTCTCACTTTTATCGGTCTTTATTTTAACTATTTTATTTGATTGACACAAGGTGTGACATATATTAGATTATATGGATGGCCACATAAGCTGCATTTTCCACGTGGATGAAAGCAGAAAAATCAACTACATGGAGTAATTAATACTAGGCAAAGTTTAAGTGTAAACTGAATAAAAAATGCCAAGTTCAGGGGTCCAAACCTATTTAATCATAATCGAATTATCCTTTTGGTAATTTTAAAAGATTTCATGTTTTTCACCCTAGATATTTTTATCCACATTATAGAGAACAAAAACAGAGAACATTATTTTTCAGACTTATATTAGTCCCACTTCAGTCATATACAAAAGATTTTTATCTAATAGGGGTTGCAATTTTTTCCAACAGATCTGACGAACGAAACTCTTAGCTACACTTGTGAAAGCGATGCTCTTGTTAATCTCTCCCTTATCCCTATGCACCTTAAAATATTACCCTAACAGAAGTAAGTTTATAGTGGCTTCCTATATTTCGAGTTGGTACTGAATCATGTAGTAGAATATTGATTTTGAATATGCCTAATCTTACTCCAGTCAAACTTTTTGGTTTAACTTACTTATCTTTTCGTGTACGAACTAGCAGTTCTGAATTATAGGCGATTTGTATTTCGTTTGAAGGAACAATGGCATCAGATCACCAGGCTACCATCATTGATGGTAAAGCAATTGCTCAAACTATTCGTTCTGAGATTGCTTCTGAAGTCCGAGTTCTTTCAGAAAAGTATGGCAAGGGTAGTTCCCCCTGTCTGTGTATCTACTTGTTTAGAGAGTGCATCTGCGACACCTTTTCATATTGATTTGGAAGTCGTTTGTCACTTAAAAAGAATGTAATTACTTGTCGACAGTAAAAAAGGTAATTCTAAGAGAATATAGATAGTTAAATGTGTTATGAGATGCATTTGTCTGAAGCTGGTGAAGTAATGTCCTCCATTGAAGATTGTACCTTTTTCATGAATCAATGTAGTGAATTCAAGTACCAAAATTCTTTGTTAATTTCAGGTCCCTGGGTTAGCAGTAGTCATTGTAGGATGTAGGAAGGATTCTCAAAGTTACGTGAATATGAAGAGAAAATCTTGTGCTGAGCTTGGCATTAAGTCCTTCGACATAGATCTCCCTGAGGATGTAGCTGAAGCTGAATTGATTAGAAAGGTCCATGAGCTAAATGCTAATCCTGAAGTACATGGTTAGTCTATGACAATAGAAAGTTAATATACATGCCTTTTGCATTCTTTTACTGTTGTTTTTTCGGTGGGGAATATTAGCCTTATTGGTCCGTACTTTTATTCTTGAATTACCGGATTATATTTAACCTAACTTCACTCATGCCGGTTAATTAGCCCAATGATGTGGTCCATGGCTATTGTACCTAACACTGCAAAATAGTAATTTTTTAATTGAAAGTACTCTGTTGAATAAACTCAGAGGCATTTTTTAGTGGCAATGTAGTCCATGATACATGGAACCTTGATATTGCTTTATGTTGCTAGTAACAAATGGGTATCACATCATTGTTGTGTCCCAAGTCTATTTGAAACATTATGAAAATCTCAGGTTAGATCTCTTATTGAATATGATCTCTCTGACCCTCCAATCTGAGATCTTAGTCCTACATCTGTAGTTCTGATTTGCACCTTGGGTAAATCGACTGCATCTATATATGTGGGCTACTGCGGTATGTATGTCCATCTTTAGCCATGAAGTTTTGAAGTAGAATTTGACTAAGAAATTTTAACACTTGCTCTCAGTGCATTTTGGTAGATTTTGTCTGATGGTTTTTTTTTTCTTTTTAAATAAGTTCTTAACTAAGCATTTTCACTTCTGATTATTGACATTGCTTCAAGAATCCTTATAAAAGAAATTGCTCCAAGTATATTGTTGAGAAGCAAATGTGTGGGTTAGAATATGAAATGATGCATAACACGAAAAAGTAAACTGAAGGTGCTATGTGAAATGCCTCAGGTATACTGGTACAGCTCCCACTACCAAAACATATAAATGAAGAGAAAATTCTAAGTGAAATCAGCTTGGAAAAAGATGTTGCTGGATTTCATCCACTGAATATTGGCAAGCTTGCAATGAAAGGCAGACAACCTTTGTTTCTCCCTTGCACCCCCAAGGTAATGTATCCAATGTTACATGTGATAACTTCATCTATTCTTCGACCACCTAATATTTTTGTCATGGAAATTTGAAACTTTCAGTTCTCTACATTCTTTTTCCGCCTTTGAAATATATGTTCAGATATTATATAAAGCCATCTTTTCTTGTCTTTTAATGGCACCCACATCTCGTCCTCTACTAAAACAGGGATGTCTTGAGCTTTTATTTCGAAGTGGGATTAGCATAAAGGGGAAGAAGACATGTTGTGGTTGGTCGAAGTAACATTGTTGGATTACCAGTGTCTCTGCTCCTTCTGAAGGAAGATGCCACTGTTACTATAGTCCACTCGCGCACCGAAGAACCAGAAAAAATCATTCGTGAAGCAGATATTATTATCGCTGCAGCAGGGCAGGCTATGATGGTAACAAGGGGCATTAATTTCTGCCTTCCACTCTCCTGGAAACCTCTTTTCTTTATCATTTGCTTCAATTTTTTTCATTTCAGCAGACGGGTCTCTAAACCTAGTTGTCTTTTTTTTTTTGTCCTCAGATCAAAGGTAACTGGATAAAACCTGGTGCTGCAGTTATTGATGTAGGGACAAATGCTGTAGATGATCCTACTAGGAAATCAGGCTATAGACTTGTTGGAGATGTCGATTGTCAGGAAGCATGTAAGGTAGCTGGATGGGTAACTCCAGTTCCAGGAGGCGTTGGACCAATGACTGTTGCAATGCTTCTGAAGAATACATTGGATGGAGCTAAACGAGTTATCGAGAAGTAAACACTTTATTTGGCTTTTATAGACCACAATAAGATGTCAAATGCTTCTTTGTTGTTGTTATTTCCTGATATTTAGCCTATAGTTGTCAGTGATATTCAAGAAATAACAATGAGATTGTTCCTGTGATATGGTATTCGTGTTAGGAAGGTTAATTTAACGTCGGGAGCTTCACAATTTTTCCTAAAACATTGCAAAATCTAAAGATGTTAAGTTGATATTCTCATTTCTCCGTTCTTATATATGAAATTAATTACTAATTTGCTGGGAGCCAGTTAAGTCTCAGGCAGCAGCCGTTAGATACAAGATTTCTCTAAAGGCAATAAATACAAACAGTTGGTCAAATTATAAATGTTACATTTATGATAAGAAGATTAAAACAAGTGTTACAAAAGCATAATATCACAAACTACAAGGAGAAAAAGAGGTATGTGAAGTTATCTCTTCATTAATTGTCTCGCTTAAAAATTAAAAAATAAATTAAGGCTTTGGCGTGGCTTCAAATGAGAGTCTTGAGCCATTTCTTAACATCCATGCTACACTCCCACTCAATGTTTCCACCAAACAAATCAATTTAAACATGTGTTTTGCATAATGTTTTAATTAATCACTTAGCCATGATTGAGTGATTTGAATTTTCAATTCAAAATTATGACATATTGACATTAATGTATAAATTGTTTCATTTAATGTAAACACAATGTACCCCTAAAGATTTTTCTAATCACATTATTAACCAGCTAAATTTTTATACTCAAAATAAACCTAAAGCACATCGAAACACAGAGCAATGCGTAGCTCTAAGAAAAAGGAAATGCAAATAACCTGAAGAATAATCTATTCAAAATTCTCTACCCCGGGAATTAACACCTTAATTCTCTTGTTTATGTACGTCAGTGAATCTTCGTTTCATTTTGAGTTTTACTTGTCTTAGAAGATATTAATTCTGGAATTATTTGTCTTTTCTTTCTGTGTTTTTTTTTTGTTTCATGTTTTTATAATTTGCACTGTTTTCTTATCGTGATGTGGTTTTAGTGTTTACTGTGCTTCATGGTAGAAAGATCTAATTTGCATGCGAGTGAATACCTTTTTATCAGTATGATTTTAGCTGATCAATATTTTGTTAAGACAAATAATTAATGTATCATGATAGCATACGTGCATTCCCACAAATACTATCACATGAACCACATCTTACATTCTTAAACATGTTTAATACAGAGGGATTAGTGAATGTGGATTCATGGAATTTGAGTTAAGGTTCTTCTTGAAGTGGAAATCCTGATTTTGGTGTATTCGGTAGCATATGCGGATTCAAGATTTTAAGTTGATGAGTTTAAAATTTGGATTCAGATTTAATATTTGCTGAAATATTAGTGGTCTTTCACATATATATGTAAACTGTGTTCATTTGAATCCGTGACACAAAGATTGTATCATGCCACTGTTCTACAATGTTGTTTGAGAAACCCAATTTCCCCGTCTTAGTGAGATCATATGGAAGGGATAAACATATAACAGAAGGAAAGGTTTCATGTCATTTATGAATGAGCATGAATAATTGCCTTATTTGTTTTTTTTTTTTTTTTGTTTGTTTACCTTTACGAAAGGTTTCGAGGGAGGGGCTAATTTGTGTACCTGATTTTGATATATACAGGGTCTTGTAATAACCATGAGTACTAAAACAAATAGAAGAACTGTGACCGAAAATGGGGACACGGGCACAGCAGAAGATTCAGTTCTTGTGACTATGATTAATAATGGTGAAGATTTAGGTCCTGTGGTTCGACTTTCTTTTGAGAGTGGAAAACCTGATGTCCTTCTACAGCAGCTAAAGAATATTGTTAAAAAGAAAGAAGTTGAAATAGAGGAGCTTTGTAAGCTTCACTACGAAGAATTTATTATCGCGGTTGATGAGCTACGTGGTGTATTGGTTGATGCTGAAGAGCTTAAAGGTGAACTAACAAGCGATAACATTAAGATACAAGGAGTTGGAAGTGCCCTCCTTTTGAAACTTGAAGATCTTCTTCAATCTTATTCAATTAAGAAAAATGTTACGGAAGCAATAAAGATGTCAGGGATGTGTTTTCAGGTGTTGGATCTTTTGATCAAATGTAACAATCACATTTCTGAAGGTCAATTTTACCATGCTTTAAAAGCAGTTGACCTAATCGAGAAAAATTATTTGCAGCACATTCCTGTTAAGCTACTCAGGACTGTCATTGTGAAGAGAATACCACTGATAAAATCACATATTGAGAAGAAAGTAACTCGTGATGTTAATGAATGGTTAGTTCACATAAGGAGTATGGCTAAGGATACTGGGCAAACTGCAATAGCACGCATTGCATCTGCTCATGAGAGGGGTGAAAGTATGTTATCCCGTCAAAGAAAGGCTGAGGAACCGACGTATACCCTCAATGTCGAGGAAGCAGATCAAGAGTGTGTTCTAAAGTTTAACTTGACACCTCTTTTTCGAGCATATCACATTCACAGTTGTTTGGGAATCCAATAAAAGTTCCGTGAATATTACTACAACAATCTCTTAATGCAGCTGAGTTCAGACTTGCAAATTTCTTTGTCACAACCATTCCTTGAATCCCATCAAACCTTCTTAGCTCAGGTTGTGGGTTATTTTATTGTTGAGGAACGGGTCCTTAGGAATTCTGGTGGGTTGCTATTGCCAGATCAGGTTACAACAATGTGGGAAACAGCGTGTGGTAAGGTGACTTCGCTCTTGGAAAAACAATTTTCCCGTATGGTTACTGCGAGCCATATTCTCTCGGTCAAGGATTATGTGACTCTTCTTGGGTTAACCCTCAGGCAGTATGGCTATGAAGTGAGTCCAATTCTTGAAACTTTAAGTAGCGCTCAGGACAAGTACCATGAACTTCTTTTGGCAGAGTGTAGGAAACAAATAATTGATGTTATTACCAATGATACATTTGAGCAGATGGTAATGAACAAGGAGTCGGATTACCATTCAAATGTTCTATTGTTCCATTTGCAAAGCTCTGATATAACACCAGCTTTTCCTTTTATTGCTCCCTTCTCTTCTATGGTACCTGATTGCTGTCGAATTGTCCGATCGTTCATCAAAGACTCTTCCAATTACTTATCATATGGAGTCCATAAGGACTTTTTCAATTATGTCAAAAAGTATTTGGATAAGCTCTTAATTGATGTCCTGAATGAAGTCATACTCGACAATATTCATAGTGGTACAACCGGTGTGGCTCAGGCAGTGCAAATAGCTGCAAATATAGCTTTTCTAGAAAAGACTTGTAATTATTTTCTTCAGCTTGCAGCCCAACAATGTGGCATTCCTTCTCGTTTGGTTGAAAGGCCTCAAGGCAAACAGCCAAGATTGCTCTCAAAACTTCAAGAGATGTTGCTTATCTTGAACTATTAAGCTCAGTAATGCTAAGTTGGACGGGTTCATGTTTCTTACAGTAAATATCAATTTGACAACAGAAGAAGCACCTCAGCAGGGAAATGAGTACATGAACGAGGTAGTTATATACCTCGACACCCTCCTTTCCACTGCTCAACATATTTGCCTCTTAATGCTTTGTATACAGTTGGGACTGGTGCACTTGAACATATATCCAATTCAATTGTGGGAACATTCCACAGTGACACTATCAAGAGATTCACTGCTAATGTAGTAACGAGC
Organism: Petunia axillaris subsp. axillaris; assembly: GCA_029990575.1. Classification (NCBI taxonomy): domain Eukaryota; kingdom Viridiplantae; phylum Streptophyta; class Magnoliopsida; order Solanales; family Solanaceae; genus Petunia; species Petunia axillaris. The sequence continues at coordinate 27,222,797 of JARKNS010000010.1, read as the reverse complement.
ATCAACTATGATTTGAAAACGTTGGAGTCTTTCGCTGATGAGATGTTTGTGCATACTGGACTGAGTGAAGTATACAAAGAAGGTAGTTTTTGAGATTGTTTGATAGAAGCTAGACAATTGATCAACCTTCTATTGAGTAGTCAGCCTGAACTTCATGAATCCCGTGATACGAGAGAGGAACTATTATGCTTTGGATTATAAAAAAGTGGTCACAATTTGTGAAAAGTACAAGGACTCAGCTGATGGACTCTTTGGAAGTCTTTCAAGCAGAACAAAGCAGAGTGCTCGTAAAAAATCAATGGACGTGTTGAAGAAAAGATTGAAGGATTTCAACTGATAGTTTTTGGTAATGCACTAAAATTAGCCCCTTTTTTTGGCATATGCTGTTAAAAAGATAAGTTAACTATTCTAATCCCTGCTGAATTTTCGTCAAAGAGAAGCTATTCACATTAAGTTTATTGTCTTTCCTTATGCTGTTAGCACTGCATTTATCCGGTTGAAGGAAATTTCTTTCGTACTGTCATCGAGAAGCAAAATATTTTAGAGTTCATGCTGAGAATACATGTACAGTTACTGCAGTGTATAGTTAAGCATGAATTGAATTTCTTTACATGTGAAATCTGATGGTAAGGAACTGGTGTAGACAGATTGATATGTTCTATGCGCTCACAGTATAAAGAATTCTTATATTATCAGGTTAAATGGACTTACCATAACAAGTAACTTTCCGTATCAACCCTTGGTAGAGTAATGACTTGTTATAATGGGTTAAATTGCACTAATAGTGTAAAAATTCATTATATTCTGGTCGTGGACATACATCTCAGTCAGCATAGGTTGGATTTGTAACCTAGCTAGTGATATCATGCTAAGGGTAGACTGTTTACATATATATATAAAACATACATAAAAGATGAAAATATTATGATACATTCAGATAGATTTTAATGACACACAAGATCAGTCCTTGTGCTTAGTTATGTCAGTCTTTTGGGTCTTGCAAATGGTCCTGTTAACTGATGTAGGAAGTAATACTACAATTTTACAAGAGTAAAAGAGCGAGAAGACAATGGATGGGCAAATAGATGCTTGATCTTAATGTTGAATTCTATAAGTCCTTTTATATTACGGTGTAGTGAAACTTTTAAGGGGGATTTTTAAAAAAAATATGCAACCCTAATACCATATTTACAAAAAATATTACTCCCTCCGTCCCAAAATGAGTGTCTACCTTTCCTTTTTAGTTTGTCCCAAAATGAGTGCCTCTTTCCTTTTATGGCAACTCTTTAAATCTAAGATTTATTTTGGACCACAGGATTTAAAGACTCTGGCCCACATAATACACACCTTTCATTTTAAACAACAAGATTTAAAAGTTTTTCTTATTTTCTTAAACTATGTGCCCATTCAAACCCAGACACTCATTTTGGGACGGAGGGAGTAATTGTTTACCACTTCACAAAATATAAGAATAGTTTTTTCACATTGCATATACAAGTTTCAACAAATACCTACAATTCAGGGTTTCATCTCCTTTTTCCTACCTTCTCTACCCATCACTGCCCTGAGGACTGCTGCCACCACTCACTGCCGCTGGACAGCCACCTCCGGCCGCCGGACTGCCGCTGCCGCCGCCACCATAGTTTTTTTTTTAAAAAAAATTTGGATCTACAAGATGAAACATACACATATATACATTGAATTTTTTTAAAAATTAATGTTTTGAAGCTATACATAACCAAACATACACAAAATACAAAAAATATATACAAACATACAAAGATATACAAAAAAATATACATACAAATAACTATCTATTCTAGGCATACATATACACGAGCATACAACAACATACACATATATACAAAAAACATACACATACAAAAGTGGATATAGACATGTACATATACAATATACGAAAATATACATATTTTTATAAATACAAAATACAAAGATATACATGGCATATACGATTTTATACACATACAAAAAAGAAAAAAAAAGGAGGAGCAGATCGGAGCGGGCTAGAAAAAAGCATCAGCGCCACCGGAAAATAGTAACAGCAGCGCCGGCTAATAAAGTAGCTGCTCGTGCCGCCGAAACGATGCAGAGAAGCAGCGCCGCTGCACTGCAGCAGTAGCGATCGGAGAAGGGAATGGATCAGAGCAGACACCGGAAATGTGGACGATGACAGCGGCTGGGTGGGTGTGTGGATGAGTAGAGGAGGGGAGAGAAGGAGAGAGGAAAAAATTAGGGTTTTATGTTTGGGGGAGAGTGAGAAATGAAAAAATGGTATGTAGGTTAATTTTTGAAAACTATTGTTATGTTTTGTAAATATAGTAAAAGTATTGGTATTTTTGGTAATTTTGCTATTAGGGTAGTCATGTAGTGTAAATTTTTCTAACTTTTTATTAGTTTTACTCTTTTTAAACTTACATCATGACATACGTAAGGTTATTAGTTTAATATTCTTCTGTTTAAACCAAGCACGTGAAAATATTTTGTTGACATCGACAGTTAGACTCAAATTCAAAAACTTCGTCTATTTTCTAAACTAGTATGAGTATTTATTAAGATGACGATTTTGGTTAATCATTCTTAGGCTTGTATTATGTACAAACTGCACGATAAAAGATTGGGAGGACATGGGATGAGGGAGTACAATAATAGTCATTGGAAAGTTGAAGTTAGAGATCCTTAACAATTGCGTAATGTGAAGTGTGAACAGTTGATCTTTAATGAGCAAACGACTTCTTCTTTCATAACCTAAATAAGGAAAGAAGTGCAAGATAACAGGAGTTCCTCTATACTTTGAAGTTGAACTATCTTCTCCTTTGTGTGATTGAACTTTTTCTTGAGCTGTCTTGTACTCTGAGCCTATAGGCTCTACTAATTTAGACTCACGCCACGTGGTTATTAAGGGAGAAATCTATTATGAGGAATTTTTTCATTTCTTAACTCAAACCCAAGATATCGGGTACACCCACTATATCTGGTACTTATGGGTGGGAAGGATAACGTCCTTCGTATACCACATACTTTTGTGATCCATTTGAACCTTTTCAATTTCCTACTTTATAAACTCTTCTCTATTGTTTTTAGGGTAGATGAATTTTTATTTAATGATATTTAAATAGTTTTGATGTAGATATCGACTTTATCCAGTAGTGGTAATCATTACGAACTAGAAACAAGATTTTCTTTAAGAGGTAATTATCAGAAGGCACAATCATTTAGCTGTAATATCCTCACAGGCTAGCTAACACGAGATATATACTATAATACTATATCTTAAATAATTGAACTCCTTTAGAGGTAGCATGAAACAAATGTCACTTGGTCAATTTCCAATTGCAATTCCTGTATCCCACTGGATTTGCTAAGCCAATTATTGTTGTTATTTCTTGCCAAACATGCTTCCCGTGCTGAAAATATGCTCTTATATGGAAAGATCACGCATTTACCTTGTGGATCAAGATCGGTAAAATTTCTATAATTAGAAACATGCACGTTTTCATTAGTTAAAACTCTTTCAACTCCCAACCCCTGGGGAACTTTTTTTTTCGTTTTTCTGTTTTGTTAAAAGACTATTAGAAAGATTAGGTTGGCATACATAGAACTCGATGATGAATAATCTACAACTCCTAGATTATATGAATTATTTTACTTTGTAGGTCAACTAAACGTGATGGTGTAAAGACATCCATCAGAAGAGTTAAGGTGAAAGATGATTTGTGATGATCAAATGCATCTCAAGAAATTGAAATGGAATAAATCAATCCTTATGTTGAAGTGACTCCATTGAGTCTATGAACGAATTTACTTCTTTGTCAAACCAAACAAACTCCTACAGCCTATAAATATTATAAGAAAGAAATCTAAAATTTAAATCTTATAAATCTGGATTAAAAGACATGACCTCAAGTACCAGTAACATGTTTTGAATTCAATTTTTGTTGATATTTAGCGAACTTCTTAACACGTGTACAAAGTATAAGCTAAACTATTAATTATTCAAATTAACACCCCAAATGTTGTTTGTTGTTCAATTCCTTCGAGAATCAGCTTCTAGAATCACTAAGCAACAATTGGTAACAAAGATTTCATCCAAAGGAAACATAAACCTATGTGTCAATTTTTTTATTTTTGATTTTTGATTTTTTTGTGATTTTTCAGATTTGATAAACAAAAATCTAGTTAGTGTTGTAAGAACAAACACTAATCCAAGCTCTGATACCAAATGATATGAACCTAAACTAGGAATTGAGAGATAACAAGAAATTAAAGAGATAAAAGCAAGACCCGATTTGACTAATAGACAAATAAGGAAAAAAATTAGGGATGAGCCTAATCACCCTCTTAAACACATAATCAAAAAGAGCCTATACTAATTAGTCCTCAATTGAATTAGCATTCAATTGCAAACCAAGGATAGAGAGTGCTCAAGCAACATGTTTAGCCAATGTTTACTCACATCATTCATCATCAAAAGTCTAACTAATGAATAAACATTCAATTAAGCTATTTATAGTAGCTAGGTAATGACAATGATAAATGGAACTAAAAGCCTCTAATACTGATTCTGGAAATCTGGTCTTCCGCCCTTCTGTGCAATCGCGCTTGTGTACTCACGATCGCGGACTATGATTAATCCCTCTGCGCGATCGCGTCTTCGGAGTCGCGATCGCGAAGCATATGTAGAACACTAGAATCCTCCTCTGTGCGATCGCGCCTTTGGAGTTGCGATCGCGAAGCATACACAGAACTCCATAATCTAGCAAGCTCCCATCTGCTTGTTTGGCCAATCCTTTGGCTTAATTCTTGGCTTCCAAGTCCTTTTGAAGCATTCCAAGCTTCGGACGTCGAGCATGAACTCTCCACGGCTTAAAGTACCAATCCGGATCGCATCACCGAGGGTTTTTTTTAAAACAACATCTCTAAATCTCTCGAGGTAGACGCAATATCTTCATACAACTCACCCTTCCCATACCCTACTTATATGATCATACTGGGTATGTTGTTGTTGTTGTCGTTGTTGTTGTTGTTGTCATTATTGTCGTTGTTGGTTGCTTTAGCAGCCATGTGATAATCCAAATTTTTATATTTTATCTAAGAAGCCCACTTGCTCCAGGCCTTAGAATAATCCTAATAAATAGGGTCTGTGATTATGACGAACAACCACTTTTAAAGACGCTCAACAAGAAACCTCGAGTAGTTATAAAATTTTAGAAGAATAGCCACTACTGAAAATACGGATAAGGTGGTTGAATAATATCCCCTAAAATCTTAGAAATTTTTTTGGGAACTTTGAATTAACCTCGAGGAAAATTTACTGAATATAGCTCAAAGTCCAAGAAATGTTTCATGGGATTTCTTATTTTGTAGTCCCTGTAGAAATTCATGTAACTTTGAACTAAGTTCTAGAAAATTTCCTGGACTTTCTGGCTATTCATAAAAAAACTTTATGTTTTTCTTATTGTGGTTATTCGTTTAAAACTTTGCAAGCACTAGCTATTCCTCGTTCAACACCCTAAAAAGTGGCAACCTAGCTAAGGGGAGATTTGCTATTATTAAAATTAAGACATCTGAATCTGAATAGACATCTGAATACTAAGATGTTGTTTCTAGATATAAACATTAAATGTTGTTTATTGAATTGGTTAATGGAGGGCTTACCTATACCATAATTAGTTCTTGCGCACCACAAACGGGCTTGAACGATGAGGTTAAGAAGCACTTTTGGGAGGATTTAGATGACGTAGCTCAGAGTATCCCTATCACCAAGAAGCTTATCATAGGAGGAGATTTCAATGGCCACATCGGAACATCTGCCGCGGGCTATGTTGATGTGCATGGCGGCTTCGATTTTGGGGATAAAAATGATGGAGGAGTCGTTTTTTTGGATTTTTCTAAAGCTTTTGAGTTGGTGATAGCAAATTTGAGTTTCTAGAAGAAGAAAGAGCACTTACTCACCTTTTGCAGTTTAGTAGCGAAGACTCAAATCGACTCCCTACTTCTTAGGAAGAGTGATAGAGGAGTATGTGTGGATTGTAAGGTTCTCCCGAGCAAGAATCTTATTACCTGACATAGGCTCTTGGTTATGGATCTTGAGATTCAAGGGAAGAAGAAGAAGAGGGCTTCAGATATTCGACCAAGAATAAAGTGGGCGGCCTTGACCAATGGTATGATGCAGGAGTTAGGAGAGAAGCTAGTAGCTATGGGGGGCTTGGAAGAGTAGAGGAGATGCACATAGTACGTGGTCCAGGACAGCTGATTGTATTAGGAGGGCTGCTAGAGAAGAAGTCTTAGGGGTCTCGAAGGCCACCCCTTATAAACACAGAGGAGACTGGTGGTGGAATGAAGAAGTCCAAGAAAAAGTGGAGGCCAAGAAGGTGGCCTACCTAAAGTCAGTAGAGAGTAAAGAAGAGGAGGAGAAGAGTTCGAAAAGGGAGAGGTATAATAATGCAAAAGGGAAGCAAAGTTAGCGGTTTCAGAGGCTAAAACGGCTGATTTTAAACGTGTGTATCAAGAGATAGCGAACAAAGGTAGAGAAAAGAAGCTGTATAGGCTTGCCAAAGCGAGGGAGAGGCGGGCACGCGACCTAGACCAACTAAAGTGCATCAAAGATGAGGATGACATGGTCTTAGTTGAAGAGGCTCACATTAGACGGAGATGACAAAAGTACTTTCATAGGCTTTTAAATTAAGAGGGGGACATGAGCATTGTGCTGGGTCATATAGAGAACTCAGAGAGTCGCTGTGATTTTGGGCACTGCATGTGTATTGGATTTGAAGAGGTTCAAAGATAATTTGCAAGATAAGAGGCGGAAGAGCGACCGAGCCTGACGAGATCGCAGTGGAGTTTTGGAAGAGTGCATATAGAACATGTTTAACCTTGCTGACTGGGTTGTTTGATGTTAGCCTGAAGACGGCTAAGATGTGCGATGAATGGAGGTAGAGTAACACGATTCTGTTGTATAAGAATAAGAGAGATGTTCAAAGTTGCAACAATTAGAGGGGCATCAAACTATTAAGCCACACCATGAAAGTCTCGGAGAGAGTGGTTGAGAAGAGGATGAGGAAGGATGTAACAATTTCTGAGAACTAATTCAGATTCATGTTTAGGCGATCGACTACGGAAGCCATCCACCTTTTGAAGAGGTTGATTGAGCAGTATAGAGATAAGAAAATGGACTTACATATGGTGTTCTTTGACTTAGATAAGGCTTACGACAAAGTCTCAAGGGAGGTTTTGTGGAGATGCTTGGAATCTAAAGGTGTACCGCTTGCATATATCAGTGCGGTTAAAGACATGTAAGACAAAGCCAAGACCCACATGAGAATAGTCGAAGGTGACTCTGATTACTTCCCAGACGAGATGGGTTGAGCAGGGGTCATCTCTTAATCCGTTCTTATTTGCTCTGGTGATGGACGAATTGACACGGAGCACTCAAGGGGAGGTTCCATGGTGTATGTTATTTACCGATAATATAGTTTTGGTTGATGAGAATCGTGGCGGAGTTAATGATAAGCTGGAGGCTTGGAGACATACCCTAGACTCTAAAGGTTTCAAGCTTAGCAGAACGAAGACAGAATACATGGAGTGCAAGTTTAGTGATGCATCTCATGAGTCAGATGCGTAAGTGACGCTTGATTCTCAGGTTGTTGTCAATATTCTTCTCTTCGTTCTATTTTCTATCTCTTCATAAACCCTAGTGAGATGATGAAACAATGAGAGATGCTTTGTCTCACTTTTATCGGTCTTTATTTTAACTATTTTATTTGATTGACACAAGGTGTCACATATATTAGATTATATGGATGGCCACATAAGCTGCATTTTCCACGTGGACGAAAGCAGAAAAATCAACTACATGGAGTAATTAATACTAGGCAAAGTTTAAGTGTAAACTGAATAAAAAAGGCCAAGTTCAGGGGTCCAAACCTATTTAATCATAATCGAATTATCCTTTTGGTAATTTTAAAAGATTTCATGTTTTTCACCCCAGATATTTTTATCCACATTATAGAGAACAAAAACAGAGAACATTATTTTTCAGACTTGTATTAGTCCCACTTCAGTCATATACGAAAGATTTTTATCTTATAGGGGGTTGCAATTTTTTCCAACAGATCTGACGAACGAAACTCTTAGCTACACTTTTAAGAATTGCTTTGCCGTAAGTTCAAATCTTTTCATTTTCCCCCCAATTTTTGTTTGATTAAATTGCATAGTGCTCCCAAATATGATATGCTAATTCTAACTATGTTAGGACTGAGACATAAATGATTGATCAACAGAGGTCTCGGGAAGAAAAATTCTTGCTAGTGAGCTTCCTCATTTGGTAGCGCAAAATATGGATTAGTTGGACCAGTGGATGCTAGATATACGATGATTAATCCAAAACCTTTGACTGGTTTGATTAAATGATTTGTGTGAATGAGTATTTTCTTTGTTAATGATCATTATAAAACTGAATCTGTTGTTGCTAACCCCATTGAATTATGAAATATCTACTTTGTCTAGCTAGAGCCCCATTAGATTATTAAGTAAAACTTATCATCTTACTAACTTATTATGTATCCGTTCTATGCAATGAGAACAGGGGATGAGTTTCAAAGTTATGAGATAAAGTTCCATTGCAATCTTCAAAATGTTCTCACTACAGTATAATTAAGTTTTATAGGTGATCTCTTCTCATTTGCCTTAAAGCCGTAGTGGGTGGAGTTACCTAGTGCTTATGCTGGTGGGAGGTAACACGTAGGGGTGGGCACAAAATCGAAAAAACCGAAATACCGAACCAAACTAATTCGGTACTTCGGGTTCGGTACTTCGATTTTTCGGTTCGGGTTTGGTTCAAAAAAATTTTAAACTTCGGTCTTCGGTTTCGGGCAACCCGGAACTTCGGGACCCGAAGAACCGGAAAAACCAAAGTTTTTTTTAAAAAACCCGAAGTTATATACACATTATTTTCTAAATCCATAAGTCACCCCTTCCCTTAGTCCCTTACACAAATATGAAACAACCCTATTCCACTCTTATTCCCTCCAGGCCCCAACTCCGCCGCTAACAGTTACATTCATACTCATATTCCCTCCAGTCCTCCATGCTTCCCTTTTCTTTCAGATCGAGTCATCGAGTGATCGATGTATGATCAGCACTGTTCCCTTTTCTCTCTTTTAGAGATCGATTAGAAAATATAAAAATGGCAGGAGGTGCTGCTGGAGGATTTATAATTCGAGCATTGGAATCAATGCTCCAAGAATGTAACAATAAGAAGTTTGTTCACTTCAATCTGCTGTCCAATCTTATATTGGTTCATATAATCTTTTTTTTTTTTTTTTAACTTATTGCATTTTAATATCTAATTAGTGATTAAATACAAATTGTATAAAAAATTAAATAATTAAACTAAAAATCTATTAGGAAATGATCCTTTAGTTGAATATCATTTAGTTTGAATAAATCATTTATGTTCAGTCATCGCGATATGATATTACGAGTATTCAATCATTTATGTTTGGTAATTTGATATATTTTTGTTAATCTTACTTGTTTGACTTTGAACAGGTATGCACTTTGCCTTTCTTATCCTTTTCTTGTTCGATCTTTTTTTTTTTTTTTTTTTTTTGCTATAAAGTTTGATTTAAACCGAACAATCGATATACCGAACCGAATATCGAACTAAAAAACCGAACCGAAATATTAAAATTTTGGGGTTTTCTACACATCAAACCGAACCGAATATCGAAGTACCGAACCAAAATTTGAAAAAAAAAATCGAACCGAACACCGAACGCCCATCCCTAGTGGTACGCATACCTTATCCTTCTTGTGCTCGTTTTAAGCCTAATTAATTCATATTTATATTAAATAAGTCGCACTTTAAAGAGGTAAAATATTTCTATTAAGAAGATTTCATTCCTAAGACGATAACATATATTATAGGTATTGGTATTAGTTAATTGTACTACAATAATTGAATCTCATATATCTAAAATGGAAGTAAAAAACTAACGTGTTCTAGAGTAAGAAACTCTCTCCCTCCTCTCTTCTCCCCTTTCCCAGATTTCTTTCATCTCTCTAACACATTTATTTCACCTACTTGCCATTAATGGATATTTGCGAAAACCAACCGGTCTCTGATGGCACATCTTCCCACGTCCAATCTCTCCATATTCCACCCAAACCCCCAGATATTCCACCTATGGAAATGGACAAAGTTAATGATCTGAATACTCCATCTTTCAAAGACAAACTTATAGGATATGAATCGATTATCTCTCAGTTTTCAACAGACTCTAAATCAAACCTTGCTAGTTCATCCTCATTGAATACAACTTTTTCCCCTAGCAATGATATATCTTCTTCAGTCATCACTCTTTCGGAAGAAGAACAACAACGACTTTATCTTCCTAGGAAGTATTCTGTTATTGTGAAATTATTTGGCAAACGTATTGTCCATCAATATTTAAAAGCTAAAATCACTGAACTTTGGAAACTTACAGAATCTTTTCCCCTAATCGATTTAGGGTCTGATTACTTTATAGTAAAGTTTCATAAAGAAGAGAATATGATCAAAGCTCTTGCCCAAGGGCCCTGGTTCATTAATGGATGCTATCTATCAGTTTGTCGCTAGCGTCCAAACTTTGTTGCAAGTTTGGCCAAGTTAACATATTCAGCTGTCTGGGTACGACTTCCTTAACTACCCACGAAGTTCTATGATGAAAGTATCTTACAAAGAGTGGGAAATGCCATCGGGAAATTATTAAAGGTTGATGCATGTACTAGTTATACGTTAAGGGGAAGGTATGCACGTTTGTGTATTGAGGTCCCTTTGGATATGCCTGTCCAAACTTCGGTCCAAATTGGACAACATAAGCAACATATTATTTATGAGGGAGAAGGACTCTTATGCACTTATTGTGGTCGCCTAGGGTATACACTTCAAGCATGTTCGCATTCATTGGATTCTGCTCTTATGAGAACAAATATTTCTTCGTCTCTTGCCCCCCTGCTGGATTTTCAAAGGATGACCAATGGGAGAGACAGTTTCTTTTCCTAAGAAAAAGTCTCCTAATCGCCAAAGGCCAGGGAAGCAGGTGTATGAACATCCAACGCCCAGTCCAGGTATAAATGTTAAAATATTTGATGCATCGTCAGGTAAGTATCTGAACACTCAGAAACTACAATATGTTCTTAAATCTTCAGACATAAATTTTGCTCGTAATAATATTTCTACTATATTATCTGATAATACTTCATTGCATGCTTCTACCCCAAAATATTTATCTAAAACTATCTCTCCCAATCCCGTTAAATTAAATTCGCATAATAAGTTTACTGTGTTAACAAATGATAGAATTGATAAGGACATTTTGGACGACAGCATAGAGCCAAACGAACCTTTTCAGGCTCCTAGTTTTTCTCCTGATTTGTCTTCTGCTAAATCTTTACCACGTGTCTCCCACGTGTCCTCAAACCCTAATAGCAAAACCTGCAAACAATCATTAGGAGACAATATAATTTTAAACAAAAAAATTAAATTACCCATTCCTCACACATCATTGCATGCAACCAATGACAATTTAGGTGTTACCAACTTCCCAAGTAACGATCATACCGGTCGCCAAGTGGCTTTAGGCGATTTACAAGTGTCTATGGAAATGGACTCTATTGATCAAAATATATACTCCATATCCTCTTTGCCCAACTGCATACCTTTGCATATTCCCCATAAGGATTTGCAAACTTCTTCTCCTTCAGAACACTCCACTCTTTCAATAGTGCCTACTGTTAATACTTCGACTAATGGCGTCAAGCTCCTCCAACAATCCTCACAAGAAAACGAGGCTAGTAAATCTATCCTCCACTCCAATGAACCAGTATCCCTCCTTCATGGCAACAATCCCACCTCATATGGAGAACCATCCTCCTGTTCTGACCACACTGCCACTTCCAATGAACCATCAACCCCAATCTTGGGTGGAACTGGGACTTCAAGGTCAGGGAGCTGTCTTCTCCCTAGAACTCTATGGTCAGGAGATCCTTCTAGTGATCCAAGACCCCAACTTCTTGGCTCAACTTATATCCGAGGGGATGAAGCTGGCAATGGACAACTACACCAACCACGTATGGATGTGGAATGTGCTCAATCCACTAACGCCGCTGACTACTCCGAACATGTTCCACGACATGCAACCACATTGGAACCTTGCATCTCACTTCAATCCTCTACTCCAGCCGGAGCAACTCAACACAGCCCCTTTCTTCCCACCTCAGGATCCATCTCAGAGGCCCTTACTCTATCTTTGGATGCCAATACTAGATCAGACCATTACTCTCAATGAGCAGCCACCCCCAGTGACTTCACCAATATGGCAGACTCAGGATCCTCAAGAGATGATCCCACTCAATGTGCCCGTACCAGATGTCGAAAATCAAGTAGAGGAAAACATTCAGAATCCACTGGACACGGCATCATTCACAGAACTTTCAAAACTCAAGGAAGCAAAAATCATGCTATTTCTGGAGTTGGAAGACAGGAAATATGTCTTAACTTGCCCCCTAGCACTATACAAATGCTCCATCGACATAAGGCCCCCACAGAATCCATCAGTAGGGAAAGTAGTAGTGGTGCTCTACCCCTCAATCTCCAGCAACGAGAATTACTTCTTGGAGAGGAACAACCACACCCAAAACTCCCATATGATGAATCAACCAAATAGCTTTCTGATTTGGAACATAAGAGGTGGGAATAATGAGGCTTTTCGTAGGAATTTTAAGGAGATAGTTAACTCTCATAATCCTTTCTTGGTGACCTTAGTGGAGACTAAGATGGTTGATCACAAGCCCCTCCTTCATGGTTTGCCTTTTGATGATTACTTGGAGCAGCCTGCCCATGGAAGATCTGGAGGAATTGTTATTATGTGGAATAGCTCTAAGGTGCAAATTTATGATCCTGAGATCAAAGAGTAGGCTATGCATGTTGTGGTTAGGGTAAGCCCAAACCATACCCCTTGGCTTTTTAGTGCTATTTATGCTAGTACTTCCTTAGTTAAGCGTCTTGATTTATGGTCTGATCTTATGCATGTTTGTGATAATTTTGCTGGGCCTTGGTTTGTAGGTGGTGATTTCAATGAAATCTTAGATCCTACTGACAAATAGGGAGGTCGTAGTATTAATTTTAATCGTGCCAATAGTTTTGGCTCTTGCTTAAATTACTGTGGCCTGCTTGATTTAGGTTTCAAAGGGAGTAAATATACTTGGACCAATCGCAGACTTTTCTCCTCAAATCTTATCCTTGAACGGTTAGATAGAGGTTTTTCTAATGATAAATGGATCCATTTGTACCCTGACTCCCAAATTACCCATTTACCTAAAACCCATTCTGACCACTCTCCCCTTCTTATTAATATATCTAAGCCTATTCCCTTCACGGGTAACAAATTATTTAGGTTAGAAAATTATTGGTGCTCTCACCCAGATTTCCCTACTATTGTTAGTAATTGTTGGTCATCTAACAATCTTCTTTTTAATATCCCTGATTTTCAAGATAATCTCCAAAATTGGAGTAAAGAAGTCTTTCGTAATATTCGTCATCGTAAAAAGAGTTTACTAGACCGTCTGAAGGGCATTCAAAATTCGTGCCATTACTCTACTAGTAATTTTTTACAACATCTTGAGCAATCTCTTGTTCTAGAATATAATTCAATTCTAAAACAAGAAGAAGAATATTGGAAAATTCGCTCTCGTATTCAATGGATTAATGACGGTGATGCGAACACAAAATTCTTTCATCTTTCTGTTCTCAATCGTAGACGTAATAATAAAATCTCCTTTTTTAAGGATGCTTGGGGAAACTGGATAAATTCTCATGAGGATTTAGTCCATCATACTTTTTCCTATTTTAAAGATATTTTTACTACATCTCACCTTTATACTGACTGGAAAGAGATTACCAATAGCTATGTTAGTTTCCACACAATTGATTTGTCTTCTTTAGATGGTCCATTACTGGACCAGGAAGTGCTATCTGCGTTATTTTCCTTTAAACCCTTTAAAGTGCCTGGTCCGGATGGTTTACACCCTTATTTTTTTCAAAAATATTGGCACTTGGTTGGTCACTCTATCCTTCATTACTGTCGTAAAGTTTTTAGTGATTGGCAAATTGATGACACTATTAATAAAACCTATTTTTGCCTTATTCCAAAATTTAAAAATGCAAATGATCTCAAAAACTTCCGACCTATTGGTTTGTGTAACACTATTTACAAACTCATTACCAAAATCATTGTTAATCGTTTAAAGCCTTTTTTACATGATTTAATTGGCCCTTTTCAAAGCGCCTTTTTAACTGGGCGCCGTACCTGCGATAATGCTATTATTATTCAAGAGCTTGTTACTCATTTGCGTAAAATAAAAGGGAACAAGGGTAAAATGCTCTTAAAAATTGATTTAGAAAAGGCGTTTGATCGTTTGGAATGGTCGTTCATCTATCGCACGCTTAACTATTTTAAATTTCCTTGCAACATTACTCGTCTTATTATGAACTGCGTTACCTCAAGCTCAATTTCTGTGATAGTTAATGGTACTCACACTAATTTTTTTCCCCATCGCGAGGTATTAGACAAGGTGACCCTATGTCACCCTATCTTTTTATCCTTAGCATGGAAATGCTATCTAATTATATCAATCATCATTTAGACTTAGCTTTATGGGATCCTATTCAAATTAGCCCCAAGGGTCCTGAAATGTCTCATTTATTCTTTGCCGATGATCTCACTCTAATGGCCAATGCTAATGATAAATCTGCTCGCTCTATTCAGCATTGTCTTGAGTTATTTTGTCGTCTCTCTGGCCATAAAATCAATCATTCCAAATCGAAAATTTTATTCTCTAAAAATTGTACTCCTAATAATAAGCATAATATCCTTCAATTTTTAGATTTTACTCCCACGACAACATTTGGTAAATACTTAGATTTCCCAATTTTAAATCGTAAACCTCGATCCCAGGATTTTCACTACATCCTTGACCACATGTCCTCTCGCTTAGCGTCCTGGAAATCCCACTTCTTATCAATGGCAGGTCGCACCACTCTTATTAAATCTACCCTAAACTCCATCCCAACGCATACTATGCAATATTTCTCTCTTCCAAAAAAACTCTTAAACCAGATTGATAAACTCCAAAGAGACTTTCTTTGGGGTTCTACTAGCACTCGAAGAAAGATTCATTATCTGAGATGGGATACTATTACCTTGCCAATTCATCAAGGTGGTTTAGGCCTTCATAAAGCTATTCATAAGAATACTGCCCAGCTCACTAGCCTTGCCTGGAGATTTTCCACACATCCTCAAGCCTTATGGGCTTCCATTCTTCTTCATAAATATCAACACAAACTTCGCCCCTCCTCCCATTCCTTTATTTGGACTAATATTTTAAAGGGTCAAGAAATATGCAATCAAGGTTTAACCTGGTCGATTGGAAATGGTACTTCTATTTCTGTTTGGCTAGATAAATGGATTCCTAACTCCCCCTCACTTAGAAATCTTTTGATAGGTCCTTTGTCTGAAGCTGACCTTTGCTTGAAAGTTTCTCATCTTCGTGTGGATGGTTCATGGAATACACATAAAATTATATCCGTTACCAGAAAATATATGCCATCTTATTAGTCTCATCTCTTGGCCATCTTCTACTATATATAATGACTCTCCCTACTGGTCTCTTACCTCCAATGGAACTTTTTCCATTGCTTCTACATACCCTCTAATCTGCCCTCCAATGACTTCCCCCCAGCAGACTTCTCTTGGGTGTGGAAATTGAAAACCCTTCCTAAAATTAGATTTTTCATCTGGCAAAGTCTTCATGGACGACTTCCTTGTAATTCCTATCTTCATCATATAGGAATTACTTCAAATAGCTCTTGCTATCACTGTCCAGGAATAGAAGAAACATTACCTCACATATTTTTATCATGCCCGATCGCAACATCCTTCTGGAACACACTGGGCTTGGACCTTACTCATCTTCACACTAATGCCCACTGGCTCCATACGCTCTATTCCTCCTCTCTAATCACTTCTCACCATAACCTCTCCTGGGAGGAACTTTGGCCTTTTGCCTTATGGCACCTTTGGCTAACTCGTAATAATAACATTCACTGTACATCGAGACACTACCCGTCTCTAGCCACAGTCCACATTAGGGGTGTTCATGGTACGGTACGGTACGGTTTTAAGCTTATCGGTAACGGTATATCGGTTAACGGTATGTAATTATGTAAAACCAATACCGTACCGATAAGCTATCGATTATCGGCTATCGGTAGCTAACGGTTCGGTAGTTAACGGTTCGGTAAGCGGTATACCGAAGCCACAATAACCCAGATTTACGAAATGAAGTAATCAAAGAAAGCTTGCTGGATTAATAAGAAATCTCACAAAAGCACATAAAAAGATTTGCTTTACTCTTAAATGTACAACTTATAAACTTTTGTTCCAAGTAGCAGCACAACCTATAGAAAAGAAATTTAGCCAAAAGAAGGTAAATTTCATTCATATCTTCCATAAACAGACATCTATTAATATTATTTATCAACATTAGCAACCTCAATCAAGGGATTATCATTTTACACTAATGTTTCTTCCGCCAACATCTATGCACCTTCTGCAATGTTTTCTCCCAAACATTCTCCATCTTAGAATGTTTTAATGACAAATTCAAAATGGGCCAGGTCTTATATGTTTGTAACGACAAATAGCCACTAGTATCAATAATACCTATACTTTAACATATAAATTAATATACTAATAATAAATAAAATACATAAAATTATAAAAAAAAATCCTTATCGGTTATCGGTACGGTAACGGTAATGATATATAGAAACCGTTACCATACCTATATCTTATCGGTATTAGAAATTTATACCATTACCGAACCAATAACCGTTATACCGGTACCGTTATGCTTATCGGTAGCGGTAACGGTTCGAATATCGGTACCGGTTCGGTTTTGTACACCCCTAGTCCACATGCTTAGTCTAGAATTTAAATACTTAGCTTCTTCTCCTGTCAGCTCCCATGCTCATATCTTTATCCCTATATCTTGGTACCCCCCCCCCCCCACCCTCCAGGATATTTCAAATTAAACATTGATGGCTCTTTTAAAGGCATAGATACAGGTGGAGAAATTGGTGGGGTTATTCGCAATCACGCTGGGAATTGGATAATTGGCTTCTCAAAGCACCTTACTTGTTTGAATCCCATGCATACAGAGTTACTTGCCTTACATGAAGGTCTCCAATTGGCATTAGCAAATGAGCTTATTCCCCTGGAAGTGGAAACAAACTGCACTGACCTTGTTCAGCTTCTAGTTAACCCTAAACCACTCTACACTAACTTATTCTTTGATTGTAGGTCCTTACTGAAAAAGTTGGGGAATCCAATAGTTCGGCATAATTTCAGAGATGGCAATAGGGTTGCAAATGCACTAGCTAAGGAAGGATCCATGTCCTCACTAGATCAAGCTTTAGTTACTTTTGATGTTCCTCCTCTATCCATGCTCCCTCTTGTTAGTTTGGATAGAAGGGGTGTGTGTTGTTCTCGTAAGAAAGTATCTACTTCTGTGTGTAATAAGCTAGCTAAGTTAGGTAATTTATGTGTTATCAACTCTATCCCTTGTAATCCTGTTTTACCTACGTAATGAAGTTTTATTTTTACTACCAAAAAAAAAAAAAAGAGAATCTCATATATCTTTCTAACATGTAATGGTTGCTAGTTGTATACCAGGTCGTGGAATTCAATAACATAGTTTGGACTAGATATGGAAATCAGATATATCCTCTTTGCTTGATTTTTTGGCCAAAATTATCCATCTTATTTTCTAAATATAATTTGACCACCATTTGTTATCCAAAGTTGAGCACATTTAGTCCAAGTAATAGAAAACAGTCAAAACACCCACTTCCGTTGAAGAACTAACAGAACTACTATATAACATATGAGCTGCACGTGAAGCCAAAAACAAAAGGAAAAAAAACAGAAATCTTTTCCCCCTGTTCTTTAATTTTAATTTTTACTAAGAAGGATGATCACAACTAGTACAATGTTAATATAACTTTAGTAAGTTAATTGACATGTCAAAAGAAGAATTTGCAAGTTTGTGATTACATTACAAAGTAAATACACTACCTAGGAAGTGAAAAGCAAGAAAATGATTGAGAAAGTGTAGAGCTTTACAGCAACTCTACAGTTTAACCCTAGCCCATCTCTTTTTCTACTCTCCATTATAAGGCTTCTTTAGAGGGTTAGCTCAAGCACTTGTACAATACTCAAAAGGTAAACTTCCTGTTCTTGGATATGTAATTTGCTTCATTTGTATAGTTGGGTGAATCTCCACATGAAAAAGATTCAATCTTGGTTTAATTTTGCTTTTCTGTTTGATGGGTTTTCAAGAAAATATGGAACTATGTACAAGTGCAGAGAAAGTTGTAGTCTTTACTGGATCTTTTTTTTTTTTTGAATATGCTGTATATGTTGTACTCACTGCTTCATTGAAACGTTGGGTTGCTTGTACATCAACTATCTTATGTGGAATTTCTTCCCTTGCAGCTGCTTAATGCGTTTACTTATGGTTTCCCTTTTTCTTTTTACTTAGTTTTAGAGTGATAGTTCCTGTTTTTAAGTGGAAAAGAAGAGTTAGATTTGTAGGTATAGTAATATGCTTGATTTCTAGGTTAGTTGAAGTGTTTCACTCTCAAATTCATTTTAGCTAAATTTATCCAGAGTCTGTTTTGGCATTTTGGCCTACAAAATTATCTAGTGATCTAGTAATTTGGTTTCACTTTGGGATAATCTGCTTGATATCATTTTGGCTAAGATTCAGATATCATTGATGACACTATTAGGTATTTTTCATTTCATTTTTGAGGATTTTTAGCATTGTCAATCGAAAAGGAATTCCTAAATGTGTATGTGTACAGTGATCCCACTTGATAGGGTTTTGGTTTTAAGTCCATGTTATCTCACAGTGCATTGGTCTTATTGGGTTTTAATCTGTTGTTTTGCTTACTGCAGCTGCAGTAGCTTTTGTGTATACCTTCTCTACTACTACTATGGATAATTTTGGAGGCTTTGGCTTGGGCAAAGCATTTAGAAAAAAGAGGACGAATCTGTATCGCCGGCCTCAAAATGAGTCCCAGTTGCTTGTGGATTGTGGTGATATTTCATCAATTTCGGCAACTCCACCATCAAGTCATGACAATGTTGATTACGGTAATATTTCAAGAACATCAAATAATAACCTCAGTGAAGCTGAGACTGCAGTGAGGCCAGGTTTTGAGGATGGGACCTCTGGAAATGCTGGTTCGGGTGATATTGTGGAAAAGGATAGTCAGATAGATGAGAACAGATCTAATGAAGGAGACCTAACAACATCCCTAACAGATCCCCAAAAAAGTGGAACTGGGATGTGCAGCAATCATTCTGGACTGTCAGTAGTAGTATCAGATGATGCTGGGAATGACAAAAGACTTAAGAAATTTAAACTCAAGGTTGGCGGTGTTACAAGAACAATACACACCAGTTCTGTTGCTGGGTCCTCTTCAACAAAGTCTTCCTCATCTTCAGATGCATCCTGCCAACCAAAGGTCATTTTTTATTCTCCTATTATCACTCAGTTGCACTTGCACACTTCATGCTTTATGTAATTTTCACAAATGCATCATGCTGACAGGGGATGCACCTTGGTCTAACACTAAAGAAATGGTGTTGCATACCATTGTATTTACCAGATGTTGCAGGGAAGACTATAACCTAACTGGTCTTTGTAGTTACAGCTTTTCCTATCTCAGCTTGAATGAGCTTGTCATTAAGTTTCTAGAGCTTTCGTAGCCTGTCCTGTCAGCAATTCTTGAGCTTCTTGAGGTAGCCTTTTCAATTTCAAGGCTGCAAAATCCAAGTTTGTAGGGACATCAGCTTGCATTTGTTTCCCTTGATAAACTTTAAACTTAAAATTAAAAGCAGCAACTAAGTCAATTAGAATGTGATCGGCCACCTAGTATACCATTTCCTCCTGCCCCCAGACTGAATGGAAGACATTCTACCCTTGGCGTACTGATTATTAATGTCTGCAGAGGCTAATTTGAGGTTTCCTTTTTATGTTTAGGAGAATACAGGTGGAAATCATTCCTCTTATACTGGCAAGGCAATTGGCTTGCGAGGTATTCCCTGGAAAGATTTTGCTAAAACTGGTTTACGCATTGGTAGAATGGATTCCTCGCAGGGTCAGTTATCTCGGCAGGTTGCCCCTTTGAAGCAATTTGGAAAATATGGGGCTGCTCATAAAAGCAAACCTGTGCTTAGAAGACATTTATCAGGTGAAACGTTCGATGATGAAGATGAGGAAGAAGATGATGATGAGATCCGTTACCTGGAGAAGCTCAGGTCTTCCAAATACGCTGCTGGTTATAGTGCTGGATTTGAGGATGATGATGAACTTGGAAGCAAAAGGCATAGGAAGATATCTAGGGTGTTAAGTCAAACTAGCAGCGGTTATGGTGCAGATTTGGGTGATTGCAACTCGCGTAAAGCAGGTAATGGAATTAAAAAATTCAAATTAGCAAGAGGATACCAGGATACCTTGTATGAAGAAGAAGCAGAGCTTTCAGATACCGAGTTAGAACCCAATAACAAGAAACAACGAAAGGAATTCATTGATACCTCAGTGGATGGTATGATAAAAATGGCTGTGACTACTCGCCAGCGGGCTCTTCAAACTGGAAAATACATTTCTTCCAATGCAGGCTTGAGCCATATTGAATTTCCTCACGGCCTTCCACCTCCACCACCTAAAAGTGTGTATAACTCTTATCTTGTGTGGTTTACATAATTCAGCTGAGGATCAGCTGGTAAATACATTTTGATGTGGTTGCAGAACAAAAGGAGAAACTCACTGAAGTGGAACTGCAAGTGAAGAAAGCTGAGGCTGCGCAAAGACGCCGGATGCAAGCTGAAAAGGCTGCACGAGAGTCTGAGGTTTATTCCTCTTACTCTAGTTTATCTGCTTATCGTCCAAATAGCTTCCGTATAGCTATGTGACTGGTTTATAAAATATATAACCTTTTACAGGCTGAAGCAATAAGGAAAATACTCGGACAAGATTCTAGTAGGAAAAAGCGAGAAGATAAACTTAAGAAGCGACAGGAGGAGTTAGCGCAGGTGAGGAGTAAAGCTCAAGTAGAGCATTTTGAAATTTAGATTTTAGAGCTTGCTGAAGACCGTCTACTTTGTAGTTTTTGGCAATTCCCCAAGGTTTTTCTTTTTCCAAAATTTAGCACTTGTACCTATTATCTTTTGCTTTTATTTTTCTTCTTTCTTGTTTTTTTCTGTCTTCTCCTCTCCCTCAGTCACCATCCTAGCAAGGCAAGAAGAATCTTCGTCTCCCCTCCTGCTCCATGCTCCTTTTAAATGGTGTTGCATTGCCTTTTGAAGTGTCTGTGACATCCTTAAATGAGCACATCTGGATCATTTATGTCCATTTCTGTGGACTTTTGAAATGTAGGGGAAAAGCTATTATTCTTTAAAGAGATTAGCTTCTTGTTGAGGAGCCAAAAGCTAAAATTTTTAATGTTTCTTCTGCACTATACACTTTATTATACATGTAACAATTTTTCTTTTGTGCATCTGTTTGTGCATTCAGGAGAGGACTGCAACTGCTACTGCACCTCCATCAAATGCTATCAGATGGATCATGGGTCCTTCTGGTACTGTTGTGACATTTCCTAATGATATGGGGCTTCCAAGCATATTTGAATCTAAGCCTTGCAGGTGATATATCTGCAGAACAAAATGCTTATTCTTGAAGTTGGTTTGTTTAGAGTTGTTAGCTTGAGGATTTTTTTTCCAACATCCAAAATTTTCCCCTCTTATTTAATAACTGATCACAAATTTTATTGATTTGCGTTTTATATGGATTTCAGCTATCCACCTCCTCGTGAGAAATGTGCTGGTCCATCTTGTATGAATACATACAAATACAGAGACTCCAAGTCGAAACTTCCTCTCTGCAGTCTCCAGTGCTACAAGGCAATACATGAGAAGATTCAACCCCTGAGTGCTTGTTGATTGAGCAAAGCTCTTACAGGCCTTGTATTGATGGGCACTTGGGCTATTTTTTGTAGGGATTCATGTAGGAACATCAAGTGAAATGGATGTATTACTACCTTGTGAATCTTATCTCGTACTCCAGCTGGCATAATCTATTGCATCAGCTTGAATTGTTGTTCATAGTAGTGTAGAGTTGTTGACATTTCCCATCTTTACTACATTTTTTTCCTTCTTCTTTTTGGGATACAACACCCGGAATTCAACACCTAATGACCTGACAAATCTGGATTTGCGCCATATAGGTGGGAGCACTTTCTACCCAAAGGTTCTTTGTTGGGCTGGAACCAGAGACCTCTGGTAGGATAGAGAGATTTCAACCATCTCACAACTCACCTCAATAGTTAGTCTTGCGAGGAATGAACCATACAATGAAACTATCTTCCTACGGATGGACATTTACTGGGGTTAGCAGCATTGCTGGTTACAATAGATTGACTATTGCCATTGTCAATCCAATTATCATTACTGTGCCTATGCTCCAGTTATACCGAAATTCCAATGTGCGAAGTAGCTTCATAAAGCCACCATATATCGTATCTGATAATCACTCCAATGGGTATCTGCAATCTACATCGAGTCTTCTGAATGAAAATGCTTTAAGATATGTACTGGAAGAGTTTAAACTAGAAGTTGGTAAACTTACTTGTTTTCAAACCCAGCTCTCTGTATTGCAGTGAATTGCACCTTAGCATGATGCTGTAATCAAGGTATCGTGCACCTCTTTTGCAATAAGTTTTAGCTAAGTCTCTTCTGTCTATATTGCACCTAGTTTGATGACCTAAAACGGTAGAATTGATGTCATTTCCGATATAACTGGTAAACATTGGTCTTAATTAAATTTAAATAATCTGGTTTTGGAGTTCAATGATGGTGATCCTTTGGTGTATTAGTATGGAAAAATCAACGTGTGTTTAGAGATGGAAAAGAGAACCTGGTGGCTCATGTAAAAGTTTGAAATTGCTTCAATTTACTTGGATCGGGTGTTTATATCGAACCACATAACAGGTGTATATTCGTGGTTAAAAAACAAAATGAGAACACATATCACTTAACCATGGCAAAGTGGTGTATGCAAGGCACATTAGTTAAACTACTTTGATAAGTTTTTGCCGTGCTTTTGTTATTCCTGCAACCAAATAAATCAGAAAAGCAGAAGTATATTATCAGTTTGTTATGGGACGATCCCGAGCCCACAAAAAAGACAGAAAAGCATGGGACGATCCCGAGCCCACAAAAAAGACAGAAAAGCACGAGCCCACAATTTACTTGTGTCTCCTTAAGAAATCTAACCCCCTCACAGTTGCCCAATTTCTCCCAGGATGGAACGGGATAACAGTTCTACTGTAGCGGCACTTCAAACAGTAAAGAAACGGAGCAAATCACACGACTTACTAATAATATTTTTTTAGTTTTGTTGGTCCAAAAAATTAAGTCAATCAATCAACCAACCGAAATCCGAAGCCGAGACGAGCGACGACGCGAGGCTTCCCTTCTTCTCCACCCTTTTAAGAGCTAAGAGAAGTGAATTTGTATTTAAACCCAACAAAAGTCTTTTCCTCTACCAATATGGGAGAAGGTGCATTTCCTTACAAAAAGGAACCTTTTCACCTTCCCACCCATTTCCCATTCACACTCTATTTATTCCAAAAGCTTTTACTTTACTATGTCTTGCAACATCAACCTCATTTTGCTGGAATCAAAGATTTTTATTGTTTGTCCTCATTTAGTCCAGAAGGAGAATATTAAGTGAAAGATTATGCAAGCATTCAGTGTTGTGGAACTAATTAGAATTATCTGAAATGATGTGATAAAGTCGAAACATCCTGAATCCTCTTCACTTAATTCGTTAATCATTGGTGAGGGGGTCCAAATACAACCATAGTTTCCTTTCTGTCATATGCTTGTTATTTAATAGGGTGGGCAATAGGCAGTTGAGGCATGTTCAGTGTAACATCACTTCAAGTAGAAATTTTCTTGTTAACCTCTAAATAGTGGTTCTCTTTTTGCTGCGTAATTAACCTTCATATACTTACGATCATGCGGTAGAGTTTATTGAAAAATACATACTACTAGCCAGTGCAATATTCCAAAAACAAATGAAAGCAAGTTCTTCTTCTTCTTTAGCATAATGTTCTAATGCGTATTGGAACTATATATCGCACTCATACTAAGAAGTCTCCCTCATGGCACATTGACTTATCGTATCGTTATTTCTGATGACTATTACTGCTTTGTTAATATTGAAATTTGGCTTATTGTTTTTGGAAGCATATGCTAAAACAAATCTAACTTCTCATGCACGCTGATGTTTACTTGAAAGTGACACAATAGATTTTCCTCTAATATGTTTTTCTTTTCATTTATATGTATGTCTAAATCTTTTATTAGGCGGCACAAGCAACATCCAATGTGTGCACCGATAAATGCCCATCTACTACTGTGGCCTACAATTTTTCATAAGCTCTGAATTACAAAGTTGAGGTGAGGGTTCACATTTAAGTCAATCAGTGGGACCAATGTGTACGACTTTTTCTCCCAACTACCCAGGGGTTACGTAGATGACCATGAGTAATTAATTTTTGAATATCACCATCATTATTAATTATTTCCTTATTCTAGATAATAAATACTCTTGCTCCTTAGTACTATTAAAGTGGTTTTAGCTACAAATTCTCCATTTCTTGAATGATTGGCTGGAAGCATTAATCTACAGTGCCAAAGTCACCTTGAAGTGCATAGGTCATTAATATCTATACAATTAATATAATCAGCTTTACTTAATTCTCAAGATCTTAATGTTTATACATTTATTTGTTCTACTCCCTCAATCCATTTTACTTGTTCAATTTTTTCAAAATCAAATTCTATTTTTATTTGTTTTTTTAGTAATTCAATAGAGAACTTGTCATATTCTTCCTATATTGTCCTTATATTAAAGACCTTGTAATTTTCAAATCACTTCCCAATTAATTGAATCAAGTATAATTAATAAAGGTATATTAGTCAAGTTGAATTTTTTCATGATGGAAGTGAAAAGCTGAAAATGGACAAGTAAAATGGACGGATGGAGTATTTTCTATCAACACTAATACGACGACTGCTTTATAGTCTAAACTCCATGCACTCTGAGAATTTGGGGCTAATGACAACATACTCATAATCACCAAAAAAAAAAAAAAGTTGGAGTACGAAATTAAATTGGCAAGCACTTCGAACTCAAAAAAGAAGGCTTAATACTTACTTTGCCCTTCAAACTTGTATTGAATTTCTTAGACATCTCAAACCTCCCTCAACAGTGTCCAGTACACCCTACTTCAGTGTTTAAATGGCAAAAAGACTTTAAAAGCAAGAGAATGAAAATATAACACAATAAAATGTGTGAGAAAAATGATGAAAATGCTTGAAATGCTAGCAAAATAAGGGGATTACAATCCAAATAGAGAGAACTGATTGGTCATTGTAATTCCATGTTAGTGGTGAAATAGAAAAAAAAAATTAGAGTTAACATCTTAATCATTCTAACCACTCTATAATGGTGTTCAATTGAGAGATTTATCCTCCTATTGGACATATTCCAAATATATACTTATTTTTTATCAAAATGTCTTCACTGCAGTAAGGTAGTACTTATTATTTTAATGAAGACTATCTTCATACTCATACCAAACACACTTTATATGTATTTCACCTAAGGCTCCTATCAAAAGTTGAGAAGGTACATTTGTCCAATGAGAATGTTGTAAATTGTTGTGAAATGATTTTTATGAAAATTTATAAATCCTTATATGACTAACAAACAATTCAGGAACTACATAATTTTTTTTTTATGTCAAAGCACTTTGCACTTGAATTGCAAATACAGACTGTTCAAATGCGATTTATATAGTGAAATATATGATAGTTTTAGATCCAAACACTTTTTCGTTGCCCATAATTATGATAAAACTATAAGCTCAATGTAATACAAAAAGTATACAATCAACTTTAGTTATTTGGTGGCTATCTTAGGATATGTAAAGGTTTTTAAGCAACACTATTTCCTTTAACTTTTGCTAATTGGTAAAGCTATAATATTTCAAGGAAATATCTTTGTCCACTAAAGTAGTACTGTAAAAGTAAAAAATGTCCTTACCCATATTTCAATTCAAAATTTTGCAGACCTAGAAAAGAGAATCATATCCATGTTCAGACAGACCCCTCCTTTCCTTCAAAATTCTTTCCCACTCTAAAGAGAAACTCAGAAGACCAGAACACTTAATACTCTTTTTTGTTTGTCCCAAAATAATGACATATTTTTTTATTTAACAACTATTTAATGTATTATTTTTATTTTATCTTTATTTTTTAAAATTTTATGTCCGGTCATAAAATGAGACGGAGGAATTATTAATTAAAAATAAAAATTAGTCAAAAGAAAAAAGAAAAAACAATATTTTTGAGGACGAGTGTTCAAAGAGAGGAGAGACAAAAGACAAAAGCAAGTCTCTTTTACTAGTACAAAAATAGTGACCTGACAATCACGTGATCTCTACTCTAACTACTAGTCTATTGATTCTTGAACCCCCACCACCCCCCTTTAACCACCCACCCCCAACACCAACAAGCCCATGCTGGTTGTTTCCTCGTTTAAAGATTTGTTCCTCAAAAACCACGCGCTCACTTTGTTCTTGTTGTTTGGTTTCTTGCTTTTCCCGCACTTAGATTCCTTCTTTCAAAGTTCAAACCTTTTCTTGTAGTTAACTGTTAACTGCTTCAGTGTGTGTGTTTTTTCACTTCCCTGATCTCCTTCTGTAGCTGAAGGTATGTTAATTCTTGATTATGGCCTTTATTTTGTGTTAATTAAGTTAAATTATTAGTCTTTTCTTCTGTTCTTTGTTATTAGTAGTTATTTTTCTTGTAATGTTTTGCTGCACATTCTTGCATTTTCTGCAGCTGTTTGTGAGTTGCTGATCATTCCCCTAGCCTATTAGAGTAGTATTTTGTGTTCTTTGCCTTCTTTGGTGTCATTGTGGGGCTTCTATTCTTGTTTTTGTATTATAATGATCTTGGTTTTCACGCTTTTAGCCTCAGTTATTAAAAAGTTTTCATCTTTTTTACTCCTGTTGCCCTTTATTGTTGGTTGACTGGTAATATTTGAGCTGCATTTTGGTTTTGGCTTTATTTTTGAGTTGTTTGTGTATGTTACTTTTCTTTGGCGTCATTATGGTTCTTCAATTCTTGTTGTATTATAATGATCTTGGTTTTCACGCTTTTAGCCTCAGTTTTTCAGAAGTTTTCATCTTTTTTACTCCTGTTGTCTTTTCTTGTTGGTTGACTTATTTTTCTGAACTGCATTTTGGTTTTGGCTTTATTTTTGAGTTGTTTGTGTATGTTGGTGTTCTTGGTGTGTGGGGTTCTATTGTTCTTCTGGTATCACTGAGAAATTTTACTTGTTTTTTTATGAAACTTGAAGGAAAATGGGGTTTATTTCACGGAAGTTGTTCCCAGCTTGTGGGAACATATGCATCTGCTGTCCTGCTATGAGGTCTCGATCTCGACAACCCGTGAAGCGTTACAAGAAATTGCTAGCTGAAATCTTCCCTAAATCTCCGGTAAGTTCATTCAGTGTAGTTTCTTGAGGTCTAACTAAGGTCTTAGTATATGTAAGTTGTGTTTTCAACTATCTGTTTTCCCACGGCTTGCATTCTGAAAGTGGAATCAGGTGTCATGGAAAATTAGAAAGTATCATGGTTTCAAATATTGGAATCATTCCTACTCTGCTTTGATATGCTTGAGAAATAAGATGGATCGTAAGTCCAAAAAATATCAACAGTAGTGGCTCATTTATGTGCCATTTCATGAAGCCCTTATAACTTTCTGGCAATGATAAATGTGGTTTTGTTTTTGAGTACTTATGATAGCCAAGACTCATTTCCTACGCAACTTGTGAATGCAGGATGGCTCGCCTAATGAAAGGAAAATAGTGAAACTATGTGAGTATGCAGCGAAAAACCCTTTCAGAATCCCCAAGGTACTGACTTTCTCATGCTCTGCCCATAAATTTTAACATTAAGTATAGTGTGGAATAAAAATGATGCTTAACATATGTAAAATTTGCATCCTTTAAACATTTTGTGGCCTTCCTTGATCAGATTGCAAAGTATCTTGAAGAAAGATGCTGCAAAGAACTGCGAAGTGAGCACATCAAGTTTGTCAACGTTATTGCCGAGGTTTATAATAAGTTGCTTTGCATGTGCAAAGAACAAATGTAAGTTATTATTATTCATATTTTAACTACCTTGGTTAACTATACAAGTCCCATTATTATTCCCTTGTATTACTTGCCTGAATGTTGATAGCTGAAGCCTTAAAGTTTGCCCCCCCCCCCCCCCCCCCCCCCCCACAAAATAAAGGAAAAGAAACAACCTTACTTTGTTTTTGCCATGACTTCCCACAATTATTCTTTACTTTCTTGAGGCGCTACTTCAATTAAAGTTAAGAAACTCACCTTCAGAATGAGTAATAACCTCAATTATGTACAGATAGAGTGTGCCCCAATCTCTAGTTTGATTCTAGTCTCATTAATTGAACTCCCCAACCCTCAAGCTGAAGAATGTGATTAAGTCACAGATTCATAGATGCTTAACATCTAACTAGTCCCATATTATACCAAGCTTTGATAGGCTAACTTGTAGCTTACACCCGTATTATAGTTGATACACTTAGACTGGTACCGTCATGTAATACTTTAGCTTCTCATGGTTTGGTATAGCCTGTGCGAGGTAACTCAGAGATCATTATATTTTGTAAAACAAAGTCAGGCTGGGTAAACCTCCATTTTATCTTCTAGAGATGTAATATACTACCAATTGTTTGAATCTGCAGGGCTTGTTTTGCTACTAACCTTTTAAACATGGTTGTTGAACTGCTGGATGACTCTAAGAGAGATGCTATGAGGATTATTGGTTGCCAGACCCTGACCAGGTTTATTTACAGTCAGGTGATTGATGATATCTGAATGCAGCTAGTTATTATGCCAATTTCTCTTTCAGTCTTTCAAATTTGAATACAACAAACAAGAAAAGAAAAAAAAAAAGTCTTTCAATTTAAAAATTGTTTCACGATTTAATTCATCACCTTAAGAGCTTCTATTGGTTCCAGTTGAGGTACTCTGTGCTCAATAGTCAATCCTGAACATTAGAACTTTACGAAAGATCAGCTGATGCTGCTTTTGTTGTCATCCACTCATCTCTATGCATTTGGATTCAAATTCCTAGTCAGATATACATGAAAACTATCAGTAATTCAAAAAATTTGTAGTTATCATGAGGATTATCAAAAAATTTCTAAGGATGCAAGATATGAGAAACTGATAAAAGAAGAGTACATATTGTTTACTGACACCTTCAAGTTAAATGAGGATTCCAGAGCGATTATCCTCATAGATTTTAATAGTTTGAGGCGTTGGCGTGTTATAATGGTTGTTTATTCTTTCTTGAAGTTTCAACTTCAAAGAAAGTATTTTGACAGCATACATTGTTGTTATTTTATTCTTACTTGTATAGAGGAATGTCACACTTTAGTTTCTTACCATCTTGTACTTGTTATCTGAGATGAGCATGCTGTCCATTTTAGATCAGCTTGATTGAAGAATATTTTCCTCAGTTATCTTTTATGTAGTTTATTGCTTCAGTCATGGTAAACCTGGAGCGATCCCACAGTTACAAAAGATTGATATATATAATATAATGGTCTTTTTTGTAAAAGTACTTACTATCATTTTGGATGCAGGTAGATGGAACATACACATATAACATAGAAAGTATGGTATCCAAAGTGTGTTCATTGGCACGGGAGTGTGGTGAAGAGCATCAGAAGCGCAGTTTGAGGGCATCAAGTCTGCAATGTCTTTCTGCGATGGTACTACGAAATTACTTTTTATGGTTGGAGTTAAAGACACTGTTTTACAGTTTTAGGATGCTTTGCTTTATTATTGGCAACAGTTCTCATGCAAGTTTGCAGAATGTTTAGTTGGATTGAGCAATTGATTCCACCTTTTCAGGTTTGGTTCATGGCTGAGTTCTCTCATATATTTGTTGATTTTGATGAGGTTTGTATCTCTCTTGTGCAAGATGTTTTAGTTCCTTATTTTTAAGTCATCGCTAATATTTATGGAATGGTTATGGATTCCTCATTTTCCAAAACATGTGTAATGAGTCTATTGTGTGATTTTGTATGGAGGTTCGCTGTGATGGACAGTGATATGTTGTGTATAAGATTTTAATCTGTTTCCCACCTTGGCTGGGGTCCCAACTAGCAAAGATTATTTCTTCTCATAATGGTTTATCTTTTGTTTACGAATGATAATTACTGGCTATCATTAAAGTACTATCAACTTGTGCAGATTGTCCACGTTACTCTGGATAACTATGAGCCTGAAATGCATAATGAAGACTTTGAAAGAGGAGAAGCACACCACAATTGGGTGGATGAGGTTGTTAGATCTGAAGGAAGAGCTATTGGTAGTGAATATGGCCCCTGCCACATAATTAGACCCCGACCTGATACAAAAGATCCTTCTTTATTAACAAGGTTGGTGGTGCTAAATCAGAAAGTTTTGGCTTCTAACCAGATAATTGTGACTGCTGCCAATTCCTATCGATTTGTTTTAATCACTCTATAAGTTTTTTTTAAATCTTTCTTGGCTCAATTTTTCTACAGAGAAGAAATTGAAACACCAAAAGTGTGGGCTCGAATATGTCTTGAAAGGATGGCTGATCTGGCTAAAGAGAGCAGTACAATGCGCCGGGTGTTAGATCCTATGTTTATCCATTTTGATTACGGGAGGCACTGGGTTTCTCCACATGGATTGGCTGTGATGGTTCTATCTGATATGATCTACTTTTTGGAAAGTTCAGGTAATCTGCCTACACACTGTTTCATGAACCTTTCTGTCGTTATTTGTGTGCGCCCAGTTCAAAGATGCCTGCGTTGTGCAAATTCTCCTATGTCCTTGTCCTCATGATGGAGATCTTTCTGGTGTGATTTTTCTCATCAGTCCATAGTTGCACAAACTGATGTCACTTGTAAAGATGACGTCTTTTTGATGGTTTTCCCACTGCATTCCTGCTCACTATTATTTCATTCATAGATATTCCTTTTGCATGTAACAAAAGTTGCTGCATCTGTCTGGAAAAGAAGGTAACAACAAAAAGCTGTGTATTCAGCATATTACATAACTGGTGCGTCGAGGACTGATATCTGATGTAATATCACCATCAAATACCTTGCCATGAAATTTGATTTCCTTGTAGTGGACATTGATGGCACAAAATATTGGAATTGCCTTGATGGTATCTATAAGTCTTCTTAATGCTTCTGTTCTTCTCAGGGTATCAACAATTGATTTTAACTGGTGTAGTTCGCCATTTGGACCACAAAAATGTGGCACATGATCCTCAATTGAAGACTTGTATCATACAAACGGCTACTGCTTTGGCTCGACTCATTAGATTGGGAGCTAAGCTCTCAGATGTAGGGTTTGTCGGTGACTTGTGCAGACACTTGCGTAAAAGCCTTCAAGCATCTGTTGAATCAGTCCAAGAGCAAGAGCTAAACTTCAATCGTGCACTTCAAACGTCCATCCAAGAATGCTTCCTAGAAACTGCAAAAGGGGTAATTTATGTTACCGAAGGATTGTGTTAGGCATTTGTACTTTTTGATACTAACAGATTTGTTTTCTTAGATTGTTGATGCACGACCGCTGTTTGATATGATGGCAATGATGCTGGAGAAGTTGCCATCTCTTAAAGTGGTTGCCAGGGCTACAATGGGATCCTTGATCATTCTTGCTCATATGATATCATTAGCATCTGTCGTTTCACGATGTCAGCAGGTAAGCAATTGCCAGCTTTTGTCATCTCATGATAGGCCCTCTTCCATCCTTTGCTTGCATGTTTGCAGGAAAATAATTTTTCCTCCACTTGAGCACTAGGCTTCTCACCTTTTGTTATTTCCTAAAGCAACTTAAGAGTCGTGACTGAGGATAAAATATATAAAACCTTCGTGAATTCTTTGGATGTTAATCTTATTAAATTTTAAAGAAAAGGAAATATTTTCTGCCTTGCATGATTTCTTATCGTTTAACCAAAAGTGCTACGTGATATTGAAATGCTTGAAAATGCGGTGTTAAAGAATCAGATAGTTCTTAACAATAAAAAGTTGTATCGTGTTGGTACTTTTTGATTAAAAAAAATTCATAAAAAAATAAGAAAAGAAAAAACACTCATCGATGAATTGAACTGTGTGTCCATCTTCTATATCATTTGTTTCTGAAACAGGATGTATTTTAATATTTCATTATTTTTTAATTATTTTAGGTCTTCCCTGAGGAGCTATTTGTTCAGCTACTGAAAGTGACATTGCATCCAGATGTTGAAATTCGTATTGGCGGACACCACATCTTTTCTGTTCTCCTAATCCCAAGTTCTAACCATATTAAACATGATATAGCCAACCATACAAGGAGATGGAATGCCAATAGCACATCTACATTTGTGTCAATTACAACTCTACTTGAGAAGCTTCGAAAGGAAAAAGACGGAGTTAAATTGAAGGATGGATATGGTATTCACGATGATTTAAAGGAGGGGGGTAATGCCGATGAGGAACAGAAGCAGGGTTGGGCCCTAAAGAATTCACCAAATTTTCAAAAAATTAGTTCTATCATTGACTGCTCAGCTGTATCAGTTGGTAGCTTGAATGAGGGTGTAAGAACATTACTGATTCCGCTGAATGAGACATTCTTGTTCTTGTATTTTTTTGGCATTTCCACTAATTTCTGGCTCAATTAGATCATGCTTTTTACTTGTTGCTACAGGAACCATACATTC
The DNA here is from genome assembly GCA_029990575.1 of Petunia axillaris subsp. axillaris. Lineage (NCBI taxonomy): Eukaryota > Viridiplantae > Streptophyta > Magnoliopsida > Solanales > Solanaceae > Petunia > Petunia axillaris. The sequence goes on along the minus strand of JARKNS010000010.1, from coordinate 27,189,754 downwards.
TGAAATTAAATAAAGATCAAATCGTCCAGTTGCTTTCAGCTCTCTGGACACAAGCTAACATGCCAGATAATTTACCTGCAAATATTGAAGCTATAGCTCAGTCATTTTGCTTAGCACTTATTTCTTCACGTGTTAAGGTGAGCATTCTGATAATTTACATGCCAAGCAATCTGATTTGTTTTGGCATGTTGGTTTTGGTGGGTGCAACTTGCATTTTGTAGACCTCCAGCCCCATCCCCTCACAAAAATATAAAATAAAAAGAAAGAAAGAAAGAACCCAAAAGAGTCAAAGTGACACAGCTTCATGTAAGGTTTACGTGCTTTCTCGAAGCATCTTGTATCTAATTTTTCCTCATGATTCTCAATCTGTTATTGTTGCAGAGAACCCACAAGAATCTAATGATCCGCTTTTGTCAGCTTCCGCTCTCACTTATGAAGTTGTGTGTAGACCCTAATAATGGTATGGACCTGTATCTTCATCAAACTTACGAACTGGTATAAGTGAATTATAAATAACCATGTGAATATCATCTTTCAGGGTCGCTGCCTCCAGCATACCAGCGTTCACTTCTTGTGTTATCAGCTGCAATGTTAGCATTTACAGCGAAGATTTATCAGATAACGGACCTGAATATTTTACTTGAATCATTACGGGATTGTGGTGTGAGTACTCTTTATGATAAACTTTCTTAAGTTTTACTCCCTCCGGTCCAAAATAATTGATCACTTTCCTTTTTTATAAGTCAAACAATATAAATTTTGACCAACATTTTGAGATATATTTCTTCACCATATTAATATGACAAGAATTGCAACTTGTAGTACTTTTTGTGTAGTTTTTTAATATCTAAATTATAATTTTAAAATATTGGCTAAATCGAGTTCAATTTAACTCCGAAAATTGGTCAACTTGACTCTCGAAAAGTGAAACCATCAAAGAAAATGGACCGGAGGGAGTATTTTCAAAGTCACTGGCTCACATTTAAATTTTCTGTTACTTAGTGCAAAAGAGGGGTCTTATATTTGCTACATTAAAAGTAGAAGATATTTGTGTTGTTGAATATGATACGATTGTGACATTATGGAATAATTAGAAACTCTTTTTCTGTTGGTGAACAAGTTATGAAAAAAGATTTTCATCTTTATTAACATGTTCATTTGACCAGTTTGTTCTATCTTTAACATATTATTGTATATTAATTGCTGTTAATCCCCTTCATGTTCAGGTTGATCCTTTTCTGGGTATTAATGATGATTATCAAATTTACCTGAAGCCTCAAGCAGATGTGAGAGAATATGGTTCTGCAGCTGATAATGATGCAGCTGTATCATTGCTATCAGAATTACGGAACAAAATTCAACAGTGTCATGAGATAATAAAGGATATCTTGGTTAAAAGCTTGTCTAACATTGCAGAGGTACTAGTTGTCTTGAAATTTGATGCATACTTCTTTATTTCTTAATAAACCTCCTCTTCCCTGCTACAAAGGAAAAGGAAATTAGTTGCAAAATGGATTTCTTTTGGGTTCTGCTCCTACCTGTTCATGCTTACTTATCATTTTGAGGTGTTCCTTAGGTCGAGGCAGATGACATTATCAAGCAGCTATCAGAGGATTTCACACCTGATGATACGTTCATCTTTTGTCTACAATCGATGGTTGACATGGATCATGTCCAAATAGGAGGATCACACTGCAGAGATTCACCTTCATTTGATGGGGTATGCTCATCAAGTTTTCGCATGTGTCTTTGTGACATGAAAGGCAGTGTCTTTGATCATTATACTTGTTATTAAACAAATCGGTCCATATCATTCTCCAGTTTAATGGCAGTGTCTGCGGCCAGTTGTCCTGATTGTTAATATGTGTTCTTATTTCTCTGAATAACAATCATCTCTATTTTATTGTCGCTTATTGCTGCAGGATTTTTCTCCAAATTCATTTGTAGAGGATGACAAAGTAAGTGAACCATCACTTGCTGACATCACCAGATTCGTTCCCAGAATTCCCATGTCTCCATCCCCTTCGATGTCTCATGTTGTGAGCATTGGACAGCTTCTTGAATCGGTAATCTTCCCCAGAACCCCTATCTGTGCGCACATACATGCATCTGTCTATTGGCCTTTGTGGACCATTAAATCAAATAGCATCTCCTTGTTCCTTAAGCTGGTTTCTCTTCTCAGGCACTTGAGGTAGCTGGTCAAGTAGCTGGATCATCTGTGTCAACTTCACCACTTCCATATGATACCATCACAGGTCAATGTGAATCTCTTGGCACGGACACTAGAAAGAAACTCTCTAATTGGTTGGCTCATGAAAATCATTGCGCAAAAGCAGGTGGCATTGCATATCCAGCCTTTCCGGCAAATGGGCCATCCGCAGTCGCTAAGGTGATTTTGAGTTGACTGTCATCTAACTAGATCTTCATGTGTGTGACAGACCTCTGTATGCTTAGAAAGTTCAAGCACAAACGTGTTGCTTAAGTTCTTCTTAAGTCTCTCTAGTTATGCCCCTTGCTATGCCATGAGTATCTTATGTCTTGACTTTTTGCCTACATACTCAATAGTCATATGGTATGTTTTGACATTCGCAACTTGTGTTGCTGCAGATACTTCAAGAGGATGGACCTGCCAAGGGGCCTATGCTATCAAAGGAACCATGGTTAGGACTTAGGCTACCTCCTGCAAGCCCTTTCGATAACTTCCTAAGAGCAGCTAGAGGTTAGCTGGATGCACACAGACACAGCCGTATCCTTTTGCTGTTTAGGTGTAAATGACAGGTAGCTAGTGGTGACTTGTAGGTTTAGCTTCATCTTTTGCTCAATTCTAACCCAGGAGCTGCCATGCATGAATGTATCGAGTGCTCGGTCTTTTGTTTAATTATGTTTGTTGAATCATTGTTGTAAAATGCAGTATGATTAAAATATTCCAGGCTGTATTTCAGTTCTAACTTTAATGAATTTCCACAATTGGGCAATGACCCTGCAGCTCTTTTTATCACTTCAAATCTGTCTATTTCTGCTAGCAGTTTGAATAGTTCATTTTCCCCCTGCTGCGCTAATATATGCATTTTATGGCTTTCTGGCTGTGTTTCATTCAGCGCGTTATAAAGTAGCTATAGGGTCATTCTTACTAAGAAAACTTTAAATTCATGCTATAAATTATCTCAGATCTTCTAAGTGAATATAATCTGCCCGCCATGGTCCATGGCGTAATAATTCCTATAATTAATGAAATTAGATAAGATAGTATAATCTGCCAGCACGCCCAATGATAGTCTTTCTGATATCCTATCAATTGAGTCGGTAATTTGCAAGTTTTCGCCCAGTCGCCCTGGGGTTATTTACAAAACTATGAGACCGGGCCAATTTATTTTCATTTTCGACCCCTATAATAGTAGTTTAGCAACAATGGTTTTCGTTTGATTTAATGAATAGATTTCGGATGGAAATACCCCTATAAATCTTATAAATGAAATTTTGTATCTCCGCTCTATAAGTACAGCATAAGAGGCAAACACCTGTTGTTGACCCCTCTTGCTTAGGCAAAACTTGCCTTTAAACTCATTCCATATTCTCTCAGCTAACTTGGAGTGTTGCATAGGCTGCATTTGTCGTTGACATTCTTGTCTACTTTTCCTTGACATTTGATACGGGTCAAATCACGGAAGCAACAAGAAGTAATGTAAGCAATCAAGTAAACACGAGATCAAAAGGGAGAAGAGACTCGAACCATTAAACGGAATCACACTAGCGGTGATCCACCATGGATTCTAAGTAAGAGATACATGAAGTCAATGCTTCAACAAGAAGGACCTAATCTCTTCTAAAGTCTAATCTTCAATCTCCAAATCTAGCTTCAAAACAATCTCCCTCACTTGACAAACTCCAAAGGAAGGTCTCCAAAATAGGTCCTTCATCATTATAGTCCACACAATGAAGGTTAGGACTACTAGAAGATGGTTCGACACAACCAATATCAAGACCACTCATCTTACTTGGAGCTCTAAACAATGGGTCGTCCATAGAGTCTAACCTTTCAAACCATGGAGGTTCTATTCTATTACGAATCCTAGTCCGATACAATTCGCTACCACAAATGAGATTATCTTCACAAAATGCAAACGTAAAAGCATGCACCTCAAATTCATGGTCACCCATAAGCATGGTATCAAGACTAGGTTCTTCACTCTCACCCGAGGAGTCATTGAAAACAATTCGATCCATCTCATTCACTAGGGACTCCTCAAGGTCACTACCAACCTCATTACAACACATAGGTCCACCATTATCAAGCAATTCATCAAGGGAAAGGATAGGGTATTCATTCAACTCATCTTCCCCTATATCAAATATAGGTGGAGTGCCATAACAAGGGTCACAAATAGGGTCAACTACACATTCTTCACTAATGAGAGGTTCAATGAAAATCGAGCTCACATCAAGATGTGGCTTATCATCCCTCTCAACTAGTGGTTCATAATCACACACAAGTTGACCAACCGACTCTACACTAGTTGCAAATACATTATAGTCACATAACTCATCAACTAGTATAGAACCTTCACAAATACTAACACATGACAAGGAAGTAACATGTTCAAGGGAAGAACTTTCACATACCTTTGAGTGGCCATCTTGCTCACTCAATGCACTTGAAGTGTCTTGAATTGTTTCTTCACCTTGAAGCTCAAATTGAAGATTTTCTTCACCTTGTTCATCCTTCTTGGGATATGATTGAGGCTCCATTGGTTTGCCTCCAAGAGTATCTACATAAGAGCTAACACAAGTATAAGAAAAAGATAAAGGGTTAAGGTTAGAATAAGGGGTATCCTCACTCTCAATGATTCTTTTTCCCTCTTTCTTTTCCTTCATTTTCTTTTCAAGGTCGGGTGTAGATTCGGGTGGTGACATCCCACTCACATCACTCAACACTTCCTCTCCTTTTTCCACTCGCGGAACGTCACCGCTTACTCCCTTACTCCTCTCAATCTTTTGTCTCTCATATTCGGGTGAGTTGGGACGAGGCCCAAGAATACCCATAGCCGGAGTAGGTGGACTTTTAACATCAACCCGGAATCTAGGACTAAGAGACTCATCACTTGATGTCTCTTTCTTCTTTGTAGATGAACCACTTTATTTTGGAGCTTGTGGTTTGGGGTTCACCTTGTTGACATATATCAAATCTCTTCTTGCACTAGTCCCACCACTTCTTGTGTGTGTAGGAGTTCTTGATTGCACTCTTTGAGTCATAGGGCTTCTCCTCAATGGTGTCCCACCATTTCTCATGTTCATGGGCGTGCTTGGTTGTACTTCTTCTTTCCTAAGGAAGAGGAGTTGTAACTTCCCTTGTGCTTGAACACGGTAGCCATCCACCACTTCTTGGGCGATCTTGAAGTATCTATTGAAAAGCCAAGGCTTTCCCAATATAACATCATATCCTACTAAAGGACCTACGTTGCACTCCACTTCTTCTTCAGAATCAACATAGTAACCCGCTTCTTCATCATATGAGCCTTGGTTCCCCGAATAGTCATAGCAATACCCATCATCACCATCATAGGAACCATAGTCTCCAATCTCCGCATGAGTCATACCCTCCACAATCGTCATCCAAAGCCATAGTTGTAACCAAAGAGTTAAGGACCTCACAATTTCACTCCCTCACGTGTATCACTCAAAAGATGTCACTCAATTTTCTTTCCTCTCGTGTATACACTCAAGGTCGTTGGCTTTTGTGACCTCACTCTATTGTTCTCACCACTCAAGCCTTTTTCCACTCAAGACCTTCTTGTCTCTTAGTAATCACAATGGCAAGATCAATCAACTAATGCACCCAAGTAATGGTTCGGAATGGACTTTAAGTGACTCGATGTACGGAAGCTATTTTAATGTGCACTTGAAGCAAGCAAGTTCTACGACTTTAAGTAAAGGCTCCAAGACACACAACACCCTAAAGAATCAAAGATTAGTGTTAATAAAGTAGGACTAATACCTTAAAAATACTAACCAAGAGGTACGGAAACAAACGGAAAACAAAAACACACGAAACAAAGCCAAACGGAGTCACCCCAGGAGTGGGCGGTCCGCCTACTAATGTTCAGAGAGTTTATTAGGCGCCCCGCCTACTGGGGTTTTCAGCACAGTCCGAAAACGGGTTTTTGGCCCTTTTGCACCCAAATTTCGATGTTCCAAGGTGTTTTTTCCCAATCCGAAGGTACCCAATGGTGTTTTCAACTACCACAATCAATCCCCAATGATTTATAACATCACCCAATCCATAACAAATCCGAATCAAGAAATTTTCAATCAAGTTCTAGGGTTTTTCAATTTTGGAATTTTTGAATTTTCAACTTTTGATTCTTAACACCAAATCATGTAACAAGGGTACCAAATCAACGGATAAACATCATAGATCGATCTCCGATATCAAAAATCAATGGGTAATCGAATCCAATCGACAACGTGAATTTTTTTTTATTTTTCACTTTTTTTTATTTTTATTTTTCTTCTTTTCTTCAAGAACAAGAACAATAATAACAATAAACTAAACTAAAGATAGGATGAACAAGGATCGAGGGTTTGTAGGAACAACACCCGATCCGTGCTCTGATACCAAGATGATGCGGGTCAAATCACGGAAGCAAAAACAAGGTAACGGAAGCAATAAAGTAAACACGAGATCAAAGAAATAAGGGATGGGGAAGAACAGAAATAGAAGAAAGAATGAATCAAACTAAACAAATTAGATTGATTCAATGGAGAAGAGACTCGAACCACTAAACGGGGTCACACTAGCGGTGATCCACCATGGATTCCAAGTAAGAGATACATGAAGTCAAGCTTCAACAAGAATGGCCAAGCCTATTCTATCTTCTCAATTCTATCTTCAAAACTAGCTAATGAAATAAAATGACTAAGTGTGGTATTTATAGGTTCACCACACTCCTAATGTAATGTCTAAAAAGCCCTCAAATGATATAAAAATAATACAAGCCTCGTAGGGCCAAAATAGGGATTACATGTCAAAATCCCGTCCAAAACAAGGCAAAACAGGCGCCCCAAACAACATAGTAGGCGCCTCACCCTGCAGAGTAGGCGCCCAGAGTAGGTGCCCCACCCTCCAAAGTAGGCGGTCCGCCCCTTTTATGGGCGGCCCAAAGTCCAGAGAGTGGTGCAGTCACTAGGCGGTCCGCCTAGTCCAGTGGGCGGTCCGCCCCCTTCTTGGGAGGTTTGGAAACGGCTCAAAATGGACTCTAAGTGTTCCTCCTTGGTCCGTAACCTGTCCTCCTTCGTTGGCGCTCAAGTCCATGACTCCAAATCACTCTCGGACCCTCCTCCGGTGCCGTTGTCTTAGATCCTTTGTACTCTCATGCTTGGCTCTTGATGGTTGGCGCTTTGGCTACAATTTGCCCTGCATCATCATTTTTCCACGCTCTCTCAGATAACTTGAAGTGTTGCATACAGATGAAGTGAGGACATTGTGCTAAAACCATCGTAGATACGGACATATTAAGTCAATTAATAGAACTAATCCTTTTTTCTTCTTTGTCAATGAAAACAAGTGAAGGAAAACAATGTTATATAAATCCTCATTAGTAGTTTAAACAAAAATTAGCCTATATACCTGTTTAAAAACATATAGATAAGTTTGACTAGCTATATGTTTAAAGATCTAAAAAAACAATTAATTTTTTCAAAAAACAATTTGGTAGGGAGGCGCACGATTACATGGGTTGATGCTAAGTTACGCAGGGGTGCGCCAGAGCCGCAACATCCAAGCTCGTCGTTCTCGTTAATTGCTTACTCCAACACAACACTCCATTCCATATCCCCTTTTTGTTTCAAAAACCCCTATCTTTCTCTTATTACTCAAAAAAAAAATCTAACACTCTTTCTTCTATTTTCTTTCACTAAAATGGCACATTCTTGCATAGCCACAACTTCTTCCATATCTAAACTTAACTACCCACTTTTGTCATCTGATTCTCAACCCCACCACCCCATATCCCTCCCTTTTAAACCTCTTCCTTTCAGGTACTGACTTGGATTTTTACTTTTTTACTTGAATTTATTAACTAATGGTATTTTTTTCCTTTAAGTTTTGATTTTTTTGGTTAATTCTCCAGGAAATTAAAGACTGTTGGGAAAGTGAAGAATAGGGGAAGTACCACTGTGAAGGCTGTGTACTCTGGAGCTGATTGGGATTCTGCTAAGCCTTCGCGTAATGGAATTTGGTCTATTAGGTATTTTATCATTCTTTTATCCAAACCCAAGAAAAAAAAATTGAATCTTTTAAGGTTCTTGTTGGGATTTCTAGAAAAATTTGCAAAGGTTGTCCTTTTCTTTTCGTTCTTGTTGTTAGGATTTGTTGTAGTTGATTATAGGATAATGAGGAGTAGGAAAGGGAGGTCTTGAGTTTATGCCCACTTTTGGCTAAACCAAGGTTTAGATAATGTATAGTAATATGAGTATTCCTGCTTATTTACTTTATACAGAGTAGTTTAAGCTTTATACTCGGTGTTTGACTAGACACGGAGTTTCTGGTGTTAGCTGATTTGAATATTACTATAGTAAGTTATTAGAAGGAAATAACAAAAGTCAAGCATCACACGAAAGTTCAAAAATTGAATAGTGAAATTAATTTGAATTTTTGAGTGTTGTTTACGGAGTAGTATTGTTAGTGGAATGGTGTCAATTATTTTGCAATGTCCCAAAACAGATAGAGTAAGAACTACTTCTATTTGTCCTTGTTTTCCTTTTGCTTCTTCAATTGAGAATAATCTTGTAAATTCTCAGGAAAAATAGATTGAAGGGTGCTGTTGTAGGTCGCTTTAGCGGGATATATAAGTGAAAAAATCCAGTTTTGTGGTCCTGTAGAGCTCATAAGTTTAAGAACTCTTTGTAAATGACTTCATTGTTTTGTCATCTTATGTGTCACAGAGATCAGTCATGTAATAAACTTTTTGTTTGTTATTTGGGTTGTGCAGAGATGACTTGCAAGTTCCATCATCACCTTATTTTCCTGCTTATGCACAAGGTCAAGGACCACCTCCAATGGTACAAGAGCGATTTCAGAGTGTTATCAGCCAGCTCTTCCAATATGTAAGGGTTTGATGTTCTTTATGGTAGATATAACATTGACTGCAAAGTTTAATATATTTGCTACAACTTTAACTAATCATTTTTTATGATTTCTTAGAGGATCATACGGTGTGGTGGAGCAGTTGATGATGATATGGCTAATATCATAGTTGCACAGCTTCTTTATCTTGATGCTGTAGATCCCACAAAGGTTGATTTTAGATTCTATAATCTTTGTTTACTTTGTATGGTCATGGTTGAAATGTTAGATGTTTTAATTCAAAGAAGATCTCGATTAGGTATTCCTTCTGTCGTAGATATCATTTTTTTTATTTGTCTCTTTAATTCATTGAATTTGTTCACCTAAATACGATCTGTTTTCTTCATTGCTTGAGCAACTTTTGAATTTTTTGTTCTTTTCATGATGGAATGTTCTGCATGTCACTGAAGTGACATGCCAGCATAACTTCTTTGCTTGAGCTAGCTTATTGAGGCTCCAATGGCCATTTGTGCATGGACCTGATGAGTGACCAAAGTTCAGGCTTAAGAGAGACGTGTGAAAATTCTACCTTCCGCTTTCTTTCTGTTATAGACTGCTGTAGTCGACAACAGACAACTTTTATACCACAGCTATGTGAGGCGCGCCCTTGATCAACTTCATCTTAAATGGATAATATGCTGCTTTGTATTGAACCGAACAAATAAACTGATGTTGTGATTTCTATTATGCATATCAGCTTCTGATCGTCCTATGCTTGTGTGACTTGTGTATGAACTTCCCTTTTTCTGGGAAGCTTTTGATTCTTCCTATGTTGTTTTCCTATGACAGACAGCTATTTAATTTTTTTAAATATAACTGATTACCTCCTTAATTCACTACACAGGACATTGTCATGTACGTCAATTCACCAGGAGGGTCAGTTACTGCAGGTACAACCAAGTGTTTCTGGTCAAACTCATTTTTTCCTTTGCAGACGTGCCATAGTTATTTCATTTTTTATTGCATAATATTGAGCTGTTATAATCAGTTTAAGCATTTACTTTAACTCATGGTTCATCAACTGCCATGCATCTATTATTATCTCAGGAATGGCCATATTTGATACCATGCGTCATATTCGGCCCGATGTCTCCACTGTCTGTGTTGGACTCGCTGCGAGGTACTGATCCGGACATCTGGTTACTTATGTACCTTTATGTTTCTCTTAGAAGATGATCTTACTGTATATTGTTGCTTAAGATGTATATTTTGTAGAAAGCATCTTTAGATATGTCATAATTGGAGAACATAAGCACCTTCAGATAAGTCATACTCCCTCCGTTCCAAAATGGTTGTCATAGTTCGGATTTCGAGAGTCAAACGAGTTTAACTTTGACCATAATATTTTTATGTCTTTTAAATATTTTGAATTATTAATTATTGTGACTTATAGTACTTTTTATGTAGTTTCTAAATATATAAACATCGTTACAAAAAACTTAAAGATTATATGTTTAAATTCACGGTCAAAATGAACTCGTTTGGCTCTCGAAATCTGAACTATGACAACCATTTTGGAACGGAGGGAATAATAGGAGAAGATAGCTTTGCAATATAGTTTTTTTTATTTTTTTATCTATAATTAGTAACTGTCTAATCTGTCCGACTCCAACTTGTTTGGGATTGAGGCCTAGTAGTGGTAGTAGTAGTAGTTGTTGGAGTAACTTTCCAATCTTCATGTTATTGTCATTTTAGACAGCCTCGTTATTTTTGTACTTCGCACTTCTCTATTCAATGCCAAAGTTTGCCACTAATAGCTTCTTTTTCCAGAATTTAGGGGAACTGTTCTGAAAAATTCCTACCCTTCTTCCTCTTCCTGTCAGTCCTTCATTCTCTCTTACCTCGCTCTTAGACCTGCTTAAACCCTCTTCCCATACTGTGCCAGTCCACTTGATCCCAAATTAGTGAGAACTTCCTTGTATGGAAAAGTATCCAATGTCGAACACATCACTCTAATTTTACTATTTTTGGTCAATGGATGAGCTATTTGACGCTATCTCCACGCTGATAACATTGCCTTTACAATTGCGCACCTTTCATGCGGTTCTTTCTTTAACTTCAAACTGACTGGATGGGTGCCCGGGAGCAATCTGTGAGTCTACTCATAAAGTCCAATGGGACTTATTATGTTCTTGGAGAAGGGGAAAACTAGAAAAAATATAGGCTTTAAACTACAAATGTTATTGTATAATTTGAGGGTTCAATCCTTTTGTTTTTTTCATAAATTGTGCATGTTTGAATAATTCATGTCTTGTTGAAGTCCAAAACCTGGCTAAGGGTAGCTACTGAGCCTATTTGGTTTATCCATCGAAGCAAAATCCCATATATGTTGTGCCAAGCCACTCTTAATCCTGTATTCGTGCGTGCTTCTGTCTTGAGTAGATGTTAACCATAGCTTTTCAGCTGAAATGGAGAAACATGAGTGTGAATTAATGCAACTCTTTTGTTGGAAAAAATGCTCCTTTGTGGAGAAGATGTAAGAGGTAGTTTATTTTATAACACACTTGGACTTGATCTTCTGGAGATAGGACTTGATCTTTTGTTGGAAACAAAGGCTCCTTTGTGGAGAAGATGTAAGAGGTAGTTTATCTTAAAGGGTTAGTCTTCAAACTTTCCTTTTTGTTAGCCTTGTAAACTTGTGCAGTTGCGCTATCAAACTTTTTTAAAAAACTAATTTGTGCTGCAAAACAATTAAATGAGTGAGAAATTTAAGATTTGTGAGCTTTGAAAACAAGGAATGTCCTGTCCAGAAGATCAAGTCCAAGTGTGTGATGCTTTTATTTTATACATTTGGTGCAAGAAAAGTTATGTAGAAGAAGGTGATGCACTTTCTTTGTATTTCTGATTTTGCTCATGGAGCTTGTCTATCTGGTAGCCAACATTGCCTTAATGGTGATGAATATACTGTTAGCCTTTTAGAAAGATCAAAGATTTGTGAGCTTGTTATGTGGTTGAACTTTTTAAGGTATAATTACTCCAGCTTGAGCACATTGCACCTTAAATGGAAATAGCTTTAACTCAACTAGCTAATATTAAACTCAAGGTAAGAGGAACTTCCAGAGAAAGGGAAGCAATAATATGCTCTAATTTGTATATATACTGAATCTAGTGCTCAATTTTGACTAGGAAAATAAAATGTACCTCAGTAACCTTGACCAATAGATTGCATTAAATGCAATCTGCATTAGGGCATTCAGAGGCTGGAGAAGCATATACATGAAGCCATGGCATTTTCGCGTTAATGGAGCAAAACTTTGGCTTGAACTTCTTGTGATATGAAAGAACCAAGAGTTGTGCACTGTGCAAAAGTGTTCTACTTGATAGTATTTGATCCATTGTGTGTCCATCAGATCTATTTGCATTCGAGGGTAGGCTTGTAGATGTTTCACGAGCCAACTTTATTTCGAAATGTTTGTGTCAAATGAGACTTTGGATTCAGTTACAGATGGAATTTACAGAATCTTTTTTGCTGTTAGCACCGTAGGTGATTGGCTTAACTAATCCTTATGTTGTGGTGCATTGCAGTATGGGTGCTTTTCTTCTTAGTGCTGGCACCAAAGGTAAATGGAATATCTGATACATGGAATAAAGCAACCATTCTTTATGCTATACTTCTAAATTTCGTCATAACTTATGATGTTATTATCACCTTGAAGGAAAGAGATATAGCTTACCAAATTCAAGGATAATGATTCACCAGCCTCTTGGTGGTGCTCAGGGTGGCCAAACTGATATAGATATACAGGTAATCACTCCCTCTATCTTATGCCACAATTTATATTTCAGAAATTGCGGTTATGCCTCAGTTTCTATTTCAAAATTTTACATCTAGGATTCAGTATTCGGATATATTGGTTTATATAGTACAGGATCTGATTTCAACTTTCCAAGCTCTTCGTCCCAACACCCCCCCCCCCCCCCCCCCCCCCCCCCCCCCAAAAAAAAAAAAAATCTTCACAATGTGCTGATAAATAGAAGTGCATTTAATTTATGAATCATGCACTTACAATATAAAGTAGATGGAAAATTTCTAATCCTTTGTTATTTAAAGGATGCATTACAAGTAGTGCTTCATAGGTGTAGGACATTATCCAATTTTAAACTTCCCTCGCTAGAACCTTCTATTGTGGAATATGCTCACCAAGGAAAGCACCTTTTGAGTACTTACCAAAAGACAGAAGAAAGGAAACTTGCCTTTGAAAAATGCACTTATAATGGAAAATTAGAAGGAAAAGTCTGGTTCTGTGTCCATTCAGACTTCAGAGAATGCATTACAAGTGCTACTTATGACAATCTTCCAATGCTGGTTAATAACGGAATAATATTTAAACACCCAAAAACTTCTATACAGTAAGTTTTTATCTAGAAATAGCTGTGGAAATTCCTTCATCTCATCATGCTAAGACACTGAACCACTCATTAAAACATGGATTTTATTGGATTATAATTCTAGTATGTGTAGATTGGCAATGATGAGATCCTTAGGTCGTGATCAATTCTGACATGAATTTTCAGGCTAATGAGATGTTGCATCACAAAGCAAATTTGAATGGGTACCTTGCCTACCACACTGGTCAAAGCCTTGAGAAGATTAATCAGGACACCGATCGTGATTTTTTCATGAGTGCAAAGGAAGCTAAAGATTATGGGCTAATCGATGGTGTCATCTTGAACCCCATGAAAGCCCTTCAACCACTAGCAGCAGCTGCTGAACAATCATAGTTAAATTGCATAAGGAGGTCCATTTTCGCCCGTCAGTTCACTCTTCGCACCTGGATGGTGTTATTGATAGTCATCACTATAGATTGTAGCTTGATTACTGGGTTTTGGGTATTATTATCCCTGATGCCTGCAGCAATTGTACACGAATTTTCACAAGTTCATCAGAGTAAAAGTTGGGAGTAGAGTAAACTGCATGCGACTGTCCCATTAACATTTTCCGCGTTGATGTTTGTAATAGAAATTAATTTTGTACTTCCGTTCTTCCTCTATTAACATTAAAATGCTTTGCATGTGAAAGAATGTTCCTTTTTCTCTCTGTTCCATGCCCTGCTTCTTGAAGCCCAGAAAATAAATGTTTTGTATCAAGTGCAATCCCTATGGAGAAGCTATTTCACTCTTCAACCCAAAGGGGCCATTGGTGAACAGTATGGGAGGGGGGGTCCAAGATAGTCCCTCTCCAAAATGGCTATCGCGCGGTAGCTAATTTGTAAGGCAGAATTTCACTAATAGGGTACTTGGGCGCCATCGTATAAATTCACTAATAGGATTCTGAAGCCGGATTTGGGCAGGTCACTGGTTCCTTTAATATTGGGCAAAACTTGCTTTACCGCAAATTCTGTGTAAACCATTAGGATTGTGGCCAAATCTTGACAGGTCGCCAAAGATCATTTCACAACCCTGATCTGTCAAGGATATTTCAGGAACCCCATTAATTTTGAGAAACATCATTTTTAGCTAAAATCTGATTGATAATTATTCTATATAAGACTACGAACTAAATAAGAAACAAAAAATATAACGTTAGTACGAAAATGATTCCGATCCCACAAGTTGCTTGTGTCTCCTTAAGGAATCTAATCCTCTCACTGTTGTCCAAGGTTCACGGATTAATACCTCTCAGGATAGAACGGAATCGTCCAACTCTGCGGTAGCGGCACTTCAAACAACAGAGTTATCAGCGAACTCAAATGAACGGTGCAAATCACACGACTCTAACTTTTTTGTTTTGTAAAACAATGCAGCAAGAAGGGAGAGAATTTCAGAATTTTTATCCAAAAATGTGTCTAAATTTGATGAAAATACTATGTACTTATAGCCAACACATGAGAAAAATTAAGAGGTGGGAATCTTTTTGAATGAAAAGGTGCAAAAGACACTATTTCCCATTCACACCTCTACAAAAATCCCAACAGTGTTTTAGTGTATACAATATATTTTAGTGGTTATGGAATTGCATTAACCTTGAGTCCAAGATATTAAAACAAAAACATTTTTATGGAGGTCCGACAGAAGTTAAGGAAAAAATCACCATGAAAATGCATGAAAGTGAAATATGAGAACAACAGAGATCCATAAATTGCGGAATGGTCCTAGTACTTTTGGACTTATTAGTGTGAAGGGTTAAAAACTAACTTCCCATGTCTGTACTCTTTGAAGCAAATCGGGTTCTCTTCATTAACAAAGCCAATTCCCAATTCATACTTAACTTTCTATTTTCAAACTCGTGGGCTTTGATTTTGGCCGTGTCTAGGTCCTTCTTTCTCTTTTTATCCAAACATCATATACACCTAGTCTGTTTACATTTTGCCTTTTTTCTCTTGTCCGTAAGTTTTCTTGGCATCCACCCTTTAAATGATTGAATTATTAATTCGTGTTCAAAATTTATATGCCCGATGAGTGATTAAATGTGTTCTCAGAAATCACATACTTACTTTTACATTTTTTAACTAGGGCCATTGAAAGATGAAATACAAATGATAATATATCTTTCTTAGTAACAAAATTACTCGGTAAAAATGTTGGTTTCAAATTACGGTAAGTTAAGGATCATTGATTGGAAGTAAAATTGATGAATCACGTTTATATCACTGTATTGGGTTAAATCCGTCGTCACCAAAGTTGGTGACTAAGCATCCACGTAGGACGACGTATAGACGACACGTGACTATGAATGGGCATAAAGGCAACGGATAGAATCGAAGATGGACAATTATAACGGACAGATGAACAGTCACCACGGCCAGAATAGTCGCAACTCGTCATCAAGCCAATTCAAAATAAAAGTCTTATCCTTCAGCAACGTAACTGCTCGATTAAGGAGTTACAACTGCTCGTGAACGGACGCTTAGTTATCTATATATTGTAATTTAAGTCACAAGCATTGTATCTAATTCTTCTCTGAACATACATCTGTATTCCAACTATTAATTAATACCCGATTCTTTACCTTTTGTCAATACTTACTACTACTACTCATAATCAAGTGATCTCATTTATTGTTCCGCTGCTTAAATATCATAAAGAGTACGAGGAAGGAAGTTTGATCAAGTCTATACGGCCTGAACACGGTTCCTTTTATTTAAATCTTCATTTATTACCTCGCATTAATTGTGTCTTTATTTCTTTACATTTACTATAATCATTTATATCTTTTCACATTAGGCATTTAATCTTGATTATTGATCGTGACTCCGCTTTATAAATTTAATTGTGACTTAACCTAATAAACGAAATTACGGTTAAACAATTTGGCGACCACAGTGGGAGCCGGTCAATAACTTCCGTAGGTTAATTGCTTATCGTATTTTATTCTTTATTCGCTTTCTTCTTGCTCGTTGGCTCTCCTCGTTTTCTTTTTGTCAAAATGGCAGATAACAACTCACACAACAGCGCTCCCATCGACGGGCAACAAGACCTTAACGCTGCGGAGCAAATAAACTTGAATCTGGCCGGGGAAAAGCAGCAAGATGTTATTCCTGCAGACGACGACGTAATCCCCATTGCAGAGGACGAGAACGTGCTCCCAGCAGAACAGGAAAACGAGCACAGCCAGCAGGGTAGCAGAAATAGCCGCCCTCCTGGCCGAGGAAACTTCGATCAAGGGCCTAGAGGACCTAGAAGACCCAATGGTCCTGGAAATTCGAGGAATTCTCAAGACGCTGTCCTTGAATTCATACGGCAACAGGCTGAAGTCAATAGGCAAATACGGGAAGCTATCGACGGCCTACGAGGACAAACCCTGCCAAACGCAGGAAATCCACCCATTGGACGTCCGAGGGATGCTTCACCATCCCATGCCTCGAGACGCGCTGAAAATCAGAATGCAGGATCAGCAGTGCCAATGGAAATGAGCGAGGTCATGGAAGCCCTCACCAGGCAGTTCAAAGAGAGCCAGGAGGCCCTACAGCGCTCTCTTCATGAGAGGATTGATCAGATCCCTGGCGCACCACCCACTTTGAAGAAAGTTGACGTTCAACGGTATACTCAAAGGCCTTGGAAGAAAGAAGCAGCACCAAAGGCAATACCCAAAACATTCAAAATGCCAAACATACCAAGATACCGGGGAACAACTGACCCCAACGACCACTTGATGATGTTTAGCAATTTCATAAAGGCAAGCGATCTCACCGACGAGGAGATCGAGTCAGTACAATTGAAGAAGTTCGTAGAAACCTTGGCAGATGGTGCTCTACGATGGTATTCAATGCTGCCACCAAATTCAATAGGATCTTTTGCCGAGATGGTGGAGTTATTTGTCAAAGCACACACAGGCGCTCAGAAAACAGAAACAAGAGTTGAAGACATCTTTGAAATCAAACAACTGCCCGGGGAGTCTCTCCGGAAGTATGTGGATCGCTTTCAGCGTGAACGTATGTTGCTACCCAAAGTTCCAGATCGATGGGCGGCTATTGCATTCACTAACAGCTTGGACGTCAAAAGTTCTGAAGCGACCAGACGATTGTATGAATCCCTGCGAGAATATCCTGCAGCAAACTGGTCAGATGTCTACAATCGTTATAATTCAAAGGTACGTATAGACGAAGATAAACTGATTGGCACAGGTGCCCGGGGACGGAGCCAAACTCGCACCAATGGCGCTGGGGGAAAGATCGAGACAGATAAACCAGACGCACGGCACGAGCCATATCCCAATCGGTCGCGTAACAACTCAAATGGACGCGGTCGTAACAACAAAGGCCTTGCAAGGGGCAATGATTCCGCTTCAACTTCTAGTGGACTTCCAACCCTGCCCGTTTTCAATATCGGAGCAGTTGAACTTGTAGCAGTGCTTGAGGGGATGAGCGAAAAGGCCTAAGGATATGAAGGGTGACCCCAGCAAGCGCAACAAAAACTTGTGGTGCGAATTCCATCGCGATCACGGCCACACAACGGATGACTGCAAGGCTCTAAGGTATGAGGTCGCTAACTTATTGAAACAGGGCTATCTCAAGGAGTACTTGACAGAAAAAGGAAAACAAACTCACGCAAAGGCCCAGCAAAATAAATCAGAACCTCCCCGAGCATCATCTCCAAAAATGACAGTCAACGTCATCTCTGGTGGTATTGAGGTTGATGCAGTCACATACACAGCAAAGAAATACGCCAAAGTATCTATTACGAAGACTAAACGACCACGACTCGAGGATACAATAACTTTTGAAGAAACAGATACAGATGGCTTGCAATTTCCTCATGTGGACGCTTTAGTGATAACATTACGAGTAGAAGAGTTTGATGTCAAAAGAGTACTCGTTAATCCAGGCAGTTCAGCGAACATCATATTATCTCGGGTCGTGCAGGAGTTGAAACTATACAATGAGATTATACCAATTTCTCGTGTTCTCTCAGGATTTAACAATTCCAGCGAGAAGACGTTAGGAGAAATTACTTTGACGACCCTGGTTGAAGGCGTTATGAGACGAACGACGTTTCATGTCGTTGATGGGGATATGGCTTACAACATAATCCTTGGGAGGCCATGGATACACGATATGCAAGCAGTCCCGTCAACATATCATCAAGTAATGAAATTCCTTTCAGAGTGGGGAATACGGGAAGTTCGGGGAGAGCAGCGTTGCGCTAGAGATTGCTACTCAGTTGCAGTCAAGCTCCCCGAGGAGGCAAAATAGCAATTAAAGAACCCGGGATCAGAGTCAAACAATGAAGCATCAGACTACCAAGTCCCGGAATTCATATCCAAGTTGGATGCACGGGAAGAGTACGCGCCAACTATTGAAGCTTTAGAACCAGAAGGACTTTTCGATAACATGCCTGAAAGAAAAGTATATTTGGGGGCAGAGTTAAACAAAGACTTACGCAAAGATATCTTGCACTTCCTCAAGGAGCAACACACCACCTTTGCGTGGTCACATGCAGATATGATTGGAATCTCCCCAGAGATTATTTCTCATAAGTTGAACGTGGATCCATACCATCGCCCGGTAAAGCAAAAGAAACGCCAACAAGGAGCATTCAGGAACCAGATCATAAATGACGAAGTTGACCGCTTGCTCAAGATTGGCTCCGTCCGTGAAGTCAAGTATCCAGATTGGCTGGCCAATGTGGTCGTAGTGGCAAAGAAAAATGGCAAGTGGAGGGTCTGCGTCGACTTCACTGATCTGAACAAAGCCTGCCCGAAAGATTCTTATCCACTACCTCAGATTGACCAACTAATCGATGCAACGGCCGGGCACGAAGTACTTACATTCCTTGATGCATATTCAGGCTATAACCAAATCTTAATGGATCCCGACAACCAGGAGAAAACTTCCTTCATTACTTGCCGAGGTACGTATTGCTATAAAGTAATGCCTTTTGGACTTAAAAATGCAGGTGCGACTTACCAACGATTAGTCAACCGGATGTTTCACGACCACATTGGCAAAACCATGGAGGTCTACATCGACGATATGCTGATCAAGTCCAAACGGGCAGAAGATCACTTAGCACATTTGAAGGAGGCCTTTCGAATCCTTGATCAATACAACATGAAACTCAACCCGGAGAAATGCGCATTTGGAGTAGGTTCAGGGAAATTTCTTGGTTTCATCGTTTCCCAGCGAGGGATCGAGGTAAACCCCGCCCAGATAAAAGCAATAGAAGCCATCCCCGACGTACTTCATAACAGAAAAGATGTAATGCTGCTAACCGGGAGAGTAGCAGCGCTAAGGAGATTCATTTCTCGCTCATCTGATCGATGCAAAAGCTTCTTCGACGTGCTGAAACAGAACAAGGAGTTCGATTGGACCCCTGAATGTCAGCAAGCACTTAAGGATTTGAAGCGATACCTGTCAAACCTGTCAAACCCGCCTTTACTTTCAACGCCCCAACCAGGTGAACAACTATTACTTTACCTGGCCGTGTCTGAGTCTGCGGTAAGTGCAGTTCTGGTTCGAGAAGACAAAGGTAAGCAACTTCCAATTTATTACATTAGCAAATCCTTATTAGATGCTGAAACTCGCTATCAACCTTTGGAGAAATTAGCACTAGCCTTGGTAATCGCTGCCCGTAAATTAAGACCTTATTTTCAAAGTCACTCAATAGCTGTAGTTACTACCTTCCCCTTACGCAATATCTTGCACAAACCTGAATTCTCGGGCAGGTTAGTAAAATGGGCAGTAGAATTAAGTGAGTTTGATATATCTTATCAACCCCGGGTAGCCATAAAATCTCAGGCTCTAGCAGATTTTAGTTCTACTATGTACCCTGATGCTCAACGTGAGGCGGTTCTGTTCGCCGGATCGGAGTCGGGGACATGGACCTTACACACTGACGGGTCCTCCAGTGTAAAAGGATCAGGATTAGGTTTAGTTCTTACCACTCCCTCGGGGGAGACCATTAGACAGGCCATAAAATGTCCCTTTATTACAAATAATGAGGCCGAGTTTGAGGCCGTAATTGCAGGATTAAAATTGGCTCGAGATTATGGAGCAGACAGAATTCACCTTAAGAGTGACTCTGCCCTGGTTATCAATCAAATAACTGGTAGCTTCGTAGCAAGGGAGTCTCGTATGCAGAGGTATCTTGCCCGAGTCACTGGTTTGCTAGCACAATTCGACAATTGGGAAGCCATACATATTCCACGAGAAGAGAATCACGAGGCCGATGCCTTGGCAAATTTGGGTTCAGTTGCAGAGATTGGAGCAACAGGTTCAGTGGCCGTGGCTCATCTTCTATGTACAACAATCGATAAAGATGCAATGGAGGTCAACACGACCAGTCTGACTTAGGATTGGAGGAATGAGATAATCAATTATATACTACATGGAACCCTACCATCAGACGTTAAGGCTGCTCGAAAACTGAGGATGAAAGCTGCCAGGTATACAATTATAGATGGTATCCTTTATCGTAAGACTTTTGCAGGCCCACTCGCCAAGTGTCTAGGTCCCAGCCAAACTGAGTATGTGATGAGGGAAGTTCACGAGGGTTGCTGTGGAAATCACTTGGGAGGAAAGGCACTTGCACGAAAGCTTATACGAGCAGGCTATTATTGGGACAAAATGGAAAAAGATACTAACGAGTTTGTCAAAAAATGTGACAAGTGCCAAAGGTTTGCACATCTCCTCCATCAACCAGCAGAACCCTTGCATTCAATCATCTCCCCGTGGCCGTTTATGAAATGGGGAATGGATATCGTTGGGCCACTACCCACTGCACCTAGAGGGGTACGTTTCTTGTTAATTATTACTGATTATTTTACAAAGTGGGTTGAAGCTGCAGCATATTCAAAGATACGTCAAACGGAAGTAATTGATTTCCTTTGGCGTTATGTCATTTGTCGCTTCGGAGCACCCAAAGAGATTGTCATGGATAATGGTCCTCAATTCGTTGGTCTGAGGGTCACAAAGTTCCTTGAGGATCTGCATATTAAAAGGATCACTTCTTCCCCATATCACCCAGTGGCAAACGGGCAGGCAGAATCGACCAACAAGATAATAGTGGATTCTCTCAAAAAACGTCTCGAGCAGGCCAAAGGGTGCTGGGTGGAAGAACTCCCCGGGGTTCTTTGGGCATATAGAACAACCACAAAAATGAGCACCGGGGAGACGCCTTATTCCTTAGTGTATGGTTCTGATGCATTGATTCCAGTCGAAATCGGCGAGCCAAGTCTACGATATGCTCATGCAACTGAAGAATCTAATTCAGTCAACCTCTCCGAGGAATTGGATTTTCTAGAGGAACGTAGAGAATTAGCACTTATACGAGTAGTAGCTCAGATAGAACAATATTATAATCGGGGACTTAGGCTGCGTAACTTTGAAGTCGGGGACTTTGTATTGCGTAAAGTCTCCCAGAATACGCAAGAAGCGAACGTCGGCAAACTTGGTCCAAACTAGGAAGGTCCCTACAAGGTGGTTGCATCCGTTGGTAAGGGTTCATATCGTTTGGCACGACCAGATGGATCGCTTCTACCTAGCAGTTGGAACGTGATTCACCTAAAGAGGTACTACTTCTAAGTAGTACGTGGGTTAGTGTTTCTGTCCATTCTCTGTTGCTTACTTGTTATTGTTTTCTTTTAAGTTATTCTGTTTTCTTATTTTTATCTAAATGGTACTAACGGTCTTCAAAAGGCCTGATCCGTTTAGCTCAACTGGTAGAGCTCGAAGTCCTCGTGCTTCGCGGCTGTGGGTTCAAGTCCCACAACGGACACACTCCTCTTTTGGTTATATGTGTTCCTTGATTCAGCGTTTCACCCATTGTCTTTTTATGTCTGAAATTACGAAATTTCAACATAAAAACAGGGGGTGGCGAGGGCCCCAGTAGGCCAAAGTCCCGGCTAATATGAGTGATCTTCGAGTAGAGCAAGGTCATGATCATTCGCCAAGTCCACGACTAAGCAGAATCAAGTAAGTTCAATAGAACTATTTTACTTGTGCTACGTTATTTTTACAGTAGGCCAAAGTCCCGGCTAATATGAGTGATCTTCGAGTAGAGCAAGGTCATGATCATTCGCCAAGTCCACGACTAAGCAGAATCAAGTAAGTTCAATAGAACTATTTTACTTGTGCTACATTATTTTTACATTTTGCGGCCAGTATTCGCCCAAATTCTATAAAGTTACGACCAAACAATCTTGTGTTTTGGTCATTGGGTTACCTATTCTTTTCAATAGAAATAACAGGGTAAAACCTCAACCTTAACAAAAAAAATTTCTGCGAAAACTTTCAATTGTCAAATATGATAAGCAAAGTTTATCGCAAGGCCATCTTATACGGCCAGATTTCAGTCAACCTAAACGGCCTGGTTTCGTCCAGCCCAGAAGGCCTGATTTCATTCATCTTAACTAAGGGCAACTTAACTTGGTTATGATCAAATTTTATTTCAAACATCTGCGCAGATTAACACCAAAAAGGGAACTCAGACACTAGGATTTGAAATATAATTCTGACTTCTGAAAACCTCATTAAACATCAAATATCAACATCATTCATATAAGCAAGACTTGAGACCAAAAATGGTCATCAAACCTCGCCAGTCAAACAAAAAAAAAACAGTCAAAATATACATTCGTTCACGAGTTAGCAATATTCAAAGTTAACAATATCCGGTAAATTTATAAGAAGGACTAGATAAGGTGTCGGTCATCATTTTGGCCAGGTTCTCGACCTGATGCACTAGCTCCATCAGTCGGATCCCCACCCAAATCTTCATCTTCATTATCCTCACTGCCTTCATCATCCTCTTCATCATCATCATCGTCGGCTCCTACTTCCATGCCCAAGGCCTGCTTGACATCGATGATAGTCGCTATGGTCTGATCGAGGACTGAGTCGACATTAACTTGGCCACGCTGCATTTGGATGAGCAACTTCTTCTTGGCTTCGAGAGCTTCCAGTTTGGAGTCGATTGTATAACGATCCCTCAAATTCGCCAATTCCATCGTCAATAGCTCTTGGATCCTCGCAGATTCCTCAGCCCGATTCTTGGCTTCTTGTAGTTCTCCTCGAGCAGCCTGAGATTCAGCTTCAGCTTTGTTCATATTTCTCAACATCAGGTCGGAAGCGTTACAGATGCCTTCCAAAGTAACTTCTTTCATGTTAAGCTCATGGGCAAGTTGAGAAATCTGGCTACCTTGTTCATCCATCCTGGCTTTCAGATCTTCAAAGGATAGTGCAAACCTTTCTTTCTCATCCAAAAGACGGTCCCTCTCCTCGAGGAGGGTGTTTATCTTGTCATTAGCCTCAGTGTTGGATTTCTCCAACCTGTCTATCTTATCCTCAAAGAAGCCACGCCTCCCTTCCAGGACCCGCTTCTCCCCGATCAGAGCTTGCTTCTCCTCTTCTAAGGCCTGCTTGTCCTGAAGAGCCTTCAAAAGATCTTTCTTTAAGCCAAGGACTTGTTCCTGATTGTTCAACCTAGAACGGAACATGATCTCGGCAGCCATCATACTTGCCTGGCAACAAGTGAAAATACGCAGGTAATCAGAACTAAGGTCTTAATAAAAATAAAGGAGTAAAGAGGGAAACTGTCACGACCCAACTTAGGGCCGCGACGGATGACCTACACTAAGTGTCGATCATCACTAATCCTACTGATAATCTGCTAACCATTATAACTGATAAACAGAATAAGCATAAACCTAGCTGATAAGGAGTATGCAATGCAAAAAGCTGACAAGGCTAACATAAGCTGACATACATAACATACTGACTGCACCCCACAGGGACATATCTACAGGCCTCTAAGAGTGATGAACTGAATATACAAAGAACGAGATAAGGCCCCGCCATACCCAAGCTGGCTGACTGTACACATACCAAAAGATAAGTAACTCCGGGAGTAAGCGGAGTGACTCCAATAGCTGATAGATGGCCTACTAACATGGTCCAAGCGTTGATCAATCTGCACCTGCGCGGCATGAAACGCAGCGCCCCAGAAAAGGGCGTGAGTACGATATGTACCAAGTATGTAAGCATGAGCATATAATATATTATAGCTGAATGAAACTGCAAGGCTGGAATATAACTATGTAAATATGAGCTGGAGCATAGCAATATAGCTGGAAATCTGAAAAACGTACTAAACATGATCGGAATATAAACTGAAGTCTAGTTGAATTTGAAACTGAAGACTGAAGACTGAGCTGAACTATACTGATACATAACTGTAATATGACTGATAGCTGGTTACTAGAAACTGGAACTGATAACTGTCAACTGATACTGACGCTAAGAACTGGTGGCTGATAACTGAGAACTGATAACTGTCAACTGATACTGACGCTAAGAACTGGTGGCTGATAACTGATAACTGATAACTGTCAACTGATACTGACGCTAAGAACTGGTGGCTGATAACTGAGAACTGATAACTGGTACCGAGCTAAAGCTGAACTATTATCTGAACTGGTACCTGTCTGGTGTTATGGGCTATATCCCCCCAAATCAGGTAACTGAACATCTGAACTAGTACCTGTCTGGCGTTATGGGTTGTATCCCCCCAAATCAGGTAACTGAAAAACTGAACTAGCCTCATGTATAATCATGCAGTGCATAATGTGGCTATATACGCATATATAACAAACATGGTGGGTGTTATGGGCTATATCCCCCCCAGCCAGTAATATCTAGTCTCTCTGGTCAGAGTGTGTGAATGACACCCGGTCACACCTAGGTGTTTCAACTCCCGCCTGAACCAGAGGGGCTGTATCCCCCAGACGGGTAGTATCACACGCGACCGGACTGTGTGTCCAATGTCCAGCCTCTATGGGGGACTCCAAATCACACATAACATGATCACAATATAAGCATAAGCATGTATGAGGCATAACACATGTGGCAACAATATATATGGACTCAAAGGAATGATAAGAAAACTCTGGATGGAATTGTAGACACAACCTGAAACTTAGAATCTGTCTAACTCTTTGATTTTTATAAAAATTTCGGCAGAGTTTCCACTGAAACTGGATGATAAGCAAAAACAGAACCAGCATTATACTATACACGGGAATGGATACCCAGATAAACTGATAACATAAACAAATTAACTGGATAACAAGATGAGACAACTGGATGACATAACTCATCCGCATATAGAATGTCTGGACAGCACCACTGTCCTGACTTTCAACCTAATTTTCAGAGTGTAGATCAAAGATATAGACTTCATGGTCTCAATGAAAGATGTAGGTATATGTCTTAGGATTCTGGGGATTCTTAAATCATCTTAATATCAATTTTGTACAAGGAGTTATGATCAATATACTAACAGCTGTCCAAAGATCAAAACAATTTTCCAGATTTTGAAACGTTTTGTCTTGTTGATTTGGACGTCTTTCACCTTGGATTTTAGTACCAAATTAAGTATATACAAGGTTTCCTTGGTACCATACAAGTTTCTCAGAATAAATACTAAGTTTAAAACTAAGAAAAGCTTCATAAGCTAAAAGATACATGCCTTGCCAAAAGGAAGGTATAGTCTTACATACCTTTGATGTTTCTAGCTTCTAAACTTCGTTTCCTTTGAATTCCACACCTTCTAAAGCTTAAACAAGCTATAAAATAGAATTTAGATACTTTACTTAGCTATGAAGTAATTCTAAAACTCAAACTATAGACGAAATTGAAGGTAGCATAATGTTACCCTAATCGCGTAGAGCATTTTGACGCAATCCGTCTTCCGTTTCGTGTCAAAATTGATGTTCTTTCTTCAAAATCATAAAAAATGGATTCAAACTGAGGAAAGCTCTGTTTATATCGTGGGTTTACTGGAAATGTCGAGAGAGAGAGAGAGAGAGAGAGAGTGATTTCTCTTTTATAATAAAAATATTTCATTTCTAGCCCTCTTTTGCGCTTATGTCCCTTTTTCTGGTCTAACTTCTGACGCTCATATCATTTTATCTATAAGTTGTATGAGCAAACCATTAAAAGTGTTGGAAACTACACTCCAAGACCTTCAATTTGGTATATGATATGTCCCCAAAAGACTTCATATAACACATGAAATTAATTGCTGAAAAAGCTCCGTTACAAGGCAATTCCTTAGTCGGTTTTTCCGCAACTTAAATCTGATTTTTCCCAAAATTTATATTCAACATATAAACATCATATATGGTCATATTATTACTTTAAACTCACTTAAATTATTCTTAACATAATATTATAATGATATACGTCAATTTAGACGTACGGGGTGTAACAGAAACATTACCCGAGCAGTATCTTCAGCGATTGCGTAAGCTAGCTGCTCATCGCTCATGCTGTGCATGTTCCACTCCTCGCGAGGACCGATCAGGTTGGACATCACTTTAACCAAGTGGCCAGGCTCCGTCAGAAAATCTGTGTCCGGGGGAATGGTGAAGTCACACTCCCTCATACACGGCCTGGGCTCCCTCGCTTGTTCAGAAGGATATTGGGGACCAAATTTGTAACGAATACCCTTAACGGAGTACGCCCCAATCCTTCCTCCTAAAGATACTCGCCTAGTAAGCTTTGTGCGAGAGATCTCGATGTCACCTGTCTCATCAGGGTCCAGAGTGTCGCACTCTTGCAGATAAACTGGTGCCATCCCATCACCAGCTAAGTTCATCATGTCCTTGTAGTGAAAGATCTGAGGTTCAGCCTCCCCCTCAGTCTTCCTCCGCTCATCAACCTTCTCATCTTTCTCCTCATCCTCCTCTCTCATCGGCTCTTTGCCAGGTCGCCTGTGGCTGACTTGTTCAGGCTCACCCTGTTGACCACCAACCCGTTCAGGCTCATCTGGCTTTGGGTCCTTGGGGAAGAAGGCAAAACCTTCATGCATTCTTTCTTCCCCTACTTCCCCAGCTCTATCTCCTTCTTCATCACCAACTCGGGGATCCTGCGTAAGAAGAAGTCTCTACATCCTTCCTCTTATCACCCCAAAGAGATGCCCTCTTCCTATGAGTCAAGCTCACATCGGAAGCCTCTGAATCTGAAATGTCAACTATCATAGGCTCAGCAGATTCAGGGGCAGCCGCCGAGTTTTTAACACTCTCTTGCCCAGCCTTGGGCGTATCAGCAGCAGCAATATTGGTTTCAACTGTTTTTTCAGAGGGCTGAGGAGTCTTACGGGCTGTCCTCGTCTTCTTCTTGGGCTTACTCTTTTCAGAGTCAGATTTCTTTCTCTTCAAATTCGCGAGGACCTCCTCACCACCCTCCCTGGCCTTGATAGCTGCAGCAGTTTGGAGAATGGCAGCTGCCTCCTCGTTGATCTCAGCCACGGGGTCAACGGTCACCTCCACAGGAGGAGGAGCAGGAAAATAACTACCACCAGCACCTAAACCTGAGAGTAAAGTCATATTAATACCATGGTGAGTTCTGCATAAACTAGCAGGAATTTGGGTAATCAGCTTACCATGGGTGCTAGGGTTCGATAAATTTTTTAAAGAAGCATAGTAAGGCCACTGCCTCTGCTCGTGAGTGAAATCTGCCAAAATAGGTTCAACCCAAGCGGACAATTCCTCCTCGGAAATCATACCATCGTAAGGAATCTTGTCAGCTAACCAATAAAGAGTAAAAATTAGAGGGTGCAAATACGTAACTCAAAGAGTATTCAATACAAAGGATCGGGGACTTACGAGTTTTGTTCCACACCTCGCGGAGATTAGTTTTGCAGCCACGTGTGAGGAATTTAGACTGCACATA
This sequence comes from Petunia axillaris subsp. axillaris, assembly GCA_029990575.1. NCBI lineage: Eukaryota > Viridiplantae > Streptophyta > Magnoliopsida > Solanales > Solanaceae > Petunia > Petunia axillaris. The sequence continues at coordinate 27,161,521 of JARKNS010000010.1, read as the reverse complement.
AACATACCTATGCATCCAACCCCTATCCCCTGTATCTTCAGATTTGCTCACTAGAGCTTTTCTTCCTCTCATACGGGCATTGATATATCCGTCTCTCGCAACCTGAAGGCTATACAAAGAGACGAAATGCTTAAATTCAAAGTCCTGCCCAGTCTCATTGGCAAACCATTGTAGCAGGGAAATAATTCTATAAATGCTCGGACACAGCTGCCCCGGGCAGATAAGATAGTATTTACAAATATCCTCTATAACAGGATGCAACGGGAGCGTACAACCTATCGTGAATGGATACGTAGATATGGCTGTCCATCCAGTTCTCGCAGAAGTAATATTCTCTGTTGGATAGGGGCAAGAAACTATAACATCATCGTCCCAGCCACAATCTGCCCTAACCCTAGGCAAAAGGTTAGGAGTAATTGAACTCTTAAACCGGCTTGAAGGCCACGACCTTATATTGCCATAGTGACTGAACGAGCTGATTGAACAATCATTTTCAAGGCTTCCCCAAAGTTTCGGAATCACATCAGCAACCGAAGTTGGGGAACTCGTGGATTGACCACCTGCTGCTGAAGAACTACTAGCCACAGCATCCATATTCAAACTTTTCTTGGCTTTTGGAGACATTTGGACTAGAAGGTTGGAAGAATTTTTTGCGTTTTAGAGATTTTTAGAAAGGTGTTTTGAAGCTTTGAAGGTTTGGATGAAATTTGGAATGAAGTAAAAAGGTTTCAAGCTGGTAGAAATCATATTTATAGGGTTCGCAAAACCCGACCCACCCCTACACGTGGCAAGCATCCGCGCAAGAGGTAAATAAATCCAGCCGTTAAAAGAATAAAAATCGAAATGGCGGTTTTTGCTTTGGGACGTGCAAGACGTGAGTAGGCACAGTTCAATCATCACTCTTGCAGTCTCGAAACACGCGACAGTCACTTTTTCAGTAAAAAGTGGAGCGAAATTGACAACTTGCACGTTTTGTCTTTAGCGGAGCACTTAATGCTTATACTGATAGAATGGCAATCAATCGAAAGCCTTTGAGAAGTTCAACGGGCAGCATCCAAATATGACTACAAGGACTCAAATGCGTTACTTGAGGAAAATTCAAAAGAGTTCTTTCCCGCTCAAAATTCGTTTTCCACTCCTCGACCAGATTCTCTGCCCGAGTAGTGCGGGGACTATCTGTATTGGGTTAAATCCGTCATCACCAAAGTTGGTGACTAAGCATCCACGTAGGACGACGTATAGACGACACGTGACTATGAATGGGCATAAAGGCAACGGATAGAATCGAAGATGGACAACTATAACAGACAGATGAACAGTCACCACGGCCAGAATAGTCGCAACTCGTCATCAAGCCAATTCAAAATAAAAGTCTTATCCTTCAGCAACGTAACTGCTCGATTAAGGAGTTACAACTGCTCGTGAGCGGACGCTTAGTTATCTATATATTGTAATTTAAGTCACAAGCATTGTATCTAATTCTTCTCTGAACATACATCTGTATTCCAACTATTAATTAATACCCGATTCTTTACCTTCTGTCAATACTTACTACTACTACTCATAATCAAGTGATCTCATTTATTGTTCCGCTGCTTAAATATCATAAAGAGTACGAGGAAGGAAGTTTGATCAAGTCTATACGGCCTGAACACGGTTCCTTTTATTTAAATCTTCATTTATTACATCGCATTAATTGTGTCTTTATTTCTTTACATTTACTATAATCATTTATATCTTTTCACATTAGGCATTTAATCTTGATTATTGATCGTGACTCCGCTTTATAAATTTAATTGTGACTTAACCTAATAAACGAAATTACGGTTAAACAATCACCTATTTCACTATATCAAAAAATTAGCAAGTGTACGTGTGTGTATATATAGGTTATGTTACTTAAACATAGTAATAAAGCATTAAATGATTTCAAATTATTCACTAAATCCTCAATTGAAGCGAACATATTACAACAAGAAAATCATGAAATTGGCTGTTAAAATAGGAAAAGCTGACTATAATGACTACGCAAATTGGCTCGCCAATTCCAACATCATTTGTTATCTTCTCTTTTGGTGCTAAACACTATTTAAGATCCTTAGACAAATTATTTACGACCATGTACTAGTAAAATAACAGCTGCGTAGCTTTTTTTTTTTTTGGTTTCTTTTTCCTTGGTTTTACGGGTCCCTTGTTTAATTAAAGCAAAACTATACTCAAAAATTTGATTTCTCTGGTACCCTCACTCTGACTAGAAAAGCACAAAAAAAGGTATACTATATATAAAGGACAGCAAATCAAACTCCAATGTTTGAGGTTTCCTTTTTTTGGTAATCCAGTTTTTAGATTGCACCTCGCCTAAAGCTAAATCAACATTAATATTATAACAAGGTGTTGGGGAACTATAATCATATTGGAAGCTAGCTACTAGGTCTATGACTATGAGGACCACTGTTTAGGATCCTAATAAGGTTTTACTACTGTTTAGAACTCTGATAATAATAGTCATGAAGACAAATAGTTTAGTGAAACGAACATGTGCTGCCTAAGAGCCCAATCATTTGTGACCAAATTAACCCATTATTTAGACTAAAAAATCATTGTTGGTAAAGTTATCAAATCATGTTCTCGGACAAAAAGGAAGGAGAATCATGACTACCTAAGGATTCTGCCTTTCTTACTCCCTTTCTTCAAATTAAAGTCAAAGATTTGCTTCAATGATATGCTTTAAACTTTAGAGATACCACAATTATATTACTCCATTAGACTGCTTTGGTCTAAATTTGCAAATCCCCCCTTTCATCTGAAACATTTGAATTTGACATAGAGCTATGACATTTTTCTTCTCACTTGAACATTGGAAGGTTATAGATAAATAATTAAATTCCATAGAAACTGCTTAAGAAACATACACAATAAATGTACTACTGCTTAAAAGATAAAAGAATCCGAGTCTAGATATTAATAGTGGCTGCAACCAAGTCGCATCCAGAATTCTAAGGTAGCGGATGTCACTTTTTATATCTATCCTTATCTACAAAGGCTAGATAGGAATGACGGATTGGGTCGGATCGAATTTTTATTGCTTTGATTAGGTTAATTAAACCATTTTTTTCACAATCGACTAAGGAGCTAGATTCAACCAGTTATTCTTTCTCACTTTGTTTTAAATTCTATATTATGAAATAGCATTGCAAAAATTTTCATTAAAAAAAAAAACCATGAAAGAGTACCCAAGTAGAAATTTTACTCAAAGTTAGGTTAATTACCGTATATTTTTCTGTTTGACTAGAATAATTCACCTTAGATAAACTTGAGCTAATTTCTTCATGTTTAATTTCAATTTTTATGGCTATCTTTTACACAACGAGAACTTTAAATTTTCAATCTATGAAAATTATAATTCAAAAAATTCATTAATTAAGCCACTATATTTTTTAAAAGACATTTAATAGAAGATATTGGTCAAGTAATTCTTCATATATATGTATGTATAATTTCTCTCTTTTTTATGATGTAAGCTATGATGGTAGAAGTATTGTAAAGAAAACTATAATAAAAAATAAAACAAAGAGAAGAAGAAAAATAAGAGAGAAAGATTAAGAAAATAAAAGGGAAACAAATAAGGAAGAAAAGAAATGCCTAGGGTGGGACGTAGGTTGTGCCTTTATAAGTATCGAAAAACATAAGAAGTTTGTGAAAAAAATACATTGTTAGCAGGATTCAAACCAGTTGGGCGAAAACGTGGGCATTTGACCACTGCACCACATAGTCTTTTTTAACAGCGGGTGCAATATTAATATTTGTAGGTATTTTCTCTAAATATACATTTATATATAAAATCTCGATCGAACCTAGCAGGTGTCGCAACATCTCTTCTGTTACATGTAGATCCGCCCTTGCTGCAACAATGTTTTTTATTGTTACTATCAATTACAAAGTTATATTTCTACCGAGTTTCAGTTTAATTTGAGAGTTTTATTGTTAAGACTCTCTATAGTGGCAGTGTTTGTTTGTAACTTTCATGACTGTTATAGTGAGGTGTTGTTATATATGTATAATGATATTTAACGTTTAGATCTCATTTAGCCGTTATAACAAAAAACTACCCAAAAAAAAAAATCTTTATGTATTTTGTTATAAACAAAAATGAAATACATGTTAAAATTTAAAATCTCGATAGATTTTCATATTTCATTAATTATACATTGAAAAGTCTAATACTCCTTTTGTTCTACAATGGATGACATATTTCGGATTTCGAGAATGAAACGAGTTTATCTTTGACCGTAATATTTTCATGTCTTTTAAATATTTTAAATTATTTATTATTGTGACTTATAGTACTTTTTATGTAGTTTCTAAATATATATATAAATATCGTTCCAAAAAACTTAAAGATTATATGTTCAAATTCACGGTTAAAATGAACTCGTTTGACTCTCGAAATCCGAAACATGTCATCCTTTTTTGGAACAGATGGAGTACATTATTAATAAATATATAACTAGTAGTATCGTACCGACAAAAAAGTAAAATCTAAGGAACATGTGCATTTAAATTTAATTTAAAATTTAAAAATATCAAGTTTGACATAAGAATTCTACAATTGTAGGTTGTTTCGTAAATTTCGGTCTCTTATTGACAATTTAACGCTTGTACTGACGAAGATTTTTGTCCAATCTTTTCAGCAAAAGGGTATTCAATAGTTTTCCCTTGAAGGATGTCTAATAACTTAACAGTTGAATCTTTTATCTCAACCCAAGTAGCAGTAGGTTGAGGCTCTTCATTAGAAGTTTTCTTATCACTTTCTGCCTCCGTTGTCTCTTGTTCGTCCACTCTGTTAACTTGTGCAATAATTTCTTCAACATTGTAAGTTTTAAGGGTTGGAAGTGTTGCGTCAAACTCCCTATAAGTGGTAACTTCCATTGCTGGATTGTGTTATGAGATGAGCTTTGGGTTATAAGGGGTCGTTTGGTAGAGAAATGAGTAATACATGGAGTAACAAATAGGAGTACATGTATTAATAATGCAGGGATTAATAATGCATGAATTATTTTTGGTCATATGTTTGGTTCATTGTATTAAAACTTGAATAAACTTTGTATAACTTAAACTTGTGTGTGATATAAAATTGTATAGAGTTTTGTTTTCAAATATACCCATGAATTCTTATCCATATATTAAAAACAAGGGATTGATGATGGTATTTTTGTCATTTCATGTATTAGTGAACATGATATTACTAAATTGGCCTATATACCACAATTGGTGTACTAAATAATACTACATGGATTAATAGTACCTAATTAAACTTGACTACCAAACAAATGATAAAACTTAATACATGGATTAAGTTAGGCAATACATCATACCAAACGACATCTAAGTGATGACACACTACCAATTCTCCTCAACAAGTTCTGAACTTTCGTTATTAACATTGGGGTTGTCATCTGTAGGTAGAGTATCGGTATTTTTCCAACAATATTAATAGAAAATGGTAGAGATCTTGACATCATTCCATACTTCTACAAGAGTGTTGATTATTTGTCGTAAGTTGAACTTGTTATCATTAGATAATGAGTGACATGGAATGTTCAACTTATTGTTTAACTTATCATTCGTAAAAAAATTCATTAATTTTTTATGGTACAAATGAAAAAAAAGTATAATATATTTATGGTACAAATAATTACCATAAATATTTTGTATATCTTTTACAAAATATTATAACACAATATTTGAGTATGGCTATTATAGAGAGGTAATTTTACAAAGAGTGTAGCACAATAAAGAACGTCAATGTTGTTATCGGTAGAATATTGTTATAGAGAGATAAAATATAATAATATGAAAAATCGGTTATGCAGAAAATTAGGCCGTTATACTGAAATATTGTTATAACGAGGTTTGACTGTATATAATTTCTCCGGATCGTAATTTATGCCTTAATTTTCTTTGGGAGTCGGTGTCATAAATCACTATCTATGAAGGAATTTGAACTAATCTTTAAGACTTGTAAAAATATTTACAGCTATCATACTCATAAAGGTCAATTACAGAATACATACATGCTTTAGCATGTCAAATTCTTACTCGAAGATAGAAAAATCACATCATGTTATGTTTCATTCCACCTGGCGTAACATGAAAGTAACTCGGGCAACAACTTAGGGTATGGTAAAATATACCAGATCCGTGCACTCTTAATTAAAAGTATCAGAGTCAAACTTGGAAAATTAAAAGATCTTGATAGATAGGAGTAATATTTTTTTTCTTTAACATTGTTACACGTCATGAAGTTGAATTAACCAATTAGTGGGTATCGAAGAACTTACTAGTATGTACTATGTAGTAAGGAGTATATGGTTATATTTTATTTTGTCAAACAATCACTACTATCACGTAATAAAAGTTGGTGGGGACACAATGCATCCTTTGAAAGGTAGGGAAAAGGAGAGGAGAGCGAAGCAAACATTAACGAGGAGGCTGAAGTATGGGGACAATAGTTCTTGGCAAACAAAGATGACAAGTGAGAAAGAGTAGCAAGTAACTTAGGTTTCTGTTGAGTGAGTAGCACTACACAGTAGCGTTTGAATGACTGAACAGAAGAATGGTAGTGTACTGAAGGAGTGATTGATGAACAATCCATCAAACAGTAGCAAAAGTGAGAGAGATCAATTTTAACACCCAATAAGGAATCGAAACATACCGTATAGTCACGTCACCACAGCAACTCCCACCTCTGACCACTCATACTTCCTTCCGTAATTCCTACTTTTATACCGCCTTATACGCAAGCCACAAGCCCAGTTTTTTTTTTTTTTTTTAAATAACAAAAAATGAAAAGAATTTTCATAGGAGTAATTGTTTTCACTTGTTTTCAGAAACTGAAATTGTGAAATGTTTTCCTTTCTCAAATTAAGAAGGTGTTTGGCCATATAAGAAGTTCCATTTTTTCAAAAAATATTCTGGCCATGAAAACTATTCAATTTTTTTTTTTTTAAAAGAAAAACTATTTTTTTCATCGACGTTTTAGTTTTTCAAGTTAAATACATATCTAAACACAACTTCAACTTTCAAATATAATTTTTCTAACTCAATTTCAAAATTACTTATATATGGCCAAACACCTACAAAGACCCTGTTTGTTTATAGTTTTTGGGATATTTTTTGAAAAGTGCTCAAAAGCTGAATTTGGGCTAGTTTTTGAAAGATTTGGAAAAATCACTAACAAAATTTTAATTTTTTTCTGAGTAAAATATATGTCCAAACACAACTTCAAGTTTCAAAAACTATTTTTCAACTCAACATCAAAAATTTCTATTTTCAAGTTTCAACCAATCTATGTCCTATATATATATATATATATATATATATATATGATTTGGATATGGAGGCATTTGGTAATATTTTTAAAAAAGAAATCAAAAAGTTGTTTGACCATGAAAACATTACATGTCATTTTTCATTTTATTTTTTCAATTTTTTCAATTAAAATGCATGTATAAATAACTTTAACTTGCGAATATGAAATTTTAACACAGCTTTAAAAACTCTTTTCCAAAATTTCATTTTTTGGCATCTGCGGTCGAATGCCTGCGAGGTGTTTCCAAAAGCTGAAGACCCCTCTCTAATTGCATTTGGGTTGACCTTTTAGGCGTTGTCTGGTACGTGAGTGAGTTATATTGAGATTAAGCTGAAGACCCCTCTCTAATTGCATTTGGGTTGACCTTTTAGGGATCGTCTGGTACGTGAGTGAGTTATATTGAGATTATAATCCCAGGATAATAATTCGGGGATTAAATAATGATGGTATTATTTAGTGTATACATTTTATTGGTAGATGTTTGGTTCAATTGTTAAACATGAGATATACCGAATATAATATAAAACACGTATTTGGTGTAAAGTAGATAAACTTGGATAAAGCTTTATTTCTAATTTTGACCTTAGCTTCGGAAAAGGGGACAAATAACTCATTTGGATGTTAATCCTGAGATTAGTAATCCCGGAATTATAATCCCACGTGGAGTATAATCCCACATTGATTATAATCCCATACTGATAATCCCGAGATAAAAAAATCCTGCCTAATACTCCCTCCGGTCCATTTTATTTGATTTTTTAGCCTATTTTTTTTGGTCCACAATATTTGATCTTTTCGGAAATCAAGATATAATTTTACAATGTCACCCCTTGCTAATAAATTATTTTAAACAAAATGATAAGTAATAATAGCTTCAATAAGAGCTAATATAGTCAATTATATTGCTAATTAATGTTAAAATGTGATTTACTTTATATGCGTGAAACATTCAAAAAATCAAGTAATATGGTCCGAAGGGAGTATAGGATAATATAATTTCGGGATTATAATTCATTATCACTCATATCTAAAAGATCGTTTGGTTGGCGGGACTAAAAACCAAAGATTTCCCGTAAATTTGGGATTGCACTTATACCGGGATTAATAGTCTCATCCCTTCTATGGGATAAAATTGTACCATGATTATGGTACAAAATCTATCACAGTTTAGCTAATCCACCAACCAAACATGGAATAACTGTAGTCTCAAATTTAATTTCGAAATTGTTAATTCAATCCCACCAACCAAACGACCGTAAGAAATGAAAAAAAAGGGCAAGAAAAAGGTTCATGAAAGTTTTGCTGACATTTTTCGGAAACATAGGTCACCAAGGCCTGTGTTGAAATAATTCTAAACGAAAAAGTACAAATTTATTTCCATAACATTTTTATAGAATACAGAATCATATGTCCAAATGAATATTTCATGAAGTCATTATCGCTTTGGGGCTTGAGGTGGTGAAATAATGAATGTCCTTTCTCTTCATATTATAAGTTTAGGTTTGAGTTTCGGAAATAAAGTCTTCGAAAGCACTCATAGTTAGTTTTTAGTTTTTACCACTTGAAATTGAATCAACTGAGCATGCCTACACATTTTGATATGGCAATATAACCAGATATAGCAAGTGGCTACAGTGCTTGGTTTAAACCTTTGGAATATGGTAGATATATGAATTTAGGTTGACAGTATGGTATGGTTGCCTTGCTAGAAATGGTTGCCATAGAGCATTACGTACAAGAAATACTGTTGAATAGCGTGCGAGAACGTGCGCTAGAAACCAAAAAGCTTAGCCCATTTCATATTTATAGAGTACTTCACACTCCCCCACCGCCCCGGTCTCTGCTTTTTCTTGCCATGTCCATCCATTCCTTTCTCTTGTCCTTTCCTAAAACCAGCCTATTCTTCCCCCAACCCAGCCCTCGGTCCCTCACCATCTTTTCTCCATTTTCTTTTTATGATGATTACATCTGATCTAGTTCGTGTACATATGTACTTGTTTAACCGTAATTTCGTTTTACTAGGTTAAGTCACAATTAAATTTATAAAGCGGGGTCACGATCAATAATCAAGATTAAATGCCTAGTGTGAGAAGACGTAAATAATTACGATAAATGTAAAGAAATAAAGGCACAATTAATGCGATATAATAAATGAAGATTCAAATGAAATGAACCGTGCTCAGGCCGTATAGACTTAATCAAACTTCCTTCCTCGTACTCTTTATGATATTTAAGTAGCGGAACAATAAATGGGATTACTTGGTTATGAGCAGTAACAGTAAAAATTGACAGAAGGTAAAGAATTGGATATTAATTGATAGTTGGAATACAGATGTATGTTCCGAGAAGCATTAGATCCAATGCTTGTGACTTAAATTACAATATATAGATAACTATGCGTTCGTTCACGAGCAGTTGTAACTCCTTAGTCGAGCAGTTACGTTGCTTATGGATAAGATTTCTATTTTGAATTGGCTTGATTGATGAGCTGCGACTATTCTGGCCGTGGTGACTGTTCATCTGTCCGTTGTAACTGTCCATCTTTGATTCTATCCATTGCCTTTATGCCCATTCACATCCATGTGTCGTCTATACGTCGTCCTATGTGGATGCTTAGTCACCAACTTTGGTGACGACAGATTTAACCCAATACAGATAGTCCCCGCACTACTCGGGCAGAGAATCTGGTCGAGGAGTGGAAAACGAGTTTCGAGCGGGAAGGAACTCTTTGGAATTTTTCTCAAGTAACACGTTTGAGTCCTTGTACTCATATTTGGATGCTGCCCGTTGAACTCCTCATAGGCTTTCGATTGATTGACATTCTATCAGTATAAGCATTAAATGCTCCGCTAAAGACGAAACGTGCAAGTTGTCAATTCCATTCCACGTTTTACTGAAAAAGTGACTGTTGCGCGTTCTGAGACTGCAGGTGTGATGATTGAACTGCGCCTACTCACGTCTTGCACGTCCCAAGGCAAAAAACCGTCACTCCGATTTTTATTTTATTATTTTCTTTAACGGCTGGATTTATTCACCTCTTGCGCGGATGTTTGCCACGTGTAAGGCGGGTCGGGTTTTACCAACTCTATAAATATGATTTCCACCATCTTGAACTCTTTTTACTGCATTCCAAATCTCATTCAAACCTTCAAAGCTTCAAAACACCCTTTTAAAACCCTTCTAAAACGCAGAAAGTTCTTCCAATTTTCTAGTTCAAATGTCTCCAAAAGCTAAGAAAAGTTTGAATATGGATGCTGTGGCTAGTAGTTCTTCAGCAGCAGCTGGTCAATCTACGAGTTCTCCGACTTCAGTTGCTGATGTGATTCCGAAACTCTGGGGAAATTTTGAAAATGATTATTCAGTCAGCTCGTTCAGTCATTATGGCAACATAAGGTCGTGGCCTTCAAGTCGGTTTAAGAGTTCGATTACTCCTGACCTTCTGCCTAAGGTTAAGGAAGATTATGGCTGGGACGATGATGTCGTAGTTTCTTGCCCCTTTCCGACGGAGAATATTACTTCTACGAGAACTGGGTGGACGGCCATATCCACGTACCCATTCACGATAGGTCATACGCTCCCGTTGCATCCTGTTATAGAGGATATTTGTAAATACTACCTTATCTGCCCGGGGCAGCTGTGTCCGAGTATTTATAGGATTGTTTCCTTGTTACAATGGTTTGCCGATGAGACTGAGCAGGACTTTGAATTTAAGCATTTTGTCTCTTTGTATAGCCTTCAGGTCGCGAGAGATGGATATATCAATGCCCGTATGAGAGGAAGAAAAGCTCTAGTGAGCAAATCTGAAGATACAGGGGATAGAGGTTGGATGCATAGGTATGTCTATGTGCAGTCTAAGCTCCTCACACGTGGCAGCAAAACTAATCTCCCCGAGGTGTGGAACAAAACTCGTAAGTCCCCGAGTCTTTGTATTAAATACCCTTCGAGTTGCATTTGCACCCTCTAATTTTTATTCTTTATTGGTTAGCTGACAAGATTCCTTACGACGGTATAATTTCCGAGGAGGAATTGTCCGCTTGGGTTGAACTTATTTTGGCAGAGTTCACCCACGAGCAGAGGCAGTGGTCTCACTACGCTTCTTTAAAACATTTATCGAACCCCAGCACCCATGGTAAGCTGATTACCCAAATTCCTGCTAACTTATGCAGAACTCATCATGGTATTAATATGACTCTATTCTCAGGTTTAGGTACTGGTGGTAGCTATTTTCCTGCTCCTCCTCCTGTGGAAGTGACTGTTGATCCTGTGGCTGAGATCAACGAGGAGGCGGCTGCCATTCTTCAAACTGCTGCAGCTATCAAGGCCAGGGAGGGTGGTGAGGAGGTCCTCGCGAATTTAAAGAGAAAGAAATCTGACTCGGAAAAGAGCAAACCCAAGAAGAAAACGAGGACAGCCCGTAAGACTCCTCAGCCTTCTGAAAAAACAGTCGAAATCAATGCTGCTGCTGATACGCCCAAGTCTGGGCAAGAGAGTGTTAAAAGTTCGGCGGCTGCCCCTGAATCTGCTGAGCCTATAATATTTGACATTTCAGATTCAGAGGCTCCCGATGTGAGCTTAACTCAGAGGAAGAGGGCATCTCTTGGGGGTGATAAGAGGAAGGATGTAGAGACTTCTTCTTACGCTTTCGAGGAGAGTCCCCAAGTTGGTGATGAAGAAGGGGATAGGTCTGGGGAGGTAGGGGAAGAGAGAGTGCGTGAAGACTTTGCCTTCTTCCCCGAGGACCCAGGGTTGGATGGGCCTGCACGGGTTGATGGCCAACAGGGTGAGCCTGAGCAGGTCAGCCACAGGCGACCTGGCAAAGAGCCGATGAGGGAGGAGGATAAGGAGGAAAACGAGGAGGTTGATGAGCAGAGGAAGACTGGGGAGGACGAACCTCAGGTCTTTCACTATAAAGACATGATGAACTTGGCCGGTGATGGGGTGGCGCCAGTTTATCTGCAAGAGTGCGACACTCTGGGCCCCGACGAGGCAGGTGACATCGAGATCTCTCGCACTAAGCTTACTAGGCGAGTATCTTTAGGAGGAAAGATTGGGGCGTATTCCGTTAAGGGCATACGCCACAAATTTGGTCCCCAATATCCTTCTGAGCAAGCGAGGGAGCCCAGGCCGTGTATGAGGGAGTGCGACTTCACCATTTCCCCGGACACAGATTTTTTGACGAAGCCTGGCCACTTGGTTAAAGTAATGTCCAACCTGATCGGTCCTCGCGAGGAGTGGAACATGCGCAGTATGAGCGACGAGCAGCTAGCTTACGCAATCGCTGAAGATACTGCTCGGGTAATGTTTCCCCCTTTACTCCTTTACTTTTATTAAGACCTTAGTTCTGATTACTTACGTATTTTTACTTGTTTTCAGGCAAGTATGATGGCTGCCGAGATCATGTTCCGTTCTAGGCTGAACAATCAGGAACAAGTCCTTGGCCTAAAGAAAGATCTTTTGAAGGCTCTTCGGGACAAGCAGGCCCTAGAAGAGGAAAAGCAAGCTCTGGTCGGGGAGAAGCGGGTCCTGGAGGGGAGGCGTGGCTTCTTTGAGGATAAGATAGACAGGTTGGAGAAATCCAACACTGAGGCTAACGACAAGATAAACGCACTCCTTGAGGAGAGGAACCGTCTTCTGGATGAGAAGGAAAGGTTTGCATTATCTTTTGAAGATCTGAAAGCCAAGATGGATGAGCAAGGTTGTCAGATTTCCCAACTTGCCCATGAGCTTAATGTGAAAGAAGTTACTCTGGAGAGCATCCGTAATGCTTCCGACCTGATGTTGAGAAATATGAACAAAGCTGAAGCTGAATCTCAGGCTGCTCGAGGAGAACTACAAGAGGCCAAAAATCGGGCTGTGGAGTCTGCAAAGGTCCAAGAGCTACTGACGATGGAGTTGGCGAACTTGATTGATCGTTATACAATCGACTCTAAACTGGAAGCTCTTGAAGCCAAGAAGAAGTTGCTTATCCAAATGCAGCGCGGCCAGGTTAATGTCGACTTAGTCCTCGATCAGACCATAGCAGCTATCATCAGTGTCAAGCAGGCCTTGGGCATGGAAGTAGGAGCCGATGATGATGATGTCGAAGAGGACGATGAAGGCAGTGAGGACAATGATGATGAAGATTTGGGTGGGGATCCGACTGATGGAGCTAGTGCATCAGGTCGAGACCCTGGCCAAAATGATGATTGATGCCTCGTCTAGTCCTTCTTGTAAATTTATCGGATGTCGCTAACTCTGAATATTGTTAACTCATGAATGAATGTATATTTTGGCTGCTTCTTTTTTGTCTGACTGGCGAGGCTTGACGACAATTTTTGGTCTCAAGTTTCGCTTATATGAATGGTGTTGATATCTGTTGCTTAATGAGGATTTCAGAGGTCAGAATTATGTTTCAAATCCTAGCGTCTGAGCTCCCTTTTTGGTGCTAATCTGCGCAGATGTTTGAAATAAAATTTGATCATAACCAGGTTAAGTTACCCTTAGTTAAGATGAATGAAATCAGGCCCCCTGGGCTGGACGAAACCAGGCCGCTTAGGTTGACTGAAATCTGGCCGTATAAGATGGCCTTGCGATAAACTTTGCCCATCATATTCGACAATTGGAAGTTTTCGCAGAAAAAAAAAATTTGTTAAGGTAAGGTTGCAAGGTTGCCCTGTTATTTCTATTGAAAAGGATAGGTAACCCAATGACCAGAACACAGGATTGTTTGGTCGTGAACCAGAACACAGGATTGTTTGGTCGTGAACCAGAACACAAGATTGTTTGGTCGTAAAGTTGTAGGATTTGGGCGAATACTGGCCGCAAGTGTAAAAAATAACGTAGCACAAGTAAAATAGTTCTATTGAACTTACTTGATTCTGCTTAGTCGTGGATTTGGCGAATGATCATGACCTTGCTCTGCTCGAAGATCACTCATGTTAGCCGGGACTTTGGCCTACTGGGGCCCTCGCCACCCCCCTGTTTTTATGTTGAAATTTCGTAATTTCAGACATAAAAAGACAATGGGTGAAACGCTGAATCAGAGAACACATATAACCAAAAGAGGAGTGTGTCCGTTGTGGGATTTGAACCCACAGCCGCGAAGCACGAGGACCTCGAGCTCTACCAGTTGAGCTAAACGGATCTGGCCTTTTGAAGACCGTTAGTACCATTTAGACAAAGATAAGAAAGCAGAGTAACTTAAAAGAAAACAAAGGCAAGTAAGCAACATAGAATGGATAGAAACACTAACCCATGTACTACTTAGAAGTAGTACCTCTTCAAGTGAGTCACGTTCCAACTGCTGGGCAGAAGCGATCCATCTGGTCGTGCCAAACGGTATGAACCCTTACCAACGGATGCAACCACCTTGTAGGGACCTTCCCAGTTTGGACCAAGTTTGCCGACGTTTGCCTCTTGCGTATTCTGGGAGACTCTTCGCAATACAAAGTCCCCGACTTCAAAGTTACGCAGCCTCAGTCCCCGATTATAATATTGCTCTATCCTTTCTTTCTGAGCCACTACTCGTATAAGTGCTAATTCTCTGCGTTCCTCTAGAAAATCCAATTCCTCGGAGAGGTTGACTGAATTAGATTCTTCAGTTGCATGAGCATATCGTAGACTTGGCTCGCCGATTTCGACTGGGATCAATGCATCAGAACCATATACTAAGGAATAGGGCGTCTCCCCAGTGCTCATTTTTGTGGTTGTTCTATATGCCCAAAGAACCCCGGGGAGTTCTTCCACCCAGCACCCTTTGGCCTGCTCGAGACGCTTTTTGAGTGAATTCACTATTATCTTGTTGGTCGATTCTGCCTGCCCGTTTGCCACTGGGTGATATGGGGAAGAAGTAATCCTTTTAATACGCAGATCCTCAAGGAATTTTGTGACCCTCTGACCAACGAATTGAGGACCATTATCCATGACAATCTCTTTGGGTGCTCCGAATCGACAGATGACATAACGCCAAAGGAAATCAACTACCTCCGTTTGACGTATCTTCGAATATGCTGCAGCTTCAACCCACTTCGTAAAATAATCGGTAATAATTAACAAGAAACGCACCCCTCTAGGTGCAGTAGGTAGTGGCCCAATGATATCCATTCCCCATTTCATAAACGGCCACGGGGAGATGATTGAATGCAAGGGTTCTGCTGGTTGATGGAGGAGATGTGCAAACCTTTGGCACTTGTCACATTTTTTGACAAACTCATTAGTATCTTTTTCCATTTTGTCCCAATAATAGCCTGCTCGTATAAGCTTTCGTGCAAGCGCCTTTCCTCCCAAGTGATTTCCACAGCTTCTCTCATGAACTTCCCTTATCACATACTCAGTTTGGCTGGGACCTAGACACTTGGCGAGTGGGCCCGCAAAAGTCTTACGATAGAGGATACCATCTATAATTGTATACCTGGCAGCTTTTATCCTCAGTTTTCGAGCAGCCTTAACATCTGATGGTAGGGTTCCATGCAGTATATAATTGATTATCTCATTCCTCCAATCCCAAGTTAGACTGGTTGTGTTGACTTCCATTGCATCTTTATCGATTGTTGTGCACAGAAGATGAGCCACGGCTACCGAACCTGCTGCTCCAATCTCTGCGACTGAACCCAATCTCGTGATTCTCTTCTCGTGGAATCTGTGTAGCTTCCCAATCGTTGAATTGTGCTAGCAAACCAGTGACTCGGGCAAGATACCTCTGCATACGAGACTCCCTTGCGACGAAACCTCCAGTTATTTGATTGACGACCAGGGCAGAGTCACTCTTAAGATGAATTCTGTCTGCTCCATAATCTCGAGCCAATTTTAATCCTGCAATTACGGCCTCATACTCGGCCTCATTATTTGTAATAAAAGGACATTTTATGGCCTGTCTAATGGTCTCCCCCGAGGGAGTGGTAAGGACTAAACCTAATCCTGATCCTTTTACGCTGGAGGACCCGTCAGTGTGTAAGGTCCACACCCCCGACTCTGATCCGGCGAACAGAACCGCCTCACGTTGAGCATCAGGGTACATAGTAGCACTAAAATCTGCAATAAAATCTGCTAGAGCCTGAGATTTTATGGCTACCCGGGGCTGATAAGATATATCAAACTCACTTAATTCTACTGCCCATTTTACTAACCTGCCCGAGAATTCGGGTTTGTGCAAGATATTGCGTAAGGGAAAGGTAGTAACTACAGCTATTGAGTGACTTTGAAAATAAGGTCTTAATTTACGGGCAGCGATTACCAAGGCTAGTGCTAATTTCTCCAAAGGTTGATAGCGAGTTTCAGCATCTAACAAGGATTTGCTAACGTAATAAATTGGGAATTGCTTACCTTGGTCTTCTCGAACCAGAACTGCACTTACCGCAGACTCAGACACGGCCAGGTAAAGTAGTAGTTGTCCACCTGGTCGGGGCGTTGAAAGTAAAGGCGGATTTGACAGGTATCGCTTCAAATCCTTAAGTGCTTGCTGACATTCAAGGGTCCAATCGAACTCCTTGTTCTGTTTCAGCACGTCGAAGAAACTTTTGCATCGATCAGATGAGCGAGAAATGAACCTCCTTAGCGCTGCTACTCTCCCGGTTAGCCGTATTACATCTTTTCTGTTATGAAGCACGTCGGGGATGGCTTCTATTGCTTTTATCTGGGCGGGGTTCACCTCGATCCCTCGCTGGGAAACGATGAAACCAAGAAATTTCCCTGAACCCACTCCAAATGCGCACTTCTCCAGGTTGAGTTTCATGTTGTACTGATCAAGGATTCGAAAGGCCTCCTTCAAATGAGCTAGGTGATCTTCTGCCCGTTTGGACTTGATCAGCATGTCGTCGATGTAAACCTCCATGGTTTTGCCAATGTGGTCGTGAAACATCCGGTTGACTAATCGTTGGTAAGTCGCACCTGCATTTTTAAGTCCAAAAGGCATTACTTTATAGCAATACGTACCTCGGCAAGTAATGAAGGAAGTTTTCTCCTGGTCGTCGGGATCCATTAAGATTTGGTTATAGCCTGAATATGCATCAAGGAATGTAAGTACTTCGTGCCCGGCCGTCGCGTCGATTAGTTGGTCAATTTGAGGTAGTGGATAAGAATCTTTCGGGCAGGCTCTGTTCAGATCAGTGAAGTCGATGCAGACCCTCAATTTGCCATTTTACTTTGCCACTACGGCCACGTTGGCTAGCCAATCTGGATATTTGACTTCTCGGACGGAGCCAATCTTGAGCAAGCGGTCCACTTCGTCATTTATGATCTGGTTCCTGAATGCTCCTTGTTGGCGCTTCTTTTGCTTCACCGGGCGGTGGTATGGATCCACGTTCAACTTATAAGAAATAATCTTTGGGGAGATTCCTGTCATATCTGCATGTGACCACGCAAAAGTGGTGTGCCGCTCCTTGAGGAAGTGCAAGATATCTTTGCGCAAGTCTTTGTTTAACTCCGCTCCCAAATATACCTTCCTTTCAGGCATGTTGTCGAAAAGTTCTTCTGGTTCCAAAGCTTCAATAGTTGGCGCGTACTCTTCCCGTGCATCCAATTTTGATATGAATTCCGGGACTTGGTAGTTTGATGCTTCATTGCTTGATTCTGATCCCGGGTTCTTTAATTGCTATTTTGCCTCCTCGGGGAGCTTGACTGCAACTGAGTAGCAATCTCTAGCGCAACGCTGCTCTCCCCGAACTTCCCGTATTCCCCACTCTGAAGGGAATTTCATTACTTGATGATAAGTCGACGGGACTGCCTGCATATCATGTATCCATGGCCTCCCAAGGATTATGTTGTAGGCCATGTCCCCATCAATGACATGAAACGTTGTTCGTCTCATAACGCCTTCGACCAGGGTCGTCAATGTAATTTCTCCCAACGTTTTCTCGCTGGAATTGTTAAATCCTGAGAGAACGCGAGAAATTGGTACAATCTCATCGTATAGTTTCAACTGCTGCACGACCCGGGATAATATGATGTTTGCTGAACTACCTGGATCAACGAGTACTCTCTTGACGTCGAATTCTTCCACTCGTAAGGTTATCACTAAAGTGTCCATATGAGGAAATTGCAAGCCATCTGCATTTGCTTCTTCAAAAGTCATTTTATCCTCAAGTCGTGGTCGTTTGGTCTTTGTAATAGATACTTTGGCGTATTTCCTTGCTGTGTATGTGACTGCATCAACCTCAATACCACCAGAGATGACGTTGACTGTCATTTTTGGAGATGATACTCGGGGAGGTCCTGATTTATTTTGCTGGGCCTTCGCGTGAGTTTGCTTTCCTTTTTCTGTCAAGTACTCCTTGAGATAGCCCTGTTTCAATAAATTAGCGACTTCGTACCTTAGAGCCTTGCAGTCTTCCGTTGTGTGGCCGTGATCGCGATGGAATTCGCACCATAAGTTTTTGTTGCGTTTGCTGGGGTCATCCTTCATATCCTTAGGCCATTTGACCTTTTCGCTCATCCCCTCGAGCACTGCTACAAGTTCGACTGCTCCGATGTTGAAGACGGGCAGGGTTGGAATTCCACTAGAAGTTGAAGTGGAATCATTGCCCCTTGCCAGGCCTTTGTTGTTACGACCGCGTCCGTTTGAGTTGTTACGCGACCGACTGGGATATGGCTCGTGCCGTGCGTATGGCCTATCTGTCTCGATCTTTCCCCCAGCGCCATTGGTACGAGTTTGGTTCCGTCCTCGGGTACCTGTGCCAATCAATTTATCTTCGTCTATACGTACCTTTGAATTATAACGGTTGTAGACATCCGACCAGTTTGCCGCACGATATTCTCGCAGGGATTCATACAATCGCCTGGTCGCTTCAGAACTCTTGACGTCCAAGCTGTTAGTGAATGCAATAGCCGCCCACCGATCTGGGACTTTGGGTAGCAACATACGTTCGCGCTGAAAGCGATCCACATACTTCCGGAGAGACTCCCCGGGCAGTTGCTTGATTTCAAAGATGTCCTCAACTCTTGTTTTTGTTTTCTGAGCGCCTGTGTGTGCTTTGACAAATAACTCCGCCATCTCGGCAAAAGATCCTATTGAATTTGGTGGCAGCATTGAATACCACCGTAGAGCGACATCTGCCAAGGTTTCTACGAACTTCTTCAATTGCACTGATTCGATCTCCTCGTCGGTGAGATCGCTTGCCTTTATGAAATTGCTAAACATCATCAAGTGGTCATTGGGGTCAGTTGTTCCTCGGTATCTTGGTATGTTTGGCATTTTGAATGTTTTGGGGATTGCCTTTGGTGCTGCTTCTTTCTTCCAAGGCCTTTGAGTATACCTTTGAACGTCAACTTTCTTCAAAGTGGGTGGTGCGCCAGGGATCTGGTCAATCCTCTCATGAAGAGAGCGCTGCAGGGCCTCCTGGCTCTCTTTGAACTGCCTGGTGAGGGCCTCCATGACCTCGCTCATTTCTGTTGGCACCGCTGATCCTGCATTCTGATTTTCAGCGCGCCTCGAGGCATGAGACGGCGAAGCATCCCTTGGACGTCCCATGGGTGGATTTCCTGCGTTTGGTAGGTTTTGTCCTCGTAGGCTGTCGATAGCTTCCCGTATTTGCCTGTTGATTTCAGCCTGTTGCCGTATGAATTCAAGGACAACGTCTTGAGAGTTCCTCGAATTCCCAGGACCATTGGGTCTTCTAGATCCTCCAGGCCCTTGGTCGAAGTTCCCTCGGCCAGGATGGCGGCTATTTCTGCTACCTTGCTGGCTGTGCTCGTTTTCCTGTTCCGCTGGGAGTATGTTCTGGTCTTCTGCAATGGGGATCACGTCGTCGTCTGCAGGAGGAACATCGTGCTGCTCGTCCCCGGCCAAATTCAAGTCTACCTGCTCCGCAGCGTTGAGGTCTTGTTGCCCGTCAATGGGAGCGTTGTTGTGCGAGTTGTTATCTGCCATTTTGACAAAAAGAAAACGAGGAGAGCCAACGAACGAGAAGAAAGCGAATAAAGAATAAAATACTATGAGCAATCAACCTACGGAAGTTATTGACCGGCTCCCACTGTGGTCGCCAAATTGTTTAACCGTAATTTCGTTTTACTAGGTTAAGTCACAATTAAATTTATAAAGCGGGGTCACGATCAATAATCAAGATTAAATGCCTAGTGTGAGAAGACGTAAATAATTACGATAAATGTAAAGAAATAAAGGCACAATTAATGCGATATAATAAATGAAGATTCAAATGAATAGAACCGTGCTCAGGCCGTATAGACTTAATCAAACTTCCTTCCTCGTACTCTTTATGATATTTAAGTAGCGGAACAATAAATGGGATTACTTGGTTATGAGCAGTAACAGTAAAAATTGACAGAAGGTAAAGAATTGGATATTAATTGATAGTTGGAATACAGATGTATGTTCCGAGAAGCATTAGATCCAATGCTTGTGACTTAAATTACAATATATAGATAACTATGCGCCCGTTCACGAGCAGTTGTAACTCCTTAGTCGAGCAGTTACGTTGCTTATGGATAAGATTTCTATTTTGAATTGGCTTGATTGATGAGCTGCGACTATTCTGGCCGTGGTGACTGTTCATCTGTCCGTTGTAACTGTCCATCTTTGATTCTATCCATTGCCTTTATGCCCATTCACAACCATGTGTCGTCTATACGTCGTCCTATGTGGATGCTTAGTCACCAACTTTGGTGACGACGGATTTAACCCAATACAGTACTGTAATTTACAGTAGAGTTTTTCAAAGTGTTAGACACGAAAATATTAAAGATATTATATATAATTACTTTATTTATACGAAACTACTATTGTCTATTGATAACAGATCATATTTAAGTTAATTTCACTTGTGGTCACTGAACTATTGTTTCATTATCACAAAGTCACTTTACCTAAAGGTCACTCAACTTTGCTCCGGTCTACAACAAAGTCACTTAAGCCGGATTTTGTTTAATACTTACCGAAAAAATAATGTGGCATCATTAATTAAAAATAATTTTCTTAATTAATTTTTCATCAGTTAATCTAATTCCTTAACCCATATTATTCTTATTCTATCCAACCCAAACCCATTTCACTACTTCTTTTTTAGATTTCACTACATCTTTTTTGCCACATTATGACGCGCAACCACAATAGAAATATATTTCAACTAACTGAAGATTAATAGGACAATCTAGTTTAACAGGACATTTCAAAAAAGTATTCTTCAATTAGTTTCAAACTGAGACCTATTGAGTTGTTATTGTTATTGTATTATTGTCAGGCACGATATTTTTTTAAGGCTTTATATATGTGTGTCAATTATTTTTTAATATAGTAAGCAAAAGCAAGGACAAACTTATATATAAATTAGAGTGTCATATCTTACATAAAGATATACAAATAACTATTTTATCATTGAAAATTTTAAAATTTGATAAATATTATCTACCATATAATCGATGGGTACCAAGCAAAAATCGAATAACCCAGAAAAATCGAATGAAAAAAAAAACTGAGAAAAACCAAAAACAAAAATTCGACTTTGTTTGGTATCAGCTTGTTTGGATGGTTGTTATCAGTTGTATCGTATCGTACTGTTACTGTACTGTTACTGTAAAATAATATTTGTATTAATTGTTACTTTAATATTTTATTGTATCGTATCGTTAGTCCGTTGTTACATAACGATGAATAACCCATTATATGTAACGACCGATTTGGTGTGATCGCGTCGATACCGTATCTTTTTTCTCTCTTATTCCCCTTAATATTCTCATATATTACCATTTATCTTATCTTTTTTATAGTAACTCTACCCCGTATCTTATTATTTTCTTGGCAATATTGTAAATTAATTCTTCATTTACTAGTATGTTATATCATGAAACGACTGCAAACAATATAATCTATCCAAACATTGAACTCAACAAAACATAAAGTACAATGCAAGAGATACATTATGAAACCATATATACAACAATAGTCCAAACGAGTTGTTATTTTGGCTTTAAAATTTTAAAAAATCGACATCACTAGTTTAATTTCATAAATAAAAAACCGAACCAAACCGATCTAAGTTCGTTCATTTTTATTCATTCCTCGTTCCTCATTTCCCCTTTTTGCATAACCAACTTGCCTAACATTACTCAATTTGATTAACTAATTAATTCAATACGAAACAGAAGCAAAGAGAAATGGCATCGGTATGAAATGTTTATGCACGACGATGACATAGTGAAATGTATTTGGATTGGGTAGAATAAGAATAATGGGTTAAGGAATTAGATTAATTGATGAAAAAATTAATTAAGAAGATTATTTTTAATTAATGATGCCACATCATTTTTCCAGTAAGTTTTAAACAAAATCTGGCTTGACTGACTTTGTTGTAGACCAGAGCAAAGTTGAGTGACTTTTGGATAACAAATGAAATAAAAGTGACTTTGTGGTAATGATACAATAGTTCAGTGACCACCGGCGAAATTAACCCATCATATTTAGGAAAAAACAACTTAATGACATGTTTTAATTATAACAAATATGCCGAATCTTCTTTTTTTTTTTTCCAAAATTTCGTGCTCAATCAATACTTTGACACATAACTTCAAACATATGAAGTAATTAATCAAACATTTTGATTCACATATGGCAGAATATCAATTTTTATATTATCAATAAACTTTAATTTGATTTAACAGATAAGCTGCTTATTTTTTTTAATAAGGGTCATATGGTTATGACTGTTGAATAAACCAAAATCATCACCAACAACAATAACATATCCAGAATTATCTGATAAATGAGCTCTGTAAAAGGTGAAATGTGCGCAAAGCTTAACTCTACCGCGTTTAAGGTCTTTAAGTTGTTTCCGATAGTCCTTTAGCTCAAATTAAAAAATAAAATAAAGACAAATTAGGATTAAAATACTAAAGAAAATAAAAGTATTTACAAAAAATAATAAATATTAAAAAAAATACACTTAGTAATAAAAATATAGGAATATGGTAATACTAGGATATTAGCAAGATACTAATGCTACTATGACGGTAATCGCTCGGCTAGCTTTTAACTTTTTACCGTAATTTTCGATCTCTACTCATTCATATCTAGGATCGTGTCTTCGGATTAGAAGAAGTGTCATGTCCGTCTAATCACATTGTCCCCAATTCTTCCTCAATCTACTTATACTTCTCCGTAGACCTAACACTGTCAACCCCTCACACCTCCTCACTGAGGCATCTGCGCTCCTCATTTTCACAATTTTGAGCTATCTCAACCTCGATTTTTGCATATTGTCCACCTTAGAGGCCACTTCCACCTTGTTCCGCATGACTTGGTTTCTAATCTTATCCATCATAATATGTCCACACATCCATATGAGCATTCTCATATTTGCTACTTTCAAATTATGAATGCGTGTGTTCTGGGGTTGTTGAATACACAAGTTAATCCTCAAAGTATGAATGCTACTTTCAAATTATGAATACTCAAGTCAATCCTCACTTCCCCACCTGACCAATGTGGTGCATTGTTGAGCTTGCATTCCATATGCACTATCTTTTAGTCTTGCTCAACTCAAAACCGTTAGACTCTCGAGTCTGTCCCAAACCTCTAACTTATCATGAACTCTATATTGTATCTCGTCTACAAGCATTAGGACATCTGCAAATAACATACACCATGGTACCTGCCACGGGGTGACTTTCAACATACGAAACAGTCCACCCATGCGGCGGTCATGCCCCGACATGACCCAGCCTTCCCAATGCTTAGTTTGATTCATAGAGTCGTTTGAAAATGTTTAACACTTAGAAACATATATAAGAGGCAACTATAACGAAGTAAGAATACAAAAAAAATTACGGGAACCAATCCCAACCTTATATTATTCACCAAAATACAAGAAATCCCGAGTTGGCACTATGCAGCTCACTCTAGGCAGCATTGTCTTACAAAAATGCCAACTCTTTGGCCAAGTTGTCTATCCCATAATCCTCGAGCCTAAGACGCCTCAACCCTACTATTTTGACAAGACATGACACACATTTTGCCATGATCAAGTCGGTCTAGACTCTTCCCTAAAGCCTAGACACGATACCAACTCTTTTCTCTCTCACATATTTCCCTCTATGTTGAATTCTCTAAGATATGGGGTTGTTTGCCTTTATAGCATAGGAAACACCCCCTTACACAACTGCCCTAATATGTAGTGGACATCACCCACTACTTAGGATAATTAAAACCTGCCAAATACCTAGCTAAATAAGCTAACACGTTTAGATTGGAGTAAGTAACCGCCAGTAACCGCTCTCATATGCCTTGCACATGTCTTGTAATCGCTGCCCATGTAAAAACCACGCCCTTGCCAAGGCTGCTTGTATTTTCCCTCATCATGTACATGTTTAAGACAATTTTTAGGTGCTAAGGCTTGCCCCCAAGCTAATTGACACGCAACGCCACCGCCCACACACATGCCAACATCGCTAAGTCGTGTTGTTTGCATTCTTTGTAGCTACAATCATGTCATACACACTTGTCTCGGCTGGTTCAACTCTTGTCCATGTATCCTACGTTCCCATAGTTCACTGTAGTGTCATGACACCAAGTCATGATGCCCCAAAGTCATGCTAAGACATTTGCCAACTCATTTTCCACCTTGTCCCGCTCAAGGTACTCCAATGTCATCTCTTGGCATCGTCTCGCCCATGTGCCACCCTAAGCACTTCGTCAGCCTTATTCTATCATTAGGTTGACATGCCCATATGCCAACTTCATGCCCCTAACGTTCGTCGTCAGCCCACTCATGCCTTGCTCCCACAAGCCACTTTTAACATGCACTTGAACAAATATAGTAATAGTGTTGCAATATGCCCGCTTTTTACCTATGGCAAGGAGCAACACTCCCCACCTTTGCCATGGCTTAATCCCACGTGTCTAAGGTTCTAACAATACCTTGTATTGAATATGTCATGTCAATTTGTCCAACACCTAGGCAAATAAGAATGGGTTAAGAGTAGATCTCTGGTGCAACCTTATTTCGACGGTAAATTGACCTGAGTTCCCTCATACTGTTCTTACTCGAGTCTTGAGCTTGGTTCCATCGTACATGTCCTTGATACATAAGCCACAAGTACTGCTCTTGACTCCAAGCATCTCCATAAAACCAAAATCATCATGGTATATAAAATACATACAACTTTATACAGTAACCACAACTGTATTATCTTATACATGATAGATTGCACACTAAATAATTTTTGTATTAACTATACGCGGATAAAAGTATCCAAATTCAAAATTATCCCTACAATAGGCAGGCCTTAAAATACAATCTCAATGTTATATTTCTCACAGTCTCGTATTATTTAATCTTTGCATAACAAATTCTATACAATGTAATGTAAGTGAGATGTCTGAATATTAAATTTTACATATAATATGATTTTTCCTATGTTTTTTATCCAGTCAATGGTACTCTTATCACATAAATCCAATCCGCCACAACTCTTGAAACCCAACCCTTAAGACACCACATTTGCTTCTCTTTCCACCTTTCTTTGCTTGCTTTCCCCCACTAGTGTTGGGACAGAAAATCTGGTCTGGTCTTTATCAACTTTTTAACTCTCGGGGTGGGAATTAAAAGTAGGGTCTTTTCCAGGTGTCTATCTCTATCCAACTCTTCATTCTATAACCCCCTGGACTTTTCCTCTCCCAGTTTCTCTCTTTTACGTTCACCTTAAAGGGCGGGGCAATATATAAAACTTCATCATCACTTGATATAAATAGTAGACTTTAAAGTTGTTTAGTCTACACAGTTAAACGGGTTTGTTTGTAACACTATTACTGTTTCTTGTTCACTATTATTCGATGGATGAATTAAGCAAACTTCATTCTGCTATTGCATGTTCGAGTAATAACAACAATGTTGTGGGAGTCCTTGACAACATAATCAGACAACAAGAGGGACCAGTTAATAACAGTGATAATAATAATAGTCTTGAAGCTGTTCATCAAGCTGAAAAGGCCTTGGAGATGTCAGATCTTATTAAAGCCCAGATTGCTAATCACCCTCTTTATCCTAACTTAGTTTCTGCCTACCTTCAGTGCCGAAAGGTATAAGCAATAGTATTATTCATCTTCCTTGTTTTTATAGTCCCTGTTGATGATCACTGTTTTGTCCACTGTTTACACAGTTTTGGTTTAGACATGTTTTTTTCTCTATGTTAAGTGTATATATGCCTTAGCTTTGCACTTACATAAGTTGGTTTTTGTTTGTTATTTTCTTGGACATATGAAGGTTGGAGCACCCCATGAAATGGCTTCAATTCTTGAAGAAATCAGCAAAGAGAACCATCAACTAATCTCCAGCTGCCACAGTAGTATTGAAATTGGAACTGATCCTGAACTTGATGAATTTATGGTGAATACTCCACTTTTTCATAAACTCATCAACACGTATATTTCATGTTTCTTTTAGTAAAAAAGAGGGTTTTTGTTATTTTTTGTTTTGAAGGAATCATATTGTGCGGTACTACTGAAATACAAGGAGGAACTGTCAAAGCCCTTTGATGAAGCCACGACGTTCTTGAATAATATTGAGTCCCAGCTCACTAACCTCTGCAAAGATAACTTAATAACTTCAACAACTACCAGCTCTTTCAACTCCAATAACTATCTATCTGGTGGTAAGTCTCTTTCTTTTTGTTCTTTCTTGATACTACTAGTGTAACATAGTTAAACAGTAGTACTACTTATGATTCATGGTATAATAATGGTGAGTGTTGTGCGTGTGTTTATGAGGTTTTCTTGGGGGTTGGGTCGAATCTGTACTGTTTGTTTTTTTTAAAGAAGTTTGGTCAGAAATACTATTCCGTTCAACTTTTTATCAGGATCCGTAGACTTTATTATGGCCCCCCTATACTTTAGCTGGCCCATTCTGGAGTAATATTACTAGGGTTAAGAGATGGTAGTAGCATGTTGGTAGCGTTGGAAATTGAGACTTTTCGGTGACTGCAACCCATGGGGACTGTTACTGTCAGAGTTTGTTTCTTATCTTTCTCCAGTGGAATTAGCAAGGCTTTTAAAATGCTTAGGCATTTCCTCGATCCAGGTTGCTTGGTGAAATAATCTATGTGCGTGCGGACAAGCTTGTTTGGACATTGTTTTAATTTCCTCTTTCTTTTTTTATATATAAAGTGAAGGTATTTCCAGTAGTTAAAGAGGATCCATGCCATTTGTTTAGCTTGTACTTGTTGTGGAGTCGTGTGAAAATTAATTAGAGTACCTAGATGAAATAAGACACCATGTCGTATAGTTGCATTATTTATGTGAAAATTAGAGATCCACCCCTCCGATTGCGCTACACCGTGATTTTGAAATCCAGCTACCTAGCTTTTTAGATTTATTTCATGGAAATTAATTTAATTTTCAATATAACCTGTATGGATGGTTTACATATGAGAACCTTCACTTGAGTGATTTGGTCATGGAACTTGAAAAGTTATGGATGCTTGGTGATCTTTGTTGCTGATGATATTGAATATACTGCCCACATACAATCAGGCCTTAAATGTGTAGACATTATGCAGGTCCAATTTGGTAGATGGTGTATTAGTTTATTAGTTTCAAGACATCGGAGCATTAACGCTTTGTTAGGATATTATGGTGACGAAAAACAAACTTGCACATGAACATGTGCTTTACTTAGCTCTCACACATGAAGGATATGATACTGAATGTGTTTGAAATTAGGTCTTTGTCTCCAATATTCATTTGTTTGGCAGACACATTGCGGACAAGGCTTGGACTTGGTTTGGGAATGGGGAGATTACTTAGTGGTGTTTCTTTAAGTTTTTGCAAGAACTCCATCAAACAGTTTCTGCAAAAAATGTGATTTTCTTTTATTCTATAGTTTTGCAAAAGGTAAAACAAATTAATGCACCCTAAGATAATTTTTTTTTACTTTTTTTTCACTTCCAGTTTTTCAGCTGATTTAATTTAGTGACTTTAATTCCCTTTAGTTGTGTTCTTTTTTAGAAAACTAACATGTATGTAATTCATTTCGTGTGAAAAATGTGCGGTTGGTACTATTCATGAATTTACAAAGTTGAATTCTAATTGTGTACATCATGTGTTGTGTTCTTTTTCAGATTTTTTTGTGTCATGTCATATTTTTTGTCCTTACTGCTTTCCCTAGTCATGTTTTGTGGCGTAACAGTCTATGGAATTCTAATAATGCTTCCAAATGAGGAAGTTCTCAATCTAGTCCACATTTAGTCTCCTGCACATATGGTTTGGCACCGTATAAAGGCTAATGCAGGCTGCAACTCTTAAGGAGGATATATTTCTCTATTTGTGAGACAAATAATTACTACTATCAAGTAGGATTTAGCAGCTTATGCATGGATAACACAGGCGAGTATCAGTTATACCAAGACCTTAAACAATTTGTTTTTATTAACAATTTCATGACCTTTTTGCGGTACAGTCGAGGTGGAAAATTTGTTTTCTTTTTTCAAAATAAGGATGTTGAATATCTGCACTGTTCTTCCTGTGTCCATGTCTCTCCTCTCTCTATGTCCCCGTGGTGCTGAAGTATTATTATTAGATCATATATGCAAATCCTTAATAATTTGCATAACCTGGATGTGTCCTTGGATTACTCTTTTGCTAGACTTTAAATTAAGAACGATGCCAAGAGGCACAGAAAAGCTAAGAGGAACTAGGTATACTGCTTAAATAAGATCTCATGTGTATGTGTACAAATATTTCTGTTTACAATATTGAAAAATGTTTAATCTACTTTGTACAGATTATGATATTTACATACCTTTTGCATGATTCAGTAATTCAATTCCTTTTGGATGTATATTAGGATGATATGATATCTTCAATATCATAGTAGAAATTTAAGCTGGTTTTCCACGTCTTGTTTTTCTACCACATTTTGAGAAGATCAAATTTGCTCTAGAAAGGACAAAGTAATAAGAAATGTATTTTTCCCTTGCAGTATCTCCTCCTATTATTGATTTTTTCCATTCTTTTGAATTCCATGTGGCACCATAACTTGGTGTTTGTCTATGTGCTTTATACAATAAACTGTTAGCGCCCAAATGGATATTTAGACTGAATCGTCGTTTCTGTGCTGCCCAACTTTTTTCATTTCAGCAGCTGTCTATGAAATGCAACATACACCTGGAGTTCTCATGATTTTCATAATCATATTTGTCTCATGTGAATATTATTTGAGCAAGATACTAATATGTGGCGACATGTTCACAGAGTGGTCGGATTTAAACTCTTTTGCTGGAAAAAGAACTGCATTTGTAGTACTTAGGTGTCAATCCTAGCTTAATCTGATCTTTATGCAGTGATGCACCAAAATTTTTATATATTTATTTAACTGCAGTAGTCTCTTCCCCATAATTACTCTCTCAGCTGTGAAGGTTTAGCCGTGTCTCGATTCAAGGGTAGTATTTTCACAATTGAACTTAAGAAGAGGACCTAAATGGTTTGCCAATTTTGACACTGCATTCACTTTTCCTATATCACAAGTGCACGTGTGCTGGGTTCATAACACAATAATAATTACAAATTGAATTGCCTTTATCCCTCCTTAATGTCGATGTTTTGGTCTTTGTTTAGCCTCTTCTTAGGAATTTCTTTGTCTAAATAATTTGGGGATGCATTTTAACAACTAGAAATCCGGGAAATCTAGCTATTGAGCTGTGTTCTGTATGAAAATGCAAATCCATTTGAAAGTGGAAATTTCAGTCTGATTCCCTTATGATGATGCAAAGCTATAGCAAACTTCTTTGAACTGTGCGTGAATTAGGTTACATAGTTCCTTTGCGGCTTGATGGGCAACATATCCATGTTGCCATGTTCGGGAAACTTTTTTAAGTGTACTTTTTTATCTGTTAGTTGGATGCTTATATGTGAATTGTAAGTTTTATGAAGTGGGGAAAGATTTCACACTTACTCAACATATGGTGCCAAAACCTCTTAATTTCGCTCTGTGCATTCAAGTGGCCGGAGTTCGTCAGGTCTTACGTTTGATTCGGACATTAGTGAACGATCAAAATTAAGCTTGAATGTTTTCATCCTCATTTTCGTGGTATTTCATTTCAGTAATTGGTTAAAGAGACTCATTTGCTACTGCTTGGGGTTTTTAAAGTATTCCTTGTGATGGTTTATATTGGTTTTCTTTCATGTGATGGTGTTGCTTGTTTTGAGATTTTTTTTAAACCGAAATTTACTGTGACGAATATTTGATTATGAATGCAAGAGATGTAAGCATATGAACCCTTTTGATATATGTTAGAAGTCCATTACAGATGAAGCAGGTGGTACCTCAGATGAGGATATATGCTGCGGTGAGATGGAAGCAACGGATGGTCAAGAATCTCCTGCTAACCGCGAAGGTGAAAATGAGCTAAAAGAAATGTTGATGCGCAAATATAGTGGATACCTTAGTAGTTTGAGAAAGGATTTTTTGAAGAAGCGGAAGAAAGGCAAGTTACCCAAGGATGCAAGAACTGCATTGCTGGACTGGTGGAATACACACTATAGATGGCCTTATCCAACGGTAATTTCTTCCTGGGCTATTATTTTAAGGCTGTCTCCACAATCTGTTGCTAGAAGTGCTTGTCTGGAAATTGTTTAGATGGTAGAGAGTAGTTAGCATTTACGTGAGAGCTGATAGTGTAAAAGTACATCAAGTATAGAAGTTAAACTCAACATTATATAGTAGTACTTGTGATGACTCGCCATGCTATCTCCTTTTACACCTTGGTCTTATGGTCATTTCCCTTAGCACCGCTGCTCAAATGTCCAGACTAATATACAATTTGTCATTGCTTCCATCTTTTCTTCGTTTTTTGGTCATCCTATTATGTTTATGGTAGGATGGAGATATTCAAGTGACAAGAACTTGTCGAATCCAGGGTCAAGATCAGGACTTAAACTATTTTAAGATGCAGGGGTTTACAATTAATGTGCGAATGTAACATAAGATGAAAATGCAGGAAGAGGAGAAAAATAGGCTATCGGAGATTACTGGGCTAGACCCGAAGCAGATAAACAACTGGTTCATAAACCAAAGGAAACGACACTGGAGGCCATCAGAAGACATGAAATATGCTCTCATGGAAGGTGTCAGCGGTAGCAATATTAATGCCGGGTCTATGTACTTTGATGGAGCTGGAGGCACAGGAAGTATTGGAACTTGAAGATCAGTAAAAACTTGCTGCTGCTACTTCAAGAATAACTAGCTAACACGTAGTGCATATTATGACAGAAACTTACTATGTATTTTGAAGTTTATATATCGCCTTGTTACATTTCAGAACCATTCTTATTCTCTTCCCAGTTTTTTCATAAATGAAAATAAGAAAATGAATAGCAGCTAGAGGATAAGTAATCTATATTTACCTTAGCTTGTCTTGCCCAATTCCAATTACATTTGCTAAAATATCAAAAGAAATGTATGTTAACTAGCACGAGCGTTCAACAATTCCATGCGTTCAACAATCTAGATGACTGGCGTCTTGGACAACTCCTTGTATAAGTTTTTTCGAGTTGTATTTTGGAAGAAAAATGACTGCGAAAAGATGTTCTTGAAATGACGCAGTTATCATTTAATAATGTTTGGAAGAATTTCCACAAAATTATAGAAAAATGATTTGTATTTTGAATTAACACTTCCAACCAAACGATAATTTGATTCGGTCAAAAATAACTACAGTACAAATTAAAACTCATTTCATGTGATTACAAGTCAACCATATAATTGACTTCCGATCAGTTGCTTTGACTATATTTTATGGAAACATACATTAGTGACTTGATATCAAGTCTATCCTTGACGTAGTATTTTACTTTTATTCTCAGGCTAAAGATGTTCCTAGATAAAGTTGTTATCACGTGAAAATAAAGCGCACATCATTCTGTTTTTTTAGTTATTGACGAATTACATCGTGACATTATGATTTTTGAAAAAGCAGATTATCCTTCATATTTGTAAATTATGGATTTTTTGGTACTTTCAATTCTCCGCTAAAATAGATTTTTAAGTTTTTTTAAAAAAATTATTTTTTATTTGGTTCTATATTTTATCTAACCACTAATATTAGAAGCGAACAACATTTAAATGATAGGTTTTATTAGCATATCTATTGAAATCTCTCCCTAATTATTAGCTCTATTTTTATTTGTGTAAACAGTGTTATGGTTTATTCTTTTATTTGTGCACATTTTATAGTATATTTTTCTTTATAGCTTATCCTAGAATCCTTAATGTATGAGTGATTCTTGATCTCCAAATATTGTGTTTACAATGCTTTGTACATCATGAATTCGCAACTTCATCATAAACTTATCGTGAATATTTAATATCAGAGCTTTTTAATCTCGAACGAGAATCAATTGTTTGCCTTCTCTTCTAAACCAACCTTATAGTTTTGATGGCTATTATAGTGTATCCAAACAGTTCCACCATCCCTACTAAGTGGTAACGACATCAATCACTTGTAATTTTATTCAAGTTATCGACTTTATCTAAAGTTCATTGGTTCTATCACTTTTGTCAATTCGTAGGTCCAAAGTTTAGTCACTCATATTGAGACACGATATATACTACCTTCTAGATGAAACCATGACAGCACCGACAAAAGCTGACATTGTCAACAACTCACAGTTACCCAATCCAAAATATAAACTGTAGTTTTGTTGGGACCAGTTGATCCACCATGCATTAATGGCATCAATTGACCCTACCACCACCTCTGCAATCACAAATACATCTACCTCCAAGCAAATGGGGGACTCGCTACATAGCCTGTATGCGAACAAATATCATACAAGGGTGTTTAAGTCTTCAAAACTTCTTAGATACGATCACAAAAAAATTCTCGTAATATGACTGATATTTCCCACGATACACCACTTTACTGTTTTAAGGACCAGTTCCTTAAAATGTGTTCCTTTACTAAACTATATGCGGAATTAAAACTGTAAGTAAATGAACACCAGATATTAGCATGGAAAAACCCCTTGACTCGGGATCAAAAAACCACGACCTACTTCTCAAGTAGGATTTCAACTTTACTATGTAAAAAGACCCACTTGGTTACAAGACTCCTTCTTACTAACCTAGGACTAACTCTAATCCTTTAGTGATCTTTCTCACGATCAGTGAAGTTGTGTCAAGTCCACGACTTGAACCAGAAAAGATACAACTCGATTATACTTACTACAGTTGAACTAAAACTTGAACTTTTACAAGATTCAATCTAAGGAACAGGTTCTAACTTAGTTCCACTGTAGCTAACTAATTACACAAATAAGCTAATGACTCTTTTAAGCTTTGCTCGATGCTCTCTCTATTTGTGCATACTTCAATGACTGATTTGCTCCACATTTTATAGCTCCAGCAGCCAAGAAGTCTTGATCAATTAGAACTCCAAAGCTCCCATGAGTTTGAGTCTTAATTGGATTTTTCTCTTTAGAATCCGGATCTTCTATCCTTTATCTTTTATTTATGCAATCTTTTCGTATCCGTTTAGACCTGCATAATTATCAAGATAAACATTAGATTAGGATAATTAATAATATCTCAACTTAAACGATTTTGCATGAATTATCTATTTAGCTGCAATGATTCAAAGGAACAGGTCCTTTGAATCCATTCCTTAATCATCAGTCAAAACTCTAAGCTTATCCAAGCTAACATTTTCCCCCTTGTTGATGATGACAAATTCATAAGCATAGCTGCATATCCTTAATGTCCTGAAGTACAACTTAAGCTCAAAAAATAATCAGTAGAGACTTTATTTATCATTAAGGACCAGATTTCAATTAGGTATAAGTTCATGCAAAATCAGACTTACTCTTCCCCCTTTTGGCATCATTTAAAAGGTTGCATAAAAAATATAACTCAAGTGTTAGAATTAATCAACACATGGCCATTGAGGCAACTTAAAATGCAAACATAAATCATACTAAAGCAACTGCAAAACAATGATATTAGCCATCAAAGACAATTCATTTAATCAAACTGTGAAACCAAGGGATACAAGCAAGTACTACAGAATTATTCAAAGACTAAAGAAGGAAAAGACTAAGGCACTAGACTAGGCTAAATCCCACTGGACAAAAGGTGGCTTGAGGCTAAGGTGGTCAGGATGTGGAAGGACCAGGTCCCTGAGACTTGTTAAGCAACTCAAACATCTGCTTGAGCATTCCCTCATTGGTCTCCTTTGCCTTTGTGGCCTCTGCCTTCCAGTAATTTTTCTCCTCTTCCAACCTTGCTATTTCAGCAGCCTGGATAGCAACCTGATGCCTCAGTGCCCTTACCTTGTTGTTCAATGGCTGCCTCCCAACACCAGCCTGTGGAGGATCAGCCTGAACAGGCAAATCACAACTAATCAATGTGGCACAGCCAAACTTTTCCTTCTTAGTAGCCTTCACTACCCCTTCCAAGGGAATCTTCAATTTTGCAAACACATCAGTTAAGATGAAGCCAAACGACAAGGAATGTTTCCTCTTCCCAGCTATCACCCTTTTGATCAGGTGGATCATAAAACTGGGCCAGTTGATCTGCTTTTCAGTGTCCAACAGTTCCATAAGGACCAGGTCCATGAAACTGGCAATTCCTCTTTTTCCTGCCTCGGCATCACAATCTTGTTCACAAATTCGAACAATACTTGGTGCTGTGGGTGCATCTCACTTTTCTGCACAGCCCTGGGTTTTTCTTCCCCTTCATTCTCAGCAAACTTCCTAGTGATCTCCAAATCAGTTGGCAAGTTTGTCAAGTCAGGCCATACCTTCTTGACATAACTGTAATACCCGGTAAAAGGAATCCCCAACAGCTCACCAAGTTCCCTGGAATCAAACATAATCACATTTTCATTAACAGAGGTAGTAATCCTGTCATCTTTGATGCAGCAGTTCTTGTAGAACTCTTGCACCATCCCCTTTGCACATCTTCCAGAAATCTGAAGGACCATGTCCCTCCAGCCCTGAGCATGCAGTTTTTGCAGCAACCATAGCATTCCTTCTTCTTGTACATCAGATAATACTCTTCCCTTCAACACTTTCTTAGTAAGCATGTCATCATGAACACAATGGACAGCTTCATCTCCCTCAGCTTCACTGTCACTTTCATCCCCAGCAAAGGACTCATCACTATCACTAGCAGAACTTTCAGTCACAACAGTTCTTTTAGAGGACCTGGTCCTCTTAGCAGACTTTTCTGCAGCCTTCACAGAACTTCTTGTTACTCGTCTTTGAATCACTTTTTTTTTTCTTCGACTGAGGCATAACCTCCCCAGCATCTGCCATCTCATCATCTTCACCAACACCATCTATCTCCTCCACTTCTTCCTCTTCAACAGGGTCAACAACCTGTTTTCCTTTTCCTTTTCTGCTTCTTTCTAAAGCAGCAGCTAAGTGTTCATCAGCAGCTTTAGCAGCACTTCTTGTCCTCCTAACCCCAGAAACAGGGGTTGAGACAGAAGGAACTGGTCCTTTTGCCTTGGAGGAACTTTCACCTTTCTTCTTAATTCCGGGCTTATAACTATCATTGATTTTCTTCAACTTAGCAGTAATTTCAGCAGACACTTGGTCATCAATGGGTCCCTTTCTAGCTAATTTTCTTTTCAAACTCCTAATGTTGATCAAATCAACAAGAGGCCTATCACTATCACTTATAGCATCATCAACATCTATAACATCCTCCACGGGTGCTGTAAAAGTAACCTCTGGAGACCCCGATGACCCATGCATGGGTGCTTCCAACCTCTTAACTGTTTCTTCTTCCCCCTCAAGAACAGCCTCAGACCCCTCTCCCTTTTCCTCCTCATCTATCACAACATTCAAAGGATAGGTAAAATTTACCTGATACTGATACAGAACCATAGCTCGTGACAAATCCTCAACCTGCTCAATAATTGATTCAGCCGTGGGAACTGGTCCTTCCCCCTGAATTTCAGGTTCAGGTACTTCTGGGATTATTTCAAGAATTTCAGGGTTTAGGTCGGTGGTATCCATGGGTGAATGAGGGTTGAGATTTTGTGGTTGTTCAGTGGTGGGTGCAGTTGAAGAATTTTCAGGAGAAAGAGACATTCTAGCAATTCGAATTAAGAGATAATTGATTATTCTTTTTGAAATTTTGAGAATTCAGTTTGTGAGCAAAGTAAAAGAATAATGGGGGAGAAGGAGTGTATTTATAGAATGAATTAGGTATTAGAGATAGAGTAGGAAATGATCACAATTACCTCAGAAAGATATGCTGCCGTTATGGACTCTTGGGAGTCTCCCGGAGAAATAGAGCCGTTGGACTGTTAAGTTACCTTTTCAGAGTGGGAACTGTTCCTCTGATGGGACTCTTATGCAGTTTGGATATGGTTAGGAAACTTAGTGGGATTTATCCTAATTACAAGTACATACCTGATTTTAACACGAAAATTCAGTGTCCTTCCAATTTACAACATTTTTTGATCAATCTGAAATTCTAAGAGCATAAGGGTAACATCATTCAATTTTAGCAACTCTAAATAAGAAGCATGGCATAAGAGTATACATTTAAGTATTAAGCTGGACTGAATCATTCATAATGACTTGAATAAAAGTCATTTTAAGTGCAATTTTCTAGCCAATTATGAAGTAAAGCATTGATGATTTTATGTGAATTTAATCATCCCTAATTCCAACCTATTTCTTTCAAAATCATCTCTACCTAGAGCTTTTGTAAAAATATCAGCAATTTGCTTTTCAGTGGGACAAAATGCTATGGTGATCAAACCTTTTTCATAGTTGTCTCTTAGGAAATGATGTTTTATATCAATGTGTTTAGTCCTTTTGTGATGCACTGGATTTTTTGTCATGTTAATAGCACTATAGATAGGAACAGTTCCTACATCAACACCAAAATCCTGTAATTGTTGTTTGATCCATAACAACTGTGAACAACATGAAGCAGCTGCCACATATTCAGCCTCAGCAGTGGAAAGTACCACTGAATTTTATTTCTTGGTTCCCCAAGAAACCAAAAACTCACCAAGAAAATGTGCCATACCTGAGGTACTTTTTCTATCAACAAGGAAACCTGCATAGTCAGCATCAGTATATCCAACAAGATTAAAACTACCACCTTTTGGATACCAAAGTCCCAAGGGACCTGTTCCTTTCAGATACCTCAATATTCTTTTAATAGCTTTCAAATGAGATTCCTTAGGATCTGATTGAAACCTAGCACACAAACCAACACTGAACACAATATCAGGTCTACTAGCAGTTAGATAGAGTAGAGAACCAATCATACCTCTATACAATTTTTGATCAACTAATATTCCATGTTCATCAAGATCCAATTTTGTGGCAGTGGCAATAGGTGTGTCAATTTCCTTAGCATTATCCATATCAAATCTTTAAGTAATTCCTTAACATATTTTTGTTGATGGATCATAGTTCCATTTGGGGTTTGCTTAATTTGTAAACCCAAAAAGAAATTGAGTTCACCCATCATGCTCATCTTAAACTCACTCCCATCAAGTTTGCAAATTCCTTACTTAAATTTTCACAAGTACCACCAAAGATTATATCATCTACATAGATTTGAACAATTAAGAGATGCTTACCTTTTTCTTTCAAAAACAATGTACTATCAATTTTACCTTTCTTATATCCATGCTGGAGTAGAAATTTTGATAGCCTTTCATACCATGCTCTTGATGCCTGCTTGAGCCCATACAAGGCCTTGTCCAACTTGTACACATGTTCAGGGAACTGTTCATTTTCAAAACTTGGAGGTTGCTTGACATACACTTCTTCTTTCAAGTAACCATTCAGAAATGCACTCTTAACATCCATTTGATGTAGAGTAAATTCCATGTATGTAGCAAAGGCTATAAGAAGTCTTATTGCTTCCAGTCTTGCAACTGGAGCAAAAATCTCATCATAGTCGATGCCCTCCTCTTGACTATATCCCTGAACAACTAGCCTTGCCTTATTTCTTGTTACCATGTCATCCTCATCGAATTTGTTTCTGAAAACCCATTTTGTTTCAATTATGGACCTGTTCCTTGGCTTGGGTTCCAGATGCCAAACTTGAGTCCTTTGGAATTGATTCAATTCCTCATGCATAGCATTAATCCAATCTGCATCCTTCAGTGCTTCTTTCACATTTTTGGGTTCAACAAGAGATAGGAAGGCACTAAAGACACACAGATTGTGATTTTTGACAGCTGATCTAGTTTGAATCCCAGCAGTCTTATCCGAGATTATTTGATCCACAGGATGTGACCCTTGATACTTGTAAAGCTTGGGTGTCAATCCATTGTCAGAAGTCCTTTGCTGCGGAACAGTTCCTGATAGAGTAGCACTACCAGTTTGTGAGGTGGAACCAACATTTGTTCCCCCTCTTTCAGTGCCACTCTTCTCAGTTCTGTCCATAGGAACAGTTCCTTGCAGTTCACTTCTCATATCTAGAGTCTGCATTTGTGGATTAAGTTCATAATCTTTCAGCATTCCAATTTCTTCATCCTCCTGTACCTGTTCTTGAGTGAGACTGTCAGTTTCATCAAATTTAACATGCACGCTTTCTTCAATTTTCAATATTTTCTTGTTAAACACCCTATAAGATTTACTATTTAAAGAATAACCAACAAATATTCTCTCATCACTTCTAGGATCAAATTTTCCTAAGGCATCTTTTTCATTGTTGTGTATAAAACATTTGCAACCAAAAGCCCTAAGATGAGAAATATTTGGTTTTCTTCCCTTAAGCAATTCATATGTGGTTTTTTCTATTAATGGCCTTGTCATACATCTATTTATTATGTAGCATGCAATATTAATAGCCTCAGCCCAAAATTTTTGTGGAAGATTTCCAGATATTAACATAGTCCTTGCCATTTCCTCTAGAGTCCTATTTTTCTTTTCCACTACACCATTTTGTTGTGGAGTTCTAGGTGAAGAAAAATTATGATTAATGCCATTTTCATTACAGAAATTTAAAAACATATGATTTTCAAATTCAGTTCCATGATCCGACCTAATGGCAACAATATGATTATCTAGAGTTCTTTGAGCTTTCTTAGCAAAAATTGAAAATGCATTAAATGCTTCTTCTTTAGATGCAAGAAATATCGTCCATGTAGATCTGGAGTAATCACCCACCAATACCATAACATACTTCTTACCTTCACGACTCATTGTTCTTATTGGACCACATAAATCCATATGGACCAGTTCCAAAGGTTTAGTGGTACTTACCTGTTTCTTCGGTTTGAAAGAGGATTTTACCTGCTTCCCCCTAGCACATGCTTTGCATATTTTTTCATCATTAAACTTGATGTTAGGAAGACCTATCACCAAGTCCTTGGACACAAGTTTGTTCAATTGTGAAAGACTAGCATGTCCTAGTCTTTTGTGCCATAGGAGGGGATCATTTTGCACCACAGTTAAGCAACTCAAGCTTCCATCAGATAGTGTCAGCAAGTCTACTTTGTAGATGTTTCCATGCCTATTTCCCTACAAAATAATCTCTCCAGAAGTTTGGTTAGTCACAGTGCATCCAGTAGATGAGAAATTAACAGTATTACCTTTGTCACACAATTGAGATATACTCAATAAGCAATGCTTCAGCCCATCTACTAGAAACACATTGTCTATACTATGTGAATTAGACCTACCTACCTTTCCAATGCCAATGATTTTCCCTTTCTTACCATTACCGAAGGAAACACTTCCTCCTTGAAAGGCTGAGAGTGAAAGGAACAGTTCCTTATGTGCTGTCATGTGCCTTGAGCAACCACTGTCCATGTACCATTTGTAGTTTATCTCCTTCACTCTAGCCTCAACATCTTCTTCATTTTCTGAATCTCCAAGAGCCATTAGAGCAAGATCCTCATCCAGATCATCATCAATTATTTCGTCTTCACTGTCTTGCCATCCTGCAACCATTACTTTGGGATTTCCACTTTTCTTATAGACCTGTTCCCTAGCCTTTTTCCTTTCCTCAATAAATCTCTTCCTCCATTCTCCTTCCATAATTGGACATTTGCTGATGTAGTGCGCCGTGCTTCCACATTTGTGGCATTCTCCAGCCTGTTTCATGTTAGAAGACCTACCCTGTCCACTAATCGCCTTTTTCTTAATCAAATATTTCTGAACACTTTTAGCGATAAGGACCAGTTCCTTATCGTCAATAATCTTATCAGCAGCAGTCAAGGCTAGGTTAGGTTTAGTTTTAACTGGTACTCCTATGTTTTTAACCTTTTTCCTTAGTTCATAAGTCTTTAAATTGCCTATAAGCTCATCTAAGGATAGAGTGGTTAAATCTTTGCTTTCTATGATAGCACAAGCTTTGATCTCCCAAGAATCTGGAAGAACCCTAGTTAGAATCTTTTCTACTCTATCTTCCACAGTTAAAACCCTTCCCAAAGAAATAAGTTCAGAAGCAATGACATTAAATCTAGTATACATTTCAGAGATTGACTCTTCTTCTTTCATTTTAAAACATTCATATTCAGCATAAAGAAGTGTACCTCTAGACCTTTTTACCTAACTTGTTACTTCGTGTGCAACTTGTAGAGCATCCCAAATCTCCTTTGCAGTGGCATACCCTCTGATTCTAGTGCATTCGTCAGGACTAAGTCCACCAACAAGCCACTTCCTAGCTTTTGCATTCTTTTCCAATTGCTTTATGTCTTCAGCATTGCATTCTTTCCTGGTTTTGGGAACATCGTTTCCCTCAGCATCCTTCTTCATTGGGATCATGGGACCTTCAGTTACTATGTTCCATAATTCATAGTCCTCTGCTTGAAGATGATCACGTATCCTTTCCTTCCACCATGAATAGTATTTTCCATTGAAAAAAGGAGCTCTAACCATTGACTGACCCTCACTGTTCTCTCGTGATGTACTCATCTAATCCTAGGTGTTAGCCTTTTCAAGGATAACCTGCTTTGATACCAATTGATATTTCCCACGATACACCACTTTGCTGTTTTAAGGACCAGTTCCTTAAAATGTGTTCCTTTACTAAACTATATGCGGAATTAAAACTGTAAGTAAATGAACACCAGATATTAGCGTGGAAAAACCCATTGACTCGAGATAAAAAAACCACGACCTACTTCTCAAGTAGGATTTCAACTTCACTATGTAAAAAGACCCACTTGGTTACAAGACTCCTTCTTACTAACCTAGGTCTAACTCTAATCCTTTAGTGATTTTTCTCACGATCAGTGAAGTTGTGTCAAGTCCACGACTTGAACCAGAAAAGATACAACTCGATTATACTTACTACAGTTGAACTAAGACTTGAACTTTTACAAGATTCAATCTAAGGAACAGGTTCTAACTTAGTTCCACTGTAGCTAACTGATTACACAAATAAGCTAATGACTCTTTTAAGCTTTGCTCGATGCTCTCTCTATTTGTGCATATTTCAATGACTGATATGTTCCACGTTTTATAGCTCCAGCAGCCAAGAAGTCTTGATCAATTAGAACTCCGAAGCTCCCATGAGTTTGAGTCCTAATTGGATTCTTCTCTTTAGAATCCGGATCTTCTATCCTTTATCCTTTATTTATGCAATCTTTTCGTATCCGTTTAGGCCTGCATAATTATCAAGATAAACATTAGATTTAGGATAATTAATAATATCTCAACTTAAATGATTTTGCATGAATTATCTATTTAGCTGCAGTGATTCAAAGGAACAGGTCATTTGAATCCGTTCCTTAATTATCAGTCAAAACTCCAAGCTTATCCAAGCTAACAATGACTAAATACTTACGAGAGATCAAGAATGAAGAACTTGCCATATCTAACCCTCCTATTCTGTGAGTTATCGCAAATATTTAGTATCAGAGCATAGCCTGTATGCGAACAAATATCATACAAGGGTGTTTAAGTCTTCAAAACTTCTTAGATACGGTCACAAAAAATTCTCGTAATATGACTAAATACTTGCGAGAGATCAAGAATGAAGAACTTGCCATATCTGACCCTCCTATTCTGTGAGTTATCGTGAATATTTAGTATCATAGATTTTTAATCTCGAACGAGTATCAAATATTTGCCTTCTCTTCTAAACCAACCTTATAGTTTTGATGGCTATCTTAGTGTATCCAAACAATTCCACCATCCCCACTAAGTGGTAACGACATCAATCACTTGTAATTTTATTCAAGTTATCGACTTTATCTAAAGCTCATTGGTTCTATCATTTTTGTCAATTCATAGGCCCAAAGTTGAGTCGCTCATATTGAGACACGATATATACTACCTTCTAGATGAAACCATGACAACACCGACAAAAGCTGGCATTGTCAACAACTCATGGTTACCCAATCCAAAATATAAACTGTAGTTTTGTTAGAACCAGTTGATCCACCATGCATTAATGGCATCAATTGACCCTACTACCACCTCTGCAATCACAAATACATCTATCTCCAAGCAAATGAGGGACTTGCTACATAGCCTGTATGCGAACAAATATCATACAAGGGTGTTTAAGTCTTCAAAACTTCTTAGATACGATCACAAAAAATTCTCGTAATATGACTAAATACTTGCGAGAGATCAAGAATGAAGAATTTTCCATATCTAACCCTCCTATTCTGGACGATAAACTTACAGTTAAAATACTAAGTGGTCTGAGATATAGTATGATTTAATTTCTGCAACTAATCAAGCACGAGATGCACATATCTAGTTAAAGGACTATATTACAAACTTCTCAATAGGGAACTTATTCTCAACAAGGGCCAAAATAGTACAAATTTCAACTCGTTAAGTGTATTTTTTATAACCACTT
Source organism: Petunia axillaris subsp. axillaris (assembly GCA_029990575.1). Taxonomy (NCBI): domain Eukaryota; kingdom Viridiplantae; phylum Streptophyta; class Magnoliopsida; order Solanales; family Solanaceae; genus Petunia; species Petunia axillaris. Next base: position 27,118,432 of record JARKNS010000010.1, on the reverse strand, counting down.
ACAGTTAGACATTAATTTTTGGGGTAGGGAAACATAAGTTTCTTCAACAATTAAGATGTCAAAGAGAAACTCATGCGACTTAAATCCAAAGTCTAAATTAGACCGTATATGGTAAAACTTTTAAAGGTAAAAGATTAAAAGTGTCTTTTAAAATAAAATACTCGTTCATCTTGTAAACCAAGCCTATAAAATACCCGTCCCATCATTTTCTTAACTAAAAGCATAAGACTAATAAAAAAAATAGACACCCCACATTCTTTCATTGTATCTTCTCCGCCCAATGACCTCCTACAAAATTCTCGTTGATTTCAATATAAAGAAAACAAAAAAAAGTCATTATAAAATTAAGAAAAATTATTCTTGCAAAACTAAGAAAAAGAAGAAAATCCTATTTGAAATAATTGATGGTAGGATCATCACCATCAACGACGAGTAGCTGAAAAATGGTCAGACGTACAACAAGAATTACCATTGCTGCTTAATTTGATAAAGACGCTATCGTTTCTCTCTCTAGTAATTTAAAATCGAATTTGAAGTGGATGATAGAATCAAAATCGTGGAGAAATATGGATTATAATATTACCGGAGATGGTGGTGATGAATCGGCAGTTGAAGAAATGGTTATTGACACCAATTAATAAGTTTTTTTTTTTTTAAAATAGTTTAGCTTCTAAGTTTCATAAAATACAATTATACGAGTATTTTTTTTAATTGATGGGAATGAAAAAATATGTATTTACTTTTATTCTCGACGTGCCACGTGTCCGCACATGTCCATTCGTCAAATTGAGTAACCTATAAAGATGGGGATATGAATGATCGAAAACTTAAACAGAGGGCAGTTTGAAACAATTCCCAATAGTTGAGGTTATTTGTGACCTTTTACCCTGTCTTTAAACTAGTTAAACTAGTAGAAGGATAAATATGACTCTTTTCCAAATGTTAAAAGGTTTAAAAAGAACTTGTACCTATAAGTTGAGGTTGAGCAGGTGTTTAGGTCCATTTGTTCATAAAATTTAGGCTGAATAGCCAAACTGGCACCTCTACTTGTACGCTTTTGTCATGCCCACGCCTGTACTTAGGGGTGTGTCATTTAAACACCTCTACTTATCCAAAACCTTACTTTTAAACACCTCCGTGCCTTATGTGGCAAAGCTGAAGCTTAGTTGGCACAAGTGTGAACTCACGCCTTTTTTGAAGCGTGAAGCAAATGTAACAGCCCCTAATGGCTCTTTTTTTGGCTTTTCAAAGCCCTTTCTTTCCCACAAGGTAAAATCACCATTTTTGAAGGCTCCAAGCTCATCTTTGTTAATTTTTCTTTCTCTTTCTTTGTTAATTTCTCCTTCTCTTTTTTTCAACCATGAAAATGCCAATATGTTATTGTGGACTTGTTGCGGACTACATACCGATATATTCTTCACTAATATCAGAACTTAGATTAAAAAATCCTAATTTCGAACAAAACCCCTAAATTCGAACAAAAATAAAATAAACAAGTGTAACATTACAATAATTGTAAATAGAAGTTTACCTGTGAAATTGGCAACAAGCCGATGAAGAGACGTTTGTAAATCCCAATCCGATTTGGGTGTTATATTAGTGTTAATTAGGGAGATAAAGGAAGAGAGAAAGAAAGAAAAAAAATGGGAAATGGGAATATAATCGGGGCAAGGGATCCGATTGGGTGTTATTTTGCCCCAGCTGACGTGGCTTGTCTACGTGGAATATTTATTGACGTGGAAGCTGACGTGGAGGCGTTTGCACTACACACTTTGCCACATAAGGTACGGAGGTATTTAAAAGTAAGGTTTTGGACGAGTAGAGGTGTTTAAATGACACACCCCTAAGTACAGGCGTGGGCATGACAAAAACGTACTAGTAGAGGTGCCAATTTGGTCATTCTGCCTAAAATTTAAGACCAAAATTTGGGATAGTAATTTAAATTTTTAAACAAAATCTTTAAATTCGAATTTTTCGCTCACAAAACTTTTAACTTTTATTCAACTAAAAGTTAAATAATAAACTCGTAAAGGTAGCTAAATCTTTGGTTTAACGAGTCGGAGTATTCGTCCAGTCCAAGACCGCCATTCTCAACCCTATTTTTAACGCCAATTTCATCATCTCTTTCTAGTAAAAGGTTAGTTTTTCGCTCCCTAATTTAATTTTTGTTCTTTTTTTTAATGTCTGCTCTTTTTTGGACGCTTGAATTCGCTGAAACATGGTGTTTACTTGCAATTTTCATGAGTTGACACACTTTTAATTACTGTAATTCAATTATTATTTTTTAATTTGTGATATTAGTAATTTGTATGGTAGTTACTTTTAGGGATCCTTTGTGGAGGATTACTAGGGTTTATGTTCAAGCTCTTTAACTTAAGATTTTCATACCTTTTCAACTCTAAATCTGTATTCGAGAGGACAAATTTAGTAATTGCAAACTTATTTAAGTTTTGAAGGATTTAGTTCCTTGATCCTTTGGATAAGAAGCTTAAGCTGCCCTCCTACTCACCTTATAATAATTAATAAGATGGCCTAGAAGCTGCCTGCTGAATTGGCACGATAAAGTGGAGAGCAGAGCTCATCTCAGGAGCGAGGGTTTACCCAGAGGGCACCTGAAGGGTAGCGGCTGCGGGTTCCCTTGTCATAACAGAAAGAATAGAGATATTCTTGCCTTCCCTTTAACAATGTTTTCCCCGTTGGAAGAATGGGGAAAAACAAATGTTCGTGCTATATAGGCTGAAATTGATTGTGTTTCAAGAGAAGATATTGTTCCAACATTCTTCTTTATAAGTTTTTTAATTTTTTTTATCTTTGGTAGGCAATGTTCACAAACAAGGTAGGAGAAAGGTCTGTGTACATCTCACCCTTCCTAGAACCCACCATGTGGGATTTCACTGGGTTTGTTATTTTTGTTGTTGGTGTTGGAAGGTACTGTTCTCCTTTTATGACTTAGGACAAGGTACAAATCCACTTTATACTGCCAAGTACTCTCCTTGATCAGTTGGGATAGTTTTTTTTTGGTTCTTATGTCCTCGTCTTTGAAAATTGTGTACCAGTGCTGGAAAAATCTTATTATATATATAAAAATCTAGTCTAATGTACTCTCTTCTTTTTTAATTATAGCAGGGAGATATATCATTGGGTTCTCGGCGGCTCGAAGCAGATTTAGCGTCCGCAGCTATATTGGCATAACATTTATTCAAAGGGGCTTCTTTCTCTTGTAAAAATGTCTGTAACAGCTGGTGTAAGTAATGATACAATTATCTCGATTAGGGAAAAGCTCAGGGGTAAAATTGGCCAAACAAAAGTGAAAAGATATTGGCCTGGTAAAGCTCCTGAATTTCCAGATGAAGCGGACAGAGATGAGGATTTTAGGATGACCAGGGGAGCAGCGCTTGAGGCAGCCTTTCCTAGCCAGGGCAGTTCAGACCTTGCAAGAAAAGATGATGCAAGGCTGCGTCGATTGGCAGAGAGTAGAGTTGATAATCGTGAGGAAGTCAGAGAAGATCATCGACGAATCCGGCAAGCAGAGATTGTTTCAACCATAGAAGAGGAAAATAGGAGACTGGAAAGGATGGAATTTGAGGAGGAGGATGAAGATGCCTTGGATGAAAGGAGAAGAAGAATTAGGGAAAAGAATCTTCAGAGGCAGCAGGAAGAAGCTCTGCCAGAGGAAGAAGAAGAGGAAGCAGATGAAGAGGAGGAAGAAGAGTCAGAATATGAGACTGAATCAGAGGAAGAGACAACAGGGATAGCAATGGTCAAACCAGTTTTTGTTCCGAAATCTGAGAGAGACACCATAGATGAGCGTGAGAAGCGTGAGGCAGAGGAACGAGCTCTCGAGGAGTTAGTGAAGAAGAGGTTAGAGGAGAGGAAAGTTGAAACTAAGCAAATAGTAGTTGAGAAGATACGAGAGGAAGAAATTATTCAGAAAAATTTGGAGCTGGAAGCTAATAGTGCTGATATAGATACTGATGATGAGGTGAATGAGGCTGAAGAATATGAAGCTTGGAAGTCCAGAGAGATCGCCAGGATCAAGAGGGAGAGGGAGGACAGGGAGGCTGTTTTGAAGGAGAAGGAAGAAATAGAGAGGGTAAGAAACATGACAGAAGAACAGAGAAGGGAGTGGGAGAGGAGAAACCCAAAACCTGCCCCACCACCCAAGCAGAAATGGAAATTTATGCAGAAATACTACCACAAGGGTGCTTTCTTCCAGTCAGATGGTGATGACAGAGCTGGAACTTCTGGTGCGGATAGTATATACCAGCGCGATTTCTCTGCACCTACAGGGGATGATAAGTTGGACAAGTCCATACTACCAAAAGTTATGCAGGTTAAACAATTTGGTCGTAGTGGAAGGACAAAATGGACACATCTTGTCAATGAGGACACAACTGACTGGAACAATCCGTAAGTACCATAAGCCTTATGTGTTACCTGCTTATCTCTGTCTATTAAATATGTCAAGTGGATTGCTGGATTAGTGATTCTAAATAATATACATGCTTCAGTTGTGTCGGGGTTCACTTTAGCATTTGCATTGGTTTCAACGCAATTGAGCATTAGCTTTCACAGGTTTTGATTATCTTAGCTGCTCTTGATTTTGGTTGAATCGATGTCGCAGTTTGTATTCTTTAGCATGAACAATTACCTTGAAGTAAAACTGGTAAATATCTCAGTTTTTGGCATTTCGAATTGGATTTAGTGGATGTAAAAACAAAGGAGAAAATTGAATATACAAGATGATTGGATATTTAATCATATTTAAGATATTTCATTATTGCGTCAGAACTGTTAGGAGAATAACGGCTCTAAATCTGTGAACATAATTCAAAATTCTTAGTTGACCTTTTATGAAATGGACGACTTGTATGTCAAACAATACAGCATCAAGTGGAGTATCTATATAAATATATGCACACACACTATTTCTCTCTTTTTCCCCCTTGGGTGGGGACCTTGCGAGGGAGTTGAGATGAGCCCATGGTATTATTGTATATGCTTGTGGATCCTGGCCAAAGGTCTTAATAAAGAGTGACATGCATCTCAAGGTGGGGAGGTTTGCCTTATGTGTTAGAACCTAGGGCGGGATATGGTGTGATACAAATAGTGGTGGTTGGGAGAGGATTTCAGAGGAGGAATTTCTTTTGATAGGTGGATTTCAGGGCGTAAATTTGAAGAATGTGGTTGTCTATTGTGTTTTTTCTCCTCTTGGCGCTTTTAGCATTGAAGCCATTAAAATTCCCAGAAAATGAGACGAGATAAAACTCTTGGGACCTTGAAAATTTAGACCGCACATTTTGAGTGATGGTGCTAGCATAGTGGTTGCTCTTTTCCTAATTAACAGTAACGGAGGAGCATCCTTTACCTCTGTGCCTTTGGAAATTCTCTAGCATTCTGTCTGGATGGTTTGGAGTAATGGTTGATGTATCTGGCCTGCTGGATAGGAAAAGTAATGAAATACCTCATATGGCATAGGAAGGTTGTGACTGGGAGTTCAGAGATGGTGCCTTGAAGAGGTGTGGGAGTGAAAGCGTGTATAAACTTTAGATGTTTTTTTCAGTTTTACCTTCAAATTCCCTTGGACAGTTAATGCATGACTAGTAAATACTTCAAAATGATTCATACTGAAATGCTTTATTGAGAAAGACATACTGAAATACTCCAGACCATTCATACTTTGGAGGAACAGATGTGCTTATTTTTTTGATAAGGTAATATTTATTAATATATGTCAGCGCAAAGCTGAAACAAGAGTACAATCAACAGGAAACACTTACATTTCCTGTAAAGAACTAAGGAGATCAAGCATGACATCAGTTTCTAATACATCTTCGAATGCCATCTTGCAGCAAAAACTTAGCAAAAATGTACACTTGAACTTAATCTTAAGAATATGAGTAGCTAAGAGCATCTGCGATTACAATTAAGGAAGAAGAAAGAAAACACCTAGCATCTGGGTCCTCCACTTTACAGACTTGCTTGTGGGCATAGCTTGAATTGAGAGGAAACAAAGTAATGCTTGACCAAGTCCCTGGTATTCATTGGAGACTTCTCATGTAGCCCCGCTAATCTTCTGCTAATACTATGACTTCTTATTTCTTCTGCTGTAATGAGATTGTACCCTTTCTCTTTTTGCCTTAGCTATTTGAATGCTCTTGCTTGCTTGCTAACCGGACTAGTGCTCTATTTGACTTTCCACCATCTTGGCGATGCCTGTATAAATTTCTTAGTTGACTCTCCTCCTTTTGTGTCCAAAGACTGAAAACGGAAGAAACACAAAATGCTTCTAAATTTTCATGATATCCTTGTGTTCTAGTTTACATCGTCTTGTTTATGCTTTCTGGGTCACTTTTTCCTGCTTATCTATGTATGATTCTGGTAACAGCCTTCACACTGATTAATTGACAATTACTGTTGGAACAGGTGGACATACAATGACACTCTCCGGGACAAGTACAATGCGAAAATGGCTGCTGTTAATGCTCCTATTGCAAAACCCAAGGGTAAGAAAATGAAGGATTGGGAGACTCGGTGAAGTCAGGTTCTTGCTTGCGCTCATGATCTCTCAGATTTTTCGAACCATGCACAGAGTCTGTCTATTTTGCTTGTCACATTAGAATGTCATCTGTAGCTCTTTGCTCTGCAGAGGTAGCTATGCATATAGCTACATATTCCGGAAACAATTTCAGAATTCTCTATTTGTCTCCTTATCGAAAACTTCATGCGTTAGAGCATAGATTGTATTCCGCTTCTTAGTTATGGATATGCTATATAAAAGGTATGAATGGAACTTGGTTTCTGTATCGTTTCTCTAAACCTTGTTAGGAATTAGAAATCTAGAACAACCTAAATGATGAAGAATGGCCACCCGTTGCTTGACACGTCAATCTTTTCCAGATTGAAGAGTTTAAAGATACTTCCATGGCATTTGCCTTGGGAAACTGTTTTTTGTTTATAATTTTTTTTATACAGTATTTTTTTTTTTTAAAAAAAAAAAATTCAGTTCAAATGACGAAAAGCAACCCCAAGCATCGTATTTAATTATAAAAATTATTGTAATATATTTGCTCTTGCATGAGTTTATCACTCCTACAAGTGCCACGTCAAATGGAAGCCCAACAAATTTCTCATGCCATAACCACATTCAAGCTGCACAGTACTAAACAAATACTACTCTTATTAACCATCTGTAGGTTAAAAAATGGAAGCTCCAGAATGCAATGGTCTGGACCAAATTAATGTCTAAAGATCTAGTTCTACAATAACTCACCATTTGTAATCGAAATAAGATAAAACATCTACAACTTGGTAGTGCAAACTTCAAAGTTAGCAAAATGTAAATACCGTTATTCCAATGTTGCTGTTTTTTGCAAGAAAAGTACGTGCCATCAGGCTAAAAGACAATATTAGCCGTTTGAACACCTCTGATGGCATTTCGTTAGAGAGCTCAGCAACACTATATGGGTTACTCTTGGATGGGTGGATTTTGATTTCTAGTTAGAATTGTTTATGTGTAGCTCCTAGACTCTGTGAATATGAAACTTAAGGATTGGTACAATTGTTAGGGGAAAAAGATTTTATTCATGTCCTGATCATATAGTATCAGTAATAAGAACTTCAAATGATGTAACAACAAAGAGAACTTTTTAAGTTTCTTTGAAAGCCCATTTGGACCGAGGAATTATTGGATCCGCTGTACTTCAAATTCATATTCTTAAATCCTTTATGCCTATCTGAAAACACTCAACAACTCTCTACTGAATACAGAATGGTAATATGATATTAGTTCTATAATATCTACAATAGCTCGGTCGTTCAAATAAAATTCAAAAAACGGGGAAAAGAAAAAAACCATATACTTTCTTTATTAGGACATCATAGCAAAGTTGAAATGTACTGTATGATTGGGATTAAAGTTTCCTTTGAAATAGGTGAGGGAATTAGTAGAATACTTCAAAAGATGTAGTAACCTTGATTGCTGCTCCCACAATGTCATAATCTTGACTATTTATGAGGAATAAAACATATACTCCATATTACTCCATATCCCTAGAGACATAATTGAGCACATAAGTCCAAGAGAATTTATGCACTTACAGTCATGTTAGATTGAAAGGATATATGCATATGGCTAAATGGGTATATCAATTATGGACATATGGCATGTCTGACGACCTATACGATATACTGATATACATAAATTTTTGAACTGGAAATATGGACTTAAATTTTCCACGACGTAAATGGCATATATATTGACAAAATTACGCATCAATTTCTCATAAAGCATCCACTTCAAGACAAACAAAAAATCAAGATATGGTTGCAAGAAGCACTGTTTGAATTGACTGTTGAGTTGAAGAGATTTGAATTCTTCTTCTTATGACTCCTTTTTTTCCCCCTGGTTTTATCCTCAATTGGCCCTCCAGCTAATTTCTCTTCCACTAAAAAATTATGATATCTCTCGAAAAACATGATATCTTAAGTGGTCCAATTTTGTCTATTTGACATCTGAAAATAACAGAAATTATTGAAAAGATTGAAGAAGAATGAAAGCAGAAGAAGATAAAAGACATGATATCACTTGTGAAGTATCAGCTAGACTTTTTTTTCTAGACTTGTGTGACTCTAAATAGAAAGTTCAATTGGCCGTTTTCTCTCGGTTTCCTTGACATCATCTTGAAAATCACAATATCGTGCAAGACTTCACTTTTTTTCCTTTTTTGTTTTTCTTTAGTCGTTACAACCGAATTTTTGCCAGTTGAGAAGTACTGTTATTCATGATCGAGTTATAAGAGTAACTTATAAGAATGAGTATATCAAGGTTAAGGCTAAAAATTCATTGATCTGTAATTAGTAGGGGGAAATTAACAACTTAGTAGGGAAAAAAAAGTTTCTTTTGCCTGCTTTTTGTAGTTTTTACATTTTTTTATCTCTCTCTCTCCCCGGGAATTGGGTGGGAGGAGGTGGAGGATTTTTAATAAAGAAAAATCACTAGTAGATATAGTTGAAGTCTCGCTCAGTAAAGAGAAATGTAAGGTTAATAAAATAGAACTTTTACTTCAAATGACAATTGCTTCTCCCTATTATGAATCACGAAACTAACGTAACCCTGGCCAATCAAATACCAGTTGCTTCATCGGTAGGCTAATTTAATTTGCGGCTAAAAGGCTGTTCTCAGCTTCTTAAAATCAAGTTCCTAAACTCTCAATAATGCAATTAGGTCCAAAATCATTGTTAAATTATTAAAGTAAATTACTTACATAAACAAGCTAAGAAAATCACACTGGGCAATAAGGGAATCGAACAAGCTACAAAGCATCTTATTGTTATTTTCATATAGATAAATGTAAGATGATACATTCTTTGACTAAGTGAAACAAAGGCCTCAAAGGGTCATGTTTTTTTTTCTTCGTGAAATTGAGACAAAGGGACACACAAATGGGACATACACTCTGCAAGAAGATCAAACAGTTAGGGATGCAGTAATGAAAAATAATACTTAGGGTTTAAATCAGACTACTAAAACATACATATGCTAGCTGCAGCAACTTTTTTCTTCAATAGATCAAGTTACTCCTCCAGTGCAAATTCCTCAATCAAGTTCATCTTGTTGAGTGGATTGAAGGCATGAATCTCAGCACAAGCACATTTGCTAGGTAGCACAAAAGATCCAAGCCCATCAAGTGGCTGAACACATGGCAATGGCAACTTACGAGCTATAACCACAGAATTAACCACCTCATCGGTAGGATGGTACACAGAAAGCACCTCGAATCCTCGGAGATCACGAGGATCAACAACAGGATACAGAAAAGCGCGCGCACCATGTGCACTCCTTAGCATCAGGGTCGCTCCTGGAGCCATATACTTCGCTAGATGATCAACAACCTTAACTTTCTCTTCGATATCCATACCAACCAACGCCGCCAAGAAAACAACATCGTACTCCTTGAGGGCGCACGTTACATCCATGATATCTGTGGTATGAAAACTCATCCTCTCTGACAAGTCAGGATCGGACACCACGAGACGAGACGCCAAGGAATTAGCACCAGCATCAATGTCATAGTTGTGAAAGTAGGTACCTGCAAGGCAGACCTAGAGTGTTAGGAGTATATTCAATTGAACTCATCATTTTCAACATAAATGATAAGTAATTATATAAGTAAATATATTGTGCATTAAATTAAATTCTGAATCTGCCTCTTCTTTGTACATACCCGTAAGATGTTTAGTAGCCAAAACAAGAGAAGTGAGAGGGAGAGGGCCTGATCCAATAAAGGCTATTTTGTTTGGAGTTTTTGTAGTATTCTTAGAAAGGATGTTGAACTCAAGCAAGCTGAGTTTAAGGTAGTTGTCAAAATATGGGAAAATGTCAAGATGTTGAAGTGGGTTTTCATAAGAGCCAAGAATCTTGGAATAGTGACTCTCTAGAAGTCCTTCAGCTTCACCACATAACTTGATGAGATGAGACCTGATTTCTTGAATTTTTTGACAAAGCTTTGAAACATCAATAGGATTAGGTGGGATGCACGTGTGTACAAGCTTTGTGAACAGCATGTCGACATCTTTGGAAGGACTAAGCTTCTCCAATCTCGAGATTTGGTCATATAATTCACAAACTTGTTGTACCACAGGGTTGCTTTGGCAAACCATTATGTCGACACTATGGTGAAATTGGCAAAGAAGGAGAGATGAGACTTGGAACAAAGCTTTGCTAGAAATTCCCCGTGGTATTATAAAAAATGAATTGTTGTAAATTTTCTTTGTTCTTTTTTGAAGTTTGAAGGACACACTCAATGATCTGATGCTCCTGAGGCATCCACAGGTCGCTATTTATGGAGGATTTTTTATGGCGGGCCCAGAAAAAGATACACAAGGAGGGGGGAGGGTGATTTAATTTGTTGCATCATTCCATGTTTCATAGTTAAGGATTTTTAGATTATGATTAATTAATTAGAAAGCATGAAATGTTATGCATTGTTTTCTTCTTTTATTGGTTAAGGCATGGCACATTTCACCTTCATTTTCTAAGCTACGTCCGCCTTAGTTCAATCCGGCTGTTTTACTTTTTTGGGTTTTCTACATGTGCCACGGTCTTTTGAAGCCCGATCAATTCGAATTCATGTTGTAAAAAGCTCTTTTAAGGAGTAAAACCTTTTACTATCATAGGTATATATACATTCAAATGTATCGAATCCAAGACCACTTATTAACAATATACTCTCCTTTAGTTATTTAAGGGTTAGCGGTTCAAACGAAAAGGCTTAACTTACCGCTCTCATTTTCGTCGCTAAGATTCTTCCAAATTACTACCCCCGCTCCATTATATAAGTGTCTCATTTTTCTTTTTTATTTATCGCAAATATAAGTGTCATTTTAAACACTATCAGAAAAATTAAAATTTTCGGCGGCTTCCATCTAAAGTTTGCTTGTCCTAAATCGAGTTCTCGACTGAAAACGACAATCCCGATGGATTTGACATGATTTTTCTGGCAGTGAAGTAATTATTACAAAATTAACTATTTTCTAATATTGTCATTGCTATTAAAGAGTAAATTTCATTCTCAATAAGAGCATTTAATCTTGTCACATTTACAATAAAATATATAAGAATAGTTAGGTAAACATACACAATAAGTACTTAATATTTTTTTAATGTGGGTGAAAAGTGAAAATGATACACTTATAATAATGGAGGAAGGATATACTAACTAGTTATTGTGTTTTTAGTTTTGCATAGATGTGAAAACCCTAATCTTCACGGTTAGTAAGTTAGGGCTTTGTTGGACCACCAAGTGAAAGTAGTTTTCTTGCGACATGGGACCAAAGCTCAAACTTACAATCCCAAGGCCGAGGCACATTATGAAATCCTAGGATCATAGAAATTGACTGCTAATTTAACTTTTTTGTTTAACAATCTTGTGCTTATAAGTACGGAAAGTTTACCCTACAATTAATCATTAAGGCTTTCCTAATTGCAACATAAAAAAAGCACCATTATTTCTTTTTTAATCATTAAGGCTTCATCTTTGTTTTCCTAATTGCAACGGCAAGGAAAACAAGGGAATAGAGAAACCAGAACAAGGGAAAACGGCACGGAGCATGCAGGAGAATCTAGTAATACAATACTGAATTGGTCAAATTCAAGGAATATATCGAATAGGGCAACATTGATTTTGTAACATCAGATTCTGAAATGTCTTATGCTTTCCCACTTAGATTGTTCATACCACTGCATGCCCAATAGGTGCTTTAACTGCAAGCTCTTCTTTTCGTCGTTCTGATATTATTAGAGCCTTAATTAGAGCTATTTGCAATTGTAGTTACTCCAATATAGTTTTGCGGAGTGAGCTGCTACTCTCAAATCCAGATAAAGGAAATGAGTTGCGGTAGTTAGGTTAATACTCCATCCGTCGCAAATTAGTTGTCGCCTTTAACTTCTTCCAATTAAGAAAATCATTAAATAGAGTGTATATTTTATTATGTTACTCCTATTTAATGTTTGGCTATTAAATTTTGTTGAGAATTCTTTTAATTATTAAGGGTATAGTTGGAAAAGACTAGCGATTTTTGTCTTGAAATCCTAAAGTGTCAACTAATTTGAAACAAATGGTTATTGCTAAAGTGTCAACTAATTTGGGACGGATGGAGTAATTAGCGTAAGATTGGTCAATTTACTCCATCCGTCCCAAATTAATTGTCACTTTAGGAGAAATAGTTTGTCCCAAATTAGTTGTCTCTTTAGGATTTCAAGACTAAATTTTCTAGTTCTTTCCAACTATACTCTTAATAATTAAAAGAATTCTCCAAAAAAATTAATTATCAAACATTAGATAAGGGTAACATAGTAAAATATACACCATATTTAATCGTTTTCTTAATGGGCGTGAAAAAACAGAAGGTGACCACTAAAATGAGACGGAGAGAGAGTATTTTTTATGAATCCTCAAAATAAGAGTTATTTGGGATTGAGATATTGTTGTGTATTTGTTTGTAGTATTTCCGTAGTATAATTTATGCAAGCATGATTTACTTTTAAAACAAATTAACTTGTGCATAATCTATGACATAAAGTTGATAACATTAACAATACTACTATAGTACTATTTTAATACAATATTGATTGAATGGACTACATCTATCATTTGATGGTTAAGGAAAGGTGGCATATTTTGGTTTCACACTCGGACTGGCAATTGAATATAACAGAAAAAAGAAAGTGTGAAGTTTTCTTATAACCTTGCGTGCAAGCATTTGGGTCCACTCCTATCTCAGCGATTTTCCACATATATGGTGCCAAAGACGAAGATTTTAGGGATTTCTACGTAAATAATTCTTAATATAGTATTTTAACAAGACACCTAACTCTAATATAATCAAGCTACAATATATATATATATATATATATATATATATATATATATATATATATATATATATGTTGTTCATGCGTTCAAATAAATTAGAAGATACAAAACCTGCAGTATATAATCTGTTAGTAATAGGATGATCCCGAGCCCACAAGTTACTTGTGTCTCCTTAAGAAATCTAACCCCCTCACAATGCCCAATGTTCACGGATTAATTTCTCCCAGGATGGAACGGGATAACAGTTCTACCGTAGCGGCACTTCAAACGCACGGCGAACACAAAGGAACGGAGCAAATCACACGACTCACTTAATATGCAGATAGAGAGGGGATGCAGTAAGATATGTTTCTGTCAGTGTTTTTCTCTGCCCGAGTGTTTCTCTCCTCTGTCCGAGCTTGTGTCTCTCTGTCCGAGCTTTCTGTCTATGTATCAAGGACTGACGAATGACCAGTTTATATAGCCACCCAAGGGCAGACGAAGAGACACAGCTGCCTTTGATGACAAACTTTAATGAGAAAACGTGGGGGAATTAATCTACCACTAATTATTGACTTTAATGTGGATGAATTAATCTACCACTAATGACTGACTTTAATGTGGAGGAATTAATCTACCACTAATGACTGACATTAATGAGAAGACGTGGAGGGAAAACGTGGAGGAATTAATCTATTGAAGTCACTTCAGCTGCCCGGTACTGAACTCACTTCAGCTGCCCGTTGCTGAATTCACTTCAGCTGCCCGTTACAAAAACGGATTAAAATATTAATTAATTAATATTTTAGTTTTGTTTGTCCAAAAATTTTAAGTCAATCAATCATATCAATTGACCGAATCCGAATCCGAAGCCGAAGCCGAGACGAGTGAGCGACGACGATGGCGCGAGGCTTCCCTTCTTCTCAACTCTTTTAAGAGCTAAGAAAAGTAAATCTCTATTTAAACCCAACAAAATCCTTTTCCTCTACCAATGTGGGAGAAAGTGCATTTCCTTACAAAAAGGAATATTTTCACCTTTCACCCATTTTCCATTCACATTCTTCCACTAAACCCAACAATCCCCCACATGAATGGGGAATGGCTGTATTGGACATATGCATGACAGACCTGTGTGATTTGCAAGAAAGAATTAGTTGCATCGGGATAAGTAGGTTTTCCTTTGAACTTTCCGTAGTGAACATACATCGGATATACTCGTTCAATCGGTAGATTTGATATCTTTGAACCGTTGAGCTTTGGTGTATACCTACTACCTAGACAACGTAAGTCACACAACTAACCCTTAACCGTCTTTGGTTCTCACTGTTGTGTTCGTTTCAGCCATGAACACCTCCTGGTTTCATAAGTGCTTAGAGAACTAGCCATACCAAATTCTCCTTGAAGCGGCTTCCACTTCACACTTACATAGGTGATTTCTAAACGTGTAATCCTATAGATATACACTGTTTGATAATTACAATATCAAACTTAGATAATCATTAAAAAATGCCTCTAGCATTTTATCCTTGGTACTTGAACATTGTCCCATCACGAGAATGGACCAAACATTTAATTGACAATGTTGGACCACCATACACAACTTTGTATTCTCCTTGAACCTAGTTCTTGGGATCTCCAGTCTCCTAGGTAGAGTTACCACCGTGATGACTTGTCCTTGGCCATAGTCCCATTCCCTTCGATGAACACTCAACCGCCTCTCTAGTTAGTTCTTTTGTAAGCGGATCCGATACATTATCCCTTGATTTCACGTAATCAATGGTGATAATTCCTCTAGAGAGTAGGTCCCTAACGGTTTTATGCCTTCGTCGTATGTGACGATTCTTACCGTTATACATGACATTCCTAGCTCTTCCTATAGCCGATTGACTATCACAATGTATACAAATTGGTGTCAACGGTTTAGGCCAGAACGGAATGTCATCCAAAAAGTTCCGAAGCCATTCAGCTTCTTCACCGGTTTTATCTAAAGCTATAAATTCAGCTTCCATTGTAGAACGGGCAATACACGTTTGCTTGGACGATTTCCAAGACACCGCTCCTTCACCAAGTGCGAAAATGTATCCACTTGTGGACTTAGAATCAGTTGTGCCGGTGATCCAATTGGCATCACAATATCCTTCAATGACTGCAGGATACTTGTTATAATGCAATGCAAAGTCTTGGGTATATTTTAAATATCCCAAAACACGTTTCATTGCCATCCAATGAGTTTGATTGGGATTACTCGTGTATCGACTTAGTTTACTTATAGCACAAGCTATATCTAGACGAGTACAATTCATGATGTACATCAAACTTCCCAAAACACGAGCATAATCCCGTTGCGACGTGCTTTGACCTTTGTTCTTTTTAAGAGCAAGGTTTACATCAATAGGAGTCTTTGAAACTTTAAAATCCAAATATTTAAATTTTTCAATCACCCTATTGATGTAGTGAGATTGAGACAAAGCCAGACCTTGAGGAGTCCTATGGACCTTGAGGAGTCCTATGGATCTTTGCTAGTCAACATGCATTTCGTAGCATTTATATTGGCAATGTTATTGCTCATTATCAACATGTCGTCCACATATAAGCAAACAATGACTACATAATTAGGAGCGTTCTTAATGTAGACACATTTGTCACACTCGTTAATTTTAAAGCCATTTGACAACATTGTATGATCAAATTTCGCATGCCATTGTTTCAGTGCTTGTTTTAGTCCATAAAGCGACTTAACAAGTTTACACACCAACTTTTCTTTACCCGGAACCACAAACCCTTCAGGTTGTTCCAGGTAAATTTCTTCCTCCAAATCCCTGTTTAAGAATGTTGTCTTAACGTCCATTTGATGGATTTCAAGACCATACACGGCGGCTAACGCTATTAACATACGTATGGATGTAATTCTGGTTACCGACGAGTATGTGTCAAAGTAGTCAAGACCTTCTTGTTGTCTATAGCCTTTAACAATAAGCCTTGCCTTGTACTTGTCAATAGTGCCATCAGCTTTCATTTTCCTTTTGAAAATCCACTTAGAACATAATGGTTTATTTCCAGGAGGAAGATCAACCAACTCCCAAGTATGGTTGCTCAAAATAGATTCTATTTCACTATTGACTGCCTCTTTCCAAAATGGAGAGTCTGAAGTAGACATTGCTTCTTTAAACGTCCGAGACTCATTTTCCAAAAGAAAAGCGACAAAGTCATCTCCAAATGAAGTAGAAGTTCTTTGACGCTTGCTCCGTCTTGGTTCTTCCTCATTTGGTGAATTTCCTTTGGTTCATTCCCGAGGTCGTTTGGATCTTTCACCAACTGACTCACATTCCTTCTTATACGGATATATAGTTTCAAATAATTCAGCATTATCTGATTCCATCACCGTTTTAACATGAATGTCGGGATTTTCTGATTTATGAACTAGAAACCGATATGCTTTACCGTTTATAGCATACCCTATGAAAACACAATCAACTGTTTTCGGTCTAATCTTAACCCTTTTGGGTTTTGGGACTTGCACTTTTGCCAAACACCCCCCACACTTTGAAGTAATTCAAGTTGGGTTTCCTTCCTTTCCACTTTTCATATGGAATGGATAGTGTTTTGCTATCGGGAACTCGATTGAGTATTTGATTAGCCGTGAATATAGCTTCCCCCCACAAGTTCTGGGGTAGACCCGAACTTATCAACAAGGCATTCATCATCTCCTTTACTGTTCGATTTTTCCTTTCCGCAATCCCATTAGATTGAGGCGTGTAAGGGGCAGTTGTTTGATGAATAATGCCATATTCCAAACATATTTGTTCAAAAGGAGATTCATATTCGCCACCCCTATCACTTCTTATCATTTTGATATTTTTGTTAAGTTGCGTTTCAACTTCATTTTTGTATTGCTTGAATGCGTCAATTGCGTCATCTTTACTACTAAGTAAATAAACATAGCAGTAACGAGTGCTATCGTCAATAAAAGTTATGAAATACTTCTTTCCACCGCGAGATGGTATTGACTTCATGTCACAAACGTCCGTATGAATTAAGTCTAATGGTTCAGAAGCCCTTTCAATTGACTTGTAAGGGTGTTTCGTATATTTAGACTCAACACATATTTGACATTTTGACTTCTCGCAATCAAATTTAGGCAATACTTCCAAATTGATCATTTTTCGTTTTCTTGTCCTTCTTTGCAGTACGACAGTCTGTGGACTTATGTCCACTCTTGCCACAGTTGTAGCAATTTCCCTTAAGTTTTCCTTGCTAGGGTTGGTCTTCCCTCCAGAAGGCTTCTTCCTCTTATTTGGATTATTGTATTGGGTGAAATCCATCGTCACCAAAGTTGATGACTTGGCATCCACATAGGACGGCACACAAACGACACGTGGCTGCGAATGGATATGAAGGCAGTGGATAAGATCGAAGATAAACAGTTACAACGGACAGATGAACAGTCACTACGGCTAGGAAAGTCGCAGCCCATCAATCAAGACAATTCAAAGTAGGAACCTTATCCACAAGCAACGCAACTGCTCGTCTAAGGAGTTACAACTGCTTGCGAACGGGCACATAAGCCGCCTATATATTGTAATTTAAGTCACAAGCTTACAATCTAATGCTTCTCTGAAATCTACACTTGTATTCAAAAATATTTACTAGCATTCAATACTTTATCTCCAGCGAACATTTATTACTATTGCTGGTCGAAAGATCTTCTCTACTGTTTCATTAACTGAATCTCAAAAAGAGTACGAGGAAAGGAATTTAATCAAGTCTGAACGGCCTGAGCACGGTTCCTTTTTCGTTTAATTATTTATTTATTATATCGCATTAATTGCCTCTTTACTCTTCCGCATTTATTACTGGCATTTATATTTACTTCATTAAGAGCATTTTAATCTCGATTATTGACCGTGACCCCGCTCTACAAATTTAATTGTAAATTAACCTGATAAAATGAAACTACGGTTAAACAATTTGGCGACCACAGTGGGAGCCGGTCAATAACGCCCGTAGGTTAAAATCGCTCGTCGTATTTCATTGTCTATTCGTTTTTCCTTCGATCGCTGGTTCTCCCCGTTTTCTCTTTGTTGAAATGGCAGATAACAACTCGCACAACAACGTTCTTATTGAAGAGCAACAAGACCTCAACGCCGCGGAGCAGATAAACCAGAATCTGGCCGGAGATGGGCAGCAAGATGTTCCCCTTGCAGACGACGACGTGATCCCCATTGCAGAGGACGAGAACGTGCTTCCAGCGGAACAGGAGAACGAGCACAGCCAGCAAGGCAGCAGAAATAGTCGCAACCCTAGCCGAGTGAATGTCGATCAGGAAGCTGGAGGATCTAGAAGACCCAATGGCCCAAGGAATTCGAGGAACTCTCAAGATGCTATCCTCGAATTCATACGGCAGCAGGCCGAGATCAACAGGCAGATACGGGAAGCTATCGACAGCCTGCGAGGACAGAACACGCCAAACACGGGAAATCCACCCATGGGACGTCCAAGGGATGCTTCACCATCTCGTGCTTCGAGGCGAGCAGAGAATCAGAATGCGGGTTCAGCGGTGCCGACTGAGATGAGCGAAGTCATGGAGGCTCTCACCAAGCAGTTCAAGGAGAGTCAAGAGGCTTTGCAACGCTCCCTTCACGAAAGGATCGACCAGATTCCAGGCGCACCACCCACTCTGAAGAAAGTTGACGTTCAGCGGTATACTCAAAGGCCTTGGAAGAAAGAAGCAGCACCAAAGGCCATCCCCAAGACATTCAAAATGCCAAACATACCAAGATATCGGGGAACAACTGACCCCAATGATCACTTGATGATGTTTAGCAACTTCATAAAAGCAAGCGACCTGACCGACGAGGAAATCGAGTCGGTGCAATTAAAGAAATTCGTGGAAACATTGGCGGACGGAGCTCTACGGTGGTATTCCATGCTGCCACCAAATTCAATAGGATCTTTTGCCGAAATGGCGGAGTTATTCGTCAAAGCACACACAGGCGCCCAGAAGACAGAGACAAGAGTTGAAGATATCTTTGAAATCAAGCAACTGCCTGGGGAGTCCCTCCGAAAGTATGTAGATCGCTTTCAGCGAGAGCGTATGTTGCTACCCAAGGTTCCAGATCGATGGGCAGCAATTGCATTCACTAACAGCTTGGATGTCAAGAGCTCCGAGGCGACCAGACGGCTGTACGAATCCCTGCGAGAATATCCTGCGGCAAGCTGGTCGGATGTCTACAACCGCTACAATTCCAAGGTACGTATAGATGAAGATAAATTAATTGGCACAGGTACCCGAGGACGGAGCCAAACACGCACCAACGGCGCTGGGGGGAAGATCGAGACGGACAGGCCAGACGCACGGCACGAGCCGTACCCTAGCCGATCACGCAACAACTCCAACGGACGCGGTCGCAACAACAGAGGCCTGGCGAGGAACACGGATTCTGCCTCAACCTCTAGTGGGATCCCAACCATGCCCGTCTTCAGCATCGGAGCAGTCGAGCTTGTAGCAGTTCTCGAGGAGATGAGCGAAAAGGTCAAATGGCCCAAGGATATGAAGGGTGACCCCAGCAAACGCAACAAGAACTTGTGGTGCGAGTTCCATCGCGATCACGGCCACACAACGGATGACTGCAAGGCTCTAAGGTATGAAGTTGCTAACTTGTTGAAACAGGGCTATCTCAAGGAGTACTTGACAGAAAAAGGGAAGCAGACTCATGCGAAGACCCAGCAAAACAAGTCAGGACCTCCCCGAGTATCTTCTCCAAAAATGACGGTCAACGTCATCTCTGGCGGAATTGAGGTTGACGCAGTCACATACACAGCAAAGAAGTATGCTAAAGTCTCTATTACGAAGACCAAGCGACCGCGACTTGAGGATGTGATGACTTTTGAAGAAGCAGATGCAGATGGCTTGCAGTTTCCTCACATGGACGCTTTGGTGATAACGCTACGAGTGGAAGAGTTCGATGTCAAGAGGGTGCTCGTTGATCCAGGAAGCTCGGCAAACATCATATTATCTCGGGTCGTGCAGCAGTTGAAATTATACGATGGGATTGTACCAATTTCTCGCGTTCTCTCAGGATTTAACAACTCCAGTGAGAAAACGTTGGGAGAAATTACGCTAACGACCCTGGTCGAAGGTGTCATGAGACGGACAACGTTTCATGTCATTGACGGAGACATGGCCTACAACATAATCCTTGGGAGGCCATGGATACACGACATGCAGGCAGTTCCGTCAACCTATCACCAAGTGATGAAATTCCCTTCAGAGTGGGGAATACGGGAAGTTCGAGGAGAGCAGCGTTGCGCTAGAGATTGCTACTCAGTCGCAGTCAAGCTCCCCGAGGAAGCAAAATAGCAATTAACGAATCCGGGATTGGAATCAAGCAGCGGAACTTCAGACTACCAAATCCCGGAATTCATATCAAAATTAGATGCACGAGAAGAGTACGCGCCAACCATTGAAGATCTGGAACCAGAAGAACTTTTCGACAACATGCTTGAAAGGAAGGTGTACTTGAGAGCAGAGCTGAACAAAGATTTACGGAGAGACATCTTGCATTTCCTCAAGGGACGGCACGCCACCTTTGCGTGGTCGCATGAGGACATGACGGGGATCTCCCCGAAGATTATCTCTCACAAGTTGAATGTGGATCCATACTTCCGCCCGGTGAAGCAAAAGAAACGCCAGCAAGGAGCATTCAGGAACCAAATCATAAACGACGAAGTTGACCGCTTGCTCAAGATCGGCTCTGTCCGAGAAGTCAAATATCCCGATTGGTTGGCCAACGTGGTCGTAGTGGCGAAGAAGAACGGCAAGTGGAGGGTCTGCATTGACTTCACTGATCTGAACAAAGCCTGCCCGAAAGATTCTTATCCGCTACCTCAAATTGACCAACTGATCGACGCAACGGCCGGGCATGAGGTGCTTACATTCCTTGACGCATACTCAGGCTACAATCAAATCCTGATGAATCCCGACGACCAGGAGAAGACCTCTTTCATTACTTGCCGAGGTACGTATTGCTACAAAGTAATGCCTTTTGGACTTAAAAATGCAGGTGCAACCTACCAACGGTTAGTCAACCGGATGTTTCACGATCAAATTGGCAAAACATGGAGGTTTACATCGACGACATGCTGATCAAATCTAAGCGAGCAGAGGACCACTTAGCTCATTTGGAGGAAGCCTTTCGGATCCTTGATCAATATAACATGAAGCTCAACCCGGAGAAGTGCGCGTTTGGAGTGGGTTCAGGGAAATTCCTTGGTTTCATCGTCTCCCAACGAGGGATCGAGGTAAACCCTGCCCAGATAAAAGCAATAGAAGCCATCCCCGACGTACTTCACAACAGAAAAGATGTGATGCGGCTAACCGGGAGAGTAGCGGCGCTGAGGAGATTCATCTCCCGCTCGTCTGATCGGTGCAAAAGCTTCTTCGACGTGCTGAAACAAAACAAAGAGTTTGAGTGGACCCCCGAATGTCAGCAAGCACTTAAGGACTTGAAGCGGTACTTGTCGAGCCCGCCTTTACTTTCAACGCCACAACCAGGTGAACAACTATTACTCTACCTGGCCGTATCTGAGTCAGCGGTAAGTGCAGTCTTGGTGCGAGAAGACAAAGGTAAGCAACTACCAATTTATTACATCAGTAAATCTCTATTAGATGCTGAAACACGCTATCAACCTTTGGAAAAACTGGCACTAGCATTGGTAATTGCTGCCCGCAAATTAAGACCTTATTTCCAAAGTCATTCAATAGCTGTAGTTACTACTTTCCCCCTACGTAATATCTTGCACAAACCTGAATTTTCGGGCAGACTAGTAAAATGGGCAGTAGAATTAAGTGAATTTGACATATCTTATCAACCACGAGTAGCAATAAAATCTCAAGCTCTGGCAGATTTTATCGCAGATTTTAGCGCCACCATGTACCCTGACGCTCAGCGTGAGGCGGTTCTCTTCGCCGGATCCGAGCCGGGGACTTGGACCTTGCACACTGATGGATCCTCGAGCATGAAAGGATCGGGGCTGGGTTTAGTCCTCACCACTCCCTCGAGTGAAACCATCAGGCAGGCTATAAAATGTCCTTTCGTTACTAACAATGAGGCCGAGTATGAGGCCGTAATTGCAGGATTGAAACTAGCTCGAGATTATGAGGCAGACAGGATTCACCTCAAAAGTGATTCCGCCCTGGTCATCAACCAGATAAATGGAGGTTTCGTTGCAAGGGAATCTCGTATGCAGAGGTATCTTGCCCGAGTCACTGGTTTACTGGCACAATTCAGCAATTGGGAAGCTACGCAGATCCCGCGGGAGGAGAATCATGAAGCCGATGCCTTGGCCAATTTGGGTTCAGTCGCAGAAATTGGAGCAGCAGGTTCAATGGCCGTAGCTCATCTCCTGTGCACAACAATCGATAAGGACGCGATGGAGGTCAACACGACCAGCCTAACTTGGGATTGGAGGAATGAGATAATCAACTATATATTGCATGGAACCCTGCCATCAGACGTTAAGGCCGCTCGAAAATTGAGGATAAAGGCCGCCAGATATACAATCATAGATGGCACCCTCTATCGAAAGACTTTTGCAGGTCCACTCGCTAAATGCCTAGGCCCCAGCCAAACGGAGTATGTGATGAGAGAAATTCATGAAGGGTGCTGTGGAAATCATTTGGGAGGAAAGGCGCTTGCGCGGAAACTCATACGAGCAGGTTATTATTGGGACAAGATGGAGAAATATACCAACGAGTTTGTCAAAAAATGCGATAAGTGCCAAAGGTTCGCGCATCTCCTCCATCAACCGGCGGAGCCCTTGCATTCGATCATTTCCCCGTGGCCGTTTATGAAGTGGGGGATGGACATCGTTGGGCCACTACCCACTGCGCCTAGGGGGGTGCGTTTCTTGTTAATAATTACTGATTATTTTACAAAGTGGGTTGAGGCCGCAACATATTCAAAGATACGTCAAACGGAAGTAATTGATTTCCTGTGGCGTTATGTCATTTGTCGGTTTGGAGCACCCAAAGAAATTGTTATGGACAACGGCCCCCAGTTCGTTGGTCAGAAGGTCACAAAGTTCCTTGAGGATCTGCATATTAAAAGGATTACTTCCTCCCCATATCACCCAGTGGCAAACGGGCAGGCGGAATCAACCAACAAAATAATAGTGGATTCACTCAAGAAGCGCCTCGAGCAGGCCAAAGGATGTTGGGTGGAAGAACTCCCCGGGGTTCTTTGGGCATATAGAACAACCACGAAAATGAGCACCGGGGAGACACCTTACTCGTTAGTGTATGGTTCCGATGCATTAATCCCAGTCGAAATTGGCGAGCCAAGTCTAAGATATGCCCATGCAACCGTAGAATCTAATTCAGTCAACCTCTCTGAGGAATTGGATTTTCTGGAAGAACGCAGGGAGTTAGCATTGATACGAGTGGTGGCTCAGAAAGAAAGGATAGAGCAATATTACAATCGGGGACTGAGGCTACGCAACTTCGAAGTCGGGGACTTTGTATTGCGTAGAGTCTCCCAGAGCACGCAAGAGGTGAACGCCGGCAAACTTGGTCCAAACTGGGAGGGTCCATACAAGGTGGTTGCATCAGCTGGTAAAGGTTCATACCGTTTGGCACGACCAGATGGATCGCTTTTACCCAGCAGTTGGAACGTGGCTCACTTGAAAAAGTACCACTTCTAAGTGGTACAGGGGTTAGTATTTCTATCCATTTTTACATTGCTTACATGCCTTCGTTTTCTTTTTCAGTTGCTCTATTTTCCTATCTTTGTCTAAATGGTACTAACGGTCTTCGAAAGGCCAGATCCGTTTAGCTCAACTGGTAGAGCTCGAAGTCTTCGTGCTTCGCGGCTGTGGGTTCAAATCCCGCAACGGACACACTCCTCTTTTGGTTATATGTGTTCTCAGACTCAGCGCTTTACCCATTGTCTTTTCATGTCTGAAATTACGAAATTTCAACATAAAAACAGGGGGGTGGCGAGGGCCCCAGTAGGCCAAAATCCCGGCTAACACAGGTGATCTTCGAGCAGAGCAAGGTCATTCGTTGAAAGCACGGCTAAGCAATATCAAGTAAGTTCAATATAACTATTTTACTTGGGCTATATTGTCTTCTACATCTTTGCGGCCAGCACCCGCCTAAGTCTAACAACTTTACGACCAGAGAATCTTGTATTTTGATTTACGACCAAAACAATCCTACATTCTGGTCATTGGGTTGCTTGCCCTTTTTCAATAGAAATAACGGGGAAGTCTCAACCAAACCAAATCAAATTTTTTCCCACTTCCCTGCGAAAACTTTCAACTATCAAATATGATGAGCAAAGTTTATCGCAAAACCGTCTTACACGGTCGAATTTCAGTCAGCCTGAACGACCCGATTTCGTTCAGCCCAGAAGGGCCTGGCTTCAGTTATCCTAACTAAGGGTAACTTAACCTGGCCACGATCAGATTTTATTTCAAAACATCTGCGCAGATTAAACCAAAAAGGGGACTCAGACACTAAGGTTTGAAACATAACCTTGACCTCTGAAAACTCCACTAAGCAACAATCAACATTCATATGAATAAGACTAGAAAGACTAAAAATGGTCGTCAAGCCTCGACCAGACAGACAAAAGAAGGAAATAGCCGAAAACATACATTCAAAAAGTTAACAAATATTCAAAGTTAACAACATCCAACAAATTAACAGAGGGACGAGACAAATATCAATCGTCATGTTGACCAGGATCCCGACCTGATGCACTAGCTCCATCAGTCGGATCCCCGCCTAAGTCTTCATCTTCTTCATCTTCGTTGTCCTCGCTACCCTCATCATCCCCTTCAACTCCATCGTCATCAGCTCCCACTTCCATGCCCAGGACTTGCTTGACACTGATGATGGCCGCAATGGTCTGATCGAGGACTAAATCAACATTAATCTGGCCGCGCTGCATTTGGATGAGCAACTTCTTTTTGGCCTCCAGAGCTTCTAACTTGGATTCGATCGTGTAACGATCTCGCAAGTTAGCCAAATCCTTCGTCAGTAGCTCTTGAACCTTTGCAGACTCCGCAACCTGATTTCTAGCCTCTTGCAGTTCTCCTCGAGCAGCCTGGGATTCAGCCTCAGCTTTGTTCATATTCCTCAGCATCAGGTCAGAAGCGTCGCGGATACTTGCCAAAGTAATCTCCTTCATATTGAGCTCATGGGCAAGTTGGGAGATCTGACGGCCTTGCTCATCCATCTTTGCTTTTAGATCTTCAAAGGACAATACAAACCTGTCCTTCTCATCTAAAAGACGGTCCTTTTCCTCGAGGAGCGCGCTTATCTTGTCGCTGGCTTCAGCGTTGGATTTCTCCAACCTTTCTATCTTATCCTCGAAGAAGTCGCACCTCCCCTCCAGCACCCGCTTCTCCCCGATCAGAACCTTTTTCTCCTCTTCCAAGGCATGATTTGCCTGGAGAACCTCCAAAAGATCTTTTTTCAAGCCAAGGACTTGGTCTTGGTTGTTCAACCTGGAGCGAAGCATGAGCTCGGTAGCCATCATACTCGCCTGGCAACAAGTAGAAACACGTAGATAGTCAGGACTAAGGGTTTTTGACAGATATAAGGAAAGTGAAGGAAGAAGACATTACCCGAGCAGTATCCTCAGCAATCGCATAAGCCAACTGCTCATCGTTCATGCTGCGCATGTTCCACTCTTCACGAGGGCCGATCAGGTTGGACGTTACCTTGACTAAGTGGCCAGGCTTCGTCAAAAAATCCGTGTCTGGGGGGATGATGAAGTCACATTCCCTCATGCACGGCCTAGGCTCTCTCGCCTGCTCCGAAGGGTAGTCAGGGCCAAATTTATGGCGAATACCTTTAACAGAGTACGCACCAATCGTACCTCCCAAAGATACTCGCCTGGTGGGCCTAGTCCGGGAGATTTCAACGTCGCCTGACTCGCCGAGGCCTAGGGTGTCGCACTCCTGTAAATAAACTGGCGCCACCCCGTCAGCAGCCAAATTTATCATATCTTTATAATAGAAGACCTGGGGTTCAGCCTCCCCCCCAGCCTTCTTCCCACCGTCAACCTCCTCACCTGTCCCACCTTTCTCTTCACCCTCCTTCTCACCCTTCTCCTCATCATCTTTCGTAATCGGCTCCTTGCCTGGACGCCTATTGCTAGCCTGCTCAGGCTCACTTTGTTGACTTCGAGCCCGTTCAGGCTCGCTCGGCTCTGAAGCCTCAGGAAAAAATGCAAAACTCCCTTGCATTCTTTCCTCCCCCATTTCTTCAGCTCTCTCCTCCTCCCCGTCACCAACTCGGGGACTTTGCTCGAAGGCGTAAGAGGAAGTTTCTGCAGCTCTCCTCTTGTCACTCCGAAGATATGCCCTCCTCCTCTGATTCAAGCCCTCATCAGGGACCTCTGAATCTGACAGAACAACCACCACGGGCTCAGATGATTCAGGGGCAGCCGCCGAACTCTTTATACTTTCTTGCCCAGACTTGGGAGTTTCGGTAGCACCTACGGTGGCCTCAACTGTCTTCTCAGAAGACTGAGGGGTCTTGCGAGCTGTCCTTTTCTTCTTCTTAGGCTTGCTCTTTTCAGAGTCTGTTTGTTTTCTCTTCAGGCTCGCAAGAACCTCCTCGCCACCCTCT
This sequence comes from Petunia axillaris subsp. axillaris, assembly GCA_029990575.1. Taxonomy (NCBI): domain Eukaryota; kingdom Viridiplantae; phylum Streptophyta; class Magnoliopsida; order Solanales; family Solanaceae; genus Petunia; species Petunia axillaris. Next base: position 27,091,435 of record JARKNS010000010.1, on the reverse strand, counting down.
CTAGCTTTAATAGCCGCAGCAGTTTGAAGGATATCAGCCGCCTCCTCGTTGACCTCGGCCACAGGATCGACAACCACCTCCTCAGGAGGAGGGGCAGGAAAGTAACTACCGCCAGTACCCAGACCTGAAATTAGAAGCGTATTTATGTCATAATAAGTTCTGCATAAGTCAAGAGAAGGATGCAAGTAGGGATCCTACCATGGGTGCTGGGGTTAGACAAATGCTTCAAGGAAGCATAGTGAGGCCATTGCCTCTGCTCGTGGGTGAACTCCGTCAAAATTGGTTCAACCCAGGCAGACAATTCCTCCTCAGTAATCAGGCCATCATAAGGAATCTTGTCAGCTAACCAGCAAAGAATAGAAATTAGAAACTGCAGAATACATAATCCAAAGAATATTCAACACAAATACTCGGGGACTTACGAGTCTTGTTCCAGGCCTCGCGGAGGTTAGTTTTGTCGCCGCGTGTGAGGAGTCTGGACTGCACGTAAACGTACCGGTGCATCCAACCCCTATCCCCTGAGTCCTCAGACTTGCTCACTAGAGCCTTTCTCCCCCTCATGCGGGCATTTATATACCCATCCCTGGCAACCTGAAGACTGTACAGAGCAATGAAATATTTAAACTCAAAATCCTGCTCGGTCTCATCGGCGAACCATTGCAGCAGGGTGACGATCCTATAAACGCTAGGACACAACTGCCCCGGGCAGATCAAATAGTATTTACAGATATCTTCTATGACAGGGTGCAGCGGGAACGTGTAGCCTATCGTGAATGGGTATGTAGATATAGCCGTCCACCCAGGCCTCACTGAAGTAATATTTTCCGTTGGGAGGGGGCAAGAAATCATAAGGTCATCGTCCCACCCGCAATCTGTCCTAACCCTAGGCAGAAGGTCAGGAGTGATTGAACTCTTGAAACGACTTGAAGGCCATGACCTTATGTTACCGTAATGGCTAAACGAGCTGACTGAACAGTCGTTCTCAAGATTTCCCCAAATTTTTGGAATCACGTCGGCGACTGAGGTTGGAGAACTCGTAGGTTGTCCAGCCGCTGCCGAAGAAGAACTAGCTGCAGCATCCATATTCAGAACCCTCTTAGCTTTTGGAGACATTTTTAAACTGAATTTGTCACGCTTTGAGTTTTTGCTGGAAAATGATTTAAGGCTCTGAAGGATAGTATGAAATTTGAAGCAAAGTAAAAGACTTTCAGCTGGGAAAAATTATATTTATAGGGTTCGCGAAACCTGCACGTGGCGAACATCCGCGCAAAAGATGAATCGATCTAGCCGTTGAAGAAAATAATGAGATAAAAGTCGGAATGACGGTTTTTTCATCTTGGGACGTGCAAGACGTGAGTAGACGCAGTTTAATCATCACGCCTGCAGTCTCGGAACACGCAACAGTCACTTCTTCAGGGAAAAGTGGAGCGGAATGGACAGCTTGCACATCTTGTCTCTAACAGAGCATTTAATGCGTACACTAAAAGGACGCCAATCAGTCAAAACTTTTGAGGAAATATTTAATGCTTGTACTAAAGGGATAACGACCAGTCCAACGAGCAGAAACTCGCGCTTACTATGGAAGGAGATATCAAAAAGTTCATTCCCACACGTAGCTGGTTCTCCACTCCTCGACCAGATCCTCTGCCCGAGAAGTGCGGGGACTATCTGTATTGGGTGAAATCCATCGTCACCAAAGTTGATGACTTGGCATCCACATAGGACGGCACACAAACGACACGTGGCTGCGAATGGATATGAAGGCAGTGGATAAGATCGAAGATAAACAGTTACAACGGACAGATGAACAGTCACTACGGCCAGGAAAGTCGCAGCCCATCAATCAAGACAATTCAAAGTAGGAACCTTATCCACAAGCAACGCAACTGCTCGTCTAAGGAGTTACAACTGCTTGCGAACGGGCACATAAGCCGCCTATATATTGTAATTTAAGTCACAAGCTTACAATCTAATGCTTCTCTTAAATCTACACTTGTATTCAAAAATATTTACTAGCATTCAATACTTTATCTCCAGCGAACATTTATTACTATTGCTGGTCGAAAGATCTTCTCTACTGTTTCATTAACTGAATCTCAAAAAGAGTACGAGGAAAGGAATTTAATCAAGTCTGAACGGCCTGAGCACGGTTCCTTTTTCGTTTAATTATTTATTTATTATATCGCATTAATTGCCTCTTTACTCTTCCGCATTTATTACTGGCATTTATATTTACTTCATTAAGAGCATTTTAATCTCGATTATTGACCGTGACCCCGCTCTACAAATTTAATTGTAAATTAACCTGATAAAACGAAACTACGGTTAAACAATTATGCTCAACAATATTTGCTCCCGCTATTGTAGCATTTCCACGAGCCTTATTTTCAGCTGATTTGTTGTCCTCTTCAATCCTTAAGCGAACAATCAAATCTTCAAGGGTCATCTCCTTGCGCTTATGTTTCAAGTAATTTTTAAAGTCCTTCCACAATGGAGGTAACTTTTCAATCATGGCTGCAACTTGAAACGCCTCGTTGATCACCAAACCTTCAGCAAGGAGATCATGGATTATGACTTGAAGTTCTTGGACTTGGGACACAACTGATTTTTTATCCACCATTTTATAATCCAGAAATTTGGCAGCCACAAATTTTAAACGTTGTACAAGTCATCTTCCAAGCACTTAGAATATAATTCTTGCATAGGAAGTCAGAATGCGTCCAAGCCTCAATCACAAGGAAGCGTTCGTTTTCAGGTGTTTCATCAGTCAGGACTGGAGCATCCTCCTTAATAAACCTTTGCAGGCTTAAGGTGGTCAGATAAAAGAACATCTTTTGCTGTTACCTCTTAAAGTCCACACTAGAAAACTTCCCCGGCTTTTCTGCAGGTGGCATAACCCTTGCAGCAGCATGGCTAGGCCCAGCAGCACCAGAAACTGTGGTAGCATCGGTCCTCACTACAGGGACAGTTGGATCCACTCCGTTTGTCATCTTTATCAGAATGACACAAGCAGAAACAATATCAATAAATTGTTTAAACAATTGGAGTAGAAAAATCACAAAGGATTTTAGTCTCCACAAAGAGATTATTTAACAGTAATTAGGAGTAGAAAATCACGAAGGTTTTAGTCTCCACGAGCAGATTAATATACAGTATAGGAGCAGAAAACCACAAAGGTTTTAGTCTCCTTAACAGTCTCCTTAACCAATATTTATTTAAGCGCAGAAAATAAATAACAATAGATTTCTTAAGCTTGTTGTTCCTGCATTCAAATAAATTAGAAGATACAAAACCTGCAGTATATAATCTGTTAGTAATAGGATGATCCCGAGCCCACAAGTTACTTGTGTCTCCTTAAGAAATCTAACCCTCTCACAATGCCCAAGGTTCACGGGTTAATTTCTCACAGAATGGAACGGGATAACAGTTCTACCGTAGCGGCACTTCAAACGGTAGAACACGACGAACACAAAAGAACGGAACAAATCACACGACTCACTTAATATGCATATAGAGAGGGGATGCAGTAAGATATGTTTTCTGTCAGTGTTTTTCTCTGCCCAAGTGTTTCTCTCCTCTGTCCGAGCTTGTGTCTCTCTGTTCGAGCTTTCTGTTTATGCATCAAGGACTGACGAATGACCAGTTTGTATAGCCACCCAAGGGCAGACGAAGAGACACAGCTGCCTTTAATGACAGACTTTAATGAGAAAACGTGGGGGAATTAATCTACCACCAATGACTGACTTTAATGTGGAGGAATTAATCTACCATTAATGACTGACATTAATGAGAAGACGTGGAGGAAAAACGTGGAGGAATTAATCTGCTGAAGTCACTTCAGCTGCCCGTTGCTGAACTCACTTCAGCTGCCCGTTACAAAAATAGATTAAAATATTAATTAATTAATATTTTAGTTTTGTTGGTCCAAAAATTTTTAGTCAATCAATCATATGAATTAACCGAATCCGAATCCGATGCCGAGACGAGCGAGCGACGACGACGGCGCGAGGCTTCCCTTCTTCTCAACCCTTTTAAGAGCTAAGAAAAGTAAATCTCTATTTAAACCCAACAAAATCCTTTTCCTCTACCAATGTGGGAGAAAGTGCATTTCCTTACAAAAAGGAACATTTTCACCTTTCACCCATTTTCCATTCACATTCTTCCACTAAACCCAACAATCCCCCACATGAATGGGGAATGGCTGTATTGGACATATGCATGACAGACCTGTTACAAAAAGGAACCTTTTCATCTTTCACCCATTTCTCTTTCACATTCTTCCACTAAATCCAACAATATATACATATACATATTATTTAATTTATATTTAAAATGCGACATATAATTAGGTATATATTCTTTATATATTTTACACACATGCATACACATATATATACACATATATTTATCTTATTTTTTTAAATATTTATGTCATCAAATTATATCTAATAAATATATGTACTATATTTTAATATTTTTTTTTTTACATATTATTGTCATAAAATTATATTTAATAATTATTTTTACTATATTTTCTACATACTTTTTTTTTACATATTTATGTGTGTGTGTGTGTGTGTGTGTGTGTATATATATATATATATATATATATATATATATATATATATATGGGGCATATTACTCGATTTTATTTATAATAAATATATATTTCTAAAATCTAAAAGATTATAAAATTCTACTAAGTGACTAGGAAAAGAAAGAAAAGACAAAATGTGATTACAAAAAGTTACTCCTAGAAAAATGTATTTTTGGGACGGCTAGGGTGGAACGGCTAGACGTCAGTATGTGTGTAGAGAGGGCTAGCCGTCTCTAGATGACTGACAACTTAAAAAAGTTACCAGGCTAGAGACGGCCAGCTGTCCCAAATTTATTAGAGAGGGCTAGCCGTCCCAAATTGACCCCGTTAACTAGAAATATTAGTTTTAAAAGAAAATAAAATATTAAAAAATTAAAAATTTAGAGAGGGTCAGTTGTCCCAATTTTATTAGGGAGGGCTAACCGTCCCAAGTTTACCCCGTTAACTAGAAATATTATTTTTAAAAGAAAATAAAATATTAAAAAATTAAAAATTTATAGACGGCCAGCCGTCCCAATTTTATTAGGGAGGCCTGGCCGTCCCAAATTGACCCGTTAACTAGAAATATTATTTTTTTAAAAAAATAAAATATTAAAAAATTAAAAATTTAGAGACGGCCAGCCGACCCTACCTTTTTTGAGACGGCTACCGTCCCTAACCATGCGTGAAATATCCTATATAAGCAAACAAAAAACACAAAGCCCCTCCAAATCCAAGCTCTAAAACTAGCAAATTCTCTTCAAAAAAACACGTAGCCCCAGCTCCAAAACCAGCAAATTCTCTTAAAAAAAAAAAAGCGCAGCCCCATACAAATTCTCTCCCGATTTTGCTCCAATTTCACGCCCCCGGCCGGCTTCTCTCCCGATCTTGTTCGTTAGACAAATGAATTCTTTATGGAAATGGTGTTCTTTCTCTCATATCTAACTTAAAAAATAGGTACAAGTTTGAACTAGCGAGTATCACAAATAGAGAATTCAATGTAGCTGGGTTATTGGTTGAAGATGGTAGCTGGGTTGAAAGATTAGTATTTGAGATTTGGCAGGCATGTATCTATTTTTTGACAATTTATTGTGCAGGTTTAACAAAACTAGCGACGGCTAGCCGTCTCAAAAAAACAACAAAAGTCAACATAGCCGTCCCTAAACCAAAAAAAAATATTCAGATTCCATCGTTTAGGGACGGCCAGTCCTCCCTAATCGAAAAAATATATTTTAGATTTCAACGCGTTGGGAGGGCTAGCCATCGCACTTCTCGGACGGCTGCCCGTCGCTAGGTGTCTAGCGTCGAGCGATATACGGACGGACTATGCCATCGCATAGTCTGTCCGTAGCCGTCCCTATCGTTCGTCTGAAAAATACATTTTTCTAGTAGTGAATGGATAATGGTTGGGACGGTTATGTGAGGTAATAATCCCTAAATTTTACGTTCGAAAATTTTAGCAGAAACATTTTCCCTTTGAATATATTTTTCTTTAAGTATTCATTGAGTTGCTTTCATATTTATTTTAGTTCTTCGAAGTTTCTTTCTCAGTTTTTTCTGGGGAAAATCATTAGATCCCCTGACAATTTAATGATCATAAGCTTTACCTCTAAGTTATTGAAGATTGTAGTATGATGGCTTCGATTATGCTAATAATTTCTCAAAATATCGGTCATTCAGCTAATTATGATTTCTTGCAATAGCTACTAATCTAATTTTTGTCGTTTGAAATTATCCAACTTTCATTTTTTTAACGTGATTTTTAAGTGAAAAAAATTAGTTTAGCAGTTTTTTTAATAAAAAAATAAATCCTAAATTGGATAGTCATTCGGCCATTTAATTTTTCGCATTTCTATATTTGTCTTGGTCGCCAATATCACGTATGGAAATCTTCACCAACAACAACAACAGCAGTAACAACAAGAACAACATGCCCAGTATTATCTCACAAATGAGCTTTGAGAAGGGTTATATATACACAAATCATATCCCCACCAAAGTGGAGAAGTTGTTTCCGAAAAATCCTCGGAATAATTATATTAATGAAAACATATGCTAATAATAAGAGGAAGTAATAAAGTAAAATCAAACGCTAAATAGAATATAATATGTTGAAAACAACTCAACAAAAAGGACTACTTGATGAAAACACAATAGCAAATTATAATTTGAAGGAAAAAAAAAAGAGAAACAAAAAGAAAGAAAACAGTTGGACGTGCAGACGATGTAGCTCCGACATTGATGATTGATGGAGTTGTACTTAAGTGAAAAGTCGTTTAATTTTTTAATATATCTCCATGTGCTGCAGCAATGCAACAGTATTAGCCCTTTATATTGCATGGGTGCCTGCCATATACTAGTATATGAATTTACCAGCACTATGGCATATCTAGAGACATTGTGACAACATCTGCTACATATTGGAAGTAACACTTTATGTATGCCCTAGTTGCATGCTTTTTAGAATGGTGTAACACTTTTTGGGTAGATGCGGATTTAAATTTAAATTTAATGCGTTTAAGATTAAAAATTCCAATACCAAATCCATCGTACAGTTAAAATTAAAGTTCATATCTGATTTTTGTTGATATTTTAGTAAGTTTCATATATTTTTATATCTTGTGTCAAAGCTATTGGATTAAGACGAATTTATTATCAAAAGAAAACATCTGTTTGTCCTTGGGAATAGAGAATCCACGAGAAAAGAAACTAGACACAAAGCAAATTAAAGAGGAGAAAATGTATAAGATAAGAAAGAAATGAGACTGAATGTCATACTACTATGTTGACAATTGGACATTTTTGTGATAACAAGATGTTCTTTTTTATTTGAATGTCCACATACCACTTTCTTTATTACTACCACTTACCCAAGTAGGAGAACTTCCTAGGGGTGAATATTATTCGTTGTTTTGGAATATTACAGTTTCAATTTCGATTATTGTGTATTTTTGGGGATTTTACCTCAAATAATAGCTCAATGAACATGTTCCAGGGACTATACAATAATTTGGCAACAGGACAAGCTGTCTTTTCAGCTAGCGTACACTTCACAACCCTATGATCTCAAAGAATAATTAGGATATAATAAGATATTTGGCTTTGTACCCGTTAGCATTTCTAGTTGTGCGTGATATCAGGATCGAGTTGATTGCCTCTATGGTCACTCAACTTTGGGTAATTGTCTATCATGGTCACTTTTTTTTTTGGTCTTTCTATGGTCACTTAATTTTGGATAATTGGCCACCATGGTCACTTATCTTTGCTTTATCTTTCTATGGTCACTCAACTTTGTCCAAGTAGCTTCTATGGTCATCCAACACAGAAATCCTAACGTCCGTTAAAATTTTGCTGACGTGGCAACTACAAAAATATTTTGGCAAGTTACATAAATTAAAAAAAAAATTAAATTGTTTCAGACCAACCCAATTAAAATTAAACCTCACCCAGGAGTTCTTGCTTGAGATGCCAACTTTTTCCAAAAAAAAAACAATGACTGCTTTTTCTTTAAATTTATCAAGAAAGCCTTCTGGTAACACATTTTCAACGTTAATTTCTTCCCCTAATGAAAATCCGAGCACCCAAATGAATTAGTGTCTGGCCTTAACGAATTAGCGGCTTTTGACGCTTTTCTATAAGCTGAAATATTTATTGAAGTGGCATAAATTTTTGATTTATTATATAGTATTTCACAGTTTGTTTAACTAATACTATTTTTGTTTAGCATAACTGGTTCAAGAGATTTTGCGTTCTCAGATAATTTTCTTAAGGACTATGCGACAAAGCAACTCCAACTCGCTGCCAAGATGAACAACTTCTTGAGACCAAATTTTACTTTCAATGGGTTTGCAATATCCCATAATATTATTTTGATCAATGTTTGTAATGAAATTGAAGGGAAGTATGTGGATTATCTTCCAACTCTAAGCAAGAAAAAGGTCACGTCTGTAGGTCAAATTATTCATGAAATAAAAACAACAATAGAGAATGAGGAAAGCTCCAGGATTATTCGATGGCTAGTTAAGAAGAATGAGTCTTCGTATGTTTATGTTTCATTTGTAAGTGAATGAGCTAAGTGAGGCGAACTTCATTTGGGTGCTCAGATTTTCATTAGGTGAAGAAATTAACGTTGAAAATGTGTTACCAGAAGATTTTCTTGACAGATTTAAAGAAAAAGGAGTCACTTTTTGAAAAAATTGGCACCTCAAGCAAGAACTCTTGGCTGGGGTTTAATTTTAATTGGGTTGGTCTAAAATAATTTAATTTTTTTCTATTTATGTAACTTGCCAAAATATTTTTGTAGTTGCCACGTTAGCAAAATTTTAATGGACGTTAGGATCTCTGTGTTGGATGACCGTAGGAGTTACTTGACAAAGTTGAGTGACCATAGAAAGACAAAGCAAAGATAAGTGACCATGGTGGCCAATTACCCAAAGTTGAGTGACCATAGAAAGACAAAACAAAGATAAGTGACCATGGTGACCAATTACCCAAAGTTGAATGACCATAGAGGCAATCAACTCTGTCAGGATCGATATGTTATTTTGCACTTGATGTGGTCCTAAGATTTCACCCAATTTCACCCAATTTTAGATATCATGTACTAGTATTGCATTAATTTGTTAGTATAACAAGAGTAGTTCTTTTGCTATTGTTGAGATATAAACATAGGGTTAATTTTATCGGTGGTCACTGAACTATTGCTTCATTACCACAAAGTCACTTTTATTTCATTTGTTACCCAAAAGTCACTCAACTTTGCTCCGGTCTACAACAAAGTCATTCAAGCCGAATTTTGTTTAAAACTTGCCGGAAAAATGACGTGGCATCATTAATTAAAAATAATTTTTTTAATTAATTTTTCATCTATTAATCTAATTCCTTAATCCATTATTCTTATTCTACCAAACCCAAACACATTTCTCTACGTCATCGTCGTGCATAAACATTTCATACTGATGTCATTTCTCTTTGCATCTGTTTCGTATTGAATTAACTAGTTAATCAAATTGAGTAATGTCAGGCAAATTGGTTATGCAAAAAGGGGAAATAAGGAACGGGGAACGAATATAAATGAACGAGCTTAGATCGGTTTGGTTCGGCTTTTTATTTATGAAATCAAACTAGTTATGTCGATTTTTTAAAATTTTAAAACCAAAATAACAGCTTGTTTGGACTGTTGTTATGCATATGGTTTCATAATGTATCTATTGTATTATACTTAATGTTTTGTTGAATTCAATGTTTTGATAGATTATATTGTTTGCAGTCGTTTCATGATATAACATACTAGTAAATAAAGAATAAATTTACAATATTGCCAAGAAAATAATAAGATACGGGATAAAGTTACCATAAAAAATATAAGATAAATGGTAATATATTAGAATATTAAGGGGAAGAAGAGAGAAAAAAATGTGGTAACAACGCGATCACACCAAATCAGTCGTTACCTAAAATGGGCTCTTCATCGTTATGTAACGACGGGCTAACGATACGATACAATAAAATTTTGAAGTAACAATTAATACAAACATTATTTTATAGTAAAAGTGCAGTAATAGTACGATACGGTACAACTGATAACAACCATCCAAACAAGCTGATACCAAACATAGTCGAATTTTTGTTTTTGGTTTTTCTCAATTTTTTTATAAATATTTCTGGGTTATTCGATTTTTGCTTGGTACCCCAGTGATTATATGGTAGATAATATTTATCAAATTTCAAAATTTTTACTGATAAAATAATTATTTGTATATTTTCATGTAAGATATGACACTATAATTTATAGGCATGTCCTTGCTTTTGCTTACTGCATTAAAAAATAATTGACACATATATAAAGCCTTAAAAATGACGTGCCTGACGATAATACAATAACAATAACAACTCAGTAGGTCTCAGTTGGAAACTAACTGAAGATTACTTTTTTGAAATGTCTTGTTAAACTAGATTGTCTTGTTAATCTTTAGTTAGTTGAAATATATTTCTAATGTGGCTCCCTGGCATAATGTGACAAAAAAAAAAAGTAGCCAAATCCTTGGCATAATGTGGCAAAAAAGTAGTAAAATGTGTTTGGGTTGGGTAGAATAAGAATAATGAATTAAGGAATAAATTAATAGATAAAAAATTAATTAAGAAAATTATTTTTAATTAATGATGCCAAATCATTTTTCCGGCAAGTTTTAAACAAAATCTGGCTTGAGTGACTTTGTTGTAGACCGGAGCAAAGTTCAGTAACTTTTAGGTAACAAATGAAACAAAAGTGATTTTGTGGTAATAAAACAATAGTTCAGTGACCACCAGTGAAATTAACCTTATAAACATATAGTAATAGTAGTAGATGTAGAAGCCTACAAAAATGTTTGAGCCCATATTTTTAAGAGTACAATGATTATATATTAATAATATGCGAGAGTTTTTATTTATGAGGGTGGAGGGTTGAAGGTGAGATTTTGGTAAAGTTACGTAACAACTTTGCTAACGCAACCAATTGATGGAATAGTTTTAAGTTGGACATATTAATGTAAAGAACAAATACACTTGCTAGAAAGTTCGACAAACACAAGAAAATGGAATAAAAATTCTGCGTACAAGGAAGAAGCTAAGCAAGAAAATATCAAAATACTATCTTTTCAATCTTAGTTTAACTCTTTCATCAAACACTATATACCATCTTATCCGATCCTTGAGATTGATTGTTCCAGTCAATTTTTATCTATTTTGTAACATTACGAGTTACGACTAAACCAAAGGTAAAAAGAGAGAGATTGTTTCTGGCCCCATTTGGACTTTGACAACTCCTCCACCTCAAATGGGTTTACTTGACGGGAATTAAAATTGATCAGACTAATAAATTTTGAATATCAGATATCTAAAGGAAAAAAAAAAAAAATGATGTCGCGATCTGAGTAAATTTAGGAGCCATGTGGACATGAAAAATTTCCTTCAGAAAAATTTCGAACTGTTATTGGGTTATAGAATATAATGAGTTTTTTTTATCAGCTTTTTAAGATGAATTTAAAAAACACAAAGGGTCAAGCAGATTTTTTAAGCAATAGTTCCTTTGTTCTATGCTTAGTATTGTATTTTAATTACTAAATTAATACTATGAGGAAACAATAAGTGCCCTTTATGCAATTTGAATGGTCACCCCTTGGAGAACTACCCCCACAGGCTACTACGAACTACATAATGTTGACATTTCATGTCATGAGAACTATTACTTATAAATTCAACTTCCCTACGATGTGATGGTGCTTTTCTCTGTGTGTCTCTATCTTTACAATTCCTTTGCCTTTTTCTCCCTCAACTTCTATGGTGCAAATTAGAGATAGTGATTCACTTTTAGCCTTTCTGCTAGTGCTTACCATCAATTGGTCTCTTGTGAATCACTGGACGTCCCTTTTCTTTTCTTTTATGGAGAAATTGTAAAAGAAAAGTCTCATTAACCAATAGTATATACAAAGACAAATACGTTCTTTTAACAAGTTAGATTTCACTGTCTTCTGACTCTATGCCAATCTTCTTCTAAAAGAGAAGTTTATTTTTTTTGGACAAAATTACATGGTACATGTGTTGATAGTAGTTGATGAGGTGCGCGTAAATTAGCATGAAAATTTGTAAAATACAAAAAGTGAAGAAATAGAAAACTTCTGAAAGAATATTGTTTATACTAGTACAATTTGGGATATTCGGTGGTGAAATTATTTGGGGGAATGATCATGAAGGCACTAAAAAAATATTCAGCGTAAAAAAACCAAATAGAAGCAAGTCTAAATTTCTAATTAATGCGTATCTTCTTCCACAGTCACTTACAATTGAACATAGAGAAAATACTTGGTGTTATAGAGGTCAAGTTGGAACCGCTATAAATGGTTTGCATGTCATTGGATATCATATTGGCCAATACCCTTATTTTACTTCCAAAAGTAGGACTAATGCGACTACTCGACATTGATCAATATGATTTAACTTTTCATATTTGCTTGTTTTTGCTTTCTCTTTTCAAGAGTGGATTTGGACACTTTGTAGAGCTTGTCTCTTTCCCCCTGAAATTTTATTTGTTTTAGTTTCCTTTAAATCTTTTTTTGGTAAGAGTGAGCTTGTAAGTAGTGGAGAATGATAAAATCTTGATGCAAAGTGCAGTTTAACCTCAACTTCAATCCCGTTGGTAACATAATAGCCTAAATTTCTCTATTCCTGTTCCTTCTTTTTTATTTTCATTGCGCTCTAATTATAAGTCATTTCCTTTTCTTATTCGCACTATTTGTTGTAGGAAAAATCAGCTAGTGAAGTCATAAATTTCATTAAAGGTATTTAAAATATAAAATATACACTCCTAAGAAGGAATATTTGATTTATAGACAATATAATTTCAATGTACGATGTACAACTAACTACTCTTCTCAGGTAGTACAAGTACTACTACATTCCTACGATCTTTTTCTCATTCTTTAGCTTTTCCTTTAGTATTCCTATTCCAATATATTGCATTCAAGGAGAGTTTCTAGGCATTAAGCAATCTCTATATTCTACACAAGTTTGGCATAAAAATCAAATAATGATAAAAGAAAGATTCTGTATATCCAAATTGCATATATCGAAAAGGGATGCATTATCAACCAGATGAAATCAACTAGCTTGACGAATATTATGGGGTCAATTACTATATAGAGCATGTTCTTGGGCTGCAATAAAAGTCAAAATGATAGGTCCGTGGCAACCACACGACACCGTGTGTCAAATTCTGATATGTCTATTTCGGATTTGACATGTTTATGTTCTCTAGCTCGCCGCATAATTTTTCTCAAGTTATTTTTTCGGAATTGTATAAATGAATGAGATTTTGTTAATTTGATAACGTACAAAATTCAGCAAGTAACATGTTATAACCAAACAAACTGTATTGTAATTAATAGAAACATTGTATAAATTGTCATGAAAGTTACATTGGTGAATTCAATGATGCTAACTTTAACAAGAATATAGAGACTTAGGAGAATGGTGGCTTTACCTATATCGTGTAGCTCCTATATTGATGGGGATGGTTAGCTGCTCATTTTGGACAAGCAAGAGGGTTCTTTAACGTTTTCAACAAGTAGCAAAATAGGTATTCTTTGCCTTTTTGTGTATTCTATTTGGTCCATTTTTGGAGAATCATGCAATTGCGTATTCTTCTGGCGGATTCTCCTGGGGTAACTGTCAAGTTATCCACTGATCAAATGAGAGATGAACTTACCAACACCCTATGCAAGTGTACGAAGGTGCTTATTTGCACTGGCTTTTTCTGAGGCCACACTTCTATACTGTTTCGGTTAGCTCAATATAAGCTATGCGCATTTAAATTTGGGACAATTATATGGAAATTACCAAAAAAAACTCCTATTTTACTTCTTTACCCGACCTAGCACCCCTTCTCTTTTTTTAATTTTTTCTTTTACTCCACAGCACCCATTTTTAAAGGAAAAAAAAAACCCTAGCCCCCATTTTTCCTCTCTTCTCCTTCCCTCCTTCCCATTTTTCTCTCTTCTCTTTCCCTCCTTCCCATTTTTCTCTCTTCTCTTTCCCATTACACCTAACTCCGCCGCCCTCTCCACCACTGCCATACCTTTATTTCCTCTCCTCCAAGCCACTAACGCCGTCGCCGCCGTGGTCACCACCAAGCCGCCGCTGCTGCTTCTCGTTTTTTTTTGTTTTTTGTTTTTTTTGTTTTTTGTTTTTTTTTTTTGTATAACAATGTCAATTTTCATTGTATATCTCGTTTAAAACTTCGGTGAGTTTGTTTAAAAAAGTTGTTTATCATGTTTCTTCGTCTTTTTCACATTTTTCATAAGTGGATGTGAGATCTACTAGTTTTTTCTAAAAACTTTTTTGATCTAGTGTTTTTCTTGTATAAAACAGTATAGATCTGGGATATTTTTTAAGCTTTTGTGTAAAAGCTGCCCGAAGCACTGTTTAAAGCCAGTTTTGTGAGTTTATACAGTTTTATACATTTTTATACAAGTTTATACACTCCGGTAAACGTGTATAAAAATGTATAAATCTGTATATGTGCGTATTGACAGTGAATATATGCATTCTATGCACTTCCGTAAATTTGTATAAAGTTGAATATGCGTGTATGAATAATGAATAAAGTTGTATCAATTTCAGATTTGTGCACTATTTATGGATGTTTGTATAAAATTTATATTTTTTGTGTATATTTTTGTATTTTTCTTCTTCCATACACATTTTCCTATGTATTTAAATGTATAATTTATTATTTTGATATATTTAGGTGTATAAAATTATCGCAATATAATTATTTAAACAAATCCATCAATAAAATAAGCAATCCGATGAGATCCCACGAAAATTAAGTTTTCCGTCAACCTGCCACCGTCGGCCGGCCGGCGCCGCCGCCAGCGGCAGCCAGGTGGAGGGTGGGAAAGTGGCTCCTAGGGTTTTAGTTTAAATAGGTGCTATGTTATGTAATTTTAAAAATTAGGGGGTGCTATGAATGAAATGTGGCCCCTCATTTGTAATTTTAGTTAGTGGGCTGCCTAGTTTTGAAATACTCCCTTTAAATTTGGTTGGATGGACTTTTTTTTTTTTTTTTGACAAATTTTGACTCCGAGCTAACGGATCAGAATTCAAGTAGTGGATTGAAGATCATCTGTGCAAGTTTCCCATATAAAAACTACAGTAAAGGGTTACTGCTTCTAAACTATCGCAAATAGAGCAATTATACCTTTTCTTATGTTTTGGTCTTTAAAATATTCGATCGTTAGTTAAATAACTCACTTATACCCTGAAAACAGCTAAAACTAACGGAGGTTGGAGTTCAGATTAAAAAATTATCTGTCAATCTAGATAAGTTTTTATCTCGTTTCACTACAAATTATCTGATTGGTCATGGAAATTTAGTTCGTGGTTATTCATTAAACCTTGAGTTACTCCCACCATCATATGCGACAGTACCATTTAATGTTAATTGAAAGGAGTGGCAGTTAATTTCAAAGGTGTGTTGATGGGCATTTCCAGAAAGATGTTTTATGCTCGAAAATATTCATGTATTCTTCCTCACCCACGGAATCTATTTGATTTTGTGTCACATTTGACCATGTTTGTTCTTCTTGGACGTAAGAATGTGTCAAACTTGACTGTGTTTGTTCTTCTTGGACATAAGTTCCGTGTATGCACAAATTTGATGATGAGTTAGCTTTGTTTTTTGTTATTCATTGTCAAGTATTTTAGATTCTTTTATTCTAATTTTTGAAACTTTTGTTTCTCTAAATATTTACATATGATAGTTGGTTGGAACTTGAAAAAAAAAAAGTTTTTAAATTTGAGTTGATAAATAGGTTTTTGAAATTTGAAGTAGTATTTAAACATGCATTTTACTTGAAAATTGTCTAAGCTCCCGTTTGGACATAGTTTTGGGGTAAGTGCACGAAAGACCACTTTTGCCACTGGTCTTTGAGCACAGGCCACTAATACCAAAACATTTAGTTTGTGGCCACTTTCGCTTAAAAGATAGAACTTCAGTCCAGGGCCTGGATTGAAGTTCAGTCCTTAAAGATAGAACTTCAGTCCAGGGCCATATGGATTGAAGTTCACTCTACTTCAGTCCAGGGCCATGTTGACTAAAGTTCAGTCCTTAAAGATAAAACTTCAGTCCAGGGCCATATGGAGTGAAGTTCAGTCCTTAAAGATATAACTTCAGTTCAGGGCCATATTGACTGAAGTTCAGTCCTTAAAGATAGAACTTCAGTTCAGGGCCATATGGATTGAAGTTCAGTCTTTACAGATAAAACTTCAGTCTAGGGCCCTATGGACAGAACTTCAGTCAATGATCAGAACTTAAGTCAATGCTTATTTAGTAAAGGCCCAAAAATGGCCTCTAGTGTAAGACCAAAGAAAATAGTGGCCTCAAACTAAATACCGGTATTAAAAGTGGCCGCTGGGCGAAATTTTTACCATAGTTTTTGGAGGGATTTTTTGGGAGTTTTTGGGCCAAAAAGTGTTTGTTTATGCTTTTTGAGCAAAACTTGTCCCAAAAACTCCAAAAAAACTCAAAAAGTGGCCTTGAGCTGTTTTTGAGCCAAAAACTAACATTTACACATCAAATTTCATTTTCATAAGAGCTCAAAGGCTCTTTTGAGCCAAAAAAATTGTTCCAAAAAAGTATGTCCAAACACTTTTTAATTTTTATATCAAACTTAACCCAAAAAGTATTTCCCAAAAATTATTTGGGAATCTATGTCCAAACGCTAGCTAAGTTTTATGAGTGGGAATAAAATTTTCTCCAAAAAACTATTTGCCTGAACTAGTTTTGGTTTTTAAAAATGGAGGTTTACGAAAATTCTTATCAAAATCAAAATATTTACTTACCCTTACCCATAAGTTTTATATTTACCAGTTTTACCCATAAACTATTTACATGTCATACTCATTCAGACTTGTATACCATAATTTATACAGTATATCATAAATGTATATGCTCATAGGGTATAACAAGGGTATACAGTAATAAATGGGTATATTGGGTAAATACTTTTAATTTCATAGGTAGTGTAATTTTTATTGGGTAGTGTGGGTAAATACTTTGGATTTCAAGGGTATATAGTGTAAAAAAAACCCTTTTAAAAAAGTCATTTTCAAAAAATGTCCAAAAAGTGCAACATTCTAAACAAACATTGTTTTTAAAATCTGTTTTGCTAAAAGTGCCCAAAAATTATGCGCAACAACATACATTCATGGGATAACACTTTTTTACATGTATGTCCACTGAGTTTTATTTTGAACTAAAAATAGCCTCATTTAAAAGATTTCGTAAAATATAAGTCAACTGAGTCAATATAAGATTTTGTAAAGATATTTTTGTCAGCAGCGTAACAATTCAAATTATTTAGGAGAATGCTGAAAGAGATAAAAGGTCAAATACTATAACGGAGATAATACTTTAAAGTTAGTGAATGTCTTATTCTTGCAAACTATTCTAAGCGAGGTCAGTTAGGCAAACCATAGCTCAAGGTGTGATAGTTGTGTAATTCTCCCCAAATAGTCAGTGTCCACATTTTCAAGCTTCAGTTCCTCTCTATGAAGAGGCTGAATTATCCATGGGAAACAATTCAACTCTCCTTGATCATCTTCATCATCTTAAATATGAGCTGCTTTAAAATTTATTACAACCACTGCCAAGGGAAATCAGGTGTAATTCCTGATTTCATATCAAAAGTACATCCAAAAACTAGACCAAATTCATTATGTGTGTGGGCTAAGCAATTCTACTGTGGTGTGTCATTTTACAAGTCAATGAGGTAAAAGCTTCCTATAACAGACAAACAGAAACTCCCACTCGCTGTACAAATAGTGATAAAACAAAGGACAATTGATGTCTAATAATATCAAAAGAACAATGTATAAGACAGCTATCTATAATTCTTCACGGACTTCAGGGTCCTCATAAGCAGGAGCTTCGTAACTACTAGGCTCTTCAGAGGTTTCAGAGCCTGTATATGCAGCTGAACTATAATAGGAGTCTTCGGTGACCTCGGAACTCTCAGCTACTGTTTCCTTGTAAATTTCATCCGAAACGGTTCCATCAACTTCTATTTCCTTTAATTGGAGAAGTACAAGTAAATGATCCACTCCACTGACTAAATCATACACCATCAGCCCAGCCCTTCCTCCAACCCAACTGCCCAACTCGCTTCCAACCAGGTAACCAAACCTACCAAAGGTCTGCTCGCCAAGATAGCCAACCCAATAGGCGCCAAACAAGGTACCTGAACCTCTCAGGCCCCCCTCAGTTATTGTACCCCCAAGATAAAGTGCTTCGAAAAAGTCCCATCCTGCAGAAATGATCGGACCAACAATGCGCTTGGTTTTTCTCACAGCCAGTTTTGCAGCTTTTGCTCCCTCTTTCTGAGCTAGTTTAGCTGCTTCTTTCGCTGCCATGCCTTGTGATATGGCATCAGTCAGAGCAGTCTCGATTGCTGAATTCCTTGCGTTCTCCACATGAGACGATCTAATGTTATAAGCGTACAGCTTCACACCTTCCTTGACTAGACATGCTACAGTTCCCGAGCTCCCATCAAGGCAGTTCAACCAAGTAAATTCCCCACTCTTCGATGCAGCCTCTTTACCAACTAACTCCCTACATTTTTCAGCTGTAAAGCAGCAAGATATTAGCAAATTGATTGGTATACGTAAAATAAGGTGGAACAGAATAAGTAAAGCAACATATATTGGTGTATTCAGTTAAAACTGAAGAAACCCTTTATCCTTAAAAGTTGCGATGACACCAATGATACAATTCAAAGCACAAAATAATCGAATAGAAGTGCCTCAACATAGCCCCTCCATGAAACTAATTTTGGGAAAAGGTAAGTATATGCAAATTTTGAAGTACAAGCATAAAAGTGTATGGTAGCAATAAGTGCACAATATAACAACAAAGGTTGAAAATTATCCCCAGGTACAGTGCCAAGTGAATAGTGATTGCTAAAGAGAGAACATAGTACCTCACTTCACCCTCTCTGGAGTGCATAGCTCTCAACCAGAACCTCAGATGAATAATCAGTGCAACGAATCTACCAGGAAATAAATGGTAGACAAGATGTATGTAAGGCGCACCTATCTAGTGGCGAAGTCGATATTCCTAATTAGAGGCGGACAGGGAAATTGCTACAATTAATTACTGAGAAATTCTTTAGGAAGGCCAAATATTTTATTGAAAAACGAAAGGTTCCAGAGATTGAATATTAGCTTCACCTCTTTTACTGTCAAACCACGTAGAACTTTGTTTGCGACAAACTAAGATTAATTTTAATGAATCACTTTACTTCATCAAAAAAACATTAATATCATCTTCAAACATCGGAAAAAGTAAAACATGGATACATGTATTTGTAATACATACATAAAGCATCCAATCATTTTCAATAACACAAGGTGTAGAAAGGATAACAATACTAAGTTCCTGTGATTTGGGAATCCTAGTATACTATTACACCTGCGAGAAACAACAGTTGAACTGCCATTGGCCGGGTTCAGCCTTTACTTTTCTAAAGATCAATTACCAATAGATTTCAGACTGATGCATGGCTTGAATAAAGAAGAAGTGATGGTCTTTCCTAATAGGAAGATCAACAGCATACGTGTTTCACAAAGTGCTAGACATAACTAAGAGAAATTAAAATTTGTATTTAATTTTCTGATCTTCTAAACTCTAAAACTAAGAAGCACTTCATCTATTTCAACTCATAAGACTGTTTGGTAGACATAGAGTTTAAAAGGTTTATTTGAACTTAAGTATTATATTAGTTGCAGTGTGAGAAAATGGCAAAACTATCAGTCGAAGCTTCTGTCGCCAGTCAATAAGAGCAATTTCAGCCTGTTTTGTAATAGCAAGGTAGATCTGACCCCAACTATTAACGGTATCTGGCCATTTTGCATAGTTCAAAAGCAAATTTAACCTTATGCAAAGTCCAAACATATGGACGGATCAGGCAAGGAGATTCTCTCACTCCCTTTTTGTTCATCCTAGTCATGGAAGGTCTCAGCAATATGTTACATATCGCTATGGAACAGAACTGGATCAAGGGTTTTACAGCATGGATAAGAAAGCAGAATAGCCTGGCCGTTTCACACATTCTATATGCAGATGACACTTTGATTATTTGTGATGCCGAGTTTGAACAAGCCTTATATCTCAAACTCATTCTGTTATTTTTTGAAGCTGTCACGGGGCTACATACAAATCTGCATAAGAGTGTTCATTTCCGGTAAACGATGAGCACAATCTTCCTCAACTAGCTGAAATTCTCAGTTGTAATATTGGGACACTGCCGACCACTTATTTGAATCTCTTTCTTGGTTTCAAACACAAGTCCACTGCTATATGGGATAACATTCTTGAGAAATGTGAAAGGAAGCTATCCAACTGGAAAAGACAACACCTTTCACTAGGTGGGAGATTGGTTCTCATAAACAGCGTGTTGGACGCCTTACCCACTTACACCATGTCCTTATTTCCATTACCTTCCACGGTGGCTAAAAGGCTAGACAAGATTCAAAGAGATTTCCTTTGGCAAGGGAATAAGGAGAAAAGAACCTTCAACCTAGTTAACTGGAAAGTGGTTGCGAGAGATAAGAAAGCTGGTGGCCTGGGGGTAAGAAGCTTTAAAGCTCAACATGATAGTCTCCTATGCAAATGGTTATGGAGATTCACAAAGGAGGAAAAAGCTCTTTGGCAAAAAGTCATTGAAACCAAGTATGGGATGGCAAATCAGTTGATTGCAAAGTCCTATTCCAATCCCTACAGCTTCTCCGTATGGAAAAAGAATCAGGTTATAGTGGGAGGACTTTCTCAAAGCACTTTAATAAGTAGGGAGATGGAAGAAAGTTACGATTTTGGCACAACGCTTGGGTGGATCACACTCCACTACGCAAAATTTCCCGTTCTTTTTAACTTGGCTTCCAATGAGGCAGCTCTTGTTGATAGGTATGCACCTTTCTACATTCATTTTGCATTCTAATTGTTAGCCGTAAATAATCAGAGCTTCCAAAATTCACATCATTGAACTCTACCTTATGGGTAAGTTAGAACCACAATATATGCTCGAGCCCTTAAAGCCAAATGTTAACACAGCGGACTTCTTAAGGAGTACTTTTAAGAAAGCGTGCAACATTTTCTTCTCATATCACCTTCTAAATCAGCTTTCTTGTGGTTACCTACCCAAGGTGTTCAGTAAGTTATACCTCAAAGGAGGTATGGACAATCCAGTTTCTCAAGATATCAATTTGACAAAGATATTGAGGACTGAGGTTATTTATAAGAATACTTTCAAAACATTCATATGAGCAAATATTATAATCACAATATGATGTAATGCAAAAAGTAGTCTAAAGGAAGATGGAAGTTTTAGATTATTTTCTTATACATCTACTTTAAATTGCTAAATAATGACATATTGCGTAGTGTAGCACTTAATGTAACTGTACTTAAACTGAAACAAAACCGAGAAATGTGACGGTACACCCCCACAGGGATAACACATATTCAAATTATCAGCATCAACACCAAAGTGGAGCAAGCATAGAATGTAGATTTCAACAAATGGGTGCACAATGCTCTATCACCATTCGCAAACAACAACTTGAGGACCTCTTCTCTTACATCTCATTTTCCCTACAAGACTTCTGTTCTCTGCCTCCAAGATTAATTTGACTACCAAAGGCCTCAAGTAGACAACTCTCCATGTACAGTTTTACTACAGCTAATCACCGCCAGTGAAATTAAAAAGCACGCTTAGGCGCGCCTAAAGCCCTGAAGCGAGGCTCTGAAAAGTCTTTTTGCTTCGCTTCACCCCAGGTGATGCCCACTTTTTTGAAGAAAAAAAAAACTTTTTTTATTATTTGACAAAAAAAACAAAAAAAAAAAAGCTGTCAAACAGTCTTTGAGTCTGTTACAATTCCCTAAGCCTCAAAACATGGAATGAAGTTCTTATAAATAACGCTTCAAACTCTCGAGCTCCACCTAGTCACTGAGAAAGAAGATGAGATTGATTTTTATGAGTCAGAGGAAGAAGAGATTGGAGGCTATAATTCTAGTGATAACAATGAGAATTACTCCATTGAAAATGATGGCTTAAATGGATATGCTTATATGAGCGATTAGGAGTGGATTGTTTTGACTTCTCATAGACTTCTAATTCATCATAAGTAACATATATTTACTATTTTTGTGTCTATTATATATACATATACACACACACATATTAAAGTTTCTTCATATTGCGCTTTTTTTCACTGAAGCCCACGCTTTTAGTGCCCTTTGCGCTTTAAGCCCCAACGGGTCCTTATCGCTTTTTTGCGCTTCTCGCCTTTCACAACACTGATCACCGCACATCTTCCGTAGATGTTACCCATAAAATATGAGCCATTGCCACTAACGTTATGGAACTTGTAGATATATCAAGCATTAATTGAACATTTACTGCATAACCATTTTGATAAATATCATATCTAACAAAACACACTAAGATCTCTCATGGATCTATACAAATACAAAAACTAAGCAAAAAAAAAAAAAAAAAAAAAAAAAGATCTTAAATGTAAGGGGGGTAAAAGTCATCTATATTAAGATTTTAACATCTTCGTCATCCCAATAAACCCATCGTCGAAGCCTCAAAAAGATATATAGCACTTGCTGAGTCCCATTTAACTAAATAAAAGATAATTCCTAATTAGTAGTATTTCATTTCACTACAAATCAAGAGACCTATCCAAATCACTAATCACCCGAGGAGTCAATATTCTTATTTCACACTAAAGCCCAAACTAAAGCTAAGTAGTAGAAAAGGTAAAAAACATTGCTTTGTTAGATCCCCAAACAAATAATATTCAGACAGCTTCAAGATTTTTAATATGCTCAGGCATTTATAAATACAATCGCATCAAGTTGAACGTAAAAACTTACCCACACTGAGTGTTTACACGACAAATACATGCAAAATCAGTAGCAATTAAGCCTCTTTAAGACGAATTAAAGAATAAGAGATACTTACCAATGATGCTAAGAGCGAGGAGGCCAATAAGAAAGAAAAGAACTTGAACCCTCTTCTTCTCAATCATTTGATCTGCTAACCCTAATAATTAGTCTAATCAAAGTTTAATTATGGGTGATAATTGGATAATATAGGAACCAATGGATCTGCAGCAGTTTTGGAGGTTATAAACTTGGCTAAGGCAACGAATAAATGAATAAAGCAAATAGTCGTCGGTGTTGAATTAGCAAGTATTAGGAGTTTTTAATTTTCCAGATCGTTAATTAAGCGGGAGACTAATGAAAAGTGCCGGAACTAACTTGGGAACTAATAATACTTAAATTATTATGCAATAAATAAAATATATATAGATATTGTTATCCATAAACAAAAGAAAAGGATAGGTTATGCAACATTATCTCATTTTAGGATTTCTTTTTCTGTAGATATTCTTTTACACGTATTACTGTTTATATGTTTAATATAAAATCATAATACATATCTATCATTATAGTTATGTAATTATGTTGCTTAAGTTATGTTGATACTGCCAAATAAATGTTGTGTTATCTAAATAAAGTTATAGAAATCAAATGTTGAATTCATTGTGTAAAGTTAGTAAATTAGTGCTGCAGATTTCTTATGTTAAAAAACAAATGACGTACTAATTATATTGAATTTTATGTTTAAAAAGACCACTTCGTAGGATGATATTGTGCATTTCACTGAATGATCCATGCTGCTGTGAGCCCTATAATTCCTTCTTTTCCAATTATACTCCCTCCGTCCCATTTTAGTTGTCGCCTTTAATTTTTTCACGTCCATTAAAAAAATTATTAAATATGGTGTATATTTTACTATGTTATCCCTATTTAATGTTTGACTATTAACTTTTTTTGAGATTTTTTTATAATTATTAAGGGTATAGTTAAAACTAATATATTTTGTCTTGAAATCCTAAAAAGACAACTAATTTGGGACACACCCTTTTTGCTAAAACGTCAACTAATTTGGAACGGAGGGAGAAATATATAAGTTTTTTTTGGGAATTGGGTTTGGGAGGCTAACAACAGCTCTGTTTTAAAAGACTCGTCCCGGGGCGGGGCACTAGCAAAACGTCCTGAGACTCTTGGACGGGGCTTAGATTCGTGATACTTACGCCTCAAGCGCCCGACGATGCGCCTAGAGCACGCCCAACACTCGGAACTCGCCTTATTGAACCTATGCAATGATCTGTCCAATTCCCTAATTAAGATTGTTCATCCACAATTTTCTTTAAAAATGAAATTATATTCATCTATAGAAATTCAAAAATTGAGTATAACTCAATTAACGAGACATAATATTACATGTATTATAATTAAGAATATCATAAGGATGAATATCATCTGTATATTTAATCTAAAAAAGCATAGCCGCTGTTTATAGCATCACCACTTGTTGTTGGTCTTCATGTTTTATTTCAGTCACTCAAAATTGTTAGACTTCAATTATTTTGCAAGTTAGTAGAAATTTTATATTTATCAATGAAGAATTAATGTTTTAAATTATAATAGTAATAAATTTTTATTGTTTATTCACTTTTTATAGTAACAAATTTTTATTTTTAATTGTTTAAAAGTTAAGGCCTTATGGTTTATTTGTATCTCATAAAAACTGTAACATTATTCAATTTCTTACCATTGTTAATAAGGTTAGATCTTTTGTTTCTATAAATTTTTTTCTTATTTTTAATTTTTGTACTTTTGATTTTTTTTGGCTCATTATGCTATTTTATTAATTTAAAATTAATTAAAAAATAAGATCCATGGGACTTACGCCCCACGTCTTGGGACTTACGCCTCGCCTCATTATAGGTAAAACGTCTCACCTTGCACCCCGCCTTTTAAAACATTGAACAACAGAAGGAGAAGCAAAAGGAAAGAAGATTACTATACTTACTAAATTAGAATACAAAACCTGCTTAAGCCATCAATCTACCCTCTACTAAATTAAATTACTATACTTTTTAAAGTTTGGCCACAAAATTTTCTTAAATTGTACGTGTTTCAAACATTCAAGAAACCTGAAGAAAGAAAAGAAGGGTGGAGGGGCAAAGCAAAATCCGCTATCATATTTTCAAATCTTTATTAGTTGGATCAAAAGAAGAACATATCATTACGTATAGTATCGCTGAATCGTTAATTTATGAAGCATGACATCAACCATATTAATTAATCATTTAATTGGTAAATTAATTTAAGAATAAATATTAGTAATTTAGCAACGCTCATATGAACCTTATGTAAAAGATACACTTCCAATATATGGTTTAAATGCATGCAAGACTATAAATCTAATTATCAGAAATAAACTTTTCCTATCTTTTTGGTATTGTCTTACATAGTCAGAAGAAATTTCAGAAATACAGAATGGTTGAAGAGTTTTGTAATATATTTGTTGTTAGTATCTAATCGATAAATGACCAATGGTAAGCAAGTTTTATAATCCTCACTTATAATTATGTTAAATGTTAAAACTTAAAAGTATCAATAGACTAGTCTCACTTCGTTTGGATGGATGTTACCCATCGTTTCATAATGCGTTGAATTGTATTGTATCATATGATACTGTATCGTATTATGTTGTACGACATTTGGATAGACTGTATTGTTTATCGTGGTTTAATAATTGAAAATAAGGTAAAGGGTAAAATAAAAATATTAAATAATAAGTGAAGGCATGATGGGTAAGGAAAATAGGTAACGACGTGGTTCCACCAAATCGGTCGTTACATAAAGTAACAGTTTTCATGGTTACATAACTATGGATTTAACGATACCATACAATGTTAATCAGAAAAACAATCAAAACAAACGTCGTACCCATGGTAACAATACAATACCATACTGTATTGGATGAAAATTGACGTGCTCAGTAAGCACCTCGGAATAATGGACCGAAGAGAAAGCGAGCCGACGCTCCGAAGAGAAATGATTAAACCCGCGACTAAGTCACCGAAGTCAAGTTCTAACGCCGCTACCGAAGGCGAGTTGA
Organism: Petunia axillaris subsp. axillaris; assembly: GCA_029990575.1. NCBI lineage: Eukaryota > Viridiplantae > Streptophyta > Magnoliopsida > Solanales > Solanaceae > Petunia > Petunia axillaris. The sequence continues at coordinate 27,065,281 of JARKNS010000010.1, read as the reverse complement.
ACGCCGGGCTTCGGTGACACGTCCTCTTATCCGAACAGTAAGGTCGAATCACCGAAGCCTTGTGACCAAGCTTCGGTAACCACCTCGGTTCCAGCGGCTTTGCAGCCCACTACTTTACCCCCACTAACTTCTCCATTTAATGTCCATATCGTGGGAAGATGCACTAGCTGATGGTGGAGAACGTGGACAAGGCTCTTAGGCCTATAAATAGTAGTTCATCTTGTATCATAGGGATCCAGAAATTTGTACTAAAACTCTGCCCAAATTTGTACTCACAAACATATATCAAAATACAGTTATTTTTTCCGCATTTATATCTTTTTCGTGTGCTTATTCAACTTTGATACGAAGAATTGCTTATATTCGAATCCAAATTCGATTTGTACTCCTAAACTGATTTAGGCCCATACAAATTGGCGCCGTCTGTGGGGATATAAGCAGTAACGCTTTGTTCCAAAGTTTCACGTTCGTTTTTCCTCAAAGCTTACGATTCGACAATGTCATGGCTGATAATAGCGGTAATAATAGTGAACCGGCTGACGTTCCGTTGAACCAACAGCCCATATCACCAATGACAACTGAAGAGTTTCAGATGTATGTTGTCACCACGCTAAGAGCTCTCCAACATAGACATGATGAGCAAGCTAACATTAACGCTGAGTTCCGCGCTTCGTTGGAAGCGAGGAACAGCGCTTCACCGAACAGCACCCAGCCTTTGGCTCCTGGTGGAGGCATCCCGCTCTTCGTTCCTACGGTCGCGATAACAGGGGGACCTCACAACGGGGCCACGTCTGGGGGCTCGGGGAACAATCCAACTACAACGCCACACTTCGGGACGGTTCCCACCGTGGCTGAAACAACGTCCTCGGTTTACGTTGAAAAGATGAGCAGGGAAATCGAGGCTCGCATCGAGGCGCGGGTGGAAAAGCGCCTCGAGGGCGTGCCGGGGATAACAAAGGAGGAAGACGACCTCGATATTGATCAATAGAGGGAGCTGCCCTTCAAGCCCGAAGCAGCTCCAGCCCCAACTCCCAAGGGCTTCAAACTCATATTCTTGAAGAAATACGATGGGACTACCGATCCCAAAGAACACATAAGAGAATATATGGCAATGGTGAAGAGCAACGACCTAACGGCTATACAGCTCGAGTCGATGTTCTTGAAGAAATTTGGCGAGTCCTTAGAGAAGGGGGCCCTACGCTGGTATATGTGTCTGCCAGCGGGGTCGATTTCCACTTTTAAGGAAATGTCTAGCGCCTTCGTCAAGGCGCATACCGGGGCACAAAAGATCCTCCAAAGGAAGGAGGATATATGCGAAGTAAAACAAAAGCCCGGTGAGCCACTCAAAGAATTTCTTGAGCGATTCCACGCCGAACGCATGGAATTGCCTCGGATGGACGATACCTTGGCTATCATGGCATTTGAAAAAGGTATCAATATTCGCAATTCTGACGCTGCCGCTGAATTGCGAAAAGAACTCCAACAATATCAGGTCCTGACATGGGAGGATCTGCATAGGCGTGCTTACTCCAAAATTAGATTGCAGGAGGCTGAATTCAAGAGCCGAGGTTATCATCAACGAAACCGAGGCGAATATTCAAATCGCACCGAGGCGCCGCGAAGCAACCCGAAGGGGAGGTATGAGCCATATACCCGAAGGGGAGGTTGAGCCAAAGGCTGGGAAACACCTTCGGTAACTCATACCCGAACACGCACATAAGCCAAAGGCTCAGAGGGAATGTTCAACCCAATACGAACCAAAGAAATCCCTCAAGCTCATTTTCGGCCCCAAAAAAGGATCTGCCTCGGATCCAAGACTACAACTTCAATATATCGACCTCGGAGCTGGTCAATGTAGTCAAAGGGACCGCCGAGGTAAGGGTCCCCAAGGATATGAGGACCCCGGCTGATAAACGAGACCACAATCTGCATTGTGAATTCCACGCAGATTATGGCCATAGGACCGAGGACTGCAAAGCTTTGCGCCTTGAGGTAGCTCACTTGCTGAAGAAGGGAGTTTTGGCTGACTTCCTTACCGACAAAGGGAAAGACAATTTCTCCAAGAACCAAGGCGATGGACAACCACCTCGGGCTCCACCCCCGGAGAGAGTAGTGAATGTCATTACTAGGAATCAGAGGTGAACGGCGTAAATTTCACCGCGGCCAAGAAATTCGCCAAGCTCTCCATCGCCATGGAGAAAAGAACCCGAGTTGGTGGCTCGGGTAAAGACATAGTGTTTGACGATGATGACTGTGATGGGATGATGTTCCCCCATCACGATGCTTTGGTTATCATGCTGAGAATCAACGACTCTGACATCAAAAGAGTCTTGATCGACCCCGGTAGCTCAGTCAATATAATCAGCCACGGGGCTGTTAAGAAAATGTGGCTGAAAGGGGAAGTTGTCCCCAAATCAACAGTGTTAGCCGGCTTCAACAACTCCACGTAGAAAATGTTGGGTGAGATCACACTCAAGACATTCGCCGAAGGGGTTACTAAAGAAACACTATTCCAAGTCATGCCCGAGGATTTGGCCTACAATGTGATCCTCGGAAGGCCATGGATCCACTCCATGGAAGCTGTCCCCTCCACCTTGCATCAAGTGATTAAATTCCCTACACCTTGGGGAGTTCGATCAATCAAAGGGGAGCAACGAGTAGCAAGGGAGTGCTATTCGGTTGCATTAAAGAGTGGAGTCGCCCCGATCGGGCCAAAGCAGTAGCAACGACAGGAACCAGGGTCAAGCGGGGAGGACGCCTGAGGAGAAGTCGAAAAAATTCCAGCCTGTATTCAAGAGCCTCGGAAGCAAAAAAACCGAGGACTCAACTGTTGAAGAATTGGAATCTTTCACCCTATCGAAAGATTTCCCCGATAGAAAAGTATTTGTCGGCTCGGAGTTGGACCCGGAGTCAAAAAAGGCAATTATAGAAGTTTTGAAGTCCAACCATGATTGTTTTGCTTGGTCCCATTCAGACATAACGGGTATCGATCAGGAGATCATGACCCACAAACTGAATGTGGATCCGAAATTCACCCCGGTAAAGCAGAAGAACATACCTCATGTCGGGGTCAAAAAGAAGGTGATCGAGGATGAAACCACTAAGCTACAAGAAAATGGTTTCATAAGAGAGGTGAAATACCCCGAATGGCTGGCCAATGTTGTGGTTGTACCGAAGAAGAATGGCAAGTGGAGAATGTGTGTAGACTACACTGACTTTAAACAAAGCTTGCCTCAAAGATTCATATCCATTGCCACAAATTGACAGGTTAATAGACTCCACGGCTGGACACAAACTATTGACCTTCTTGGATGCATATTCGGGCTATAATCAGATCCTCATGGATCCGAATGACGAAGAGAAGACCTCGTTCATCACTGACCGAGGTACCTTCTGTTATAAGGTGATGCCCTTCGGTTTGAAGAACGCCGGGGCGACCTACCAAATATTGGTATGTCGCATGTTTAAAGAATATATTGGAAAGTCTATGGAGGTTTACATAGACGATATGCTCATCAAATCGATCCAAATGGAAGATCATTTGAATCATCGGAGGGAGCCTTTGCGGTGTTAAGGCAATACGGCATGAAATTGAACCCTGAGAAGTGCGCCTTCGGTGTCGGATCAGGCAAATTCTCGGGATTCATTGTCTCTGAACGAGGAATCGAGGCCAGCCCAGACAAAATCAAAGCTATTGAAGAGATCCCCGAGGAGCTAACTGGGGTGAAAGAAGTTCAACGCTTGACTGGCCGAGTCGCCGCCTTGAGTCGATTTATCTCAACGTCTTCGGAGCGATGCCACAAGTTCTTCTCCGTTTTGAGAAAAAACAATCACTTCGAATAGACACCGGAGTGTAAACAAGAGTTGAAAGATTTGAAACAATATTTGGCTAACGCACCGTTGCTTGCCAAGCCAAAAGAAGGTGAAACATTGCTGGTCTACTTGGCGGTGTCCGAGGTGTCAGTCAGCACTGTGCTGGTTCGGGAAGAAGATGGCAAACAACAACCCATCTACTATGTGAGCAAGACACTCCTCGACGCTGAAACTAGGTATCCACACTTGGAGAAATTAGCACTTGCTTTACTTGTTACTACTCGGAAACTACGACCTTATTTTCAGTTTCACCCAATAGCGGTAGTTTCAACCTTCCCTTTAAGGAGTATATTGCATAAACCGGAGTTATCAGGGAAGTTATCAAAATGGGCGGTAGAGTTAAGCGAGTATGACATCACCTATCAACCTCGAACCGCCATTAAGTCTCAAGTCTTGGCAGACTTCGTGGCTGATTTTAGTATTGGAATTTTGCCGAGGCGGAAAAGGAAAACTCCATGACAAAAGGAACCTCCTCGGAACTATGGATACTTTACACTGATGGAGCAACAAACTCCAAAGGTTCAAGGTTAGGCATAGTCTTGAGAGCATCCACCGGGGAGAAAGTCAGGCACTCAGTTCGGTTCAAGAAAGTAACCAACAACGAGGCAGAATATGAGCAGCCTTAGCGGGTTTGGAGCTGGCTAAGGAAATGGGGGTTGAAAGAATCGAATTGAGGTGTGATTCACAGTTGGTAGTGAACCAGGTCCTCGGTGATTATACGGCTCGGGAACCCAGAATGCAATTATACTTGGATCGAGCACAAAGAATATTGGCCCAATTCCAAGAATAGCAAGTTAAACAAGTGCCTCGGGAGGAAAATACCGAGGCTGATGCTTTGGCAAATCTTGGTTCGGCGATCGATGAAGCTCACTCGGGGACTGACTCAGTGGTTCGGCTGCTATCCGCACAAATGAGGGAGATGAAGTTTCAAGTCAACTCAGTGGACAACCGATAGGATTGGCGAAGTAAGTTCATCTCCTACTTCAACTCGGGGACTGTCCCCCAAGACAAAAAAGAAGCAAAGAAGTTAAGGACCCAAGCAGCCTCGTATCACCTGATCGAGCGTAACCTGTACAAAAGGTTATATTGCGGCCCGATGGCCAAGTGTTTGGGTCCCGATGAGGCAAGATACGTGATGGGCGAAGTGCATGAAGGCGAGTGTGGCAACCACTCGGGGGGAAAGTCCTTGGTGCGTAAATTATTAAGAGCTAGGTATTATTGGCCCACAATTAGTGCCGATGTGAGAGCCTTCGTGCAGAAATGTAATAAGTGCCAACGCCATGGATGGATGATCCACCAACAGGCCGAGCCTCTACACTCAGTGGTATCACCATGGCCCTTCATGAAATGGGGAATGGACATTGTTGGACCACTGCCCAAGGGAAAAGGTGGTGTTCGTTTCATCCTAGTGTTAACCGATTACTTCACAAAATGGGTGGAAGCAGCGGCTCTCACCGAGGTAAAGCAAAAGCAAGTAATCGACTTCATCAAAAAGACATCATCTACAGGTTCGATGTCCCAAGAGAAATTGCTTGTGACAACGGTAAACAATTCATGGGGGCAACTATCACTGATTTCTTCAAGCAGTGGGGGATCAAAAGAATTGCCTCGACTCCTTATCACCCAAGTGCCAATGGCCAAGCTGAGTCTTCGAATAGAATCATAATTGAAAATCTCAAGAAGAGACTAGATGAGAAAAAGGTCCTTGGCCCGAGGAGCTGCCCGGGGTGTTATGGGCCATGCGAACAACGGAGAAGAACAGCACCGGTGAGACTCCTTTCTCACTAGCTTATGGCATGGATTCCCTCATCCCCGTGGAAGTGGGCGAACCAAGCCTTCGGTACACACACACCGCCGAGGATGCAAACCAAGAGGCAATGCGCATAGAATTAGATCTGCTCGAGGAGAAAAGAGAACTAGCTTTGGTTCGGCTAGTCGCCCAAAAAAGGCAGATCAAGGCATACCTCAACAGGAAAGCCAAATTCAGAAACTTCAAAGTTGGAGACTATGTGCTGAAAATTGTAAATCAATCAACAAAGGAAGACAACGGAGGGAAGCTTATTGCAAATTGGGAAGGACCCTACAGAGTCAAGGCAATCGTAGGAAAGGGTTCATATCAAATTGAAAGTTTGCAAGGCGAACCCGAGCCTCTGAATTGGAATATCTCCAATCTGAAGTGATACTACTTCTAGCCGAGGTAAACACTTTTCAATCTCTTTAAATCATCCACAGCCCCGAGCCGAACAACGCTCCTATGGCCTCGATCGAAATGTACTAACTTGCTCCTCGTTCCATTTTTTGCTTGACCTTTTCAGGAAGCGAAGCGAACGATTTCCAGTGCTCGGATCTTCATCAAGATTCACAACCGAACACTGGGGGGAGTGAGAAGGGTTGATACCGAGGTCGACATCGAGCCTCCCAACCGAAGCTTATCTTTCCGACAACCGGGGACTTACGTCCGGGGAATAGATTTAGTACATTGTAAATTAGCCCAATAGCGGCATATTGTCAATTTGCCTTTATTGAAAATTCGTTTTTCACCCAAGGTCCGCTTCGACTTGGTTTTATGTAAATAGCCGATTTCTGGCTCGTTGATATCAATGAAATGACTTTGACATTATATCCATTTTTATCTGTTTAAAACTTGCACTCTGAAGTTTCACAATGCATCGACTCGAGGACGAGACGTCATTCTAAGTTTGCATCGATTAAATTCAATTAAGTCTTGCAAGCAAATTATTTATTCTTAGCAAGGTGTTCGGTATTTGCAAAATCCAACACTCGAGACAAAAATACGAACGATCAATTTCCATTAAAAAGCCCGAAGGCTGAAAGATATTTACATCAAAAAGGACCCGAAGGTCAAAAGCCATGCATACATAAAAGCCCGAAGGCTGATGTCCAAAAAGGCGCGAAGGCCTAAAAACAAAATAAAAACATCAAAATGTTCATCAAAAACTAAGGATGCGCCCCATCGGCATCTTCACTGCCCTCTTCGGCACTATCGCCTTCGTCTTCGCCTTCGGGCCCGCCATCATCTGAGCCCTCGCTCGAAGGGAGTTCATCCACAATCCTTTGAGCCTCGGCAGCAGCCTCCCTTGCCTTGGCAATCTCCTCTTCAAGTACAATCTGCCCAGCCTGGACTTGTTCAAGTGCGCTGAGCCTGGTCTTGACAACGGACGTTTACTCTTCAAACTTTGCCCTTGTTGCCCTAACTTTGGCCCGCTCATTAAGGTACGCAATCCTGCCCTCGAGCTTGGATATCTTGCCCCGAAGGGATGGCACTTGGTCCACTTGGCTCTGCAACTTAACGAGCTTGGCGTTGTATTCCCCAAGTTTACTGCGATATTTTTCGCCTGCTTCAAGCACTTCGGTTTTGGCCCTGGAAAGCTCAGCCTCAAGGCGAGCACTTTCAAGGCTCAACCTTGAACGCTCTGCAGTAAACTCATTCGTCGCGGCTTGGACTCGAGCTTCGACAGATTCCACAGCCCCACGAAGATTGGCCTCGGCCTTGGCTGGGGCTTCATTGGCACGTTCCAACTCTTCATTCAGAATTACAAATCGAGACTCTAGCTCGGTAACTTGCCCCCTAAGAACTTTCTTCTGTTCATCCCAAGCGGCGAAAGCTGCTTGGATCTCTTTGGCTCGATCACGCTCGAGATGAACAGCTTGCAATGCAAGAACCAAACTCTGCGTTTGAAACACAGTGTCAGTAATCGAAAAATGGCGAGATAAACTACGTAGAATGCACACTAAGACTTACCCAAAGGGCTGAAGCGGCGGAGACACCCATCAAGCTCATTGGGCTAAGATTCCGAAGGGCATGAGCTTCGGCAGGGCCAAGTATGCCATCAAGGGCCACGATATCCTCTTTTGTGGCATCCAGCAAATTCGCATCGGGATATATTTCCAAAGCCCGGGGTACAGTGCTGGCAGGCTTCGGCGAGGCTTGAGAAGCTTGGACCGTACTCTTAATCAGGCCTTCGCCCACTCTGGCCTTGCCCTTTCGCTTTGCAGCCTCTTGATCAAACTCCTCCACGTTTATCACCTCAGTTGTCCCACCAACCTCGAGCCTCGACTCTTGAACCGCCTCAGAGGCCGGTTCTGGCCTTACCTCGGGAGCCAAGGGGGGAAGCTCTTCATCGCTGGGCTTATCAATAAGTCCCCGGCATTTTGTGATCGATGCTTCGGCAGCAGGAGCAGCAGCTTCCTCGACCCGAGGTCCCTTCGCCTTGGCCGCTCGCTTCGGCACAACCCTCTTTGTTTTGGAACCTAGGGAAGGAAGGGAAGCAATTCGTTTAGCATGAGAAAGGGTAGAGGTGGAAACGCATGAAAACCAACCCAAGAAAACTTCGTCACCTTGTGAGGTCCCCGGGCTTGACGGGGCTTGACGAACCCTTGGCTTTCTTCTCATCAACGATCCGCTTTGCCAAGGTCGCCATCTGGGCAACGCCCTCGGCGATGTCAAGCACCGTCCTCTCTCTTTTCTTCTTTTCCTTCTTATCTTTTTTCTCTTCTCCTCCCCCCTCAACATCCGCCTCGGCACCTTCCTCCTCTTCGACATCTCTCACAGCTCTGTTAGGGAGACCTACATAAATGGAAAATATTAGACTATGACAGCTCAAAGTGAATAAGAAATTTAACAGTTACAAATATGCACGCACAACTCACCATGCCTTTTACACACCCATCGGTTCTCTTTCAAACCGGCCAGTATCATCCACTGTCGATCTGGACGCGTCTTCGCCTGCATAACCTCGGTAACCCACTCAAGCAAGTTCCTTGGTGGGTTAATTGGAACCTTTTTAGCTGCAAGCCAAAGATGAAAAGATAAGTATTAATTATGACAATCTAAAGACGAAGGAAAAACAGAAGTAGGCACTTACGTTGAGCATTCCACACTTCGGGAAAGCCAGGTTCGGCTGACAGCAGCCTCGTGGGGATGAGTACATACCGATCATTCCAACCTCGGTCTCCATGATCCTCACTCTTACTCAGAATTGCGTAAGAACCCCGAGGCAGGAGAGAAACCACCCCGGCTTTATGGATGTAAGGATAGTAGAGAGAGATCAAATGTTGAAAGGTGAAAGGCAACCCAGCTATGTCGCTCAAGTACTCAAGGGCTTGGACAACCCTCCAAACCCCGGGCCCAAGTTGGGCTAGACAAAGGTTGTAGGATCGGCAAAATACATCAATGATGGGGTGCACAGGCAAGTTAAATCCTATGGTGAAGGGGTAGGTGAAAACCGAAGAGTATCCCTCGACATGCGTAGAAACAGCTGAGTCCGGCGCTGGGATCCTAATCTCCACTTCGGTCCCCCACCGGCAGTCAGCCCGAACAGCTTCAAGCTTGTCCTCGGTTATAATGCTCGGGGTAACGTGGACGGAAATATTTCTTTTCTTCCCCTTTTGAGCATCGGACTGAGCATGAACCTTCAAGTCCTTGTCATTATTGAAACTTGAAGGAATGACCAACCGAGGATCAATCTCAACCTCGAGAGGAATCTTCCTCTTCGACCTTTTTGATGGGCCAGCTTCGGTCTCTCCCTTTTGGCCGCTTGTCCCACTCACTTCGGCCCCGCCTACCGAACCGCCTACCTCCTTGGCACTGGTGACGTCATCACCTTCGACGTCACCCCTGTCCTTGTCGCAATCGTCATCGCCCACGTCAAGCTCAACATCCCTGCCTCAACCACCTGCAATGGTGGCACAGAGGCGACCATCTCGTCGTTCATGGCCATGGCGGCAAAGCACTCCGCCCTCTCGCCAGAATCACTTGAGCCATGACCAGAGTTTGTAGCAGACATGGTGGTAATCAAATGGGGGAAGGAATTAAGATCAGAGAAGCAAGTTTGGAGAGTGAAGGAACTCTTTCTTTAAAGATTCTGGTTAATGTCAAGATTTCAAGTGAAGTGGAAGGAGGTGAAGTGAGGTATTTATAGGAGACTTAGTGAGGTATTTATAGGAGACTTACACGTGCAAGTTGGAGAAGCAATGATGACTGAAACGTTGGAGAAAACAAAAAGATGGCGCGACCGTTCGGTGACCTATCAACGGCCGCCACGTAACGCGGAACGGCAACCCGACAGACGTGCAGCTTTGAAATCCTTGGATAGGGTTTCTCCACGTCGACTTCCCGCTCAAATTCATTCCACTCCTCGGCAACCTCGGCGTTCATCCGAGGAGTGGGGGGGGGGGGGACTATCTGTATTGGGTGAAAATTGACGTGCTCGGTCAGCACCTCGGAATAATGGACCGAAGAGAAAGCGAGCCGACGCTCCGAAGAGAAATGGTTAAACCCGCGACTAAGTCACCGAAGTCAAGTTTTAACGCCGCTACCGAAGGCGAGTTGAACGCCGGGCTTCGGTGACACGTCCTCTTATCCGAACAGTAAGGTCGAATCACCGAAGCCTTGTGACCAAGCTTCGATAACCACCTCGGTTCCAGCGGCTTTGCAGCCCAGTACTTTACCCCCACTAACTTCTCCATTTAATGTCCAGATCGTGGGAAGATGCACTAGCTGATGGTGGAGAACATGGGCAAGGCTCTTAGGCCTATAAATAGTAGTTCATTTTGTATCATAGGGATCCAGAAATTTGTACTAAAACTCTGCCCAAATTTGTACTTACAAACATATATCAAAATACAGTTATTTTTTCCACATTTATATCTTTTTCGTGTGCTTATTCAACTTTGATACGAAGAATTGCTTATATTCGAATCCAAATTCGATTTGTACTCCTAAACTGATTTAGGCCCATACACATACCATGAGTTACAACCATCCAAACAAGCTACTATTAGAGTTCTATTAACCAAGTCTTTGTTCATGTAATAACTGAAAACAATTCATACTTCTGGACTAGCACACAAAACAACTTTGAACACTTGATTTGGGCTTACTCCACTTTATGCGGGAAAGAACATTCTATTATTGGTTTGCTACAATGATCAGACAATGCAGTAAAGAGAAAAAACAAGAAAAGAGAAAGGAGTTTTCGCAATCACTAACTTAAGAAAGGCAACAGAAATGTACTTCCTCATTATTACATTTGAAGTAAGTTATAATGCAGATGAATATCAAGGCGGAGCCAGGAGTTTATCAAGGAGATTAAAAACTGTTATGGATTTGAATTTGTGATCCGAAGCTATTTTTAAATCCCCTTTTACTACTTTACTAGAATTTTCTCTAATTTCGAGGGAGTTTAACAACTTATATATAATTAAAGAAATTAGTTTTTACCCTATTTACACAATATAATGTTTCAGCAAAAGGGTTCAACCCCATTGGAGGAACGTAGCCCCGGTCGTGATGAATGTAAGGAATGCATCTGCAGTGCCTGGCAAAGTGAATCAGCTAGAGTTCTCGAAAGAGCAACAGATTCAAATTTGTTGCTGAGACTCTTCTTCGTTCCTAGTACATAATTGCCCTCTTTCCATCGTTAAACAAAGACAAGTTTTTCCCTCCCATGAAGGTTATGGAGTTTAACCATTTAGATTACCAACTAGGTCAATAGCAGTAAAGAGTTTTTACTAGCACTCAACAAAAGACAAAGTTATGGCCCTCTACATTATCGTACAAATACTGACACTAACTCGTGCAAGAACCTGCATCAATGTTGATGCTGATATGACGGGATCAGTCACTTACATAGCCGCCTGACGAGCTACACAACTGTTGGAAATAGGATTCGGGACACTCATGTGGGTCAACCCAGATCCATGTCCAAATATATTTGATTATATATTTGTTATATAAATCATAATATAAGGAAAAATTAGCAAAAGACACAACTATTGATAAACTTGTTTTGAAAAGTTGTGTCTCCTATCAACTATAAAAGAAGTCCTAATTATTAGGAACTTCCAACTTTTTTCCTGCGTACTTTTTCCTTCTGAAAAAGAAAACAAGTGAACTCTCCCTCTCTATGTCAAAAGACTTTCTTCTTCTATTATGGTGAAGAAGAAGATTCCAACGAAGAACGGAAGCGCTCTTCTACGAATTGGAACAAACTCTGTAACCAGGTACGACTTAGACTGTGAATTAATCTTTACAGTTCGTGTATTTTACATGTGATTGTATTGTAGACTAGTAAAACAAATACGGTTAGACCCTGGGCAAATTGTATGTTCATGGATTGTGTATAATCCTTCATTGGTATCAGCGCCCGAGTTATTTTATTTCCTAGTCTCTATCTTACTACCGTAAAAGTATTGCAATATGTGGGGAAGATTCCACCTTTACGGTTTGTTTTACAAGTTTTGTTGTATCTTGATTGATAGGTCGTATTGTTGCAACTACGGCTGTGTTTTTTATGTTTGTTTTTCCTTCATGCTTTATGCAAGAGTCAAAAACAAGAAAACTTATTTTTTATTACGTACTGCCTAATTTTAAAGTTCTTGGAGAAGTTAGTTTTGGACCTTTGTTGGTCTGGATCATTTATTGCTATTCATTACATTATTTTTTCAAAAGCCACGTGAAACTTATTTTGTTTGATCATGTTGCTAAATGGAAAAATCATAGTATTTTTGAAAGTGTCCAGGCGAATCAATGTGGCACCGGCTCATCATGTGGATGAAACGTTTTTTAGGGTGAATGGAGAAACACTGTTGTTTTTAAAAAAAGCATCAGTCTCTTTACTCCTTATTTTCTCCCGTTTTTGAATGAGCATACATAAGTCAAAGTCTCTATCTATGGTTATATTGACAGAAGAACAATTTTGACAGTTTTTTATTTACTTGGAAACAAGTATTTTGACATGCAAAATAAGCCAAGGAATATTGAATAGCAAAGGGTGCAAAGTTTTTACTGAAACGTGTAGTTATTTCATGTTTGTTCTTACACCTTTCACAACTTTTATACATATAGATGTATAGTTATTTTGTGAATCCCTAGTATTTTGTGTATGTTACAAAAGGAGTACATATAAGAAATTAATCACCCTTATCAAAGTTTTTTGGTAAAAATATTGATGCCTGCCCCAAACTTGGTCAAAGACCATAAATTTGGTTAACGTCCAAGATGTCGTATTAGTGAAGGGGTGTAAATATTGTTCTTTCCTTCTTATTCTTTTCATGGGAAAGTCCATGTAATGGAGATAAGTCTCTAGCATCCCAAACTAAAGATGACAAAAGAAAGGTTCTTTCCATGTCGACATAGTATGGTAACTTAAGCAAGTGTGCTTATAACTAAACTTTTAGCAAGTACCATATATAAAGTTTTTTCGTATGACTTTATTTTTCACCATTAATTGTCTTATTATATGCATGTGTGCATATGTAATATGAATATATACACGTGTGTATATATATTTTTTGGTGAGCCTGAACTCCTTTCTGTATTTGTCTGTGTGACATTCTCTTCATATAAGCTACAATTTAATGCTCAATTATATTATTCCATGTTAATTATTTCTATATTTGTTATAGAATTTATATTTAGTTGGTCTTAAATTTAAGTAATTTAAGATGGGTGCTCCTTTTAATAATTGATTATGTTAAATTTATGGAATATTAAAATTTGGATGATGATTGGGAACATAGTGAACTTTCGATTCCAAATATAATGTGAAGTAAATATTAACATAGTTAAATTATTTTAAGGATTAGTATGTATATGAATTTTAGGCTCTACGAAAGTACATAGTTGTCTCGATAAGTTTATACTAATTTATATCAATATGTCAATTGCTATGATAATATTGTCCTAAGTTTAACAAAAGTGTTAACAGTGACAATAAAATCCAGTATGTCCTAAAAGAGCAAGAGGCTCTTGAGACTCTAGATATATCTATGATATCTCCTGAAAGTGAAAATAAATTCCATTTGTAGCTACTACATTATGACAAATTATGAAATTATTCTAAGTCAGTTGCTTATATTCCATATAAGTTATGGATAGATGAAAACTCAATTTTTTTCTCTTGGGTTTGTGCTGCTTTCTGAACCTTTTTTCCCACATGGATAATTAGTTCCAAGGGGAAGGATGTGTATCTTTCTACGATACTCGATGAAGTCAAGGTTTATATGTTCATATGTGAACAAGACAAGAGTGACACTGTAACTGAATTTGAATCACATGATGTATGTAATTCTTAGTGAATATTTTTCCTAAGTCGGGTGAGATAAGTCAAGACTTGTCTCTTTTATAAAACTGTGGACTAGATTGCTTCCGCTGTTTATGCTAAATGGATTCGGGTGGGAGTCATGTTTGGTGATAATGGATCTGTTCTGATCATTACCAAGATGACTAAAAGAATCTATTTAATATTTTTGGTCCCAGTGGGAGTAACTATGAATTGATAAGTCAATTTTATCAATCTCAACCTCGACGAATGAGTCGTCTACGTAATCCCCATCGTCGATTTGAGATCGAAGGGGAAGCATATATAGTTACTCCACAAGATGAATAAGAGCAACGAAAGATAAAATGAGGCTCTTAAATACCCTGCTAAGGATAAGTATCTAGAACAATGGAACATGAAATGGAGTTAGTGAAACCAAACTAAGAGTTGGAATTGGTTGATCTACTAATGGGTCATAGCGTCGTTGAGAACAAAGGGGTTCTCAAAATACGCGAAACACTTAATGTAGTATCGAAAAAATATGAGTGAATCCTTGAAGATCAGATTTCAAGAGATCGTTCGAAGAGATTGTTTTCTCCTTTCAGAAAAATCTTATATTAAGATTTTTTTCTTGAACGATTTAATATGCAATAGTGCAAACCCATTAATACTCCTATTTCTACAGGTGAAGTTTCTAGTGGGAGGATGTGTCCTCGTGAATCCACAAGAATATGATATGAAAAGGAATACTGAAAAGCAGTTAAAGGATACCGAGGTATATTAAAAGCACTTGTGATTATCCTTGTAAAGTAAAGGAAAGGATCTACAACTTCAAAGGCTATACATTTTGTGATTGAAAAGAAGATTTAGATGAGAGGAAATCTAAATCTATTTTCTTTGCTAAGCAATAGCGATGTGTATATTGTTTGAGTAGCAAGAAACAAGCATTAGCCTTATTTATAAAGAAAGCTAAATTTGTAGCGTTTCTTAGCAACTATGCAAGAAGTTGTTTAGCTCAAACGTCTTTATGATAAATTTGGGTGTGTTGGATAGTGTGTTATTGAATTAATGACAATCAAGTGTGATAGTCAAGTTTCAATAACTTACACAAAAGTCTCATGTATCATTAGAAGACAAACAATATTGATATAAATATAATTTCCTTAGAGACATAGTTGTACATAGAAAAGTGAACATGAAATACATCTCAACGCATTATACAATAATAGATCCGATAGTGAAACCCATAGCATTTGGTGCTTATGAATGATATGTGACGTCATTGGGTTTGCGTTGATGTCGATGTATTTATATCTTAACTTTTCCCAAGCATGTTCACATAAAACTGCATTATTGGAGTTAATGTAGTTGAAGCCTAAATTGATTGTTTAGTTGGTTCATATACTTAGAAAGGTTTTATGTTTAGTACATAAATTTGAAGTATGTCGGACAGACAAAAAGATTGGCCTATTCACAGAGGCAATCGTCTCTATTGTCTAGGTGACTAATAGGGATGAGACAATTATAAACTTATTATTATCAGAAGTGATAATAATAGAGAGCTTGAAGTTTATAATAAGAATGTCACTTGTTTTTTTGGTTAATCATATTAGATTAATTTGGCAGTTTGTCTTAATGTCAGATGTGAGTTCTGATGGATAAATGTATGAGTAGATGTGTGAACTCAAAGTTAGACATGAGTTGTCTGAACTATCATCTGCACAGTATTTTTTATTTGTGAAAGACATACGCTCCACGGGAAAGGAGTCAATACTGTGGTACGTGATTCATACCACGTATGCATAAAGTGACCTATGGGCGATACAAGTTTAATCTCTACTTGTTTTTATCGTGTGAAGCCCTGAAAATTATAAGTAATTTTCTTTCTTTGTACCCTCATGACTTTGACCAGTTTCTCGAGATTCAATTTGGTGTTTGCTATCTTAGGGTGTTGCCAAAAGATCATGGATGATTCGGTCTGGCGGGACATTTCTAGAAAAGCAAGTCAGATTGAGATTAAGAGATTCTTGAGATGAGGAAGATCATCAATGAGTATTATCACATTAATTGTGTTCATTGGTTAACCCATTATGGTTGTCTTTGCAGCAAGAACATAATGATGAATTCAAAATAATACAAAGAGATTGAGAGAGATGTGAATGTGATAAATGATCTAGGGTATTGCATACAACAATCTACTCCAAGGTTCCGTTAATCCAGATGCTATATATTCCTAACAGATGTATAGCAACTAAGCTCTCGAAGTATGCACTGGTCACACGGTCTAGTCGTTATGTATGGATATTACAGATTGAGGATGAGAGTTGACCCACTATGCGTGAGTGGGAGATGTTGGAAATAGGATTCGGGACACTCATGTGGGTCAACCCAGATCCATGTCCAAATATATTTGATTATATATTTGTTATATAAATCATAATATAAGGAAAAATTAGCAAAAGACACAACTATTGATAAACTTGTTTTGAAAAGTTGTGTCTCCTATCAACTATAAAAGAAGTCCTAATTATTAGGAACTTCCAACTTTTTTCCTGCGTACTTTTTCCTTCTGAAAAAGAAAACAAGTGAACTCTCCCTCTCTATGTCAAAAGACTTTCTTCTTCTATTATGGTGAAGAAGAAGATTCCAACGAAGAACGGAAGCGCTCTTCTACGAATTGGAACAAACTCTGTAACCAGGTACGACTTAGACTGTGAATTAATCTTTACAGTTCGTGTATTTTACATGTGATTGTATTGTAGACTAGTGAAACAAATACGGTTAGACCCTGGGCAAATTGTATGTTCATGGATTGTGTATAATCCTTCACAACTGATAAGCAAAATAGAGAGGAATCTTGCATTATGTGTTAGTCCATTATAAACATCAAACAAACCTAGTGAAGGTAATCATTCATCACATATCTTCTCTCTTTTCTACGCAGGAAACACACTAATGAACCTGGAACTGAAAAATCAGGGTGTCCAAGAAACTACTGCCTTATTCACCTTTTTGTCCTCACAGTCTCAGTGACAAGTATCCATTGTGGAGTTCAGACCCACGGTAAATGTTAGTATTTCTATATGGTGGGTTTATCCATTGTGTAAGGAGCAACTAGAACTCAAAGCACAGTCACTCCCACTTTGAGGCCAAAAACTTGGCAGTGAAAAGTTCATCTAGTGCAATGTAAGAATCATAGAGCTTCATTCGTTATCAGCAAGCTAAAGAGCTGAAGTTTACTCCATGAATACAGTGGCGGAGCTAGCCTTCTAGGACGGGGTTCGGCCGAACCCCGTAACTTTGGCCAAACTATGTATATTTGTCTTGAAAAAAATATTTTCAGAACCCCTTTACTTAAAAAGACTAGAATTATGAATCCCAAAACATCAAAATCTGGCTTCGCCTCTGCATGAATAGCAAGCTATTAAGAAGTCAATCCATTATATATAAAATTTTACTTTTGATTGTGTTTTGACATATAGTGATGCACTCCATCCAAGCAATCGTTTCTAGAGCATCAACACATTCTTCGATTCAATTGCGGACATAACATATTTGTCACTCTATTCTAAAAGGCAGCCCTATGAATTCTCTCGAAAACCTCATCACAGAGAATAATGCATGGTGCCTAGAAAGACATTCGCACCACTGACGACACAACACAACAAGAACAAGAACAAGTAGTACTACTCCTCAAACTCAAACTACTTTCCGGTCCCAAGAATGGACAATGGAGGACAGTTGGAAGGCCAGCATAACACTAGCCAATTCATAATAGCATTCAATTTGATCTTGTAAAATCTCTGAACTCACATATCAGCTATGAAAGGACAAATCAGTTATCCCTCATCAAAAACAAAGACAGCATGCAAGATAAAAACATCTGATTTAACAAGTTCCAACCAATTCCTGGTATTTACATGGTTCAAAGACTAAACAGATCGACACACGCTAAAGCATAACCAACAAAGCAACCATCATTGCTAACATGACATAACCATCCAAAGAAACTACTGATGTGGACTAATGGAAGCAAAGCAATCCAACAAGCCATAAAGACAATCAATTGATGTCAAAATTTAAACAGGCCCGAAGAAGCAATTGGCTTCATTGAACAAGGGATCTGCAATGGCTTCAGCAAAGGATCAGGAACATCAGCAGCCAAACCAGTGCTAGTAATAACATCATTTAAATACCTCAGCCGATCAGTCAATTCCATAACCTGTGCCCTCAACACATTGTTCTCTGCAGCAAAAACTGTATACTTCTCTGTGGTCTCTTCAATCTTAGCCATAATGTTCTTGTTTGCAGCCTGTAATATACTCACTTCCCCACTCAAATCTTGCAGAAGCTTTTGCTTCTTCATCCTCGATCGCCTCGCTGATTCCCTATTGGAGATCATCCTTTTCCTCTTCTTTTCATCCATTCCTGCATACCTTTGGTCATCTTCTGATGCAGATGAACTAGCACTCTGCCTTAAACCTGACATTTTTCTCTTATTTTCCTTCAATAATGTAACTATTATTCTAGAATAACACAAGTCTATGATTTATTCTTTAGTAAAAGAGAGCTAGTACTCAGATGGTGTTTACAAAGGGTGTTCAAGAAAAATCATAGAAATGATAGAGAAACAAAACAGAGAAAGATTGAAGCAGCCAAATGCCTAAAAGAGTGGTGGAAATCACAGAGATCATAGATTGATTCCTAACTAGAGAAATTCCAAATTCATTTTCAAAAAGAAAATCAGAAACAATCCTAGAATTGCCCACTTTGGAATTTCCCAAAACAAGATAAACAACAAAGTTTACAAATGTGATTTCAAGAATATGGTATTGTCACAAAAAAGGCAATCTCTTTGAGACAATGAACAAAAGTTGTCAATACCAAAGTATGAAAGAAGAAAAAGAAAAGGAATCAAGAGATGAGTAAGGTAAAAATAAGAAAAGAAGATATGTGAAGGTCAAAGACAAAAATGGTAGGTAGAGATAATTAAGGGGAGAGATTAATATGGAGAAACCAACAAGTTAATTTACATGGAGGAGGAAGAGGAAAAGAGGATTACGTTACTCAACCTTTTGAAAGGTGTTTTTAGACTACTGGTAATGGATGTTTTCAATTGCGAGAAGAATGTTCTTGATGACATTTGTAGTGCCAAAATACAATATATATATAATATTATTCAAAAGAAATTGAAATCTTTAAATTACAAGTTCCCATTAGTTTGTAGGGTTTTGTGGGTGAGGGGGACTTTCTAGTTTCTTAAATAAGAAAAGGGGACAAAGTCTTTAAGAATTGGGTGAGGGGGACATTTTTAAGATTAGTACTAATGACTAATATTTTAAAAGCCCCCAAGTTTTTTTATTTACACAAAGCCCCCACCTTCTCATCTCTCCTCTCCAGCCCCCACCCCCCATCCGACCCCCCACCCCCATCGCCCCCACCCCTCTGCCCATCCATCACCACCCTCCACCACTCTCCACTGCCACCTTCCACCACCTACCACCACCTTCTACCATCTTCCACCACTCACCGCTACCTCCAACCACCCTCCACAATCCACCGCCACCACCCTCCACCACCTACAACCACCTTCTACCGCCCTCCACCACCACCCCACCACCCATCACCACTTTAATTAAAGGATATGTACACATCAGTCGAGATGTGTACACATATAATATATGTGTACACATATAATATATGTGTACACATCTATCGTAATATGTGTACACATATAATAATATGTGTACACATCTGCCGAGATGTGTACACATATATTATATGTGTACACGTCTGACGAGATGCGTACACATATATTATATGTGTACACGTCTGACGAGATGCGTACACATTTTTTTCTAAACGTGAAAACATCTTCAAAATTGTTTAAACATATAGAAAATATTTTTACAGATCTGAAAAAATGTGTAAAATGATTAGAACTAAAAAAATATGAAAATTTATGAAACGGGGATGAAGAAGAACGAAGAAAAAATAAAATGAATACGAAGAGCAAAAAAAGAAAATGGAGACGAAGAAGAAGAAGAAAGAAAAATAATAAGGATGGTGATGAAATAAAATTTGAAAGGAAATCTAGAAGAAAGAAGAAGGAAGAAGAAAAAGAGAGAAAGAAGAAAGAGAGAAATAAAAGTGAAATGATTTGAATAGATGAGAAAGTAGAAGTAGGTGGGAAGGAGGGAAAATAAAAATTTGAATTTTTTTGAATTTTGGGGCCTTTTTGTAATTTTCGTAAGTTTTTTTCTGGCCACAAGTTTTAAATGTTACAATTTGGCCCTTACTTAAGTTAATTAATTATTTGTCCCCTTTTCTTCTTTTGAAACTTAAGAGGACCCTATGCCTCTTTTTTCACTAGTTTGTAACTGAACTCGAATTTGAAACAAAAGAAGGAAACTGAAATTTTTAATGAGTCAGTTAATGTTTGTTTGCTTAATTTTCTGTGATACAGATTGCTTAGTTGCAACTACAATCTCAAATCATTCACTTAGAAAATGAAATAATATCTGATTGAAGGATAATTATTTTAATTAATTAGTAATACTTTTAAAAATGTCAAAGTTGGTTGCATTGGATAAGGAAAGAAACGGATGGCGCGAAAAGATAGATTAGGATAGGACTTTATTTTATTAGTACATTTATTTTGGACGTAAGAATATTTCTAAAGTGTTTAAAGAATAGATTATGATAGAGCTTTAGAAGAAAACAGCATCAATCTTCCCTTTTCTATAATTTTAATAGGACTTAACATTACTATTCAAAAGTGGCATACGCCATTTTTGTTTCAACTCCAAGAATTTA
The DNA here is from genome assembly GCA_029990575.1 of Petunia axillaris subsp. axillaris. NCBI lineage: Eukaryota > Viridiplantae > Streptophyta > Magnoliopsida > Solanales > Solanaceae > Petunia > Petunia axillaris. The sequence continues at coordinate 27,044,528 of JARKNS010000010.1, read as the reverse complement.
GTAATTTAATTTGAGTTTGCTTCCTTGCCAGTGCCTGTTCGTGAACCTCTTCACTATTAAAAGGTTATTTAGGAATAATAATCCACATATATACAAAAATCAATCAAGTTAACAAATAGGAACAAGAGTTAAATGGTAAGGTTCAATATTTTCCTAAAAAAGACGAACTTTGATGCGTGTATGAAACTACCTAAAGAGACTAGCTGCCTATGGCCAGCTATGGGCTATGAGAAGCCAAGCTTCTAAGAAACAAATTTCAGGCAAAAATGATGTTGGTAATAATGATTGTTCCATGTATACAATCGGAAGGTTCTGTTGATAAATACAGCAGTTTTGCAATTACACGTTGCGAGCTTATCATAGCCCCGCAACTTGCATTTATTGTTTTGGTATAAACATAGATCATAGCCCCGCAACTTGCATTTATTGTTTTGGTATAAACATAGAGTACGCATATTTTCTCATCCGAGCTCTTCACCAGAGTATTCCATTACTTCCTGGTGAGATTCCACAAAACAAACATTAACTTCCAACGCAGAAATTTCTTTGGAAAAAGTAACAAGCAATGCCTCCTAGAGTTTCCTATTTCAGTCTTAACAATTCTCTTCAATAGTTCTCTTTATTATAGTGTTTCCCTAACTTTCACGTTAAGATCAATACAGAGGCTTTCCGAAAACCTGATTCCTGTCAGAATGTCTCGCCATGATTTTGCATAATAGATAGCTGAGGCTCGATACAAGAACTCCCAGCTAGACAAGGGTTCTCTAGGCCTGTCATTATTCGCCACAAATCACATTGTGGCAGGCTGTCAACACAGCAAGGATCTGCAAGGAAGAGGCTATCAGACTGCTTGTTTCCATATCTGATGCAGGAAAACTTTTCATCAATAAACTCTTTGGATACCCTAGAATAATGGCTGTGGTTCCAAACCCCAGTGATTTGGCACTCTTCCTAGAATTCATTAGCTGCTTCATGTGAATCAAATTCCATATCATCTCGTGGCTCCGTGTTAACTGTTCCCCGGAGCAATAGTTGATTCCATTGCTTGTGTAGCACAACTTGTTTCTAGCATTATTCAGAAGTTCGCTTCGAGCCAAGATTTTGGTACGGTATATGGTTTACATTGCAACCTACTACCAAAATCATCTTCCATGAGATGCCTGAAGCATGCCAACTCATTATTGTACCTGTCAGCTAAAGTGTTATTCGAGGCATAGAACCCAAAAAGGAAAGAACCATTCATATAGGTCAGTAAGACCTCGATGGGAATTTATCCAAGCTTAATTAAAAGGTAAACATCAAAATAGTGGCAACATGCTATGATTTCCCATGGCATGCTAGTCTACAGTGAAGACCAATCCTGATATTAGAAAACTATATCAGAAGTCATATTCTAATGCCCTCAGTTGCATTCCAACTCCCACCACCATATTATACCCTGAAAATACTAGTAACTACCTTTTTATTAAAGACAGAAAATGAATAAGGAACACCAGTTTCTGCAAAATCAGATCTTCTACAAACTGGAAATTCACTTAGCAAAATGAAGATAGTAAAACGTTTTTACTAGGTCAATAGGGCTTAATATTTGCTTTTACGTTATAATTCCTTCATATTGAATATCAGTTGCTTCATTTTGTCAATTGTTTCATCCACATGTAAAATCTAAGTTTGTAAATCATCCACTGCACAGTATTGTTTTTATGTACTTTTTGGTGGAAATTTTGACATATCATAGTGTTGCTTTCATTTATGTAGTTATTCTTTTCACCAAGCAGAATCCGGTGTAACGTGCAATTAACGGTAGAGGGGACGGCATTTTAGCAAATGAAATTACATATTAGATTAGAAGAGAAACTAGGTCCATCATGGAATCTGATGCATCTGCTAAGTAGAGAATTACCAAACCATTTAATATAATTTAATCCTTCAATTTATTTCATCCGTTAATAAGAACTTTTTAAAACAAGAATAGAAACAACTTCTTCTTTTGTGCAAGTTATTTTTAGTCGCTAGTGAACTTAAAAGGCCTTCTTTTTTCCAAATTGGCAAATTCACAAGTTTAATATTGAGGTTACATGGATCTTATTTCCAATTAAGTAGGATGCATCAGATTATGTAAAGAAGCTTACTTGGGTATTTGTTTTTTCAAAAAAGAAAATTTGCACATACAAGACCTACATTTTTTAGTGATCACAGTGGTGTTACTGTTACATCCCAGTTTGCTGCACTCATATTGACTGATCAAACGAGTATCTACCTCCCACCAACACATGTATTCGGTACCAGCATTCACCAGGGCTTAGTCAGATTGAGAAAAATCCATCCACTGTCACCTATGTTAGAAGTGAAACCTGTGTGACCAAGATTGTTACTCTAACTCTTTGCTTACTAGGCCACTCCCTTCAGATTCCTAGAAGACCTGCATTTATGAACGGGATGTACTACAAATAAGCCAAGGCCTTTAAAGTTTCTAATATTTTCATTCCTAATAATACGTAGGTTATGGCAACGAACCACCAGTAGAACCCTCTCGTTGTAGCCAACACCTGCAGATTACGACAGAATAATTCTGCAGGCAGAATTCTATCACTGTCAGGTCATTCACAATCACTTTTAGAATTTAACGACTAATAAAAATCATTAAACTTTAGGACCAAATCTATTCCGCCCTAAAACAAATACATGTCTAGGCTATTCTCACATGACCTACTTGCAGACAATTATAAAAGCTCAACCATTGTCACTCATAAGGAAACTCTTAGCATAATCATTAGAAGGATTGCAATGAATACACAAGAATTAAAGAAGTGTTTTTCAATTTCAACTTTGTATCAATCACAGTTATCTCTGATCATAAATGATTTTCCATGGCACAAAAGAGAAGCAGAGAAATCATCCATTGAGTTTGCACCAATGAACGGGCTTCAATATGCTTAACCAACCTTGATGTACAGAAAAACATTATGAAGATGTGATTAACCTCCATAGACCTCGCAACTTTTACTACTCTAAACCAAAACCAAAAGAGAGAAAGCAAGAGGCAGGAGAAGAAAAGCACATACCTGCTTTGCACTGGAACCATGAGCCATGAAGTTTTGCTTTTATCCCTCCGGAAAAACTGAGGTACTCAAAAATAGTTTAACCTCAAGTTACAATCTGGACAAAATAACAGCTGTGTTAAAAAGTTCCTAGTTTGCCACATTGCAGAATACAGGGTACCAAAAGCGATGACAGAATGAGTCCATCAGATCACTCTCAAACTTCTCCACCATAATTAACAATTGACAGCATCATTGTAGAGATGTCCATCTATGTCAGGAACAAATCCCTTCTCTATCATTTCTTCTCTTACAATGTCATAGGTGGTTCTATTAGGTACCAATCCTTTTTCCAACATCTCGTTCAAAAGAGCATTTGCTTCTTCTAGCTTATCTTTCTGACAGAAACCCTTAATCAACACATTGAAAGTGACAACATTTGGTTTCTTTCCTTCCTTCTCCATTCTTTTCCTAATAGTAACAGCTGCCTTGGGGTTTCCTTCTTGGCAATAGCCAGCCATCAAAGTGTTGTATGTCACATGACTTGGGATCAAACTCTTCTCAGACATAACATCCAAAAGTCTAACTGCCTTTCTTGATTCTCCCCTTTTGCACATTGCATCTATTTGAATGTTGTAAGTTATCAGATCAGCCTTCACGCCCATCTCCTCCATTTCCTCTAATAGCCTTTTTGATGCTTCAATATTTCCCTCTCGATAATAACCACCCAATAAGCAATTATATGTCGAAATGTTAGGAGAAATCAGTTTGCTCAACATCAAGTCACGAAGTGCTACTGCTTCTTCCATTTTGCCAGCCTTACAGTGAGCATCAATAACTGTGTTGAAAGTTAGTACATTTAAATCCAACCCTTGCTCCATAATATCATCAAATAACTCTTTAGCCTCTCTAAACATCTTCAATTTTGAAAGCCCATTTATCAGTATATTATAAGTCAATATATTAGGCTCTAACCCCAAACATACCATGTTTGCACGCAAACCAAGAGCCTCGTCAACTTTCCCATCACCAAAGAGCCCATTAATTAACGAATTAAACGTCACGACGTCCGGTCTCATCCCCTGAAGCTGCATTTCTTTAAAGAGCTTCATTGCTGCCCCCACATTCTCATCCTTACAAAACCCATCGATAAGAGTATTATAAGTTCTCTCATTTGGACTCACCCCTTGCTCCACCATTTCTCTCAAAAGTGCATCAGCTTTATACATCTTCCCATCACCACCCCTCTTGCAATACCCATCAATCAATATATTATAAGTAACCACATTCGGCATAATCCCTCTAACCTTCATATCATCCATAACATCCCTAGCCTTATTCAACTTCCCGACCTTACACAACCCGTGAATCACAATATTAAACGTATACAAATCAACCTCAATCCTCCTCCTAATCATCTCCTTATACAAAACCTCTCCTACCTCAATCTTTCCCTCTTTCACAACCCCTTTAAGCAACGGATTACACGAAAACACAGACAACTTAAATCCATACTCTCCGGCTCTCCTAAACGCGTCTAGCGCTAATTCCAACTTACCATTATCAACATAAGCTAACACCAACATGTCAACAATAACAGAATTAGCACAAAAGCTATCACTACAAGTCAATAAAGTATGAAAAACCGACGAAACCGAATGGTCCTTGCCATATTTAACAAAAGAATGCAATAAAGATCGAACCTTTGGGTATCTTTTATCATTAACTAACAAAACAAGAAGTTTGCATAAATGTTCAAGAGGGTGATAAACCTGATAACCATATTGAGACCATTTGTAAAAAGACAGAATGGAATTAGAATCAACCCCAGAATCCAAAAGCTGTTGGAGGAAAATAGTTGGGGTAATGGGTTTAATTAGGTTCTTGAGTTGAGCCCAGTGTTGGTTTGAGATTAGTTCTGAAACTTTGGATTTGAAAAGTGGGTCTGAAAGTGTAAAGGGTGTTGATGTTGAGGACCTTGAGGTTGAATTTGGTGTGTGGAGGCAGCGAAGGTGTATACGGGAGTGAAAACGACGTCGTATTATCGACATGGATGCAGGCAGGAATTGTTCTCTACTTTTGATTAGGCAAAGTGCACAAGCTGGAACTAGAGAATCTTGGTTGTACTTTCATGAGTTTACTGTGCAAGTTTTTACTACTGTATACTGTATTACAGGTGCATCCCACTGCAGCCTAACTCTAATTTAGTTCCATCTCTGTAACTTTGAGTTTGGAACTGGGAAGTTATGGTTCAAGTTATTCTACTAAAGAAAGACAAAAAAGAATTTAAAATTTTACCTAGAGAATATTCAACCCATAAAAATATCAAAATTGACCTCTATTTTACTGTCTTACTCGAGCAGTCACCTTCCCCCTCCCCTCTTTTTTTTAATTTTTTCTTTCACTCATAGTACCTCAAAATAAATTGGTGATTTTTATTTTCGGGGCACTGTCGGCGGTAGGGTGACCGCTGGCAGATCAGTGGCGGAGAGGTGGAAGTGGCACTTAAGATTTTTTATTTTGAGGGAGAGTTCAAAATTTTAAAATAAGGGATGCTATGCCATGTAAATTTTAAAATAAAGGATGTTATGCCACGTAAGGAAAAAATATGGCCTTCATTTATAAATTCTTTGCTTTGAGGTGCTATTTCAAGAAAAAAAACCAAAATTTTATAGGATGTCCCTTTTGTTTAAGTTTTTGTATATTTCTAAGATAATTTGTGCAAAACTATCAACAATATTCAAGTTTCGGTGACAAGTGAATGTTGCTCAGTTAGTAAAGGTTGCCAAATCGTCGTTGTTGTTGTGCTGGAGCTTTACTCGTCGGCGAGGCTTTTTTCCTGCACTATTACGTCCCTTTGTTTAAGAGCTTCTCCGGTGGATTACAACGAATCTACGACAGTTATTGTGAATTTTTTGTGGTTGCTGAATGTAGAGGAATGTATGACATATGTGTACTCATGGTATGTCTGGTGTATGGCCTGTATATCAGAAAATATACACCATACATATAATGAGTATACACTTTATATACACCATATATATAAAGCCCTTCCATTCGTATGTTTATTTTATATACAATGTATGTACAATGAATGAATGTACATACAAATGAAATACATCAGGCATACAAAATATATACAAATGACTTGCAGGAATATAAAACAGACAAAAATGAAAAAATAATTATGCAGCGACCGCCGATGGCGACAAATGGGCAATTATGGGGGCGGCTAGGGAGTTGGGGGGGGGGCGTTCTAGGTTTTCTCATACCCTTTTATATATATTTGTTATGTTTTTTTTTTTTTTTTAAAAAAGAAAATATTACTATGTTTGAAAATTGCTGTAATGTTGACAGTTTTGTGTAAGGTGAAACTTTGCTATGTATAATTATGTAAGAAGCCCATCATTTTGCCCAAAAAATTTGACCTTGTATCCATCAAAATTGATTGGTTCTGAGAGTTTATCCCCGTTTAGGATAATTTTAGCAAAATAGCCTCCAATCCATTTGTAGGAAATATTTCAAGATATCTAAGAGAACGTGAGAAGAGGTCAAGGGCAAGTGTTGTCTAGGCAATAATGTCAACTGCAAGTGCTGCTCTAGGCAATACTTCAAGTTAGCTGGGAGAATTGGGAAGAAATCCTAGGCAAGTATTACTTAAGAAAAATGGGTCAAAGGCAAGTGCTACATCTTAGGTAGTACTTATAGAGAAAGTGAGGGCAGGGATATGGGCATTATGTATAAGATCCATATGATATTTCCGTCCTGAATTTATTTATTAAACCAAGTAGATGCTATTTTTGCTAAATCACTGTTACAAAGTCAAAAAGACAAACCAGATTTGAGAAGTTTACATAAATATCTGTCCATCAACAAATATTTGCAAACTTCATTTTAACTTTAGATCGAAAGGAACTGAAGTTAGTATAATTAGGCTTAAGCTTCAATTTCAATGATTTGAAGATAGGCAAAATCACCAATCTCCCTAAATGTACGTCCACAAATTGCTGACCCAAAGCGACTATGCGTGCACTTCCCCGGTCAAGGTAACTATTTTCACTTTTTTCGAATGTTGGTTTATACGTGGCAAAGTGCACCAAGGCCACTTTTGGCAGTTGTTTTTGGTTTGAGACCCTTTTTTTATTGATTTTACATGAAATATCATTTTTTGTAACTTTAATTCTTTTGGGTTAAACTTCACACAAGTTAAGCCCACCACAAGGATTGAAATTCAACTTCAGTCCACAAGAGATGAAGTTTACGCATCTATGCCTAAATGTTCAGTCCTTAAGGATTGAAGTTGAAACTTCATAATTTAGGCATGAATTTCAACCCACAAGGTTTGAACTTCAGTTCAAAAAGATTGAAGTTCCAAAAAGTGGCATCTCATGTAAGACCAATATAAAAAGTGGCTTCAAACTAAATATCAGTGACAAAAGTGGCCTGTGGACAAAATTTTTACGTTTATACGCAAGTCCAGCCCCATGAGGTTGCCAGCCCAACTCTACAAACTAGTCTCATTTTAATAGCTCTAATTGATCTTGCTCTCTTCAAGAAAATGAAGAAAACGTCCGCATGCTGTCATTCATGTCAAATGAAATCCACTCTTTCAATAATTTAAGTAACTGTAACCATTTCAGGATATATCTCTTTGATTCATAATAATCTACAATTCCCATATAAAAAATATTTATAGACATGCACCATCACCACCAAATATTTCTACAACGCACAAAATCATTTGCAACGTAAAGTAATAAGTCTCTTAAACTGAAGGATGCCAACAAAATAATTAGAAGTACTTAACTCTATTATATCTTGTGATTGCAAGAAAATAGTAACTTCAATATTAGCCCGGGGAGTTTATGGAAATTTTTTGAAGTATCTTTTTTTCAAGTCCCACTTTCATGTCCTGCCATAGGCTCTGGTTTACATTTTAATCAACCAAAGCACACTCTAATACATGACTCCCTAATTATTTTATTTAGTGTACAGTGTACTAACGAGAGTCTTTTCAATAATATTAATACTACTATATATATTTGTATTCCAGCTGTAATCTTTCTCTTGTCACAGTACTCGTGTATTAACAAAGATAAAAAAATTCTCAAAAGACATTATTGTCACTATGAGAGCTAATCATATTCAACCGTGGAAAGAAGCTTTACTGATATCTATAAAGAAGAAAAGAGAATTCTTCTCATCGCAGGACTTTGAAACAGTAATTGAGATTATGACATAAATTTCCTTATTCTATCTTTCCATTTTAATCTAAGTTTTAAAATGAAATGGACCCCATTTGGATTTCATGCATACCTCAGCTCCTAAAATCAATCAAGATCTAGTTTAAAGTTGCATCCACATCTACATGTGAATTCTTAAAAGGTTAAATATTATCTTCGCAAAAACCCCCCACCTTAGCCCACAAATGTATACAATAGAGATACGACTAGTACAAATAACCAGAAATTTCCTAATTGAGTTATTTGATTAAAGAATAACACTATAATTAGAAAGAAGAACTGAAAGGTGGTAACCAAAACATGAAAAGATTACAAACTATATATTTACAAACAATTGAACTTGAAGTCTCGAATACTTAGAGAACTTAATATTTTCTCTTATTTTAGGCAGCGTAAAAATTATATAGTTCGAATGTTCAGTTAAGTGTGCGTATTATTGAAATCTCTTGCATAAGGAAACTTTTAACTCATAAAAACAAGATGGTTCAAAATTTGATTTATGTTCTATGTTGTGTCATTTTGCATTTTAAGATCTTGAAGTGACCTATTTGTCTTGAAAATTTTATGGAAAATAGACACTTTAAACTGTTATTTTTGTTAAATAGATATATTTTAACTTTTTTATAGTTTATAGACCTTTATTTATTATCATTATACATATATAGCCAAATTTAAAACTCATCCGTTAGTGTAATCAATCCCTATTTTTTCGGGAATAGCGTGAGTGGAAGAGTGTATCTTTAGTCTGAAATCATTAATCCCTATTAACTACTTACCCACATGCCTACTATTTCCTATATTTTAGGTAATTAAAACAACGGTTAACGAGGAGTTTTTATTAAAGCGTGTAACTGTTTATCTTCTTTGTCAGCAGATACATCTTCTTTTACTGATTTTAAACGCTTAAATTTATGTCTTTTCCTTGGATGTTTACATCTCTTTGACCGTTGATATAAATTATTGGTAACTTTTTCAATTTTTAGTCGTTTTGAGTCTTTCTTCTTTTACACTGTATCGATTTATGTTATAATTTTTGCTGAAACTGTTTTTTTTTTTTATTTTTGATTAGTGGTAATGTCTAGGAGAGGTGATAAGAAGCTGAAGCAATCTTTGCATGTATTGGATGATGACGATTTTGATGATTTTGATTTGGGTTCTCCGGCCAAAAATTCGGTTCAAACGCCAATTCGTGTTACAAGGTCAGCTACTAAGTTGAATACTAGAAAGAGAAGTCGGCAGGGCGTAAATGTCAAGCGTAAAAGTCCTAAAGTTGGTTATGTTTCTGGGGGTAAAAGTGTGCGTATTGTTTCGTCTACTGATGATTCTGATGGTGAGCCTCCTGTTTTGGCAAAAAAGTAGAAAGGTCTCTGTGCTCATTCCCAGATGATGAAGAAGAAGTTATTTCAAGGGAAGAGAAAGAGATCAGTTAAAACGGAAAGGATTGACGATTTTCCATTGATTGATGTTGAGGTATGTTATATTCAGTGTGTTTTGTAGTTATTTCATATGAATATTGGCACATCGAACTTATTTTCGCATTGATTTGTGTAATTATTGAATTTATTTACATATATTCTGGTTTTTAATCAGTGTATGTCCATTGTTGAGTGCATATGTTCTACAGTATTTGCTATATATTTTTCATATATTCATAAATTCGTCATGATTAGTTTACTGTTTTATTGATGACATTGAAATTTATTTTTAATATTTCTTATATTTTTCTACTACATTGTTAAGTATATTATTTTGAATATTTTAGTTGTATTAAGGTGATATTTAACTGGTAGTATATTGTGTAGTACGTACTTATGTTTTGTCGAAATTATTTCTATATTTTTTGAATCTGTAGGTATGTAATTGAATAATTCATATGAAGACTGAAACTGAAGAGTCAATGTTATATATACACTGATTAATTAGTTGTTTATGTAAACGTAGTAAGTATTCATAGATTATGCATATAAACTGCATTTATTCATAGATTGTACTGCATATATTCCTTGATTATGTATATATATAGTATATATACTGCATATATTCATAGTTTTTGCATATATACTTCATATATTCCTAGATTATGTACTTTTTATTGATGGGTTTTGTTTTATAATTTGAATTTTTCCTTTAGTAGTCTACTTGTTTTGTAGTGTATATTAATTTGAATTTTATATATGTATAAGATTGATTATTATCTGTTTTATAGGTTGTAGTACTTATTTGTCTTTGTTGAATATACCTGTATATCTTTGAATATTTGGTAATTAGTAGAATATTTATATGAAGTGATTTTTTGTAGAATAAATGATTCATATACAATTTTAATCACTTGTGTATGTCAACCTAATAAGTATGTGTTTAATAGTGTACTTTCCTTATATACTGCATATATTCATAGATTATGCATGTTTTTTCTTTTGTTTATTTGAATAAATTTTATGTGTCTATGGGATAGTATTGAGATATTGTGTAAAATATGATTTATATTTATGTCGTATATAGTAATTTTGGTTATATTTATTGTGTATATATTATTTAAATGAAATGTCTTGTAGATTATATCTATTTCTGTGAACGACATATTAATGGCATATTTATGATTTATTTATTAAGTAGAAAATTTTTTGTTAATATTTCCTTTACTTTTTTCAGCCAATGAAATCGTATTTTCGGCCGGTCCAGTTTAGAAGTCGTAGGATAGCCACGCATACTAATGTTGATGCTGTTGCGACCATTAAGAAAGTGCTAGATGATAGTCGTGCTTTGGCCATTTTATTGATATGCCCGCTTTTGTAACATGTAACAAATTGTTGAATTCCCTGTTGTTACGTGAGGTCTGTCCGCCAATTGATGATGACGATGCTTTGTGGTTTGACTTTTATGGGAATAAGTTGAGATTTGGCCTTGTAGAGTTTGGGTTGATAACAGGGTTGAAATGTGTTGGTAATCATTTGAAGGAGTACCATTCTGATGAACCTAATAGATTGTTGCAATTGTATTTTGGGGGTGCGTCTAAAGTAACAAAGAAACAATTAGTTGATTGTTTTTTGGAGAAGAAGTGGAAATCTGATGAAGATGCTATTAAGCTTGCTGCATTGTATTTCATTCACACTTTTTTGTTTTCAACGAAAAATTCTGCTACTAATGATACTACCATTGCTGAGCCTGAATTCAATCTTGTTGAGTGTGGTGAGTGGCAGACGTTTCCATGGGGTACAAAGGTGTTTCTAGCAACTGTTACTTCAATGCATGACAAGTTGCGGCCTTTTCTACAGTGTTATCGGTTTGCCGGTCTGCCATATGCGTTGCAGGTGTGGTTTTATGAAAGTTGCCCTACTGTGAATGAGAAGATTGCGTTCAGAGTAGCACATAAATCACCTCGTATTCTGAATTGGCATGTTAAGAGAACCCATGATTTTGATGAGTTGCAGAAAGGGTTTTTTAGTTTAAAGAAAAGTGAGGTATTGCTTTTGCTTGATCTGTTTTTTATTTTTTTATTTTTTTTTAATTTAACTATATTCAACTAATCATTGAAAATATTTATTTTTTTGTTTTGTTTTTAAGGTGTGTTTTACCAAGATTGAACCATCTGAGTTAGAAGTTGCGAGTTTTGAACTGCCTGAGTATAAGCCGTACAATATTGTTCCAAATGTAAGTGTGGATCCTGTTTCTGAGGAATCTAGTGGGGAGGGGATTCATCGAGCTAGGGCTCAAAAAGTTCAGCAGTCATCTTCTAATTTTGATAAGCATAGGCTCTCGCCTGAGTTGTAGCTGTTGTATGGACAGAAAAAGTTGTTGCGAGAAGAATTAACTGGGTTAAAGGCTTATTTGGCTAAGTGTTTTGATAAAATTTTCAAGAAGCTAGATATTGATCTGGATGATAATGGAGACAGCAATGTGTGCAAAGGGGTAAGTTGTTTTTACGTTTTTTTTTATTTACTGTGTATTTGTAGAATTTTAGTTCTAACTGTTTTCTACTATTATCATTAGGTTTCTGGAAATGATCGTGTGCGGACTGATGAACGCAGTCATGAAAATATTAACCAAACTTCTGAGCCGCTGGATCGTCAACAAGAACATCATCAGCAAAAGACTTTTGCTTATCAATGTTATGGTAAAAGTTTGTATTCATTGATTCTGGTTAATATGAGATATGTAATTGTTTATTATTTTGTTTATGTTAAAACAGGACCCTCTGAAAAGCAACCGGTTGTTTCTCCTAATCCAAAAGACACTGATGGGGTTAATGATTGTGATAATATGGAAGGTATAGTTATTTATTTTTTAATTGTTTTATAATTCTACTGAGTTAAATCTGTTGTACATGATGTAGGTGTCGTTTATATGTTTTGCTAAGACAGTAACTGTTCTTATATATATATTTTTTCCTCTTTGGAATTGTATTTTGGCTGGGTAGAAGTTAGTGAAGAGCCACACGGTATGGATATGGACTTTGATGGAGGTTTAGATGGTGTTGTTTTGTCTGATGCAACAGGTATGCAATAAATATGTATGGAATATTTATATATATATGTTGCATATATATGTAATATTCTATATTACCTATAAACTATACAAAATTTTGTAATTACTTTAACTTTTGAAAATTTTAATTAATTATTTTATTTATACTATGTTTATTAGTTTTTCTTGAGTTTGTAATTTCATAAATTTGTTTTTTTAGATACTGATTTAGATGATCAGAACATTTGTGGTCAAGGTGAGAATAAAACTGAAGGAAATGATACATCTCAGACAGCAGGTATTCACTGAGTATGCATTTAATATCATCCTGATATTCTTCTCTTATGTAAATGTCTAGTACTTTTGGCTGATGCTGTTTTGTGTTTTTAGAGTTAGCTGAACAGAGTGTTAGAAGTCATACTAATGAGGCAGTTATATCTGAAGGTATTCATGATATCAATCCTTGTTTATGTTTTTAAAATGAATTCTATCGAATGTAATAATGTTATAATAGTTGATGTTTTTCTTATATGTCCTGGATTTTTTTTTTCATTTATGTTTTTTTTTGTAACCTTTCATAGTTTTTTGTTTTGTAGATGTGCTTGTGGAATTACAGGTTGACAAGGATGTTAACTCAAATGTCATGGAAGAAGTAAATATTCAAGGTATTTTTTAAATATTTGTGCATTTATGTTTATTATATTTCTATATTAATGATTTATTTGTATTAAATTGTATTAACAGTTTTTTCTAAAGACCTTTTGTGTTATAGTACGCTTGTGATTTTATGTTTTGAATATACTACATTTTTAATGCAGTGTTAGAATTATCTGTGATGTTACTATAATTTTTTCATGAATGAAATTTAATTTACTGTTTATTTGTGGATTTTTTTCAATTACTGATACATATACAATTATTTACTTGTTGCTTTTACTTGTATTAGTTGATATGTATTATGTCTTTAAGGGTATACAATATATATATTCACGTAATATGCATGTAACTTCCATTGTCATTTCCCAAAAAATAATTTTAGTCTGCATATTATTTGTATCTTGTAAGTATATGCATAATTGCTATTATTAAACAAGTAGGTTTTTTTTTTTTTTTGGTAGAAAATAACTGTAACTTTATATGAGTGGAATAGTATTTATATCCTATTGTTGTTTCAGTTGGTTATCAAATGATTATTGTTGAAACACTTAAAGCAAACATGTTTTAGTAGATGCAAATGTTTATCATAATGAAATTAGTTTGCTCAAATATAGCTTACAATTATATTTCTTAACTCTTTTTATTGACCTGTGTTAAATTTATTCATTTCAATTTTATTATTGCAGGTCAGAGTATCAATATTCATGTTGTTCCAAATGATGCTGTTGAGAAGGACTTGGGGAATGCAGAGCCTGGTCATGCACCCATGCCCACTGATGCTGATACAGTTGTTAATAAGGGTAAACCCATTTACTGAATTTGCTATTATTTCTGTTATTTGTATTATTAATATTTCAATCACAGTAAAGCAATTTGTTCCTTAGACATATTGAATTTGATTGTCGAAGATTTGTGATTAAATGCTTTTGTAGTTGCAGTTGATGATATGGGAAATGAGTTAGGCAATGGTGATCCGTTATCTCAATTGAGTGCATCGCAGTGGCATGAGCTAACAGCTAGGGCTGCAGATGTTGTGAAAGAAAGGGTTCAAATGAGGGGAAAAGAAGCAGATTCTGGTTTTGCAATCCCTACTAATGTAGATGCCCATGAAAAGGGGCTAATGAATGAATGTGAAGAAGCTCCTGCTAACAAAGGTCCTTCAGAAGTTATTGATGATGTGACTCCTTTTATTTCAGTTCGGGAAAGAAAGACCTCTAAATTCAATAAGTCATCCTTTACCACTGAATTTGGTTCTTCGGGAGCATCTGCCGAACTGACGAAGAGGCGTATTTTCTGTTTGACTCATCCCCTCTTGGCAGATATACGGACTGAGCCGGATTACCAACTTATTACTGATTGGTGTTCATGGATAGATCGCAAAGTTATAGCAAAATCAAAGTATGTTTAACCTTTATTTATTTTCATTTTATTGCTTTATATTTCTTGATCTCCTGTAACATTTTTTGTTTTCTAGGGTGGGCAATATTTATCCTGTTAGGGAAAATAATCTGCACCCAGTGTTTAATTTTGGAGTCCATGTAGTTGACAAGAAGGAGTGGTTCCATGTGTTAAACTATGGTTCAAAAGAACTCAGCACCTCGGTAAGTTTCATTTCTTCAATTCTGTAATTTGTTTTTTTATAAATTTTCTTTACAGATGCATGTTGTATTCATATAATATTCGTGTAACATGGGTGTTTAGAAATTATTAAAACTGTTATACAGTAAATATATAGGTAACATAGGCATTGGTCTAATAATATTTTTAAATTGTTTTGCAGCACTTAGATGTCTTGTTTTATTATTTGCGGAAAAAGGCTAAGTTTGACCGAGATATTTCTGTAAAAGTATCGACTACTGACTGTCAATTTGACCGAATGCTTAGAGCTGTGCATGCTGAGTTCTTAAGGGCTGGCAGAGACATCAGGGTAGTAGATTCTAGTGCAGAGATTATGCAATACATTTCAGGTGGTGGCTTGCGGTGCAATCGCCCTTGGGTTTTGCTTGATGATGTACTTTTTCCAGTCAAGGTGCTAAATGATTGGCATTGGATATTGGCAAGGTTGTCTTTCAAGGATAGGACAATTTATGTGTATGACTCTGACCCCACTTCAGCTGAGTATAATGAAGAACTCATATGCGCATTAGAGCCTTATGCAACAATGTTGCCTCTCTTTTTATATGCTGCAAAAATTATCCAATCAAGAACTGAATTGTTTTACAAGGGTTCTCCCTATGAGGGCATTTCGATGGCTGATCCTTTTATCTTGCGTTTTCTGGGCAGACCTTTATCGTTGATCAAACGGTACGTTTAATGGTATTTTTTTATTTTTTATTATTTCAATATTATATATTAATTTTTTATTTTGTTTCAGTGACTATGGAGTGTTTGCTGCTGCTTTCGCGGAGTACTTCATCCAGTTTCAGTCCATGCCTTCAGTGACAGATGATTTATCACTTGTACGCAGTCGTTATGCAATGTATCTGTGGAATTATGGCAAGAACAAGCAGATTGATTGTGCTGTTAGCGATGATGATATCTGATGAGTAGTTGCTGTTTAGTCTGGATAGTTTGTTAGTTGAACTATGTTTTGTTTAGTATGTTAGTTTTATTTTGAACTTAAGATGTTTTTATTTGTAAGATCTACTGTTGTTAGACTGCTATGAATTGATTTTGGTATTTATTATGCTTAGTGATATCAAAATTGATTCCTTTGTTTTAACTTATTCAATCTTATTTCTTTTTATATATCTCTTATGGTATGTATTGTTCTGGGAGTATCTGTTTAGGAATTATACCTCTGTAAAAATGCGTTTGTCTGCAATTTTTGAGAAATTGTGCATCTGTGTAAGTGTAGTTTTGGTATTATTTGCTTAAGTATATCATGCTCAAGATTATATTGACCTTCTTAACTTATATATTATGTATACCTTTGATATTTTTTGTGTATCGTAGGTAGTTTGAAGTTATATTTCATTTTGGTTTTATGTTTTTGTTTTCTTACAGAAGTTTAATAAATTGATGTATTATATTATATTTCTCTGTCTTTTTGTTCTTAGGAACTACTAATTAATTCTGTTTATAACCAATATTGCTCGCAAATATTTTTAATTTAACATAATGCCGTTCTGAGTTTCTTATATGTAACTGATATAAGTTGTTATTTTACAATATTTGTTAAATCATTTCTCAATCATTTATTACGTGTATGTTATGATAAGTTGTGTTTAAATCCTTTATTTTAAGTGTTATATTAGTTAAATAACAGCTAAATATAGATTAATATTCAATGCATATTGCTTGTGTTTGATACTGTTTATTTACGTAAAATATACCAGTAATATACTGAATGTTATTAAATACTTTCTGTTTCTTTTGTGTTGTTAGTGTATATACAGATTATTTGCCTTATATTTGTTCATTCAACATAAGTAGTTATTATTTTCTTAGGAACTATTAAATAATTCTGTTTAAAACCAATATTTCTTGCATATTTTATTACCACAGTTTGTTTAAATAGTTATATTTGTTATATAACTGTTAAATATAGATAATTATTCTATGAATTTTGCTTGTGTTGAATACTCTTTATTTAAGTATACTATCCCAGTAATATACTGAACATTATCTAACACTGTTTGTTTCTTTTTGTGTTGTTAGTATATAATCAGGTTTTTAGGTTTACACTTCTTCCTTTAACATAAGTTGTGATAAATGAATTCAAATTACATTAGCTTCTATCAAATATAATTTGAACTAACTTCAACATCCATTCATATAAAAAACAAGTATTTGTCCTTACAACTTTCTGTAAACTAACATGCTATCTAAATTCTAAGGGGAGGATTTTTACATGTTTGGCGGTTGTGTCCATGTTGACCACATCGGCTACATGCAATATGGGCTCGTTTGAAGGGCCTTTCCCATGCAGATTTGATTCTGCTTGTTTTGGGTCTGCCTGGCGGCTTTCGACTGTGTGGAGCTGAAACATTTTCACTGGTTATTTTAGCTGGTACGTTCCAGAAACAGTCACCTTGAATGGGATACACTGGAATATCATATGCATTCACAATTGTTTCCTTTTTGTAGTACTTTGAACAATATTCATCAGCTTTTATGTGTACTAGATCCAAGACTGCTATTGTGTGCTGACATGGTATTTCATCTAATTGAAATCTTCTGCATGTGCATGTTTTTGCTTGTAGATCCACAATATGCTTCAGTTCTCCATAAACTACTTTGTGCAGTTGATTTGTTGATGGGATTACCTGCACAGATTAATTTATTAGCAGTAAAAATTGTTACATAGTAAATGAGAAACTTATATTAACTGTGAAATTCAGTTTTTTTGTGCATCGGACGCTATAGTTATTACACTTTTTTGATTACTTTTTTATGATATGCAGAATATATTGATGTTAAACATTGTATAAAAATAAAACTTACACTCCATATTTTGGAATCAATTGTGTTGGCATTCAGTACATCTTGAAACTTTTCTCCCAGGGGTGTGAATGTTT
This sequence comes from Petunia axillaris subsp. axillaris, assembly GCA_029990575.1. Taxonomy (NCBI): domain Eukaryota; kingdom Viridiplantae; phylum Streptophyta; class Magnoliopsida; order Solanales; family Solanaceae; genus Petunia; species Petunia axillaris. The sequence goes on along the minus strand of JARKNS010000010.1, from coordinate 27,026,603 downwards.
CCATTGCACACTGTCTATTCTTTGCTGTCCACATTTGGAACATATCTGTCATGTATTCAAGTAGGGCTAGTATCGGCAGTTTCCTAGCGTGCATATTTGCTGCATTCACTGATTCTGCTATATTTGATGTCATGAAAAATGTTCTCTTGCAAGTTGCATGTGCTATAGACCATCTTTCATACCCAATATTGTGTAGATACTCTTTTACTTTACTGTCAATTTCCTCAAGATCGGCCATTGCTTTCTCAAATTCTGCTACAGTGTATGCCATAACTAGGCTAAAAAATGCCGCTTTAAGTTTTTTTTGGCTTTTCTTGAATCTGACCTTGATATTATTCCATAAATGGAACACACAAACACAGTGAGGGATAGTTGGATATACTGATTTAACAGCCCGGGCTATACTCTCGTGTCTGTCAGATACTACACACATTTCTTTTTTCTCCCCATATGCTTCTTTCAGACATTTAAAAAACCATTCCCACGATGCATCATTTTCCGAATCAACAACTGCATATGCTAAGGGGAGTATGTGACCTGCATATTTAATCTTTCTGTCAATTTGACAAATACTTAAACTATTGCTTTTCTGTAACTTCTACAGGATGAAGTATGTAATATAATAAAAATATGCATTAACTATTTTAGTTATATAATTACCTCATTCTACTCTGCATGAAATTTTGTATATACAGTATATATGCAATTAGTATTCAGTATGTAATGCCATCAAAGTTACCTGAACCATCCAATGTGCAGGCAATCAGCATAGTACCTCCAAATACCCCACTCAGGAAACTGCCATCAACAACCATAACAGGCCTACAGTGATTCCATCCATTCATAAATGATTTCAGTGCAATGAAAACATACAAAAATGAGTCGTCTTCAGCTTTCTTCATTTTTGTTAATGATCCAGGGTTTGCCTTATTCAATTCATACAAATAGCTTGGGATCTTCCCATATGCTTGTTTTGGATCTCCTCTTAGCAATTCTATAGCTTTTTCTTTGCATCTCCAAGCTCTCATGTAGTTCAGAGTAAGTCCATATGTTTTTTTCAATTCCTTGATGATGTCCTTTGGAGTGTACACTGTTTTTGGATCCGATAATCTGTCCTTAAGTATGTTTCCAATAACCTCAGTACTCACACGTCGCTGAGAATTCAATCTTTCTTCTAATGGACATGTATGTATGTTGTTGAATTTTCTGATCATAAATACACTTGATCCGTTCAAGCTTGATGAGCGTAGCATCCACTTACATTGACTGTTGGTACATATCACTGAGAATCTGTGCATTTTCAATATATAAATATGCAATGAATATTAATACAATATTCATGCATTATTTAATAAATACAACAACAATTTAAACTGATTACCTTTTTGTTGATGACCTATCCACTTTTGCTTCACATTTTTCCTTTAGACAGTAATTTTTGACAACACTTTGCAATGTTCCTTTGTCTTTATATACTTGGTTTTCTTCAATGAAGTCATGATCTGGATTGTCTATAATTTTGATGTCATCAATATGTACACCATCAATATTTTCTGTGTTACCTGAAAAAATATTCTCGACCACTTCAGTGATGTTTATACTGTGGCTTGCATCAGGTATTTGGAATATACTCATATTTGTAAGCTCTGCGTCTGAGATTGAGCCATATTCTTGATTTTTTTCCTTAATACTGATGCAAATTGGGTATTCAGCCATCTTTGTATTTTTTTTCTGCTCAATGTAGAGTTGAACGCTCATATCATTTTTAATTGTGATTGGCTGGAAACTGTCTTCAATTTGATATGCGACTTCAAGGTTATACTTTCTTGTGTCGATTGACAGTTGAGCAACAATTGTGGTCATGAACGTCGTATAAGAACAGTCTTGTTGCAGGAGAATTCCATCAGCTTTGTAGTTTATAAATTTGAAGCCTTCAATCCACTCTCCCCCATATTGAAGTAATACTTTAACTGGGGACATATTTGATAAATATTCAATGACAAGTATCTATCTAACTGTGTTTTGAACTAGGTCTCTGCGTTTTTGTCTGGTGTTTTTAGGAAAAACAGGTCTTGTGGTTTATATTCGGTTGAGATTAGCTATTTATAAGGTTCAGAAACTGATGACAACATGGGAAAGGTCATGGAAACGTGACTACTTATCCATAATTATAGCTATGTGATTTAACTGCAGTTTTTAAATATTTAGCTATCCTATTTACACGCAGTTTTTTAAGGTTTTAAGATTAATGTAAACCTATTATTTTGGTAATTGTTGGCTAGCCATTTGGATATGGTAAATGTGTCTAATTAATTGTAAGTCTATGCTATATATTAGGCTAGTTATAAAATTTTCTCATTTGTCTTTGGATCACCATCTAATATTCCAAGAACTTTTCCCGCTGAAGTCGGACTATGCAAGAGGTTAATTAAGAGGTCTCTATCAATCTCAAAAATATCAAGAGATCACAAAAAGACACCAAATATGTCTTTCTAGCCTCTTCTTGATCACCAAATACATCAAGGAGATGTAAATCATCCTAGTTCGAGAAATACGCCGCTAAGGCCCTCGAATTACGGATAATAAATAGAAGGGAAGAATCAAGGGATCACCAGAATTGTACTCACAGTTTTGATGAATAAAAGCAATTGTTTTCTTAAAAAAAAAAAAAAAAAAAAAAAAAAAAGGTCTCTATCACAATGATAGTTTGACATTTTCTATTATGACAAGCTAGTAAAAAAGTGGGCTATATCCCAATGATGATCTTTCAGTTCGTGAAATTCACACAAATCATTCACAACAAAGAGTTTGCAACACAAAATTGTACCAATCGTGCTATTCTTCCTAGCTACTTCCTCAATATATTCACCACTCAGTCTCATCATTGCCTTGGGTAGTTGGAAAAAGTTGTCACTGTCACAACAACAAAAAGCGGCATAATCAGTAATTTGGTATAAATTTCGAATATCGAATGCATAATAAAAAGGAATTAAATAGGCTTGCTTCACAATATGCTTTCATTCTCTCAATCATTTTCTAAGCCGAAATATTGAATAGTCATAGAAGTTTCACTTTTAAAACCCCACTTTCAGGCCCTACCATAGTCGGCTATATACACATGAAGGGAGGGACTACGAAGAAGCTGGTTGAAAGCTTAAAAGAGGAGATCTATGTATATATGAGGTCGGTTTGGTGGGTAGGTGTGAGTAGTCAGTTCAAAGAACCTCTTATATTCAACCAAGACACATGTGGGCTATTCTCATAAGACAATTTTTGATATACCACTATAAAATAAAATTCTTGAAATGAAAGTTGCAGTTTTTATATTAATAATTAAAATATACAAATTTCACAAACGCCACACATTTATGTACACCGTAATATTGAATCATATTAGGTTGAGTTTCTGCTTTGGAAATGTAAGTATAGTTTTTCGTAATTTAAATGATGATCGCGGTGGATATTTAGAATTTATGAGAACAATTCAAAATAAGGTGGAAAAGGATGTCTTCGAGAAGCTAAATTACTTGAAATAGTAAATATTGGGTATCATATCGTTCTAGTTGATGTATATTCTACTAAAAAAGAAGAATTTTCTTGAAACAGTTAATTGGTTGTGCTTTTGCACCTCATGTGTTATTAAAGAGGAATATATTTGAATGATAATATACTCAATTGCCTAACACAAGTCATTGTCACTAAACCAAGTGATATAGTGTAGCGAATGAGACTGCTTTTTCCTTAACCACAGGTCTCGGGTTTGAGTCCTGAGTATGGAAAAATCATTGATAGGGAGCGCTTCTCCCGAATGGAATTCTACGCGGCGCGAATCCGGATTAGTCGGAGCTCCAATGAAGAAGATACACCGGGTAGAAAATAGAAAAAAAAGAGTCATTGTCACTATCAGAAGCTAATCTCGTTCAAGCGTGGGATAAGTTTTCTACTACTTCATCCTATAAAGGAAAAGAAATTAAAGCTTCTTGACTACCCACATAACTTGAAACAGTTAGGACTATGACATAAATTCCATTATCATATATCTTTTCAATTAGATTCTAATCTTAGTTTCATATGAGATGGGCCCAGTTGGATTTCATGCCTACTTCAGCTCCTTAAAATCAAGAAAGATTTTAGAATAAAGTTGCATCCACACGTCAAATCTTAATAAGTTGGACTAACGCCAATATAGGCCAAGAATATATGCTGCAAGGATTTAGTGTAAGCTCTAGATGAAACTCTAAATCAAGTTTCAACATTTATAGAGAATAAACTTAAGGTGTACATATATATAGAAGCAAAATAACTATGTTAGCGTTTGTTGGAATTTTGTTGTATTTAGCTTCTTCTTATCGACTTTTGATATGGGATTTTATTCACACGTTCAACATGGTTAAGCTGTTAAACTTTGTGAGTGATTGCCATTTCACCACTTAATTGGACTGTTCAGTTAATTGGGCTGTTAAGTTATGCCTCAAAAAAGTTATTTTTGTTACATGTGTAAAGATGATGATGGCGATGGCATGAGAAAAGCTAGATTCTGGAATTGAAACGTGAGTAAATTGGATGACTAGATCTCCAACTAGCTAAAGATTGAGGGATTATTATATTTCAAAATTCCAATGTAGTCGGATATTGACATTATGGATAATATTTTTTCCCATTTTCAGAGTCTTATTACATACAATGCATTCAGATGAGAAAGAGCCTGCTAGTGGTCTCTCCAGCTACCACATGTCCCACCAAGATTTTGAGCGTGGTTCGTTCTAATATATTACTTTATATATTATCCATAATTGCGTATGATTTTTATAATTAATTGATGACGCCAACTTAAAGCAATGATCAAGCTTTGTTAGTGAGTTGGAGCTATTAATCTATTTGGGATTTAGTCTTGCTGAAGTCTTAGGCAGCAGTCATTTTACAGTTAGGAGTCGAGAAACTACGTTTGACCCCTTAAAAAAGGTTTTGCAACAATAGCCACCACGCCAGAAATTTGGTGACACTTCTTGTCGGATCTCATAGCGGATCATCAAGATTTTAATTAAAAAAGATTTGGATCGTCAAAAATGCTAGTACTAGTACTAGCCTGGAGGCCGCCCAAAGTAAATTTGTGTTAGCATCTTAGCGCGCTCGGCATATCGGATTTTACTCTCTCAATTTATGTGTTACTATTTTTTTTTTTACTCTGTACCAAAAGAATGTCACGCTTTCTTATTTGAATACTATTTAATACACTATCTCTATTTTATCATTGTTTTAGATCCTACTTATTTTAAAAGTTAACAACAACTTTTTGATTATTCTAATATTCTCTTTCTTACTTTTTCAAGGGTATATTTGAAACTGAAGGAATACACACAATCCAAGAACATACAATTCGCCCAGGATCTAACCGTATTTGTTTCACTAGTCGAGAACGTAATCACATGTTATATAAGCATGAACTACGCTATATAGTTTACAATCTAAGTCATACCTGATTACCGGAGGAGTTCCAATTCGTAGAAGACCGCTCGTTCTTCTCGGAAATCTTCCATTGAAGTTCTTCAATATTGAAGAAGAGAGTTTATGTTATTCATATGTTCTTTCTCAGAAGTTAGGAAAGAGGGAACGAAAGAAGGTTTGTTCTTTCTGACTTTTCACAAAAGAAGCACAAAATAATCCTAGAAGTCCCAATGTGAGTTGGACTATTTTTATCTTTTCTTTTAGACACACATCTTCAGGAATAGCTATGCCTTTTCACCCTTTTCCTTAATTTATCTTTTTATATATACCTAATTATATATAAATATTTATTGGACAAGGATCCGGGTTGACCCACAGGGTGCCCCAAATCCAATTTCCAACATTTACAAAGGACCCACATGGGTGCCTTGAATCCAATTTTCAACATTTACAAGGTCAACATTTATTTCTTAAATTTCGTATAAATTCAAACACTGTCACATAAATTGGGACGGAGGTAATATTTTTAAGCCCCTTTTTTCTAAAATTACCCTAAACAAATTCCTAACAACACCCCATATTTTTTTGTAGCCACTCCCTTTATAGGTTTGTGACTTTCCGTTCTTCTTCTTCTTCACCACCACCACCACCGCCGCCGCCCTTCCCTCCTACCACAGCTCCCAGTCGTCCCTGCTGTTTCGACTAAGCAGCAGCCTTCGCCGGCGCAGTAGCGGGCCAATTACATATATGCCTCTGATCCGTCCCTGCTCCCCTCCGCCACGACTGGACTGCAACAACTCATCGAAGCTCTGGCGAAAAGGAATTGCTGCTCGGGGCCTATTTCTTCTTTCTTTTTTCTTTTTCGGGATAAATGAATGTATACAAAATCTATCCTATTAAAATATATATACAATGTAAAAAGAATTGTGCATACATGGGATATAGCTGAAAAATTTGAGTTTAAACATTGTGTATAACTGATAAATCTGATTGTATGCACTATAAAATTGGATGTAAACACTGTGTATATGTGAGAAGACCGTTTGTATATACACTGTCATTGTATGTACACACCGTGTATTTGTTTTGTGCTATAAAAAATAATAGCTATTCAAAAGTAATAGTAAGGAGATTGACTGATTATTATGATAATCACCCTTAAATTTATCGCCTAGAGGATCCAATCATATAAACTAAAAGGAGAAAACTGAAATAAAAATGGTGAAAATGGAAATAAAAAGGAAATATAACATGGGGATCACGAAAGGGAGGAGAACAATACTGCCACCCATTTCTCATTTTTCAATTGTTGCTCCTCCTAATAACTTTTGTCCATGAGAATTTCCAGACCAATTAGCACATCGTTTATACAGATATGCGACACTATCTTGAAATCATATAGTACAATTGTTTTTACATAATGGTACTCCTCTGTATAATTTTGTAACAACACAATTGATACAGTGATATTGTATTATTTGGGTCACGACCAGCACGGCTTAAAATATTTTATTAGAGTGTACGATATACTTCGTGTATACCCAACATCTCTTTTTTTTTTTTTGGTCGATATGAAATTTGCCTAAGATGTCACAGTTTTGACATTTGTTTGTATGAAAGTATAAATTAGATTAGAAAATATAACAAATTAATAAGCCACTTAAAAATATATGTAAAGCAGACATGAACGTTGAAGGAGATTATAACATTTAGGTACTCATTTTTTAAATTATTTCTCTCTAAACATAGCAAAGACAGACAAAGCCTCATGAAAAAATAAATCGAATCCAGCTCTTCAAGAAATTTTAAGCCAATGAATAGAGGTTTTCAAGTAATTGATGACCTTCTTTGGGGTTGGAGCGGTAACCATGACCATATGACCATGTCCATTGAATTGAATTTAGGTAGTACAAGGACTACTATATATTTTTTGCCAATGTCACTCTTCCACCAACAAAAGAAAAGAATGCCACTTCTTTTCAAGACCCTCTATGACTACAAGGGAACCCATCACTTTCACTTAGATTTAGATTAGATAATGTCAAATAGAGTTGCAACTATCATAAAAGTAATGATTGGTCTTTTAGTCACATTTGCATAAGAAAGGAAAGAGACCTCTTCTTATTATAAGCCATGTAAAAGTGCACATTGTTTTATTTTTTGGCGTCTGAACTAGAATTGCGCATGCATTTTCACATTCTTCCACTTTCTTGCACTCCCCAAGTGTAGTAGAGAAAGTGATTACGTATGGCCCAATTCCTTTTTTTAGTTTCAGCGTTATCTGCTCAAAGGGAGAATCGGCAGCCAGTTTGTTGCAATTCTTTATGTTTAAAAATTAACGACAAGAAAAGTTCCACGTGCAAAGATTGATGCTTCTTTATAATTTGATGCTATCTTTTACATGCTCGCAATACTTTATAAAATTAATTTTTAGATGCTAACAGGCAACAGCAAAACAAATTTATACAATAATCCGGTCATTATAAAGTAATTACAAATAAATTTATAAAACAATATTAGTGATAACCTAATACAAAGGACAATCTGTAACCAATAACCTTATGTTAAACTGATAATGCATGTACAAAAGATAGTTATGTTTTTTTGTGTAAGTAACATAAACTCATATTTTTTTAGATATTCTTATAAGGGAACTTGTTTGATGTGATTCTTATTAAGTGTACTACCCATAGTGAGTCAGCCGAAGCCAATCCAAATTAGACAAATATTTAATGCAAATTGTAAAGTAATTACAAGTAAAATTTTATGATATAAACATAGTTGGTAATATATTAAAAATGGTAAATATATCCTAATATTCAATTTCAGGCATTACAATTAAATTTATATTTAGTTGAGCCTTAGGCGACCGTTTTGTATCGATATTTGAGTGATCAGTTGACAATCTTACGTTCACAAGGTTGATTGTTTTAACTAGCATTTAACCGAGGTTGAGATATAAATAGGTTCGAGCAAAGACAAGTATTCGATGAATGAATAAATGCTAAAATCGATGACAAATATGGCGATAGAATAACGGAAAGACTAGCTAAATATTCGAACACAACGAACGATCAAGTTGACTTTGTTAATTTCAAGAATCAAAGCAGATAATTATAAACGTGCAAATTATCGATGACACTATAATTTTAACCGAATAGAGTGATCGGGCGATAAGACTTTCAGTTTACGATAAAGACTTAGTAGAAGAATCGATCAATAGTTTGTCGATTGAACTAGATACTATGCAAATAGTAATAACCAAACGAGTGACTAAGTTTAAGCTAAATTCCGATTAAGAGATAGTTATAAATTAAACAATGAAGATAACAGTGAGTGGATGAAACAAAGCAATCAACAGGTAATCGAATAAGCGATGAACGATGAAATAGGACAGACTAATGAACAATTAAATAAGCAATAAATGAACGATTGAACAAAAGTAAAGCTTATTGTATGCGGAGTCGAGGATTTGTGTTTCGTTGAAAAGATGACTTCCTCCTCCAAAGTAAAGTCAAACAATGGTAGAACAACGATGGAGTAATGATATTGGTGATATAAGAACAGTGGCGGCTGAGTGCAAGTAAAATAGCAACAACAAGGTCTTAAGAGGAGGTTATTATTCAGAAGAACGTAATCTTTACAAGAGGAGAAATGGTTATATATATAGTTGAACAGTCCAAACCCTAACAAGAGCCCACTCTACGCACGTTTCCCCATTATCATATAACGTCATTATCTTTGTCCAACGGCTTCCGAATTTAGCAGAAGCGATTGAGGTGATCTAAACTTATCCTTTAACTTGACTCTGTTTTATAATTGGTCAATATCAAAGCGACCGATCCATTACTTCGATCCTGCTGACAACGTGCCTTGCGCCACGTTTAGGTTCCAATATTTGAGCCCTACTTGCCACGTTGCTGCTGACGTGCGGTAGCCTTGCTTCCGATTTTTGCCCAATACAGTAAATAATAAGGTATCACGTGTTACTATGCTAATACCGTGAAATGATCTTTTAAAGTAAATTTTATTAAACCCCCTTAACCATTTGGTTGAGATACGATACTCTCATTACACTTTGAAAGCGATAATAAATCCCTTAATCTTAAATCAACCTCAAATATGAATTTATCAACTACCCGTATTTCCAAAAGGTAAAAAATGATAATAGTCTATGATGATTTTTAAGACATATTTTTCTACACAATTAAAAAATAAATAAGTATTATTATATACAAATTAATTTGATATCTCTTTTTTCTCCAATAGTTTTTTCGTTTAATTTGAAGAACCCATTTTACTTCGTGGAATATTTTCGCAAAGCTTCAAAAATTTTAAATGTCTTGGTCCACTTTATTTCTTGGATTATATGACACGACCCGGAATTCGGTTAGGCCGTGCGGGCACCCGACATCCTTCCCTAGACTCGTCGGGCGAACCCTTATAATTTAAATTAGGAAAATAAATATAACAATTCATAAATAAGGACAAGACTTAAAATCAAAACACAGACATACTGATACCTCTAAGCTGTACAAAAGAAATTACAGTTGACTACCCAACATACTAGGTTTAGGGCTATCCAGACTAGACATCTAAGAGTACAGAAGAAGACATATACCTCCTGAAGGGTCCTGAAGGGAGCAAACTGCAACTGAAATAAAAAACAATAAACTGGTAGCCATCCGGAATGAAAGTTGGCTCACCCTGACAGCTGAAGTCGTCTTGCTCCTTCACGACGTGGTGAACTCAATCCTGGAGCGAACCTGCCGAAATGAAATAGATAGACAAGAAACAAACAACAAACAAGGGTGAGTCAAAATGACTCAATAAGTGGGGCAGATTAGCCACCTCAAAGAATAGGATACCTAGCCAGGGAGAAAAGAAACAGATAATCCAAATTCCTCTTATTTAAATTATGAAAAGGCGGAGCCAGATAATAACTAGAAACACGTATGGAATGACAAACTCATTAACAACCGGGAACGTAAGATAGCCAGAACATATAGGTATCCCAAACATATCATCAATCAGAAATACATCCTGTTGCGGCGTGCAAACCAATCCATATATTCATCCTATTGCGGCGTGCAACCCGATCCATATATTCATACTGTCGCGGCGTGCAATCCAATCCATATATTTATACCGTTGCGGCGTGCAACCCGATCCATATTTTAATACCGTTGCGGCGTGCAACCCGATCCCCGCAACCCAGAATACGAGCCAGAAATATATAGGCAAACTGAGATATGTCCACGACATAGTGTACATACCGCATACATACAACATAATACAATACACACAATAGTCAGTATGCGGTGCAATGAGATGGGATGAATGCGGTACAATGCAATGCAGTCACATATGCCTGATACTTATCTCCGGCGGGGGACTCTCATCGTCTACCAGGAGATATATGCAAAGATGACCTTTCACCGGCTCGGGACTCTCATCGATTACCGGAAAGTATATGTAATGATGACCCTTCACCGGCTCGGGACTCTCATCGATTACCGGGAAGTATATGCAATGATGACCTTTCTCCGGCTCGGGACTCTCATCGATTACCGGGAAGTATATGCAATAATGACCCTTCACCGGTGCGGGACTCTCATCGCCAACCGGGAAGTATGTGCAATGCTCAAAACCAGAGTGCAATGTTCATATGCTCAATACAATACCAACAACAGGGCAGAACATATAACATACAATGTAAATTCAATGTTAAGGCGTAAGGAGTACGCCTATCGGCAGCTACACACGTAACGAACACGTGGTAGAAAATCCACGAGGCCAGGTACCTCCAAAGAAATGGATATAAACACTTACCTCGTTCCGAAGTTAACACTGCTACCCAACAACCGCTTTATTCTTTGAATTCATTGCCAAACGATCCCACTGTGTTCAATAAGCAGAAAAATATATCACATTAGGCTAAAGGCTTCATTCATCACATCTTAGGGACAATCCAGGTAGGAACCTGATACCCTATTCGCACACGCAATACGCAGGCCAGACCTATATACAGGGTTTAAGGTCACATAACCAAACCCCAAATAATTTACATTTATATGTTGCCCATAACTCACTGAGTACGAATATATAATCAATTTCATTAACGGGGTCCAATTGACCCTTTAAATTATTAATTGAACTTATTAAAACAATGTGTAATATCTCAATTTTTACCTTCAAATATATTCAAACACACGTAATAAACTCAAATAATATAGTAGGATCATTACCTGCTTTTCTCCGGCCCCTTTTCTCATTTTCTGGCATTTTCTCTTTACATTTTTCTCTGACTAGTTTTTGTTCTGTCTCTCATGTTCATGTTTCGGGTCAATTCTGAATCTCATTAGGATGAGCTTATTCTAATCACACCACCGCCTAACTTTTTGTTCATTTTCTCTTTTTTTTTTTCTTTTTTTCTTTTAAAATTCGCTGCTACGGTAAAAATTAAAACGGTACCCTACGATATTCGAAATAATTTCAACTTTTGCATACAAGTTATACAAAATATATGTAACATACTCGCGAAGGCGGATCTCAAATAGGACTCCCCAAACTCAAGATGCGAATTTAAATGGAAAAAGGTCAGACGTTGAGATTTTACTGAACCTTATAATTTTGTATAAAGCATTTTCTATTTCCATATTCTTAAATATTTCATTGATAATTATTGTAAAAATAAGAAATGACAATTTTGAATATATGTTGATATAGTTTAATGATGATATGATATTTCAAATTCTGAAACCACCACAATTAATAATTCAAATACTGTATTTCATGGAAAAGATGAATGGTGTATTATTAAATCATTTCGGTAGTTAGATAAAATTTTAATTTGTAATTTATGTATGAAATTATTGGATAATTTTAGGCAATACTGTTCAATTAAAAGAAAATGATATATCATAATTTGAAGATGTTGATTAGTTTTGATTTTAAAACTACATGCAATGATAAGCTAATTTTTTGACGATATTTAATTTAGAATTAAGCGGGCTTGCCGTCCATTCAAAAGGTAAAAGTGGTATTGTTTCTCAGATTCAAAAGGTTGAGAGGATAACTGAAATATTCAAGAGGGATGTACAAACCGAACTGAACCGATAAACCAAGTCAAATCGAGGAAAAAAATTAACTTGTGCTTTCATTTGATTTAGTTTGATTTTGGAAATATAAAAATCGATATATTTGATTTGGGTTGGTATTACGAGAAAAAGATCAAACCCTAAGTCAAACCAAACCGAAATTACATAAGTAAATATTTTTTAAATTTTTATACATAAAAAATACTCATTGTGAACTGTTTTATAAATATTTTTTAAGCTTATTTTAGGTTCTGACAAATTATAACACATGCGCTAATACTCTTTTTATGATATCAACAAATTATCTTCGGCATCCAATATTTTGTGTAATTTCTTTGAGGTTATATTTGTCCATGGAGGCACTGCTTTGATAGCATAATTGACTTGAATTTGTCTCTGTTTGTTTTCTAGAACGTGAATACACTGTGTATGGGCCTAAATCGGTTTAGGATCACAAATCGAATTTGGGTTGGAATACAAGCAAAACTTCGTATCAAAGTCAATAAAATGCCAAGAATAAACGTAAAATGCGAGAAAGTAACTAGACTTTAATATACTGCACTGAGTACAAAAATTGCAGAGTTTTTGTATGTATTTTCTGAATGCGTACAATACAAAATGAAGTGTTATTTATAGGCCTAGGGGTCTTGCCCACGTTCTCCACTATCAGTCATGCTTAAACCCACGTTCTTGGCATTAGTGGAAGGAATTAGTGGGCTGAAGTAGTGGGCTGCAAAGCCGCTGGAACCGAGGCGGTTCACCGAGGTACATGTATGTAGGGGTGTCAATGGTTCGGTTCGATTATTTTGAAAATTTTGTACCATCCCAATTTTTTGATTATTTTAGAATGTATAACCAAAATTTAGTTTTTCGAAACCGTCCCAATCATATCGGTTCATCTTCGGTTTCCGTACAGTTCGGTTAATTTTCGTTTTTTAAAAAAAAATATTGACTAAGACTACTACTTTATATACAAAACAACAACATTGAAAAACATTTATCACTTTCATTGCAAAACTCATATGGTTCTTGTGATTAAATCAAAATATCAATATCATCTTACTTAGTACTAAATGATATTAGAGATACCAATGATATCACAATCAATTAAATATTTAGCGAAGAGTGCTTAAAATGATTCATTATAATATGTGCTAATGAAACACTTTAGAGTACGTAGTCTCTAAATAACATTATGAGAGAATGGATAAGAATGAATAAACAAAAATCTAGACAATTATCTACATTATTGCGACTGGTTAACTCATGCTCATTTACTTTTTCAATAAGATATTTAATTATGATGCATTATTCTATACTAAGTGAAAGTTAGAAATAAACATAAGTCGACATAAATTTGAAAAGAGATTAAATTTAAGTAAACAAAATTTACAAGACGAACGCAAATGATCCGCAAAGATTTTTTCCAATAAATGTTGTCACTCCTGCAGGAACGAGACTTTAAGGAATTTATAGTTTATAAATGGCAAAAGTACTACACTATTGAAACATGTTAGTTTTAACTTTAGTAGTAGTAATTGTACCATTAAAGTAAGTTGGGATGCTTTGCATTACTACTTTCACCCCAAGGATTAACTGCTAAAAAATTTATTCTTTGTTGATTTTAAAAATAATTAAATAATATATAGTTATACATTTAAATTTCGTATATAAAGTATTTTATGCATATAAATTTATCCGGTTTGGTTCAGTATTTTTTCGATTTTTTTTTTATAAAATAAAAAACCTAACCTAATAATCGGTGCGGTTATGACTTTGCATAAGAACGTACGGTTTTAAAATAAAGAATCTAAAATTCGGTTCAGTGCGGTTCGGTTCGGTCAGTTATATCGATTTTTGAAAATCTATTGACATCCCTACATGTATGTGACCTTGGTGGTGAGGCCTTGTTGTTTGACCGAGGTTGACGTCACCGAAGCTCAGCTTACGGCTCGCCTTCGGCGACGACCTCGGTGTCTTACTTCGGTGATCAACTCCATTGCTTCGGTCATTGGTTTGTCGTCACGTGCTCGGCAGTTGTCAATTTATCTTACCGGGGCGACTCATAAGCGAGCTGATTTTTACCCAATACACACCGTATAATTATTGTATTTTACTCCGATATAGGAAAAAGGTTTAGAAGCACCAAGCCACCAATAACGTAGACTTTATGGAATAAAAACCTGGAAAAAAAAAACTAAGGAAATCGTAAAAACTCGAGACTAAAAAGTCGATTATATTGGTTTGATTTGGTTTATATATTTGAAACCCCGATATAGTTTGGTTGGTTTGATAAATATAAAAAACCAATCCAAACCGACTCAATTACACTCTTAATACTCGATCATGTACTTGAATTCAGATCTTATTTAGATGGTTCATTTAAGTGAATGAGCCAGGGGTGGCTCAATGAAATCAGTAATCTAAAACCAACACCTAATAAGATGCATAAGTTTTTTAGTTGTATTCATGTATATTTTGAATTTAAAGTTTACTACAAACTGGTCTTTTTAAGAAATAATCCTTTTAAATAGTTTTACTAATATAGACACATTTAATTAAGATAAATGAGTTAAAGTTGTACAATACTAATATTAATAATATGGTAAATCTTCTTTCCAAGGTTTTACATTTTAAAAAAATCAAAATTTTCATAGTAGAAAATTTTCCAATATTTTAGAACCTTTATTTAGACTACTCAAATTTTCATATTCATAAATATGATTTTTGACAATTAGAATCAATGTAATGTATTGAAAATGATTACATGTTGTTTATTTGAAAAAACAATTATCATCATAAATAAATATAATTATTAACAAAGTTTTGGGAGTCTTAACTCTTGGAGGCCTAAAGTAAATGTTTTAGCAGCCTTACCCTTGAGCCACCATGGTACTGATTTGATATAATGAATTCAATGAAAAAGAAAGAACAAGTAATTTATGTAGCACGTGGGTTTCCAAAAGTTTAACTTTAATTTTGTTTATCTGTCCGCAATTTAATACTATTTGTTGATTGAGCAACAAATATGTCCATGAAGACGATTGAAATGCTAGCCCTCTTTGATTTTTACTATGTTGGTGACATTACGAGACCTAAAGAAATGCTAGCCTTGTTTGAGGTTGGTGACATAACTATTCACTCGTACACACTTAATATGTAACGTTCCGATCAATTATACCTATTTTTAGTAGTATAAAAATTAGTATGGATTCAAACTATAATGAGAAGTAAATTTTTCAACCAAATAATTACTCCATTTATTAGTCTAGGATTTTTACCAGGAAATACAGACAACATAGAAAACACAAAACTTTGTCCTTAGTCAAACTAAATTCAGATTTTAGCTTGCATAACATGCGAAAAGACTCAAATTAATCAACCATCTGGGCCTTCATCTCGTTTTTCTTTTTTTTTTTCCTGGGTAAAAAAACAAAATTTGAAAGGTCAAACTTTATGTTTTGTCATTTGTAGTTTGGTCATAAAGTTGGACTCGGATTCTTTTGGATTACAATTTACGCCCATTTTACTTCTCTAGATTGTGGAAATTAGCAATTATAACAGATGTGAAAGTAGTAAATTACACCTGATCCTTGTTTTGACTGTCAAACTTGTACTGATGTGTAATATAATCTTTACAATTTTAACAAATGTTTTAGATATATTCTTATTTTATTTTAAGAAAAAGAAAATGCATTATTATAAATATAATAATTAAAACTAAAAATGCCGTTTTCTACATTTGGTCCATGGCATCTTAAGTCTATTTATAAATTTTCAATCTTCCATTCTTATGTCCCATATAATAATTGGGAGGACGGAAACCAGACCTCTCATATCAACTGCTCCATCAACTTATACAATGTGCAATGACTTGTTACTAATTAGACGTTATGTTAGTAAATATTTTATAATAAACTAGCTTGATGTAGTCAAAACTAGTGTACATGTTTTATCCAAAAAACAAAAAACAAAAAGAGTTCGTTGAAGGTTATAAGAACAATTTTTCTGGTTAGTTACTTAGGAATATTTACACACGTCGCGCGTTAGATCAGAGCCACCTAAAACGATCAATTACATGTAAGATTCTTTTGTTAAACAAATTGATAAGTCGTTGACGCGCTGTTTACTCATTAAAGAACAAAAGCCAGAACGTTTGTCGTTATATAACGTGTTAATTTCCACAAAAAGACAATTTATCGTGTTTTACCATTACGATCGAGCAGAAGTCAATTTAGAGAAAAATTAGCAAATCATTAACACGTTGACGCGTCGTTTACTCATTAAAGAACAAAAGCCAGGACGTTTGTCGTTTTCCAAAAAAAATTAATTTATCGTGTTTTACCATTAGGATCGAACAGAAGTCAATTTGGAGATAAATTAGCAAATCATTAACACGTTGACGCGCTTTACAACTAAAAGTCAGAATTTGTACTTATGTAACGTGTCTAAATTCCATAAAAAATGTAATAATGTCATTTCTTTACGATTATAAGTTGAAATCAAATTGGGGTGGAGAAGTAATTGTTCTATAAATTGGAAGTACCTCCTCTATGTGACATGAACTTTGAATTGACTAGAATATGTTGCCTATACATAAAGTACTTTGAAAGATTTATTGGACTGAAACTGACAGATTACTAACTAGATATATTTTCATCATGACAATTGAACTATATATTATGCTCATTAATCAAACAATATCGTCCAAATAACTAAATAGATAAATAAACAAATATTAATTTATTTAAACTAAAAAAAAAAGATAAATAAACAAATAAATCACATACACAAAAATGGAGTCAAGCACCCCTCTTCACGTTAATATTACCGAACTATAATACTACAAAAGTCACTTGAATATAATGTAATAGAAGTGACAAAATGAGTCGCACATGAAACTTGAGACTAAAAAGATTTAACGACTAACACATGAAAAGTAAGACTAGTAATCAATGTGATTTACTCAATCTGGTAGAAGATTTAATGAATCGATATATCCAATAAACAATTTACAATCCGTTAACTAGAGGAAAAGAGATTAAGTTTAATACCCCAACAATCGTCTAGAATATACATAGATGATTTGTATTTTACCGCCAATACGAAAATTCCCTAACTTAAGTTAAATAGTCCAACTTCATTTCCTAGTGAGAGTCCTTTATATCCACAATCACTATATTATTGGCTTCTTCTCTTTGCGAAACTCTTCACTCTTCTTCCTACAGATCTCTCTTTTCCCTCCTTTTTACTTCTCTTTTTCTGCTACAATTCACTCTCAGTTTTTCTTTTTGTTCTTTCTCTTGAGTTTGTTTTGTCAGTTGGCTACTCTCAACATAGCAACATGGTTCCCCAGGACACACAATTTGCTGTTTCTGAAGGGTTTCATCAAAACTTTGAATCTATGAACCCACAAAATTATCATGATACTGAAGGCACTGCTCATTTGAGCACTAGTCTCCGGTTAAAAAGCCGAAGTATGAGCTCAGATTCTGATGAAGATGGTCGCTCCAAAAGGTTCCGGCCATCGCCAGAATCCAATTCTGAGGTTTGTCTATATATTTTTCATGGTTTGCTTATGTGTAAAGATTTAAAATCTAAGTTGCATGGTTGCTTTTACTTATTGTTTTTCTTTTTTATATCTGCATGTGGCTTCTTTTGTATTTCTATATAGGAGTGTTCTAATCACATTTCTTCTAAGTCGGCACACTTTGGCCCCATCATGGACCACATCCACTTTAAATCACATGTGTGTTAATTTGCATGTAAAATCTCCCCCCTTTTTTCGTGTTTTGTTTTTAAGAGCAAAGCCACTTGGATTTTCTTGTTTTTAAATTCAGCTACATCTTCTTTGCATAGATATTAGAAAATTTTGTACAACACTTGCGTTTAACAAATTCATGTTTAAAACAAAACAACCCTCATTAGAATAGTAAACACTGAAAACCATTTTGTTACTAAAAGATAATTTTGTGTATCTATTTTCATAAACACGTTTATTAATTCTTGAAATTTCTGCAGGAAGGAGAAATGAATGCTGTCAACCCTCTTGGTTTGACTCTAAAGAAGACACCATCTTTTGTGAACTTAATAGAAACGGAGCTTTCAGAAGGGAATAAGAAAAAAGGTTCTTGTAGCAGTGGTCCTCGACGCCAAGTAGGAAGACCATCAAGTTCTTCTTGCAAAAATCAAATGAATTCTTCAAGCCAACAACAAGGAAATGCTAGTAGAAATAAGTCAAAGATGGATGATTTTGCAACTGTTTCTGAAAAATTGAAGGCATCCAACTTCCCAGCTTTGTATCTCAAGATTGGTGAATGGGAGGTAAATCATATCTGAATATTTTACAATTGTCAGCTCTATTTTAGTGCTATTTGTATTCCAGAACTTATAATTTGCTAATGACAGAGTAGGAAATTCATTGGTCCCGTAATTATTATCTTGGAGTTTTAATTTTGCATGTCATAAAATATTCTAAAAATTCAAAACTTTTTTATGACATATTAATCACGTTGGTTTTGTCAAAATTTATGACATTGATCTTAGACAGATGCATTAATGTAATATCTTTTAAATTATTTCTAGCATGATGATTAATCGTAAGCTGTTTCGGAGACCATTTGTTACCAATCTATAAAAGTATTAGTTCACCACTTACCACAAATTTGAAAACAAGAACAGGCCTTCAAATTTTATATTTTTGACACAATTCATGATAAATTATAGTGGAATTAATTTCAATATTAGCAACTCTAAGTTTTTTTAGACATAATTATATGAATATAATTTTTTATTCAACATAATTGATCGAATCTAGTTTACTGTAAAATTATAATGACAATATATAATAATCAAATCATACTGATTTGTATAAACTCCAAATTTTTAGGATTTGTCCTAACTACATATAACAAATGGTAAGTGATTATATAAACCTACTGAACTGATTGATTGAACATTTCGTAGAGAATTTCAAGGTACGAAGGTGATTTGATAGCAAAGTGCTATTATGCTAAACGAAAACTAGTATGGGAGCTTCTAGATGGACCTTTGAAGAGCAAGATTGAAATTCAGTGGTCGGATATTATTGCTATTAGAGCCATCATTCAACAAGATGATCAACCTGGAGTTCTTGAGATTGAGGTTTGTTATTCTTCAATTTTTCCCATTGTTCAAAATACTAAATTTGGTTATAAGTTTACATTTAATTATATAAATATTACTCCATATGTGTAGTTGAACCAACCACCTTCCTTTTATCGTGAAACTAATCCTCAACCTCGAAAGCACACATTGTGGCAACAAACATCAGATTTTACTGGAGGTCATGCTCCTATTTACAGGTTAACATAGCTCTCTAATTATTATTTTTTTTGTGTTGGTAAACTTTGTAAATAACTATTTTCTTACTTAATTCTTTAGGAGGCACTATGTTAGATTTCCTCCGGGTATCCTTGACAAGCACTTCGAGAAGCTACTACATTATGACGCAAGGCTGAATGAACTAAGCAAACAACCTTTCCCTAGACAATTGTCTCCTTATTTTGAATCAGATGTTATTGAATTTTCAGATTTGGAACGAGACTGTGGCTATGGATCCCAGTTTTTTGCCAATATGCCTTATCGTTTCTCTTCATCTGTTTTACTCCCCAACCATCCAATGCATACTAAATCAGCAATGATGGCACCAATCAGACATTTCAGACCAAGTTTTCCATTGTCAGGTACAAATAGTAATTGTTCTACGTAACTAATTAATTTTTAATGTATGTAGTGCATATATGATTATAATGCTTAGCTCCCTGTCTTTAGATGAATGTTTTGTAGATTAACTTATGTACATTATAATGTATTTAGTGTATTTTAAAGAATTGTGAATATATACATGTTATAGTGTAAAACATGTGTATATGTTATTGGAGAAAAGTTAAAAATCTTAATATAAATGAAAAATCTTAATGTGAATGCAGGAGGGAGGGGAATCAACTATGCAAATACCACCCAAAGGAGGGTGTTTTGGTGCCAAGGGCAAAACAACTCAGCGAATGTTGTTATGGGGAATCAATCTCTCGGAGTGTTGCCAATTTCTACAACACCACAAGTTAATTGGGTTATTCCAACACAAAACAATCAGGTGATGTATCATCAAAATGACTCAATGGGAAATAATCCAAATAATGTAATGCTAAACCATATCGAGAACCATTTGTTGAATGACACTCAAGTGGCCTGCTCCAGTGAACCAAAACAAGTTGCAAATGTGGATTCGATGTACTCATTTCTCGAGCACAACAGAAATGGAAGTCTGAATGCTACAAGTGACACACATGACTTAAGCTACGGTTATCAGGTGATAGACAATTATGCACTTGATGTTGTACCAAACAATGGATTGACTACTTGGATGACTCTTCAAGGAACAAAGGAGAATCTAAACCTGGACCCCTCAACTAGTCCTTCTACCCTTTTTGATACCGTCCAGGGAGGTTATCCAACTTAGCTGACAAAGGAATTGGGATGCAACTGGGGCTTAAGGGGAGTAAGTAATTGAAGAGATGTCGATTAATGTATTTCCAATCTTGCAAGAACATTTTTATTGACATTAGGAAGTAGGGAACTTTGTGACCTCTCAAATTAGAGGGTCACTATTTTACCTTCCATCTTCCATCGGGTTAGATGTTTTCTTTAGCTAATAGTCTTATTCGATGCAAATGAGCAAAGTGATCACTTTTGGTTAGAAGTAAAAGATTCTATTTTAATTAAGTGAAGATGGAGGTGTTGAAACTAACAAATCTAAGTTCAATATATTCCTGTTGAAGCATAAAATTATGTGATGGTATTCGCCCTACTAGTGTGTGCTGGAGGTGTCAATTTGCACCAGTTGGTGCTTTGATATATTCCTACTAAACAAAAAGATTTCCAACTGCAAATCCAAAAAATATACTAGTTCAAATTTTGTAGAGCCGCCTATAACAACCTAGGTAGAAGAAACAATTACAACATAATAGAAGAAAGAAAATAATACTGATCCGAACCTTGGGATTCAATCGCTGAACTGATAGACTTGGGAACATAAACATTGAAGATCAATTTTTTGAATACTTACAGAACATATTACACGATAGGGAAGAACATCATGAAGTGATTGTTGTTTTAGTGCTTAAAGGTACTGGAATCATGTGATGAGATTGATTTGCTCCTTTTTTGCAACCGGCTTCATCAGAGGTAGAATTTGTCCTTCAGTCTCCAGCCTAGATCACCCCCCCATAAACCATATAATAGCTAGCTGTAGATAAGTATAAAAGCCAAGAAAACACATATCAAGTTTAAATTTGAAATCGAAAAAAGAAGATATGCCCTTAGTATAATGGATTTATCAGAATGACAATGAGGCAAAGGGAGAGTCCCGAGAACATATCACCTACTGTATGAGCGAATTTTCAGCTAAACGTAATAATGAATCATCATAACCAATAGGAAATAGCTATTAAATATAGAGAAAAAGGATATGACCTCACTTTTTACTTTGTATTAAGAGAAATTAAAAAGTAAAACAAGTATTTTGAGATAGTAAAAATTTAAATAAGAAATCACTTTTGTGTAATAAAAACATAGGGAGTAGTATATCTTATGAAGTGGTAAGACTATTAGGAAGACAATCTAACAAGATATGTTGGGACATAAAACCTATATATTCTAAGAAATTCAGAAAATCTCCAATTGGAAAAGTAAGAAAAATGTTAACACAAATTTCCAAGACTCATTTATTTATTCATTAAATCAAATTGTTCGGGGAAAAAACTAAATTTCCTACATATATTAATGAATTCTTATTTTCTCATAAATATTGGTAGCAGGCCCTTAGTACCTGAAACTTGGGATTTACAGAAATATGACACTCCAGCGCTACTGTTATACTTCTAGCCCCCAATAAAAACTCGTGTAACTCTTAACACATCGTCGAAATTCAAAACATACTTCCTAGTGAATCTCCAGGACATGTAATGTAGAACACACTATCGTAGATTGCCATAAGTGCTAAAAATTAAATACTTTTTCCACTGGCGTCTCCAAAGCGTCCGTCGGGGGTTATTGGGGGTGATTTACATAACTATGACAAGGGAGGCAATAATTCGCCTTTTTGACCGGTTTAACATGATTTAGCAAAAATGATCTTCTCCTGAGTAAATGAATAATATTTGGACTGAAAAAATCCTCAACTCTTAATTAACAACCATGTACTCTCTCCCTTTCCAGCTACCGTTAAGTATTGACAACAAAATACTTATCTTTGACCCCTTTCAACCGTGTCCAATTAAATTGCCTTAAAATTTTGAAAACTAACCGCACTTGTCCTCAACTCCTCCAGCCTTTCTCTCAACCAAATTGTCTTGAAGCGTTGGTACGGCAGCACTTGCCAAGCTGCTAAACAATAAAAGTTAGGGACAAACTCTCAAATGAGGATATCCGGTGAAATTTTCTGATCGAACACAAGTCAGTTAGGCCCAAAAAAGATTTCCATTCAAAAGTAAAGAAGAGGAAGAATATCAAAAACGCTAATTCTCTCAAAATAATTTGCCATGGCGGGAGGGAAGATGAAGAGAGACAAGCCACACCCTCAAATCCTCACTTCCAGGGAGGAATATCATTTCACAAGTCAAAAGGTCAGCATATTCTGAAAAATCCACTGTTAGTTGATTCTATTGTCCAAAAAGCTGGAATTAAATCTACTGATATTATACTCGAAATTGGACCTGGTACTGGCAACCTTACTAAGAAGCTTCTAGAAGCTGGAAAATCAGTTATTGCTGTTGAGCTTGATCCTCGAATTGCAACGCAGGTTTCAGGGAACTCCTTTATCTAATCGGTTAAACGTATATTATTTATTTGATCAATTTTATTGGTACATTTTGATATTTGTTGCGTACGTTACTGGAATTGGCTTTTATTGTTAGTTAATTGAGAACTACTTAAGTCAAATTATTGAGTATTGGGGAAGCTCTCAGCTTGTGATGTCGCGGGTTTGAAGATTAGTAGAAAAGCATGGTTTTGTCATGTGCCACACTGCCCCTTGAGAATTTCATGGTTATTAGAAAAAGGGAAAATAATGCTGTATAAAAAACTCATAAGCCTTTTAACCAAGAAATATCCGTCAGATTATAATATGTGCATAATCTATGCATATTGGCTAGCGGATGTAAACAGTGAATCTGGTCGGCTATTTGTGTAGATTTCCCTTAGAAAAGGAGGTTTAAATGAGTGGAATATCCATTGAGGATTCGTAAAGCAGATTGTGGCGTAGTACTGGTTGTAACAAATGCTAGATGGGTTGATCGGTTGGTTGTCATTGGGTCCAGGGAAAAATGTGCTTAATAATACTTTTTCTTGTTTGGATACACTGTGATTTGATATTATCGTTGCTCTTATTTACATGCATGTCACATCATTATATGTGTACGTTGAGGTGCTGAAATTGTTCTGATATTGTGGGCTGCAGGTTATACAAGGGATGTTCTCAAGTGTGATCTCCCATACTTTGACATATGTGTGGCGAACATCCCATATCAAATATCATCTCCTCTAACCTTCAAATTATTGGCTCATAGGCCTCTATTTAGGGCTGCCGTGATTATGTTCCAGAGAGAATTTGCTATGAGGCTTGTTGCTCAACCTGGTGATACTCTTTATTGTTGGCTTTCTGTTAACACCCAGTTGTTGGCTCGAGTATCTCACTTGCTGAAGGCCACCACCAAAGGTTGATTCTTCGGTTGTCAGAATTGAACCTAAGAAACCACTTGCTTCTTTCAACTTTAAGGAGTGGGATGGTTTGGTCAGGATCTGTTTCAATCGCAAAAACAAAACTCTAGGTGCTATATTTAGACAAAAATCTGTACTCTCTTTACTGGAAAAGAACTATAAAACATTGCAAGCATTACAACTCTCTGAGCAAGCTCCTTCAGAGGATATGGAAATAGCCTTGGATGTATCTGCATTGGGAGAGACATTTGGAGACTTGAGTATGGATGATGATGGTAAGGACGATGAAGAGATGGAGGTGGATGATGGTGATGCTAAAAGGTCGGAGTTCAAAGACAGAGTTTTGGCAGTGCTGAAGGAGGGGAAATTTGAGGAAAAGAGATCTTCCAAGCTCGCACAAGCAGATTTTATGCACCTACTTTCTCTGTTTAATAAGGCTGGAATTCATTTTTCTTGATTGAGGGGCAGCTAGCTGTACGAGTTTGTGGCCACTCTTTCAAGTCATGCCTGTTTATGTTCTTTCTCCTCAATGGAGATCCAATTTTGTTTCCTTCGAAATATTGTTACAGCTTGAAATTTGTAGGTAAATGTTGACTTAATGTTTTTCAACATGGTTGATTGGAATGAATTTAGAAGATTTTGTCGTCGTTAGTAGCTTTGAATCTTCAGTTGGCATCGCTCTTGCTAGAGTTGGATTGTCGTGGTTTTGGCTCTGCATAATTCATGTCAATGACAAGCACATCTATTCCTGGCTTTTCGGATTTTGTTTGAGCCTTAAAAAGTTCCACTACGTACTACATTTTGCATTTTTCAAGAAAGCGTGCAGTACCAGATGAGTAAATCTTTTTATCTCTGTTAGGAACTTCCAATCGATTATGTATAACACACTCCGATTTTGATCATTAGATTGGATTGAAGCTTTAGACAGTCGACCTCGTTTGAATGTATGTAAGAACCAGCATGCCTTTCCCAAGAAGGCAGGAAGGGAGAAAGCATTTCGAATAACAAAGAAAAGTGGCTCCAGAGTTGGCATTATCGATCCAATTCTTATTGCAGCAAACAAACTCATATCTTAAACAGCTTGCCAAAGAGAATAGAAATCAAAAGCAACCTGAGTTGCTATTCACGAGTTGAACTCAGTAGTTCTCCACTGAATTTAACATTTGCATACTGCTGCTTTATGTACCATACTGAGAGTTCACGAGAAAAATGATCACGCAGTTACAAGTACACCACCTCAGTTCAACTTCCTTGCGCCACTGCTTCTCAGGATTCTAAGATATAAAAAAAACAAACGAAAAGTACAGTGTCTCAGTTTCACAAGTACACTGCCTCAGTTTCAGAGGTCTTTTCTTTTATTTGGATGATTTAGTTTCATTGTTATTATATAGCTTGGATAAATAAAGCAGTCTCCTAGCAAGGAGCACCAGCTTGATCCAAAGATATTATTACCTCAATTTCGTATAAATAATGTGATCCAGATGGTGGAACTTCAGCATAAGAATAGTAGCCAATATATGTAATTCCCAGAACTAGCAGGGCATGATGTCTTGTGACCAAAAAGAATCTTCTTTGAGCTATTCTCCTGCAATATAAGGTACCGGTTAAGCAGCCTCCCGGTGCCACAAGCTGTGATATTGGTGTGCATTATCCAATGTCACATCAACTGGCAAGGTTCCATTGAAATTAAGGTTAGAGGTCATTCTTCATCCTTGTCTAGTGATGCTGAAAGAAAGCTCAAAATGAAGTCATCAAGATCCCCTTCAAGCACAGAGTCAGGATCCGAAACTTCATAATTTGTCCGGAGATCTTTGACCATGCGATAAGGCTGCAAGCATGATAGAAGAGCAGTTATGATGACTCGATGAACTATAGCTACCCAGTTAACACAAAAGGCTGAACTGGAAGAAAGCATACATGGAGCACATAAGTACGTATTTGGTTGCCCCAGCTGATCTCAGTGAGAGACTGGGTATGTTGCGCATTCATCTGAGCCTGCCGTGCCATCTCAAGTTGGTCCAAGCGCGACTGAAGCACTGCCATGGCAGAAGCCTTGTTGTAATGCTGTGACCTTTTGTTTGGACAAATATGAGAGCATTGGAAGTATCATTTCCTGTTCTGTTATTCAATGGAAATGAAAGAAGCTTCCCTGCATATTTTCCACCAGAACTGATGCTTACCTTTCATTCTGACAAGAGGCAGTAATGCCTGTGGGAATATGAGTTATCCTGACAGCACTCTCAGTTCTGTTAACATGCTGACCGCCAGCTCCCCCTGCTCGCATACGCTCTATTCGAAGATCAGATTCATTAATTTGAACACGGGTAGATCCATCTCCCAGGATTGGAATTACAGCAACTGCAGCAAAGGAAGTATGCCTTCTCTTTGCACTGTCAAACGGCGAGATGCGTACTAGACGATGCACTCCTACCTCTGATTTGGCATATCCAAAAGCATATTCACCATCAACTTTGATTGTCGCACGCTGATACGCGAGAGTGAGCAGGAGTCAGAACAGCAATAATCCAGAGCCAACCAGCACAATGACTAAAAAATTAAAAAGAGGAAATCTTCCTAACTTTAGGTCAAATTAGAACCCACAGCAAATTTCAGAGCCGATTTCAAGTAGATGTTGATGCCATATTCAAGATAGCCAGTATGCGTCAAGACTAAACTAAGTACTCCCAATGGCATGTATTAAAAGTAATGTTTAAATAGCTACAAAGTTTTCAATATTCACAAAATTTCAAATTTCATACATCATAATAACTACAGAGTTTTCAAGTATAAAATTTTGGTAAGAACCTAGACCTTGATTCCTGCAATCTCACCAGGCATTTCATCCACAACTTTAACACCAAATCCTTTACGTTGAGCCCATGATTTGTACATCTGCATGACCATAAAAGCCCAATCCATGCTCTCAGTACCACCAGCTCCAGCTTGAACCTACAAAGGAAATTACAGGTCTTTGTCACTATCTGTTTAACAAAAACATGATTGCAGATATCAACAACTTGAGTTGCTTTTCTTTATGACATGTCCTAAGTAAGTTTTTCTGGGAACAGATTTGACAAGGAGAGATAAGTAGACAATCAAAGATTAGGGTGACCAAAGGTTCAGCAACTAAAGGAAACATGAAGCAGCAAAACAATGTTTTGCCAATTCAAAGCACACAATCCGAGCTTCAGAGGGACTGACCTCTATAAAACAAGAACAATAATCATGCTCCCCTGATAATAAAGCTTCGAGCTCCTTTTCTTTCATGTTCCTTCTAATCCTGAGTAGAGCTTTAACGGATTCCTGCAATCAGAATGACTTGTAAAATAGGCAGAAAATACAGGTGACAATAGAATTTCTCACAAGTTTTACCCAGTACCCAAACACTAAATGGTCCCAAAGTGGCAGAATGAATTGAAGTATCCCGAGACAACACAAACTTTTTTCAGTGGGAAAATAAGTAATGTCTTATCAGGTACAATATAGCACAAGAAGTTATATAGAACCCAAGTGGTATAATGAATTGGAATATCCCGGTACAATACTTTCTAGAGAGGCAAAAAAGTAATGACTTATCATGTATAATATTTCACAAGAAGTTATATGGAACATAACTTTCACTTCTTTATCAAACCCACCTAACCTATTCATGGAAGAAGAAAAGGAAAATATTTTAACACTTTCCATTTTCATTTTTGGTCAAACGAAGCAGTCAATTTTATACAGAAGGCGTTGCGAATTCAGCTGCTTATTCATTTATTCTACCAAGCATGAATTGGGCTGTTGCTTGCATATCAGGTTCAAAATTATCAAGTCCAATATAACACAAGAAGTTATATAGAACCTAAAGCTCCCTTCTTTATATAACTCATTCCTCACCTATGCCTGGAAGAAGAAAAGAATCAGGTCCTCTCAATTTCATATCCGGTCAAACCAACCAGTCATTTTGTACAGTAGATGGAGTTACAAATTCAGCTGCTAATTTTTTATTTATTCCACCAAGCAGGCATTGGGCTGTCGAAACTTGCATACCAAATCTAAGTATTACAGTAGTCATTTTATGAATTTCTAGTTAAAGTTATCAAAATTATGTAAAGGAAAGATGTAACAAAAGGGATTAAAGGAATAAAAAACCGAGGGGTAGTTAAAAATTAAACAGGAACCCTCGGATCAACACCAGTGCCACTTAAGTGAAAACACTTTAACTATAACTCCAATGATATGCCTGAACAAGCTGAACATGGGAGGAAGCATCAGTTGTTATGAAATTTGCACCATGCTAGACTAACAATAGAGAAATTAAAGCTCACCAATTCCAACTCTGGATCATTCTCTTCCCGGGCAAGCTTAATCATGTCAATATGTTCAACCAACTGTTGTTCAACTGCCATAACATCCTCCATTTTATTCATTAAAGAACCATGTTCACGGCTGATATTCCCGGCGTGTACAGGGTCATCCCAAAGATCTGCCTTATTGAGCTGTGCTGACAGCACGCTGACCCTACCTATTAGCCTTTTCCACTATAAATGGTAGAAGAAGAGGAAAAAAAGGATGAATCAACTTTAACTCATTAAATGGAATTAAAAGAGAGCCATATAATATAGTATTTCGGACAAATTATTATCTCAATCTAGAAGGAAAAAAAAATAACCCACCCTTAAACATGCCCAAGTACAACTAGAGTTTCCGGTTATACTAGTAATGTCAGTTACCAGTTACTCTTATCTTTTGTTTATAGAAACATTGATCATCATTTATATCCCTTCCATATCCAGCAAAAACATAGAAACTATTATCTATAAAAAGGGCCGCCCAGTGCACAAAGCATCCCGTGTTCACGCGGGATCCGGGGTAGGGCCCCACCCCAAGGAGTGTGATGTACGCAGCCTAACCTAATGCAAGCATTAGTGGCTGAGAAACTATTATCTACCAATTGACATATTCAATCTTAGAGAAACTTTGATTATGTTTATACTGGCCGTCAACCTACTACAACCCTCCTTTATCCAGGCCTGAGATCAACCACATAACCTCTACCACCGTGGCAAATTACAGACCTAGCATTCACCTACCTAACTCCCCCCCCCCCCCAACAACCCCCACACACACACACACACACTAAATTCTCCCTACTTCAGAATTATTGATAATTAAAAACAGCCACTATTAGATACAAAATGCAAAATCCTATCTTTCAACCAGGAGAAAAAAGCCATAACGATCACAAGCTGTATTTCTTTGGTATAAGCTCAAAAATAGCAAAATTTTCATAAAGAAGACAACTTTTTAGTTATATAATCCATGTACAAAAAAAGAAAGCTACTTTAAACTGAAATTACAGAGAGATTAAAAAAGAGAAACCTTGAGGCGTTTCTTGATAAGATGAATGGACTGAGCAATAGCAGAAGCATGGCTTTTCCAATCATTGTCACTCTCATCAACTATATTCCATTTTTTAGCTATAATTCCCTCAACAGTAAGCCCATCACTTGTAGTGGGCTCAACAGCAGCCTCTGTGCTCAAATACCGAACACCCTCTTTTAGATTTCCATTGAAAAATGAAAAGAACTCATTATTTCTTTTATAAGATGAATAATTATACCAAGAATGGAAATTTGACAAGTTAGTATTGGAAATGGAAAATTTAGGAGATTGAGAAGAAAATAAGAGGAGTTTGAGAGTGGGGTTTCGAGAGAGTAAATTTGATCTTTCTCCTAATATTTTTAATAGTAAAAATCTCATTTTATTTCTGTGACCGAATTGGGGAATCTTCAGAGGTTTAAGCGAGGGTTTAAGGTTATTCAGATTTCAGAAGACGAATGTAACGACGTCGTAGCAGACATATATTACGCTCTTGATTCCACAGTTGCAATTATTAGGCTTTCATCAGTAATTATTTATTTATTTTTCCCCTCTAGTTATTTGTCGTGAAGTTTTGAGCTAAATTTTTTATATTTTATGATACAGTATTTTAAAGTTTTAAATTGAAAAATAATTTCATCATATAGTATTTTGAATTGATAAACTGAACTTAAAGACACATAGATGGTGTCATTTCCACTCCATTAACATTAATTTTTCTATTTCGAATGTAAAATCATAGAATACTCAATATCCACAAAAGAATTGGTAATGAACAAAAGATAGACTACTAACAAAAATAATGAATTCAGCAGTAAAAGTATTATTTATTTATATCAATATAGCTTTCTTAGGTAAAGTTCTTTTTAAAATGAAATGAGCCAAGAAACTTAAGGATACAAGAAAAACAACTCCTAACAAATAGGCTGTTGTTAGGACACATATATGTGCAATATGCCAATACAATCAAATGGGTACAGCACATAACAAAATTAGTCTGAAGCGTTTATTTCCAGATGTTTTGCTATTCAACGCAGGACTACAATTAGTAACTCAATATGTTTCATTTCCCTTTCTTGGCAAATGCTTAATTCTTCCAAGCTGCGAAGCCTAACAACTTATGATTCATAATAAGTATACATCCATATTTAGTAACTCAGCTCAGGTAAATAATGTTCTTTTTCCCATTTTCAGTGCCAACATGAATATAAATTTCAAAGGTCATACAGCAAAACCTAAACAAAGCTTGGCTTCATCAAAACATTTATATTCAAACATGCTTCTGCCACAGGCCATCGGATCTTCATCTCAACTTCTCAATAGCTATACGAATGCCACCAGTGAGTATTCTGATTGAAACCTCTTCAATGTAAAATTCCTTGTACAAATGTCTCCAGCGAAACTGAACTATCTCTTCAACTGGGATTATTGCCTATCGTACAACTTCCTGTCTGCCTGCCTAATTTAACAGTTACACTCTGCACTTCCAACTAGCTCCAATAAGGCAAAAAAATTTGACATGTACAATAAATAACCTATGGTCTCTTAAGTACAAATTCTGAAAATGCTTTTCCAGCATTTTGAAGTCTCACAATGCAGGTCTTGTAGCCTCAAACAGTAGACGTATACGACTAATAGACAGTAGACAAAAGGATTAAAATAAAATTGTAATGTGACTGCAGTAAACCATGTCCAGCTTAGAGGAATGCTGATTATTTGGGCTGAATGTTAAGGAAGTGCAAAGTTACTGCTTCACCATGAATGAACTTTTACAACTGCACCCACCCACTGCACTTGGATTGGTAGATACCTGCAGAAAAATAAACACATGTTTAAAGGTGATTAATTAAAAATCCGAGAGTAATAAACAGAAAATGAAATGGTCCTCGTGCCAGCTAAAAATATCATATTTTACGAATGAAAGTTCTTGGAGCAGTGAGAATAAGCATCAGATGATCTTAGAATATTTCACGTGCAGTCGTAGTGTATTGTGCAAATTTAAACCATTAAAATCTCAATTAATGCTAGAAAACTTGGAGGTTTGCAATTTTTCATGTCGAGTCTAAGAAGCATTTCTACTAATTCTTCTCCAAAATAACATCCAAGTAACTCTATTCCGCATTAAAAAGCTTACCATAAGTTCAATCAAGGTCTGGCACAAATGCCATGTTTTCTTCTTTTTATACATTCTTTCTGAATGCGATATACTTTTGGTTGATGAAGGACTGGGAAAAGATAAGGGTTGAAAAAAGAGGAAGCAACCACGGCTCCAATACAGTATGAGGTGCAGGATAATATTTTGTTACATCATCTAATGTCTTTGTTCCATGCATGACAAGAACATAAAACTTTGTTTTAGAATCTGAAGTGATTTCCCCCTCCTCCAAAGCAGTTAGATTTTGAAACATATTCCAATTTCCAATGCTTGTCCAAAATAAAACTAGGATGAGTTCGACACTAAATAATTTCTAAATAAACTACTTGAAGGTAAAATTTCTATTAACTACCCTGGGCTAATAGAGCGACTAAATGGTACAGTAACTTCCGCATGTTTTAGAATGGAGGTTTTTTTTTAAGGACAAAACAGTAATTCAAAAGGAGAATAGCGACACTCATCATGCAATTGATTTTAGCAATAGGCATGAATATCTGACATGCAAGAAATAGCAATTCTGAAGGTCATGGAAAGCTACGTTTACATACCTGAAAAGCAGAACGAATCAGCTCCTCAACATAATCAATAGTTGCACCTTTGACGAAATCGAATGATACATTATCCACCACCAATTTAACACCATCACGCTCAAATATTCTATAAGATATAAGAAATGAATAAGATGGCAACATAACGACAAACGTTAATACTAGTAATATATGAACTATAGTGCCCTTAAAGTGATTTTTTAGGGTGGGGAGGTGAGGAGTGGGACGCTGAATTCAATTATCATCCTTCAAAATCTGTCATACTTCAAAATCTGCAAGATTCCTTAAGATCACTCAATCTACTACATCTCAATCCTGAACTACTTGGGTCGGCTATATAAATCCTCTATACCCAGTCCAACTTATTAGGTTCAATTTCATCCCAATACTCCATAATCTGTTTTAAGACAACTTAGGAAAGACAAATGAGGGGCTCTGTAACAGAAGGAAGGATAGTATACAACAACAACTAAGCCTCAGTTCCCAAACAAGTCAGGGTCGGGTATATGGATCCTCATCGACCATGTTACTCCATTGAAGCTCAACACATGTCAATCTCATACCAAATAAAACTAAAAGTGGAACATATGTCAAATATAGAACTCAAATATAGAATAGTCAACGAACCTGTCATCCGAATTAGTCTTATCATCAAGAGAGAAATCATATTGAAACCCAGAACAACCGCCAGCTTCAACACTCAATCGGAGCATCTTCTCTTTATGTTCGCCAGCTTGCAACTCTTTCATCCTCTACTCACGCATGTAAAAGGACCACCAAATTAGTACTGAATTTGACAAACACTTCAAACCCCTAATTTCTAAGACATACTAATACCTTTTAAAAACATTATAAAAGCTCGAATTTTGTGGCCTAACTGATTATGCTATTACATGTATCACGATTTCCAGAAAATTCATTTCAAAATTTAAACTAAGTAAAAGGTACATAAGGAAAGATATAGTTATACTATAACAATAAAGTATCTACCCCTAAACAAATCAATTAAAAAAAAAAACTTACACGAACGCAGTTTTCGGTCATTAAGACGGAATCGAGAGGTTGGGGTTGGGATTGAGGTTCGGATTGTGGCTGGGATATGGCAGAAGCTGAGGAATTTAATAGGCGTTGATTTTGACGAATCCGATTGGTGAAGAACGGAACAATAACTCGACGAATCAGCGAGCTTGAGGACGAGGCCATGGATGGCTACAAATTTGACATGTACAGAAATGAAGAAGAGGACAAGTTGTATTCCAAGTTTTTCTTGTGGCCCGAGTTAATGGATTCAAATGGATCTGGAGCTCCGTTTACGACTTGTGCCCGACACGTACCTTCCTGCTCCTACTTATTCAACTCTTTCATTTTATTTTTCAATGTTATTTTTTTAATAGTACCTAACACATTTTTGAACATCTATTACAATTTTCTATGAGTAAATTCGGGAGAGATTAATATAGTAATTAGCCTTAATTAATGTTAAAAATTCATTTGTTAATATGTATAAAATCAAGTTATCAACCCCAAAAAATCAATTAAAATAGTTGGAGGTAGGGTTGTACAAACCAAACCGAACCAAACCGAGAAAAAAAACCGACTATGATTTGGTTTGACTTGGTTTGGTGTTGGCGAAAAAAAAACCGACATATTAGGTTTGGTTTGGTACTACCCATAAAAAAATCGAACCGAAACCAAACCGAACCGATATTACATATATATTATTTTAGATTTTTTTATGTATAAAATTCATTCATTGAAAAGTATTGTATAAATATTTTAGTAGCTTTTCTTAGTTATGTACTTATGTTACAAACTTACGATTTACAACATACATCTTGAGCTAAATTTTTATAAGAATGAGTTATAGGCTTATGACCCATAAAGGAAAGCCCTCAAGAAAGTAACAAGTGAACTCAAATTAAGTGCACAAAAGAAAAAAACTAATTAGTAAAAATAATTTCCTTAAAACAAGAGATTTTGGCACTCACACATTTGAGCCGCTATTATTGTCTTTTTAATCGGTAAGTATTTTTTTCTTTTGTTATCTATGTGCATTTGGATGTGCTATATTGTACGTTTTTGAATTGATATTTGGAATGTCTGATTGACAGTGTTAATTCTTGTAGGACTCTGCAGTTGCCTTTCAAAGAAAAAGGAAAAAGTCTTGAACTCTATATATCCAACATAGTTTTAATATGAACTAACTTGGTTTAACTTGACTTCTTTTGTACAATTGGATGCGAGCTATTTACCTATACTTCTAAAGGAGAGAAAACACCACATGTTTATTTTTAACAAATAAAAACCGAATAACCCGAATAAACCGAATAAAATCAATATTAAAAAACCCGATTTCGGACGGTTTGGATTGGTTTAAAGAATAAAAAATCGAAACTATTGGTTTGGTTTGGTAAATGAAAAATCCGAACCAACCCGACCTATGTTCACCCCTAGTTGGAGGGATAGGTTTTAACTTTTAATCACGATTGGAGTAGCACTTATTAATATCTAGCCATCACTTTAATGAAATGGGTTATTGTTAATCAGCTTCATGTGATTATTTCTAATGTTAACAACTAATGAAGATTTTTTATCATCCTTATCATGGTAAACACTACTATGAAGACAACAGCATAATTGCTTCATAAAAAATATATACCAGGAAATTATTTCGTATGTGACTATGAGCCTGTTTGGCCAAGTATGTGTAAACTGCTTATTTTAAGAAGTATTTTATTTTAAAAAAAAAATGCATTTATAAAAATATTTTTGGAGAAAATCAGTTTGAGTTTGACCAACTCATTTGAGAAGCACTTTTGTCATTAGTTGAGTAGTAATTTATATTTGACCAAGCTTTTGAAAAAATACTTTTAAGTGTTAAATTATGAGTAAGGATATTTAAAAATACACGTTATATATATTTAACTAAATAAATAATTTTAAATATTTCTTCTCAAATATATATTTAATTTTATTGTTTATTTAAAAGAATTTTAAAATACACCATACATAATTGAATATTCTATACCTTAAAAAGATGATATTTGATTAAAGTTTGTAACAATAGTAATACAGGTGTACATAGAAAAAAATAATGAGAAAAAAATATAATATATTATTTATATATTATAATTTTTAGGCTGAAATAAATATGGGTAGTTAGATTTATAAGTATTTCTGGTAAGAATATTTTTGAAATGATAAAATTAAAAATATTTTCTACTTTTTTCGGCTTGTCACTATGACTATTTATGTTATCATCTGTTTAACTTATAAACATAAAAGTTTAGGGCAATATTGTATTATTGGTTAAATGGTAGGAGCGAAAGTCCAAATCCCTTTGATAAATTGGCTGACCAAATCTTGCAGAATCTTACGACACAATCAATTGACCACCATGGCGACCCAAAGCAACTTTGATAATATCACAGCGACAGATTACCCAGTACCTTTATCTCCGCCATTGACTGCTCTCTCTAAAGACATTGAGCCCAATAGAGCTTTAACCGCTTCTTCAAAATCCTCTCTTTTTACTCTTTCAAAAAGCGATGTTATCTTCGAAGACGAATGGCTGATTGCGGTTAATAAGCCTCAAGGAATTTACTGTGAGACTCTTTTGTCTTCACTCCCTACTTTACTCACCCACACTGGTAAATTTTCTAATTTCTTTCTTTCTTTTTTTACACTCCCACTAACAATTGGTCCCTCCGTCCCAATTTATGTGAAGCTGTTTGACTGTACACGGAGTTTAAGAAATGAATAGACTTTTTAAATTTGTGGTTTGAAACAAGCTTTAGAATTTCTTGTGGCGATAAATCATTTCATTAATGGTAAAATTGGAAGTTTAAAGTTAAATTGTACCTACTGGATATAGAATGTATCATTCTTTTTGGGAATGACTAAAAATGAAAGTGTTTCACATAAATTGAGACACGAGGAGTAATATTTTTGGAGTTAGAAGTGGAGAAAAATAACTGATATATCATATTTGGATTGACAAAAACTTACGCTTTACTACCAGCAGTGCAATATCATGGTCCATATGGATGTATAATAACGTTGTAATGTGAAAGAGACATTTTGATCTTCTTATGTTTAAGTGAAGAAATAAATTAAGGCAAATACCAGTTGGATACTGGTGAGGTTTCCTAATGTTTTTAACCACCACTTTGAATATGTTCAGGGGCAAATGTTTCCGAGCTTCATTTAGCTAATAGACTTGATCGTGATACAAGTGGTGTCATGTTGATTACTAAATTACACAAAGTAGCAGCTAAGTTTGTACAAGCATTTACAGAACATAAGGTACGGAAAACATACCTGGCTTTCTGTGTTGGGCTTGCTCCTAAATGGGAAAAGTTAACTGTAAAGTCTGGTCATGGCCGATCGAAATTTGGAGCTTGGCGTGTTTATGCTGCATCGGATGTGGGAAGGAAACTGCCAGGCGGATCTCTTGTTAAAGACATGCAGACCTCTTTTGAAGTATTATCAGTGAATGGTCTTGGGTTTTCTAAAGATGTTTCTGACTTGCAAACGGATGAAGCTGTAGTCATAGTTCAAGAGAAATCGGTCATTGGTTGTGACTTGAAGATTGATGAGATTCTGGTCAGGGCATCCCCGCGGAGTGGAAGAACACATCAAATTCGCTTGCATTGCCAGTATCTTGGAATTCCTATACGAGGAGATGTAAGATATGAAGGTGTCTACGAATGGAAGGGTAGAAGATATGATGGTCATGAACTTCATGCGGAAAGTCTATCTTTTGAGCATCCTATTACTGGCAAACCAATCCTGCTCCAGGCACCTCCACCTTTCTGGGCTATTCAGTCTTTAGGGTCTCAGTCCGAGTAATGTTTGAACAAGCATTTTCAGCTCTCCCAAACAAATGGTAAGATCCCTGCTTTTGTAACTTTGTTAACTTTGATAGTTCTTTTGCTTCTCATTGTAATTGACAATGCTTTAAATTTGATAAGTAATAATTTGTGTTGTTATACACCTAGAGAGAGTAGGAGCAAGGAGAGAGCGAGAAATTATCATTGGACGACACCTTCTTAAAGGGCAGTGGAGGAGAGCGAGATACACTTGAATATAGAAAAGTCAATGCAAAAGCACTGCATTTGGTGGGGTCTGTGGCTGTTCTCTTTTGATTGGCAACGCTGCTTTATTTTATGA
Source organism: Petunia axillaris subsp. axillaris (assembly GCA_029990575.1). Lineage (NCBI taxonomy): Eukaryota > Viridiplantae > Streptophyta > Magnoliopsida > Solanales > Solanaceae > Petunia > Petunia axillaris. The sequence goes on along the minus strand of JARKNS010000010.1, from coordinate 26,989,062 downwards.
TAATCAAATTTAAATGCACTTCAGAAGCTTTTGATATTTTCTTTTTCGACCAAACACTTCTGTTCCCTTATTCTGTGAGTGTTGTTTCTGGATTCTTGAACTTTTTTTTGTCGACAGATGATTCTTTATAAGTTAAGGACCCATTTTGGTCATGAAATGGGATATCCAACAAAAAGGAGCTAGCACACCAATTTTCTTGGCAGTATATCTTTGGCTGTTATTAGACAGATTTTTTTTTTCTGTAAATGCTTCCTATCAGACTTGCCAGTTGCATGTCTAATATAGTCGAGATGCTAAACATTTAAGTATGTTGTACCCTCCTTTTGTTTTACTTGTCCAAAAATGTGTAGTATCTTGGCTGTTCTGAACACGACAAATACAAGAGATAGTGTTCAATGGATGTGTGTCATCTTGTGCAAGTCGGCATATATGCTTTATTGATTTATACCTCTTAGTTGTTTTTCTTTATTGTCCTTGGAATTCGTCCTGTAAAGAGCTGTGTAAGAATCATCTCCTTTTCGTGCAGATAAACACTCTGTTTCATGTTCCGACTTTTGATAAATATACTCCTTAATTGTTGACAGTTTTCTTCTTTTTTTCTTTTTCAGGGGTAACAATGGTTTCCAGGTCAGCTTGCGCGCAACATCGACTAATCCACCGTGTACCTGCGATGCTGTCTCCTACCAGAACAAGTATTTAGTAACTATGTCCACCATGGTTAAGACAGATAGGAAATTTTTTGACAATATGCTTTTTCGGGAGATAAAGTTGCTGAAGATTTCTTTTCATCTAACTTCAGACAAACACTCTCCTTAGTTGTTGACAATCTATTGTTTAGGACTCCTCTTGCAGTATCCGCAACTAAATTGGAAAACATACTGACCATATGAACTTAATTTGTTCTGAGCGTAGGGAGATGTTCTCTTTGACCTTGTTCGTATACTGGCATCACTTTGCAAGTTGTTCAACGAGGGAAGGAGTTATGGAAAAGGAGAAGCAGCACTGAAAAGGATTTCCAGTCAGATATTGTTGGCTTCTCAGTCATTGCCCTTTACGCTTATCGTCATGGAGGACAATGGTGTTCAAGCCAATAACAGTTGCATCTATGGTGCATTTCAAATGGGAATTTCTTATGATCCGTGTTTGTCTGTTTGATAAGTGTCTGCTACTGAAAACGGGGCTATGTAGATAAGATGCTATAGTCCTGGAGCCTCCTCATTCTTCTCTTGATTGCCTATTTTAGTTTGTGCTCCGGAGTATGTACTCTTATTTACTATTTGTTTTGTATAAGAAACAATAAAGATTTGTTTTGTATAAGAAACAATAAAGCAATGTACTCCTCAATCTATCTGCTGGCAAAATATCATACTGGTCTGAGTATTCAAGGATAAATTTGGGTTATTCTTTGAGCACGTGGTCCACGGGCCACCCATGTGGGTATGACTGGCCGTGCGGGGGTGTTGGAATGTGGGAAGAGTCCCACATCGGTGAAAGAGAGGGACCAAGATGCTCATATAAGATTTGAACAATCCTCCACCATTTGAGCTAACTTTTGGGGTGTGAGTTAGGTCCAAGCTTATGTGGGCGTCCGGATGAAGAGCGTTATATGTATCCCTGAAAGCGCCAACAACGTCCAATTCTTGCCACCGAAACCTGTAGATGATACAGTAACTTGTGAGTGAATGTAAATGAATGTACCGAAACCTGTAGATGATACAGTAACTTGTGAGTGAATGTAAATGAATGTTCTCCTATTAAGTACACGGTTCCAGAGCTGGATAAATTTTGTGAAAGTGGAAAAATATAGCACGGTTCTTGTTTCTGTTTTTCAACTCTCAGCAAAAGTAAAGAAGGCTGCTGACACCTTGGAAGTTGAATAGAGACATTTCAAAATGTAGAGACATTTCAAAATGTAATACTATCAAGGAGATATGCATGCATGTAATACTTGCACAGCAACAACTGTGGCTTTGTCAAAGTCCTCTGCAAATGTATTCGTATCAAGTTGTCGATGAATCCTACCTATTTATAGGAAAATATAAGCATAAGGGGTCCAATAGAGCTGGAGGCATGAGGTAGAAATTCAAGGATATATACAGGATGTACTGTGACTCAGAAGAAAATTCAATAATACATATATAGAAGAACCTCAAGATGATTAGTGTCCCATCTTTACATTGGCCCCCGAGAAGTGAGGATTTTCAAGAATGCTAATAACATACAAATGACATGTCAGGTCAGGTAAATATGATTACATGGAAAGTTTCATTTTCGATCTAACCAACTTTCCTATCCAAGCACATTCTGGCTATTTTTCTTCCAGCGTCCAGTACAGTGTCAACTAGTGTCATATAGCCGATCCATATTGTTTGGAGTTGAGGTGTAGTAGTAGTTGTTGTATCAAGTGTCAATCAAAATTTGGACTGAATCGCTAAAAAACAAATCAGAAAGTTACTTGTTCTGGAAGTTTTAAATTGGTAAATTTACAACTTCAGGTTATTTTCTTTTGAGATGCAAAATACAAGGAGCTCTAAAAGGTTGACTTCTCCTCCTCAAAGCTTGAAATGAGATTGAAAAATGCAATTGAATAAGGAAAAGTTTAAGAAACACAAGCTGTATTCAGTGCCCTACTCACCCCCCCCCCCCCCCAAACCCAATTACTCTGACCGAAAAGAGTGAACTAATGAAACAGACAGGAGATCCTTGTCAATTATAAGATTTCCCCATATATCTCTAATGAAGAACTACTAGTTTTGTGCTCTGGACAGCATCATGCTAAAACAGTAGATAATAGATATCTACTGAACCTTACTACATAAGAAAACTAAAACAGCAAGGATCTGATGTAAACATGTTCCTGGAGATATTAAGACAGCAAGTGTAATAAGCACTTTCAAAATATTCATTCTAAGTTGGCAAGTGAAGTATGTACAATTCCCATCTGTCATTGTACAACAAGTGCTGCTAGAAGGTTCATCACAAGTTAATTAGAGAGGGGAAAGAAACAGAATGCTATCCAGTATCCTTGCTTGCCCAGCCACAGAAAGTCCATCAGAAAGTAAAGAGGTTGCCAAACAAACGCAAGCAGACCTGTAAAGCTGCCATGGATATATATCGATCCCAGCCTTGCAGCTAATGAAGCTGCCGCGGTCACAAAGAATGTGAAGAAAACAAGCAATCACAACTTTTCACAAAATGGGACAAGACAAATATTCAAGTGGCAATAATGTCGTCTAATAGGAAAATGAAAATTGGGTCTAAGACGACATTTTCTGCATCTCCAATTACTGCATTGCAAAATGGAACCAGTAAGCACATCCAATGCTTAAAACATAAGCACATGACTAAAAGCAGAAAATTTGAGCAACTATCTGACATAAGTAAAGACTTAGTCTTAGTAGGTTCGCTTCCTTGTAGCATATAAGGGAGTTTTTGTATCCTTGAATCCTCGAAAGCCCCCTTGCATGGCTAAAGAAAGAAGAATACCAGGAGCACCAACTGACCTTAATATCAAGTATTGCCGTGCTGGTTTCATATAGAGGAATTCTACATGCAAGACTTCAATATGCTATCTTATATGTCATAGCTGCACTGCTATACTAAACCCAAGTTTGATAGAAGGTGCAGAGTCTGTAGACAAGTAATTCTTGAATTGCACCAAGGTGGATTTACATGTTTTAGAATTTTATGATACTATCAGAACAGTTTTCGGGGTTCCCTCTCTCTCTATCGATTCGATCGACTTGGTTGGCCTCATGGAATGGGAGAGGGCAGGCTTTTCCTGCAAGGAAAATAACCATATTAGCCTTTCCAACTAGACCAAACCTTAATACTTCCCTTTACTAACAGCAAACTAAAACACTTAAGAAAAAAATGTAAAGAGAAAAAATTTAGAAGTATACCATGAGTTCTTGAAGAAACACCATAAAGAGCTCCTAATTTGCCATGTTATTCTTTCTTGGAATAAAAAAAAAAAATTTACTCTGTATCTTAAATCATTACTGTCACTTTAATTAATGTTTTCTGGACAGATTCAACAAAAAGACTATCTTTAACAACATTGATTGAAAAGATACAAAGAAAAATTTCAGATATAATGTCAGATAATTAAAATCAAGGACCAAGAATGCTTATGAACTTCTATTGATATCTCATTACTATAGCTAGTTTTACCAGCAAAATGAAACCTGAGATCTGATTTTGATCTCTTTCCAATGTTTCATACAGATCTAATGCAGAATGGGGACTTTGAACAAGGGAAAAAGCCATCAAATGGTATCGTAGAGTATGTATCGGGGATCCCCAGCTAGGCTGTTTCTATTTCACCGTGGCGAGGCTTACACAAGAACTTGTGTGTCAAAATTAGGTCCTAAGAGTCTACATCCTGGCTTGTCAAGAGATCTTCCAATTCACACATTGTATAGCAGTGATGTTGATTATCTCCGCACAGATCTTATACCCAAGTTCAGCTTCATGTCCTGCTCGCTACTATCTATAATGAATCATCAGCGGTACATCCAACCATTTTTAGAGCGCACACATAGCCAATTATTACAAAGACCATATTATTCGAACAAAAAAACTCAAACATTCAGAATAAAGTTGAGAATTGTTTGATATCCTCAAGCAAAGAATATAATGTGACTTTGGCTTATTACAATTCAAATATGTGAGGTTCATAGTATTAACATATTAGCATCTAACAGAATGTCAAAACCAAAAGTCATGTCATCCGATCCGTTCATTGACACCATAAGAAAGGAACTGACATTAGTAAGCATTATCAGCATGCAGCTTCATACAAGATCAAAGAAAGAATCAATGAATCAATATCAGTAGATAATCAACTACATTCTAATACCAGCAATATCTTGTGCAAAGAAAGGTTCCTACTCTAAAATTTTACAAGAGAGAATGTCTCTAAATTCTAGACAAGAATGTGTCTCTTCAGCAGATGGCCCCCAAAAGCGAAGGGAAAACAAGACCCCATTGCTGATGCACTATTATATAAAAAGAACGGGTCCTTTAGCAACTCTTCAGCAGATGGTCTAAGCGACATTGGACGCAAGCACTTCTCAATAATATTCTTCACTCTTGAATCCTTTATCTTTCCGATAGCTGCAGGCTTTACACCCATTATCGCTTTGTTAAACATCTCCGACGAACTGCTACACTCCTTATATGGTAATTCACCCATCACCATCTCAAGAAGACACATCCCAAATGCATATATATCAACTAACTCGTTATATTCTTCACAAAAGTACTCCGGAGCCATGAAGGGAGGTGCACCCTTAAACTCTTTCGCAAAATCGCCTTTATTAACACGTATCGCCACTCCAAAATCTCCAATTTTAACTTGTTTGCCATCACCATCAACAAAAATGTTGTCACACTTGATATACACTTGATATCTCTGTGAATAATAGTCTTCGGGCTCTGTGTATGAAGATATCTCAAACCTTCAAGGATTAGCCTGCCCCAATTCTTGATATCCGCGGACTGTACGCTGTTCTTTTTCACATATTCTTTCAAGCTGCCTGAAGAGAATAATTCTGTGATAATATTTTGGTGTTTTGGACTTTGAGTCAAACCAATAGGAAAAACAATGCATAACCCTTTCATGGTTCAATGATGTTAAAAGTTTTGCTTCATCGAACAAAGTCTCTTGTGTACTTTTTGTCACTTCTTCTTCACTAAAAACAATTCGGTTCCATGCAACTTGCATGTTCTGACCATGATCAAATCCTAAGTATACTTCTTTAGAAGCTCCTCGACCTAACATATAACTGTATCTCACAAACCTACCACATGGTGAGTTCTCCACAATTGTGTTCGATGCATAATCCATTGCGAATTTCGAACCGTGTGACACTTGCCCTCGGAGATTTTTCGTTTCGTTATCAAGAAACGGAAAAGGGATCAATGGGGTTCAGAAAACGCTTCAATAGCAGCTAAGAATGAATCCATAACTATTGCGAAAGTTGATTGAAAACACATAAACTTTTTCGCCGATTGATTCATATTAGATATTGCATGAATATGAATTAATGCATTTAAATTGTAAGAAAAATTTCGATAAGAGAACGAAAGAATTTGGTATTGAATTATGAGGTTTATATAAGTAGTGAAAGGTAGGATTATTACGTTAGTCCTAGTAATTTTCGGATTAGTTAAGGATATTCTTTTCTTACAAGTTCCAAATTATATTCTTAATAGGAATAGGACATGTTTCTTTATTTACTAATATAAACAGCATTTCATTAGAAGTTTTAAAAATTAAGGAATTACTTAGCAAACTTTTAATTTGGTAAATAAGGTAAAAGATTAACTTTTTGGTTAATCCAATATGTGACAATATAATCTGTCCCTTCATGTAATAGAAAGTTAGCGTAAAAGACTCACTAATTGAGTCCAATAAGGATTTGGCTTAATTAATCTGCGTGTATAAATATGATCTAATTATTTCTTTCCAACTATATCCGTGTTAGAATTAGATTGAAAGAAGTAGATGTTTGGATTTTGAAATTGTTGTGGATTCTTTATAGAAAGAATGATAAGATAATTCTAGTTAAATACTTTAGTAATAACATTGAAGATAGTGTATGTGGTTATCTCCAAAAATATATACACATATATTACTCCTATTTCGTATAGTCACAAGGAGAACTTATTCTTATGAACATTAGTTCACTATGCCCGAATCCCATTCGCTTCAAATAAAGTAATCAAATTATAAAAGCTAAAAGAGTCCAAATAAAATGAGCTCTTAATTAGTTCTAAAAGGAAAACTCTTTTAACTATTTTAAATTCTTTTATAAATCTAATTAGTCGTGACTATGAAGTATATGAATGTTGCTCCCAAACGCACACGCAAGTATACGCGGTCGCCAAGTAATAAAGTGACAAAGTCGAGTATCATTCCCACGAAAACTATGCAGACTAGTGCTTAATAAACAATTCCTGAATACACTATCCAGGGGTCTTTTTCCAATGATTGTAAGAGTTTTTATACTAAAATGCAGTAATTAAAGTGCTGGAATGTAATCAAGCAATGGGTCAAACTTTGGTTGTTAACAATATCAAGGGAGCGATCCAGGGTCAGAGTTACGAACAATCCAGTTGATGTATTCAATTGATTTCACTTCTTAAATCTCGGGTTACTAACTGACAGGTTAATTGTAATTATGAAAACCTTTCAGTTCTTCACAATCTATGCAAGCTACTTTAATCCTTGTATGTCTACGGGTTAAATCACATGCACGCATTAACGATCCTGTAATTAGTTAAACTAGGCAAGCAAGTATATGTCTATCCTACCCGCGAATTGATTCCCCGATGCCCGGGTTCACAAACTAGTTCTATTCTTCCTTATTACGTAATTAGATTCTCTCTTTCGAGTTCAACCCAAAAACCCTAGATGATGTATAACTATCGAGCTCTAACAATTATACAAGTTAAATCAAGGAAGAATAAGTAACCCGTTACGGGATTCAATCAATGGAAATCAATCTTCAACAATCAACTTTCATGTAAACTCTAACCCCAGAACGTTAGGAAATTAGCCACACAAATTCATAATCACAAGGCAAAGATTTGGTGTAATAATGAAATACTTGATGTAGAGCCTGTTTGGGTGGGCTTTTAAGTGGCTTTTTTTAAGTGGCTTTTAAGTCAAAAAGTGACTTAAAAGCCACTTTTTGAGAAGTTAGGATTTCCTAACTTCTCAAAAAGTGACTTTTAAGTCACTTATGACTTAAAAGTCTAAAAAAAATTAAGTTACCAAACATATATTAATGGGCTTATAAGCTTATAAGTCACTTTTAAGCCCACCCAAACAGGCTCGTAATAGATGAAAGATTTGGGAATAACCCTTGTTCAATGAAGTGTGTAGCTCTCAATATTGCTCCAAAGTCAAGAACTCCCTACAAAAACTAAGTAATAAACTATTTATAATGTTTCCAAACCCTTGGTAATAAGTTAAACCCAAAACTAGAAGGAATAGGAAGTAAAATCGCGCACAAGGGGCGCTACAACGGGCGCCCCGCGCCCCGAAAAGCGTGATACCAACCAGAACCCGCTCCCAGCCTTCGTGCCATAGGCCTGCGGCGCATGCCAAACGCGCAAGCCTCCTCGCGCCATAGGCTGCGCGGCGCGGAGGCTGCAGCGCCAGGCCAAAACTTCCTTCTTTCGCTCCAAAACTCGGCTTGTGTCGTGCCTTTGTGTGCTCAATCCAATCTTCAAACATCCTTCAACCAATTCATGCTCAATCAAGCTTCGAAACGCTCCAAATGCATCGCGTAACGACCTACACACGAACAACACAACATCAGCGTAAAACCACATTCACAAGCCACCAAACAAGTGCAAAACAAGCTCAAATGTGCGGAAATATTAAGGAAAAGTAGGCATAAAATGCCGAACATCACCACCCCACACTTGAACCTTTGCTCGCCCTCGAGCAAGTCAAAACTAACTCCCCAACCTAGGTAAAACAGGTCTGCCTATGACTATGGTTGATACCGACCATTGAACCAATGCGCACATGACTACCATGGATCCACAACATGCCAACAATTTACCAAACTCAAAAGTATGAGAACAACCACCCCAAAATAGCTCAAATGCACAAACTCAACTCAATGCAACCATGCTCCCACAAAATTACACCTATCTACTCAATCAAAAGCCATCAACTTTACCGAATTCATGCAAACCACGTGCCCTCACCAATATGAAAAAGAGTGCCCCCCAAAGATCACACACAAAAACAAATATCATGAATAGAACGGGGCAATAACAAATGAATTCTCTCACTCTCATGAAAGGCTCACATGTCACACACAACGTACCATAGACTTGCCCGTAGTGTAGGACTCCACTAATGTAGACTCACTCCAATCGGGATTAACTAGGACTTTAGAAAGGTCGTAATGTAGGCTAAGGTGCGGGTAGGATACATATGGTAATAGTGACTACCTCCCTAAGCACTTTTAATACATCACACTTATTCCAAACACAAGTCTCAACAAACCACCCAATCACAAGTATCACACATACACCTTCTCAACAAGTAGCATATTTTCTTTTCAATCACACACTAACAAGGACGAGATATCTTTCTCTCTTTTTTTTTTCTCTTTTCCACAATTTTTTTTTCAACTTTGCTATTTTTTCTTTTCTTTTCTTATCATTTCATTTTTTTCAATTTCATTAACTTCCATCCTTGCCAATGTTTTTCTACTACTTCACAATTTTCATAAGTATTTCCCTTTTATTAGCTCCACTCAAAAGTCTCCCAACATCCAACCACAACTCCAATCATCTACACAATGTCAATAAAGTGCTTAAGGAGTAAGGGCCAAAAGAGTCAATTAAGAACAAATGGGTAGGCTCGGGGTGTGGGTGCCAATAAAAAAGGGTCAATGAAATCACAACAACAATTTTTCAAGGTATATATGTAAGGCTAGCAAGTAAAAGAAGGCCTTGTATCATCTCCCGACTAGAGCAAACCTAGGATTTCGCTTTGCACACACACGGGGCAAGTTCTAGACATTAATATGCAACATGGAGCAAATAAGAACATGCCTCACAACACACATTGCACGTAATCCACACAAAAAGGCTCAATCAACAACTCTCAACCAAGCTTCTAGAATGCAACTTGTGGAAATTTAAGCACTCATGCACTTGTTAGCAATCAAGTCAAGCAAGCGGACTCAAGCATCTCAAGGGGGTTGTTCCAAATTTTTTTTTTTTTTAGGCATGCATCAAATTAAAACCAAGGACACCACAAATAGCACATGCAATCAAGTCCAAGTCCACCGGTATCAAACAAATCAAAGGCACCTAGCATTCTACCTTTTTTCCTTAGCCTAGGGTCATCTACAACTAACTATCCTAATCCTAAAAATGAAAAACTACCCGGTTCAAAGGTCACCCCGTGGAAAAGAACCGCGGCCATAAGAAAAACCACGGGGCGGATGACATGTACCACTACTAAAAACTAAAAGGAAAATCTTTTTGGAATTTTTCATTGGTTTTCTAATTTTTTTTCATTTTTGCATATAGTAAAGCAAGAAACAAATAAAAACAAAGTCAAGTGACAAAATAAAAAGTCCTAAGGTACATGCATCCTAAACCTCAAAAATAAAAACTAGATAAAGGGCAGTACCCCACCCCACACTTAAACTAAGCAATGTCCCAGTGCGACAAAGAAGTAAGTGCAAAAGTAAGAGTACAAGAAAACTGCCCTGAAAGCTGGATGGTGCACAGGAGTGTGGACCTAGGCCTCCGCCTCATGATCAGTCTCATACTCACTGTCTGGATCATTGGCCACAATATCGGAATCAGTGTTCTCATCCTCCCGCGGATCCACCGTTCCAGCCTCAACCTCGCCCAGCAGGACCTTCGAGGTCTCCGTCAACGGGACCTGGCGGTCAATAGTAGTCATATCAACGCCCGACTGACGGGCCATAGCCTCTATCATCAAATACTGACGCGCGGCCAAGTTGGCACTTGTCTCCCGCCAATCGTCCGCCGTCAGCTTCACCGGTGCTGTGGTGATCACCCCCTTGACCGAGGCAATGTCAAAAGGCCTCCCAAAATCAAGGACAATGCGATCCCCGACCTCATCTGCGGGGACGCCCGCCTTCTCTAAATACCGGGTCAAGAGGTTCCCAAAATACAACCGACTACATGATTTTTCATACCTCTCTTGTTTCATCATTTTCAACATGTAGTACCCAATGTTCACCGGCCTCCCGGTCATGAAAAAATACACCATGCACGCCCGAGTCTTAGTGACCTCGGAATAATGGGAACATGGAAGAATCCGTGCATTTATAAACCGCATCCATACACGCGCCGGCTTGATAAACTGGGAGAAGTGCATAAACTTATGTCGCCCAGACGCTCCTCGCCCCCACTTATGCGTGGAGCCCTCACCACACAAGGTCTCCCGCAAGGCCGTGTAATCCGGTTTCTTGATGTAATTTCTCAACTCATCATAATCGGGGTCCGCTACCCCCAAGAAGGCATTCAATGCCGTTGGATCTAACTTCACCTTCACTCCCCTAACCGTCACCATGTTATCATCCCTCCACACCTCATCGGGCTCCCAGTTAGCATAAAGTTCTTGGACCATGTCCAAGTTGGCGTGCCCCGGACTCTCAAACACTGAGTCCCACTTGAGGGCAATGATCTTCTCGGCCACCTCTCTAAACTTTTGTAGCACCGGCCGTTTATCAATGGCTTGCTCGGGGATGTACCCCGCAAGCCGTACATTTTTATACCATGTTTGGCAATCTCCCTTCTTCACGAAAGGGAGGCCATACCGAGTCTTGCCTCCGGGACGTGGTATCGGCACCGCGTCCTTTGGAATCTTGGCCTTAGCCTTTGCTTTTGCCTTGGGCTTGGCCGGTGCCTTACCCTTTTGCTTTGAGGAGGAAGGCTCGGCTTGAGGTTCTCTCCTCGGGCCCGCAGTAGATGAAGAACTCGCCTTTTGAGATGTGGCTACCATGGTACCTACACAAATACAAACATCAATGTTAGATGTATAGCTATGCACCAAAAACAATTCAAGCTCAAGGGTACCACCCCACACTTAGCACACACTCTATGTGGCAATCACTTGTTTCAATGGCACGAGCACCCCACACTTGAACAAAACTAGCCTTGGCAAAATATGCCACGTTTTGAATTTTTAAAATCAAGCTAGTGTGGGTGCCTCATGATCAAATCTAGTGTGTATGCAACACCTAGTGTTCATTGTAAGCCTAAGGAATGCATTGCTACTCAAGAATTCACAATGTCATTGATATTTCATCTTTGAGGCTTTTTCACAAACACCTAGTGTGCACAACTTTGAACTAGCAATTTCAATGGATTTTGTAATGTGCCAACCCTCCCAAATTGTTGGGAGATCTCTTTTTACAAGTCACAAGGTCTATACTAAGCATCATAGACAATTAAGCATATCAAGATTGAATTTTTATGAAGAAGCTTGTAACTAGTTAAGAGAATCACCCATGAGCAATAATGAAGACAACTTACATGTTATTGAGAAGGAAGAGTAGTAATGTACTTACTTGATGGTGTTAGAAGTGATTGCACAAGATTTGGGATGAGTTCAATTGTTGCAAGTGAATTAGTGTGTGTGTAGAGAGTGTTTGTAGTGAAAATAAGGGAGAAAAGATGTTAGGAATCGGGGTTATAGGGCATGGGGGATTAAAGAATTTCGGGTCAAACCCGTTGACCCATTTTTCGAACCAAAATTTGGCCCTCCGCGTTTAGCTCCGCGCCGCAAGCCCATCGCGGGCAAGATTTTGATGATTCTGCCTAGCATGGCGCGGTGGGCTCCGCGGCGCATGCCTATCGCGTGCAAGCATTGGACGATTCTGCCTAGCATGGCGCGGTGGGAGGCGCGGGGCGCTCCCAACCGCGCCTAGCTTCTTTGTTTAGCTTTTTCTCGCGCTTTGGGAGGCGTGGGGCACTCCCGAACGCGCCCAAGAACGTTTTTTTCGCATCGAATTTCGATTCCAAGTACAAAACAAGCGTGGGACATGTCTCGAGACGTCCCATCCCCCTCAATGCATTCATTTTACCTTATTTAGCTCATCTGATTCCTGCAAAAACGACACACAAAAACAACAAAAACATGACACTATAAAAACAAAAGAAAACTAAACTATTACAAGTACAAACTCGGGTTGCCTCCGAGAAGCGCCTTATTTAACGTCGTGGCACGACGGGTATAAATCAAGGGTCCCTCAAAGTGATTGAAGTGCGATGATTCACCGCACCTCCCCAATAATGTTTCACCCGTTGACCATTAACCAAAAATGTGCTTTCAGAACCCGGGGCTCTCAATGCAACCGCTCCATGTGCGGTAACCCGAACAACTTCAAAAGGCCCCAACCATCTCGACTTCAACTTGCCCGGAAATAATTTCAACCTCGAGTTGAACAACAATACACGCTGCCCGGGCTCAAAAGAGCGATGCTCAATGTGCTTATCATGCCACTTCTTTGTCCGTTCCTTATATAATTTCGCATTTTCATACGCATGGAAACGGAACTCTTCAAGTTCATGCAACTGGAGCATCCTCTTCTCACCCGCTAAAGCCATATCAAAGTTGAGCTTTTGAATAGCCCAATACGCCTTATGCTCTAATTCAACCGGCAAGTGAAAAGCCTTCCCATAAACAAGCCTATATGGAGAGGTTCCAATAGGCGTTTTGAATGCAGTTCGATAGGCCCAGAGAGCATCATCTAACTTCATAGCCCAATCCTTCCTCGAGGCATTCACAGTCTTCTCAAGGATTTGCTTGATCTCTCTGTTAGACACTTCCACTTGGCCACTGGTTTGGGGATGATAAGCAGTAGCCACCTTGTGGCGAACCCCATACTTAGCCAATAATTTATTGAACAACCGGTTACAGAAATGCGTACCTTCATCACTAATGATAGCCCGCGGTGTCCCAAAACGAGTGAAAATATTCTTCTTCACGAACTTCACCACCACACTCGCATCATTTGTAGGAAGTGCAATGGCCTCCACCCATTTAGATACATAATCAACTGCTACAAGGATATATTTATTGCCCATAGAAGGTGGGAATGGACCCATAAAATCAATACCCCAACAATCAAACAGCTCAATCTCCAAAATATTGTTCAAAGGCATCTCGTGACGCCTAGTAATGGTACCCGTTCTTTGGCAACGATCACATTGCTTCACTAATGCATGAGCATCTTTAAATAAAGTAGGCCAAAAGAAACCAGATTGAAGTACCTTTGCAGCTGTTCGATCTCCACCAAGGTGGCCACCATAAGGAGAGGAATGGCAGCTCTGTAGAATCGGCTCTACTTCTTCCCTTGGAACACATCTCCTAGCTAGTTGATCAACACCTATCTTGTACAAATAGGGCTCATCCCACACATAAAATCTGCTCTCATGAAGGAGTTTACGCCTCTGCTCAGCAGTTGCCCCAGGGGGATACACATCACTCACAAGAAAATTTACCATGTCAGCATACCATGGTGTTTCAGCTTCTTCTAGAGCAAAAAGTTGCTCATCAGGAAATACCTCTTTAATCTCAGGCCCCTCATCTACATGATCTCTATTCTCCAGCCTTGACAAATGATCAGCTACTTGATTCTCAGTCCCCTTGCGATCTCGAATTTCAACATCAAACTCTTGCAATAGGAGAACCCATCGAATAAGTCTCGGCTTGGAGTCCTTCTTTTCAAACAAATACCGGATTGCGGCATGATTAGTGTAGACAACAACACGAGTGCCAACCAAATAAGATCTGAATTTATCAAAAGCATAAACCACGGCTAGCAACTCCTTCTCAGTGGTAGTATAATTGGACTGGGCTGCATCAAGCGTCTTGCTTGCATAATAGATGGAGTGAAAAATTCTTCCTATTCTTTGGCCTAGAACAGCCCCAATAGCATTATCACTCGCATCGCACATCAATTCAAATGGCAAAGACCAGTCAGGAGCAATGATGATTGGTGCGGTCACCAACCTTTTCTTCAACTCTTCAAACGCCTTAATACAAGCATCATCAAACACAAATTTCACATCCTTCTCCAACAATTTGCACAAGGGAGTGGAAATTTTGGAGAAGTCCTTTATGAACCGTCTATAGAACCCTGCATGTCCCAAGAAACTACGCACCCCCTTAACAGAGATAGGTGGTGGTAATTTCTCAATAGCCTCTATCTTTGCCTTGTCAACCTCAATCCCTTGCTTTGACACCTTGTGCCCAAGTACTATGCCTTCTTGAACCATAAAGTGACATTTTTCCCAATTCAGCACCAGATTTGTTTCTTCACAACGGCTCAGCACAGCATCAAGGTTCTTCAAGCATTCATCAAAAGAGTCACCAACCACTGAGAAATCATCCATAAACACCTCCACAAATTTTTCCACCATGTCAGTGAAAATAGCCATCATGCACCGCTGAAAAGTCCCCGGGGCATTACACAACCCAAATGGCATCCTCCTAAATGCATAGGTGCCATATGGACAAGTAAAAGTGGTCTTCTCTTGGTCTTCAGGAGCTATCACAATTTGATTGTAGCCCGAATAACCATCCAAGAAACAATAATACTCATGGCCTGCTAGTCTATCCAACATCTGATCAATAAAAGGGAGTGGGAAGTGATCTTTCCTGGTGGCCTTGTTCAGCTTCCTATAATCAATGCAAATTCGCCACCCTGTAACAGTTCTTGTAGGAATCAACTCATTGTTCTCATTCTTCACCACTGTCATGCCCCCTTTCTTAGGAACACACTGCACCGGACTCACCCACTTGCTGTCAGAGATAGGAAAAATAATACCAGCATCCAGCCACTTGATAACTTCTTTCTTCACCACCTCCTTCATGATTGGATTTAGCCTCCTCTGCTGCTCTATGGATGGCTTATGATCTTCTTCCAAGAGAATTTTATGCATGCAGAAGGAAGGACTAATCCCTCTAATATCAGCAATAGTCCAGCCAATAGCTCTCTTGCGCTCTCGCAATACCCGCAACACCTTCTCAACCTGCACATCAGACAACAAAGAAGAAAGGATCACGGGCAAAGTATTACCTTCACCCAAATAAGCATAACGTAAATGTGCGGGTAAAGGTTTGAGCTCAAGATTAGGAGCTTTCTCAATAGACGGTTTAGCAGGAGCTAAGGTCAACGGTCTATCAAGCTCCTCAAATTTCTTCCACCCTGGGATGAATCTACTCTGCATATTAAGAACCTCCACAAATTCTTCAGTATCTTCATCCTACAGGATATCATCATCATCACATAAGAGTGCCCTTTCCAAAGAATCAACATTAGAAGCCAAGAATGACCTCTCATCAGCAGTCAACTCATCATCTATTACTTTTACCATGGACAACTCTTCATTATGAGAAGGAAGCTGGGTAGCTCTGAACACATTAAACACAGTTTCTTCCCCATTTACCTTCATGATCATCTTGCCAGCTCTGACTCTAATAACAGCATCCGCAGTAGCCAAAAATCCTCTTCCCAAGATGAGAGGAACCTCAGGATCAGCTTCATAATCAAGAATAATAAAATCAACGGGTAATATGAACTGACCCACTTGTACAAGCACATCCTCAATAATCCCCTCAGGGCATGTCAAAGATCTATCAGCAAGCTGCAGGGTCACAGTAGTGGGTCGTGGCTCACCCAGGCCTAGCTTCCTAAAAACTGAAGAAGGCATCAAATTCACACTAGCACCCAAATCACATAAAGCACGACCAACCTCATGTTCCCCAATTTTCAAAGGGATGGTAAAACTGCCCGGGTCCTTCAATTTCTGCGGAAGCTTGCTTCAAACTCTGGAACTGCACTCCTCAGTAAGTGCAACTGTCTCAAACTCAGTCAATCTTCTCTTGTTAGCAACAATATCCTTGATGTATTTAGCATATTTGGGAACATCCCGCAAAAGCTCCACCAAAGGAATATTTACCTGAATTTGACTCAATATCTCCAAAAATTTCTTGCATGCTGCATCAACTTTCTGCTTCTGAAGTCTCTGCGGGAAAGGTGGTGGTGGTCTCACAATAGCAGACTCGGGCTGCTTTTCGGTTACCTTTTCTGCTTCTTTTTCCACTTCCCTATCAACATTTGGCTCTAACTCACCAACAGGCTTCTTTGGCTTTGGGGGAACTTCCTCCAGTGCTCTTCCATTCCTCAAAGTCACTGCTTGCACAAATTCTCTAGGATTCTTCTCTGTATCACTCGGTAAAGCACCCCGAGGTCTATTATTTTGTGCTCCAGCAAGCTGCCCCAATTGTCTTTCAAGATCTTTCTGTGCATTGCTCAAATCTTTAATTGTTTGTGCCTGAGATGCTGACTCATCAATGAGCTTTTGCTGCCCTGCAAGAATTTTCTTGAGCATATCCTCCATAGTATTAGACTGCTGTGGTTGAGCCTGAGACTGCGATCCCTGCTGTGGTGCATTGTTTTGAGTAAATTGGGCTCTCGCATTACCCTGAAACTGCTCACGGGTATCCCTCCAAGAAAAATTTGGGTGATTACGCCAACCCGTGTTATAATTATTACCATACTGATTTCGGTTTTGGCCCTGTGATCTGTTCTGATTACCCACATAATACACTGATTCTGGGTTAGAGGGACAAACCTCAGTGCTATGATCCTCACCACATACCTCACAAAAGGCCTGAACTTGCTGCACTGGAGCTGGTTGTGGCTTTGCTTGGAGAGCCAGCTTGCTTATTTGATTGGAAATCGCATCCATCTTCGCTCGCAACTCTGTGATTCCATCTAGTTGAAGTACCCCAGCAGCTTTCTGCGTAGCCGCTCTGCTAGCCCCCTCACTAAGTATATTAGCTCTGCCATCATCCTGCCAATCAGGATTGCTCTGTGAAAACTTATCAAGTAAGTCATAGATCTGTTCAAAATTTAAGGCCAGCACTTGGCCTCCAGCAGCAGCATCAACCACAATCTTAGTATGTTGGTTCAATTCCTCAACAAAAGTGTGTGCAATAACCTCATTAGTTTGATTTTGGTGAGGGCAATCTCTCAATAACGCTTTAAATCTCTCCCAGGCTGCATGTAATGATTCGCCTTCAAACTGCCTGAAGGACAAAATTGCACTCCTCAACCTGGCCGTCTTAGCCGACGGATAAAACTTAGCCAAGAATTTCTTAGCTAAATCCTCCCAAGTAGTGATAGACCCAGGCTTTTTAGCCTTTAACCACTTCCTTGCTGTCCCAATCAATGAAAATGGGAACAAAGTCATTCGCACATAATCAGTAGGCACACCTGTCGGTGTATAAGTATCACTGATCTCCAGAAAGTTCTGCAAGTGTTGCTGCGGATCTTCATGCAGGAATCCACCATATTGCCCCGTCACATGCAGCAACTGAATCATGCCGGGCTTGATCTCAAAGTTTCCAGTAATAGCAGGCTTCACAATACTTGACTCTACTCCTTTCAGACTAGGAAGAGCCACATCTCGCACTGCTACTGTTTGTTCTTCAGCCATTTCAACAGGAAGGGATGCAAGTACGATTGCTAATGCTTCTCGATCTCTCGCTTCTTTCCTTGTCTTCCTCAAGGTTCTTTCAGGCTCGGAATCAAAAGGTGCGAGGGATTCATCCTTTTTGTTCCTTTGCATTCAAAACCTATTGCCTGAAACAGCACAAGAAACTCAACAAAAAATTAAACCTGAATAGCAATTAAGTAATTGTTCAAAAGTAATTAGTCCGTAATTAGTCCCCGGCAACGGCGCCAAAAACTTGTTGCTCCCAAACGCACACGCAAGTATACGCGGTCGCCAAGTAATAAAGTGACAAAGTCGAGTATCGTTCCCACGAAGACTATGCAGACTAGTGCTTAATAAACAATTCCTGAATACACTATCCAGGGGTCTTTTTCCAATGATTGTAAGAGTTTTTATACTAAAATGCAGTAATTAAAGTGCTGGAATGTAATCAAGCAATGGGTCAAACTTTGGTTGTTAACAATATCAAGGGAGCGATCCAGGGTCAGAGTTACGAACAATCCAGTTGATGTATTCAATTGATTTCACTTCTTAAATCCCGGGTTACTAACTGACAGGTTAATTGTAATTATGAAAACCTTTCAGTTCTTCACAATCTATGCAAGCTACTTTAATCCCTGTATGTCTACGGGTTAAATCACATGCACGCATTAACGATCCTGTAATTAGTTAAACTAGGCAAGCAATTATATGTCTATCCTACCCGCGAATTGATTCCCCGATGCCCGGGTTCACAAACTAGTTCTATTCTTCCTTATTACGTAATTAGATTCTCTCTTTCGAGTTCAACCCAAAAACCCTAGATGATGTATAACTATCGAGCTCTAACAATTATACAAGTTAAATCAAGGAAGAATAAGTAACCCGTTACGGGATTCAATCAATGGAAATCAATCTTCAACAATCAACTTTCATGTAAACTCTAACCCCAGAACGTTAGGAAATTAGCCACACAAATTCATAATCACAAGGCAAAGATTTGGTGTAATAATGAAATACTTGATGTAATAGATGAAAGATTTGGGAATAACCCTTGTTCAATGAAGTGTGTAGCTCTCAATATTGCTCCAAAGTCAAGAACTCCCTACAAAAACTAAGTAATAAACTATTTATAATGTTTCCAAACCCTTGGTAATAAGTTAAACCCAAAACTAGAAGGAATAGGAAGTAAAATCGCGCACAAGGGGCGCTACAATGGGCGCCCCGCGCCCCGAAAAGCGTGATACCAACCAGAACCCGCTCCCAGCCTTCGTGCCATAGGCCTGCGGCGCATGCCAAACGCGCAAGCCTCCTCGCGCCATAGGCTGCGCGGCGCGGAGGCTGCAGCGCCAGGCCAAAACTTCCTTCTTTCGCTCCAAAACTCGGCTTGTGTCGTGCCTTTGTGTGCTCAATCCAATCTTCAAACATCCTTCAACCAATTCATGCTCAATCAAGCTTCGAAACGCTCCAAATGCATCGCGTAACGACCTACACACGAACAACACAACATCAGCGTAAAACCACATTCACAAGCCACCAAACAAGTGCAAAACAAGCTCAAATGTGCGGAAATATTAAGGAAAAGTAGGCATAAAATGTCGAACATCAGTGAACATGAAGGAGGAAAAAACATGAAGATGGAAAGCATGATCAAATAATTCTCAACACTCAAAATAACCCAAACAATCAGAAAAATTTTGACTTTAATTTGTTCTAAGGCAAAATCAGTGAGGAAAAATAATAGTATAAAATCATCAGTATCTATATCCGTTGATGTTCTTCTTCAAATTAGACCCAAAGTAACAAAAAGAATCAAGAACAATTCTTATATGTTTATGCATGATTGTCTCTTACCCTATCTATTTTGATTTTAGTACTATTTTTATATTTCAATTTAAAATTTAAAAAGAATACATATAGATTAAAAAGTTCCCCGTATAAAGGTTTTTTAATCATAAAGTAAACAAATGTTCTATGAGTCAAAGTGTTTACCATCTATTAGTTACTACTCCATTAGTTTGAAACTTCCTAGAGAGTTACCAAAATACGAAGTTCTCTTCTCCTTTCTTTCTCTTCTTTCTTTTTGATACTTGGTTGGCAGGGTCGGGGCCTTTCTCGCTGGGCGAGCGCATCCGATTCGTCAGTCCTTTCTTATTCTTAAACCACTTCCCGTTCAGTTGCTGAAAGATAGAGATCAGGCTTTCTAAATGAGATTGAGTTCCACGAATATGCAGGCTAGAAAGATGCTATTTGCTGCTATTCTATCTATTTGTGCATCAAGTTCGAAGAAGATCTCAATTTATAATGAAGAAATGATAGTAGCTCTATATTTTATAGGCTTTATCATAGCACTCATGCCTCTCCCGCATCAAGTTGACCGCCCCCCCTATGTAGTGATTCTATCAATCATGTACGTAGGTAGGACCCTCCATTCTGATTGGTATATCATGAAAAAAGAAAGCCATTTGCACCAGGCGCACTGCGCTTTCCCTTGCCCAGATGTTCGCCTTTCGAAGTCAAGTAATGGTGACCCACCGAAGACTGGAGCTTCGTAACATGTTGACGAAGGCCCCCGAACTGAGGGTTCAGTCAGTAGAAGGGACGACTTTGTCTCCCCGGAAGAAGAATAGCCCCGCTCTCTAGCCGACCGATCCCGTTGATCATATAACTGGGAGGGAACGTGTCACATTAGAGGTGAACGAGAGAAAAATTTACTATTCTTACCTTCCGAATATCGTAAAGCCAAAATTTCTAAAAACTTTGGTGACGTTCATGAGAGAAAGTGTTATTACATGCATGCATGGAGTCATATTTGCTTAAAATTTATTTCTATATTAAGAAAATAACATTTTTGATATTTTGAACCGATATAATTTGCTCGCACCATATGCTACATCAAAGTTATGAACTTTTTTGTCCTTAAATTTGGAAGAGATAACTAGCCACTAACTTATAATAACTTGCATTCCACTTGTTGTGATCCAAAGTGCGGTCACTAAAAATAAATTAAAGATGAAAGATTACTGATGCCATAAATTAAAGATTACTGATGGCATACCCATATGGGTGGCCCGTGGACGAGATACACAGGTTGATGATGGATATAAATTATTCATGTATTTTTAATATGAAAAATAAATATTTTAAAATAATACATGAATATTTATATCATATCCTCGCATATTTTCTAATAATTCTTTAAAGGAAAAAGAAATACTTGGAAAAGAAAAAAAATAAAAATAAAGAAGCTTGAAAAGAGAAGCCACTTTTGCCAAAGTAATTTTGTTTGGGAGATTTCTAGCAAGGAAAGAAGTAAAGTCACTTTGGGAAAACAAACTCCAAAATATCAAATGTGGAATTAGCATGTGTGAAATAGAAGACTTTGGTCTTCCACTTTGGCCAAAGTAAATTGAAGAATGCTAGCACATGGATAAGAATGAAGAAAAAGTCACATTTGTCAAAGTAGCAACTAAATTGAGAATGTACATGAGATTTGAAGGAAGAAAAAGCTACTTTGTTTTCCACTTTTGCCACAGTAAATTGAAGAATGCTAGCACATGGATAAGAATGAAGAAAAAGCTACTTTGTTCTCCACTTTTGCCAAAGTAAATTGAAGAATGCTAGCACATGGATAAGAATGAAGAAAAAGCTACTTTGTTTTCCACTTTTGCCAAAGTAAATTGAAGAATGCTAGCACATGGATAAGAATGAAGAAAAAGCTACTTTGTTCTCCACTTTTGCCAAAGTAAATTGAAGAATGCTAGCACATGGGATGTGAAGGTAGAAAACTACATTGCCATCTACATTTGCCTAAGTGAGAGCTAGCACATGAAATTTGAAGAGAAAGAGATATTATTTGGGCAATTTATATCTCACTTTGCCATAAGTGAGGAGTCATCTTTGGCTATAAATAGCCACTCTCTCTTGTGTAGAAGAGGAAGCCTTTTTTATCCATTGTAACTATTTTCTTCTTTTCTCTCTAGCAAGACAAGAATTATTCTTGGTCTCTCTCTTCTTCTCTTTGTAGTAAAAATATTTTTAGTCTTTTTAAATTCCCTTTTAGTTTTTGTTACTCCATAATGGAGTAATCTCTTTTGTTGGGATAGTTGATGAAGCTTGATATATTTATAATATTATATCAATTTTAAAGCATACTTGGCTTGAAACTTTCAATTTGATTTCATATTGTGCTAGAATGATATTTTTTACTTAACAAGTATTATCACATCTATGTATTTTATGTCTAAGTTATTGATATATTAATTTTGTAATTCTCACGGAGCAAAATTAATATATAAATAACCGGTGAATAAAATAATAGTGTGAAAGTAATTTTTAGTAATTTATCATTCCAAACCCGTAATCTTGATTACCTCAATTTTAATTCTCACGGAGGAATTGTTGTAAGAAAGATTATTGATTTTTGGTGAAAATATTCTCACGAAGTTTTTACTACTTTTTAGCACAATTCAAGCAAGAAAATTATTTCGGTTTAATCGTCACTAGTTTTAACTCAATTGATTTTACATAACCTCACGGAGTGTTTTATTAATTGATTATTTCTTAGTGAGCAAAACATAATTGAATTAGCAATAAGCAATTATTCTTTAGAGAAATACGTGTTACAAAATTGAGATTTTATTATAAATATTATCAAGTGAATTCAATGATTCCCAACTCTTTTAAAATTTGATATCTTTCGAAAATTGTCTTGTTTAGTTAAAGTAAATTAAACTTAAAAATCTCAACTTTCATCAGCTTGATTCTCTCAAATAGTAAACAAAATATTCCAAGTCTGTAGCATTGAATATCCAATCTCTGTGGGACGATATCTTAAACTATACTATAATTTGACAAGCACGAGCAGGAATACCCTATACACTTTGGACTCGTCAAATTTTTGGCGCCGTTGCCGGGGATTGGCATACATCTACTTCGGACTAAATATTTGGTTACTAATTTGAGAACTTATTAATATAATAATAATTAACATAATCTACTAAGAACTACTATAACTACCTATTACTAACCGTACTAACTATTGCTTCTAACATTTTCCTTTCTGCTTCTAACATTTTTATTTTTGTTTCTAACATTTTTTTTTCTTTTATTATTATTATTATTATTATTATTATTAAATTTCTTTACAGTCTTTACTACTGCTGTTTGCTACTATATATAATATAATATAATATAATATTATAATACTGTTATTACTATATACTATTATCTATCTCATCATTGAGTTTCTTTTACATTGCTATAAGTAGTACTACTTCTATTTCTATTATATTAATATACTATCTATTACGTATTATTACTTCTTTTTCTTTCTTTATTTTTTTTTATATAGCCACTACTTTTATCTATATTATAGTATTATAAGTTAATTTCCATCATTGATAGTGCTTACTGTTATGCTCATTCTCGTGTTTTTCATTATAGTCAGTATTATCAGTATTAGAGTTATTATTTTTCTTATTATTGTTATCCTTATTTAAAAAGAAAAAAAAAAGAATCAGTAATTGTTTTTAGTACTAATGTTTATTATCCTTTAATATATTATGTTTACCTAATATCATACAGTTTTTATTTTTTATTTTCTTTCTTTCATTGTTAAGTATATATCACTACCTACTATTATTATCACTAATTACTACTGCTATTTTTACTATAGTTATCACCGATCTTATCTGTTTTAAAAATTAGCACCTATTATTCTCTTATCTTTCATTGACAAGTTTTTTATTTATTTTTTTTTTCACCGTTATTTTCTCATAATATATCTACTGTTCTTTTTATAATTTTCTACTACTAGTATTTCTCTTTTTGTATTTTCTTGTAGTGTTATGATTACAACTATTTAGGACCTAGATTTGATTTTGATTTTTTTTTTAAAGGTTTCAAGTAGTTTATGACCCGCTCTTCTAATAAAGAGTTGGTCAATTACGATCCTGAAATTGAAAAATCTTTGCGGTTGCGCAGGAAAGGACAATCATCATCTTCTCAAAGCGTAACTTGTGATCAAATGGATCACCAACTTGGAGATGGTGTTGATCCATTGGGAGTCGCACCACCAGCCCACCTAGAGGAGCAGTTTGATGAAGTAGCACCAAGACCAGCAAATAGAATCCTACGGGATCATGCTAGACCAGACCGCTTCAATTGTGAATCTAGTGTCAGGAAACCACCAGTGGCAGCAAACAACTTTGAAATCAGGACCGACCTGATTCAAACAATCCAGCAATCTTGTACTTTCACTGGTGATCCAAGTGAAGATCCACATAGTCATTTAATTGATTTCTTGGAACTGGTTGAAACTGCTAAATATAATGGAGTACCTGTTGAAGCAATCAAGTTAAGGCTATTTCCTTTTTCTTTAAAAGGTGATGCCAAGACTTGGTTGCGAAGTTTACCTCAAGGGTCTATTACCACATGGGATCAAATGACTCAGAAGTTTTTAAACAAATATTTTTTCCCCCTGCTAAAACAACAAAGTTAAGACAAGATATATCTAATTTCTTGCAGACTGACACTGAGTCAGTTTATCAAGCATGTGAAAGATTAAAATCAATGCTAAGAAAATGTCCACACCATGACATTCCTGAACATATGCAGTTGTACATTTTCTATCACGGGCTAAAACCATCTTCTAGAAATGTGATAGATGCAGCTGCAGGAGGTTCCATAATGGGTAAAACCACAGTTGAAGCATTGCAATTGTTAAATGAGATTTCTGAGAATGCCATTCAATGGCCATCTGATCGTATAATTATCAAAAAGGCCGCTACGGTAAATCAGGCAGATGCTTTAAATACACTAACACAACAGATTGCTTCTTTGGCACAAAAGTTTGAATCTTTTCAGGTGAATACACAACAACCAAGCCAGTCTGAGGCTTGTGACATGTGCGGAGGAAACCATCAAAATCATGAGTGCCAAGCAACCATTCAGAATGATGAACAAGTCAATTCCATTGGGTACAAGCCGTACCCTTTTGGAAGTCCAATGGCACAGAAACATCCAGGATTCCAGTGGAGCAATCCAAATGGTGCTGAGAACTCTCAAAGCTTCCAGAAGCAACAGGTACATAGCCTGCCAGGTTACCAGAATCAAAATCGCGGGCAATCAAATTTCAGGCCATATCAGCAGACAGTTCCATATCAGCAAAGGCCTCAACAAGCCCATCCAAGTCTTGATGACCTTTTGTACAAGTACATTAAGGCCACTGACGAGAAAATGGAAAGCCAAAATTCTGCCCTAAAAAATTTGGAAATTCAGGTAAGCCAACTAGCAACTCTTGTGTCTGAAAAAATTCAAGGTCCCTTACCAAGCAATACAGAGAAAAATCC
Organism: Petunia axillaris subsp. axillaris; assembly: GCA_029990575.1. Classification (NCBI taxonomy): domain Eukaryota; kingdom Viridiplantae; phylum Streptophyta; class Magnoliopsida; order Solanales; family Solanaceae; genus Petunia; species Petunia axillaris. The sequence goes on along the minus strand of JARKNS010000010.1, from coordinate 26,963,683 downwards.
AAAAGAACACCTTAAGGCCATTGCTTTACGGTCAGGTAAGAATCTTGATGAACCTTATGCAGACAGGAAGGAAAAGAACTTGATAGAACAACATGTCAACAAGGGTAAGAATGTTGAAACATCCTTTGAAGAGAAAGAAAAGAATTTTGAAAAAATAACTCATCTCCCTGTGACGATCCCTTTTCCACAAAAGATGAAAAGAGAAAAGCTTGATAGTCAATTTGCAAAGTTTTTGGAAATTTTAAAACAGATTCACATTAATATTCCATTCACTGATGCTTTATTGCAAATGCCTTCATATGCTAAATTTTTGAAAGAAATTTTGTCAAGCAAAAGGAAATTGGAAGAAGTTTCTGTGGTAATGCTTACTGAAAAATGCAGTGCTATACTTCAAAATAAGCTACCACAAAAACTCGGTGATCCGGGAAGTTTTACGATTCCATGTACTTTGGGAGGAGTATATTTTGAAAAAGCACTTTGTGATTATGGAGTTTCAATAAATTTGATGCCATTTTCTATTTATAGAAAATTGGATCTTGGTGTGATGAAAAACACAGTTGTTTCTCTTCAGTTTGCAGACCAAAGTACTAAGAGACCTAAGGGAATTATTGAAAATGTACTTGTGAGAGTAGATAAGTTTGTTTTCTCTGTTGATTTCATTGTACTTGAAATGGAAGAGTGTCCTGATGAACCAATAATTTTAGGTAGACCTTTTCTTGCTACAGGTAGAGCAATCATAGATGTCCATCAAGGACAACTAATTTTGAGAGTTGATGAAGAAAGAGTCATTTTTTATATGCACAAGATTCTAAAATTTTCAGGAGATGAGACATCAACTTCTTGTTTTTCAATTGACATGATTAGTGATCTTACAGATGAATTCAAAGATGACCAATTAATTTCAGACTCAATGGAAAGATGCTTGGCTAAATCTGGCACAACACACGATGATGATGCCACAATGAGAAGTGAAGCTGAAATATTGGAAAATGATTTTGAAGAAGAGGAAGAGACACAGTCAAAAGAAGTTCAAACAAAATTTGAACTTAAAACTCTCCCCTCTCATTTAAAATATGTTTATCTTGAGCCCAAATTATTTCCAGTAATAATTTCATCTTCTCTGACTGCAGAACAGGAACATAAGTTGATTGAAGTACTGAGAGCACATAAAGGAGCTCTCTGGTGGACTATAGCAGACATCAAAGGCATTAGTCCAGCTATTTGCACACATAGAATCCTCATGCAGGATAGCTATAAGCCAATAGTCCAATCCCAAAGGAGATTGAATCCAGCAATGCAGGAAGTTGTTAAAAATGAAATAATTAAACTTTTGGCTGCAGGTATCATTTACCCCATTTCTGACAGTCCTTGGGTAAGTCCTGTTCAGGTGGTACCAAAGAAAGGAGGTATGACAGTTGTTAAAAATGAAAACAATGAACTCATACCTACCAGAACAGTTACAGGATGGAGGGTCTGTATTGATTACAGACGTCTCAATGATGCCACAAGAAAAGACCATTTTCCTTTACCATTTATTGATCAAATGTTAGAAAGAGTAGCAAGATATGGTTTTTACTGTTTTCTTGATGGATATTCAGGGTATAACCAGATACCAATTGCACCAGAAGATCAGGATAAAACAACTTTCACATGTCCTCATGGAACCTATGCATATAGGAGAATGCCATTTGGTTTATGCAATGCACCTGCAACATTTTAGCGTTGCATGTCCGCAATTTTCTCAGACATGACTGAAAATTTTCTGGAGATTTTTATGGATGATTTCACACTGTTTGGCAAAACATTTGAGGATTGTCTTTACCACTTGACCTTAGTTCTTAAAAGATGTGAAGAAACAAATCTGATTCTTAATTGGGAGAAATGTCATTTTATGGTTACTGAGGGAATAGTTTTAGGACATAAAATCACTGCTAAAGGGATAGAAGTTGATAAGGCTAAAATTGATCTTATAGCAGGATTACCCCCTCCTACAACTGTTAAAGGCATTAGAAGCTTTCTTGGACATGCAGGTTTTTACAGAAGGTTTATAAAAGATTTTTCAAAAATTTCAAAACCTCTGACTAACCTTTTGATGAAAGATACTAAGTTTGATTTTTCAGGTGATTGTTTAAAAGCATTTGACACTCTTAAGGAGAAATTATCAACTGCTCCTATAGTTGTATCCCCAGACTGGAACCAACCTTTTGAGATCATGTGTGATGCTAGTGATACAGCAGTTGGAGCTGTTTTAGGTCAAAGAAAAGATAAAATTTTTCGTCTCATTTACTATGCCAGTAGGACATTGAATGAGGCTCAGCTCAATTATGCCACAACGGAAAAAGAACTACTGGCAGTAGTATTTGCTTTCGATAAGTTTTGTTCCTATTTGATAGGAACCAAGGTCACTGTTTTTACTGATCATGCAGCTTTAAAATACCTCTTAGCAAAGAAAGATGCCCGACCTAGATTGTTAAGATGGATTTTACTTCTCCAAGAGTTTGACCTTGAAATAAAAGACAGAAAGGGAATTGAGAATCAGGTAGCCGACCATTTGTCTAGATTAGAGACCTCTCCTCATGAGTCGTGTGAAATAAAAGAAGAGTTTCCTGATGAACATATACTTTCTGTCAGCTCAATTGTGACTCAACCACCCTGGTTTGCAGACATTGCAAATTACTTGGTTGGAAATTGGACACCCCGAGATTACTCTTATCAGCAGAGGGAAAAACTCATATCTGAAGCTAAATATTATATGTGGAATGATCCCTACTTGTTTAAACTTTGTGCAGATAATATTATCAGAAGATGTGTACCTGAGGAAGAAATGAGCAAGATTTTGTATCATTGCCATGATGGAGCAGTTGGAGGACACTATGCTGCAAATCGAACTGCCTTTAAAGTTTTGGAAGCTGGATTCTACTGGCCAACACTTTTTAAGGATGCACGTGCTTACGTTGCACAATGTGACAGATGTCAAAGAACATGTAACATTACCAAGAGGGATGAAATGCCACTGCAGTCAATACAGGTATGTGAGATATTTGATGTTTGGGGCATAGATTTGATATTCATTCTTTTGAATATATCCTGGTGGCTGTAGATTATGTTTCAAAATGGGTTGAGGCCATTCCCACAAGAAAGAATGATGCTCGAACTGTGTGTAATTTTCTCAGAAAAAATATTTTTACCAGATTTGGCACACCTCGAGTCATCATTAGTGACCAAGGGACTCATTTCATGAATAGACAATTCTCTGCTTTACTGACAAAATATGGTGTGACTCACAAAACAGGAACACCATACCACGCTCAAACTCAAGGGCAAGTTGAGGTTTCAAACCGCGAATTAAAAAGAATACTTGAAAAAACGGTTGGAATCTCAAGAAAAGATTGGGCCTTAAAATTAGATGATGCACTATGGGCATTCCGAACGACATTCAAAACGCCAATTGGAACATCCCCATACAGATTAGTCTTTGGAAAAGCTTGTCATTTGCCAGTAGAATTAGAACACAAAGCTTATTGGGCATTAAAAGCACTAAATTTTGAACTGAACTCTGCCGGTAAAAATAGGTTTTTTCAAATTAATGAACTGGAAGAGCTGAGATTGGAAGCCTATGAAAATGTCAAGATTTACAAAGAAAAAACTAAAAAATGGCATGATAACTTGATCCGACAAAAAAGTTTCAAAATTGGAGATCAAGTGCTTCTTTACAATAGCCGACTTAGGCTATTTCCAGGAAAACTGAAATCCAGGTGGACAGGTCCTTACAATGTTACAGATGTTACCCCTTATGGAGCAATTGAAATTCAACAGATCCATGGAGGTAGCAAGTTTAAGGTAAATGGTCATAGGTTGAAATTGTACTTTGGAGGGCATTTTGAAAAACAACCTTCGGTAACCATGATAGCCTGATGAGTGACAGTTACTACGTCGAGCTGGCGACGTTAAACTCAGAACTATGGTTCCTTACCCGTAGCCATTGAGGGTGAAGCAATGGAGCCTCATAAGTCCAACATAGATTTGGATAATAAATGCTTAACCAATTGATCTGGTTAATATCCAGATTATTGTACAACCGGAACATCTTATGAAGGCCTCTACAAAAACAGAGTCACCTATACAGGAGCAACTCCATGGTGATCGGTATGCCTAAGTTACTGGTTGGTTAACCGTTTAATTGTGCAAATCTAATGATGGCACAGGTAATTTTCTGGTTTATATTTAAACTAGGACCCCATGACTGTTAAGGTATTAAATTAGTCAGTCTATTACACATAGAATATGTGTGATCACAGTTTCTTTCAAGCTTTCTTCTGTGATTGTAAATTTGAAAGCCAAAAATATTTACATTTTACTTATTAAGCAATATTTTCTACTTTAATTATTGTATTTTTATTTTTATTTTTTTTATTTATTATTTAAAAAAAAAAAACTCTTTCTTTTACTTCCCGTTTAACTCGTCCTGAAATGCATTTTTCATCCAGGAGAATGAAATGTTCAAGTGAGGGGAAGGATTGTTCTGATTTATATATGTTTTATAAAATATTTTTATGATTTTTTGTAGGTATACTAATTAACAAAATAAACTCTTTGCATTGTATTCAATATTATTTATTTTTATCTTCACCATATAATTTTTCGTGTTGATAATTTGATTTTGTGAAAGCAAGAGAATGTATCTTCAACTCTGGAAATCATTGGAATTGAGAAAAGTTATGATCACAAAAACAGGTAGAATCACTAAACTTGGCTAGAACTTGCTCTAAATATTTTTCGAGGCGAAATAATGGATGACATTGATTTTTAGAAAAGGAAATTAGGCCTTCTTCGATCCACAATTCAAACCTCTTTATCTCTATCCAAATGTAAAAATTTACCACTTACAACCCTTCTTTGAGCCTTGATCCTATTTTTTTTTTTCAAACACTCTCTCTACTAAAAAAAAAAAAAAAAGTCTCTATGTATATTCCCTTATGTACACATATAGACGTAGTTATCATTTTTTTCCAGCTATGAAAGAGATGGATAAAAATCAAAAAAAAAAAAAGGAAGGAAAGAAATATTGTGAAAAAAAAAGATGAAAAAAAAAATTATTGTGAATATGTGATTGTGTATGATAATACAAAGAAAAGGAAATACAAATAGAAAATACTTAGAAAGGATGGAAGTACTGAGAAAGAAATATTTGCTCCTAGCTGGAAGAAGAAAAGTCACTATAAATATATCCTTATAACCTACCAGCCTGAAGCCTGATATTACAAGCCAAGAAACGTCCTAAAAAGATTTTAAAAATCAATGTTGTATCTATATTAGTGGAGATAAATATGAGGAGCAAGCCTATAGACAAGACTATGATACTTAAATAAGTGGTCATAAAACAATCAATTCTGAAAAACTCAAGGGGAGAAGAATGCAAACTTTTGTTGATCAAACCAAAATTCAGAACAAGGTAAAGAATTTGGTGAATTTAAAAAGGATAATTGCATTGAACATAATGAAGGTTATTTATTTTTGAACACATTTTATATCCTACAAAAGTCATTAGCTTTTGAAAAAAAAATCTTCTTTTTTCTCGAGGACGAGCAAAAGTTCAAGTGTGGGGGAATTTGATGGATATAAATTATTCATGTATTTTTAATATGAAAAATAAATATTTTAAAATAATACATGAATATTTATATCATATCCTCGCATATTTTCTAATAATTCTTTAAAAGAAAAAGAAATACTTGGAAAAGAAAAAAAAATAAAAATAAAGAAGCTTGAAAAGAGAAGCCACTTTTGCCAAAGTAATTTTGTTTGGGAGATTTCTAGCAAGGAAAGAAGTAAAGTCACTTTGGGAAAACAAACTCCAAAATATCAAATGTGGAATTAGCATGTGTGAAATAGAAGACTTTGGTCTTCCACTTTGGCCAAAGTAAATTGAAGAATGCTAGCACATGGATAAGAATGAAGAAAAAGTCACATTTGTCAAAGTAGCAACTAAATTGGGAATGTACATGAGATTTGAAGGAAGAAAAAGCTACTTTGTTTTCCACTTTTGCCAAAGTAAATTGAAGAATGCTAGCACATGGATAAGAATGAAGAAAAAGCTATTTTGTTTTCCACTTTTGCCAAAGTAAATTGAAGAATGCTAGCACATGGATAAGAATGAAGAAAAAGCTACTTTGTTCTCCACTTTTGCCAAAGTAAATTGAAGAATGCTAGCACATGGGATGTGAAGGTAGAAAACTACATTGCCATCTACATTTGCCTAAGTGAGAGCTAGCACATGAAATTTGAAGAGAAAGAGATATTATTTGGACAATTTATATCTCACTTTGCCATAAGTGAGGAGTCATCTTTGGCTATAAATAGCCACTCTCTCTTGTGTAGAAGAGGAAGCCTTTTTTATCCATTGTAACTATTTTCTTCTTTTCTCTCTAGCAAGACAAGAATTATTCTTGGTCTCTCTCTTCTTCTCTTTGTAGTAAAAATATTTTTAGTCTTTTTAAATTCCCTTTTAGTTTTTGTTACTCCATAATGGAGTAATCTCTTTTGTTGGGATAGTTGATGAAGCTTGATATATTTATAATATTATCTCAATTTTAAAGCATACTTGGCTTGAAACTTTCAATTTGATTTCATATTGTGCTAGAATGATATTTTTTACTTAACAAGTATTATCACATCTATGTATTTTATGTCTAAGTTATTGATATATTAATTTTGTAATTCTCACGGAGCAAAATTAATATATAAATAACCGATGAATAAAATAATAGTGTGAAAGTAATTTTTAGTAATTTATCATTCCAAACCCGTAATCTTGATTACCTCAATTTTAATTCTCACGGAGGAATTGTTGTAAGAAAGATTATTGATTTTTGGTGAAAATATTCTCACGAAGTTTTTACTACTTTTTAGCACAATTCAAGCAAGAAAATTATTTCGGTTTAATCGTCACTAGTTTTAACTCAATTGATTTTACATAACCTCACGGAGTGTTTTATTAATTGATTATTTCTTAGTGAGCAAAACATAATTGAATTAGCAATAAGCAATTATTCTTTAGAGAAATACGTGTTACAAAATTGAGATTTTATTATAAATATTATCAAGTGAATTTAATGATTCCCAACTCTTTTAAAATTTGATATCTTTCGAAAATTGTCTTGTTTAGTTAAAGTAAATTAAACTTAAAAATCTCAACTTTCATCAGCTTGATTCTCTCAAACAGTAAACAAAATATTCCAAGTCTGTAGCATAGAATATCCAATCTCTATGGGACGATATCTTAAACTATACTATAATTTGACAAGCACGAGCAGAAATACCCTATACACTTTGGACTCGTCAGTTGACCTGTTTTGTCTGTTGTTTCCCTGGACAAAGCAAGTCAATATGATCAATCAGGTATAATAAAATAAAATGTGTTAAATTCCTAGTTAACTGAACAAAAGTAAAAATTACCCTTACAAAAACAAAATCAACCATTTTAAAGTTTTCCACCGGTTTCCTTGCATGCCAAGCTACCACTATAATATATAGAACAATTTTATATTCCACGCTACATTTTGTTTGTCAAAGTTGTCAAGAGATTTTGAACTTGGTATTGGTACTATTAAACTTTAACACTAAACTCAACACCTTAAAATTTAAGTATTAAAAAACTTCATTCAAAAGATTAATCTTTCTCTTTGCATTATTTATTTGTTGCCGTTACTATTGCTCAATTAAGCTCGCAGTGTACTTATTATCTAGGCTTGATTACAAAATGATACATTAATCTTAATATAGGGGAAATAACACTGAGTGTCCATTTAGTTGAGTTATACTCATAATTTAAATACATTTTCCCCTTCTCTCACTAAATAAACAATTAGCCATTCTAATATCATTTTGTAGCCACTTATTCACATTATTAATATTAATTGCTTAGTATTTTTTTCCCTATTTTTAAGGTAATCATAATCATAGTATACAAAAGATAGCCGCTACCCAAACTATTCTATTGCTGTACGCCTCTATTTTTGAATTTAATTCCAGCAATTTTTTCATTATTACATTTAATCCTCCAACACTAGAATCTCCATTCTCTAATACATTTCAACCTTCTTCTGAGTCCCTCCTCTCGTTTTGCCGACACCCCCTTTTCCTATCGGTATCTTTTTGCATCTCTTAATCTTATTTTCAATCCTAGTGAATATACACGTAGGATGCGTTGGATTATACGCTTCATAAGTTGTAATGGAGGAGGGGCCACAGAGTGTATTGCATAATCACTATTGTTGAATAATATTTGTCTACTGAATGTATAATTTAGTATCTATGATCGAGTGTCAGCTCAGACTAAATAATTTAACATACAACACTGATATATATATATATATATATATATATATATATATATATATATATATATATATATATATATACACACACACACCTCATTAATACTTAATGAATACTAACAAAAATGTAATGTCTAATGATTGAAAAACATGTTCTAAACATACAAAAGCTCATGGATGCATATCCAATGTATATCGTGTATGCAAATGCATATCAAGTTTATATCAGTTGTATAACAAATATATAATGGCTCATTAATGCAGATTAAATGTATATTAGATGTATATGCAAATTTGACTGAACCAGGGTGCTTATTTACATGTATATCCTATGTACAAGCAATTCTATCATATTAGTATCAAAACATTGTAAATAAATTAATCAAAAAGTAAAATATGACAAATATTTTTTACTTGAATATTTCGATTATACCATTTTCTTATTGATAATGTTGGATGTTTTAGTGATTAAAAAATGTGTATGTATACCATGTCAATCTCAAGAAATAGAAAATTAATGCGTCACACTAATTCGATACTTTAAGGTTAAGTTTCCATGATTTTCTCTAAAAGCTTAAGGGAATTGTTTTCCTTTAAGACCAGTGATATATTTGTCTTATTTGTACACAAACCTTGATTCAACCCACAAATTATGCTAGGTATTCAAGATTATAGTAACAGACTCCTACTTTTTAGCTAACGAATTATAATGTTTTTTATTCATTTGTGTTTTTAATTAGCACGCGGGGCTTCAAATTGATATGGCTACATATTGATAGGGCTAATTGATTCTATAATATACTTTTATGTTGGCTATTTATCAATTTACCCCCTTAATGTAACACCTTATTTATGGCCCAATATACATAAAATCAAATGTTAGAATCTAAATCATATTTTAGGTGATGCACGAATTTAGTTATTTTAACACGTATTATTAAACCAAATGTACTTATTTTCACTTAATAGCCTAATAATTAGTTTTCAACCTAAAATTAAACATGTTTATTAATACGGAAAATGGTCAAATTTGCCCTTAAACAAATCGAAATTCAACACATTTGCCCTCCGTTACGAGTTCAGTTTGGGCATACCCTTAACATTATTAAAACTGGGGCAAATATAACCTTTGTTTGACGGAACTTACTAATGAGGCATTAAGCGTGCTAATTTGTCAAAAGCGTGGCCACGTGTGCGCCAACGTGGCCAATCAGAACCCCACAATAAAAATTACCACACTCAAATTACCCAAAACCCGACCCATACTAAAATTACCTGTCACGACCCTTTTTCCGCTTAAAAAGAAAAACTTTATAGTAAAAAGGTTGTGACTGGTGTTGCAAGGTACACTAATATTTAAGAGATTTCGGAGTCGCCACATGACAAGTTAAAGGTGTGCCAAGTCACCAAAGTGGTGTACCTAGAACACCCTTGACTCGTAAATGGTCTGCGTCAGAGTTCCGGGTAATGATCTCGGTTGACTCGCGGGAAGCTGTTAGGCACCCTCAAGTCCTGTGCCAAGCACAGTTGCTTTTATTGACGCGTTTCGACTCTTTGAAATTATTTTGTTATATTTTGCCTTGATTTGTTACGCTTTGATTTGATATTAATTTTCATGTCCAAATAAAACTCAAATCGAGATATAATCGTGCAGGTACTTCACCCGCTCGAAATCTTCCGACTTTAAGTCAATTAAATTGCGCAGACACTTCACCCGTTCAAAATCTCTTTACTTAAAATGAGTTTCAATGAACAATGAGTTATTTTGTTCGGCCTAATGAACTTTGCCTAGCCATGCTTATGTTAGTTTGATGTTTCATTAAAATGAAATTAAATACCATAATAGTTTCCAACAAAATGCTTCAAATCAACCCATTAAACCAATTCAAACGTTTAGCTTAGAATGTTATTGGCCGTGTCTCTGTTCAAACTTACAGTTTACATGATTTGCATATATGTCCTACTCTTGCCTTCATTTTAACTTTAGTCATCTCTTAACTCTATTCTACAAGTTGTCCAATATTTACACGTCTAAATTTCCGAGTTCAAATAATTTTAATCATTCACGTGTTTCCTTTTACTCTTTCATGCTTTTCAACCTTATAAACAAAAGAAAAGAAAGTCTTAGCATGACTAAACGTGAGAGAAAAGATTTTTACACTTTCGTTTCTTCCTTTCACAACAAACAAAATATAAACGTGTCAATAATACATGGGCACGAAAGCCAGTCAATTAATCTTCCTTGAGCACAACAAAACAAACAGATAGGCAAAGCAAGTGAAAAAAAAAAACCTTGAAAATCATATTATACTCATTAAGCACAGGTTTTCAAAGTAAAATACAAAGCTAGGAAAATATTTACCTAGCGGTTCAAGTTCCCAACAGCAAACAACATTGAAAACCAAAGAGTTGACCATACCAATGAAGCAGCCATAGAAGCAGCAACACAGCAACAAGTCCAGACCTTTTTACTCCTCTTATAACCCAACCTCTAATTCTATTTGAGACCCCTTTCTATTACAAAGACTCTATCTTTATCTCCCCTCTTTTCTTTCTATTTTTTGCTCCATTTTTTTGTCCTCTCAAGTTTTTTTTTTTTTTTTTTTTGAGTTGTTTTTAGATCTGAAAATGTGTTCTTCCAAAGTAAAAATGAGGAAGTATTTTTTTTCCCGTGTTCCCCCTGTATAATGGACTAAAGGTCTCCTTTTAAAGGAGATGATATAGTTGTTGGGACAGCTCCTTTATGATACATTAACCAAGGCAATTAATGCTTATTTGCCATTTTTATGTCAAGACTTCACCAACCAAAAAAGAGGTATGTTTCCAAAAAATGTACAATGAAGCACATGGTCTGTAAAAAGCTCCCTTACTTTTCAGCTGGCAATTGTACTCCCCTTCGACCCTCTTGATTCCCTTTTGAACTTACAAGACTTATGACATCACTGAACAATTGGACGACATTATCCATACTTAAACTAAGGCTAAACAAATCATCCAGGAACCTAATCATCACCATGATTAATATTTAAACTCATCTAACAATTACAGAGAAACAAAGCAGCTCCATGAGATAGCTAAACTTCCTACAACATTCAAAACTAAGCCAAAGACCGAATCATACTTATACTACAACTACAAAGACAAACTTCAAACAAACGGAACCAACAAGATCAAAACAAACATGCTTAAGAGGATTCAGACACAAAGCTATATTATTTATTTATAATTTTCAACTTCATATGATAAGGCAGGTTCACAATACCAAAAACTTCAATCAATTGGAAACAATTTTCTAGGCTTAACCAGTAAAGAAACAAAACAATGAACCAGGGAAAAGGGAAAGGAGAAACAAAAGGTTTTCTATCTAACCGGCTAAGCTAGAACATCACCAAATACGGCTGCGTCGCCATCGAACCAAGGCTGCCTCGCCTCGGATCATCATTCACAGCTGCACCATCACCGCTGCATCGCCTTTGCCATCGACAAGCAACCCATCAAAACCAACATTCAGCTTCACCACAAACCAAACGTCACCACTGTTATGTCAAGTTCAGCACAGCCCCTATCCGTAAAACAGTTCCGAAACAATCATTGAAGCAAAGTATCGGATATCCAATCGCCTCAAACTCCATCGTCGACGCAGCAACACCCGCAACTGCCTCGCGCCAATTTGGGTTAGATCAGTGTTTGTTTAGCATCACCACTGTCCAAATGCTCCTACATCATCCTCATAACTCCAAACAAAAACAAATCACAGCCCCTCCAAACGTCAACAAAACAGCCTCCTCATCCTCACCAAAACAGTACCATATCATCATCATCACATCCATATCAGAAACAGAAAAAGAAAATGAGAAGAAGAAAAGAAAAAACAGACACGGGACAAGAAAAAACGGGGCAAGGGATGGGGTTTTGGGAAACGGGATACGAGATGTACAAGAGAAGAGAGATGGGATGAGAAGAGGGTAAAAGCAAACGGAAAAAGAACTCACCGGATTCGAATTTTGACCAAACTTTGACCTCCGATCTACGCTAAACCATTCGGATTTTGTAAATTCCGAGTTGAGAAATGGAATCATGAGGTTGAGAGCTTTCGAATGATATACTTTTTGTATTTTTTTCGACTACCGGAGGTGGTGGCCGGCTGGTGGCCGATCGGCGGAGGTACGGCGGAGCAACGGTGGCTGGCGATTTCCGGCGACTTAGAAAATTTTGGCATAGTTTCCTTTGTTTCTAGACTTGTATGTGGAAAATGGCCAAAAAAGGAAAAATTTGGCTTTTAAATCAGGGAAACAGGCCGGGTCACATGGCTATTGGGCTGGGTTAATGGTTGTGGGCTGCACAGTGACTGAATGGGTTTGCCTTTTTAACTTGATGTAACCAAATTATCAAAGACTAATTAACTAACACAAATATAATCAATTAATTAACATTAAACACACACAAAATTATAAGACAAATTAATTATCACATGAAAATTAGACATTACTCATAATTAAATTCTCCCATTTCTTGGAAATTTTCTAATATTTTTACCCTAATTAAACCGTAAATCTAGCAAACTTCACATAACATTAAACACAACTATTTTACGTAATTTTTGTATTTTAGGTGCTAAAATTAGGTGATTACAGCTGCCCCTCTTTGTTCGAGAACATGAAGAGTTTTCGGACAAAGACGTAATCGACAACTAATTTTAGTTTTTTCGGTTCTAGCCGAGAGCATGCTTTTCAAAATGGTGACCGTACCTTGACCTTTCGGTTCTAACCTAGAACAAGGCTACCTACATATCCCCGGACTAAGGAATCAGGTCAGTGTAGTTCCTCACGTGCGATAGCTGAGACTACCGCATTTAGACAGACACTGGACTCTTCTAGACAGACACTGGACTCTTCTAGACTAACACTAAACACTTTCTAGACATACACAGACTAACTCTAGATACTTTCAGAACTAACTGGAACTGACTCGACGCTCATAGACTTGCCCGGACCAACTCGAGACTCACTAGGACTGTTGCTGCTGGCTCCTTGTTGCTAGTTGCTGGCTAGCTGGCTGGTGGTCATTGCTTTTACAAAGGAAAAATGAAAATACAACATTTGAAATGTAAAATTATAATTCCTAAGCTAACTTCTTCATGCTTCCCAAGCTGATAAACTGGTCCGAAGCTCCCACTACCAAAGTGGTCTTGAAAACTTGAAATTGCCGCTCGGGCGGGCTTTGACTCGAAAGTTGAAATTGCCACTTTGACGGGCTTTGACTTGAACATTAAAATTGCCGCTTTGATGGGCTTTGACTTGAAAGTTGAAACTTCCGCTTTGACGGGCTTTGACTTGAATGAAATTGGCGCTTTGACGGGCTTTGACTTTAATGTTGAAATTGCCGATTTGACGGGCTTTGAAATTGAAAACTTGTAATTGCTGCTTTGACGGGCTTTGACTTGAAAATTGAAATTGCCGCTTTGACGGGCTTGACTTTGAAAATGAAAATTGCCGCTTTGATGGGCTTTGACTGGAATGTTGAAATTGCCGATTTGACGGGCTTTGACTTGAAAGATAAAACTAGAACCACCACTCTGGTAGGTCTTGCTTTTGCTAAAAATTAAAACCATCTCTCTGATGGGTCTTGTTCTTGCTGAATTGAAAACCATCACTCTAATAGGTCTTGCTTCTTTCTGAAAATTGAAAAACCATCACTCTGATGGATCTTGCTTTTGTTGAAAATTAGAAACCATCACTCTGATGGGTCTTGCTTATGCTGGAAATTGAAAGCCATCACTCTGATGGGTCTTGCTTCTTCTGAAAATTGAAAACCATCACTCTGATTGATCTTGCTTTTGTTGAAAATTAGAAACCATCACTATGATGGGTCTTGCTTATGCTGGAAATTGAAAACCATCACTCTGATGGGTCTTGCTTTTCTGAAAATTGAATCCCATCATCCCCAATGGGCCTTACGTTGAAACTTTAATCCCATCATCCCAATGGGTCTTGTGTTTAAAGTTGAAAATTCTATCCCATTATCACAATGGTTCTTGCCTTGAAAGTTGAAAACCCCTGCTCCCTGCTCAAATGGTCCCTGATTTCTTTCTTTATTTCTTTTTTCTGTTTTTCAAGTTTGTCCCCGACAAGCAACTGACTTGATGTAGTTGTGTTCTCACACTTTCCGACCCAAATTCTCAACTCGGCCTTTGGTCACACCTTTGTAGAAATAACAAACCATTCCCTGGTGATCTCCATGGTACAATCTCGGTGCTGGACTCCCATTTTCGACTTTTCTGGTACAACTGAAACTTGTAGACAAGTTTTGCAAACCTTTATGAATGTCCGAAAATAATGAGAAAGAAATAAATGAAAAGGAAAGTGAAGAAACTTAAAAGGAGACATCGAACGAAAGATGTCCCTGGTAGATAGAAGAAACTTATTTGGAGGTGAAACGACAACCTTAGTAAAACATGACATGCAATTAGAATCAACTCTTGATTAGTTCACACAGCCTAACCCTGACCTTACTCCCAGATTGACAACCTTGCTCAACCCGAACTTGATGACGACTTCTGTAACCCTCATTCGACTAGTAGTGCCCCTCGGGGTTTCACGGACTAGCCTCTCTCTTTGTTCTTTTAACTCACTATAACCTTGCAGCGCCTTTTCAGGTTTTCACCGACAAGGCTTCAATTTTTCTTTCTCTCTCTTTTTTTTTTTTTCATTTCTTTCATTTTTCGCTTTTTCCCAATCGACCTCCGATATTTCCTTAATGCTCGACCCCGTCTTTCTTTTCTTCCTTCAATTTTTGCCTTTATCTCGATTCCCTGGAGAATTTCTCCTTTAATGACCTTGGTGCTCCCAACTCCTAAATGCGATTGTCAGCTTATAAGAATGCGACTTTACAGCGTGGAACTTATCCCTTGACACCCTACTCGGCTTGACATTATCAATGATCGGTCAGAAGGGTCTTTATTTGGACTGTGACATTGGATTTGGTTAGGCTATGAAGAAAGGGGTTCAGCCTAAAAGCTCAGAAACATCTCATGAGACGATCGGATGAATATCACAAACTATGAAATCACTGCTTTTTGAAAATAAAACAAACTTATTTCCCCAGTTTAGGCAAATCGGGGACTACTTCTCTTCTTCTTCTTTTTTTTTTTTTTTTTATAGTTTGAAAAGCGGTATGAAAGCATCTCATGAAACGACTTGGTAAAATATTACAACCCTTGGGATCATTTCTTTTAAAATAATAACTAACTGAGGCCCCAATTTATTGAAAACTCGAGGAATTATCTTTTGAATTTTCTGATATGCAAACATAAGAGATATTGAGACTTTCCCCCCGAGATGAACACAAAGAAAGCAAAAGGAATTGACTTTCTCCTTTTCTTTTAAAAATAAACTTAAACTTCTGCCCAAATTTAGGATAAACTGGGCGCTTTGAGTTTCTTCCTCGATTTCGAGACTGATATCTCATGAAACATATGAATAGATGGTACAAAAACATAGAAGTTTGTTTTTATTTTATTTTATTTTTATAAAATAAAATAAAAACAAACTTCTGCCCCAGTTTAGCATACATTGGGGATTTGAATTTTCTTTGACATTGGCCGCAAACTTGGAGGCAAGCATTTGCGTCAACGAGGAATAGGGGAAAAATGAACTTTTCCCTATTATGACCGTACCGGAATGGTTGCCTAGGTATCCTTTTTAGAGGAATCAGGTCAGACGTAGCTCTACAGCTGAGGTAGATTTTGTTTTGTTTTCTTTTTCTCTTTTCTTTAATCACAACAAATTTATTCCAAGTGAGGGTAGGCCAAAGAAAACAACAAAGGGACTGACAAAAGATATAGTGTTTGGGTAGAAGAAACGAAAGTCGTTCGTCATCCCGACCCGAGAATGCCTCGCACAAATAATGGTTCAATCAATTAAGCTGGACTGATCCACACGTGTCCTCGACTTCTGCTTCACTGATGGTTCTCAAACTGGTATTTCATCTTCGGTCGAAGCGACCGTGCATGATTTGAACTTCTCACTGATCTCCCTTATCGGATGACAACTGATTAATTTCCAGCTTATTTCACTCATTCTTCTATCCTTCTTTACTACTCAGATAGCTCACCATATCTGAGCACATTTTAGATCAAGACGTAAAATCCGCACGCATGTCATGTTATTAAGGCCGACAAAACATAAAACAGAAAACTAAGAACAGGAAACATAAAAGACCGAATGTTAAAACGAGATGGATCTCTCTTTCATTGAATTAGAGATATAAGGGTTTGAACAAACAAAACAAGCAAAATAATGCACTTGGGTTACAACCCTTGAATAACCAAGTACACAGAAAGATTAGCAAAACAAGCTACAACATTTCACAGTCACTCAATTGCAAGTCAGGGCCAGTTTCCTGCTTTTCATGTATTGTTGAGCCCTTCACCAAGATGCACCATGCTGGTACCAAAGAAACTCTCTGAATCTGGCATTTTCTTCTTCTTTTCCTTATTTTCTCCAAGTCCCATCAGGGTAGACTTCACTTCTTTGGGATTGATGAGTGACCAAGTAAGATTTGGAATTGGCTTCTCGAGAGACATGTTCGTCTTCTTCATTTCTTCACCACTCAGTCTGTCTGCCACCCCTGGCACAATTTCGGGAACACAGTTCACTGTCGCAAACATATTTTTGGCCCCAACTGACACATCATCAACAGATACTATCGGCATTGTAGATTCAGCTCTCACCATACTCACCATATGCACATCATCATGGACTGACAAAGAGTTTTGGTTGATTTTTGGGGCATCTGAGCCCTCGACTTGGACCTGACCATCATCTATCAAGACCTGAATTGCCCTTTTGAGATAGTGGCAATCTTCTGTGTCATGCCAGGTGTGCCCGAATGGTATGCACATCGGCGAGAATAATCAACCTTTCCCGTGGGATGCATATTCCCATAGATCGGCCTCAACATATCCAAAGCCTGCAACTTCTCAAAGACACTAGTGTAAGATTCCCCGATTGGCGTGAGCTTTCTCTTTTTATTTTCTCGCGCCTTCTTGTATTCGGGTCTTGGGATGAGGTAGAAGGTCTCCTTGATCGATATGGAAATTCTGGTGGAGTCCGATATTGATTATGTGGAGCTTGATGAGTGTGGTATGTAGACTGTAAGGTTGGCGCGGTCCATTGCGGATATGCAAATTTTGGAGCATATGGTCGCGCTTTTTGGAGCGGAGGAATGGAATGTTTTGTATCTTGTAAAGGGTAGTGTTGCGAATGATGCTTCTGTGAGGCTCGAGGGCGTGAGTGGAGCCGTTTGTACCGTTCCTCATCCCTCCTTCCTAGACCTCGTTCTCTTTCATCTTTCTTCCCAAGACTCTCCGTCCTAACTAAGCCTGTGAATGGTGGAACAGAGACCAGGGGTGAAGCACACGTCTGTTTGGGCGGAGGTGGTGGTTCCGGAGGACACACTGGGGAGGTTATCATAACATCTGTTGTGCTATAGTAGGGAGAGTCGGGAGAATACTGTAGGTCCTCAGTTGTAGGGCCTTGTGCCTGATGTAAGACAGTCGAGGCATGCCCTAGAAGACTAACTGGCACGGTATGACAAGCTTGTCCCGTGTCCATGGCGATATACTTATCAGCCACCAATTGTTTCAGATTTTTGACCTCTTCAATCAACCTCTTGTTTTCCAGCACCAGAAGTTCATGGACGCCGATCTCAAAACTTCCTTTATCAAACGACATGGTAACGGGTTACTTTGATCCTGTTGTGTATGTGTGGAATGATGTCAGAATTCCGTACCAAATCTCCAAATTCCAAAGCTAGTACAAACAAATCGGGTTAGCACAAAAGAAACACATATTGCAAGCCTAGGGTTGTTATGCGTCATCCCGAAACGGTTGACGGCGTAAGCCGAGTGTACCGGTCGTATCCCCGAAAGATGACAACGTGCCTTGAGCAAAATCAGAACAAAATTGTAACTGGCACGTAATTTAAAACAAAGACGAGCTTGGAGTTTCTTTATTTTTTTTCCGAATATCCCTTATATCAGAGTAATAGAAAAATTTAAACTAAGACACTAGACCGACTCAATAGACAAGTTTCTTTTTCTTTTTTTCAATTTTCTTTCATTTGTTGGTTTTTTCAAAAAATTCCTTTCTGACTCAGCAAACATGATTTTAACAACGATACTAGACAGACTCAAAATAATATTTAACGCGACCCACGAGCCAAAAGACATAAGCTGACAGACATGATAATGGGCGAGTCCACCCGGACTGTGAAAATAACGAGACCCGACATTTGAGTAGAGTCACACTATTACACGAGGAACAAACAAAATACTCTTCAAGTAATCGTAATTGATTGTCCTTACTCTAATCTTGACCTTAACAAACACATGAACTAAGGCGAGATTTGTTTGTTTGTTTTTTTGTTTTTTTTTTTTTGTTGTTGTTTTTTTTATTAATGAAAAATTGTGACCCAACTCGAAATTCGAGCAGAACTTAAGACCAAATTACAAAAAATTATTTTTTATCTGAAAAGTGACTCCAACGTCGGACATTGCGACAACACAAAGATAGACACGAAAAAATTGATTTTTTTTGACATAAACTCATCGATCTAACTTGAAAATTAATCTTAGAGTCTTTACAAAACCTGGTCATTATAACGGCGTAAAACCCCGATAAATTATTTTCAAAACTTGGTCTAGACTTGGACACAAACTCAAACACAAAAAGGCACCCCAAAATTTCGCCATTATAACGACACAAAACTATGAGAAATTATTTTCTAATATCTGGGACCAAACCCGGACACAAGATGAAACTCAAAAAATTCTTGAAAAAAAATTCGTCATTATAACGGCGTAAAATGACAACTAAACAAAAATATTTCGAGACACGGGTTTAAACCCAATTTTTCTATCATTTTCCATTTCTTTTTTTTTTCAAAATTTGGCTCTCGCCTCTCGGTTATCGTTCAGCATAACAACCCTTAGACTAGAACAAATGCAACACATTATATGCTCATGATGTGTCTTTTGGGGATGTGGGCCCCATTATGACACGAGGGAGTCAGCCTAGACAAGTGCGGTACCGGTGTATCGCACCTCATTAAGTCTAATGACATGCAAATAAATCGGCCTAGATAAAAACGCATGTTCAACTCTAGGTGACTCAATGGGTTTATGATCTACTGGTTCAGGAATTTGGAAGTGCCTCGGGGGTACCGGTCGACAACGTCTAACGGCCTAACCCAACGCACCTCCTCCTAACAAGGGTTAACTTTTTGTGTCCTGAGACATGACAGAAATTCCAGACGCCGAAGCGAAACTGGCGTGCCTGTGTGCAGTGTTCCAGAAGACTCAGAGGTGTACGAGAGAAGACAGTAGTGTATATACAGTTCAAACATATCAAAGCAGTAACATTCAAGGCAACATATACAAACAATATTCAAAAGTCGAAAGCGAAAAAGTTTAAAGCCTGAGACTTTCAGTTTTAACTTTCATCCCCAGCGGAGTCGCAAAGCTGTCACGACCCTTTTTCCGCTTAAAAAGAAAAATTTTATAGTAAAAAGGTTGTGACTGGTGTTGCAAGGTACACTAATATTTAAGAGATTTCGGAGTCGCCACTTGACAAGTTAAAGGTGTGCCAAGTCACCAAAATGGTGTACCTAGAACACCCTTGAATCGTAAATGGTTTGCGTCAGAGTTCTGGGTAAGAATCTCGGTTGACTCGCGGGAAGGTGTTAGGCACCCTCGAGTCCTGTGCCAAGCACAGTTGCTTTTATTGACGCGTTTCGACTCTTTGAAATTGTTTTGTTATATTTTGCCTTGATTTGTTACGCTTTGATTTGATATTAATTTTCATGTCCAAATAAAACTCAAATCGAGATATAATCGTGCAGGTACTTCACCCGCTCGAAATATTCCGACTTTAAGTCAATTAAATTGCGCAGACACTTCACCCGTTCAAAATCCCTTGACTTAAAATGAGTTTCAATGAACAATGAGTTATTTTGTTCGGCCTAATGAACTTTGCCTAGCCATGCTTATGTTAGTTTGATGTTTCATTAAAATGAAATTAAATACCATAATAGTTTCCGTCAAAATGCTTCAAATCAACCCATTAAACCAATTCAAACGTTTAGCTTAGAATGTTATTGGCTGTGTCTCTGTTCAAACTTACAGTTTACATGATTTGCATATATGTCCTACTCTTGCCTTCATTTTAACTTTAGTCATCTCTTAACTCTATTCTACAAGTTGTCCAACATTTACACGTCTAAATTTCCGAGTTCAAATAATTTTAATCATTCACGTGTTTCCTTTTTCTCTTTCATGCTTTTCAACCTTATAAACAAAAGAAAAGAAAGTCTTAGCATGACTAAACGTGAGAGAAAAGATTTTCACACTTTCGTTTCGTCCTTTGACAACAAACAAAATATAAACGTGTCAATAATACATGGACACGAAAGCCAGTCAATTTATCTTCCTTGAGCACAACAAAACAAAGAGATAGGCAAAGCAAGTGAAAAAAAAAACCTTGAAAATCATATTATACTCATTAAGCACAGGTTTTCAAAGTAAAATACAAAGCTAGGAAAATATTTACCTAGCGGTTCAAGTTCCCAACAGCAAACAACATTGAAAATCAAAGAGTTGACCATACCAATGAAGCAGCCATGGAAGCAGCAACACAGCAACAAGTCCAAACAACATTGAAAATCAAAGAGTTGACCATACCAATGAAGCAGCCATGGAAGCAGCAACACAGCAACAAGTCCAGACCTTTTTACTCCTCTTATAACCCAACCTCTAATTCTATTTGAGACCCCTTTCTATTATAAAGACTCTATCTTTATCTCCCCTCTTTTCTTTCTATTTTTTGCTCCATTTTTTTGTCCTCTCGAGTTTTTTTTTTTTTTTTTTTTGAGTTGTTTTTAGATCTGAAAATGTGTTCTTCCAAAGTAAAAATGAGGAAGTATTTTTTTTTCCCGTGTTCCCCCTGTATAATGGACTAAAGGTCTCCTTTTAAAGGAGAGGATATAGTTGTTGGGACAGCTCCTTTATGATACATTAACCAAGGCAATTAATGCTTATTTGCCATTTTTATGTCAAGACTTCACCAACCAAAAAAGAGGTCTCAAAACATACCTCTTTTGTGCTACATTTTGCTTTCCAGAAAATGTACAATGAAGCACATGGTCTGTAAAAAGCTCCCTTACTTTTCAGCTGGCAATTGTACTCCCTTTCGACCCTCTTGATTCCCTTTTGAACTTACAAGACTTATGACATCACTGAACAATTGGACAACATTATCCATACTTAAACTAAGGCTAAACAAATCATCCAGGAACCTAATCATCACCGTAGTTAAACCTTAAACTCATCTAACAATTACAGAGAAACAAAGCATCTCCATGAGATAGCTAAACTTCCTACAACATTCAAAACTAAGCCAAAGACCAAATCATACTTATACTACAACTACAAAGATAAACTTCAAACAAACGGAACCAACAAGATCAAAACAAACATGCTTAAGAGGATTCAGACACAGAGCTATATTATTTATTTATAATTTTCAACTTCATATGATAAGGCAGGTTCACAATACCAAAAACTTCAATCAATTGGAAACAATTTTCTAGGCTTAACTAGTAAAGAAACAAAACAATGAACCAGGGAAAAGGGAAAGGAGAAACAAAAGGTTTTCTATCTAACCGGCTAAGCTAGAACATCACCAAATATGGCTGCGTCGCCATCGAACCAAGGCTGCCTCGCCTCGGATCATCATTCACAGCTGCACCATCACCGCTGCATCGCCTTTGCCATCGACAAGCAACCAATCAAAACCAACATTCAGCTTCACCACAAACCAAACGTCACCACTGTTATGTCAAGTTCAGCACAACCCCTATCCGTAAAACAGTCCCGAAACAATCATTGAAACAAAGTATCGGGTATCCAATCACCTCAAACTCCATCGTCGACGCAGCAACACCCGCCACTGCCTCGCGCCAATTTGGGTTAGATCAGTGTTTGTTTAGCATCACCACTGTCCAAATGCTCCTACATCATCCTCATAACTCCAAACAAAAACAAATCACAGCCCCTCCAAACGTCAACAAAACAGCCCCCTCATCCTCATCAAAACAGTACCATATCATCATCATCACATCCATATCAGAAACAGAAAAAGAAAATGAGAAGAAGAAAAGAAAAAACAGACACGGGACAAGAAAAAACGGGGCAAGGGATGGTGTTTTGGGAAACGGTATACGAGATGTACAAGAGAAGAGAGATGAGATGAGAAGAGGGTAAAAGCAAACGAAAAAAGAACTCACCGGATTCGAAGTTTGACCAAACTTTGACCTCTGATCTACGCTAAACCGTTCGGATTTTGTAAATTCAGAGCTGAGAAATGGAATCAGGAGGTTGAGAGCTTTCGAATGATATACTTTTTGTATTTTTCCGGCCATCAGAGGTGGTGGCCGGCGGTGGCCGATCGGCGGAGGCACGACGGAGCAAAGGTGGCTGGCGATTTTCGGCGACTTAGAAAATTTTGGCATAGTTTCCTTTGTTTCTAGACTTGTATGTGGGAAATGGCCAAAAAAGGAAAATTTTGGCTTTTAAATTAGAGAAACGGGCCGGGTCACATGGCTATTGGGCTGGGTTAGTGGTTGTGGGCTGCACAATGACTGAATGGGTTTGCCTTTTTAACTTGATGTAACCAAATTATCAAAGACTAATTAACTAACACAAATATAATCAATTAATTAACATTAAACACGCACCAAATTATAAGACAAATTAATTATCACATAAAAATTAGACATTACTCATAATTAAATTCTCCCATTTCTTGGAAATTTTCTAACATTTTTACCCTAATTAAACCGTAAATCTAGCAAAATTCACATAACATTAAACACAACTATTTTACGTAATTTTTATATTTTAGGTGCCAAAATTAGGTGATTACATTACCCCGACCCACAATCTAAACCCACTTTATATTTTACTTCCCCTCTTTAAACCCACTAAAATTACCCGCCCCTCACATTTTCCCTCTTGTAATGTCACTGGCGGCTAGGCTAATGAAGTAAAATCGAGCTTAAGGCATTGTGAAATCTGAAGTATTTTTGTGTTAGATAGTGAAGGTATGTAACTAATTTACTAGTTTTAATCTTGAAATGTGTATGTTAGGGTTAGGGTTTGTGTTTGTAAATTGTGCCTTTTTGCTTGATCTTTAATGTCTAAAAAACAAACTTAAATATAGTAAATAGATAAGAACTGCGACTTTCTAGGGTTTGTGGGGTTTGTTTGTGGGGTTTGGTTGTGGTCCCGTAATGTTTTATTGTCGCTTAGGGTTTTCCGAATCTTTAATTTGTTACTTTGTTGTAGTGGTCCCTTATCTGCAATTTTATATCTTTCCTTGCATGTGACAACTGATGAAGATGATTGACAAAGTCGACTTGGTTTTCCACTACGGGGGTGAATGGGTCATTTCACCTGAATTAGTTTATACTAGGATGTATGTGCATAAGCTGGAGGGGTTTGATAGCTGCTTAATTTATTATGATGATATTTGTGAGAAGTTCACAGAACATCTAGGGTTTAGCCAAGTTAAACAGCTACTGGTGACTGGACCTTCGGGTAGGTATTACATAATTGAAGGAGATGATGGTATGAGGAGTCTTGGATGTTTATTCACTAAAAAGTTCAATGTAATAAATTTCTTTTGCTGTAGACTTAACTGACTTGAGGGTTTTTGCCCAAAACATTACACATCATACAGAGTCATTCTTTGTAGATGTTGATGTAGCTTCTGAATGTGAACTTGGTCTTTGTGAATGGGAAGGTGATGATGAGAACTCTGATGACTGTAAGTATGATCCTGAAGAACTTGAAACTAATAAAAAACAGAAGAAAAGGGTTATAAATGACAAATTAGATGGGTTTAAAGAATTGGAAAAGGGTATGACCTTTAAGGATATTCAAGAAGCTAGTATGGTTATGAATCTGTATGTTGTGGCTAATGGGTATGGTCTCAAGGTCTTGAAAAGTGATAGGACTAGGGTTAGGTACAAATGTGAAGATGGTTGTCCATTTGTGTGTTTAATCTCTAAGGATGGGAGAGATTCTGGTTTTGTAATTAAAACACTGAAACCAGAGCACAAATGTTTTCCTTGCTATAAGAACCCCAGGGCAGATGCCACTACTTTAGCCTACTACTTTAAGGGTAAGGTGCAAAAAGAGCCTAAGTACAGGATAAAGGAGATGAAAAATCATCTGGAGTCTACTCTCAATCTAAATGTGAATGGTTCAAAGCTGAAAAGAGCTAAGAACTTAGCTTTACAGAAGCTGGAAGGCAGTTATCTTGATGACTACAGAAAATTGCATGCTTATGGCCAAGAATTAAAGCAGACCAATCCTGGAAGTGATGTGTACATTAATATTTCAAAGGATGCTCTTGAGGAAGGTAAAATGAAGTTCCTGAGAATGTACATTTGCTTCCAGGCACTGAAGCAGGGTTGGAAGGCAGGATTGAGACCACTAATTGGTTTAGATGGTACTTTTCTGAGGGGTAGATAAAGAGGTTGTTTATTGGTAGCAGTGGGACAAGATTCTATGCAACAGTTTTACCCTCTTGCATGGGAAGTAGTAAACAGGGAAACAACAAGGACCTGGACCTGGTTTATTGAACATTTGATGTTGTCATTGGAGCTGAGTAGTGGAAAGGGAGTGACATTCATATCAGACATGCTAAAGGTGTTGTTTCTGCTTTTATTTTTACATTCCTTATAATCCTTTTAATTATTCAACTTTTTATTAACTTATTTTGATGTTGTTCTATCTCATAGGGACTGTTGGAGGCTGTGAGAGTGGTGCTTCCTGAAGCTCATCACAGATTCTGTATGAGGCACATTGAAGCCAATTGGAGTAAAACATGGAGGAGTGGTGAAATGAAGAAGTACATGTGGTGGTGTTCTTGGAGTATATATGAAGAGGATTTCAAAGACCAACTACAAAAGCTGGGTGAACTGAATGCTAAAGCTACTGCTGACTTACAAAAGTGGCCTGTCCAAGCTTGGTGCAGGGCATATTTTGATACAACATGCAAAATATGATGGTTGACAATAATTTCACTGAGTCATTTAATGCCTGGATTCTGGATGCAAGGTATATGCCTATCATCAACACGCTGGAAGAGATAAGGGTAAAGGTTATGAAGCTATTGGCAACTAATGAAGATAAGATGAGGACATGGGATGGTGAGTTCAGCCCCTACTGTATGAGGTTGTACAATGACTATAGGGCAATTGCTCGCCATTGCAAAGTGGAATTCAATGGTGATAATGGTTATGAAGTGACAGAAGGTGATGACAGGCATACTGTATGCCTTGAAATGAATAAATGCACATGTAGGGTGTGGGACCTATCTGGTATACCCTGTCCCCATGCTATAAAAGCTTTTCTACACAAGAAGCAAGACCCTGTGGCACAAATGAATTGGTGGCTTAGTAGGGAGGCATATGCACTGACATACAAGCACAAAATGCAGCCTGTTAGAGGGAAAAAGTTCTGGAGAGTTGATCCTTCTCAGGCTATGGAACCTCCAGAAGTGTCAAGGACTGTGGGCAGGCCAAAGACTAAGAGAGCAAGGGAACCAGATGAGGCAAGATTGAGAAAAGGACCATGGGTTGCATCAAGGAAGGGTACTATCATGTTCTGCAGTAACTGTGGTGAACCAAACCATAATAGGAAGGGTTGTCACAAGGTAATGTTTTAATCTTTCAATTATTACTAGTTGTTATTACATTGGACTGACTTGAATTTTATACATGTGTAGCCTATTGGAGAGGCTTCAAGTTCAAGGCAAAATGTGAATCATGAAGCTTCAAGTTCAAGGCAAACTGTGACACAAAGCTCAGCTGCTGGATCAGATGTGGATGTGGAAATGCAGAGTGTGGATGAAGGTTATGAAGCTGCTACACAGTATTCTAGTTATGTTCATGATGTGGGTTCTTCTTCAGACCCAGACTTGAGACCAATGGTTCTTTCTGAGACCCAAACTAGAATTGCAGAAAGGAAGATGATGTTCAGGGAACCAACTGGAAGGAGGAGGATCCAGTTTTCTGGAGATCCAAACACAGGAGTGGCAGTACCAAGCAATTTACCATTTCAGCCAGATACTGTAACTTGGAGGGGTAAGGCAGCTGTTACATCTAATCAAATGGTGCTTGAAGCTTTGAGGAAGAGACATAAATTGAATTCAAGGAGGGGACCTGCACTTCAAGATGAAGACTTTTCTATGCCTTGAAATATTGGCATGTGTCTTATTAGTTTTTGCTGAACTTGGCATGTAATTTGGGATGCTTATTTCAGTTTGTGTTTGGATATTTGTGTCATACTTGACATGTATTTTGGATACATTAACTCAGTTATTAGGTCTTTAAGTTGGTAGCAGACTGAAACACTATTTAAGCTTGACATGTGTAGCCAGTTTTTTTTGGTTTGTTTGCTCAGCTGTTGAACAGCTTTGGCAGTTAGCATATGATGGTTCTTGGCTTTAGCTCGTGGGATTAATGTAATTGTCGTTAATGTTTATTATTACATCTGTTTTATGCCATTAAATTGTTGTTTCTGTCATTAAATTGGTGTGTGTGAAAGTGCAGCAGTTATGGTCTGAATGTGTCGAAATTGAAGGGGTGTGAATTGTGAATGCACCTCTTCAATTGCAACCTTTGAACTGAATAGGCACTTAGTGCAAGTGAAGAGGCACAATCCCTAGCCTATATATAAGTGAATGTTTGTCTTCCATATACACCAAACATCAATAACCAAATCAGCAAGCAACAAAAACCCACAATATGCCTCGAAGAGGAAGACTTCCTAGGGCGCCTGCAACTGATCGTAGAGAGCCAAGAACAACAGAGATAGAGTATGTTCGTCAAGATATTGCAGCACTAGGTGCAGATATGGATCAACTGCTTATGTATATCAACAATGTGCAAAATCAAGTTATTGGACTAGAGAACAGGTTTGTCCAATTTGTTGAGGACTATAGGAGCGACATACGATGGATGAAGCGTATGCTCCGTGGATTACTTGCTGAGGCGAATATTGAACCCACTATTTTCTCTACTCCACCGGGTTCTCCACCGGACATGTGAAGTACTATTTTACTTATGAATCTATGTTTAGCTATTTTATTATGTTTCAAACAATTTCTAAGTATTTTTTGGCTGCTAATTTTTAAAGTTTCGGTTTATATTAGTTTGTAAAATCAGATGTTGTCTATGACTATGTAGCATCTGACTAAGCCTAATTAAGGATTATTTTGCTATGTCTATGAACTAATGCAACATTGTTGTTATGAAGATGAAGTTTGTTTTTGGCTTGTTTCTGCATAAATCAACATAGATTGCAAACTCCATTTCATTGCATCAAATTAAGAACAACACATCCATCAGTTTTAACATAGATATTCATCTTCATTACATCAAATTAAGACTACATCTAAACACTAAAATTAAACGCCATTAGAAAGAAATTAAACAGTTCATCACCTAAACACTAAAATAATTTGCCTAACACAGATAAGCATAGATAAACACTGGTCATCTTCACTTCATCACCATTGAAATAATCAAACCAACAATGCAACCTAACATCATAAACATGATGATCTTCTGGAAAACAAGCTTTTCTTTCAACTTCCGAACAGTTCCATCATCTTCAATTGGTCCTTTGCTGCTAATACCTTCCAAATAAGCCACCTTCTTCTTCAAATTATCCCCTTCCTCCTTAACACCATCCACATTTTTTTTCAATCCGAGTATCAAATCAACAACTCTAGAAGGTAACTGGTCATCTTTCCATTCCCAATAACCACACCCTTCATTCTGTTAAGAGTGAAAATTGCGTTTATAATCAAAGCGACAACATAAATAAAAAGTCGTACAATCTAAAAATCTAAACTTTACAATCTTTAGGATACCAACCTTAAATTTTGGGCACTTGACAAAGCGCCTACCAGCATTCCCAGTGGTAAAAGCAGTGAAATGACGAGCAACTAAGCCACAACGACACCTCCTCGATGAATCACAATATGAACTTGAACAACTTGACATATTGAACTAAATCTATGGAAAAGAGAAAGATTATGGTCTGAACTAAACTCGACTTAAGGAATCAAACATAAATTGATTGGGGAGAAAATACCCTAATTTTTATTCTCAATCTCCATTAAAGAGGAAAGGTTTCTCTTCTTTGTATAAGAGAAGAGCAATGTGGGTCGGGTTTTGGATAATTTGAGTGTGGTAATTTTTAGAGTGGGGTTCTGATTGGCCACGTTGGCGCACATGTGGCCACGCTTTTGACAAATCAGCACGCTTAATGCCTCATTAGTAAGTTCCATCAAACAAAGGGTATATTTGCCCCAGTTTTAATAACGTTAAGGGCATGCCCAAACTGAACTCGTAACGGCGGCAAATGTGTTGAATTTCGATTTGTTTAAGGGCAAATTTGACCATTTTTCATTATTAATATGGTTGAGCTCAATTCACACAGGCCAGCTGTACTTCCATCTAGCAAGTCTATTGGCCCAAACCCGAACCTCAAAATCTTGCTAAAACCCTCCCTCGCCGTCAATCACCGTTACTCTTTACTCTTGCCGTCAGTTTATTCTCCGATACACCGCTCTTTCATAAATTAAACCCTAAATATCACCATAATTGCTCAGCTAATTTGAAAAGCAAAACACAGTATGAGACAACACAAACCTAAATCACGAAAAGCTAAAGCACAGAGCCGTTTAACAGAGGTAAATGAAATTGAACTTCTGGAAGAATGGATAGAATCAGGTAAACCCGAATCCGGTTCCAACCCGTTATCACTTGACCCGTTACCATCCAAAGCTCCGGTTGGGCGACTTCCTGATGGTTCCTTCTCTAGGTACGCCGGTTGTGACCGGTTCAGCCACTTGCCGGTTTCTAAGAAAACTAAGGATGGGTTAACTCAATGTAAATTCAAAACCATGACTGATATTCAAAGGGCTTCTTTGCCTCATTCTCTTTGTGGCCGTGATATTCTTGGCGCTGCTAAAACCGGCTCTGGAAAGACTCTGGCTTTTCTTATCCCGGTACGTATTTAGCTGCTATAGCGAGGTGCTGTTATAAAGAACGTATTATTTAACATAACATGAGAAATTGGACTGACTGTACATAAGTGGATAGCTATGCTTGTTATTGGATTGTATCGATACGAGATGAATAAAACTGTTTTAGCTGGTAAATTGAATGGTATACTAATGTGATGTTATGTTTCGTTCCACTAATGTTATGTGTGCTTCACATTTTAGCTTGTTGAGCTACTACTTGAGCTCAAGCGTGGTGTTTACTTGGACTTCTTATATGAATCAGGGATAGCTCTTCCTAATTTACAAAATCAAAGCTTATCACTTAATAGAGTTACCAATTCAAAAAAGGTTCTTGGAACATGAAACATTATTGCTGACAGTTGAACCTGATCAATTACTACAATCTATAAATACACCAGTTTAATAGAAAAGAGCAGTAACGAGTAAATGGTGCTTATCAATGACGGTTTTGGTAGAGAAAGAGACGGATGGACACATTACACAAGTGAAATGAATTCTATGAAGAATTGGAGACGAGTTTTTGTGGGAAAGATCTGGATTAGTTGAGTAGAGCTGCTAACAGTTAATTTTAATTAATTTTAGTGAGTTAGATAGGAAAGCATCGTACTAAAACACATGCAAAATAAGCTGTCAGGAGGTATGAGGTGCCTAGTACTTAAAAAAAGAACAAGAGGCCTTTAATATTATAAGAGTAAATGGATCTTAATACAGCTTTTCATAAAAAATGCAAGAGAATTGGCATTCACCTGGTTGGGAGAAAGTGTCTCTAGTATCTAGAGGCTGGCTGAAATGTTGAAGATTTATCTATGTCCTATTAATTTTGAAAACTTATCTGTTTCCAGCCCCAAAGGGCTTAGCTCAAGTAGCAAAGGTTTAGGGAATTGTATCTTAGGTCACAGGTTCGAACCTTGCGCCATGTGATCTAAGTTTGGTATTTCAGTGGAGAATGGTAGAAGGGCAGGCCCATTTACCCCGAGTCTCGAAGGCTGTGGTTGATCCTAAGAGTTGGCCCTAGACGGAATTTCTCGGTCATCAAGGGGAAAAAATTCTACTTCCTTCTCCAACTCAGAGCAATTTGAATCAGATTGTCTAACAAAACACTTTCTGATGCTTTTGACGTGAACTTGGCTCTAGGGAACTATGAATGTTCAACCCTATTACCTGGGCTCTGACCTAGAAAGTCATGTTTCCTCCTGACAGAGTTAAAGATGATTTATCAAACATTTTTAGCAAGTGCAATTAGAACAGGTGAAATTTACCCTGTTTCTTTATGATTGCATAGTGCATTCGGTCTTGATATGAATGTTAACTTTACATTGTATGAACCATCCTGTAAAATAGCTATTAGTCATAGCATATTATCGCCTTGTTTTCCTTGGCAGAAAAACTTAGATTTGCAACCTGTTACGTGGGATGTTGCTGTTATGTCCTTGCCTCCATAGTTTCATCTTAATGTTTCGGCGTTCTGGTGCTTGGATCCCTTAAATTGTTTAGTAGCGTATGAATAAATTCTTATGCATCTTTATAAATTATGCCACTTAGTTAAATTTGGTTTCTAGGTGCTAGAGAAGCTGTATAAAGCTCGATGGAGCCCAGAAGATGGTGTTGGATGCATCATAATGTCTCCCACAAGGGAGTTAGCAGGTCAACTTTTTGATGTTCTGAAATCTGTTGGGAAGCATCATGGCTTTAGTGCTGGACTTCTGATTGGTGGCCGCAAAGATGTGGACACTGAAAAAGAGCATGTCAATGCGCTGAACATCTTGGTTTGTACCCCTGGACGGCTTCTTCAGCATATGGATGAGACTCCAAATTTTGACTGTTCGCAACTTCAGGTCCAGTGTACAACTCTCTCCTCCTCTGCCCCTTCCTCCTGAGGCACTTTTACTATGTCTTGTTTTGAATAATAAGCTGGGAGTACATATTCTGCACTATTAGAAATTGTTTTCTGTTTCTATTTTGGTATTGTTACGTAGACTACTCTGCATGATAAACAATTGTGTAAGTGCTCATCCTAACTTTCCGAACCTTACCTTTATCAAAAATAAAAAATAAACATTTGATGTTCTCATTATTCATGTATTCTATGCTCATCGTAACTTTCTGATCTGAATTGTTTTGCATTTAACCTCCTTTTTTCCCCCTTGGTGTGGTTAGAAAACATGTTTCTCCTTCTCCTTTTTCTTGGAAACACAACATTGAAAGTTATCTGATAAATTATAACTCCTACAGCATTTGAAATTACTTTCCGAATCTTACCTTTATCAAAAATAAAAAATAAACTTTTGAAGTTCTCATTATTCATTTATTCTACTTCAATTGTTTCTTCAAAGAAACCACCTTTTTGTGATTCTATGACTTTATTCTTTTCAAACTAAATTAATTATGTATAGATGTACATATTTATTTTCACCTAATAGACACTAAGTTTGGCTACGTTGTGTATATCTAGATGTACGCGGCTGTCGTTGATTTGTGCACCTATTAGACACTAAGTTTGGCTGCTGTGTTAGGGCGTTTCTTCTTCTATTGCTCTTCATATCCCTGTCTTGTACTGCCTTCCCTCACCTGTTATGCCGGCAAGTATTCTGCGTTTGGTTCAGCTTTTCTTCTTAGGTCCTTCCCTCCATTTTGCTTCATAATTGCTTTTAGCAGTGCTTTGCTGTTATAAGTGCTGCCTTTCTTATGAGAAAAGTTCTGGACTATGGTCTTTGGTCCTATTTGGTCTATTCTTTCCTATTGTTGGTATTTGGTCTGAGGGTGCTATTTGGATACTCTTATAAGATTTACCAAATTGTTTCATTTTTGAGAGTCATGAATATAAATCTATTCTGCTGTTTGTTTTCTAAATTCATAATACCTAGTGAAAAAAATAATCAAATTACGATTTTTATTATCTGGTATTCCTGTGCATCCTGTTGTTCTCTGTCTCTGACGAAACTCTTGCCTGCATGTCTTCCTCCTATATATCTGAACTGTTTATTCTTATTTAGTTGTTGATTTTGGCGTGTTTTCCTGGCCAGGGAACAGGTGTTGGTTCTTGATGAAGCAGATCGTATTCTTGATGTAGGATTTAAAAAGGATTTAAATGCAATCATTTCACAATTGCCTAAACACCGGCAGACCTTATTGTTTTCAGCAACCCAGACGAAGTCTGTTCAAGATCTGGCAAGGCTCAGTCTGAAAGACCCGGAATATTTGGGTGTGCACGAGGAGTCCGATACTGCAACTCCCAACCGCTTGCAACAAACAGCAATGCTTGTTCCTCTTGATAAGAAATTGGACATGTTATGGAGTTTTATAAAGTCACATCTTAATTCAAGGATATTGGTTTTTCTATCAAGCTGCAAGCAGGTACTTGGGTCTTTCTTCATTTGGTTCTCTTAAAATTGAGAATTTGCTGCGCAGAACTTTCATTATGGATCTTAAGGATGGCAGAATATTTATTAAATCCTTGGTTGCTTGAAAAATGACTTTAGTCCTTAATGTCTGAAAGCAGTAATGATATCCACTATATTACCTGTTTTTAAAGAAGAGTCCTTATTAAAAAAAAAAAAAAAAAAAAAAAAGAAAGAAAAAAAAGAAAGAAAGAAAGAAGAAGAGTCCCTATTTGTATTTGTTGTATTGAATCGGGTTCCAGAGTATACCACAGCTCAAACTTATTCTCTTACTTCCTGGTGGTTTATTGACTTTGGTCGATTTTACTTTTCCCGTTCAACAGGTAAAATTTGTTTTTGAAGCTTTCAAGAAACTCCGTCCAGGGATTCCCCTCAAATGTCTTCATGGAAGGATGAAGCAAGACAAAAGGATGGGAATTTACTCTCAGTTTTGTGAACAACGATCTGTTCTGTTTTCCACTGATGTTGCTTCAAGGGGGCTTGATTTTAATAAGGCTGTCGATTGGGTTGTCCAGGTTAGTTCCTAATGTTTAATAGAGTTGAAAGCCTGTAATGCAAGTAATGATTTCATCTATTAAAGAGTCTAGATGCTATTGTTAAGAAAGTTGGGAAGGACATGTATTTGATGCAAACTTGCCTTTCAGGTGGACTGTCCTGAAGATTGTGCTGCTTATATTCACAGAGTTGGCCGGACTGCTAGGTACCTTTCAGGGGGAAGATCTGTTTTATTCGTGATGCCATCTGAAATGAAGATGCTTGAAAAATTGGAGGAGAAAAAGATTCCCCTTCGAGTTATAAAGGTAGACTTCATCCACTTCTGTTTAATAACTAAAGATAAGGACATAATAGTTTTCGGTCTTGTCACATGGAACACCCTTTTTTATTCTTTAGGCTAATTATCATTTTTTTTGTGAACAGGCAAATGAAAAGAGGTTACAGTCTGTTTCAGATCTACTTGCTTCTTTATTGGTCAAGTACCCTGACCTACAGCATCTGGCTCAAAGGGCATTTGTGACATACTTGAAGTCCATACACAAACAGAGAGATAAAGAGATTTTTGATGTTACAAAACTTCCAATTGATGAATACTCTGCTTCATTGGGTCTTCCAATGACCCCTAAAATCCGATTTCTTAAGCATAAACTCAAAGGGAAAACAGTTTCTGAAGCATTATCTCTCATACCAGAGGACACAAGCAATGAGAATTTGTTGGAGCTTCCAATTATGAAGCCAGATACTGGTAAATTGGAGGGAGAGGAAGAGGAAAAGGAGGAAGATCTCCTTCTAGCTAAGGAGACACTAGAGGTTGGAGAAATCAAAATAAACAGCAAAGGAGATGCTATGTATGTCAAGTACTCTTCTATATTGTCTGTTTGATGCGTCTTATTTTGTTCTCAAAGCAAGATGGCATTGGTTAAGTAGGAGGGATTTGTTGGTGATTTAACATGTGCTGCATGGTGAAAATGCAATTTTATTCATTTTACCTTAAATATATGAAGATATGATGTTTCGTCCCCATAATTCTCTTCTTGCTATTCACCTTATGTTTCTCTTAGCTGCTTCTCTTATTATAAAGGGTTTATAATATTCGTTGTAATTATTTTGCTTCCTGGTCTTGTTTGTTTTGTAGGCCGGCAACTAGAGTTTTGAAGAAAAAGAAACTAAAGATCAATGTCCATAGACCAGTGGGAACAAGGGTTGTGTTTGATGAAGAAGGGAACACTTTACCTCCTCTTGCAAGACTAGCTGACACAAGTAGTGCTGCTGACTCTGTTCAGCTTAACAAAGAAAAAGGTATTGCTGATATCCAAGAGTATGAAAGGCTTTGATTCCAAGATCTTGTGCTATCTGAGATTGTTTTTCTTATGTCCAAGTAATATCTGGGAAAAATGATATTCTTTTGCTGCTCTTTTAACGCATTATCGAGTATGTTTGGGCTGTCCTGCGTATTCTGCAGCAAAATTAGGTTGAAGAATCTACTATTTGATTTAGAGTAAAACAACCCAGCATCGTGGGAGCTAATACAAAATCAATTACTTGATTGTCTAGCATTACTTTTATGGCTGTTTTCTCTGCCTAAAGTCGAGTAAAGCATAAATGAATTAACAAATACGGAGCAAGTAGTTATCCTGGGTCACCAACAATCTTTTGATAACAAGTCACTGAGGCCCAGTGCATGAGTCGAAACTCGGTGCATAATGGATGACCCCCTCTACCAGTCTCCACTCAAATACCAGGTTTTTTTCTGTGGCGGGGTTTAAACCCGTGACATGCACTCTCCAAACATCACAAGTGGAGATTTCACCTCTAGACCAAAGCCTTAGGGCTTATCTCCCGTCACGAGTATTGGCATAAAAAGGTAGAGATGGATAAATTACGCATGAATTGAGGCTATGTGAATCCTCAGACATATTGACATAGAATGAAGGGGGACCGAACTACTTTTTGATTGAAACCCCAATTAACGTCAATTATCAAAGACAGGGTCTGAAGTTAATTACGAGTCGAACCAATTTAGCAAAATTTGGTTATTTGACCTCTACCCTGCTTCTGTGTTCAGGCCTGAAGTGACTATTTACTTCACTGCTTCAATTGTGTCTATTCCCTTATACCTCGTTCCATTATTGTTGATGATGCAGTGAATCAGAGATATGCGGAGTTGAGAAAGAACTTGAAGATGGCCGACAAGGAAGACAAGGATTTAGACCGGAAACGTCGCAAAGAAAAACGAATCAAAGAGAAGATGAAGTTGAAGAGAGGGAGAGAGGATGATGATGATGAAGAGCTTTCTGAGTCAGATGCGGAAATCCTAGTAGGTAGAGACAACAAGAAAACTAAGATTTATTTTGACAGTGATGACGAAGACGGTGAAAGGACAAGGGACATGGCTAAAGAGGGCGTTGTAGCTGACGCTCTATCTGTGGCAGAGCAAGAGGAGATGGCTTTGAAGTTGCTAAGTTCCATGCACTCGTGATGGAAGAATAGTCTTGATAGTTGTAATTTACTACTACGTTGAAACATGGTAAGCATTCCATGTTTTGACATGTGCTTGATTGAAAATATCTAAATTAAAGAGAGCACTTAGTCATTTCGGTAGCTGATATATGTCTAACCTACTTATTTTACGCGGCTTGCTATTAGCTGGTATGCTCTAATTTACATGGCCTTTATTCAAGCAGTCACCGCAGAGATGTGTAGAGAGGCATCACTTTTGCAACTTGTTCAACAAGGGAGTTGCGGAAAGGAGCTGTTGCCAGATACTATTGCCATCTCAAAAGGCAGCACCAAAAGGATTTCCAGTCAGATACTGTTGCAATCTCAGTTTTCCCTTTATGCTAATCGTCATGGAGGAGACTGCTGTTCAAGTCAATAGCGGTTGCATCTTGTGCATTATGGTGCCTTTCAGATGGGAATTTTTTGTGACTTGTGTTTGATAACTTTCTGCTACTGGGAAACGGGGATGTATGATGGTTATGGTCCCGGAGCTCCCTTGTTCTTTTGATTCCATTTAGTTAGCATACTCAGGTAGTTTGTGCTCCAGAGAGGCAGGATGATAGGATCACTGTTATGTGATGAATTTGTGCTCTTATTTATCTGTTCTGCCAAAATATACTCATACATATGGGCTGAGTAACAAACTAGTGATAAATTTAGGTTATTCTTTCTTCCGCTTGGAACAACTGAAGTAAAACTATGATACTTGACATGTTTTGGTGGTGTTGGGTTTGTGGAAGTGTTTCTATGGGCTAAAGAAGTCAATGGATGAGCAATCAGGTATACACTGAACATTAATGTTGATTTGGATTCTGTTATTTTAGGATCACCTGATAGTTGAGGCAGCTGGTCAATTTTATCC
Source organism: Petunia axillaris subsp. axillaris (assembly GCA_029990575.1). Lineage (NCBI taxonomy): Eukaryota > Viridiplantae > Streptophyta > Magnoliopsida > Solanales > Solanaceae > Petunia > Petunia axillaris. Next base: position 26,926,929 of record JARKNS010000010.1, on the reverse strand, counting down.
TCTTTTTGTGTTTGTTATTGTTAAGAGGTAATGAAGCAACCAAGGCAGTTCGTGTCAGTACTCAGTATTTTCCCTTTATGGTTTTGCTTTCTGATTTTCCTTAACTGGTTAAGCTTTGCATTGGTGAATCCATGCAACGATATAGATTGACAAGGATTAGTAGACGACTGCAGAAACTCGTGGAGGAAGAGCTTAATCTAAACTCATGGATTACAGTCAGATTTCACATCACTTAATTATGGTTACGTAATAAAAGTTATTTTTATTGATACATTTATTCATTAGCTTTGTTAAATGTTTAGTGTTAGCGCTTTTTAATTTAATTATTTCGAAAGAAAGAAATTACTCGTATAATAAATTGATTGAATCGATGCGCAAGACGTTAATTTTTTTCTTAGCTTTGAACTTTTTATAGAGTGATACAACAGTTGCATAATTATAAGCTATTCATAACAGGGCAATACATAATACATATACGATGATGATGACATAATTGAGCTTAATCACATAGTTGAACTCTACAAATACCTTACTGGTGAAGTAATTTGCAGGAAAGAAATAAATTGAGGTGTTCACGTGGAATCTTGACTAGTCTAAACTGTAAAGACTCTAAACCATCAAATTCCACGTGAAATTAGGTGACATGACGTCATTTTTCTGATCATAGTAGGATTAGTTAAGGGCAAATACATAAGTTATCATCGAAACTTATATTGAAAAGTCATTTACAATCTCAGAACATATAAAACTAATTTCATAATAAATTAAAAAATACAGAATTTGACGTGCACACGGTTTTTCTATCGATCAAATTACTCTTTACATGGGCTATTTTTACTAGGTAGGCCCTCTGGAGTGAGTTTTCTAATGTCAAACAATACTTAAACAAATCAACCAATTTAGAAGATTTCCACGGGTTACCTTGCATGCAAAGCTACCAATATATAGTCTAGAGCATTATTTTTCTGTTCCACGTTGCATTTTCTTTGTCAAATTGTCAGCAAAAGTTGCAAATTTGGACTTGGTATACGTACTATTAAACTCAATTCCTTTTGAATTTAATCTATATACACGGATCATTTAAATAAGTTATATGATGTACGTAATAGTTACATTTCAGATTACTAATTCTATATTTTGTCACTACTAAAAAACACAGAGATCTCCGACCACCACTGTGCGACCGAAAATCGGTCTGTGCAGTTGTGCGACCGATTTTGCGTCGCACAAACCACGGAAAAAATAAAAACAAAAACGTGGTCGAAGTGGCGACCGATCGTAAGTCGCTGAAAAAGTAATTTTTTTATTTAAACCTATGCGACTGAAAAGCAGTCGCATAGGCGATCGCCCCAGCAAATAAGAAAACGGGGCAGCAGCCCTTCCTCACCCATTTCAAATTTTCCAAATCCCCTCCAATCCCTAAAAACCGAACCCCCCTTCCCACCCCATAACCAACTATCCGCCATTACATACCCCATATAACTTTAAATTACTACTCTATTATCTCCAACATAACATCTAACTCAATCTACACCTACTAATTCACGGTAAATTTCATTTTTTAGTAATTTTTGTTATTTTTTAAAAAACTCAAATAATGGCTTTTTAATTCACTTTTTTTTTGTAGTTATTGAGTGGATAGCACATTGGTGAATCATAGTTACATGCGATTGGATCCCAAACAAAGTTGAGGTAATTTTTTTTTTTGTTTTATAATCCGAATTTATATATATATCTTTAAATAATTCGGCCTATATGTTGTTTACATGTTAGTTGTTAGTTATAATTGGTTTATTCTATATAATGTGATGTCGAGTAAGTTGTTTTGGGTTGATGAACTTTAAATATAGGGTTGTGATGTTTGGGATTAATTATGGTAATTGTTGTGATTTGTTGGAATTGTTTGGTAGAGTTGTTTGCAATGTGTTGATGCCTTGTCATGAGTTGTGGTGTTTGGGATACTTGCTATGCATTTAAAGTTAGGGTTTTGGTATTGTTGTTTGGATTGTTCATGTTTGGAACATTTTATGCCTAAACCGGATAAATTGTATGCGTTTTGTATTGCATTGCTAATAGTAATTAATATGGAATTCAAACGGACCAATGGATATTCAAAAAAGGGTAGGATTATTAAAAATCATACCTATTAGATTGTTATCAATTTGGCAATTTTTGTGTAGATATGGACTTTAATGCACGTCGTTTGTGGATGGACAATAGACTTTTCCCCGATCGGCGGGGGATAAGGCCTGAATTTGAAGAGGGTCTTCAGGAATTTGTTGCTTTAGCAAAAACAACCGAACCTTTTATAAGGCGTGGTACAATTAAGTGCCCCTGCATAAAGTGCAAATGTTGCACCCTCCAAGATATAACGACCGTACAACTGCATCTGTTAGATAAGGGGTTTATGCCAGATTACTATATTTGGCGTTATCATGGAGAGCCGTGGGATTTGGAGGGGCACATTCAAATGCTTCAAAATATTCATGGCACTAGTAGTTCTCCGGTTTTGGAACCAGACCGTAATGATTATAGAATGGATGATATGGTTCATGATGCTTTTGGTATATATCCGGATAATGATCCCATGCAGCCGGGTACATCACAGCCTAACACTGAGCACATTCCCAATGCCGAGGCAAGTGAATTCTATAAAATGTTGGAGGAAGCAAGTCGTCCATTCCATGAGGGCTCGGTACATTCCAAGTTGTCTAACATATTATGATTTTTAATTTGTAGGAAAAGAAAGAAAAACGCACTATTCCCGTGCTCGAGCTGCACAAGATCAGGCATACAAAGGGTGCCAAGAAGGGCGGTGGAGAGTGGGTCGAGCCCCGCGCAAAAGAGGTTTGGGTAAGTTTGTAAAATTCGATCTTTAGGCGCGCCAATCCTTCAACGTTTAGTCTTTCTATTAACATCATTAATATATTTATGTTATTCAGGAAAAGGCTACAAAGGCTGTGGAAGAGTGAACATCGACTCAAGCATCGGACGCCGGAAGCAGCACCCCGGCTCCCTTGACGTTCGAGAAAGAAAAACAAATATGGGTCGATGCTGTTGGAGGGGTTAAGAAGGGGTCTGCTTATGGTCTTGGATCGCTATTTGCTTCGGATAAGCATAATGCTAGCTTTTTGGGCACTTCAGCTACTTCTTCTCCGTCGAGCTCTATTGATCCTGCTGAAATTGCTCAAATGAGAGAGAAGATCGAACAGATGGCGAGAGTACATCAAGAAACGCAAGACATGATCAAACAGCTCCTTGCCAAAAAGCAGAAGAAAAAATAGAGAAGAAAGCATAAGAGCAGGCATCGACGCAACTTCTCTTCCTCTTCCGAGTCCGAGTCTAGCTCTGCCTCGACCGAGTAGTCTTTTCTGAAAGTGGATAATTGTCTCTTAAGCTTTATTGTTAAAAATTTCAGGATATAACTAATGTTGTAGGATGTTTTTGAAATGTTAGGTTTTATTGCGTTGTGTTTGAATTACTGTTTTTATTGTTTATGAACTGCAGTTTTCTGTTGTTTGCATCTGGTTATTGCTGTTGCTACTGCCTGAAAACAGGTTTTTTATTGCAGGTTTTTTCCAGTTTGGCGACCGACTGTCAGTCGCCAAATCAGTCGCACACAATAAATCTTTTTTTTTTCGACCAAGTTAGCGACCGAATATCGGTCGCATAGCGGTCACTGGTAAATCCCAAACGTTCGACCAAGTATGCGACCGACAATCGGTCGAATATGGGTTGCGACCGATTTTCGGTCGCCTAAGCGGTCAATGTTTCTATCCTTCGTTTCGACTGCCAATCGGTCGCATAGCGGTCGAAATTTCGACCAAATTTCGGTCGCAGGGCTATTGTTACTATTAATTCTCTGACCACCCGTATCGGTCGCCAATCGGTCGACTTGGCGACCGATATGCGACCGATATGAGTGGTCGGAGATCTCTGTTTTTTTAGTAGTGTGTGAACAGTTATGTTAGTTAGGAGTATATTTTAATCTGATGGTATAGAAATAAACTCCACTAAGAAAGGCAGAAAAACTGAACACCCTTTTGTTGCATGGCCTCGGTGTGCATATATATAGCCGCAGAGAGAATGAAACATTTCAAGAAAATCAGCTGGTTTTGTTGGTACTTACGGGATTAACGTTTAAAATGGGTTTGATAAGTGAGGCCTTAACACAGATACTGATACCTGTAGCTGGCCTTGTTGGCATTGGTTTTGCTTTGCTTGAGTGGTTTCTAGTTTCAAAGGTCAGAATCTTTAGTGAGTCTGAATTGGACAGTGACATGTTGATTGAAGGAGAGGAACAAGAAGAAGGTATTGATTCTGATGCAGTTGTTGCCAAATGCGCTGAGATTCAGAAAGCCATTTCTGAAGGTATGCTCTTGTTCACTGTAAATTTAAGTACATTCCATTTTGTCGTTTATGCACCATATCTACACAATCAGGTTACTGTTAAATGATAACTTACCTACTATCACCAGTTACATTACATTGTCTGTGTATATGTAACTTAAGCCCGTGTCTGTGTGTATCTTCCATTTTTCCTACATTTGCTTATAATGGATGGGCTTGGTTTTATTTAAAAAGTGTTAATCTACTGTCACAATTCGCTTATAGTGGGTTTGACTATGTGGTTGTGGCGATTTTAAAGCTTTACTTCGTATCCCAAATTTAACTAGTAATACTTTGTATTTTTGCCCTATTAATGCATTCCTACAACTGTTTTTAGAGAAAATGTTATTCTAAATAATTATAGAAAACGGTGTCGGGATGACACCTCTTTGCGTTTCATAACGATTAATAATGGACAAACGAAACGAAAATCCTAATTCAGGGTATCCTCATTGTAAGTTAAGGATGGAATAGAGGTTTAGATTTTGATCTAAGAGGTTTCCAGTTATCACTAGAAGTTTATCATTACTTTCTTTCATGTCTAGAAAATCTCTGCTAAGTCATCATTCATCGAGATATACTATCTACCTTTTGAGGCTTGCATCCAAAACAATCTTGTTAATTCCTTCTCATTACATGATCAATGATATATATTAAAACGGAATTGGATTGACCTCTTACTTTCATATTAACTATGTCGAATGATGGCAGGGGCAACATCCTTCCTCTTCACACAATACAAGTACCTTGGAATATTCATGGTTGTATTTGGAGCAATCATTTTTCTCTTCCTTGGATCAGTGAAAAGTTTCAGCACAGAAAGTGAACCCTGCACTTTCAACAAAGAAAATTTCTGCAAACCAGCTTTAGCCAATGCTATCTTTACCACCATCACATTCTTGCTCGGTGCCCTCACCTCCGCCCTCTCTGGTTTCCTTGGAATGAAAATTGCAACATATGCTAATGCAAGAACGACTCTAGAAGCAAGGAAGAGCATTGGAAAGGCGTTTATAACAGCTTTTCGCTCTGGTGCAGTTATGGGATTCCTTCTTGCTGCCAATGGCCTCTTAGTTCTGTATGTCTCTATCAACTTATTTAAACTGTACTATGGAGATGATTGGGAGGGTCTATATGAATCTATTACTGGTTATGGTCTTGGAGGATCTTCAATGGCTCTATTTGGAAGAGTTGGAGGAGGTATATATACAAAAGCAGCAGATGTTGGTGCTGATCTAGTTGGCAAAGTTGAGCGCAATATTCCTGAAGATGATCCACGTAACCCTGCTGTAAGCCTCCTCCCTCCACCTTTTTTACCAGCCTATGCCTTTAAGGCAGTCCTCCAATTTGCTTATATTTATATTGTTAGTTTTACATTGTCTTCTGTTGATCACAGGTTATTGCAGACAATGTGGGCGATAATGTAGGGGATATTGCTGGAATGGGCTCGGATTTGTTCGGTTCTTATGCTGAATCATCTTGTGCAGCATTGTATGTTGCATCAATTTCATCCTTTGGCAGCAGCTACGACTACTCAGCTATGTCTTATCCTCTGATTATAAGCTCAATGGGAATTGTTGTTTGCCTGATAACAACACTTTTTGCAACCAATGTGTTTGAGATAAAGAATGTGACTGAGATTGAACCTTCATTGAAGAGGCAACTTCTCATATCAACTGTTCTGATGACTGCTGCAATCGCTTTGGTCAGCCTTTTCACCTTGCCATCAGAATTCACTATTTTCAACTTTGGATCAGATAAAGCCGTGAAGAACTGGTATTCTTCTTGTTTCACAATTTTCTGCATAGTTCTACTGCTTGCCTATGTTTCTAATTTCCTTTGATAATTCTGTATTATACAGGCACCTATTCTTCTGTGTTTCAATTGGTTTGCTGGCTTGGTCATTGGTTATACTACTGAATATTACACAAGCAATGCTTACAGGTTAGTAATGTCAGTTGAAGAAATTCTGCATGGATAAATTGATTACCTCGGAGGGTTTAGCATCAGTATCATCTACTAATTGACTAGCTTACCATTTTCAAAGGCAAATTTAAGCTAGTCTTTCTCTATCGAAATAAAATAAGGGGAAAAAATTGTCAAACTAAACATGTTAATGAAAATTAGCTTTGAAACTAACCATTTCAGGAAATGAAAGCTCAATCCGAAATTGCTTTACAGCTACTAGCGGTTGTGATCTGTGATAGTCAAACTAGCCATCGAGTTTTCCTCTCTACTTCTTAGCTAGTTCTTTCTTTTCTTTTTCAGTCATTTCTGGGGTGAGGGAAGGTATTCAGTATCTGATCCGATGTGTTCTCAAGGTCTTTTGTTTCAAAATCTTTCAGTCCAGTACAGGATGTGGCAGATTCTTGCAGGACTGGTGCTGCGACAAATGTTATATTTGGATTAGCTCTTGGATATAAATCTGTTATCATTCCCACATTTGCCATTGCCGCTGCTATATATGTGAGCTTCAGCTTGGCGGCTATGTATGGCATTGCAGTCGCTGCTCTGGGAATGCTTAGCACTATAGCCACGGGGCTTGCAATTGATGCTTATGGCCCTATTAGTGACAATGCTGGTGGTATTGCAGAGATGGCTGGAATGAGCCGTAAAATTCGTGAAAGGACTGATGCTCTGGATGCTGCTGGAAACACGACAGCTGCAATTGGCAAGGTTAGACAAGTCTATTTCTAAATTATAGTAATCTACTATAACATAAACCTCTATTTATTTTTCCAACTAGCTACAATGCGTTTAGGAGGTTGGTGAATTGTGTGAAAGAGAGTTGCTTTCAAGTGGCTATTCAAAGTTATATTCTTAATGTTGGTGTTTTTTTTTTTACTATGTCGTGTGTTACTAATACATGAATAACTGCCGGACATCACATATAGTTCTGGAGCAATACGCGACAAGCTAATATCCAACATTTTCAGGGATTCGCAATTGGATCAGCTGCACTTGTTTCGCTTGCTTTGTTTGGTGCTTACGCGAGCAGAGCTGGTATCAAGACTGTTGATGTCTTAGCACCTAAGGTCTTCATTGGCTTGCTAGTAGGGGCCATGCTTCCGTATTGGTTCTCAGCCATGACAATGAAGAGTGTAGGCAGTGCAGCGTTGAAAATGGTTGAAGAAGTTCGCAGACAATTCAATAGTATCCCAGGGCTAATGGAAGGAACAGCAAAACCAGACTATGCAACTTGTGTCAGAATCTCAACAGATGCTTCCCTCAAAGAGATGATCCCACCAGGTGCTTTGGTCATGTTAACACCTCTTATTGCTGGTACCTTTTTTGGGGTGGAAACGCTAGCTGGCGTGCTTGCTGGTTCGCTCGTGTCTGGTGTTCAGGTATGCAACTCTTAGTCAATTTTGTTTTTGCCTTCTTTTGTATAACATTCTCCTATATTGCATCATCTCTCAATATTCGATCTAATAGTAGCATTAAACATTTTGGAGTGACTCTAGGTTGCAATTTCTGCTTCCAACACAGGCGGAGCATGGGATAATGCCAAGAAGTACATAGAGGTATTTAACTATTAAGGCCTCAGCCTTCAAGAACATTAACTAATACAACTTCATTGCAAAAACATTTGCATTTCAACCTGAATATGGTTTTTTTTTCTTTTGCAGGCTGGTGCAACAGAACATGCTAGAGCTTTAGGACCAAAGGGATCAGATGCTCACAAGGCTGCAGTTATAGGAGATACAGTGGGTGATCCTCTAAAGGACACATCTGGTCCATCATTGAATATACTCATTAAGCTCATGGCTGTTGAATCACTTGTTTTTGCTCCTTTCTTTGCTACTCATGGGGGACTCCTCTTCAAGTTACTGTAAATTGATGCTGTTGTACAAGTAATGAAACATTTTTCTAAGTTAAAGTTGTGATGTGCTTAAATTCACCCTTTGTTCCTTTTTAGTGTTATGTGATGAATCTGTTTTCTTACTTATTTGCTCGGATTAGAAACAACAAAGCAGAACATATACTTCTCAACCTATTTATTGGAAAAATATCATACATGGGCTGAGTAACAAATTGATAAAAATTAGGTTATTCTTCTTCCTCTTGAAACAACTAAAGTAAAAGTATGACATTGGACGTGTTTTGGTGGTCTTGGTTTGTTTTATGGAAGTGTTTACATGGGCTCATCACTCTTTCAAAGTTTCCAATGTTTCTTGTTTTATTAAAATGCTATTTCTTTGATTTACTTGTTCTTATCTTTTGGGTGCCATTTAGTAACACAAAAAATAAAAGCAATTGGTAGACATAGAGAAAATGAGTAGGTGGGTAGGTTGAGTGGATCACAGTAGTATATTCCTTTGCGTATGCCATTTTTTCTTTTGGCAGATACTTTGGGCACTACTAACCAATATGGTTTCTCAATTCATACGTACAAATTAGAGGGAAAATAATCAATTACAGAAAAAGCAAAAGGAAAAACAATTAAATGGAGTGATGAAAAGGTTAAAAACAATGAAGAAAAAGTAAACGAGAATTGAGAAGCAGTATTTTAGAATCGTATAATATGCCTACTATGATGGGTCTAATCGTATATAGTAACCAACATAATTAGTGTATTTCAGTGTAGTTTTTTCTTCATCTTTTTGCATATTTATTGAAAACAATTAAATGGAAGAAAACCTGTGTTATGGAGCTCTAAACACAAAAGAAATTTCTTGATTTGAATTAGTAATCATAACAAATCTAAGCTTAAAAGAGTGGCTGAAATTGATGTCTTCCAAATCAAGCATCCATTCATTCAAAAATCTGCAGAAAAAGACAAGTGCCGGCCCACTTGTCATTTTTACATTATTCATTTTGGATAATTAGTTGGCTCTAACGTCTAAAGGAGAAAATTAGATAAGTTGGATCCTACTTGGACTTCTACAAAAATGGATTAAGAATTAAAATGAAGTTGTACCTTCTTGTTAAATCATTTGTTTTTATAAGAGAAATTACCTAAAATGCACCCCAAACTCGTCCCTAAAAGCCATTTTCCCCCTTAAACAAAACGGGCGACCTAGTTCCCCCTAATCTTGTTCGAACCGTATTTATTTACCCCCTCCGCGAGTCTCAGTTAGATATTAAGTAAGTGGTGCATAACACGTGCCTGTTACCATACGACACGTCATAAATGAAACAATTTAATTAAAATTAGTTAATTAAAATACGATAATCTTAATTAACTGTAATAAAACAATTTCCCTAAAATAAAATTACCCCCCCCCCCCCAAACATTTTACCTATGTCTATTCACTTTACCCGGTAAAAAAACCCTAGGTTAATCCGTCGATCCAATTGACCTCCAAAATCCACTCGATCCTCCAAAATCGAGTGGATCTCTACCAGTATATCTTCGATTTAGGAATATTTTCTTGATTATTGAAGGATTTTACACCGATTCAAAGATAGAATTTAAAGCAAAGCACAGGTGACAAGGATTTTGCGACAAGGATTTTACACCGATTCAAAACTATTGCAAAGAGGTTAGTCTTTTCCTTATAGAGTTTTAACAATTCAAATCGTTATGCTAGAATTTTATCTGTTTGTCATGACTGCTAGGGTTTTAATATATTCTTTGAATTTAGGGTTTTTACAATTCTTCCTCAAATTAGTATTTTTGAGTTAATCAGTAGGAAAATGTTAATTGTTAAACTTATTTTTTCAGGTTTTAATCATGGCCTTTGAACTAGTTAATTTAAGGTTTTATCATGGTGGAAAACTAGATTTGGATTGTGTAGATAAGCCATATATTGGGGGGATAATTACTGAATACTTGGAGCTTGATAAAGATCTGTTTTCATACTTTGAGTTTATGGGCTATGTGAAAGATTTTGGATATCTACCTGAATCAGCTTCTATATATGTTAGACATCCTTTATTTGGCTGTTTGATAGAAATTAATAGGGATAAGGAGTTGATGGAAATGTGTGAGTTGGTAACAAGTGGGGATGTGTTGGAGGTATTTGTGGCTCACAAAATTAATGAAGCTCAGACAGTAGTGGACCTCATCCTAATAGAATATGAAACCAATGTTGGTGATGGGGTGGACAATGGTGCATCAATTGATGATGGTGGGGTTGGGGTGGACAGTGGTCCAACTTTTGATAATGGTGGGGAAGGGGTGGACAGTGGTCAAGACTTGGGGGACTGTGAAAAAACAACACATAATGTGGCAAAAAAAACAACACCTAGAAAACATGTAGCTAAGAAAAAAAATAGGAGCTAAAGTTGGTAAGAAAATAGCACCTAAAGCTGTGAAAAGAACAGCACCTAAAGCTGTGAAAAGAACAGCACCTAAAGCTGTTAAAACAGCACCTAAGGTTGCCAAAAGAAGTGTCCAAGTCCACTCTCTTACATCTGAATCTGGGAGCAGCACTGAAGATAGCTCAGATTCAGATCATGAAGAGTTGTTTGAGGAAGTGGAAGATGATTATGGTAGTGACGTGCATGAGGAATATAGGGATTTTAGGGAGATAAGAAGGACTGCACAAAGAAAAAAGAAGAAAAACTGTGATCTTGAAGCTGATGTTGAACAGAATAAGGTTAGTACTTGCATTCTTTTTTTCTTTTTTTCAATCTGTTACACAGTTTAGTTTTGATAACTTATTTTTGTTAATATGTCCAGAAATGTAAAGGTAGACAAGATGTGGGGCATGATGAGCATGCAGCAAGAAATAAGAATAAGAGTTTGGAGGGTAAACTTGGTGGTGATGAGCCATATTACCCTTCAGATGAAGCTGCCAGCTTTGAAACATGTTCTGATCCAGATGATGAAGCTGAAGGAGAGGTTCAACAGCCTGCTAAAGCAAGAAGAAGAAAGGTTAGGAAAAGAGTAATCTTTGATCCTACTTGCAAAACAATTGTCTGGGAAACTGGCCTTGCATTTGAATCTGTTTATCAGTTTAGGGAAGCTCTAACTAAATATGATGTTGCTGAGAGGGTTAAGGTTGATAAGTTTGTCAATGAAAAAACTAGGGTGAGGGTTAAGTGTAAGGAAGGTGACTGCCCTTGGCTCCTATATGCTAGTCATGACTCTAGGACTAATGATTTTGTAGTAAAAAAACTACAAATCTGTTCATACTTGTGACCCTACTAACAAGACCAAACTTTGTAACTCTAAATTCTTGGCCAAACACTACAATGAGAGGATAAAAGAACAACCTAGAATGAGAGTGTTTGAATTTCAAGCAGTTATTAGGAAATAGCTAGAATTGCATGTTGGGAGAACTGTTTGTAGAAGGGCAAGAAATATGGTGTTGAAAGAGTTAATGGGTGATCATATGAAGGAATTTGCTAGACTGTTAGATTATAGGGATGAATTGCTAAGAACCAATCCTGGTAGTACATGTATAGTTAAGCTTAGTGAAGAGGAGTTTGAGGGTGGTTTGAAAATATTTAACAGCTTCTACATATGCTTTGAGGCATGTAAAAAGGCTTTTAAGGCAGGTTTGAGACCTTGCATTGGGTTGGATGGCTGTTTTTTAAAAGGGGTTTGCCAAGGACAATTACTTGTAGCAGTTTGTAAAGATGGGAACAATCAAATGTTCCCACTGGCTTGGGCAGTTGTTGAGGTTGAGAATAAGCATACCTGGACATGGTTCTTGAGGATTTTGAAGCATGATTTTGAACTTGAAGATGGCACAAGCTTGACACTTATCACAGATATGCAAAAGGTTAGTAATCTGTTTTTTTTTTTTTTTTTTTTTTTGAGAAATCAGTTTGTTTATCTGTTTTTATATTAAGAATGTGTAATGCTTTTCTTGTTTGTTTCTGATTTTGAAGGGTCTGGACAAGGCAATCAGAGATGAGTTGCCTTCTTGTGAACACAGAGAGTGTGGTAGACACATTCTTGCTAATTGGTCCAAGAGGTGGGCTGGGATTGAGAGGAGAAACTGTTTCTGGAGAATTGCTAGGGCAACATTTGAGGTTGAATTAAAGAAAGGGTTAGCTGCCATGGAAAGGTTGGGGGATGGGTGTGTTAATGAACTTCTATATTACAACATAGAAAGGTGGAGCAAAAAATATTTTCAATGCTTTAGCAACTGTGACAGTGTTGATAACAACATGGCAGAATCATTCAATGCCTGGATCTTGGAAGCAAGACACAAGACTATAATCACTATGCTGGAAGATATAAGGGTGAAGGTAATGAAAAGAATAGGGGTTTTGAGAGAGTGGGGCTTGGGCTGGAAAGGTGTTATTTCCCCAATGGCACAGAAGATGATTGAAGATAATACATCAAAATCTATGAAGTGCAACCTGGTATGGAATGGTGACAAGGGGTATGAAGTACTAGATGGAAAATATACCATGAGGTGCATATCAAGAACAAGACATGTTCCTGTAGATCATGGATGCTTAAGGGCATACCATGTCCTCATGCAATTGCTGCACTTCATCATAAAAACCTTAACCCCATCAACTATGTTGCACACTGGTACACCAAAGAGACTTACTTGAAGACATATTCTCACTACCTGCAGCCTGTTTTGAATATAGAAATGTGGCCAGAGTCACAGAATCCTAAGGTTATACCACCTACTGTGAGAAAGATGCGAGGGAGGCCTAGAAAAGTGAGAAGAAAAGAACCAGGTGAAAACAAGACTGGGAAACTGTCCAAGAGAGGATTGGCAATGACTTGTAGCAACTGTCATGCCAAGGGTCATAACAAGAAAGGATATCACAAGGGTCCCACTACTGCTGGAACAAGTCAAAACACCAATGAAAATTCAACTAGTTCAGCAGCTGTAGGCAGGGGAAAGGGTAGAGCAAAGGTGAGTTTAACTTAATTTTTTTAACAGTTTATGGTTTTTGTTCTTGTTAAGCTAATGAACAGTTTTAGAGTATAATTTCTGTTATTTTGGTAGGATGTTGGTTCTTCTAGACAACCCCCAACAGGAAGAGGAAGGGGCAGACCAAAGGGTGCTAAAGAAAAGGTGAGTTCAACAATTGATCTGTTGTTTGTTTTTGTCCTTGTTTGCTGTTTACACTAGTTATAGAGTATAATTTCTGTTGAACTTCTATGTGTAAGGATCTTGGTACTAGCACTGTAATAGGTAGAACACCTAATCAAAGGCCAAGGATGGTTGGCATGGGAATATTGCACACTGATAGTGGCTTTCAGATCCATAATGTAAGTAGGATTTCACAAAGTAGTTCATAGTTATGGAACGTGCAGATATGGAATGTCATCTACTAACTCCTTTTGTATGTGCAGCCTGGAATGCCATGTGCTAGGTTTGTGAATGTAAGGTCTTCAACAGAAGTGACTGGTGATCTTGGGTATAAACCAACTCGTGGTCTAAAATGGCAAGGCAAAAGAGCAATGACTTCAAGACAACTTCAAGAGATGAGAGACAAAAAAGTTTGTGAAACCAGTTCTAAGAGACAAAAATTGACCCAAGAGAGCTCCACCACACAAGCTGACAATATCTGAATTGTGTTTATACTGCTACTATGGCAGTTAGATTGGTATTTTTTGGTTTGGCATGTTGTTGCACAGTTTGGTCTATGGCAAGTTGCCTTTTGCACCTTTGTAAAGGATGTGCAGTTTTTTTGTTTTGTTGGATAATCTGCAGTTTATACTGCTACTATGGCAGTTAGATTGGTCATTTTTTGGTTTGGCGTGTTGTTGCACAGTTTGGTCTATGGCAAGTTGCCTTTTGCACCTTTGTAAAGGATGTTTATGCAGCTTGTAAGCTGCAGTTCTATAATTGAAATTGAAGCATATTTTGGTTTGCAATTAGACATCCTTTTTATTCTAAAATGGCTCTTCAAACATAACAATGTTAAGAATCATTCAGTACATCAACTTAAGTAATAACAACATAACAATCTTTCATTACAAAGCATTCAGTACATCAACTTAAGTCTTGGAACAAAATAGTGAGAATCCAATCTCACAAACCAACCTAACAACCAATCTAAGTACTACCCTATGGCAACTTCATTGGAAGTTCTTTCAGATACATTACTTGAAAGCTACCACTTATAACTACAACACACACACAAAAGATAATGGCCCAAAGTACTGTCTCCCTAAACTTGGATCGATCCAACTTGGTCCTCCACTTCTTTTTCTTCTCTTTCATTTTCTGAATTTTAGCAACCAACTTCTCAATGTCAACATTCATCTTGTTGATGTCCTCCCTTTCAATGGTGTTTCCAACATTATTGGACGACTTTGCATTATCAAGTTTTCCAATGGCTTCTAATGATGCCTCTAGTTCACCAATTCTCTCAATTAGTTTAGGAACAACAACCTTTGATCTTGGATCAATTTCAATATCCTTCCATCGCCAAAAATCACAAGATCTTGCACCATAAACAAAAAAAGGACAAGATTAATCACTCTACAATTCTTCGACCCGTACAAATCAATTCTTCAAACCACTTACCCCATAATATGGACATACCCAGTATCTCCTACCAGGGTTCCTTGCTGTCCAAGATGTCATCAATGGCAACACAAATCCATGGATACACCTCACTTCTTCATTCTCTTGGTCTTCCATACAAAGTTTACTCAAATTCGAGCTCCTATTAGGCATTCTACCAACTGAAATATTAAAGAAGCAACAAAAATTAACATTTTCTAATCATTACAAAGATTAATGGAGAAAAAGGGGAACAATGAGATTAATCAAGAAAAATAGTAACCTTTGCTTTCAAGGTTGCGAACTTGACTGGAATTAGTGACAGATTCACTTGATTTTTGGTGATAATCCATTAGGGTTCTTGTTTTGGTTGATGGAGAAATCTAGGGTTCTTGATTGATGAAGGAGGGTAAAATATAGAGAGAGGGACTTATATTTTTACCGTTGGTGATAATAGCTTTAAGTAGTTCTTTTTCGTTTTTTAATTTTAATTCAGTTTAACGTTTAAAAACTCCACTTAGACGCGCTCAAAAAAACACTGCTACCACACGCGTAGCTCAGACTCGCGGAGAGGGTAAATAAATACGGTTCGAACAAGATTAGGGGGGAACTAGGTCGCCCGTTTTGTTTAAGGGGGAAAATGGCTTTTAGGGACGAGTTTGGGGTGCATTTTAGGTAATTTCTCTTTTTATAATGGTGTGTCGACCAGCTTACATAAATCTCAAGCTTACATAAATCTCAATTAGATATTACTTTTCACTAGTTCATTGATCACTTGGTCACACCTTGATTACTATCTTTCTTGTTTAATCATGCACATGAACTGGATCATTCAACCCCTATTTCTAATTAAAACGGATTGGACATTGGATCTTGATTAAGGAAGACTTGTTCAATATTCTACCCCAAAGTTGGTTGCTTTCAACAAAAGGATACACATATTAGAAGTTATACTACTATGGAAAGTCAGCAGGCATGCTTTAATTATTAGTATGTCAGAAAATCAGAAAAAAAACAACCACATGGTTGGTGTATGGTTTTAGTGTGAATTTTCTAGAGTTTTAATTTGTGATTGTTCGTTTCCGCTAAAACTTTTGTACCCATCACACATTTTTTTGGTAATGATGAATTGCACAATGTGTTAATTAATCTACAAGGAACCTTACTAAAAGAATCACTAGAGAATTCAATTGACATAAGGTGTTTGTTAGCATTTTGCATGTCACACTTCATTATATGGTGATCCGATTAACACTCAATTTTTTTAGTTAATGTTTTCAAAAGTGAAATCCTTTCCATTCGTTGATGGTTGGTAAAAGAAAAAGCAACCAAAAAGGAATGGAAAAGAGGAGAAGAAAGACATAATATCCTTGGAAGCAAATATTAATTATAGAAAAGCAATATTCGTATATATATTCGTTAAAAAGATCTAAATGCATTAAGCTTTATGTATTCTTATGTACTCATTAATTATGTATTCCAAATTCAATTACTAGCTAACCTAAGCAAAAAGATTGTTAACTTTTACTAGTATGGTTGAAGTTATCATTTTTCATTAGAGCTATTTCGAAATTAAACTCTTATTTATAGTTGTTGACCTACTTTTGCAGTAATGTACAATAAATGATGTTGACAATGACTCAAAGAGGGAACTTGTGTGGTTTGATTGAAGTTTTGCGATGAAAATGTACTGTTTCCCTAACTTTCTACCACATAGAGCTTAGTTTGTGTTTTACCAATAATCGTGCACGATGAACCTAAGGACATGTCACTAAAGACTAAATTCGAAATAAAAAATTTATTTATTTTTCCCTTATTCATCAATAGAAAATCAAGACAATGTAAGACGTGAAAACACTCATGTTATTCAAAACTCCACATATAGAGCCTATTTGGGTAAGTATAAAAGTGACTTAAAAGTACATATATGTTTATAAACTTATAAATGAATGTTTGATAACTTAAAAAACCATGAGCTTATAAATATTTATATGTTTAAAATAAGCTAAAAGTGAGAAGTTAAAAAATTATAACTTCTAAAAAATGACTTAAAATTCGCCCAAATTGGCTCATAAAGTTCTTGTGAATAACTTTTTTTTGTTGTCACCTTAGCTCATAAAGTATGATTACTTTTCTACTATTTCGAAAATCTTATAACTTTGGACAAAATGAATTGAAAATAGTAATGGATACACAAAAAGAAGTGAAAAAAGTATAATGATTACTGAACATAAGTTCTCTTTATTAATGAATTCCCAATTGATTTTTCACAAGTTCGCCTCATTTTATTTTATGAATTCTACATTCTCTTCATTTATGCAAAAAGATTAAAAAATAAACTCTAGATTAATTTCCACGCCATTTGTGTAAAAATAAATAAAAGCAAAAAACCAAGGTTAAATTTGTCAGTTTGTAAAAAGCATCACACAAGTGCCGAAGTAGCTGTGGTCACTCTAAACTCGTGTAGATTCCCAATAAGCATCCGCCACGTCAAATCAATGACACTCTGGTCACACATGTCCCGTTTTAATTCGTCCACCTCGTTTAACTCATCCACGTGGGACTAAGCCCTACGTATCTACCCAAAAAAAACCTCTCCTCAGTATAAAAGAGCTTTCATCAGAGTTATATTCAGTCAGTATTTTCCATCACATAACAGTGGCAATGGCTACTCAAAGAAGGAAAAACCCTAGTTTTCTCCCTCTAATTTCTGTATTCGCTTTACTTTTCGCTGTCGTCGCAGCTGATGTCTTCTTCGAGGAAGGTTTCCACGGTAATTTAACTTAAATTTCTCTTTATTAATCAGTTTAAATTTGGATTAATTTACGTTAATATGATTATGCTGTCATTTAGATGATTTTTTAGTGTTATAATTTGATTTTCGATTGAATATAATGAGGAGTTTGTAGGATGCGAGTTTAATTAGTGTTTATTTAGTGTGATCTGATAGAGACTTAGAAGTATCGAAGTAGATCTGTGAATTGTAAGATCATAGGAGTAGATCGGAATGTTATTTTGAAATGTTATAGTTTTGCATTTTATGATTGTGATTACGACTAGCATTTATTGAATGTTTACTCGTGTGTGTCATCGTGTATGTCTAGCTGAAGAGTATGTTGCGTTAGCATTTGTTCTTTCGTCCGCGCTTGCGATGGAATTAGAATGTTCGTATGTACTTGGACTAAATTGTTAGATCTCATTCACTTCGTTGTATATGATAAATAGTAACAGTAAAAGTTATATACACTGTTATAGTGTATCCGACGGATATCTATGGGTAAGCCTCCTTAAATAGTGGAATTTGTGATATTGAATTGAGGTAGGTTAAACTGACCTAATAATCTAACTTTTTTTACACTGGCTGTGTATGTAGCTTAATCCTAGTTTAAAGCTCTGCGTAACTAATGTTGGACCTATACAGAGTTTATTGGCCATTTTACTGCATATGGCTGGTGCATATATGTTTTTTGAATTGGCAATCAAAATAGTTAACATCTATTAACTGTACGTTTAGCTGAATTAGCAATCAATACTTATTAGTGTTTTGATCCTGTATACATCATAGTTTGCATTAAGTTATAGAGTTAGTGTGAAGTCAATGATTATTTGCTAATTCTCTGGTCTGTTCTGCTACTTACAAATTGTCTAGGTTAAATGGGTCAAGTTGTTCTTCTATGTTGGGCACTAATGCTGATAAGTTTTGCTTCTTGAACTTTTAGGTGATTGGGAAAGCAGGTGGGTCAAATCGGAGTGGAAGAAAGATGAAAACATGGCTGGAGAGTGGAATCACACCTCTGGCAAGTGGAATGGAGACTCTAATGACAAAGGTCTGTAATTTCTTTGTACTAATGAGAACATGGTCACTCCAAGCCATAGACCTTTTGGTATCTAGCTCTAGTTATGTTTATCTTGTAACTTCTGTTCTACTGCAGGTATCCAGACCAGCGAAGACTACAGGTTCTATGCCATTTCGGCTGAGTTCCCTGAATTTAGTAACAAGGGAAAAACCTTAGTATTCCAGTTCTCTGTTAAGCATGAGCAGAAGCTTGACTGTGGTGGTGGATACATGAAGTTGCTTAGTGGAGACGTTGACCAAAAGAAATTCGGTGGTGACACTCCCTACAGGTAACACATAATATTATCTTGCTACTTGAAGTATCTTTCCTTTTGAAATTGAATTGTCATTCAGATGATTGAAGTTTTTGATATTGGTTCAATACAGTATCATGTTTGGACCAGACATCTGTGGCTACACCACCAAGAAGGTCCATGCTATTCTTACTTATAATGGGACAAACCACTTGATCAAGAAGGAAGTGCCATGTGAGACTGATCAACTGACCCATGTCTACACCTTCATCCTCCGCCCTGATGCTACATACAGCATTCTCATTGACAATGTGGAGAAGCAGACTGGTAGCTTGTACTCTGACTGGGACCTTCTCCCACCAAAGACAATCAAGGATCCAAGTGCCAAGAAAGTAATTCACAGTGCATCACATTTTCATGGTCAATTGATGTTAATCTTTTTGGTAGTGGTACTGATCAAATAACATGTTTATGGCAGCCTGAAGATTGGGATGAAAAGGAATATATCGATGATCCTGAGGATAAGAAGCCTGAGGTATCCCTTCTTAGTTCACTATCGGGTTTGTCCATAAAAGTTGAGAAGAAATCTAATTACTATTTCTAATAACTGCAGGGCTATGATGACATTCCAAAGGAGATAACTGATCCTGAAGCCAAGAAGGTAACCGGTTGAGATTTGCTTATACAAGTCTTATATTTAATACTTGGAATATAGAGTAAAAGATTTTAATTTCTGAGGGCTTTTTGTATCTGCAGCCAGAGGACTGGGATGATGAAGAAGATGGTGAATGGACAGCCCCAACTATTCCCAATCCTGAGTACAAGGGCCCATGGACCCCAAAGGTTTGTGGAGTCTCAATTTTAAGTTGAATGACTTGTCCCTGATTATGATGCCTAATGCTTAGTCTTTCATCTTCTCAGAAAATTAAGAACCCCAACTACAAGGGGAAGTGGAAGGCACCTATGATTGACAACCCAGGTACTTTCAGTTTTTCATTAACATGTGTGTTTTTCTTACCAGACTTTTAATATTACAATTATTGACATCTATGCTGTTTATATCTATAGACTTCAAGGATGACCCCGATCTCTATGTTTTCCCAAATCTGAAGTATGTGGGTGTTGAACTGTGGCAAGTAAGTAATTTCCCTTTTTCTTGTTGATCTGGCTGTAATACTAGTAACACTTTCACATTACCGCATTTGCACTTATTCTTCCATGTTATATCTACAACTAAAGCTTAAATATATTTGCAGGTGAAATCTGGAACCTTGTTTGACAATATTGTGATATGTGATGATCCAGAATATGCCAAGCAAATTGCTGAAGAAACATGGGGAAAGCAGAAGGATGTATGTGGTTCCCTTCCCCCCTCCCTTAAGTGAATCAGAACGAATTATTGAGTCTTCATAGTTGACATTTTCTTGATTATGCAGGCGGAAAAGGCTGCTTTTGAGGAAGCAGAAAAGAAGAGAGAGGAGGAGGTAATACTTATGTTATTCATCGTGCTGATTTTGTTCTAGAACAAGTTCTCTTATAGCTATTCAAAATAAGTAGTTCTTACTGCTTAGCTACACAGTAGGTGGAAGTATGCACCGCTTCTCCTTTTCTTTTCTTTTTTTCATTAGCGCTTCTCTTTTTCTCCCTTGCCCCTTTCTTTCAGATCCTCTTTTAAAGCTAGTTTTGTATTTGCGTTCTTGCGCGTGTGTTCTTTTTCTTGTGTCTCTTGTTTTCTTCTGACCCAGTTTCATTCTCTATGCAGGAATCAAAGGATGCTCCAGCTGATTCTGATGTAAGCCTCTAATATTTCTTTTAATTCCCATCCATTCCAATTCTCTTTCTTCAAATCTGCAGCAATCCCTCCCCGGAGAAGCTGTGTCCTTATCTACTTGTCTTGCCCTAATGGCGTAAACATGTTTTCCAGGCCGAGGAAGATGATGCTGATGACGATGCTGATTCGGATGATGCTGATGACAAGTCTGACTCCAAGGATGATGAAACACATGTAAGAATTGTGTCTTGTTAAAGCTTCAAAGCGAAGTTGGCAGCACTTTTATTCTGGCTTTCAATCTGTCTGCATATCTTCTTTTTGATTGTTTCTGACTGCATATCTTCTCTTGCACCTGTTTTGCAGGATGAATTGTAAGGGCCAGGCATTTTGATTCAAGCTCAAAAAGATGCTAGCAAGATGAGAACTACTTGGCAGTTCGGAACACCCCCCTCCCCCCTCCCCTTCCTTTTTTTCCTTTCTATTAGTGAATTGTAGCCTGTTCCATTTTTAGTGAAAAGACGCAGATTTGAGGATGCATGAAGTCATATATGGCTCATTGCTTTGATGTCATTGGGACTCGGCCAATAGGAAAACATGTTTGGTTTTGACTAGATTTTTATTAAATAGTGTTGAAATTACACTTATGTGGATTTCTCTGTACTTTTCTCTTCAACCGGCTCCTTGGCGTTATGGTCGCCCTTCCCCTGCTATATCTTGCTCCGTTTTATTGCCTGAAGCGCCTGAGACTTTAAATCTGTTAATTTGCTTGAAAAATTATCGAGGTAATCGAAATTCAGTATTGAGAAAACTGGAAGCCTCCATTTCAGTTTCGCTTTTATAGTTTAGATATATCCTCTGAACAAATTCTTTTCGGAAATAATAACAGCGGATCTACAGCGACGTCATTTCTTTAGATAGATCGAGTCAATTTGTTGCTCTGCTGCATTGTGTTCCTTATAGAAAAAGACACTCTTTTAGGGGGGGAGAGTGGTGCGCGGGAGAAAACAAACTTCTTTGAGATTTATTATCTAAAGAAGCCTTGCAGCGATTGCCCGTCAAATCATCATTTTAATAGGACCTGCTCCCAGTTGATACGTTAGGTGACAGTTGAAAGAGCTGCTCAAAGCTTGGCAAATAATGGATAAAACCTACCTGTTCTATTTTTTCAGTTTAGTAGAAGGGCTTTTCTTTATTAGTTAAGAGCCTGTTTGGGTGGGCTTAAAAGCAGCCTATTTTAAGTGGCTTTTAAAATTTTGAGGTTACCAAACATATAATAATGAGCTTATAAGTCACTTTTAAGCTCACCCAAACGGGCTCTTAAGTAAATTGTTGTCTAGCAGCTTGTTTTCTACGATATAAAGATTGGCTTGAACCTTAACCGATGAATTCTTAGCTACCTTATAAGACCGAGGTTACTGTTAGAATTTTGCATCATGATGTTAACAAGTACCGTACATTGTAACAACCATTAGAAGATGCTTGGATTACACTTCCGTAGGTGATGCGGTCAATAGCTACTGATGTTTAATTCACTCCAACATGTATTGATTGCTTGCTTGCACGCTTTTAGGTTAGACAAAGTAACGAGCATTTCCGTTAACTAAAGGCTATGGTGAGTAGATATTAAGGATCATTATCCATGAAACATCTCACCCTAATGGAGAACAAAGGTGCCTTCAAAAACCATCTTACGACGGACAAACTATGTTAAAAACTAGATGTGACTTATGATATCATACAACTTCTGAATATTTAAAGGTTTAGTCAAGTGATAATCCATTCCAGCTTCAGTAATATGCCTCGTCTCATCATCCGCAGTCAATGCAATTATGGGGATGTGAATTCCATGCTTCTTCTCCTCCTTTCGTATATGCTCTGTCGCTTCATACCCACTCATAACCTGCATCTGCATTCAAAAATATCCCAAACTATTTAAGTTGATTGAAATTTGAAATCCACAAGCTTAAGATATTTATTTGCAAAACTTAGTAATCTATAAAAGATGATGTTTGTAGAAATATTACCTGACAATCCATTAGTATAAAATCATAGGTTTTGTTGGCATCGCTGTCACCTTCCGAAGTGTCATTCAAAGATTTCCAAACTTTATCAACGGCTTCTATTCCATCCTTACAAACATCAACATCTGCTCCTAATTTACAGAGATTTTTGGAGCTAACATTGAGCAATATGGGATCATCATCAACCACCAAAACCTTCTTTCCGATAAAGTCCTTATTAGTACTCCTTTTGTTACCATCAGGTATCACAATCTCCTTGAGTTGGCACTTAGCTAAGGCATCTGAGTCCAATTCTTGGCATTCGATTTCTTGAGTCGTCTTAGTCCCAGCATGTTGGATTGAACTGTTTCGATGCTCAGATAGAAGTTCAAGCACTTGAGATAAACATTTGCCATGTAATGGTTTTGGAAAAACATAATCAAAAG
This sequence comes from Petunia axillaris subsp. axillaris, assembly GCA_029990575.1. Taxonomy (NCBI): domain Eukaryota; kingdom Viridiplantae; phylum Streptophyta; class Magnoliopsida; order Solanales; family Solanaceae; genus Petunia; species Petunia axillaris. The sequence continues at coordinate 26,903,858 of JARKNS010000010.1, read as the reverse complement.
AAGGATGTGGTATATTTTCTTGTTGGTTTTTAGCTCTGCTGCCACTGCTAACATCATCTCGCAGCAACACAGCCTTACAAGTAAGATTCTGCAAATCTTTCTTGAAGTTAACTATGGATGAACTCAATTCTAAGAGAGGTCCAGCCAAAGAATCAATAATTATAAGTATAACGTTTGATGAGCCATTGGAATTAGACCTTTTGCATTGGGGGATTGTACGGTTGACATGTGCATCCTTAGTAGCTGAAGCCACTTCATTTGTATCATCAGTAGTTAAAGTCAGAGTTACCTCAAATTTCTCAGGGGAACCAGAGGAAAGGTCTAACTTTCTCTTTATTCCATCAAGCAGCTGAACAAGTTCATTAATATTCCTCATCACTGAAACTTTTATGTTCATGTTGCCAATCGCCTTGCTTAAAACTTTTCTCCTTTCTTCTCCAGCTAGGAATAGGACAACATGGGATCCTTCTAATCTTGTTGGAGATGACCAAAATTGCCGTCCAAAACGGCGATAAATATAACTTCGAAGGCCATGATTTTGCGCATTGTTTTCGTGTTCCTCAGCTTCAGCAGATACTTGAACACTAGTGGTGAGAAATATGTTGAATTGGAAGTGAGTGCCTCTTTCTCCAAACTCTTTGTCAACTATCTTGATCTCTCCTCCCATTAGATGCACCTGCCATATGACAAATTCATTTCAGTACACTAAAAGAAATGCTTATTTAGACACTTCTTACAAGAATTTTCTTTCAAGTTTTAAGAAATTAAAGAACTTGACCTTTCATAGTTTCAAGTGTTATTAAGGTCTCTTAGCCTATTCAAGTTCTACAACAATTTTAATAGATAATAACCAGCACTTTAGTTGATGGATCTCAAGTGCCACATTAAGGATAAACACAATCACATCTAGATAATCAAATTTACTTTTTGATGCTTACATGGTCTCTTGTTAATGAGTTGTTCAATAATATATCCAAAGGAGATGTTCTTGCAATCAGAACCAAAGGAAATGCAGCAGATAATGCCTGCTTGTTCTATTTACTCGCAGAATATACTTTCTTAGTATTCTTTCTTTCCACAAATAAGAATTGTTGAAGGAAGAATAAAGAGAGATGCATATTAAGTTACTCACCAAAGATTGAACAATGCCTAGTCCCAAGCCATAACCTTCTTCTCCAGGAGCTGTTTCTTTCACTTGAACAAAATTCTCAAAGACATATTTTTGTTTATCTTTTGGTATCCCGACACCCGTGTCATCCACGTCAAATATGAATTCCATGCAATTGGGATTCTGTTGAATTGCTGGAAGTTCATTGAATGCATTGCAGCAACATTTTTTCTTGGTCCACAACTTTGTGAAGCAGTTCAATTGACTATGCCGATTACAAGCAATAAGGGCATTCTCTTTACTTGGACTCCTAACAGAAGCTCTGACTGAGATATGACCTTCTGAGGTAAACTTGATAGCATTCATAACCAAATTGCTTACTATTTGTTTAATTTTCACTTTGTCACCTTTAACCAAGCGAAACTTTGAAAGAGATCCATCATAAGGATCAAGGATCAAATCCACTCCCTTCTCTATGGCTCTTTGATAATGCCAATCAATTGTATTTTCGAGGAGTTCCGTTAGATCAAACTCTTCCACCTTCAGTGGCATTTTACCAGCTTCAATTTTACTCGCGTCCAGAACAGAATTTAATATGCCTGCAACATTTTCAGCAAAGTAGGAAAGTCTTCAAGTTATACTAGAGTCGAGCATATATTGAAAGCACTACATTTAGAATTTCGGCCAAGTCAAAAGTTAAAAATACATTTAAATTATAAGATTGTATCTAGTTACCAACTATCTTGGAGGTACACCAAACATACTAAGGATGACAAATGGTAGGATTTACAAATACTTTTATTTATTAGTATAACATATTTACCTAATTCTTGGACTTCTTCTATTACTAGCCAAAGTTTGTGCATGTAGATTAACAGGTTTTACAAAAAAAGCTGAATCATCAAAAATTTCAAGTAAGGACATCATGTTTCTCCTACAATTCTTCTGACGTATCCTAATTAGTATAAGTTAGAAGAATTTTGGTGAACAAACATAATGTCCCTACAATTTAATACTTGCTAGACTTTATTGATATTCAATAGGTTCAGGTGCTTCAATATCTTGAAAATGATCATCATTAAGTCCGGCAAGGTATAAGTAATTGAGAGAAGAAGTATATAACTGTATCATATGAACATACCTAGAAGGCCCATGGTTTCATTATTGATGAGCCGTAGGTTAGCAGCAAGCTCAGGATCTGGGGATGCCTCATTAAGGCAGCTGTCAATCCTGCAAGTTATATTTCCAAAACCATTGCGAATGTCATGACTTGCAGCGGCAAATGCAAGACTCTTGGTTATACTCTTCTTTTCTGCTTGATGAGTTGATTCCATTTGCTTGACAAGAGCAGCACACAGAAACATCTCTCTTCTTGCAGCTTTGAAGACTACGAAAAAGAAAGAACATAGCGAGACTACTACTATAACAAGCAAGAGCATAACCAGCAAACATGCATGCCTGCTACCTTTAAGGACATCACTTCCCATTCCTTCAGCAGTGAAAGCCACAGTATACACCTTTAAAAAAAAAAAAAAAAAAAAGCCAATTAGTCTTTTGAAGGTTCATTTTTATCGTTGTAGGCTACTTCGAAAGTAATTTATTCATTAATCCATTTACATTTTTTATTAATCTAGGCACTGTTCCATCTAATATTTGATCTCTCAAGTATTGTTCTGTCTGAACACTCAATGTGTCAAAGATGAGTCAATTATGCAGTTTTACAGAGGAAAATATGACTCAGTTGAGAGAAATCTCGATACACATCTTTAAAACACACATGATCTAAACCAAAACACAGAATGCAGCCGAGTAGCTAGGAGGGGATGTTCTATAGATTAAGAGTTTACTAGTTACAATATGGTAAGATATACAGGAATTGAACAAGACATACTGATTCGAGTCCAGCAATTTCAATGGCAGAGCAGTAGAATGTGAGCTCCTTCTCCCTGATTTTCAGAGCAAATTGTCCCCTTTCACCATTTCTCATCTTGCAAGATTGGTTGTTACTCATATATTCAATCGAACCATTCAAGTTCTTCACTTGCACAGAAACAGTACCATTATACACATGTATGCGAGTATGAGGAATCTTTGTTTCCACAATTACTTGACCATCGTTACTAGCCAGGTGAAAATCCGCGCCATAAAAATTCAAGGCAGAAAATCTGTCATCCACATATTGTACTGGAAATCCCACAGAGATCTTACCTCTTGCATCCATTGTGGCTGTATTGAAAAATAATTCCCTCTTGGCCTTGTTCAAGCCAATACCGATAGATGACTGAGATGCATACCCCATTGTTCCTTTTAAGGATTCTTTAGACCATCCTAGAGTCGTAATGCCAACTGTTTTTGCATCAGCAGCTTCTGGCTGCCCATAAAGCATTCCGGTGTCACGATTCACTGGCTGACTATACCATATTGAAGACGAGGAAGAGTTGGAAAATAGTGCAAAAGTTTGGTCCTCATCATGGCCTTCTTCAGTGTAAAAAGTGAACATCAGCTCATCTTGTCCGACATATGATACTTGCGATACGAATGGGATTGTTTGAAATGCCAAAAACAAAAGGGGCGCTACCTATAAATATCACCAACAAACCAAAAATACATGAGTTTTCTTGTCAACTGATTAAGTTGTCAAAATTAGCAGGGAAAATGTTGAACTAGAGCGAAGTTTCAATCTTTAATTCTCAGGTTATATCTTTGTACTCTTAACAATTATGTTGCGGAAGATCGACAGAAATAACATATTAGTATTCAAAAGATTCAGTGTGGTTAAAACTATTTTAGATTGTAATCAACATACCGTAATCCTTCTTTAACTAGACTTGAGATCAGTTATGTTTTACAGACTCACGAAGGTGGAGCTGCTATGACTATTTTATATAGGATTTAAGTTATAGAAGTATACTCATAAACATTATCAGTATAGTTTAGCATGACATCTCAAGTTAACCAGTCATTGTCTATCATAGAGATTTTAGGTGTAACTACCTTATAAGTGGCCTAACTATATGAATCTTTTGAAACAATGCATAGAACTTAAAGTCCATTTCTAAGAATACACTTAAATATGTTGCAAACAACTTCATTATACACCATAGAGCTGACATTCTCACTACCTGATAATGAATACTACTACTACTACTTAAAAGAAATCCTTGTACCTAATAAAATACTATATATGTGAAGTCCGAATAATAGTAAAGAAGCAGAAAAGAGGAAATTCTGTACTTATTCACCTTTGTTTGAACAGTGGTGAAAGGTAACTGAGTTCCATTGAGAGCTGAACTTAAACCTCTAGCCAAGCTTGATGCTGAGTAATTTAAGGGGAGAAACATATTGGCAGTGTGTTCAATCTGTGAAAATGTTTTATTTCTCAAACGTTCTGATAACGTGCTCACATGGTGGTCACTATGATTTCTCATCACAGATAACTTCATAAATACGTAAATTGCCAATCCCTGCAATCAAGTTTCAGAACAAAAAAATGATATTAAAACACATTTCTATAAGAGTCATCCGCCAAGTTTTCTTCAAAACTGATTTTCATACTATAGGTGTATATTGAGACCCATAGAAGACTACCATTGACTTACAAGGAGAATGATGAAGAAAACAAGACGTAGTATATTGCAGGACCAAAGTTTCATCCGCTGCATGCTGCAATTTGGTAACATTTATTATAAAATCAATATATAACATATACTAGTACAAGTTTCTTGCTCAAAATGACAATTTCTGTTTTCCTTTTTCTCCAAAATCAGAAACACTCGTCTTTATATTGTATTTATACTTTTTTTTTAGGAAGATGACAGCAAAAAGAATTCTAGTTGACTGAGATTGTACTGAGTTTTAACTTCAGTAGATGTCAATCAACTCTTGAGCTTATCAGAATTTATATTAACTTTTGGCTAATAAATAATAATATGACCTATCGCCACCTAATTAGACTTTGGCTGTAACATTTTTGACACTCTGTTACAAATATAAAAGTTACTATCATTACTATGATATTTTTGTACTATTAGTGAGGGGCGACCCAACTAAATTTTTAGCCTAAAGCTATATCATATTTAGAGATCATAGATTTGTTTCATGAAATTCGTTTTCTGGCAAGACATACGGATAAATTAAACAAGACTACGGAATATAGTATTCAAAAAAGCTAAGTCAAAATTGTAAATCAAGAAAAAAAATGAATTCATATAGTTCTCCATTTTATGTAATTTATATGACATAGTTTAACAGGGCAAAGAGTTTAGGAATGAAAATAAAGACTTTTGAAATTTCTATCGACATATGATGTACTCCTACTTGTGTGGTTATAAAGTTTTTAAAATTTGTGGTCTTAAACATGTTATAATATATTGTGTGGTAATAAAAATTTAAAAATTTCTCATAGAGGATAAAATAGATAGTTCAATTAGCTTTTGTCAAAAAAAAAAATCAAGAGAAATTGTGCTTTTCTTCTTTGAAACATGAAGTATAAAATTGAATTGTAGAGGATTAAACTAATTGAGATTAATTAATAAAATACAAAAAATTACAACAACTTATAGACTTATCAATTCCCAAAAATTATTATAAAGAACATAAAATTATGATCATTTAATGAATAATTATTTTATAGACTGGAGTAGTATATATATGTACACATTGATAATTTTGGGGCCTTTAACCATGGGGACTAACCATGGGACTAAGGCAATTGTTTTACTGGCTTTACCTTAGAGCCGCCCCTGCGGCATTAGTATACTTATTAAATTTCAAAGCCAATTAACATTGAATTCGTTAATATTTTAAAACAAATAAACTAATAATTAAACAAGATTCCAAAAAAAAGTATTTCTTTAATCAAAATTTTGTCTTTCGCCCTATTTATTTTTTATTAAAGCACGCTATTACAAAAGATAATAAAAATTTAGCTACCACATGCTTTATTATTGTTGAAATAAGAGTCGATTTTGTGCAAACGAAAAAGTATTAACAGAGTCATATTAAATTAGTTTATAATTAAGAGGCGTGATTCAAAATATTAAGCATGCAGGTACTCTTCTTTTACCTCTAGCCCCATCTCTCTCTCAGTTTATTGAAAGGACTAAAATAAAGCTTGGTGAATAGGTCTGATTTTGCGTATATCTTATTTACGAAGTTTTAATTACGTTTAACTTGAGTTCTTCACTTCATTTATACTATATTAGGCTAATCGAATTAAGCAGTTTACTTTGTTATTGTTCAAGAAGTTTAATATGGTCACGTTCCTTTAGTCAGGAAAGAAAATGTTGCTCGAACGTAGCAAATAACTTTGAAAGGCAATAGCACAAATAAATGTACAATGATTAACTGTTGACAGAACCAGACTTTTGACTACTAATGATAATGGGAATTTTGCTGCTGGTTCAGTCATTACTCTGATAGATGAAGAGTTGATGAAAGGAGAAGAGACAAAGTCCACTTTGGGAGTTGTCACTTGGCTCCTCGTTTTTGTCTCTTGCCTCCTCGTTTGCATCCAAGTCTGACCAAGATGTTGGACCGGGTCAAGATGATGGATTGGGCTCATGGATTGGGCTTATTTGTATTCAAGACCTGGACCAAATTGTTCTCATGCGTGGGCTGTTCCTATTTTCAGTAATGAGCTGGAATGTTTGTGTATATACTCTGCATAACCTGCACATAGGATAAGGAATAAGATTTAGTTATACATAGCTTCTAGAAGTTTCTAATAGCTGTAATTAGTTTACCAATTTTGTCTTCTAGCTAGAAGTTTGTTACACAATAGATTCCTTTTATTTTGTATAAATAGAATAGGCAATGTACAGATTTACATCAATGAAAAGGAAAGCAATTTCTCTTGCAAATACATCCTTTTCTTTCATGGTATCAGAGCAGGTGCTCTAAACACCTCCTCCCTCATTTACCTTAGTGATCTTCCTGTTGCATAAGCTTCAGATCTGCATCCATGGCTAATATAATCCCTGGAGCGACTGGAAATCAAGCTTTGCAGGATGGATCTTCTTCATCCATTTCTGAAGCTAAAATTATGGATGCTAATCATCCATATTTCTTGGCAACATCAGATTCCCCTGGAATGAATCTGATCAACACAAGTTTTGATGGTTCTAGCTATGGAAATTGGAAAAGAGGAGTGTTAATCTCACTCTCTGCAAAGAATAAACTGGGATTTATAAATGGTGGATTTCCCAAACCTGTTGTGGAGGATCCATTATTTGAGCAATGGAGAAGGTGTAATGACATGGTTCTGGCCTGGCTTTTGAATTCCTTATGCAAAGAAATAGCTGAAAGTGTGCTGTATTCCCAAACTGCACAGGAACTGTGGAATGAATTAGAACAGAGATATGGACAAATTGATGGAACTAAGATGTTTCAGCTGCAGAGGGATTTGAACAACATGTCACAGGGAACCAATGATATTGCATCCTATTTCAATAAGCTTAAGAAAATCTGGGACCAAATGAAGATGCTCAACAGCTATGTCACATGCAGCTGTGAATGTAAATGTGATGCAAAGACACATAATGTTAAGATGCAGCAGGATCAGCAGCTAATACAATTCCTAATGGGCCTTAATGAGGTCTATTCAGGAATAAGAGGAAACATACTTATGATGAAGCCTTTGCCCACTACTGCCCAGGCCTACTCTATCCTACTGCATGAGGAGACACAAAGGAAAATTCATCATTCATCAAATGTCAATGCAAAATCAGTGGCCTTCAATGCAAACTCAAGGGGTAACCAGAACCCTAACACACAGAGGTATGGATATGATAACAGGGGAAGGAACCAGGGGTACAATCAGGCATACAACAATCAAGGATACAACAACAGGAATTCTAATTATGATCAGAGAAAGGCAAACAATGCAAACAAGTACTGTAGTTACTGCAGGATTCCAGGACATATGAAGGATGAATGTCGCAAGTTGAAGGCTAAGAAGAATAACCCTAATGGACAAGCTAATGCAGCAATGGAAGAAGGAAACATATCTGTGAATCCAGGTCCAAGGGACATGAATCAGCCACCAAGGGTGAATTCCACCACCAATGCACAGGGATTCACTAAAGAGCAATGTGAACATCTAATCAGTTTACTTCAATCTGCACATCCTGGGACATCAAGCAATTTAGAGAACAGTGGAAATGGTTCTTTTGTGGGTAATTATACAGCTTGTCACACTTATCCATCATGTTTTTCTACATTAACCTCTAATTTTTGGATAATAGATTCTGGTGCTACACAACATATGACATGTGATAAGCAGATTTTACATAATCTTAGGAACTTAGAAACACCCATCATGGTGAATTTACCTAATGCATACAAGGTAAGAGTAACCTGTGTGGGATCAGTCACTTTGCTTCCTGATATTACCCTGACATCAGTCCTATATGTGCCATCTTTTAAACACAACCTCCTATCAGTTCATCAGTTATGCAAAGAACATGAGTGCAGTTTAACTTTCACTAAACATGATTGTGTGGTACAGGTCCATTCTCTGAAGAAGCAGATGGTGTTTGGTAAAGCTAATGCAGGGCTATATGTACTGGAGGATCCTCAGTCACCTCAGTCAAATGTTTCTCAAGTTCCTAGTTCCAGTGTCTTTCATATTAAGTCCTTATTACCTAAGGATCCTGTAATGTCATGTACTACAGTGAGTCCTCAGTCTGAGTCAAGTTCTAAGTCTGTTCAGCCTTCTGAGTCTACTGTAATGAATTTTATTCCATCTCAATCAAGTATTATCATGAATAAGATTCAGGTTTCTGGAAGTTTTGATTACACTAAGCTGTGGCATTTTAGACTTGGGCACCTTCCTTTTCATGCTATGCAAAATATTAACACAATTCCTATGGTTTGTAAGGAAAAACAGTCTATCCCTTGTGATATTTGCCCAATGGCAAGACAGTCTAAGCAACCTTTTCCCAACAGCATCACCAGATCCAAACACTGTTTTGACATGATTCATATAGATACATGGGGACCCTACAATGTACCTACCTACAAGGGTGAGAGATATTTTTTGACCATTGTGGATGACCATTCTAGGGCTACTTGGACCTACTTGTTGAGTACCAAGTCTAATGCTTTCAGTACCCTTAAAAGCTTCTTTACCCTCATTGAAAGACAATTTTCAGCCAAAATTAAAGTAGTAAGGTCAGACAATGCATATGAATTGGGGGCAGGTACAATCCAGTCTGAATATTTCAACTCCTTGGGTATCATACATCAGACCAGTTGTGTGGCCACCCCACAACAAAATGGGGTGGTAGAGAGAAAACATAAACACCTTTTAGAAACATGTAGAGCTCTCCTCTACCAATCCCAATTGCCAAAGAAATACTGGGGAGAATGCCTCCTCACTGCTACCTACTTGATAAATAGATTTCCCTCCAAGGTGCTCAATCACAAGTCACCCTATGAAGTTCTGTTTCATCAGGTTCCTACCTATTCACATTTAAGGGCTTTTGGATGTCTTTGTTTTGCCTCAACTCTGACTAGGAGTAGGGACAAGCTGATGCCTAGGGCAGTTCCAGGTGTTTTCTTGGGTTACCCCTTTGGAAAGAAGGGGTACAAGATTCTTAACCTACAGACAAATCAGATCTTTGTGTCTAGGGATGTTAAGTTTCATGAGTCTATTTTTCCCTTCTCCTCTCCTATTCCTATGTCTAAGCTATTTCCATCTTCATTTCCTTCATTTGAGGATGAGCAGTGCATTTTTCCTACCACTTCTCCTTTCACTTCTCCTGGTTTGACTCCTATTCAGTCTCCTCACAGGGGTTCCAACAGGTCTAGTCCTATCTCTACAAGTTCTGGGCAGTCTACTGGTTCACTCCTTTCTACCAGCCCTGTCCCATCTCCCTTACCACAGATTCCCAGGCCTCCAGTACAGGAGCCACGCAGAAGCTCAAGGACATCTATTCCTCCTGCTTATTTGTCGGATTTTGTTTGTGAGAGAGCCTATTCTGTTATTTCACCTAACCCACCATTTACACCCTTTCATTCCTATTCCCTTACTGCATTTTCCCCACACAATCAAGAAATCATGCATTGCATCACACAGATAAAAGATCCTAAATCTTACCAGCATGCTGCATCTCATCCTGGTTGGAAAGCTGCTATGGATAGGGAAATTGAGGCCTTGAGATCAAACCACACATGGGATGTGGTTCTCCTCCCTCCTGGTAAGAAGGCTCTGCCCTGCAAATGGGTATACAAGGTGAAACTTAAGTCAGATGGGAGTTTAGAACGGTTGAAAGCAAGATTAGTTATACGTGGTGACATACAGAAAGAAGGAATTGATTTTACGGAAACCTTCTCACCTGTTGTGAAGATGACGACTATTCGTTGTCTCTTAACTGTTGCAGTGAAGAAAGGTTGGAAATTGTTCCAACTAGATGTCAATAACGCCTTTCTTCATGGCGATTTGGATGAACAGGTATTCATGAAGTTTCCTCCTGGTTCTGTTGGTCCTTCTCCTCACCATGCCTGTCTCCTTCGTAAATCCCTCTATGGCCTTAAACAGGCCTCTCGCCAGTGGTACGCTCGTCTTTCCTCAGCTTTGGGTACTCGTGGCTTTGTATCCTCCATGAATGACTATTCCCTGTTTCACAAGCCAAATGGGGATTTAGTTACAATTCTTGCTGTATATGTTGACGATATATTGATTACAGGAAATGACAGTGATGAGATTTTTGCCATCAAATCATTTTTGGATTCTGAGTTTAAAATCAAAGATTTAGGGGAAGCCAACTATTTTCTTGGTATGGAAATTTTGCACGAACCTGAGGGTTTGGTTGTGACACAACGCAAGTATGCCATGGAAATGGTTGACGAATTTGATACAGTTCCTTCTCGCATTGTCAATACTCCATTGGACCCAAGCTGTAAGCTTTCTGCAGATATGGGTGCTCCATTACCAGATCCAACGTTGTATAGGCGACTTTTGGGGAAGTTGAATTACCTGACTCACACACGTCCAGATCTGTCCTTCGCCGTTCAAACGCTGAGTCAGTACATGCAAAGCCCTAAAACAGGCCATCTTCAAGCAGCCATTCATACCCTTCGATATATTCGAGGGAACCCTGGATTGGGTCTTTTTATCCCTAAAGATCCCACCTTTCAGCTCTTGGGATTTTGTGATGCCGATTGGGCATCTTGTTCGGACAGTCGCAGATCTGTTAGTGGTTTTTTCTTGAGTCTTGGTGGATCTCCGATCTCATGGAAATCGAAGAAACAACAAGTGGTTTCCTTATCATCGGCGGAGGCGGAATACCGGTCCCTTCGTCGTCTTGTGTCTGAAATCTCATGGATCGTTCGTCTTCTCTCAGATCTTACTGTTGATTTCACTCTTCCGGTACCGGTTCGTTGTGATAATCAGGCCGCCATTCACATTGCTAAAAACCCTGTTTTTCACGAACGAACGAAGCACATCGAATTAGATTGCCACTTCGTTCGTGAAAAACTTCTTGACGGATTGGTTTCTTTATCTTTTACTCCGTCTTCCTCTCAAGTGGCTGATATTTTTACTAAGGCCCTGTCCGGTCCCCTTCATCGGAATTTTATGGGCAAGTTAGGAGTCCGTTCACCGGACTCCACCTTGAAGGGGGGTGTTGACAGAACCAGACTTTTGACTACTAATGATAATGGGAATTTTGCTGCTGGTTCAGTCATTACTCTGATAGATGAAGAGTTGATGAAAGGAGAAGAGACAAAGTCCACTTTGGGAGTTGTCACTTGACTCCTCGTTTTTGTCTCTTGCCTCCTCGTTTGCATCCAAGTCTGACCAAGATGTTGGACCGGGTCAAGATGATGGATTGGGCTCATTGATTGGGCTTATTTGTATTCAAGACCTGGACCAAATTGTTCTCATGCGTGGGCTGTTCCTATTTTCAGTAATGAGCTGGAATGTTTGTGTATATACTCTGCATAACCTGCACATAGGATAAGGAATAAGATTTAGTTATACATAGCTTCTAGAAGTTTCTAATAGCTGTAATTAGTTTACCAATTTTGTCTTCTAGCTAGAAGTTTGTTACACAATAGATTCCTTTTATTTTGTATAAATAGAATAGGCAATGTACAGATTTACATCAATGAAAAGGAAAGCAATTTCTCTTGCAAATACATCCTTTTCTTTCATTAACCAAGCTTAAAAGTACATATACAAAAGAAAAACTACAGCAGAATCGCAGAACCCTGCCTATTTTATAAGTACTCCATACAATAACAAATTCCATAAGGTACAGAAACTACTTGCTGCTGCCATTAGTTTTTGGCTTTTTTACTATTAAAACTGGGCACTTGACATTCTGCGCACAATGGTTGCTCACACTCCCAAGAAATGCCCTGTATTCATATCGACAATAAAAATCTCAAGACACCATTATAAATGCATAAAAAGATGCATAATATACTTGAGAGAATATTATTTCTACCCTTTCTATTAAAATTTACTTTGCGACTGCATACTGTTGGCATTTTCCCTGTATATTGAGTCATTTGATGTAGAGAAAAATTATTCAGATAGTAGCATGGTTCACTTGGTGCGATCCAAAATTATCCGAAAATAAGTTCTGGTAGCATTTTTGTAACTACAAAGTCAATTGCAGGTCCTATCCTTTTCTTAAACTCAAGTTAAAAGTGTGTGAATGATAACTAGACAGACACCAACTATCATACTTATACCAATGAATTGTCATTTTAGGCAGTTCATGTACTTAAAAATCAAGTCGTTTAAGAATGATTAGTATAAGTAAGCTGCGTGTCTCCAAAGAGCTTTTGAATAACAACATTAGGACCACAAGATTTTACGAAGATCTTTGGCATACTACACTATTACTACTAACATTCCTCCTATTTAGTTTGTGATAAAAGTTAGCTTACTCTTTTAAATCTGGTGTTCAGTTCTATATAACAAGTGAACTTTAGAAGGCACAAATTCGAATTAATCGTACTAGTACCAACTTTGGACCGTTAAATTAAAAAAGAACTATAGCCCACCTCTTGATGACACCATAACCATGGCTTCCCATGACGAGCATATCAACATGTAACTTCTCAGCCACCTGACAAATCACGTCCCTTGCATCACCATGCTCCACTATAGTCTCCACCTTAACCTGAAATACACACAAAACATTAATTACCTATCCTCTCTAATTTTCTACAAAGACCAATATACTTAACCTTCATTTATCACTAAATCTACAACTAGTAAACAAAAAAATTAAACTAACCCCATTCAAGTCCTTGCAAGCCCGTTTGGCCTTCTCCATAACACACTGTGCTACTTCATTGCTGTACCTCTCCATGGTCGCCAATATATCAGATGAAAACAAATACCCTGTAATTTAAAACTAATTTTATTGTGAGGGATCATTTAATTAATAAGATATATACCAAAAAATAGCTTTGATATATATAGTTAAATAAACATCTCTATAACATTGGCGTCTATAACAACATTTTATTATAACAAATTAGTAATAATTAATGTATCATGGGTTCAAGCCTTGGAAACAACTGTTTTCACTGAGATTGTATTAGGTTATGGTGGTATATTACGCTTTTTGGGTGGGGTTCTTCCCCGGAATCTGAGTGAACGCGGCTTTTAACAATTAATGAATCAATTTTCATGTTATGTTATACTAAATTAATATATATTTACTATAACATCATTTCGTTATAGCAACAAAACATGTCCTAGTAATAAACAATGTTATAATAGAGCTGTAACGCCATATTAAAGTGTTACCTTCAGGGTGATCTTTCTCACCTGTTCCATCCAAGGTAGAGTAAACAGCTCTAGGTGGTATGGCATAAAGAAGGATAAGGGCATCATTGGAATTTCCAGCAATTATGTTTTCTAAACACCATGAAAGAGCATAAGTGCTCTCTTCACTCTCATCAACAGCGACCAAGATCTTGCGTTCCTTTGCTGCCACGTCAGCCATCCTTAATTTGATCTAACGGTCTATATGTATTCTCACAACAATAATGATTTTTGTGTATAACAAAAGCTGTGTAGTTTTGGACTTTTAGCTAATTATACAAGAGAGGGAATCAGCTGAAGGCATTTATAGTGTTGGAGGGGTGTAGTAGCCAGTAGATTGAAAACCTGTTGGCGGTTTATGGGTTTTGCGGGCACTGGTATTTGGGTGGGTCCGGTTTTGAATAATTCAGCTTTTATCCTCTTCTTCTACTTTCCTTTTCTGTATATTATTTCTGTTCTTGTTTTTTAATCTTTTACTTTCCCATAGTATTATCGGAAAAGGGTCAAATTTGCCTCTGTGTATTGAGAAAGGAGACACGAATACCTTCCGTTTAAACAATAGTGTATTTCAAATTAGTTGTCTCTTTAGGGATTTCAAGACTAAATTTATTTTTCTTTCCAATTATACTCTTAATAAAGCAAAAATTCTCAAGAAAAGTTAATTGTCGAACATTTGATAGGAATAACATAGTAAAATATACATCACATTTAATGATTTTCTTAATAGACGTAAAAAAAAGTTGAAGGTGTTAAATAAAATAGGACAGAGTGAGTACTTTTTAAGTGTTGGGACTTTTTTGTAAATAAGCAGCTACGTGTTTGGATAAAAGTGATGAAATTAAAAAAAAGAAGTTGCAGAGCTGTTTGGTAACAAAATGCTTTTTAATGTTAAATGACTAAAATATCATTTAAAAAAGAGGATAATGTAATTCCTTTGTTAATGAATGTATTAGTGAAATTAGAAAAAGTTACAGGGGATAAAATGATAAAATCATTGGTCAAATCATAACAGCTTTTAAGCCAAAAGCAATAAGTTGGGATTGTCAACTTATTGCTTTTGGCCTATTTTTTTATTTAAAAGTCAAGTGCTTTTAAGCTATTTTACAATTATCAAATACTTCTACAACTAAAAAGTGACTTTAAAGCTAGTTTGATTGGCTTTTAAGCTAACCCAAACACGTATACACTAATAAGTTAAAGGCTTTTGTGGCGAGAACATTCACCTTTTTTTTTGGTAAACTATAAATTAACCACTGTTGTAAAATAATAGTAAAATAGTACAAGAACAAAACAAAAGTATATGAGAGGAGAAGGAAGAACTTGTATACTCAATGTGTTTCAAGTGTATAAATGGAGAGTAGTGGAGAGTAGTGGTCATCCACATTTACACTACATACATGTATTTGTAACACTCCCCCTTGGATGACCATTTCGAAGATAACGTGCCTCGTTAAAACCTTACTAGGAAAAACCCGGTGGGAAAAAGCCTAGTGAAGGAAAAAGAGTACACATATCCTGTAATACGCATTTAGAGCTGCCTCATTAAAAACCTTACAAGTAAAACCCAAGTGGGATAAAACCTTGTTAAGAGAAAAAGAGTACAACGCGTATTTTACTCCCCCTGATGAAGACACTCCTTGACATCTCGAAGACGACTCATTCCAATCTTGTAAACAAGCTTCTCAAATGTTGAGGTTGGTAATGCCTTGGTAAACAAATCCGCCAGATTATCACTCGACCGTATTTGTTGAACATCTATTTCACCAATATTCTGAATATCATGAGTGAAAAAGATTTTTGGTGAAATGTGTTTTATTCTGTCTCCTTTAATATATCCTTCTTTCAGTTGTTCAATGCACGTGCTATTGTCTTCATATAATGTTGTTGGAATCTTCTTCAAAGGAAAACCACAAATGTGCTGAATATGTTGAATCATTAATCTCAACCAAATGCATTCCCGACTTGCTTCATGAATAGCCAATATCTCTGCATGATTTGAAGAAGTAGCGGCAATAGTTTGTTTCACTGAACGCCATGAAATGACTGTACCTCCACATGTAAACAAATAGCCCGTTTGGGACCGACCTTTATGTGGATCAGATAAATAACCAGCATCGGCATAACCAATCAATTGTGACTTGGATTCATTCGAATAGAACAAACCCTTATCAATAGTGCCTTGAAGGTATCTAAGTATATGCTTAATACCATCTCAATGTCTTCGAGTTGGGGAAGAACTAAACCTTGCCAATAAGCTTACAGCAAAAGCTATGTCTGGCCGAGTATTACTGGCAAGGTACATCAGTGCACCAATTACACTAAGATATGGTACTTCAGCACCAAGAAACTCTTCATCAATGTCACAAGGTCGAAATGGATCTTTATTCACATCAAGTGATCTCACAATCATTAGAGTGCTCAACGGATGTAATTTATCCATATAAAATCTTTTCAAGACCTTTTCTGTATATGTAGGTTGATGAACAAATATTTCTTTAGGCAATTGCTCAATTTGTAGGCCAAGACAAAATTTTGTCTTTCCAAGGTCTTTCATCTCAAATTCTTTCTTTAAGCATTCCATTGCCTTTGGGAGCTCTTCAGGAGTCCCAATGATATTCAAATCATCAACATACACAACTATTATGACATATCTAGATCCAGACCTTTTTATAAAAACGCAAGGACAAACTGGGTTATTTTTGTATCCTTGTTTCAACAGGTATTCGCTAAGGCGATTATACCACATGTGTCCCGATTGTTTCAACCTATACAAGGATTTTTGAAGCTTTATTGAACAAACTTCTCGGGAGCCTTTAAATACCTCAGGCATTTTGAACACTTCGGGGATTTTTATGAAAATTTCGTTGTCCAATGAACCATATAAATAGGCTGTGACAACATCCATTAGATGCATATCAAGTTTTTCTCGTACTGCCAGACTTACGAGATACCTGAAGGTGATTGCATCCACCACGGGAGAATATGTTTCCATATAATCAATGCCAGGTCTTTGCGAAAATCCTTGTGCCACAAGTCGTGCTTTATATCTAACAACTTCATTTTTCTCATTTCATTTTCGCACAAATACCCACTTATAGCCCACTGGCTTTACACCTTCAGGTGTTCGGATAATTGGTCCGAAAACTTCACGTTTTTCAAGTGAAGTCAATTCTAATTGAATTGCATCATTCCATTTTGGCTAGTCATTTCTATGTCTACATTCATTGACAGATTTTGTTTCAAGATCCTCATTATGTTGCATCACATCAACAGCAACATTATATGCAAAAGTGTTGTCGACAACAATATCATTCCGGTTCCATATTGTTCCGGTAGAGACATAATTCATTGAGATCTCTTAAATTTTAGTATTTTCAGGTACCCGAGCCTCTCCTGAAGAGGACTTATCAATTGTTATGTCTCTATGCTCTTCTTGAGAAATTACCTCCATTTTGATCTTTTTGATCAATTGTTCCTTTTCTTTTTCGAAGATTTTTATCTTTGGAACCGGGTGGTCTACCATGCTTCAAGCGTGACTTAGACTCACTTGCACTTATAGATTGTCCTACCGGGACATCAACTCGAACATGAGCATTTGTAGCTGGAATGTGGGATTTAGTAACCCTTGGTAGGTTAATGAATGCATCTGGCAGTTGATTTGCAATATTTTGCAAATACACTATCTTTTGAACTTCTTGTTCACATTGATTTGTACGAGGATCTAAATGAGATAGTGTTAATGCATTTCAGTCAATATTTTTTTTCAGTTGCTTATTCTCTCCCCTAATGTTGGAAAAACTGATTCGTCAAAATGACAATCAGCAAACCTTGCAGTGAATAAATCTCCCGTCATGGGCTCAAGATATTTAATAATAGACGGAGATTCATACCCAACATATATCCCCAACCTTCTTTGGGGTCCCATCTTTGTGTGTTGTGGTGGAGCAATTGGCACATATACCGCACATCCAAAAATTCTAAGATGGGAAATATTTGGCTCCTGACTAAAAGCCAATTGTAGTGGGGAGAATTTATGATAACTTGTCGGCCTAATCCGAACAAGAGCTGCCGCATGTAAAATAGCATGACCCCATACTGAAATGGGTAATTGTGTTATCATAAGCATTGGTCTAGCTATTAATTGGAGGCTTTTGATAAATGATTCTGCTAGACCATTTTGAGTATAAACATGAGCAACTGGATATTCAATTGTAATCCCAGTTAACATACAATAATCATCAAATGCTTGAGATGTAAACTCACCAGCATTATCAAGACGAATTGTCTTAATAGCATAATCTGGAAATTGTGCTCTTAATCTTATTATTTGAGCAAGCAACCTCGCAAATGTCATATTGCGGGTTGATAATAAGCACACATGTGACCATCTTGTAGATGCATCTATTAAAACCATAAAATACCTGAATGGACCACATAGAGGGTGTATGAGCCCACATATATCACCCTGTATACGTTCCAGAAATGCAGGGATCCTGATCCCAACTTTAGATGCTCTAGTAATAAGCTTTCCGTGAGAACTGGCAGCACAAGAGAATTCTTTAAACTGAAGAATCTTTTGGTTCTTCAATGTATGCCCATTTGAATTCTCAATAATATTGCACATCATATTATAACCGGGATGGCCCAACCGGTCATGCCAAATAATACAATCATTTGATTCAGTAAACCCTTTGTTTACTATGGCATGTGATTCAATTGTACCAATATTTGTGTAGTACAAACCGGAGGAAAGAGCGGGGAGCTTTTCAAGAACATATTTCTCACCCGACTTTATTGTAGTAATATAAAGATATTCAATCTTTCCATCAGTTTTAGTCTCAATATGATAGCCATTTTGGCGAATATCCTTGAAACTCATGGCCGTCTCTACCATAAAGCCAATAAGGCAATGGCTTGGGGCCCCCAATAAATTGGGGCCCCACTTTTTACTAAAGATGTATTACCATTTATATTGTAAAAAAAAAGTTCTTTGCCTATTCAATGTCAAAATTGAAGAAAAATTTAAGGGAGAGCACATAATAGGAGAGTGGAAAAATTATTACTTTTTTAATAATTGTAGTATCCTTAATTCCTTATTTAGGTGGGTATCTATTTTGTTGTTGGCTAACTTACATTTTATAATTACCCCTTTTCACCATTCTTATTCTTTTCTTGCTGAATATTTGAGTCTTTTGAATAAAAACTCAAACTCTCTGCTTTCTATAAACTTGTTTCTTACAAGTTACAAAGATCATTTTTTTTTTTTTTGTGTCTTCTTCAAATATACAAGCAATTGCAAGAACAATCATTATATTGAAGCAGCACCAAATACTACTTTGACATTATTATATCAATTTATCATTTTTAAAATTAAAATTATTAAATCTTATCTAAGATCAACGATGTCTCAAGAGAGATTAAACGAATTAGCTTTATTTTCAATTGAAATGGAATTGTTAGAACAAATTTATTATAAAGGCTTTGGATCCAAAAAAGTGACTAAAATAGATTTTAATTAAAACTAAATATGACAATCTTTCTTCTCCTTAAGAAAAATCTGGGCCATCCCGTGACGTTTCGCTTTAGGCCCCCAATTTGGTTGAGACGGCTCTGTTGAAACTTAACAAGTTTCTTTGAGATTTACTACAATACATGGCTTCATCAATAGCCAAACTTGTTCCTCCAGGTAATAATAAATTGACTTTGCCATAACCTTCAACCAACTTTGTACTACCACATATTGTACTAACATTGGACTCTTTATTAATCAAATAAGAAAAATATTTCTTATCTTTTAAAATTGTGTGCGTTGTAGCACTATCCAAGAGACATATATCTTTGTTATTGAGCTTGTATCCAACTGAAGACTGGGGAATTTCTATTTTTTTTATAAAAAGATAAAAATTACATAGTAAGAAATACTAAAAATAAAGTACAAGAAAAGCACTTTTAAACATTGAAACATAAATAAATATGACATTTTTTTCCTAACTTTAACATAAAATAAAGACAACATTATTCTTTATTATTTTTATTCTCCAGTTACAACATCAGTTACGATTATCAAAGAAGTCTCCAGCTTCTAAATGGGTAATATTTGGGAGGCCTTAAAAAAGATCATCATCTTTTACGGCAAGATACGCCTCCGTCTCATCATGCTTGTCAGCAAGATGTGCCAGATGTGTTCCATTGTCATTATTCTGAAAGGTCAAATGTGCCTCCACATTATTTTCATTTCTTTTGAGCGAAGCTTGATAAAGCTTGACAAGATGTTCCGGCGTACAACAAATTTTCGCCCAATGACCTTTCCCACCACATCGATGGCAAATATTATTATTCTTGCCTTTTGAAGGATTAGCTTGAGAACCCTTATTGTTCTCATATTTATTTCCACCATGACGACGAGTATTATTTCGTCCCTTACCGCGCCCACGACCATGGCCTTTACCACGGTAATTATTTTGCCTTCTTTCAGGCACATTATTTGTTGCTACAACATTCGCCTCAGGGAATGGAGCATGTGCTCCCACATTCACCTTAGGGAACAGAGCAGATCTAGTGGGACGGGCTTCATGATTTTTAATCAACAGGGAATTATATTGCTCAGCCACCAGAAGGCATGAGATCAACTCAGAATATTTTGTAAATCCCTTTTCACGGTATTGTTGCTGTGATACCATGTTCGATGCATGAAAAGTGGAGAGTGTCTTTTCCAACAACATAGCATCATCAATATTTTCTCCACATAATTTCAGTTGAGAACTGATCCTGAAAACAGCAGAATTATATTCGGTTACAGTTTTAAAATCTTGTAACTGTAAATGAATCCATTCATCCCGAGCCCTTGGTAGTACCATGGCTTTAAGGTGATCATACCGTTCTTTAAAGTTAGTCCACAATTCGAGTGGATCTTTCACGGTTAAATATTATGTTTATAATCCTTCATCAAGATGATGGCGAAGGAAAATCATGGCTTTAGCTTTATGTTGGCTTGATGTCTCATTTCCTTCTTTGATAGTATCACCAAGACCTTTGGCATCCAAATGTATTTCGGCATCAAGCACCCATGACAAATAGTTTTTGCCGGATATGTCAAGTGCCACAAATTCAAGCTTTGATAAATTTGACATAATGAAAACTATCAAAGAAAATAAAATAGATTAGAATTATTATCAATCAAAACAAGAATGTCTAATACTCTATTTCTTATTAAATGTAAATATACTACAGTGCATTATATATATATATATATATATATATATATATATATATATATATATATATATATATATATATATATATATATATATATGTGTGTGTGTGTGTGTGTGTGTGTGTGTGTGCGCGCGCGCGCGTGTATGTGAAGATTAAAAAAAATGTTAAATAATTCATTGTCAAGCAAGTTGCTAGTCGTAGTTCATTTGTAGCATAAAGTGTTCACTTTTCTTATTTATATATTAATCTATAACAAAATTATACTTGGAGATATGAAGCTGAAAAAGATTAGTAGAAATTATACCTAGGCTTACCGCTGGGAAAGATTGAAACTTGACTTATAGAATATTAGAGCTCTTCGTGCTGATAACGTGTTGTAAAATAATAGTAAAATAGTGCAAGAACAAGACAAAAGTATATGAGAGAAAAAGGAATAACTTGTATACTCAATGTGTTTCAAGTGTATAAGTAGAGAGTAGTGGAGAGTAGTGGTCATCCACATTTATACTACATACATGTATTTGTAACAACCACCAAGTTTTTACACCTAAAGAGCACCAAAGTTCAAGTATCAAGAGTCACCTCCTTTGTGATTTACATTACAACTTATAATATTACACTTGCCTTCCATATTTTAACTTTCTTGTAATAATTCTTTTAACATATTTATTAAAATAATAAATAATAATAATAATATGATTAATTTTTTCTTTCTAATATACACTCTTTTATTTTATTAATATAATATTTTTAAGTTTTGTTAGAAAGAAGGTGTGTCAGAACTTGAAAAAGGGGCAATTTGAATTCTATGTTAATTTTCATATGGTTGCATTTCAATTACAACAAAACTTGGAAATGACTAAACTCAATTGCAATTGGATTTAACTATATGAACCATACCATTTTTCTCTATTTATTACTGTCAACACATGGAGTGAAAAGCCACAAAAGCAGGAATTGTTAAAAAAAGTAAGAGAACTATGGGGGTGTTTGGGTTAGGTTAAAAGCTAGTCAAGTCATTTTTTGTTGTAGAAGTATTTGATAAGTGTAAAATGACTTAACTTTTAAGTGCTGGAGCTTATTTTATAAATAAGCAGTTACGTGTTTTGATAAAAGTACTAAAGTTGAAAAAGAAGTTGCAAGCTATTTGGTAAAAAAGTATTTTTTTATGTTAAATGACTAAAATATTATTAAAAAATAAAATAAAATGGAAGGATAATGTAGGCCTTTTGTTAATGGGGATATTAGTGGAATTAGAAAAAATTATAAGAGATAAAATAATAAAGTCATTAGGCAAACCATAACAACTTTTAAGCCAAAAGCAATAAGTTGAGAATAGTTTAAGATATCGTCCAACATCGATTAGAACCACCTAGGCTATAGAATTGTATTTTCTTTGTCTCTATTTGAGAGAACCAGACTGGTGAGATGAAAATTGTTTAATAGTCCTAAAAATTTAAATAACAGTAGAGTAAATATTTTTTAGAAAATAAAAGATAATATAAATGTTGGGATACTTTGAATCAACAAGATAAAACTAGTATAATAAAATCAAGATTACATTATTTGTTTCTATGTTTAATGATATGATCGCTTATTTCTAATTCAACCAAATCACATAAAAGTAACCAATTAATAACACTTTTTTTTATTAGTATAGTTAATCGATTGACAGTGAAACAGAGACCTTGTTCAAAAAATGATCTTGTATCTCTAATACAACTACTTCACTTAACCATAATATATTAATAGCACCACTCGCGCTTGTACTATTAATTTACTGATAACTAGTGACATCAAAATAATAATTGATTAATAACACCTCTTTCAATTAATGTAGTTAACCGACTAAAGTAATGACTTAAATAAGAAGTATCTCAGTTGAGTACACCAAGTGAGCAAAAATCTCTTTCGATTAGCTTTTACTAAGTCAATAATCTTATTTGAGTCAAATTCTCCGTGAGGATTAGAATTAAAAGAAATAAGATAAAGATTATTGTTAATTCTGGTGTATAAAGATAATAAAGAGAAAATCCCAACATAAGAATATCATAAATTCAAGACTTTTATTATAAAAAAATTTATCAAGCTTTATCTAATATCCCAGCCAAAAAAAATTACTCTATTATAGAGAAAAGAAAATAATATTTCTACAAAAAATAAATCATTTATAAAACTAAAACAAAGCCAATGAAAGACATTTTTACACAGAAGATGAGATTCTCCTTCTCAACAAATGTTGGACTATTTATAGAAAAATTTGCCAGCAAAAAACTCCACCGTTGCGAAGTCACTAATGCCATTGGTGGCATTTTCTTGTTATTTTTTCAACTAATGCTAACCACTGATGGCATCGGTGCCCTTTCTTCCTCTTTCCCATTGATGCGAACTCACTAATGTCATTGGTGGCATTTCTTACTTCTTTTCCACTAATGTGAGGCATCGATGCCCTTTTCTTCATCTTTCCCGGTAATGTGAAATCGCTAATGCCATTGGTGAAATTTCTTCATTCTTTTCCCACTGAGGTGAATGTCACTTCTTCATTCTTTTCCCACTACTGATGTGAGCTACCGATGACATCGATGATATTTTATTTTTCTGCTCTCGCCATGTGTTTTGCTTCTCCTTTTCTTAATTTTGCTTTTTTTTTCCTTTCCTGCAATAATATTTTATGTATTTGCATATTTTTAAAGTTAATACCATATATTTTATATAAGATATTAATATATATAATAATTTATAAAATTAAAAGTGTATATATATAACTATCACATATATATATATATATATATATATATATATATATATATATATTATATGTTAGTTATATATTATATATATATATATTCGTAATAATAGTGAAAATAATCTATTATGTCAAACTCGTAGATTTCGCTTATATTTTTAGTATCATAATCTTAATTTAGAAAATAGATTAAATAATGAAGAAAATAAAAGTAGAGTAGGTAATAATAAAAGATACTAGAAAAACATAAAGCCAAGTTGAATTCAAACCAAATAAATAGGAGGAAAGAAGTAGTTGGTTCATCTAACCAACAAGAAAAACACACACAAACACACAGAGAGTAGTGTACTAAGAAAGAACAAAGTTGCTCACATAGTTAACTCCGCCACCTCCAACGGAGCTCTCAAAGCTCAAACACCACCTTATATATCTCCTCTTCCCTTCATTTCCAAACCCTAGAATTCACAATGCACTCTTCAATTTCTCTTTCGCTTTCTTCTCCTTCTACTATTTGCAGATCCGACGCCGTTTTTTCCAATGCTAATGTACCGCGATCGCTTCGATTTTGTGGTCTTAGAAGGGAAGCTTTTGGAATTAGATCGTTGAATTCATCGATTTCTACGCGTTTCCAGTTGGCGAATACTACGAGGCGTTGTAATAGAATCGTTGCAGCTTCTTCGGTTGGAAATGGAGCTGCTGCTTCTTCTAAGGGTTTTGATTATGATCTCGTTATTATTGGTGCTGGTGTTGGTGGTCATGGTGCTGCCCTTCATGCCGTCGAGAAGGTATAACTAACTTTTTTTGTTGAATTGTGTTGATAGTAGCACGTGATGCTTTGATGTCTGTCCAGTACCTTTTATTGAGTTGTTGAATACTTGAAAGTGTTTATGCTCGGTGATTTCGAAGATTATTAGTGGAATTTTAAGCTGCATTGCTATGTTTTTAGTTGAGCTGGCTGACTCTGCTTTCTCTTATTATATTTCTACTCGTCGATATAAGGAATTATTGATTACAATAGGTATCTAATTTGGCTATACTGAATATTTTGTTCTAGAATGATGAATCATTTGTAGAAAACATGAAACGAGTTAAATTTGAGGACATGGGATGTAGAAATGGAATGGAAAATGGTAACAAAGTGCTTGGTGACAAACTTATCGACAAAAATGAAGACATAAATAAGAAAAGAAGAAAAGAAATGACATGTATACCTTGGTGATGCTTATTGTAGAGTAACTCCTATTTATGTATGAAACATCAATTTTGCTTCTATTCATCAATGCAAATTTCACTTTGAGATCGTTAAAGCCAGAAAAAAAGAATGATAACTTTCATTGAATAAGATGGTACGGTTTTTTTTTCAAGCGAATAGTCTGCATAATTACTTAAGAAAACTCTTTGCAGGGATTGAAAACTGCTATCATTGAAGGGGACGTAGTTGGAGGAACATGTGTAAATAGGGGATGTGTTCCTTCCAAAGCCCTCCTAGCTGTCAGTGGTCGCATGCGGGAGCTTCAGAATGAACACCACATGAAGTCTTTTGGTCTACAGGTATTTCTTGTTCTTGCTCCAAGAAGCAAAAGAAGTTCAGTTTCTGACTTGGGGCCCTAATATGGTGAATGTGGGTTAACCTATGATGAAGTATGTTGTTTCTTAGACTGCATATATCTACATACCAAGGCTAATATCTAAACCTATATCATAAAAAATTGAGAAGTCTGATTGTTGTACTTACCTTAATATTTGAGAAAAAGAACATGATAATGGGTTATTTGTACCTCTCTTTTTTCGGGGTGATATAGGGCAAGAATGATTACTGAACTTCCATGGGAGATCATTTAAAATAAGGAATGTAGGAGTAAAAGTAGATGATATAGTTCATTTCATGCATAAACTACAATTGACCTGTTTCTGCTACCTACTTATTGTGTTTAATGAACTTCAAACTATATATTGTTAGTGTTAGTTAATTAAATAGCATTTAGAAAGGAAGTTCGAAGGTCCTCCCCTAATGCACCTTTTATTCAGTCTGCCATTCCCATTTCTTTTAGTCTTTTTGCTCTTAGTTCTGACTTAATATATATTGTACCTTGTGGTACATTACTTATCTTTCATGTAAGGTTGCTGCCGCTGGGTATGACAGACAGGGTGTTGCTGATCATGCAAATAATTTGGCCTCCAAGATTCGTAGTAATTTGACCAATTCAATGAAAGCCCTTGGTGTGGATATATTGACAGGTTTTGGAAAAGTTTTGGTACGTTCATCTTTTGCAGATTTCTATTTTTCTACTGACCTTGTTCTTAACCAATTGGATTTTGATGAAGATTTGGTTGTGCTTTTTCAGGGTCCACAAAAGGTCCAATATGGAGATACAGTAATAACTGCAAAAGATATTATAATTGCTACTGGGTCTGTCCCCTCCGTGCCCAAAGGCATTGAGGTTGATGGTAAGTGCTTTCCTCTTGATTATTGTTGTCTGTTCAGAACGCGATGAGCTACTGAATCATCGATTGCAAGTCTTTTTATGTATGATATACTGAAAGATGCAACTTGTATTACTTGGATGCTTCATGCTTAACAGCATTACATCATAATACTCTTCAAAATCAAAGTCTTTTATCTTTTGAAACATCAGTTAATTGGATGACGATTTTGGGATTTATTGAAAGTGGAAGTTCTATAGAACCATATTTGATGCAATGAACTCGTGAAGTAGTATATACTTAGAAACTTGTTGGTGAGACTTGATTTTACTCTCTGCCACTTTTCTTGAGCATATCGCGGGGTTAGTTACATATATACATTCACGTTGAGCTTATATCATGGTGTTTGCTTCCGCAGGTAAGACAGTGATAACAAGTGATCATGCACTCAAATTGGAATTCGTACCCCAGTGGATTGCTATTGTAGGAAGTGGTTACATTGGACTAGAATTCAGTGATGTGTATACAGCACTTGGGAGTGAGGTTAGGACCATTATACTATCTGCAAGGCTATATCTGTTGTAGTTTTTTATTCTTTTTACTTTTTGTATCTCTGTTAAGACAAGGATTGATATTTATAAACGACAGAACATCAATCTTTTCTTTCATAATCATTCGGTGCTCGACTGGATAACTGCAGGTTACCTTTGTTGAGGCTTTAGATCAGCTCATGCCTGGCTTTGATCCTGAGATCGGGAAATTGGCACAGCGAGTCCTCATAAATCCTCGGAAGATTGATTATCATACCGGTGTATTTGCAAGCAAGGTAATGTATGCCCATATTAGCGTGAATTATGGCGTGCCAACCAATTATCTTAATTGTGTTGCACTTTCTTCAGATAACTCCAGCAAAGGATGGAAAACCAGTGATCATTGAGCTTATTGATGCAAAGACCAAGGAATTGAAGGATACATTGGAAGTAAGTTGTACCTTATTGTCCGGAGGAGTTTAACATTGTTATTCTCAATTCATGCTTTTGGATGGAAATTGTATCCTTTTGGTCTCGGATCATGGTTATTGCTTAAGATTATAAATCTTTATTCATATCCAACTATCAAAAAAATTAATAACTTTATAGTTGCTTTGGATTGTAAAAGTACCTTTATTGAGTATTTCTGCGGTGTCATAGGTCCCATTTGTCTCTTAAGTTTATCACTATCATTGTTGTGCTTCACTTGATATTATTAAAAAAAATTACTGTTGGATTGACTGACCTATCATACAGTTCCTTGAATGCAAGACTATGCACTCGATAATCACATTGTGATTGGTATATGAGCAAATTAAGAACACAACTTAAGTCGGTGTCTAGGATAATGTAATTACTGGATAACTATATCAGTTTAAGCAACATTCGTGCACCACGTCATTGTAAGACTATGCAGGTAGGTCTTCCTGAGTAGAACAACAAAAGAGGGAGAACAGCTTTGCTTTCGTTGTTGCTTGCAATCAGATTTAAGATCTTGTTATTCACATCTTCTATACTCTGCAGTATACCTGATTCCTATCATTAGCATCTTATATGTTCACAAATCAATTTATTCTACTGCAGGTAGATGCTGCTCTAATTGCAACAGGAAGGGCTCCATTCACGCAGGGACTTGGCCTGGAAAATGTTAGTTGCATGAATGTTTATTAAAATAGCTCTATAAATGTTATAAAATCTCATATTTTGTTTTGTACAGATAAATGTTGAAACACAACGTGGATTTGTTCCTGTTGATGACCGTATGCGTGTCATTGATGCCAGTGGAAAGTTGGTAGGCATGATTAATTTTCTCTCTCTTTTTAGGTTCTCTACACAATCTTCATTCAACACATTAGCCTTTGTGGTCTCTAGGTTCCTCACTTATATTGCATTGGTGATGCAAATGGAAGAATGATGCTTGCACATGCTGCAAGTGCACAAGGAATCTCTGGTAACGATCTCTTGTGGCACCAATTCCTATGTTTATCACTGAGCAAGTTTTCCTGTATCATTTATCATTTCGCCTTTCTTTGTTCGTAGTTGTTGAGCAAGTTACTGGAAAGGACCACATCCTGAATCATTTAAGTATTCCAGCTGCATGTTTTACCCATCCTGAAATCAGTATGGTCGGATTAACAGAGGTACAATAGTTTCGGTGTATAGTAGGTGTTTCCCTGTGTACTTCCTTTACTGGTTGCATCTGGACATTATTTACTCTTTGAAAATCATTTCATCTCATCAGTTATTGTTCAACATTATATTTGTATTGTTGGGATGTTCAACATTTATAAAACAAATAGTTAGGTTAATGAGTGTACTTGTATGTAACTTACATAAGCCTGCCTATACCTACATACACCTGATGTGTATGCAGATTCGCTGAAGCATGTATGCGGTCTTTCATACTGAGTTTAATTTTTAATTGTCGGTTGCATTCTGTTTAAGATTTGATTGTTCTCTTGCAATTTTGCAGCCTCAAGCGAGAGAAAAAGCCGAAAAGGAGGGCTTTGAGATTGGTATAGCCAAGACTAGTTTCAAGGCTAACACAAAAGCCCTTGCTGAAAATGAAGGGGAGGGAATTGCTAAGGTGGTTATGCTGATATTTTCTGATTGATTTTTCGTGGATTTTGTATATGATAACTAGCTACTTCCTGCAGTTTGTCTTTAGTTTCTGATGGCTTTAGCCTGTAGTTTCCCAAGATTAATAGGATTACTTTTTTTCATCTAAATGTTTGTCTGATGCAGTTGATATATAGACCCGATAATGGGGAGATCCTAGGAGTTCACATTTTCGGAATGCATGCTGCGGACCTCATACATGAAGCATCCAATGCCATAGCAATGGGGACTCGTTTACAGGTAGGCATTACCTTCCATTGTGTTTTCATCTCACAAAATGAACAGTATCATGGAAAGAGCTCAATTGAAATGGGTAGAGATATTGTTATTGGATGGGAAAGATTTTTCATTCGTTTACTTTTGGTTTGGGGGAGGAATTATGTAGTGGACGTGTTTTCTGTGGATAATGAAATTTTAGATCTTTTTTTGCAAGATGGATAATATATATCAGTCACATATCTTATTTAGCTTTATCATTTTAATCCCATTTTACAGGACATAAAGTTCGCTGTCCATGCACATCCAACCTTGTCTGAAGTGATTGACGAACTCTTTAAGGCAGCAAAGGTAATCTCTTGGTTCTCTGTTATTGCTGGTAATTTGTAGTTTTTAGAAGAAAACATAGTTCATCTTTTCATGAATTAGAATACCATTAATTACCCCAAAAGACAAAATAAAAAAGAAGCAGTCATCTCTTTGCCAAGGTTGTCTGGTGGGATATCCTGGGTTCTCCGAAGTACCATTGAAGCTTGGCTTATTCTTTAATCCCCAACTTTAGTATATTTAGATCTTCCTGTCCTCTATTTGGAAGTCATAAGCTAACTACCAGGTGCTTGCAGAAGTCCCTCACACATGTGCATGTAAAAATTGCAGGTAGGGAGGAAATCCTCCTTAGGTTGTGAACTGAGATTCTCTCTCATTTTTAACTGGTATATTAGACATCTATTCTCACAATAAATCAATCACTGACATACTGGATGGTTTATAAACCCCCTCTCCCCGTTGTCTTTTATGGATAAGATACAACGGGAAGGAGTTTCAGCTTTTGCAATAATATGTACATTTTGGTGGCAGGTTAAAGCTAACACTTCTAGTCGAGTTGCTGAGCCAGTTGCAGCCTAAGTTTCAAGGAGCCGCTGTGATGGATACATAGTAGGATTTTGCAGAAGTTTCTGATTGGCGCTTGTTGGCTCAATTTTCACATGGTGTGCAATACTCTACAAAGAAGTATCTTTGTTCAGCCTTTTCACAAGCGTACAAATACATCAGTTGTGCCTAATGAGTGGTTGAGAAATTCAATTTTGTTTCTAGTCTGTTAGCATTTACCCTTGTGATATGTTAGAGGTTGCACTTGAAAATAAGCAACAAGTATGGAATGTGATTTTTGTCTTGTATTGACATTGTATAACCTTCAAGTTACTATTATTCAATCATCCATTAAGCAACGAAATGGAATGTGATATTTGTCTTGACATTGACATTGTATGATCTATAGATTACTGTTATTGTATGATCTATAGTAAAAAAATATCTGCACTCACTCAGTAAACTATGTTAATTTATTATGGTTATTAGGCACAAGAGGTACAAAGTCAAGGTTATATAAGCGATCATAATTATTGTATTAAGTAGTATATTTTAAAAAGCAAAATTATTAGTGATCCAAAATGTACCCCAAAGATTGGAGGGCAAATTACAATATGTCAATTTAGGGACTTTTTTAAAAAACATAGCAATATTTTACTACTTTACAAAACATAACAACATTTTTTACAATGCTACCAAACATATCATTTTTTAAAAACCCTAATTTTCCTCCCTCTTCTCTCCCCCACACCCACACCCACTGTTTATACCACCACTGCCACCCCTCCCCGTCGCCGGCGACTTCCCGTAGTCTCCCACAGTCAACAACCTTCTTCCCCTGTCGTCGGCGATACAGCGCTACCTCGTCGCTGCTTTGAAACGAACGAACGCTGCTGCTTCGCCGCTGCTTGGTGCCTTGTTTTCTTACCGTCGTCGCCTAATTCCAGTGGCGACGGATCTGTAAACACCGTACCCAATCCCTTTCCCCTGTCGCCGGCGAGTTAATGTTTTTGACTGCTACTCTTGTTGCTTAGTTACAAACGGGCTGTTTCCATTGCAGATCCAGCGGCGGCGCCGCTGCTTTGGTAGTTATTTTTTTTTAATTTTCTGGTGGGACACAGCAAGGTTACGGTGGTGGTGGTATATGTTTGGTGTTTGTGGACTGTATGTAATGTATGCCATGCATATTTTCATTGTATGTGCGGTGTATGCACTATATATATACAGTGAATATACACCGGACATACAATGTATATACACTTGTCATACAACACATATGTGTATGTTTGTTTGTTGGTTTCTCTGGCGGTGCACGGTGGTTGTTGGTGGTGGTGGAGGCAAAAGAAACTGTTTTTCATGTGTACATCTAATGTATGTCACCGGACATACAATAGATATACACCTCATATACAATAGGTATAAGTGTATTTTTGTGTTTATTCATTTGTATATGTTGTGTATGGCTTATTGATGTAGATTCACACACTTTACATACACTGTGCATACAAAAAATATACATGTGACATACACTGAAAATACACAACACATACAGCAGCAGTGCTTGGGGGTAGTGGCTGGGGTTGGTAGGAGAAAGATCTAGGGTTTTTAGCACAATTTTGTGCATTTTGTTATGTTTTGAAAAAAAAAATATTGCTTTGTTTTGGAAATGGGAAAATATTGACATTTTAGTGTAAGAAAGAATGTTAGTTTGTATAGTTTTGTGAATTGCCCAAGATTAGATAGGTTGATTATTGTACTTTGGTATCCTACCGCTCCTCTTTTTTGCACGGAAGAAGTATTTCTTGGGGAATTTGCAAGGTAAGAATAGGATCATCATTCATATTTGGTATTTTTACCCTCTATACCCATGAAATTAAAGTATTATAAGTCATACCCATTAAAAATTATATTATCCATAAAACTAAAAGTATTTAACCAACATATCCATTTATTATTGTATATCTTTGTTATGCCTTATAGGTATATACCTTTAATGTATAATTATGGTATAAAAGTCTGGAGGACCATTTATTATTGTATACTTTTGTTATACCTTATATGTGTATACCTTTATGGTATACTGCATAAACTACAAGTCTGGATGGGTATAGCGGGTAAATAATTTAGTGTGTAAGTCGGGTAATATTTGAAAGTAGTAGATAGTGGCTGTAATTATTTTAAGTTTTGTGGGTATTTTTGTAAATGTCTCTTCATATTTTGGTATTGCATACACAAACAATAACAATTGTATCACCAAATATCAGTGTAGTGCTAAGTACCCTTAATCTTTAATCAATAGCAAGTTTATAATACTCTCTCCGTTCCAAATTAGTTATCACCTCTAACTTTTTCACGCCCATTAAAAAAACTATTAAATAGTGTGTATTTTACCATGTTACCCTTATTTAATATTTGACTATTAAATTTTGTTGAGAATTCTTTTAATTATTAAGTAACAACTAATTTAAGATAAATAATTATTGCTAAAGTGTTAACTAATTGGGATGGATGGAGTAGTTAATAGGATCACATTTAATAGAGTGACTTTATTGTATAGTATAGTATATTCTTATGGAACACCAAATTAGAAAAAATTAGAAAATAAGAATAATACATTAGACACAATTCCAAAGGTGGGGGGGCGTAGAGTTGACTAGGGCTCACAACTTGGGGGGTATATACATATACACAAACAAAAAGCAAATCTTACCTTCAATTCTTTTCTCTCTCTCTATCTAAGCCAGGTGTTACCTTTTGGAGGAGGAGAAGAAGAAAGCAACTTCTCTTCAGGATGTTTTTGGTAGATTGGTTCTATGGAATTCTGGCTACGTTGGGGCTATGGCATAAGGAAGCTAAGATCTTGTTTTTGGGCCTCGATAATGCCGGCAAAACCACCCTCCTCCATATGTTAAAAGATGAGGTCTATTTTTTATTCTATTTGAGTTTACATATAATTATAACATACGTAAATTAATTTGTTGATTTGACCTTTATATGTTTTGGGGTATTTTAGATATTTTTAATTTTGAATCTCTATCGGAAACAGCCTCTCCACCGCCCTCCCTAGACCCCATCTGTGAGATAGCACTGGGTACGTTTTCGTTGTAATTTTGAATCTGAAAAATTGAGGGGTTTTGGAATTGTTGCAGAGATTGGTTCAACATCAGCCAACACAATACCCGACATCGGAGGAGCTAAGTATTGGCAAAATCAAGTTCAAAGCATTTGATTTGGGTGGCCACCAGATTGCTCGCCGTGTTTGGAAAGATTATTATGCTAAAGTATGTTATTACTATGTCTCTTCTTTTATTATATTTCGACTTGCACAAGGTGTATTACTTGTTTCCTTAGGGGGCTGTGATGGCGGTTCTGTTAACCAATGGTGCCCGTGTGGCTCTATGCTTGTTTGCTATGCTTCTTATACCGTGCTTCCATTTTTAGCTATATGTAATAGTGCAATTTGCTTGCTCGATAAGATTCTCTGGGTTCACGTGCATTTAGAATTGGCAAGTTATTGTGATTAATCTTTGTGTCGTACTAGTTGGGGACTGGTTTACTGTCAAACTGAGCATGAGTTATAAGTTGGAGAGATTTATCAGGTGCCTAAGAGGTTGTCATTGCTAATTTCTTTTTCCGTGCTCTTAGGAGGTGACATTTATTTCAATTGGAGTGTTACTTCTCTTGCACCATGTTCATGGCTACTCTTCATTTTGGAGGATGTTGAAATGTTTGAGGTGCTCTTACAAGAAACTGTGTCAACGGTGTTAAAATTAAGCTTATACAAAACTCCAGTGTCAATGTGTTATTCTTGTATTTTTATTAGTATAACGTGTAAGGCAACTTTTAATCTCTATCGGGAGGTGGTAATATAATGCCTTCATAATCCCAAATAAACTTCTCTCTGTTTATTTGATTCATGGGAGGCATATATTGACATTGGGAGTTCGCTGATAGCACCTTTCTTTTTTCCGAGGGTGTTTCAATAGTACCTCACCATATATTTATCCTTTTCTGCTTTTTGCAAATTTTTCCTTTTGTGAAATCCTTTTGGATCTTTTATATGTAAAACAGAAACTTATAGTCCCTGTTTCTAAAGTTTTTATCTATTCGAGAAACAGCAATTGATGGGCTGCAGCCATTCTCCTGCAATGAGGAAGTGAGATGTGTAATTCAGTTCCAATGTCAAATTAGACTCGAATAGTTATGCACCTTCCCATTTGCTTCGTGTTCCGTTTTGTCTTTTTTACTTAGACATTTCTCATAGTTCTCAAGTACCCTTTAGGATGACATGCCTATTATGTTTTATCCACTTCTGAGCTGCTAGGTCTATTTATTTAGAATTTTCTTCTTATATATTTATCTTCATCGTTATAACGTTATTTGGTACAAATGCTCAGAATTGACATTTACTGATGTCTTGTAATAGGGAATCATATTATCATGATTCATACTACGTTGAACTTTAACAGCTCACCTTTATTTGCTCACTTATTAAGATGGAAGAGAAATTAAGATGAACTTTGCGAATTTAGTTACAGACAGGTTTTTTTGTGGGAAACCCTATACACCATTTCACTTTTGCAATTTTTTAGTTTTGAAGCTTGTCCACGATGCACAATTCCAAGGTATTTTGCTACTTTGTGAAAAACTACAAAGGGGAAATCACAGTTCAACTTCCTTTGTTTATGATCGAGGACTGTTGATCTGTTTTGGAATGACCAGAAGAAATTTCATGCAAAATGTAGAATTAGAAAATGGAATTTTGCTCATGCATGTTCTTCTCTAAGAAGTCCAAGTGTTATTTGACTGATATCTGGTTGTTGTGCTTCTTATTAATATGCACTTTTGTCTGAAGGTGGATGCTGTTATATACTTGGTGGATGCCTATGATAAAGAAAGGTTTGCAGAGTCTAAGAAAGAGCTGGATGCTCTCCTTTCGGATGAGTCTTTGGCCACTGTTCCTTTTCTGATATTGGGTAACAAGATAGACATCCCATATGCTGCCTCAGAAGATGAATTGCGTTACCATTTGGGGCTAACAGGCGTCACCACTGGCAAGGGGAAGGTAAACCATGCAGACTCCAATATTCGTCCACTTGAAGTATTCATGTGCAGCATAGTTCGCAAGATGGGATATGGAGAAGGCTTCAGGTGGTTGTCTCAGTACATCAAGTAATGGGTGTGGGAAGTGTGATCTTGTTATTCTGTTTTAACTCTAGTTTTTGTACTGGATAAGTTGGAGATATTTGTTTATCACTATTGGCTATAGTTTGTCTTGTTCCAGATGTCTAGTGAAATGATAAAGAAACAGTGTTCTACATCGTCTATTCTTCAATTGGTATAAAAATTAGTGTGGTGGTAGTGAGAGTCTAAACTATTCAACTTGCCATGATTACATACTGCTTTTTGGGTTCTTTTTAAGAACACAGTTGCTTGAATTTAGACATATGGCGTCCTTCACTCATTCTTCATAACAGCTGTGTTTAGACTTTAGTCAACTCACCTATGAAACTTGATTATTTTACGAGATGGTGTTTGCTACCTCCCACCAGCACGTGCCTAGTAACTTTGCGACTCTCCTTGACAAAGCTTAGGCTAAAGGGAAGGAATTGCATAGTACTGTATATTTTGTTTAAGCTAAAAGTTGTTAATAACTTTCAACGTCATCAGCTCAGTATGTTCTGGAATTTCAGCTCATTGATAGATTACCTTAGACATCTCTCAACGTGATGGTCGAGGGATTGAGAATGGTCCCAAATGTTTGTATATCTAACCACATGGAACAATGTCGTAACAACTGGGAAAAAGGAGAAATCTGGTACTGCTTAAATTGGTGTTCACTTCCAAATAAGCAGTCTCCTGCTTACATGAGATTCAGATGAGCAGAAAAATCCAGCTACTGTAAAGTTAATTTTCTATGTTGGATTTGAAAAAGCCTATATATTTTTCTCATCAGAAGTTGTTCACTGTGGATCTGCTGTACTTAGAGGTTGTAGAAAGTGCTAGTTAACTCCCTTTCCACTGCCTTAAAGTTGGCTCTTTCCACTCATAATGTTTACTAGCTAGATATGTAGTAGTTTGTATGAGCAAAAAGCTGTATCAAGTGCATCTGCAAAGTAACTTACAGTATTTAGGAACAAAATAATTCCTTTAGAAAGTAGGTCCCATAAGTTTGCGTAAGACTTTTATGCGTGCCAGTCATTCTATTTTCTATGGTTTAAATACGTAACGTTACAAATAGCCCGTTTGGGTTAGGCTTAAAAACAGTACCTTTTAAATACATGTGCTTAAAAACACTTTTTAAATGCTAGAGTTTGTTTTATTAAATAAGCAGTTAGGTGTTTGAATAGAAGTGTTGAACTGTAAAAAAAATTATTGAAGTGTTTGGTAGAAAAGTGTTTTTCTATGTTAAAATGCTTAAAATATCCTTGAAAGGAACAAAAGAAAAGGATGGATAATTTAAGGCATTTGATTGCGACAGTACTCGTGAAAATATAAAATGTTTGGTTAAACTGTAACAACTTTCAAGCCAAAAGCAAAAGTATTAGTTGTCGGATAATTAACGCATCATAACAGCTTCGTTGTTCTTGAATCTATGGTTACTAAGATTCTTCTATTGGAAATGGGACATATTTTCTCCAAGAGGTTCAAAATCTCTCTCTTTCTAAGACATAGGAGGTTTGTTTGATGATTAGACTGAAAATAAAAGATTGGTGAAGCACGGGATGAAAAAGGGCTTTTAAGCAGTTTTTATCATGTAGGATATTGAGAAATTGAAAAGGGCTAAATTTGACTAGCTTTTAAGCCCACCCAAACACCCTCAGGGGTCGTTTGGTAGGAAAGCAAGTTATACAGGGATTAGTTATACAGAGATTAGTAATACATGGATTAATAATACAAGGATTTAGTTATGTAGGAATTGTTTTTATCATGTGTTTGGTACATTGTATTAAAAAGTGGTTGTAGATGATATTATTTAATATATAAATTATTTTTAAGTTTTAAATCAATGAGTTTACAATTGTACCCTTGGATATTCAGCTCTCATTGGTTTTTAGGAAAAAGACAAAGGTAGTTTTGTCTTTTCATACTTTATCCATGTATAAGCAATACATGGATAAGTTATTCCATGTTGGTGGTGGAATAACTTAATACACCAATTGGTGTATTAAGTTATACCAACTTTGAAATTGCAACCAAACATTGTATAAGCCAATACCAATTTCTATATATGGATTATTTATACTTATACACCCTACCAAATATGATCAAAGTGTTCGATTGATCTGGAAAAGTATAGTGTGTGGGACTGCGAGCATCAGACCAGTATACATAAATAGTAAATCACAAAGTAAACAGCATGGGGATGTAGCTCAGATGGTAGAGCGCTCGCTTAGCATGCGAGAGGTACGGGGATCGATACCCCGCATCTCCACCTTTTTCATCCTGTTTTCCATCATTTTAAACCCATGACATTAACAGAAGCTGTACAAATTGTTCAGCCAAACTCCCTGAAGACCAGATTCGTTTAAGAATGTTTTTGTAACAGCCGTGGGAAGTGCGAACGAACTCTTCATTAATTGATCAACAAAAAGGAAACCGTGAGAAATGCCCATATCTTGCTTTTTACTTCAATGGTACAGAATTACAGCAAAACCAAAAATAAAAAAGGGGAGTGGAACCAAGAGTTGGTGACATGCACGCCTAGGCACATTTCTTACCATTCTCCTCTTGCACTCCATGTCTCCACTATCATAATCGCTCTCTCATGCTCTCAAATTTTCCCCAAGAAAGACGAAAGAGAGATTGATACAGAACTATTTAAAATGTGAAAGGGTTGAAAAAAAGAAAATGGTTCAATCAGATTCCAGTTTCCGAGCTAAGGACACAAAGAGCTCTTTCACTTTAGACTTGCATCACATCCCGTCTAAACTGCAGAGTTAAGCTCTTTCAGCTGTCCTCGGTGCCTATAGACATGTCT
The DNA here is from genome assembly GCA_029990575.1 of Petunia axillaris subsp. axillaris. Classification (NCBI taxonomy): domain Eukaryota; kingdom Viridiplantae; phylum Streptophyta; class Magnoliopsida; order Solanales; family Solanaceae; genus Petunia; species Petunia axillaris. The sequence goes on along the minus strand of JARKNS010000010.1, from coordinate 26,865,860 downwards.
CTCAAACAGTCAGAGCTACTTAAGCTTGCATATCACTTAACCTGACAAGCCAAGCTAATCTTTTTGGAGTTTAACTTCACTTTGATGCACTCAAATTGCAGTCTCTCAAAGAGAACGCCAACATCCTCTTTGGGGTCCATCCAATATGTTTTATGCTCGTTCAGAACTACTGCAATTCATCGCATACCTAGCAGAAAAGGAGATCATTTGATAGAGCTGTTCACTATGGATCACATCTAGATCCGAGGAGCCTACCCTCAAAGAATGTAGATGCAGTTATGAACTAGGAGCATCATGAAGTGCAACAAATAATCAAACAACTGCACTCTGTCCCGGTGCTTTCTTAATGCTATTTCCTCTCATCAACACTCTCACCTTCTCAACTTCTTCCCATTTTCCTCTGTCAGCATAAATGTTAGATAACAATACATAGTTACCAGAATTCCAAGGTTCAAGTTTAATAAGTTCCTTAAGTGCACATTCAGCCAGCTCCATTTCACCATGAGTGCGACAAGCGCTTACCAATGCTCCCCATATAGCAGCATTTGGTTCCATTGGCATGGTTTTCACCAATTTATAAGCCTCTTTTAGACAACCACCACGACCGAGAAGATCAACCATGCATCCATAATGCTCTAGTGTTAGCTCTATACCATGATTAGTCATAGAATCAAACAAATCTCCACCTCTTTGGACCAAACCTGCATGGGCACAACACGCCAAAACACCCACAAAAGTCGAATCATTAGGTCCCATACCTTCATCTAACATCTCATCAAACAATTGAATTCCCAATGCAGCCTTCCCGTTAAAAGCACAGTTTGATATGATGACATTCCAAGAGACCACATTTTTCCAAGGCATGTCCTTGAATATTGTAAAAGCAGTTTCCAGATCACCAGATTTTCCATAGAAATCAACCAATGCATTGCCAACGGATATGAGATCAGGATACAGACCTTTCGACTTAACATAGGAATGAATCCACTTTCCCAGCTCAACTTCCCCTAAATGAGCACAAACGGGTAAAACAGTAACAACAGTAGCTTCATCAGGCTCAAACTCACTATTCCTCATCTCATGGAATAATTCCAAAGCCTCCTTCTCCCTCCCATTTCTTGCTAACGACGAAATCATCAAATTCCACGAAACAACAGTCCTCTCACCCATTTGCCTAAAAACCCGAAATCCCACATCCACATTTCCACTCTGACAATACCCTTTAATCATCAAATTCCAAACAATCACATCCCTATAAGACATTTCATCAAACACCTTCTCCGCATCGATCATCGTCCCACAACAACAGTACAACTCAACAATCCCAATCCTTATCGACCCAAATCTCTCGAACCCAAGTGCAAGCACATTCTTATGCACACCTTGGCCCAATTTCAAATCGTCAAGATTGGAACAAGCTTTAAGTAAAGGGGCGAACGTGAATTCGTCGGGCCAAATGCCACGTCGTTTCATAGAGGAAAACAAGGAAATAGAATTATGATAAGGGCCATTTAAAGAGTAGCCTTTGATCATAGAGTTGAAAAGGAAGATGTTGGGGTTGTGAAAATGCTGGAATACAAGTGATGCGTAGTGCATTTTGTTAAGTGAGCCGCATATGGAAATGAAGTGGGAGAGGAGCTGGTTTGAATGGTGAAGGTGGTGCCGGAGGATGTGGGCATGGATTTGAGGGAGTTGGGTTCGAGATTTATGGCCGTGGAGTAGCCGGAGAACCCTCCGTTCAACCTCTCGACTCATATGCAGAACCAGTGAAGAAGAAGAATCACTATTGGTGAAAGACAATTACGGGACAGTGGTTGAAATAGTGCGGTAGGATTCAAACCGTTGGCGGGAACTGCTTATAAGAAGTACTAGTACTAGTCCGATTTGCGATTTGCCAGAGCATTCTCATTAAAAGATATTCAATTTATTGTTTGTGAACTCATTCAACTTCTATTCAAACCAAAACAATACAAATATTTGTGAACTCATCATTTCGAAATCCTTTGTTATCTGTAAATTCAAAATATTGGCGTAAAGATGTATCTGGACTTCTCAAAAATAGAATAGTCAGAATTGTTTATCTCGTAAATTCAAATAATATTAAAGCTGCTGAAAATCACGATTTACATTCTTGTCTAAACAATTCACACCTTCCCTACATATTCACATCAGCTGGCTTTTAACCATGTGAAAGTCATCTGCATACTGCAATACCGATAAGAATGATGCAGAACGATTTGGGACATACTAGCAATTAACAATTGGAAAGACCATATATACTCCAAACCACTGGTTAAAATCATTTCATTGAGAAAATCTAGAGGCTTGTTTGACAAACATAAGATTGACAAACTTCAACTGCCCGGCTACTACCTGAAATGGAATTTCTATCTCTCACAGTTTATACCATATTAAATAAATTACAGGCCTCTGGCAAATTACTCCAGACCAAGCTATTCTTGTGTGATTCACGACAAATAGATCACTTTTTTGAAGTTCCGAAACCCCCAAATCCCATCATAGCTGCAACATCAGGGTCTATTTCAGGTTCCTCCTCTGCAGCCTTCTCTTTCTGGATATCATACAAATCACCAAAGTAACCATCAAACGAAGTTTGTTAGAGAAAGCACTGCTGGAAAAAGAAAAAAGGAAAACAAAAAGGTTTTTTTTTTTTTTTTTGGGGGGGGGGGGGGGGGGTGGGGGGGAGGAGGGAGAGAGAGAAAACTGTAGGACCAAAAAACTGCCTCATGGTATAGCCTGTTCTGAAGTGTACCCACTCTAACATGCAAAGGTAAGCTTCACAGAACTACAAACCTTCTTCTCTTTCTTCTTTTCTCGACGTTGACGTTTCCTTTCTTCCTCTTCCTGCTGTTGCTTCAATATCCGCTCATCAAAATCTACAAATAAAATGAAAGATGGTCAATAGCAGTACCATATGTGCCTCCTGGCCTTTTTACTCACTAAAAGAAAGCAGATCTAGGACCAATTAAGCAGGTATATACTGAAATGTGCAACAGCAAAAAAAAAAAAAAAAAAAAAACACACACACACACACATCAATCTTTGTCATTACTCAACCTATAAAAGAATAAACCCATTCGTTAAGCTGGGAGACAGATTATCAAATGCCTCTTTTTTGGTATAAGATCTCTACCTTGCACAGTAAAGCTTCCTGTATCTTTACGCTTCTTGAGGGATTCAAATCGTTGTTGGACCTGAGAATCACGAAATTGAAAATTATAGAAGGAAGAAAATTTGAGTTGGACATAAATATGGCATGTATATTTATCATCAAGACTCTACAACATACAAAGAGCAAGGACAACTTAAATCCTTCTATATTTACAAACTTGAAAACATGAATCCCTGCAAAAGAGGTAGAGTACACTAGAAAGACCAATATCCAAAATCTGGACTTCTGGGTAAGCAACTTAATAACAAATTGATGAGACAGCAGCCAATTATAAAGGATGAATTTACCTACAAACCCTACTTCAATCCTTTCTTTTCTGTTTTTGATTTCTCAATATCCTAACAAGTCCAGCCATTTCGTTCAGTGTGCTAGCGAGCTGAAATTGACATTTTAAAAGACAATGTTGAGAGAGATCTAGCCTTTGGGTGAGGCTGCACGAGAAGGCGCTGAGGCAACCATGTGAACTTAAGTCTCCTGAGGCTAAGCCGTCAGTTCCATGCATGCTTTACACCTTGAGATATTTGCACTGCACACTTAGACCTTGCATTGTTCCCCTATCACCCAGCTCATTTTGTAGTTAAATTTTTTCCTTTTTTTTATCTACAACATATTGATATGTTGCTGTATAATTATGAATTGGGCCAGCTACATTATTATTGTGCACACACATTAATATACCTAGGTAGTTAAAGCAGTTCTTGAACATGTTCTCTTTTGAGTTTTACAATTTCAAATTATTTATATATTCTCTCTTTTCTCATCTATTTTTGGATGTTACTTCTATCTTTAGGCCTACTCCCCACTCCATATAGATAAAACTCTCAGTTGTGTCTTCAACAACAACATACCTAGTGTGATCCCACAAGTGGGGTTTGGGGAGGGCGGGTGCACAGAGACCTTACCCCTACCTCATGTAAGGTAGAGAGGCTGCATTTCTGATAGACCTGATGTGTCTTATACCTTATAAAACATTGGTTGGCATGCCATTTTAAACTTTTCCCAGTTATCATGTGATCTGAAGTTCAGCAAAATATCAATTTATCGAAGTCTATTCCTACTGTAGAGTTTTCAATACAGAATAGAAATTATACTTCCTTGCCAATACATTTATTCAGCTCACCTGCTCTAGAGAGGATCTTTCCACCCGCATAGACATTCCCAAAGCTCGTTGATCTGTCCAAATAGAACACATCAACTGAGTATAAAACCATAGAAGCCGCAGCATTCAGTAAGGAAAGAAAAGGCCCCAGAGGAAAAATACAGCAACAAGCAACAAGGTAATTTGTGTCAATATGACATACGCTTCTTCCCATTGATATGGTCTAAGTAGTTCGCAGAATCCTTCACTACACATTCACATACTGGGCAATAGTATCCGGCCTGCAAAGCAATGACTTGTATCATTTAATATGTAGCAAGATATAATACATGCCATATCAAAGAAACAAAAATCTTAGTTTCCACTAAACAAGCCACAGTAAGGTATTTAACTCATGACGTCCACAAGATAGTGTAAAAGAAGTTTCTTATCCATAAAGTATTATAATGCCCCCATAATACCTTATGTTCCATCAGAATGAAGAGGCTGCTGAAGTTATAAATGTACAAGAACTGGGGGAACATTATATTGCAAGGATCAAATATGTCCTGACTCTCCAAGAGATATCATAAAATTTCACTTATGCTGAAGGATCATGCAAACACAAGAATTTATCATAAGGAGCTGGACAAACAAATGAATACCACGATCGACATTCGATGGCTTGGCAGCCACCTGTACTCAGTTATAGATTGAATAAATTCTTCAAAAAAATAAATAAATAAATAAATAATCAAAATGGAGTGTCGTCTTTCATTTAGCTCTAAGGGTAAAACCTCTACAATACTGATCCAAAGGTTTGATTAGTAGCTGGGAAACCGCATTCCCCACAATATAGCAACTCCAAATTAGCAGTCTAGGACTCAAGGAAAAAACAAATGGGGGAGGGGGGGTGTTCCTGATTTACAGGACAAACTGATGGAATTTGCATGTTTATTTGGTGCAATACTCATTACTCCAATACATGGACCATGTCCTTGCTGCTTGCGAACAACGCAGTAGGATAACAAATAGAGAAGAAATTGAATTGCATCCATACAATTATATAAAAATGTAAGGAGACCGTTGGAAAATACCTGCTGACTTAATGGTGCAATTGGAGTAACCACCTGCCAGAAAATTGACAGTGCATAAATGAGAAATCGATGAAAACATTGAAATACATGAGCAACATGTGCTGATATTGAATTATTTCTACAAGTTGAATTCAGAACTACAAGCAAAAGCATATTTGCAAGTAATGACATTCAAGACCCCACGGGAAAAAAAGTAACAGGGAGGGAAGCTTCCACCGCATGGAAAATAACCACAGCCAATGTAAATAAAACAACTCAGAAACTCACATAAACCTCTGTTAATCTCATGGATATCCGGTATTCCTCTCTCACAGAATTCAGAAGGAAAAATAAACTTTCAATTTGCAGTGGTAACTGAAAACACCAAAATAACTACAGAGAGTAGGGACGACAGGGTAAAAGAGGAAAGCTAGTCGCAAACCTGAGTCTTTCCCAGACGAGATTCGAGGTCGACTTGATAATCTCTTGGTTTCAAGGGCTTCCTTTGCACCGGAGGTCCTCTTGCTGCACCAAAATTGATTATAGTTTCAATTACTTAGAACTCTAGGCTCCACATTTTCTACTTAACATGCCCTATGGATACAGCACTAAAGAAGAACACAGTATATGCATCAATAAACATACAGTTGCAATCAACTTTACAAATCTTCTATATTCATCCTACACTATTCTGGCACATTTCATTCCTACAGTAAATAAGTTACATTCTAAGGCAAATGAGATTCTCTACATTTCACACGTTCTATGGCCAAACTAAAAACACAACTACTGAAAATCGAGCAAGTTAAATTATGCAAAACGAATAAATTCTGAAATGAAAAATAGTGTAAGTGATTAAGATAATGTCTTACACTTGGATTTCCGACCATCGGCTTCCTGTATCAATAGCAAATTAAACATATAAATAAACAAGTAAATAACTAACACATGAAAAAGATAATGTATAAGAGTAAAATAACCTTCTCTTCGCGTTCACGAGCACGTTGCGAAAATTCTTCTCTGTCGAACTTTTTTCGAAAAGTATTATCAACTCCAACAACCTGCAATTTAAGGTAGCAAATACAGTTACATCAATAGAAGAAAAAATCAAAAGCATACTAATTAATAAAAGTAAAAACTGGAAGAAGAGGTGAGGTTACATTATCGCTGGGTTGAGCCATTGCTTAGGAGAATTCTGGACTCGCAAGTTCAGAACAAATTGTAAAATCGACAAAGAATTACTAAAATAAATAATGAATATGAAATTATCAGAAATTTCGATTCTCGATTTGGATCACGAGTGTAGCATAAAACAAGTAAACCCTAGGTTTGAATTTGAGTAGTACAACACGGGAGGGATCAAATTTTGATAAGATAGTTTTACATGGAAGAGTAAATAGCAGAAAGTGATAAGGTGAAGGCTGTTTGGTCTAGTGGTATGATTCTCGCTTCGGGTGCGAGAGGCCTTGAGTTCGATTCTCGCAACACCCCCTTCTTCCACTCTCGTTCGTGCTCTTAAATTTCTATTTTAATTTTAATAGGGTTTTCTGGATAATTTGATTTATTTATGCCATTTCCTCTTTCACTTTTTCTTTCCCGTTAGCACAAGTCCAATTAAATCTTTTCTAGTATGGATGTCATTTGTTTTTCTTAAGATTAAGATGTCTACATTTGAATACAAATCTGAATATTAAGATGTTGTTTTTATATCTGAACACTTTAGGATTAAGACGGTTTGTTTTCCAAACATCTGAATATGTACAATTTTTTTTATATTTAAATATAATATATGTACACTTACCTGAAAAAATGTTTAAATATTTTATATCAAGAGAATATAAGAGATTATAATTTAAACAAAATAAAATCATTACTTAATAAAAAATATTTGAAATATAAATGAATATAGTTATGTTTGTTAAAGTTTTGAATTACTTGAGTTTAACAGAGAAATTAGAATCCAAAATATTATATGACAAAGACTAATCACTCAAATCATAGTTATCTTCTCTTTTGATTGGGATAGCTCATTGTCGTCTCTTTCTGTTTTAATTTTAGCTACCAATCTTCTATCAAAACCCATCATTTTATTAGCAACGCCTTCTTCAATTATAGCCAACGTTTCTCTCAATAAAAGTTAAAATCAATTGGATTGACTAGCAATGGAAAGTTGGAGAGAAAGGCGGGAGGCGTGAAGTTGTGGTGCAAGAAAAGTGGGCATGATTTTTGTTGAGGAAAAAAAAAAGTTAGCTGTATTTTCTTAGATCTGTCTAAAAGACTTTGTTACAAATCTGTTTCAATAAGAGGTATGCATATCTATTAAGAGGTGTTAACATTAAAAAAAAAAAAGGGTGAATTACATAAATATACAACCCTAATAACAAATTTACAAAAAATACCAATACTATTCAATTTTACAAAACATACCAATAGCTTCTTTACAAAACATATACAAGTTACAACAAAACCATGGAAATGAAGCTTTCTTCTTCTCCCCCAAGCCACTGCTTCAGTTTCAGGTATGCCGCCGGTGGCCGGTGGCCGATCACCGCCGGCCGCCGGCGGCAGGTCGCCGGAAAATCTTTTTTTTTTTTTTTTTGTAAATCTGGAAAACAAGCATAAAACATACAAAAATACAAATTCATACTTTAAAAAAATATATTAAACCAATAAAAAATACATAAACATACATAAATTTTAAAATATACAAAATATACATTTATATACACTCACAACATACAAAAGCTATACAAAAATAAAAATGCAAAAAATACAGAAATATACAAAAATATACAGATACACAACAAAAATATTCCAAACATACAATTGAAAATGCAAAAAATACAGAAATATACAAAAATATACAGATACACAACAAAAAAATTCCAAACATACAACTGAAAATGCAAAAAATACAGAAATATACAATAACAATATAAAAAATTAAATAGCCATTTGAAAAGATTTTAATGTGTATTTTTACACAAAAAATACACATACACATTAATACAAAGGTATATACATATATACACATTAATACACTTCCAAAACAAACAAAAAAAGAAAAAAAAAAAGAAGAACAAGAGAAGCAGATCGGAGCAGAGATGGAGGAGGAAGGACGACGGGAGGTGCTAGCGCCGGAGATGGAGGAGGAAGGACGACGGGAGGTGCTAGCGCCGGAGATGGAGGAGGGACGGCGGGTGGCTGGGTGGGTGATGGGTGGAGGAGAAAGAAAAGAGAGAGAAATTAGGGTTTGTGATAGGAGAAAGGGGGAAATGAGTAAATGGTATGTAGGGTAATATATTTAAAAGTATCGTTATTTAGGGTAAATGTTTAAAAGTATCGGTATTTTTTGTAATTTAGCTATTAGGATTGTCATCTAGTGTAAATTTTCCAAAAAAAAATGCACTTAATCGGCTGATAGCTGAATCATTCAGATTCAGGCCCATTAAATGCAAACAAATGGGGTTAATTGTACTTTCTCTTATTGTCCTCTTAAAATTAGTTTTATAATTTCTATCTTTACAGACCTAAATAAGCTCAAAAGTTAATTAAAAATTAATTTACAAAACAAAAGTTTCATGTAAAATATTTTTTGAATGTATTGATTTGTTATTTTAATTTACTCACTGTTCCAATTTCATAGAAAACCCCTAATGTTCTTCACCACGAAGGAGAAGAAGAAATTTTCTTTTCTTTTATTTTGAGTAATAGGAAGAAACATTGATTTTGTTTTGTAATCGGAGAAGATGTTACATAACTAACATAGAAACTCTTAACTTTAGGATTTCTTTTATCTTTAGGAACAAATGCAACTATTCAACGATTTTCGCAATAGTTGTGTCTTTTCTTTATTTTTTTTAAAAATAATATAAGATATAGAAGAATACTTATTTATTTGGATATGGTTTTAGGTCGACCTACAAGAGTGCCCCAAATTCGATTCTATAATGTGAAGATAATTACAAATTATGAATACCTATTGTTGCATTAATTTACTTAACTTGATAAAACTAATTAAAGAAAATGTTGTGGATTTGTGGCTTGAATATTGACTCAACCACCAAACGGGCAGTAGACTCCCTTTCTGAAAATATAACTCTAATAATTGATATGAAGCACGAGCGCCAAGGCTCCCTTTGCATTCAAAAGACAAGATATAACATCTGGTTCATAAAGTTAAGTTTGGTGTTCACGCTGCACAGTTTGGTGTTCACGCTGCACAAGGACCTGTCAGACCGGTGATCTCACTTAAGCACTCAATGTCACAAATAGCAATAAGAAAGGGCAGGTCAACGATCACTCACTTCATGGCCACACGTAGTTGGTAGTTCCATTTAGTTACAAATAGACAACTTCCCCCCCCCCCCCCCCCCCATTTGCTCAGTAAAGTTAAACAAATTTTTAACGAGTGTATAGTTCGTTAGTAAGAAAAGAATGTACTCCATTTGTATTCGTAAATGACTGGGAGAATGAAATGACAATTTTATTATGCATTCTTTAAGTACTCCACAAACAAAACGTATCTAAACCATATTTATATAGGAGCAGTACTCCACGTTACAACTATTAAAATGAAATAAATTTTGAGGTTTTGCTAAGTGTCGTTTGGGTGGAATCAATTGGCCGTGACGGCAGCTTTGACACCATTAGCACAATGCATTCCGATACTACAAATGAAAAACGTGTCACCCTGTGCTAGTGTTACTTTGTCATCTCCTGAAGTGAAAACTTGTCCTCCAGTAGCATCGCAAGCATCGAATCCTGCCTTGCTGACTTGTACCACATTGTGTATTGTAGCTGGATACTTAAACTCTGCATTTTACATAAGAAAAAAGAAAATAATATTCAGCACATTTTTTGGCATAAACTCATGTAAAGTCAAATAAGTCGATCATTAATTTTTGAATGACTTATTTTCTGACTCATTTTTTTAGGTTAATCAAATGATTCAAAGATGGAAAAAAAAGGAACAAATTCAATAGAGTGATTCAAGTAAAAATTATTTATAAAACCTTACCAATAACATCGCCAACTTTGAAAGTCTTGCCATTGGGCCAACCATTCAAGTTGAAGCCCCAACCATTAGCATCACCGGCGGGAAAAGTATCTGCATATGAAATGTTCATTTGGACTAGGAGGCACAACATCATTGCTAGGGCAATCATTGTAACCTTGTTCATTCCAGACATTTTGACAATTAAGAATGATTAATAATTTGATATGTTGAAGGGACTGGAATGAAGGCACAAAAATGAGCAAATATATCAAATGAAAGAGAGTTTTGTTCTGCCATTTGTATTGAGAAGTCCAACCATTATATAGGAAATTTATTTTAATTGGATTCGCCATTCATTGAATTTGAAAAATTCATAACATAATGTTTATGTGAAAAAATATTAAGAACCTTCTAAAATCACAAACTTCCAAAGCTTTTAAGGTTACAAACTTAAAGAACTTCCATTTTTGTGGTGATTAGATGACATATTACGGAAAGAAAAAGAAAAGAACTGATGATGTTTCCAAATAGTAAAAATACAAAGTTTGGAAAGCAAATAGTAGAAATTGAAAAGGAATAATGTTGGTATTATTTCCAAAGAAGCAAAAAGTGACTACTCTGCATTTTATAAGTGCATGTGGATCTTTAATTAATAGATGATGAATATTATGTATTGATGGTGAAATTTTGTGTTTCGTAAAGTTCTTTTCTCTCTTTTTTCTTTTTTGGTTGAGGTATTCGTTCTAATTTTGAGTTTCTCATAATTGTAGAAGTACTTGCTTGTTTAGTTAGTTGAGCTCACATTGTTTTTGCAACATTATATATATATATATAGACACGTATATATCGCCCTAAATAACTTATGAGAGGTTTTATTGGTGGAATAAGGGATTGTCTCGGCATAAAGTTATTGTGTGGAGAACCTAAAAACTTGCCAAGCACGCACCTCAATCACCCCTGCATGGTATGAATTGAAAGTACAGCCAACTTGAACTGATTTTCCACCTATTTTTCAATATTTGTTCGTTTCTAGCAACGTATAAAGGATACATTTGATGTCGATTAGAACATATAAAATGAAGAAGCGTCCCATTTATTTAAGACGTAAGTTTAAAATTCTGCGCTAATTGATAAAAGGGCTCAAGGCAATAGTAGATGTACTTTTCTCCCATTAGCATAGTTTTGGGTTAAAGTTACCAACCTAAAGAGGAAGATTCATTTTTATTTTGAGTTTATTACACGTTTTATACAATTTTTTTATCTTGGGATAGCAATTCTATTGTTTGTCACAATTGTGGTTATATATTATTTTTACAGCATATTCTATGAGAGATAACAATTGCACAAATAGTACTAATCATGAGGTAAAAAAACAAATGACATATTTATCATTCTCTAGAACTTCTATCCCAACATACTTTAAGAAAACAAGGTTAAATTTGAAAATACAAGTTCTATCCCATTTTATCTAGTCTAAACAAAAACATATTTTATATTATACTTGTAAATCTAATTTTTAGTCCAATAAAACAAATAATTGTAAGCTATATCTATTGAATAATTATGTCATAACTTAATTCTCTTATTATATTTTGTTAATATAATTGTCCGATAGTTGTTCCTTAACCAAACGACCCCAACACTTTATAGAGTTGGATTAATTTGTTAAAGCAAATTACATGGAGTAAAATGATATCGACTTCCCGAATAACATATGTGGAGTTACATGATACCGTTGTATAAGAATAAGAGTAAAATAAAAAATCAGGAGCGGATTTAAAGTGAAGGTAGCGGGTGCCACGACACCCGCTAGCTTCGGTCGAAACATTGTATATTCACGCTTATTAACCTTTTTCCATTGTTACTTCTTAGCCAACAAAGTTGACATGGTTCCTCCCGAGGGACTGACTGAATGGGTGAAGGCCATGACCGGGGCTCGTGAGCACCCAGAAAGAACATGGATAAAGATGGTTGCCGAATTTGGTTGGCAATGCAAACGGCATGGTAAGCTCTTTTGTGACGTTTTACTTGATGTGTTGTTTCGGAATTCTGGCTTCGTTTTGTTGACCTCTTTCCCCTCGGTACTAGGTTTTCCGAACCGTGCTATCAACACGAAGAAAAGTAAGAAAAAGAAAGATGAAAATAAGAAGAAAAAAGATGGAGAGGATACCGAGTCAGATGACAATCTGGCTTCGGTAACAGGTGACCTAAAGAAGTTGAAGGCTGCAAAGTCTTCAAAAGTTTCAAAGGGAGCCCCCGGTCAAGGGTCCTCCATAGGTAACCGCCATCCCTGATCAACTTGTTGGTTATCATTCTTCTTTGCTTCCTTGTTTCAAACTCTTCTATGTTGCTCTTTGTAGGTGTGAAGAGGAAGAGGACAGTTTCCAAGAGACCCTCTTGTTCGGTGGCTCCTCGCACCGAGGTTGAGACTTCACCTCAGCCCGATACAATGGTGGAACGGCGCCGAGGGCTAATCGACGAGCCCGACGATGTAGCTACTGAGGGCTTCGTTCACAGGGAGGTTGAGTTTGTTGACCTCGAAGACCAAGAACACAGCTCCGAGGCAGCAGTTGCCAAGGTTAAAGGTAAGGCCAAGGTTGGAGAGGCTGAGGCTGCTGCTACTGAGGAGAGAGCTGAAGCTGGGGTGGTTCGGGCACAATCTGAACCCCGCGAGGATTTCATCCTCGGTTGGGTCCTTTCGAAAGCTCGAGGTGCCTACTTCTTCAAACTTGTTGTCAAGCACTCGAGGCGATATATTGAGCCTTATGCCCCTGCTTGGCCCAGAAGAAGATAAAGTGGTGCAATCATTCCCCCCAGCTCAGTTATTCACTACCCTCTCCGCCAATGCTCTCAGAGTAAGCTTCGATCTTTTAAATACACTTGTTTTTTGGGGATGTTCCTTCATGCTGATCTTTGACAAAAACTTTCTCCCAGGGATTTGTCCTATCGTTGAGAGCTATTGAGCTCGAGACTGCGAGAGCCGAGGAGTTTCAGCGTGTGGCTCGAGCGTGGGACAAGCATAAGGACAGCTTCAGGGTGCAAATAGCCGAATTGAAGGCTAATCTAGCCAAGTCCCAGTCCGATTTGCTTGAGGCTGAAGCTTCCTCCGAGGCAAAAATTCATGCCCTTGATGCTGAGTTTCAAGTTGAGCGCTCGAGGCTGGAAGCTGAAGCTACGAGTCTAAGTGCCGAGCTAACTCAAGCGAAGGGCAAGGCCGAGGAGATGGCCAAAAAACATCATAAGTAGTTGAGAAAGCATGTGCTCCATATCCAGAAATTGGAGGGTGTGAGCTCCAAACTTTCAGCTAGGGAGGCCGAGGTCGAAGCTCTTCGAGACGAAATCGCTGATCGTAAAGGCAAAGCTAAGATCAAGGTCAAGAGGGATGAGCTGGATAAGCAATGGGCTATCATTAAGTCTCGGTTGAAGCTGCTCAAGCAATGCCGCGCCGACGAGCTCAACTTGGAGGAGGAAATTGCAAAGGCCGAGGCGAAAGCAGCAAAGGCTCAATCTATCATTGATGACCTCCCATCAAGTGAGGCCTCGAGCGACGATGAATATGAGGAGGATGAAGAAGATGCCGAGGGGGCTCCGAGGAGGGAGGTGATGCTCCCGAGGCTTAGACTTCTGATAGCATTTTTTGTTTTTGTGTAAGCCTTCGAATTTTTTATGCTTATGTTTTGGACCTTTGGGTCTTTTTGATGTAAATACTTTCAGCCTTCGGGATTTTTAATAAAATAACGTAGTATCTTTATCTTAAGTGTTAGTTTTTGTATGTATCGAATACTTTCAGAATAAATTGCTTGCTTGCAAGACTTAGTTGAATTCAACCGATGCAAACTTAGAATGACGTCTCGTCCTCGAGTCGATGCATTTAAAGTGCAACTTCGGAGTGAAAATTTATAGAAATATAAAGTTATGGATGAAGTTTATTTCATTGATAATATTAACAGGCCGAAATTGGCTTTTACATGGAACCAAGTCGAAGCAGACCTTGGGTGAAAACACAAATTAACAATGTGCCACTACCGGGCGAAATTACAATGTACTAAATCTATTCCTCGGGTATCAGTCCCCGGTTGCCGAATAGATGGTCTTCGGTTAGGAGGCGCATTTTCGACCTCAGTTGCAACTCGCCCCTTACTCCCCCCCCCCCAGTGTTCGGGTGCGAATCTGGATGAAGACCCTTGCACTGGAAATCGTTTAATCCGCTTCCTGAAAAGGTCAAGCAAAATGAAATGAGGAGCAAGTTAGTACATTTCGACCGAAGCCTTTAGGAGCGTTGTTCTGCTTGAGGCTGTGGGTAAAATTTATAAATGAGCAAGGGATATTTACCTTGATTAGAAGTAGTACCGCTTTAAATTGGAGATGTTCCAATTTAAAGGTTCGAGCACGCCTTGTAGATCTTCAATTTGATAAGATCCTTTCCCAACAATTGCTTTGACTCTGTAAGGTCCTTCCCAATTCGCAACAAGCTTTCCCCAGTTTTCTTCCTTCGCTGACTGGTTTGTAGCCTTTAGCACATAATCGCCAACTTTAAAATCTCTGAGTTTGGCTTTCCTATTGCGGTATGCTTCGATCTGCATTTTTTGGGCGACTAGCCGAACCAGAGCCAGCTCTTTTTTCTCCTCGAGCAGATCCAATTCTATGCGCATAGCCTGTTGATTTGCATCTTCGGTGGTGTGAGCGTACCGAAGGCTTGGTTCGCCTATTTCCACGGGGATGAGGGAGTCCATACCATAAGCAAGTGAAAAAGGAGTCTCACCGGTGTTGTTCTTCTCCGTTATCCGCATGGCCCACAACACACCTGGCAACTCCTCGGGCCAGGAACCCTTTTTCTCATCGAGCCTTTTCTTGAGATTTTCGATTATAATTCTATTTGAAGATTCAGCTTGGCCATTGGCACTTGGATGGTAGGGGGTCGAAGCAATTCTTGAAATCAGTGGTGGCTGCTCCCATGAACTGTTTACCATTGTCGCAGGCAATTTCCCTCGGAACACCGAACATGTAGATGATGTTTTTCTTGATGAAATCGATTACCTGCTTTTGTTTGACTTCGGTAAGAGCTCCGGCTTCCACCCATTTGGTAAAGTAATCGGTTAACACGAAGATGAAGCAAACACCACCCTTTCCCTTCGGTAAAGGTCCAACGACATCCATCCCCCACTTCATGAAAGGCCATGGTGATGCCACCGAATGCAGAGGTTCGGCATGTTGGTGGATCATCCGTGCATGGCGTTGGCACTTATCATATTTCTGCACGTAGGCGTTTTCATCTGCACTGATGATGAGCCAATAATACCCAGCTCTTAGTAATTTGCGCACCAAGGATTTTCCCCCCGAGTGATTGCCACACTCGCTTTCATGCACCTCGGTCATCACATATGTACCCTCATCGGGACCCAAACATTTGGCCATCGGGCCGCAATATAACCTCTTGTACAAATTACCCTCGATCAAGTGGTATGAGGCCGCTTGGGTCCTCAATTTTTTGGCCTCCTTTTTATCTTGGGGAACAGTCCCCGAGTCGAAGTAAGAGATGAACTTACTTCGCCAATCCCATTTGTTGTCCACCGAGTTGACCTGCAATTTCATCTCTCTCATTTGTATGGAAACCAACCGAACCACTGAATCAGTCCCCGAGTGGGCTTCATCGACCGCCGAACCCAAATTTGCCAAGGCATCAGCCTCGGTATTCTCCTCCCGAGGCACTTGCTTAACTTGCCACTCTTGGAATTGTGCTAAAATCCTTTGTGTTCGGTCCAAGAATAGCTGCATCATGGGCTCTCGAGCCGTGTATTCGCCGAGCACTTGGTTCACCACCAACTGGGAGTCGCACCTTAGCTCAATTCTCTCCACCCCCATTTCCTTAGCCAATTCCAAGCCTGCTAGAGCCGCTTCATATTCAGCCTCATTATTGGTCACTTTTTTTAATCGAACCGAGTGCCTGATTTTCTCCCTAGTGGGTGCTTTCAAGACTATGCCTAACCCCGAACTCTTAGAATTAGTTGCCCCATCGGTATGAAGTATCTATAGCCCTGAAGTCGTTCCTTTAAATATTGAGTTCTGTCGCACCCCACTTTAAATTAGTAAGTAGTTTCCGACTTAGGGTAACTCATTTGGAGTTAGAATTATGGAATCGCCACCTAATAAATTATTTAACTAGGCGTATTGGGTCACCTAAATATTTCTAACTAATTTTAATAGATAACTCCGAGTTGGTCTCGCTAACTAGAGATTCAAGTAAGTGTTCAAGTTAACCTAGAAGGAAGGGGTTAGGCACCTCCTAAGTTCCACTAAACGTGGTTCCCGGTCGATTTCTATATTGGGTTTAAAATGGACAAAAAAGGGCAAAAACTAAATAAAGAATGTAAATTAGATCATGATGCACAAATAAATTAAAGTGAATTAAATAGGCTGAAATCTTAATAAATCCAATATCCTGAGATGACTATGCAAATTCAGAAGTTTAGCAAAGCAAGGCAGATGAGTACAATTCGCAGAAATAGACTTGGATAATAATAGTATTGCATAAATAGCCATAATGGTTAATTAACCAATATTATCATATATCTTATAATTTAATTGAGAAAAGTTAAATTTTAAGTGACAAACAAAGAGGAAACATATAGTATAAAAAATGTGTGCCACTAAAGGGTGGCATTGTGACATTAGTGATCACATACCGTTAACTTCAGTGGCAATTTTGATTTGAGGTCGTGTTTAAAATAATTAGTTTAAAATAAGAAGTATATTTAGAATCTCTCTCTCTCTCTCTCTCTCTCTCTCTCTCTCTCTCTCTCTCTCTCTCTCTATATATATATATATATATATATATATATATATATATATATATATATATATATATATATATATATATATATATATATATATATACACACACATAAAGACATATCTCAATTAACACATAACATGTTGAGCAATTATTAACATAATAAACAAATAATAATAGTTAGAAATTGTTATATTTTAGTGAGCAAACAATGAAGAACACATATATAAAATGAGGGGCATTTAGGCGACAAGTAAGTAATGTAGCAAATAATATACATTTGAAAGAATAACTCATAAGTTTAAAATAATGTAATTTTAGAGACTTGACCTCCAAAGTCCAAAATCTCTCACAAGTTATTAATTAACTTGGAGAGATTTTTAAAATATGAGTGTATTTCTTTGAAGGAAAAACGTTCAGGGGTTTGAAAATACAAACAAAACAGCGCTGCTTTAAGTTACACACGTCTCAGGATTTGCGGAA
This sequence comes from Petunia axillaris subsp. axillaris, assembly GCA_029990575.1. Classification (NCBI taxonomy): domain Eukaryota; kingdom Viridiplantae; phylum Streptophyta; class Magnoliopsida; order Solanales; family Solanaceae; genus Petunia; species Petunia axillaris. The sequence goes on along the minus strand of JARKNS010000010.1, from coordinate 26,848,241 downwards.
ATGATCCTGTTGCAGTAAGACTTGCACTTTTAGCCCGTATCAAAAGATAACTTAATTTTCAGCTTACTTTTACTGCTCAAATAGTCTAAATCGAATTTCAGTTTTCAGTTTTAACACCTGTTAACATACTGCTGCAGTTTTCAGAAAATTAGTTTTGCATAAATAATCCACTCTTAGAAATACAATTCCAGAAAGTCTCATCAGGACCAAATATTAAAACCAGTTAGCATTTAGACATAAAAGTATAAATTTACATTCACAAGAACTTGTAAAAGCATTCAAAGTCTTGCACAAACAGTCTATTTTATACCAGCTTTTTTGAATTTAGCCCCTAATATAAGGAGTAAAGAGTTGAGTTAGAAAATGGCCCCTACCTAGCCAATGTTTCTGCTCATAGCAGCATCCAGCACCCATCCTAAACTGGTTGCACCTTATGGTGCTCATACAAACAAGTAATTCCTAATAAATACAATTTTAAACATTTGCTTTCTAGTTCTAATAATAAATCACCAAAAATAAGAAAAAAGAGAAGAAAAGGGCCTTTGTCCTTTCAAAGTTCTTTCTTGAACAAAACACATGTTCTTTGCCAAGTAACCTGCAATCAAAACTTAATACGGGCATAGCCCTCATGGCTATCCTATGGTGATGAGGAAAACAACCTGCGACAAGGGTTAGAGGGCCAAGTAGATGGCCAAATAGTATGTCAATCAACCATTTACATACACAGTATAGAGGCAATGGCCATCAAGCTTACTGCATACAAGAACCAAACAAACATAACTAGCTTTCTAGCCAACTAAAGAGTCATACCTTAGAGCAAGTGCGACCAAGCCATATAATAAGTGCTTAACAGTCAAGAAACCAACAGAGAAACCATACTTCGCCTTAGTTTTCAACCGGCTAAAAAACTAATTTCCAGAAGAGAACTTAAGAACTAGTCTGCCTTAGAGAGAAGAGAATAGAGTAGAGGTAGTTTGCTCTGTGTATTCAGCCTCCAAAGGTGTGTATTCTGGGATGTCTCAGATGTGTATGTATGTTTTCAGTATATCAAAAATGCAGGGAATGAGGAGAAGGGAACAATGTAATGTTCTGCAAGTGTATTCAGCGTGTAAAAGGTGTCTGAAGGTGTCCCCTAAAGTGTCCAGAAGGGATAGCATTTATAGAGCAGAGAATGGTGCATAGTCAGGCCCAAAAAAAAAAAAGGAAAAGAAGGATTTAGCTAAAACTAAGGCAAGCATATATTGTGTAAATCTGTCACATATCTTTGAAAGGAAACTAATTATATGATTGACTAAGTCAAGGAACACATCTTGTCCTTAATTAAAGGACGGACAGATTCAGTTTCAAATTAAACATAGAAGGAGTTGTAATCTTATTAAAAGAAAACACATCAAATCTGTTATGGCTATAAACAAAGTATAACGTCAATGCATAATTTTAAGAAAGCGATAACGAATTCCAAATGATCAGATTCTTATAGACATCAACTAGACTAATCAGGAATTTTACATAACAAATTACCTACAGTCGACCATTTTAACAAATGATATACTCGATTCATTTTCTAACGAGTCGCATACTTGATTTAATTTGAAACAATTTTGAGGCGATAACCGGATTAACATACTAAATATGAGATTCAATCCCAAACAAGTATTAGGCATGTTATTCACAATTCTCAACATAAAAATTTAAAAAAAAAAAAAACAGAAACTGGATAATCAAGTTTAACTAATCAACATTACAAAATCGAATCCAAACAAGGGATGATAATCGACAAATGAACGTGCAATCCGAGATTTTGAACAGAGTCAGTAAGAGAAAGAAAGGTAATAATAATAAAAGAGGAAAAGATATTACCCGTTTATGAGTTCGGGTCGGGTCATGCCTAACCCGATTGTTTTCTGTTCATTTTCAACAATTCAAGTTTGAATCATTGACTTCTTGCCTTGTTTGTGCTAAATCATCGTGCGTCGTGCTTGGATTTGACGAGATTTGCTCGATTCCTTCTTCTTCCTTTTTGGTTTCCATAGAAAGAGGGAAGGGGATTTGTTTCCCTTTTTCTGTGTGAAAACGATAAGGGAGAGAGAAAGACGAGCGGAGGGTTGCCAGATTTGGTGGGACTGAGCGCAGATGGCGGGGTGATGGTGGAGCTTCGGTTGTATCTGGACGAGTTTGAGGGGAAGGGGAGAGAGAAGGGGTGTGGACGACGGCTGGTTTTGTTTAAGATGAGAGGAGAGTGATTTAGGATTATTAGTTTGGGGGTGGGTTTGGATATATTACAATGTGAGAAATGTTCTGAGCTGTAGGATTAAAGGGATGAACGGACACGATTTAGCCACGTAGGCACACATGTATATATGTGTATAAGTAGTATATCTGAGGTGTAAGGAGAATGAGAGCTTTGAGGGGTTGTACTGCGTGCAGAAGTGGGTTCTACACGTGCTTTGGAGAGTAGTACTATTCTTATGATGAGTTGTACGTATAGCATAATTGTGTTTTAGTGAGGTGTAGGCTTAGGTGGCGAACATGTGGGTAAAAGGGTGATGACGTGGACTCAATATAATAAAAATGGAATTGTAAAACAGCAAAATGGCTAGTGCTTAATTAAAATACTTATAAAAAATAGGAAATTTTGTAAATAATTATAAATAAATGTACTTAATTACGAATAAATATAGATGACCACAAATAATACTAATTAGATATAAATAGCCACAAATAATTATTAAATAATATCGTAGTGCGTTAAATTGCATAAAATAGTATACGTAGTTTGGAAAACATTCTAAATGATTGTAATTACGTAATATAGTCGCAATTAAATAAATATTATATAAATTGGGGATTAATAATAGTATTACACACGTAAATGCATGTTGTCTAATGCAGTTTTGTTTGAAAAATTACTATTATCGATTTTTATTAAATATTGCCAAATTGAAAAAAAATAGAGGGACAAAATTGGGTATCAACAAGTTCTCCTTTTCGGCTTCGGGCAGAATCCCAACACTAAAATCAGCTACGAAGTCGGCCAAGACTTGGGATTTGATGGCTATTTGGGGTTGATAGGTGATGTCATATTCGCTTAATTCTACCGCCCATTTTGATAACCCCCCCCCCCCCCGATAACTCCGGTTTGTGCAATATACTTCTCAGAGGGAAAGTTGAAACTACAGTTATTGGGTGACATTGGAAATAGGGTCGTAGTTTTCGGGCAGTAACAATTAAAGCAAGTGCTAGTTTTTCCAAGTGTGGATACCTTGTTTCAGCATCGACGAGTGTCTTGCTCACATAGTAGATGGGTTGCTGCTTGCCATCTTCCTCCCGAACCAGGACCGCGCTGACTGACACCTCGGACACAGCTTAGTAAACCAGTAATGTTTCACCAGCTTAGCATTTCAAATCTTTCAGCGCTTCTTTACACTCCGGTGTCCATTCGAAGTGGTTGTTCTTCCTCAAAACAGAGAAAAATTTTTGCATCGCTCCGAGGATCTTGAGATGAAACGACTCAAGGCAGCGATTTGGCCAGTTAAGCGTTGAACTTCTTTCACCCCGGTCAGCTCTTCGGGGATTTCCTCGATAGTTTTAATCTTGTCGGGGTTTGCTTCGATGCCTCGTTCGGAGACAATGAATCCCAAGAATTTGCCTGACCCAACACCAAAGGTACACTTCTCAGGGTTTAACTTCATGCCATATTGCCTCAAAACAACAAAATCTTCCCTTAGATGATTCAAATGATCCTCCATTCGAACCAATTTGATGAGTATATCATCTATGTAGACCTCCATATATTTTCCAATATACTCTTTGAACATGCGACACACCAACCTTTGATACGTCGCCCCAGCATTTTTCAGACCGAAGGGCATTACTTTATAGCAGAAAGTACCTCGATCAGTGATGAACGAGGTTTTCTCTTCGTCCTTCGGGTCCATGAGGATCTGGTTATAGCCCGAGTAAGCATCCAAGAAGGTTAATAGTTTATGTCCAGCCGTGGAGTCTATTAACCTGTCTATTTGTGGCAATGGGTAGGAGTCTTTGGGGCAAGCCTTGTTCAAATCGGTGTAATCTACCCACATCCTCCACTTGCCATTTTTCTTCGGTATGACAACCACATTGGCCAGCCACTCGGGGGTATTTTACCTCTCTTATGAAACCATTTTCTTGCAACTTTGTAGTTTCATCCTCGATTGCTTTCTTTTTAACCCCGGCGTGAGGTCTCTTCTTCTGCTTCACCGGGATGAACTTTGGGTCCATATTCAGCTTGTGGGTCATGATCTCTGGATCGATACCAATCATGTCGGAATGAGACCAAGCGAAGCAATCGTTGTTGGACTTTAAAACTTCAATGATTGTTTTCTTCGACACCGGGTCCAACTCCGAGCCGACAAATACCTTTCTTTCGGGGAAATCTTTCAATAACATGAAAGACTCCAATTCCTCAATGGTGGAGTCCTCGGCTTTTTGTTTCCGAGGCTCTTGAATGCAATCTGGGATCTTTTCAACTTCACCTTGGAGGTCCTCCTCGCTTGACCCCGGTTGCGATAGTTGCTATTGTTTGGCCCGGTCGGGGCGACTCCACTTTTTAACGCAACCGAGTAGCACTCCCTTGCTACTCGTTGCTCTCCTTTGATTGATCGAACTCCCCAAGGCGTAGGGAATTTGATCACTTCATGTAGTGTGGAAGGAACAGCCTCCATGGAATGGATCCATGGCCTGCCGAGGATCACATTGTATGTCATGTCCTCGGGCAACACTTGGAACAGTGTTTCCTTGCTTACTTTTTCAGCAAATATTTTGAGTGTAATCTCACCCAAAGTCTTTTCAGTGGAGTTGTTGAAGCCAGTTAGCACTGTTACTTTGGGGACAACTTCCTCTTTGAGCCACATCTTCTTAACGACCCCGTAGCTGATTATATTGCCCAAGCTACCGGGGTCGATCAAGACTCGCTTGATGTCGGAGTCATTGATTCTTAACACGATGACCAAGGCATCGTGATGAGGGAACATTATCCCATCACAATCATCATCATCAAACACAATCTCTTTACCCGAGCCGCCAACTAGGGTTCTCTTTTCCATGGTGATCGATAATTTGGCAAATTTCTTCGCAGCTGCGAAATTCCCCCCGTTCACCTCTGATCCCCCAGTGATGACATTCACAACTCTCTCTGGGGGTGGAGCCCGAGGTGTTTGCCCATCACCTCGGTTCTTGGGGTAGTTGTCCTTTCCCTTGTCGGTAAGGAATTCGGCAAACACTCTTTTCTTCAACAAATGAGCCACCTCGAGGCGCAAAGCTTTGCAATCCTCGGTTCAGTGGCCATAATTCTCGTGGAACTCGCAATGCAAATTATGGTCTCTCTTATCCGCTGGAGTTCTCATGTCTTTGGGCACTCTTACCCCGGCAGTCCTCTTGACCAGCTCCGAGGTCGATATGTTGAAATTATAGTCAGGGATCCGAGGCAGTTCCTTCTTCGAGGCCGAAGCTGGGCTTGAGGAATTTCTTTGGTTCGTGTTGGAGTGAACCTTTCCTCCGAGCCGTTGGCTTATGTGCGGGCTTGTGAATGAATTCCCGAAGTAGTTTCCCAGCCTTTGGCTGACAGGCTGCCTAGTAGAGGTGTATGGTTCATACCTCCCCTTAAGGTTTCCTCGCGACGCTTCGGCGCGGTGTGAGGATTCGCCTCGGTTCTTAAAATTATAACCTCGGCTTTTAAACTCAGCTTCCTCCAACCTGATCTTGGAGTAAGCCCGCTTGTGTAGATCCCCCCATGTCAAAACTTGGTATTATTGGAGCTCCTTTCACAATTCAGCAGCGGCGTCAGAATTGCGAAAATTGATACCCTTTTCAAATGCTATGATGGCCAGAGTATCATCCATCCGAGGTAGCTCCATGCGCTCAGCGTGAAAGCGCACAAGGAACTCCTTAAGTGGCTCATCGAGCCGTTGTTTAACCTCGCATATATCCTCCTTTCTTTGGAGGATCTTTTGGGCCCCGGTGTGTGCCTTAACGAAGGCGCTGGATATTTTCTTGAAGGTGGAAATCGACCCTGCTGGTAGACACATGTACCAGCGTAGCGCTCCTTTCTCCAAATATTCGCCAAACTTCTTTAAGAACATTGACTCGAGCTCTATCGCCGTTAAGTCATTGCTCTTTACCATTGCCATGTATTCCCTTACATGCTCTTTGGGATCGGTGGTCCCATCATACTTCTTTAAAAACATGAGCTTGAAATTCTTAGGAGTTGGGGCTGGAGCCGCTTCGGGCTTGAAGGACAACTCCCTGTACTGATCGATATCAAGCTCATCTTTGATTTTTGTCATCCCCGGTACGCTCTCGAGACGCTTTTCTACGCGTGCCTCAACGCGAGCTTCAACGCGCGCCTCGACGCGTGCTTCAATCTCCCTGGTCAATCTCTCAACGTCGACCGAGGATGTTGTTTCAGCCACGGGGGGAATCGTCCCGAAGTGTGGCGTTGCGCCTGGTACGTTTCCCGAACCCCCAGACGTGGCTCCGTTGAGAGGTCCCCCTATTATCGCGCCCGTAGGAACGAAAGTCGGGAGGCCTCCACTTGGAGCCGAAGGCTGGGTGCCATTCGGTGTTGCGTTGTTCCTCGCTTCCAACGAGGCGCGGAATTCAGCATTAATGTTGATCTGCTCATCCTGTCGATCTTGGAGAGCTTTTTGTGCGTTAACAACAAAAGCTTGGAACGCTTCGGTTGTTATTGGAGATGCGGACTGTTGGTTCGACGGAACATCAGCCCGCTCGTTAAGATTTTCAATGTTATCAGCCATAACGTTCAAGAGACTGTGTGTTTTGACGAAAAAAGAGCGTTGAACTTTGGAACAAAGCGTTCCTGCTTATATCCCCCACAGACGAAGGCAATTTGTATGGGCCTAAATCGGTTTTAGGATCACAAATCGAATTTGGGTTAGAATATAAGCAAAACTTCGTATCAAAGTCGATAAATGCCCAGAATACTCGTAAAATGCATGAAAATGAATTTCAATATATCGCGATGAGTACAAAATTCGACAGAGTTTTTGTATATATGTCTGAATGTGTACAATGTAAAATGAAGTGTCATTTATAGATACAAGATATTGTCCCACGTTCTCCACTACTTGTTCATGGCCAACCCACATCTGGAGCATTTATGGGTGGAGTTAATGGGCAAAGTAGTGGACTGAAGTAGTGGGCTGCAAAGCCGCTTGAACCGGGGGGACTCACCGAGGTGCAAATAGACGACCTCGGTGGTTAGGCCCTGTTACTTGATCGAGGTGAATGTCATCGAGGCTCAACTTGCGGCTCGCCTTCGGTGACGTCCTCGATGCCTGACTTCGGCGATCCACTTATTTGCTTTGGTCTCTGGCTTATCGTCAAGTGTTCGGTTACTATCAGATCACGTGGTCGAGACGAGTCATCGCGAGCCGATTTTTATCCAATACACTAATTAAAGAAAATGTTGTGGACTTGTGGCTTGAATATTGGCTCAACCACCAAGCAGACAGTAGACTCCCTTTCTGAAAATATAACTCTAATAATTGATATGAAGGACGAGCGCCAAGGCTCCCTTTGCATTCAAAAGACAAGATATAACATCTGGTTCATAAAGTTAAGTTTGGTGTTCACGCTGCACACATAGTTGGTAGTTCCATTTAGTTACAAATAGACAACTTCCCCCATTTGCTCATTAAAGTTAAACAAATTTTTAACGAGTGTATAGTTCGTTAGTAAGAAAAGAATGTACTCTATTTGTATTCGTAAATGACTGGGAGAATGAAATGACAATTTTATTATGCATTCTTTAAGTACTCCACAAACAAAACGTATCTAAACCATATTTATATAGGAGCAGTACTCAACGTTACAACTATTAAAATGAAATAAATTTTGAGGTTTTGCTAAGTGTCGTTTGGGTGGAATCAATTGGCCGTGACGGCAGCTTTGACACCATTAGCACAATGCATTCCGATACTACAAATGAAAAATGTGTCACCCTGTGCTAGTGTTACTTTGTCATCTCCTGAAGTGAAAACTTGTCCTCCAGTAGCATCGCAAGCATCGAATCCTGCCTTGCTGACTTGTACCACATTGTGTATTGTAGCGGGATACTTAAACTCTGCATTTTTCATAAGAAAAAAGAAAATAATATTCAGCACATTTTTTGGCATAAACTCATGTAAAGTCAAATAAGTCGATCATTAATTTTTGAATGACTTATTTTCTGACTCATTTTTTTAGGTTAATCAAATGATTCAAAGACGGAAAAAAAAGGAACAAATTCAATAGAGTGATTCAAGTAAAAATTATTTATAAAACCTTACCAATAACATCGCCAACTTTGAAAGTCTTGCCATTGGGCCAACCATTCAAGTTGAAGCCCCAACCATTAGCATCACCGGCGGGAAAAGTATCTGCATATGAAATGTTCATTTGGACTAGGAGGCACAACATCATTGCTAGGGCAATCATTGTAACCTTGTTCATTCCAGACATTTTGACAATTAAGGATGATTAATAATTTGATATGTTGAAGGGACTGGAATGAAGGCACAAAAATGAGCAAATATATCAAATGAAAGAGGGTTTTGTTCTGCCATTTGTATTGAGAAGTCCAACCATTATATAGGAAATTTATTTCAATTGGATTCGCCATTCATTGAATTTGAAAAATCCATAACATAATATTTATGTGAAAAAATATCAAGAACCTTCTAAAATCACAAACTTCCAAAGCTTTTAAGGTTACAAACTTAAAGAACTTCCATTTTTGTGGTGATTAGATGACATATTACGGAAAGAAAAAGAAAAGAACTGATGATGTTTTCAAATAGTAAAAATACAAAGATTGGAAAGCAAATAGTAGAAATTGAAAAGGAATAATGTTGGTATTATTTCCAAAGAAGCAAAAAGTGACTACTCTGCATTTTATAAGTGCATGTGGATCTTTAATTAATAGATGATGAATATTATGTATTGATGGTGACATTTTGTGTTTCGTAAAGTTCTTTTCTCTCTTTTTTCTTTTTTGGTTGAGGTATTCGCTCTAATTTTGAGTTTCTCATAATTGTAGAAGTACTTGCTTGTTTAGTTAGTTGAGCTCACATTGTTTCTGCAACATTACACACACACACACACACACACTCACACACACACACACACACACATATATATATATATATATATATATATATATATATATATATATATATAGAGAGAGAGAGAGAGAGAGAGAGAGAGAGAGAGACACGTATATATTACCCTAAATAACTTATGAGAGGTTTTATTGGTGGAATAAGGGATTGCCTCGGCATAAAGTTATTGTGTGGAGAGCCTAAAAACTTGCCAAGCACGCACCTCAATCACCCCTGCATGGTATGAATTGAAAGTACAGCCAACTTGAACTGATTTTCCACCTATTTTTCAATATTTGTTCATTTCTAGCAAAGTATAAAGGATACATTCGATGTCGATTAGAACATATAAAATGAAGAAGCGTCCCATTTATTTAAGACGTAAGTTTAAAATTCTGCGCTAATTGATAAAAGGGCTCAAGGCAATAGTAGATGTACTTTTCTCCCATTAGCATAGTTTTGGGTTAAAGTTACCAACCTAAAGAGGAAGATTCATTTTTATTTTGAGTTTATTACACGTTTTATACAAATTTTTTATTTCGGGATAGCAATTCTATTGTTTGTCACAATTGTGGTATATATATTATTTTTACAGCATATTTTATGAGAGATAACAATTGCACAAATAGTACTAATCAGGAGGGTAAAAAACAAAATGACATATTTATCCTTCTCTAGAACTTCTATCCCAACATACTTTAAGAAAAGAGATTTTTACCCCACATGACCATTCCCAACCCTTATCAACTTTTTGTAACCATATTTTGCCATTTCTTTCTTTTCTTAGCATATCTATTAAATATAATTTGATGAGATAAATATTTAAAAAATATGGGACAAATATATATGTGTATAGAATGTATATATACAAAATATCAATCTATTATATTTGATATTTTAATTATAAATTAAATTTTAAATATAAATATTTTGGCTATATTATGTTAGTGCTAAATGACTTGTTAATATGAAATATTGTGGGCTATTTATGTGGAAATTCCTTAAGAAAACGAGGTTAAATGTGAAAATACAAGTTCTATCCCATTTTATCTAGTCTAAACAAAAACATATTTTATATTATACTTGTAAATCTTATTTTTAGTCCAATGAAACAAATAATCGTAAGCTATATCTATTGAATAATTATGTCATAACTTAATTCTCTTATTATGATTTTGTTAATATAATTGTCGGATTAGTTGTTCCTTAACCATACGACCTCAACACCTTATAGAGTTATTAATTTGTTAAAGCAAATTACATGGAGTAAAATGATATCAAACTGCCCGAATAACATATGTGGAGTTACATGATACCGTTGTATAAGAATAAGGGTAAAATCCAAAATTGCAACAAATATATGCCTTTTAGACTACTAAGTCATACTATGAAAGTATGTGAGAGTGTGGTAGAGAAGAGGATGAGGAGGAATCAAAATCAATTTGGATTCATGACTTGTCATCGACTATGGAAGCCATCAATTTCCTAGGGAAGTTGGTTGAGTAGTATGTGGACAAGAAGAAACTTACATATGGTTTTTATTGACTTAGAAAATGCTTATGAGAAAGTCACGGTGGAGGTTCTATGGAGATGTTTGGAATCTAAAGGTGTACATGTGGCATACATCATAGCGATTATGGACATATACGATGGAAACAAGACCGGAGCGAGAACAATAAAAGGAGACTCAAAATACTTCCCAGTCGAGATGATGTTACATCAAGAGCCATCGCTTAACCCATTTTTATTTGCTCTTGTGATGGATAAAATAACACGGTTATTCAAGGGGAGTTACCATGGTACATGTTATTTGCAGACGATATTATTTAGATTGACAAAACAAGCGGTGGAGTTATAATAAGCTGAACGTGTCGAGACGTTCTTTAGAGTGTAAAGTTTTCAAGTTGAGAAGGACGAAAATAGAATATATGGTGTGTAAATTTAACGATGCATCTCATGAGTTAGAGGTAGAAGTGACGTTGATATACAAATTATCCTGAAGAAAGGAAGCTTTAAGTATCTTAACTTAATCTTTAAACGTAATGGAGAAATTGATGATAATGTTACACATAGTATAAGTTTAGGGTGCATGAAGTAGAGACTCGATTCTGGTATCCTATGCAATAAGAAAGTATCACATATACTTAAATGTAAGTTATATGAAGTGATTGTTTATACTAGCTATGTTGTGGAGTAGCGTATAGTGTTGGCTAGTCAATAACACACATATTCAGAAGATGAGCATAGCTGACATGAGAATTATTAAATGGAATGTGTGGACATATTAGGATGGATAAGATTTGAAACGAGGTCGTACATGAAAAAGGTAGGAGTGGGATCAATGGTGGACAATATGCAAAAAGCAATGTTGCAATGGTTCAGACATGTGAAAAGGAAAAGCACATATGCTCCGTGAGGAGGACAGTACCGAGTCTACAGAGAGGTAGAGGTAGACTAAAGAAGAATTGAAGAAAGATGATTAGATATGACATGGTTCACCTCCAGATCACCGAGTACATGACCCTAGATAAAAAAATACGGAGGTCAAGGAAGGTTACACAATAGTAGTTGAATGGTTTCTGACATATTAACATTTGTATTATTTGGGTATATGCTATTTATAACTTATTGTTTGTCTTTATTGCTATTGGTATTTGCGATTTCAACATTTTCTTTAACTTGACGGGGGTAAGGTATGCGGACATTTCACTCTCCCCTGACCTCACTCGTGGAATAACACTGGATTTGTTATTGACACTTCATTTGATTAAGGGCAATTGTCCCTTTTATGGACTGATGTTTAAATTTTGTCCCATTTTGTAATAATGTTGCAAATATAGACACGCTTCATTTCCCTCATTCGCCTTTTTCTTTCTCTAGCTAACCATTCTTTCTCATCCCTTTCATATTCCTTCGTGTTTGTGAAGTTTCCCGTCCACTTATGATACACAAAATGTGTCAATGGAGCTTAGTTCACAGAAAGCCTAAATTCTTGTCATGTGTCGAGTCATTTATATATTTGTCAAATCAAAGCGATTTATCCAACTTCTCTACCTATGAGAAACTAAGGTTTTATTTATTTTCACCTAATTGAAGAATAAAAGTTGAACAAAACATATAAATTTTCTAAAACGTGATAATTAGCTCAAATTTTTCCCCTTTGCAATCAGTTCTTTAAGACGTTCACTTATAGATTGATGCATATTTCGGTTGTAGTATGTTCACGTATACTTTACAATCATTGCTATCAACCATTACAATACATCACCATCACCAATCATCAAATTCCCTCTTACAATGATCAACGTCGCTAATCAACTCAAGTGGCATCAACTGTTAATCCATCTCTATTTGACGCGCCACAATTTCCAAATTCACTGCTACAACAACACCACCATCCACTTCCATTTATGAGAATTTATATTGCGACACCATCTTAGTTTTTCATAACTGTATAAGTACTTCATTTTCTTACCAGAAATGTGTCATGAACAAATTGTATGCCGACTTGTCATTTGCCTAGTGTTTATAATGTGTTGCAAAACCACTTTTTTTTTAATCTTTTTTTTTTTGGAAAAATCTTGTAGCACTCCCAATAATATGTGATTATTTTAGGGTTCTTAATTTATTTAAACATTAAAAATACTTGCAAAGCATGTGGTGAACTCTACCCTTTGTATACTCCAATGTCTATCATCTAATACAAGATTAGAAATTTAGAACTCCTAAGCAACTGTAAATTGGAAGGCTACTCGGGAGTGGTTTGGTTTGCGGGACTAAAAATATCAAGAAATTTTAACTAATCCCACCAACCTAAAATGGGATTGATGAAGTCCCAAATTTAATCCCGGGACTATTAGTCCAATTCCACCAACCAAACGACCTCTCAGTGCACGGATTATGCTATGTTTGGTAGTTCAAAAATGTTGCTACGTCTATGTTTGGTAAAAAAATATTTTGCTAAAAAGCGTACATGCGTCCGACTTATGTTATTGGGATTGATATTGTTAAAGAGGTCATATCATACCGTTTTAACCTAAAAAATCAATTTACTAGATTGAAAATTTAAAATATGTATTTATGCCACAAATAATATAATTGTATAGAGACTTCTTTGCTATTAAAATATATAGAAATAATTATGAAGGATTTACACACAATCCAAAAACATACAATTTGTCCAGATCTAACCGTATTTGTTTCACTAGTCTACAATACAATCACATATAATAACATGAATTGTAAAGATTAATTCACAGTCTAAGTCGTACCTGGTTACAGAATAGTTCCAGAATTCGTGGAAGACCGCTTTCGTTCTTCGAAGGAATCCACCATTGAAGTTCTTCAACTTGAGAAGAAGAGAGTTTTTTTTTCTTGTTTATGGAATAACAGGAAGGAATCTGTTTTCATGTTCTTCTAGAAGTGGAAAAATGTACGTTGGTTCTTCTAAAAGAAACCTTTTAATACATCTCTAGGGATACAACTTTTCCCAAAAGTTGTGTCTCTTTCCCTTTTTTTTCTTTTATTAAGTATATATATATATATATATATATGTATATATATATATATATATTAACATATTACATATATATTGTTTATTTGTACAAGGATACGGGTTGACCCACATGGGTGCCCGAATCCTATTTCCAACATCTCCCACTCGCACATAGTGGGTCAACTCTCATTCCATATTTGTAACATCCATACATAACGACTAGACCGTGTGATCAGTGCATACTTCGAGAGCTTAGTTGCTATATATCTGTTAGGAATATATAGCATCTCGATTAACGGAACCTTGGAGTAGATTGCAGTACGCAAGTACCTTAGATCATCTATCACATTCACATCTCTCGCAATCTCTTTGTATTAATTTGAGTTCATCATTATGTTATTATGTTCTTGTCCCAAAGACAAACATAATGGGTGCACCAATGAACACAATTAATGTGATAATACTCAATGATCTTCCTCATCTCAAGAATCTCTTAATCTCAATCTAACTTGCTTTTCTAGAAATGTTCCCCCAGACCGAATCATCCATGATCTCTTGGCAACACTCTAAGATAGCAAATACCAAATTGAATCTCGAGAAACTGATCAAAGTCATAAGGGTACAAAAGAAAGAAAATTACTTATAATTTTCAGGATTTCACACGATAAACAAGTAGAGATTAAACTAGTATCGCCCATAGGTCACTTTATGCATACGTGGTATGAATCACGTATCACAGTATTGACTCCTTTCCCCGTGGAGCATATGTCTTTCAAAAAATTAAATACATTGCAGATGATAGTTCAGACAACTCATGTCTAACTTTGAGTTCATATATCTACTCATACATTTTATCCTTCAGAACTCACATCTGGCATTAAGACAGACTATCAAATTAATCTAATATGATTAACCCAAAAAAAATCAAGCGGCATTCTTATTATAAACTTCAAGCTCTCTATTATTATCACTTCTGATAATAATAAGTTTATAATTGTCTCATCCCTATTAGTCATCTCGACAATAGAGGCGGTTGCCTGTGTGAATAGACCAACCCTTTTGTCTGTCCGACATACTTCAAATTTATGTACTAAACATAAAATCATTCTATGTATATGAACCAACAACAAGTAATTTAGGCTTCAACTACATTAACTTCAAAATAATGCAGCTTTATGTGAACATGCTTGGGAAAAATTAAAGTATGAATACATCTACGTCTACGCAAACTCAATGCCTTCATATATGACTCATAAGCACCAAACTCTATGAGTTTCATTATCAGATCTACTATCATATAATGCATAGAGATGTATTTCATGCTCACTTTTCTATGTACAACTATGTCTCTAACGAAATTATACTTTATATCAATATGTCATCTTTCAATGATACTTGGGACCTTTTTGTGTCAGCTATTGAGACTTTGACTATCACACTTGATTGTCACTAATTCAATAGCACTATCAAACACACCCAAATTTATCATAAAGACATTCAAGTCAAATAGCTTCTTGTACAGTTGCTGAAAGCCCTAGAAATTCAGCTTACTTTATAAATAAGGATGATGATTGTTTCTTGATACACAAATAATATACCCATCGTTATTGTTTAGCAAAGAAGGACATACTTAGATTTAGATTTTCTCTCGTCTAATCTCCTTCTCAATCATCGTGAGAATAGCCTTTGAGTTGTAGATCATTTCCTTTACATGAAGGATAATCACATGTGCCTTTGGTATACCTCAGTATCCTTTAACTGCTTTCCAGTATTCATTTTCTAAGTCATATTGATATCCACTAACTAAAATAACATATATCAAGTTTCAAGAGACAAAAAATATATTCTTGTGGATTCACGAGGACACATCCTCCCACTTGGACCTTCGGCTCTTGAAATAGGAGTATTAATGGGTTTGCAATATTGCATATTAAATCGTTCAAGAAAATTTCTTAATATAAGATTTTTCTGAAAGAGACTACAATCTCTTCGAACGATCTCTTGAAATCTGAACTTCAAGGATTCACCCATATTTTTTCTACATTAAGTCATTCGCGTATTTTGAGAACCTATTTGTTCCCAATGGTGCTATGACCCATAAGTAGATCAACCAATTCCAATTCTTGGTTTGGTTTCGCTAACTCCATTTCATGTTCCATTGTGCTAGGTACTTATCCTTAGCAGGATATTTAAGAGCCTCAGTATCTTTCGTTGCTCTTATTCATCTTGTGGAGTAACTATATATGCTTCCCCTTTGATCTCAAATCGACAAAGGGGAATATGTAGATGACGCATTCGTCGAGATTGAGATTGAACATTGATTTATCAATTGATAGTTACTCCTACTAGGACCAACAATATTAAATAGATTCACTTTTGGATAACATATTGGTGTTAACTGGAACATATCAATTATTACCAAATATGACTCCGACTCGTATCCATTTAGCGTTAATAGCGGAAGCAATCTGGTCCACTGTTTTATAATGAAACAAGTCTTGGCCTATCTCATCCTACTTAGGAAAATTATTCGCTAAGAATGTGACATCATGTGATTCAAATATAGTTATAGTGCCAACGTTGTCTTGTTCACTTATGAACATCAAACCTTGGACATAGAGTATCATCGAATGATACATATCCTTCCCCTTGGAACTAGTTTTCCATGTGGAAAAAAAATAAGTCGAAAGCAGCACAAGCCCCAAAAAAAATTGGGTTTTCATCTATCCATAACTTATATGGAATATAAGTAACTGACTTAGAATAATTTCATAAATTTGAATCACATATGTCATAATGTACTAGCTATAATGGAATGTAATGCCACTTTTAGGAGACATCGTAGACATATCTAGAGTCTCAAGAGCCTCTTGCTCTTTTAGGACATACTGGATTTTTTGTCACTGTTAACACTTTTGTTAAACTCGAGATGATATTCTTGTAGCAGTTGACATATTGATATAAACTAGTATAAACTTATTAAGACAACTATGTATCTTTTAGAGCCTTAAATTCATATACATACTAATCTTTAAGATAATTTAACTATGTTAATATTTATTTCATATTAGATTCGAAATCGAAAGTTCACTAAGTTCCCAATCATCATCCAAATTCTAATATTCCATAAACTTAACATAATTAAATATTCAAGAAATACTAAAACAAGTACACATACTTGTACAATCATAATGTCACATACATGTATATATCAAAATAGTGACAGTGGAGTTTTACCAAAAAGAAACTTTTACATTGGTGTAAACTTTATTATATCTTGTAACATATACGAGAAAAGGTTCACCAAATATAGTATACAGTTACATGTATGGAAATAAATATGGCATAAAGGTTATGAAGGAATTACTTGGTTTGAAATTCCATCTTCTCTTCAGTGTACTAGTAAGATTCATTGGAGAGTTTAGCATAAGTTAGGATCGCTGTCCCATTATACCATAGTAGTACGTGATTAGAATAAAAAATTTCAAAAAACACTGATTACTCATTTGAAATGCCTTTACCACATAATTCAACATGTAAATGTATTGTCACATAGTCAAGACATATCAATGGGGGTTTTAATCAAGCCATTCGACTCATTATATCATTATCCACCTTGGAGATTATCCACTTTTACCAGAATGAACTAGAAGACGCTCTTCTGTGTACTCATAAACATCCATTACCCTTTCTCCTATATTCCGATACTTTATCTGCAACATTTTGTTTCATGGCCTAACTGATTTGCCATAATAAAGTGGCTGATTCTCTAGCCTTCTCCCTTTTTTCCAAACTAAAAGAAAGTAAGACTGATACTCTTTTTATATCAAAAATCCAAAAGCACATGTTGGGAGAATGCAGGAAAACTCATTCCAAGCCTTACTGGCTATTAAAGACTAGAATTGTAGGTGTAATACATCTTATAACCCAAAACTTTATATGTGCACACACATGTATAATGTTTTTTTTAAAAATAGTTTTTACAAGAAAAACTTTAACTCACATGTCTTAGTTTCATCAATATAATTTCCTTGCAACACATGCAAGAAAAATATATCAATTAGAGATGAATCCAAATTTATAATTTTTTTCTTAAGAAAAACACTGATTCTTTATGCACTCCAAAAAAGCCATAAGTTTTCCGTCATTAATCAAAAAGCCACTTTGATTCATCTTCTTTACCTTCTTGCTCTTTAATTAAAAAAAAGAGAACAAATCTTTTTAAGAAGATAATTTTGAGGTAACGGAAAGCCAAACTTGTCCCAAAAATATATCTTTCACAAAGTATTAAAGAGAAAGAGGTGAAGAACGCTAACTCTTTAACCAAAAAAAATATGAGTTTGAAAACTTATTTGACCAAGCAAATTGGTTCTGTCGTTTAGTAAATTCATAATTTATCAAACCCGTTCCTCTTTAATTACTACTACTTTGTAAAATTTAAAGATGACACAAACTGGGAGAAATAAATTCCCACAAGTCAAACACAAGATGCCACCAATAAATTGCTTTTGCATCAGTAAATAGGACAGTTCGTATACTGTCTCGAAAAGGAGAAATACAAACTAGGAAACAAATAACTCGGGCTCTGATACCAATGAAGGATTTACACATAATCCAAAAACATACAATTTGCCCATGTCTAACCGTATTTGTTTCACTAGTCTACAATACAATCACATGTAATAACATGAATTGTAAAGATTAATTCACAGTCTAAGTCGTACCTGGTTACAGAATAGTTCCAGAATTCGTGGAAGACCGCTTTCGTTCTTCGCAGGAATCCACCATTGAAGTTCTTCAACTTGAGAAGAAGAGAGTTTTTTTTTCTTGTTTATGGAATATCAGGAAGGAATCTGTTTTCCTATTCTTCTAGAAGTGGAAAAATGTATGGGACACTTACAAAAATACCCACTAAACCTAAAATAATTACAGCCACTACCCACTACTTTCAAATATTGCCGGACCTACCCACTAAATTATTTACCCACTCTACCCATCAAGTTTATGCAGTATACCATAAAGGTATATACCTATAAGGCATAACAAAGGTATACAGTAATAAATGTCTCTCCAGACTTGTATACCATAATTTATGCAGTATACTTTAAAGGTATAAACCTATAAGGCATAACAGAGGTATACAATAATAAATGGGTAGGTTGGGTAAATACTTTTAGTTTTATGGGTAGTATAATTTGTAATGGGTATGGCTTGTAAATACTTTAAATTTTATGGGTATAGAGTGTAAAAATCCCTATGTGGTTCTTCTAAAAGAAACCTTTTAATACATCTCTAGGGATACAACTTTTCCCAAAAGTTGTGTTTCTTTCCATTTTTTTCTTTTATTAAGTATTTAATATATATATAACATATATATTGTTTATTTGTACAAGGATACGAGTTGACCCACATGGGTGTCCGAATCTATTTCCAACAGATTATAGACAACCAAGATAAAAAAAATAAAAAATAATAAAAGCTGCTTATCGACGTGCTCGGGAATTCCGACAATAGAACATGAAACGTAGTCGTAAAGTAATGAAGAGAATAAGGGAGAGAGTGAGAGTTATTGCTTGTTAAACTATTTAGGTGTATTACAAATGAAAGGGAAATGAGATTTATATAGTGACTATAATGCCTAATAATGTCCGTATTATAGTAATGAAAATCTTTCATTACTTTTGTGAAGCGTAACGATCCGGAACCGTAACGACCAATTCTTAGAATCCCGCTTTCATTAGTTACTGCATATCTCGCCACACTTGATCTCTATATTAAAAAGAATTGTGTTGTCGGATCGTTCCAACAATAAACGTGTTGTGGTTAGAAACATTACGTTTGGAACTTTTTCTCATCGTAAGTAATTCTTAAGCTCCCAACTATTTGACATCAAAATTTCCCAAAACCTCTCCATCAAAAGTTTCCGAACCCTTTATACTCCCTCCATCGTAAATTAGTAACGTTTTAACAATAATTATTTGTCCCAAATTAGTTGACACTTTATAATTTCAAGATTGAAATTGTTAGTATTTTTCAACTGCACCCTTAATAATTAAAAGAATTCTCAATAAATTTAATTATCAAATATTAAATAGGAGTAACATAGTAAAATGCATACTAATATTTTTTTTAATGAACGTAAAAAAGCTGAAAGCGACAACTAATTTGGGACGGAAGGAGTATTTCCGTGTGCAACGTGTCTATCCGGCCATGACGTGTGATTTTACTGGATACGGCTACAAAATTGTGAAAAGTGACTATGCGGTAAATAGCACTGTAAAAACATGTCACAGATAAAGCAAGTTGCCCATCCAAGTGTCAACAACGTGTCGTTGCCTGATTTGCTTAAACATGTCACACATAAAGCAAATCTTTCGTCAAAACACACACTTTTTGTTTCGTGCGCTGCGCTCAATTTTATACTAGTAATTGATTAAATTAAATCTCTAATACTGAGTATATGAACGTTAAACTAATTTAGCACAATACATCATATTTTAAAAACCTCATGGAGTAATATACAAATTAATTCATTGTAGTCTGTAGAAAATAACAAAATGTTATGATTATAAAATAGTAGTAGTAGCTAATTTTGGTTGTAGATTACGAAATACAGGAAAAGTTCATTTTAAGCGAAGTAAAGGCAAAAAGATAATTAAACTATTAAAAACTTGACCCAAACACTTCCTATATAAATAGTGAAGGAGCCCATTCGTCACACTATTTATTTTCTTCCTCTACTTTTGAAAAAACTGAGCAACTAGAAAACAAATATGGGGAGATCAGGGATCTATAGTGCATTAGCAATTTTCGCTTTGTTTTTTGTTTCTTCAGTTTTAGCAGAAGACGTTGTCGTTTTGACAGAAGAAAACTTTGAGAAGGAGGTCGGTCAAGATCGCGCCGCCCTCGTTGAGTTTTACGCTCCTTGGTTCGTTTCTGATTCTTATGTAGCTTTATCAATTTTCATTTGATTCATAATTTGCATATTTAGTTGTGGATGTAGTATACTGTGATTGCGAATGCTTAATCTGTTAATGACGCGTTGATTGTATGATTTGGTAATTAGATCTGTGAATTCTCTTTGAGCTAGATAGCTTGATCTGAATTTAATTTTGAATTAGCTCATTCTCAAGTATTGCTTTGTAATATACTGTAATCAATATGATTAGTTTCATAGTGTTGTTTTCCTCACTGTTGTGTCTATGCGTGGCTGCAAAAATGATTTATTTTTCGCGTTTTATTTAGACGATTGGATAAATAGATGTGTTATTTGCTATCATATTTATAGACCATATTGTTCCAAAATAGGGGGCACAAACTAAACTTTAATCTTCTGCGATAATCTGCAAAATGCAAATAATGTTTATATAAACTTGCAATGATTGCTTTGATATAAGGAGCATCCGTTGGTTAGTTATAACTGAAAACTGTACCAATGTTAAAAATGTAAGGCTGCTGCACGATCAATACTTGTAAACTCTTGCGTGGATTAATTCGATTCATACATATGGGCAGGTGTGGGCACTGTAAAAAGCTTGCTCCTGAGTACGAGAAGCTTGGTGCAAGTTTCAAGAAGGCGAAATCGGTCTTGATTGGAAAGGTTAGTTCTTCCGAATATGGCATATGTCTTTTTAGCTGATGTGCAAGAATCATATTACACGAAACTGTTATTTGTAGCTGTAAAATATTTCCTTTATTTTGTTATTTCTTTCCTTGTTACTTATATGGTATTTCTTGTTTAAGAAATTGAGAAACCCTTCCTATGTTTCTCATACCTGCATTGTTTTTTTGTGGAGAATCTTGAATGTTTAATGGTTTCATGAGGTGGTTTACGTTTGGAAAAAGTTTATCTGAATAGTGATTATATAGTTAGGAAAGCACTTTGATCAAATTAAATTTGAATCACAACATTCAAGTTTAGTTGGGTGGAGCACTAAGATTAGATCCTTTTATCCCTACTAGCAAGGGAAGCATAGTTTTATTTATAATTCAATATTCTGAAGAATTTCAATTATCTGATTTTGGATTTCTTTCTTCTCTCTGTGTATAAAGATGTTCACTGGTAAATAATGCGTCATGCATAGTCCAATGGCTCAGTCTAGCTATTGCAATTGGGTAACAGTTGTCTAGATCATCCATTAGTTGATTTTATTGCTTACAACCTATCATTGGGTAGAAGTTGAGCTGAGAATACCTTGTAACTATTGGTTATCTTTATTAAAACATCTTTCTGTTAGCTGGATCTTTTCATTTCTGTGAGGTACAATATGCCAATCATGATGGAAATGCCATTTTTGTCATAAGTAGTTTTGTTGCTGTTTTTGTTTTGTTTGGAAAATACATAAAATGTTTTTCTTTTTTACATTCTTAGATTTTGTTTTGTTTAAGTTTGTGATGAAAACTGATTTTGTAGAAACACTTTTCTGTAGGTTGATTGTGATGAACATAAGAGTGTTTGCAGCAAATATGGGGTTCAAGGGTACCCCACAATCCAATGGTTTCCAAAGGGATCACTGGAGCCAAAAAAGTATGTATATTAAGATCGGATGTTCGTATCTCAATCCGGTTTTGACTGATTACTGTTTTCTTTGTCTCGTGATATTTCCTGTCCTACTTACACTCTTTCTTAAATCTCAGATACGAAGGTGGACGTACTGCTGAAGCCCTTACCGAGTTTGTGAACAGCGAAGCAGGTGTTAATCTTGCTTTTGCAACTTCAGTTTATACCACTTGAATGAATTAAAGGATTGTGTAACTTAGCATGTGGTTACTTTTGCGTGTGTAATGCCTCGGGGATTTGTTGTCTTTTCCTCCCTATTTGGAATCCAATTCGTTGACATGATACGCTACCTGAGCTTATGTTTTTAGGTTTCAATCCTCTTTTGGGGTGGGGGTGGGAGGGGTGATTTCTACCGGAATGTGGATGTATATCTTAATGCAGAAAGTAAGTGATTCGGATAGAGAATTTAGCAATCTGAAGCAGCGGTTGAAAACTGATGCATAGTCATCCATATCTTTGATCTTCCTGCCCTATTAGTAATTAGGGTGAGTGGCAATTGTGTTCGGAACATGACTTTGTGAAAACTTTATTTTGGTGAAGAAAAAAGTGACACCTTTATTTTAGTAATTTTAATCTCTTTTCCTCTCTTTGCTTGAAATGAAGCTCACTTCATTGAATGATTTTTTCTTCCCTGTCGACTTCCTTTAAAATTCTATTTTTAACTTTTGGAGGGTTAAGACTATTCATCCAGGAGTACCTAATACTTCCTTCTATATTCATATTTAATAAAACAAAAGTCCTCTTATCACCTTCCCTTTAGTTCAGAAAAGGAGTGGGGAAGATGGGATGTTTATTGATGCTTTGACCAACTGTCTCAGAATGTGACAGAAGCTGTGCACTGTGCTCGATATGGTCATTGTCAACTAACTTAGAAGATGGTGCAAAATCTGTTTGAGTTCTCTAGCTCTCTTCTGCTACTGTTAATAAATTTTAACTTCAAAATATAAACTGTGGTTTCTCCTGTTAAGAGAGAGAGAGAGGAAATTTAGAAGTTGCGTGTTATTCTTCGGAATTGTGTTTTACTGCTTGTAACTGAAACTTCATTGGTGATTTTATTACAATATAGCTCTGAGTTATTATAGAAGGGAAGCATGTGTTATACTCTGTTTTACCTAGAATGTCAAAGTAGTCTATGTTGAGCTTCTTCAAAAAGTCTCCACTTTCCTAAATTGTAATGTGTTATCTTTCTCTTCTAAATTTCTTTCATGGGAAAAGCTAATTGTTACCTAGTTTTACCCTTCCAAACTAAACTATTGTGATTTTGCCCCTCTTACCCGAACTCTCAATAAAATCATATTGTTGGTTTTTCATTATTTCTGACGGGTGTTTTAGTGTAGCTTGAAGATTAATTTCAAAGTAGATAAGTGCTATGTATGCTCAGCCCTTTTCTCTTTATTTCCTTTGTTGATGATAAGGATATGATACTAGTTTTGATGAATTGATGATTAAGTAAAATATTTCTGAGAAATAATGGTAAAGGAAAATATTTTCGGACCTTCCAATGGATTATATTAAGGATGCTGTACCGACACTTTCTTTTTTCATCAGTAAGTATTCAGTTCTGACACTTTTGTTATCCTATTTTAGGGACTAATGTGAAGATTGCCTCGATCCCGTCAAGCGTTGTGGTGCTATCTGAAGATAACTTCGATGAAATTGTGCTGGATGAGAACAAGGATGTATTGGTTGAATTTTATGCACCATGGTAAAAATTTATGATTGCCTGCTGGTGATTAAGTTTTTGAAAAATAGACTAGAGGTGCTAAAACTTCAATTTAGCTGGTTCTGAGATCAGTCTTTCAAGGATCATCTTTTTCTATCTGTGTCTCTGAGTTATTCTCTACTCTGTGTAGGTGTGGTCACTGCAAAAGCCTTGCTCCTGTAAGTGCACATAGGCTTATTTTGAACTTCTAAGAACTGAATAAGTATATGAAGAGATCTGAATTTCCATCTGCTTATGAATGCAGACTTATGAAAAGGTGGCTACAGCTTTCAAACAAGAGGAAGATGTGGTTATAGCAAATCTTGATGCTGATAAGCACAAGGACCTCGCAGAGAAGTAAGTTCTACTTGGTTAAGTGTCGCAGGAAGCTTATTGCACTTAAAATACTTACCTGCTCCAGCTTATTTTGAAAAATTAAACTAGCGTCAAACAGACGTGCTTTCTTTCTGCATCATCTTCCGTCATGAATCCTCCAACCACACCCTCCCCCCCTTCTTTTTTCTTTTTAATGTGTGTGTGTGTGGATGAACTCAAAAAGAATAATCATTTAGTTACGTTTTCCTGTGAATACTCCGAGTACCTGGTCCCTCATTATAGTTTCATCAAAATGCTGATGACAATGTTGTAAGTCTGATGTTAGAATATAATCCTAGCCATCTTAGTTATACCAAAGGAGTATATTGAAAATGCGAGGGTAGAAGGCAAGATATTTGGGGGTGATTTAGATGAGTAGACAAAATATATCAGGAAGATGAGTTTTGTAGTGTCCCCCGCAGCATCTGGCTGGGAAAGAAAATCTGGCTGCCAATGGTATAATTAAAGTACTTCTTGAGCTATATTTTATCTTGTATTCTAATTAAGTTCCAAATAATTGCCTTTACTTGTAAAAGAAAAGGTTCCAGAAACTGATAGCTTGAAGGAATGAAAGAGAGACAGAGGTGATGCTAGGCCATTACATTGTTCTCAGTGTTGTCAACGGCTCGCTTAAAGCACGCTAGCACTGAAGCGGGGCACAAAACATGCTCAGCATTTCGCCTCGCTTAGTGGGTGCTGATGTGTCGTCATCAGGGCTCTAGGCATACTTCTCCTTGCCAAAGAGCGTTATCCTGAAGACTAAACAAATAATCTCATTTTATTGTAAAATTCTTTCTATTTTGTTGTCCATATATTTTTTATCCGTGCTTATAATTATTAGTCTTGGACTACACTTATGTTCCGGTACTTTCTCTTAGTTCACGCCTTTTCTAAAGCCCGCGCTTTATTAGCGCGAATGCCCCACCTGACCTGTGCACTTTTTGGCACTTTTCACCTTTGAGTACACCGATTGTTCTCTTTTCCTTTAAAAGGTTGTTTGGTCCATTTCCTTGTTTGTGAGTGGGGATAAAGTATCTTAGCTGTTGAAATGGTTCCTTCTCTAGTTTTACATCCTTCAGTAACTGGTAAATACGTTTCTTTTCGAATTAACCTTATTTTTTAGTACTATGTGGTACCTCTGTGTACAGCATACTAAACTAAGTTCTCCGCCCACCTTGCCCTTACTAGGTATGGTGTAAGTGGCTATCCCACATTGAAGTTCTTTCCAAAGGGAAACAAAGCTGGTGAAGATTATGATGGTGGCCGAGACTTAGATGACTTTGTCAACTTTATCAACGAGAAGTGTGGCACTAGCCGTGATTCAAAAGGACAATTTACTTCAAAGGTTAGTAACAACTGAATGAAATGATTAATGACAACATTATAAGATTGTTCTTTCACTTCCCTTTTAACTTCCCTTTGTACCTTATGGCAATAGGCGGGTATTGTTGAATCCCTGGATGCATTGGTGAAGGAGTTTGTCAGTGCCACAAATGAGGACAAAAAGGCTGTATTTAGCAAGATTGAAGATGAAGCTGCAAAGTTGAAGGGTTCTGCTGCAAGGTAGGGTTATATTTGGGGTGTGTCTAAGTTTGGGGGGGGGGGGGGGGGGTAGGTAGGTTTGCCATATATTTTGGAGGTGTAGTGCGGTTCCAGTAGTAAAGAGAAAACTTGATGTTCTGCACCTAGGACTTCTTGTCTTAGGGTGAACGTCTCCATTTGTGCTTTTTCTCATACTTTTCTAAATCATCTTTCTAGGTACGGCAAGATTTACCTAAAGATTGCCAAGAGTTCCATGGACAAAGGAGCTGATTATGCCAAGAATGAAAGTCAGCGGTTAGAACGCATTCTTGCCAAGGTACAACTGCACCTCTTTTCCTGCCTGTTCCTCTTAATCATCATAAATATGTGCAGCAGCTAGCTCTATCCCCTTAGCACTGACCTCATAATGTCAACTTCTCAAACACCCCAGCCCCCTCTACCGTATCTTCTTTTTCCTGTGACCCACATCATATTGATCACTTGGCACATGTTGGGTGTTCCTCCAATTTCCTACAAATAATGCACCTGTGCTTGGGTAAAAAGGCGGTGAAGTAGGAACAGCGATGAACTATGGAGAGCATAAATGGCAACATTGTTCTGCTAGTTTATTCTCATGGATTGGAATTCCTTAAATTAACAGTAATATGCTGATAAGGCATCTAGTAATTTATTGAGATAAAGCATACAACCGTTCATTTAACAATTCCCAGTACTTGGAGGAAGTTTTTAAGCTCCTGCTTGTAACTGTATAACATAAGCTGACTTGTCTTTTGTAAAATAAATAATGCAGTCAATCAGCCCAGCTAAGGCTGATGAGTTGTCCCTCAAGAAGAACATCTTGGCGGCATTTGCATGAAGTCCTTGCTTATGTTGCAGCTTGTGGTACCTCTGCAGTTGGCATCGCCACAGTTTTTACCCATGGTCGAGAAATGTACTATCTTCTGTTGCAAATTTTTGTACTAAGAAGTATTGCACACTACAGATCTATTTAGACAATTTAGTTAGAGCAGTAGCGATATCGATGTTGGGATATTGTCATTTACGGTTGTCAGCTTATTTTGACAAATAATTAGTAAAGTATTATCATCACGTTAATCATTTAGCTTCTACGCTATCAAAGTTGATTTATTGACATGGTAATATCCATTATGTTGTGCCTAACAGGGTTAAAAGCAGGATCATTCTGCAACATATCAAGTGTTCTCCTTAATATCGACTCCAACGCAACTCAATTTTCACTCATTTACAAGCTTTATTTTTTCTTTTTCTTGATTACATCCAATTTCATTCTCATATGTTTATAATTTTCTTTTGGAGCTTTTTCAAATTTGAAACCTTTCTTTCGAACTACAATCGTCCACAGCCTTTTACGGTGATCTTAGAAACTCATTACATGACTGAGAATAGTTTTAGGTGATACAGCTGCTCTCACCTTCTTTGCTTGGTGGACTAAGAAAAATTCAAAGTGAAATAAAAATATCAATATGTATATTATTACTCGGCAGCTTCCACTTTGGCACACAGTCCTCTTTTCTTTTTCAGTTTCATGTGAGTCCTCATTCCACCAGGCTACAACCAGACAAACCAGGTTTCACTATCCTCGTTTTGGTTTTATTCTTGCCGAGGGTAAGAAATATGATGCGAGAACTATGTTTGTTTCCATCGCACATCACGCCGTACATGCTCAATATTTTTTTTTTTCCTTTGTGCAGGATCAAATTTAAAAAATGAAACTGAACCCACCCTTTATTTTGGTCTTAGCTAGAGTATTAATTAAGAACAAGAAGTTACATTATTGGATTGGGAGCTTCCGTTATAAGTCAAACTGCCTATAATTGGTAGAGTTCTATGTTTTGCATAGCGCCAAATGTAGAAAATATTTCTACATTGAACTATGGAAAAACCTACATGCGATCTTTGCCCCAATAATAAACAAAAGATATATATGTCTTGCATATAAGCTTTCAGCACTTAATCATATCATGTGATATGTAACTTTTACTTTAATTTGTAAGTAATTCTTGATTGCTTTGAGTACCTGAAACGGATAAAGATTTCTTACAATTTATGATTTTCACAAGAGAGAATGTGTAGTTTGATCAGATAGTTAATTTGAAGTACGAAAACCCAATTAAGCAACAGTGCTGTAGCGTAGATTTGAAAATCTGTATTACGATTGTTAATGATGGATGTTTAACTACTGGACTATAAAGAAAGAGCAAGAAAAGTAACTTTGCTGAAGAGCATAAATGAGAAAATTTAAACTTTGATGATGAATATAAAACGAGAAAAATTGCAACATTTGCTTTCACAAGCTGTGTAGATCGTTGTAAGTTTTAAGAAGTTTAGTTGCACAATTTGTTCGTTTGTGCATACATTCTCCTTGAATAATTAAGTAAACTTGTTTTACTTTTTCCATTTTTTAACTAATTATTTTTTTCTTTATCAATCAAGATGTGTACATATAATAATCCATTCTTACCGTCTTCATCTATTAAATCAATAATGTGACCCAAATCGAGTACTACCAGAGAGAACCTTACTCTTCTTGTAAATATATATACACCACCATATGAACGATACAAATTCAAATGAAACAAAATTAAGTAGGACAATTCAATCACACAAATAATGTTGTAGGCCCTTGCGCCAGATTTTTTCCAGCTAATTTCTGGTCAGGTGCTCATGCCGACAAATAAATGATCAGTTAGAACACAAGTAAAACTGGAACTTTCATCTGATAAGTGAATCTATCACAAAGCTTTTCCCACAATTTATATACCTAGTTTTCTTCCAGAAACAAGCACCCTCTTCTATAGGCCCTTGCCTCAGAAAAATAGTATTCATCAAAGGACTTACATTACATCTAAAACATATAAGTGTTGATTGGGTTATTTCATAATATGATCATTACTTCAGCTATGTCTATCTATTTATTTCAAACATCTAGACAAGTATGTTGGTTACTTTTTTTATGGTCCCCAAATAAGATCTTTACTATCTCCATACAAAGGGTACTATGTAGAATCATGATTACTATTACATCCAGGGACCATTGTAATATGACAAGTACTACGCTCCAAGAACTATAATTTCGATTCACTGACCCATAGATAACGCAAGGATAAGATTCTGAGTAGATATTCTACTTCATTAAATTTCTTTCTTCTAAATTGTTGGAGCTATAAAGGACTCACTGTAGTTTGATGAACTGATAACTAACATATGCTCAAAGTATGTGCTTGAGGGGATCCAATGTAGCCATCTTAGAGAGAGATTTGGGTCTAGTAAAGAAAAAAAAACCATTGCCATTGAAGCAACATAAATTTCAATTTTGCACTTGGAAAGAGTAACACTTTTTCATGTTTATTAGAGTAAATTTTACCAGTGGTCATCCACTTTTCGTTCATTATGCAAAAGCTACTTACCTTTGCTTGGTTATTCAAAAGTCACTCTCGCAGGAAATCATGAAGAACTTACCAGAAACTCCCGAATTAACTCCTAAGTAACTAATTAATCTTAATTATTAATTAATCTAGGAACAAAATAAAGATAAATAACTTTATCATAATGGACAAAATGTTGGATGACCACCGGTGAAATTTATTCTGTTTATCATTATTACATAGAGTAACGAAGTGAATAGTATAGTTAAAATTGAACCCACACCTATTATGTAAGTAGACAGTTACAGTAAGACATTGTGCAATGTTTTTTTTTGGGGAGGCTTCGCTCACTTCCTATATTATTCGCGCACCTACCTACCACAATCCGGTTCCAAGTCCTTTATTTAAAAATCGAGGGAGGGGGGGGGGGGGGGGGGGTGGGGAGACGGTTGTAAGAGATGATAATGTAATTGGATTATCATATATATAAATGTTAAGAGGAGGGACTATCTGGTGCATAAATGCGAAAGGGAATGGAAAAGAAATACTGTATCCTACGTTGTTGTCAACAGTATATTATCAACCAAAGCCATGTTAGTATGTTGCTTAATCTGAAACTACTTTATGTCAACATCTAGGAGCAAAGAGACCCCACGAGAATGAGTTAGCAAGCTTCCCAATTTCTTTATTTCATTCAGATCTGCTTTGTCCATATTTCAAGACTATAAACTAATAAGAAGATGAGACAAAAAGCTTCTTGTCCAACTTCCCCAAAACCCTTTTTAACATCAGTTCACTTAGGTGTCAAAAAGAAAAGAAACCCAACTTAGGCCATTACACACAGCATACAAATAGCCATCTTCTCTCTTTCTTATTTTCTAATAACAATTTTCAAGTTAATTTGCACACATTTCGACTATACCAAACTATTTTAATGACAATTTAATCTTGACCAGATTATTTGCACTTCAACTATTCCATCAATTGCCTCCATTAGGCAACACCAACACAAAAAATTGGGTACCTCTATCCTTTCAAGGCTTAAACAATTGACAAGAAATCCAAGTGTTTTTTTTTTGCCTCTATTGATGTTTGAACATGAGATTTGAAAGTTCTCCCCTTACTTCATTGACTGCTAAGTCACCCCTTTGAATGCCGCCACAAAATTAGTCCACAGAACACATGTTCAAGTATCTACTTTAACGAGTTTGAAAAAAAAAATTAACTAGAATTTTTTATCGATTCTAAATGCAAACAACCATCTTAATCAGTAGAGTGCATATGGTTCAGCATTCCTACACAAGGCTGGCCCTAAGAAGATAACAGCCAAGAACAGCTCAAGCTTTCTGATGATATATTGTTGACAAAAAGGCAAAGGGCCCATTTATGCAAAGGGTGGCTTTGTGTGGAGGTAGGGGCCTTTCTACTATACCTACCCAAAGGGATCTGTTCCATGACCATGTGCGTCAAATCATAGGTTTAAGTAATCGAAGAATATAGAAGGCACTGTTTATTCACGTAAATAATGCATTTCATGGCAAATCTACGGTCTTATCACCCTCCTATAATTCCAACAACTTTTGGGGCCCAGACATTACATTTTACCCAATGTAGACGTCCTTCAAATTACTAGTAGAACTACCTAACAGAACCCAGAAAATAAAAACTTTACGTAACTTTTAATTGAAAAGGAATTCATTACTCGTGTTCATCAAAACTTAGTGATAACCGATGTATCTGAGGCAACCCTTTTATCTCTTTTCACTTAAATGTTATCTACAACATAGTTCAAATCCATGGCATACACCAAATCAACCCACAAGTGATGATGCATCATGAGATGCAATTTCTGCACTAGACCAAACTTCTCTTTTAAACCCATGCTCGTGATACTTTGTTTTTAATGGAAGTGGTTACTGGACTAGCGCCATGAAAATTTTATCCTGTAATTTACTGAGATTTGAATCCTAATCTCCTAGTGCACCCATTTGAGAAGTTTTCACTTACTGCCTCTTTCAGAGGCTAGACTGAATCTCCTCATTTCATTGTGACATGCACCCTCTTATGTTATTTTATACTCTATTATACTTCAATGAGAAAATACATGTACGACCAGTCGAATAAAAGGTAATAGCAATTAGTTGCATCTCACCTAAAAAGAGCTATAATAACAATAGTAATAACAGAAGATTAGGGACAAATAAAGGCAAAATAGCTCCCTCTAAGAGCCTGTTTAGGTAAGCTTAAAAGTGACTTCTAAGCTTATAAGCCCATTAATTTATTTTGGTAACTTAAAAATTTTTGAACTTAAAAGTCATAAGTGGCTTAACAGCCAATTTTTGAAAAGTATTAAATCACTTTTTAATTTATAAGTCACTTTAAATAAGATGCTTATAAGCCACCCAAACAGGCTCTAGGAAATATCCAAAAATAAATTAAAACTAATTTGTAATCTTCGGAATCTAATAAAGCATAAAAGACAAATCTAATAGAATAAGGGGGAGTCATGAAGAATATTTACTTGGTACTGCCTTTTTCACTGCTTACCTAAGCAATTTGTATTATAGTGCTGTGCATTATCCATGTTATTTGTTAACTTACCATAACCAAAGATCTCATAAGAGTTGTAATCTGTCACTCTTCTTTTGATCCACGTAAGGAGAAAAAGATGAGATCTCATGAACAACACTTTTTACAAAGCTACAAAAGAGGATCTAATAAAATTTCATAAGAGTTTCCATGAATGGCTATAGAGGATTTGCCATCAATTTTAGTACATACAAAATGATAATCATAACATAATAAACTGAAAAAAAAAATTACCAAAAGCAAAATCTATACAATCACTTAAATTATCCCCTTTCTTCAAATGGATCATAGATAATGTAATAATAATAATAATTAGATATACAAATTCTTATTTTTACCTCGAAGATACAGGATTTAAAGCTCTAGCAAAACCATTCATAGCTCCATAACTTTTAGAACTGAACCCTAAACATCCAAGCAACCCTTGCCTATAAGGCAAAAAAGTTTTTTTCCTCAGCTCCTCTGCTTGTGCTCTGTTTGTTGTATAATGTAATTCATGTGGTGATGGTGGTACTCTTCTTTTTCCTACACCATTCACTGGCTTCTTCTTCCCTTCTTTTGCATTTTGTTTCACTTTTTTAGTACTAGTTTCGCAACTAGTATCAGTGGTAGTTTTCTCAATCTTCTTATCTTTTACAGGTGAAAATGATAAACCACTCCAAAACTTATGACCATTGTTTCTACCTTCACTTTTACTTCTATATAAAAACTCTTTTAAAAACACCCATCGTTTTGAACTTCTACCAACTGAGGACGACCTTGAGGAAGCACCAGATGGACACGGTGTCGTTTCGTTTGAATTCTCTTCTTCTTCTTCTTCTTCCTCCTCCTCTTGTTTTACGACTATCACTTCATTTTCATGCTTTTTCTTCTCCTTAACAGCTTCTATCAAATCCTCCTTTTCCGTTTCGTAATCATCCTGCCACTCAAACGACGTCGTTCGTAATGGTGACATGGATCTAGTCCTTCTCCTTAATGATCTATTACGGAGTTTCAAATCTCTTCCTCTGAATCCTGTATCTTCTTCCTCCTCATTCTCATCGAGATCGAGTAACGGTGCCAGCATTTGTGGCCGTTGAAGGTGACTAGACAATTTCATCGGTCGTATCTGACCGTTCAAAAACAACTCATCAGCTGAGCTCATGGATCCATCCACGGCGGCGCCGTCAGATACGCCGCCAAGCCGAGCCGAGAAGTCGAAATCTTCAGGCGGCGATGAAATTGAAGTGGTTACTACATTATTCTTTATACTAGTAGTTGACAAAACAAAGTGCATAGGACTCGCCGGAGCACTGTAGTAGAAGCCGCAGTGTGGTTGACCACGGCCGGGACTTGACGGAGCACTAACGTATGGAGTAGAACATGAACTATCAATATCGTCGGAAAACATGCCGGGTTCGGGTTCCGGCACGGCGGAGGAAGTGGTGCCGGCGGTGGTGGGATTTTCGAGCGGTTTCATAATTTTCTGTGAAAGGTGTTTTTGTGTGCTGAAATGAAGAGTGTGATCTGTGTTGAAAAAATAGAGGGGAAATGGGGGGCTTTTTGGGGATGTGAGTAATGTTAGAAAATGACCTTATTGGTTTAATGTATTAACGATAATGCCACTAGTAGTTGTAGTGAGTCAGAAAGTAGTACTGGCCTACTACTAGGAGTAGTATTTATTTTTTGAAAACTGTTAAATTTACATGAGGCATGAGCATTTATTGACTGCTCTGCACGGATGTTTCTACATTTATGTTTGCTTTTTAATACTCAAAACCATTAGCATTTGAAATTGAAAATACAGCTTGATTTTTACAAAAATCAAACATCTTACAGCAAAGTTTTACAAAATTATAAGTTATAGGAGTACTAATTACTTTTGCATTATAGCATTAATTTGAATATATGTGCTATACTTTGGACTCATTTCACTGTGAATAATAATAAATTTCTTAATTGACAAGTTAAAATTGTGACAGTTTCCCTTTCAAAGAAAGTTTTAAACATTTCATGTTGATGCAGGTACAACCTATAATGTATGTGCAAATAAATGATAAGTACGCAGCACAGCTACCATCCAGAATGATACCAAGTTAATTAATTACGTAATTGAAAATTGAGTACTTATGTGATAAATGTAAATTACTCTCTTGGGGAAAAGTAATTGGAGTACTAGCATTTGGAGAAAAAATTATGCTGATTTATGATCTCTACTCAGGTTATGGGACCTATAGCTGTCTTTAAGCCCATAGGTCATTAACTCCATATTTTTTGTCCAATACCCCCTTCTCTCAATTCTATTCCAAAAAATAAGTAATAGGAGTACACTCGCAAACAAAAAAAGAAATATCACAAAAACTACTCCCCGCCAATTGTAATTACTATTAATTAAAAAATTATATCAGTTTGACTTTCCACTGCTATCAAAAGAAAGTTAATGTTAGCAATTGCTAAGCGTTTAATAAGTACTTAAAACATATGGACTACGTATATGTTTACAGATACTCCCTCCGTCCCAAATTAGCCGTCATTTTTAGCTTCTTCACGCCTATTAAAAAAATTATTAAATGAAGTGTGTATTTTACTATATTACCCCTATTTAATGTTTTACTATTAAATTTTATTGAAAATTTATTTAATTATTAAGGATATAATTGGAAAAGACTAATAATTTTTGTCTTGAAATTCTAAAGTGTCAACTAATTTCGGACACACCATTTTTCTTAAAACGAAAACTAATTTGGGATGGAGGGAGTATTTTTAAGTTTTCCAAGATGGAATCGAAAGAATAGTTGGTATTGGACAAAATAATAAATGTGAGTTCCTTTCTGGCTTATAAGCATGCTTGAAATGTTTGTTTTTAAAAAAAGAGCTGTTAATATGTCAACATGAATTTAACAAGAAAAGTAAGTTATTCGTAATAATGAATATAGTTTAACACATCTCACATTTTGGACTATATATAATATTGATTTTTTTACCAAATAAAGGAAAAGAAAAATATTTAACCACTTGAATAAAATATTTTTGAAATGGAAAATAATATATTGTCTGTAATTTCAAATTTTAAACAAATAGGTTTTCGGCCTCTGGTTTGGGTGGATATTAACTTGAATTAGTAGGGAAGCATGATACTCATTTTGACAAGACTAACAAGGAAGCAATAGTATCTTTGTAATTCTTAGGAAAAATTAGCACAGAAAAACAACTAATTACTTCTTCTCAAATTAAAGAAAGCAATGGGATATGTTTTGTAATTTTTCTTCCTTGTGTAAAGTAGATGAGATTTGAGAATCATCATTAGTATGTAGTCAAGGGGACTAGAGTTCCTTTTGACCAATTAGAATGTCTAGAATCACTTTTTTTTTTCCATTATGAACTTGTATGATCAAGGAGTAACATTTCAGGGAGATCATGGATAGCATGCATGAAATTTTGGTATGAATTATTATGTGGTAAGACAAGGAAATGATGGCAAGAAGTATACTAGATTCATAAAAGGTTGATTTTGCTTTCCTTAAGTGTGGAAAAGGTCACTCCATTTCTTGTGCCATACTATTGCAAGCACTCTTTCCAGTTTCCATGCCATATCCAAACATGAGCAAAAGGGCTTAAATTATTGCTTCTCTGAAAAACAATATGGAGTACTATATAAAATTGTCCTACCTTTTGTCTCATCCTCTCCCTTTTTATTTCTCTTTGCATTTTTCTTCTCTATTTGCATTTGGGAATTGAGATATAGCAATATTGGCTTTTTCTTCATTTACTTTTTATTTTTATGTTTTAACTAGATTTAAGGATATATTTTCAAGGTATACAAACGGACATTTAGCCCAAAGTAGAAGAAGAAAAGAAAGAAAGAAAGAAAGATACATAAACTTCGAAAAGGAAAGGCAAAAACATGTTTTACACTATTGGAGAAATAGATGTTAGAAAAAACTTTTAACCTCTCAAAAAGAGTTTACTGTAAAGCAATACTACTATTTTTTTCGTTCCACGTCATATGTTATAATTATATTTGATCCAAAATTTAAAAAATAAATAAATTTTTTTTAGTTTTGTGATCTATATTAAGTTGTTAATATTTGTGTGGTTACAAATCATTTTATTAGAGGTAAAATAGTAATTTTGAAGTTAAATTGTTTCTAAATCTAAAAAAATTTACTCTTTTATGGATAGACTACTAAGAAAATGATGTAACATAGACGGTAACGAAAGGGTTACCAATTATATCATTTACTAAACTTCAAATATCATCGGTCGGATTAAAAAATAAAATGAAAAAAAGATATTACCAGATTTCCAAATAATTACAAAAACAACTGCATCACAATTTCAAACAAAGCTTGAGTCGCTAAATGATTTCTTCCTAACCATGTTTATCCATTCATAAAATCTTAGTCCAACATTATAAGAAATCTTAAAAACAATATTAGAAGGAGAAAATATAAAATACAAATAATTAATTGGCTTTTAAACTGAACATCTGCATCAGCGGTACATGTTTGGAATGTCAAGATTAGACTGAATTAGATAAGATTTAGACCTCAAGACAAATTGATCACTATCTTAGCCGCTCTATTTTTCCTTTTTTTATTATCTTGGCCAAATATATGATTTGGGCAAAGTTAAAAAACTCCTTCCAATATCAATTTTAGACAAAAGAACTGGGAAAGATGAGTTTTCAAATTGATGGCAGCATTAATCAAGCTAACTTAACTCATTACAAATTTTCTTGAGCTGGGAAAACCATAGGGAATATTAGCATCAATTTTCCATCTTTCACTTTGGTATGATTTTGACTTTTTCAGAGTTAGTTAATTACTCCTTTAGTCCTAGCCGAGCTTGTCTTGGTTGATTCAAGAAGTCTAGTTTTCCTAGCCACTAGGGGTAATTGGGAATAGCAAAGGGATTTTGGCTATGACTTTGAGGATGGTTTATGGTGAGGGAAGAGGGATAGGGTAGAGGTTAAATATGGTAAATACACAAAAAAGTCTAAGAACTACAAGTGGGCAAATTGGCATCAAAGAAGTGAAAAAGTGCATAGGGAGAAGAGTTAAGGGGGTTGTAATAGAGTAGAATAAAGTTAGACTTGGGGAATTGGGCAAACGTACAATGGACCACTAACAAATTAGCCTGCAAATAACAGAGGTCGGCACGTTCCCCTGCGGCCTAAAAGTTGCAAGCTTTATGTTCCTATGTTACGCAGCCCATCTATACTTCCCCTGTTCCATGCTTTATCTCCCATAAGATCGTACTATTTCGTGCATGCACGTTTTCTGTTAAAGGACTGTTTGGAGTATTGAATATTGATCCTTGAAGTCATTCATACTCAACTGATAACCCTTCACGATTAACAGAGGCGGAGCCAGGATTTAAAGTTTCTGGGTTTGAAGTTCTAATCTTTTAAAGTTATTGAGTTCTAAATTAATAATTTGTACATATTATATAATTTCTAAAAAAATAAATAGTGTATGGATCAAAATCACTAGGTTCTGCCGAACCACGGAACCATGCTAGATCCGCCACTGACGATTAAGCTAAGTTCTAATCCCTACCGTCCATTTTAAGTGTCTTTGTATGGTATGACCCCAATTAAGAAATTTAGTCAATTACGTTAAATTTAAGAGGTTTTGACTAAGTTGTATTTAAATTTCAAAGAATACTTTCTCTATAAAGAGATATTTCAATAATGCTCGTTGGTTGATCTTAATAAGCTACTTACTAGAAACATATCATGCAAATAAGTGTCACTTCTCATTTGGAACATATATGAGTTGCTAAATATAAAAGAGTATGCTATAAATTTCCTAATTAACGCACAATTGGTGTTATAGTATTATGTAGTTATAGATTAGCATTTTATATTCATTTGGTTATATATAAAAGAACCCATGATTATGCAAACAACCCTTGGATAACTTGGAGGTGGGGGATACATATACTGCACTCGAGAAGGAGGGAAACAAGAGCTACTCCATTGGATTCTGACTTTAGTGCAGCCAATACGAGGCTACAAGGTTAGTGTAATTAATAATTAATCATTGATGAAACAATATTCTATTACTGTCAACATTAATCCTATTATTTAAGTTGTTACATTAATCTAAATAAATACAGAATTTGAAGCTCCCTTTTCAGCTTTCCTATGCCCAAGAAAAGAAAGCATAAGTTGGACACGTTTATTTATTCACATTCTTTTGCATAACCATCGTATTAAATCAGTAACAACTAGCTAGCATAACTAATTCATATTTTGTTACGTAAAACCCATTAAAATGGAAATGGTTTATATCAATTTTCTCGAGATCAAATCCTAGATGTCTGCATTTCTCATGCATACTTTTAAATCCATATCCATCCCATTGCATACTTATAGTAATCCTTATTAACCTGTATGAGTTCCTCATGCAATACGCATACTCATTTCTCATGTCTTGATGATTCCTCTCATGTCTTGATTCCTTCTTATTTAATCATGATCCTAACGAAATCTCTTCTCATCATTAGAAAATAAAGAATATGAAGTTTGAGAAGTTACAGGTAATATGGATATATCCTTTGACATCGATTCGGTTTTCTTCTCAGATCTCGCCAAGCTCCCACTTTGATATATTCTTAGTTTGACCTTTTGCAGTGATTCCTGTTTTAAAAAAAAACAAAGCAGGGCCAATTTCTCCTAGTGCTGATCGGTCAGGGGCGGCCTAACGCAATGAGAGGCCTAAAATCAAAATTAGAAAAAAGGCCCTAAAACAATAATTTAAGATTTTGGACGCCTTAAATATTTCGAGAACTCAATATTTTAAAATTACAAATATACCAAAAAAAAAAAATTTTTGGGGGCCGCCTCTGTGCTCGGTGTGCCCCCTTCGAGTGGCTTGACTGGTTTATTGGGTTGTTGGCTTATCAGTACTCCTTGTATCTAAGGCGTGCTTGGCTAGCGCTTCTTGTTTTGATTTTTTTCCTACAGAGCATCTCATTGATGTAGTCATAAACAATGGTAGTTCAATCTCGCTATTATAGGGGCATGGCCATCGAAGTCAAAGAAAAGATAATTATATGTAATTGTCCATAAAATGTAAATCCTAATATGAACAATAAAGTATGTTACTAACTTGCTACAATATTTTAAATATATTGATAGAATGAATTTTAAATATTTAATATATATAAATTAAATCCTTAATTAAAATGCCTCAGCCTCATCATGCTTTGATTTTTCTATCAAATTGGGAGAAAGTCCTACAGAAATTAGAGTGAAGGTGAGATGAATAGTCTGTTGAAGAAATATTTAGAAGAATGACAAACGGAAAGGTCTCTGTGGTTCTGGAGGAGAACCCGGTCCTTGTATGAAAGGGCACGACCGATCGAAAAGATTGTGGGTTGCAAATCCCTGCGGAACTAGGAGTAGTGACGCGTGAACGAATATGCATCCTAGTCAGACTAAAAGAGGCGGCGCCCAGGCTGTGTCTTCGAAGTACGAATACGAGTTGGACTTGAACAAGGAAAGGCCACAAGGAATCTTTGTCTTACCATAATTACAAGGTTTCCTTGTGGAACTCAACTAGGATTTTCAAAGCCCATATAAATACAAGTAGTTGATGCAACCGTAATTTAGTTATTCACAAACAGAGAGTTGAGAGCATACACAGGCGATTCAGCAACTTTCAATGTGAGATAACTGAAGAAGACAACTGGTGGAACTAAAGTAGATAGAGTCTAGATATTATGTCTAGGTTCTTGGTTTGTAAGTTGTCTTGTTTTATGCTATCATTGTTATTACCTATCTGCTTATCATAGAAGCAAATTGTGCTAGGTGAACTTTTGAGAGATTATTTTGTAAAGCTAGAGGTTAGCTTTGTTGAGTGATCAGGGTCTAGAGTGTAGCCCCTTGGTTACAGAGTTTTGTAATCAGAAACTTGCTCTTTGTGTTAGTGGATTGGTTTGAAAACCCCAGGGTGTGGGTCGTGGTTTTTCTCCCTTGAGCAAGGAGTTTTTCACGTAAAAACATCGTGTTGTTTGTGCCTTTTGATTGTGTGTGTTGTGGTATCAAGGTGCAAACTGTTGACTCGGAAAAATCAGGTTCTCGTAAAGAAAAATCGGTGGACACTATTCAACTCCCCTTCTAGTGTCCTTAGGAGGTGCTTAGATTATAACAAGTGGTATCAGAGCAGGTCTTCTCGTGCTAGGTTAACACCTTGAGAAGGATCAGAATCATGAGTGCACCATCTACCATCACTGAAGGACAATCAGTTCTAAGGCCCCCGCAGTTCAATGGGCAGTACTATGCTTGGTGGAATAACAGAATGGAGAACTACATTTGTGCTGAGGATTACCAACTCTGGCTTATAGTATTTGAAGGAAATTTAATCCCTACCAAAATAGTTGGTGAAGGAGCTGCTGCTCGACAAGAGCCTAAATCAAAAGAGGAGTTCAATGAAGCTGACTACAAGATGATTGAAAAGAACCACAAAGAACATCTGGTAATTTGTGGTCTTGGCCCTGAGGAGTTTAATAGAGTATCATCTTATAAGACTGCTAAGAAAATCTGGGATGCCCTGCAAGTTGCACATGAAGGAACCACTGAAGTGAAGGACTCCAAGAGAAGAATGCTGAAAAGACAATTTGAGTTGTTTTCTATGGGAGAGAAGGAAGCAATCCAGGATATGATGACCAGGTTGACCATTATCACTAATGAGATGAGATCCCTGGATATGGAGTTGCCTGAAATAGAGATGGTGGATAAGGTTCTGAATGTGTTACCTGAGGCTTGGGAACCCAAGATGACTGCTATCATTGAGTCCAAACCTCTCAGATCCATCAAACTTGAAGAACTGGTTGGAAGTTTTAAAACACATGAGATGACGAAAGATTCAAAAACTAAACCAGCTCTTAAGAAGGACAAGACCCTTGCACTCGAAGCAACTGATGAAACTAAGGATTATGTTGACTTGCAATCAATTGAAGTAGCAATGGTTAGTGCTTTGAGACATAAGTTTAACCTGGGAAGATTTAAAGGTTTCAAAAGAAATAACATGGAAAGTTCATGAAGAAAGAACATAGTTGACAGTCCTGATTATTCAAGATGCTTCAAGAAGGACCATGCTATCATGGATTGTCCAATGTGGGAAGTAGAATGGATAAAAAATAGAGCAACAAAGGAGAAGAAAAAGGAGGAGTCAAAAGAGAATGACAAAGATAAGAAGAAGGTGAGACGACCTCCAAACTTAAGAGCAGAAAGAAGAAAGAAAAACGAAGCTACGAAGCTTTCTATGCTACATGGGGACCTACTGACAGTGAATCTGATCATAAAAAGTAATCTGGAGATGAATCTCTACTAGCACTGATGAGGTTGTCAGATGTGAGTTCAAATGAGGAAGATCCTCGGGAGTTCAGAGGAGGAAGAGATCCCTCAAAGCAACCTGTATTTAACGGGACAAACTATGAGTATTGGAAGAAACAGATGAAAAACGTCCTTCAAGCAATGGATTACAGTCTCTGGTTGATTGTTAAAAGAGGACCTCATGTTGCAGCAAACGGGGTTCTAGTTCCAAAGCTGGTAGAAGAGCTAGATCCTCAAGACCTAGACTGGTTGCAGGCAAATTCCAAAGCTGAATTGTACCTGAGGAAAGGGCTGACTACGGATGTGCTAGCAAGGATACTTGAATACAAGTCTGCTAAAGAAGTGTGGGAAAAGCTGAAAGAAATGTGCGCAGAAAATGACCAAAAGAAAGACTCAGCTCTTATGGCAACTGATGGAGAAGATGCTGCTCATTCAGCAAAGGTATATCTTTCCGAGCTTAAAGAAAATATGCACATATACTCTACTGAAAATCTGATTTTAATCACTGCCACTTTGATTGAGGGTTATGAAAAAGAAAAAATTGAGAAAGATAAATTAACTGAAGATATAAGTGATCTCAGAACTAAACACAAGAGTCTTCAAGAACAAAATATTGAACTGGAAGAAATCAATGCCATTTTGAAAGGGCAGACTCTTGTGTCAAACTCTAAGATCACAGAACTGGAATTGGAATTAAATCAGTTAAAGGAGAGTCTCAATGTTAAGTAAGTAATAAGTGAAGTTCAAACCTTTCTTGAAAATGAACTTAAAAGAACAAATGAGATCATGTACCAGGGAACTAAACAAAATAGGATTTTGAATAAAAAGGTTGAAAAATCTGACTATGAGGTTACCAGATTAACAAAATGGAACAAGTCTTCTGAGGCAATGAACTGGATCCTTGAAAATCAGAACAAAGGAAAACAAGGGCAAGGATTTAGAAAACCATTGCCTTCATATAATTCGAAAAGCAAATATGTTGGGTTGCCTTGCAACATGTTGTGTACCTTTTGTGGTGAAACAGGACATTACAGACAAAGGTGCATTAATGCTAGCTAGGCAAAGACCAAAAATAAAAGAAGCGTTCTACCTCAATGGGTTAAAAATGATTTGATTATCCATTTTCTCATAAGAAAGGACCCTAGCTTGTCTGGGTTCCTAAAGCTAACCCTTAATATGTTTTGCAGGCTGGAGTAAGGGAGAACAACCCAAGCTGATTCTTGATAGCGGTTGTTCAAGGCACATGACAGGAGATAGAAGAAACTTTCTCTCACCCGCAACATTTCAAGGAGGTAGTGTAGCCTTCGGAGGAGGAAAAAGTGGTCAGATTGTATGAATTGAAAAAGTTGGGAGAACTCTGAATCATGCAATTGAAAACGTATACTGTGTCGATGGTCTCAGACACAACTTGATGAGTATCTCTCAATTATGTGATGGAGGGAATGAAGTGAGCTTCTCCTCTGTAGGGTGTTTTGTGAAAACCTACAGAGTGGAGAAATTGTTATGGAAGGAAAAAAAATGAACAATGTATATAAAGCGTACCTGAAATCACTGCTTGAAAACAACTTAACATGCCTGAATGTGCAAGAAAGTGATTCTCGGTTGTGGCACAAAACAATGGGTAATGCTAGTCTCTCACAACTCAACAAGCTAGTATCAAAGGAGCTGGTTCGTGGACTACCTAGCAAGAAATTTGAAAACATAAAAATGTGTGATGCTTGTGTTAGAAGGAAGCATGTCAGATCATCCTTTAAATCAGAGAAGGTGGTGAGCACATCTAAACCACGGGAATTGATGCATATGGATCTATGTGGACCTGTGAGAGTTAGGAGCAGAAGAGGAAAGAGGTTCGTGTTCGTAATCGTTGATGACTACTCTAGGTATACATGGAGCCTGTTCTTGGCATTCAAAGATGAAGCCTTTGATAGCTTCAAAGATTGGGCTGGTGTTATGCAGAAAAGTTTGTGCCTGGAACTTGTAAGCATTAGATCTGATCATGGAACAGAGTTTGAAAACTCTAAAATTTTCTGATTATTGTGCAAAATACATCATTGATCATAATTTCTCCGCACCAAGAACTCCACAGCAGAATGGAGTAGTTGAAAGGAAGAACAGGTCTCTGGAGGAAATGGCAAGGACTATGCTGTTGTCAAGTGGTCTTGCAAGAAACTTATGGGTTGAAGCAATAAACACTGCATGCTATTTGTTGAATAGATGCTCTACAAGAGCTATTCTTGAAGAGATCCCATATGAGCTGCTCAGAGGAAGGAAACCAAATATTGCACACCTGAGACCCTTTGATTGTAAATGTTTCGTCCGTAACAATGGGAAGGAACCATTGAGAAAATTTGATGTTAGAAGTAATGAGGCAATATTCCTTGGTTATTCTACTCAAAACAAAGCATACAAAGTGTTTAATAAAAGAACACAAACAGTGGAGGAAAATATGCATGTGGTATTTGATGAATCCGATAAGGCAGTTGATGAAAATGAAGTAGATGATCAAGCTATTGGCCTTACTCGCCAAGATGGTGTAGCTAACTCTGAAGATCTTGAAGAGAAGGAGGAATAATGTGAGGATTCAGCTTCATGAGAACAAGGAGTCAACATCACAGGGGGAACATAAGATGAAGTTAATGATTCAACAAGTCAGGAAGAACCTATCCAAAGTGATGTTGAAGATTCTTCTCGTCATATCCAACCCAGTCCATGGAAGCCCCAAAGTTTTCATCCCTTGGAGAATGTATTATCTGAATTGGATACTGGAATTGCGACCAGATCTGCATTGAAGAACTTTTGTGCATTCTTTGCTTTCCTATCAGCTTTGGAACCAAAGAATATAAAAGAAGCCTTAGAAAATCCAGATTGGGTTCTCGCCATGCAGGATGAATTACATCAGTTTGAAAGAAGCAAAGTGTGGCACCTAGTTCCTAAGCCAAAGGATGGATCAATAATTGGAACAAAGTGGGTGTTCAGAAACAAATTGGATGAGCATGGTATAGTAACAAGAAACAAGGCTAGATTAGTAGTCCAAGGATACAGTCAGGAAGAAGGAATTGACTATGATGCAACTTTTGCACCAGTAGCAAGGATGGAAGCCATTAGAATGTTGATTGCCTTTGCTACATACATGGAGTTTATACTGTATCAGATGGACGTGAAGAGTGCCTTCTTGAATGGTGATCTAAATTAAGAAGTCGATGTAATACAGTCACCAGGTTTCGTGAACAGTGAATTTCTTGATCACGTTTACAAACTTGATAAGGCACTCTATGGATTGAAGCAAGCTCCAAGAGCCTGGTATGAAAGACTATCAGGGTTTTTACTGAAGAATGGTTTTACAAGAGGGAAGATTGATAACACACTATTCTTAAAGAAGAAAGGAAAGGATATACTGGTGGTTTAGGTATATGTTGATGATATCATTTTTTGAGCCACTGATGAGCAGTCATGCAAGGGATTTGCTGAATTGATGGGTAGTGAATTTGAAATGAGCATAATGGGAGAACTCAATTTGTTCCTAGGATTGCTGATAAAATAGATGCCTGAAGGAACGATGATTTATCAACAAAAATATGTCAAGGAACTTCTGAAGAAATTTGATATGGATGGAGCAACAGAAATGACTACTCCTATTGCTCCTGGAACTAAGTTGGATATGGATGAACTAGGTCCTTCTACAAATAAGACAAAATATAGAGGAATTATAGGTTCACTCCTCTATCTCACAGCCAGTCGACCTGATATTGTATACAGTGCGGGACTGTGTGCTAGATTTCAGTCCAAGCCTAAGGAATCACATTTGACAGTCGTGAAGAGGATCGTGAGATACTTGAAGGGAACTCAGGATC
The DNA here is from genome assembly GCA_029990575.1 of Petunia axillaris subsp. axillaris. Lineage (NCBI taxonomy): Eukaryota > Viridiplantae > Streptophyta > Magnoliopsida > Solanales > Solanaceae > Petunia > Petunia axillaris. The sequence continues at coordinate 26,803,279 of JARKNS010000010.1, read as the reverse complement.
TGTGCCTATAGTACTCAAGGGGAGGTACTTTTGAACTAATTGGTTTTGCTGATGCAGATTATGCAAATCACTTGATGGACAGGAAGAGCACTTCAGGAATAACACATTTTCTTGGTCCCTGCTTAGTTTCTTGGGCAACAAAGAAGCGGAACTCAGTTGCCTTATCTACTGCTGAAGCTGAGTATGTAGCAGCTGCGTATTGCTGCTCATAATTGCTATGGATCAAATAACAGTTTGAGGACTTTGGAATTAAATGTGGAGATGTACCCATTTTTTGTGATAACACAAGTACAGCGAACATTGCCAAGAACCCAGTCCAACACAAAAGAACAAAACACATTGATATTAGACACCATTTCCTTAGGGATAATGTAGAAAAGGGTCTGATTACTATGAATTCATGCAGGACTGAAGATCAGATTGCTGACATCTTTACCAAAGCAGTGAACAAGGTTCAGTTTGAGAGGAACGTGTTGGAGTTAGGGATGAGCAAAATACACAAATGACTCAACATTTTTTCTCCAATGATTGGTTAGTTAATTGTTCAGCAACCTGTTTGTGACTAGTGTTGTTATTGTCCAGTCTAAATTTTGTACTTTATTAAGTATAATTGTTTAGCTGAGTAGCACCAGGTTGGGCTAATGTGTTCCCATGAAAGAACCGACAGGGTACGTGGAAAGAACCAAGGCAAGCATGAGGAACCATGTCCAGGTACAGCTACACAACTATTTATGTTAAGTGTCGTAACTGAAATTGATTGTCAATTATACGTGTGTCAAGGAAGGATTCCCATGTTCTCGCAACCGTCCTAAATTATAGGAATAATTCCTTTTGTAGTTAGACTTCTACTAGACCTTACCGGATCCCACTCATTTAAAAAGACCTTATTTGGGTAAGTCTATGTAACCGTCAAATCAGTACCTTTTCCCAGTTTTCAAAACTTTAAAAAGATGCTTTTTGTTTTTTAGTCATTATTAGCATATTTTCCCATATAAAACTCCTGACCCCATTACTTCTTCCCATTACACAAATTGCAAATCCTTCATACACCGTTCTCTTTCTCTCTCTAAAATCAAAAATTGCCTTCATTCTCTCCCAGAAACGCTAACAAAAAATTCGCCATGTCTCAAGCACAATCCTCTTCTGCTTCTCCTACTAAAACCTCAGAGACCCAAACGTCCAAGAAATCTACACCAAAACCCCCTACTCTCGCGGAGAGAATTGTCAAAGCTAGGGTAAAATTCCTCAAAAGGGAAGGAAAGAAAGGGGTCAAGAAGACGGTAGTCATATCCTCGTCTCCTACGCCGGCAGAACCAGTCTCCTCTAAAAAACCGGTTGAGGTAAAACATGACTCTACTCTATCTGATTCTACTGCTTTAGAGTCTGTAAAAAGTCTTGGAACATTCAGTACAAAAACATTGGTTAAAGGACTAGATGAAATCGTAGAAAAGATAGAGCCTAGTGGAGGGGGAAATAGTCGAAAAGATGTTTGAATTGGACAACCAATAGACTTTTTGGAAAGAAAAAAAAGAGGTGCTTATACAAGACTCCATTAGAACAATGCAGCAAAGGGAGTAATGTCTGAAAAAGGGAATGTAGTTGAGGAGAACTTGAAGTTTGTTCAGGAGGAGCCTATGCCTAAGTCTAGTTTTCATGTGCCCTTAGTAACTGAGGAAATGGTGGAGGTTAATGTAGTTGAAAACGTGGTGGATAGATTGAGAGAAGAGGATTCAGCCGAATCCCAAAAGGAACATGTCAACGAACCTAGTTTGGAGACAGTTCCTCTTGAAAAAATATATGAGGTGTCCGTGTTAGAAGGTCCTGTAGTTGGAGGACCTAGTTCTGTTGAGGCTACAAAGGATTTGAGTGAAGAACCTGGTTCTCGCTCAGATCCTATTGTGGATGATGATGCAGAACTAAATTGGACTGATTCTGATGAGGAAAAGTATGAGGAATTCAAGAAGGAAATGGTGAAAGTGAGAAAGTCATAGAGAAAGATGAAGAAAAGAAAAGGAAGAGTGTAAAAAGGAAGTTTGGGGTGGAAGATGAGAAATTTTTGGCAGAGGATGAAGAGGAGGAGGTGGTGTTTGTAAGTGAGACAAAAGTTGAAGTTGATAAGAGAAGGAGATTGTTGAAAGGGGGAAAGTCTATGCCCAAAAGCAGACTTCTGGATGAAAGTAGTGAGAACTCACAGAAGGAGAGGACTGAGAGTGATGGGGTGTTTGTGACCTAACTCATCTGTTTTAAATTTTTTCAAACTGTTATTTTTGTTTTTGTGTTTTTGGAAATTTTATCTATTCAGGTTCTTTGGCAACATTTGTTTGTCATCATAAAAAATGGGGAATTTGTTGAAGAAATGTTTTGATGAATGACAAACGGGAAGGACTCTATGGTTCTTGTATGAAAGGGCACGACCGATCGAAAAGATTGTGGGTTGCAAATCCCTGCGGAACTAGGAGTAGTGGCGCGTGAACGAATATGCATCCTAGTCAGACTAAAAGAGGCGGTGCCCAGGCTGTGTCTTCGAAGTACGAATACGAGTTGGACTTGAACAAGGAAAGAGTCACAAGGAATATTGTCTTTACCATAATCACAAGGTTTCCTTGTGGAACTCAACTAGGGTTTTCTATGCCCATATAAATACAAGTAGTTGATGCAGCCGTAATTTAGTTATTCACAAATAGAGAGTTAAGAGCATACACAGGCGATTCAACAACTTTCAATGTGAGATAACTGAAGAAGACAACTGGTGGAGCTAAAGTAGATAGAGTCTAGATATTCTGTCTAGGTTCTTGGTTTGTAAGTTCTCTTGTTTTATGCTATCATTGTTATTACCTATCTGCTTATCATAGAAGCAAATTGTGCTAGGTGAACTTTTGAGAGATTATTTTGTAAAGCTAGATGTTAGCTTTGTTGAGTGATTAGGGTCTAGAGTGTAGCCTCTTGGTTACAGTATTTTATAATCAGAAACTTGCTCTTTGTGTTAATGGATTGGTTTGAAAATTCCAGGGTGTGAGTCGTGGTTTTTCTCCCTTGAGCAAGGAATTTTCCACGTAAAAACATCGTGTTGTAATTGTGCCTTTTGATTGTGTGTGTTGTGGTGTCAAGGTGCAAACTGTTAAGTCAAGAACAAGGTTCTTGACTCGGAAAAATCAGGTTCTCGTAAAAAAAATCGGTGGACACTATTCAACCCCTTCTAGTGTGTTTAGGAGGTGTTTAGATTATAACATAGCCAAAACGTATAGCATGGAAATTGGACGACTAGTTTAATAACCGGAAGACTATTTTTCGTAGACCCAATAAAAGAAAAGGAAAAAATAAATAGAGAAATTGTACAAAGAAAATAAAGAGAAAAATCATGGAAAGATGGAGCATGTGATTACGTGGTTTTTAGCGTGTGAATTTCATTTTTGTTTTATAGTTCCCATAAGCAAATGACAAAAATGGCACATGAGGTGTTTGGCGAAGTATGGAGAGTCTCTAACTACTCGTGCTTTTCCATCATGTTTCTCCTTCTCCACTTGTTTTTTAAACTAATAATAAAAGAAAATCACCTACCCACATAATTAATGAGAGATCTATTTGCATGTGCTGCAAGTGTTCGTGGTGTCACATTATGGACTATACAACAAATTAACCCTCACCACACCGGCCAGTATTGCAGAAACTTGCGCAAAACTTTTGAAGGTGTCTTTGCTTTTATGAGGTGGATGTGAAATAAGAAATCTTGATAATAAGGGTGTTGTAGATTTATATATTTGTCTTAAGAAAAGTACAATATTTTACCTAAATATCCTATATAATTCAATGGAAGCGTTCAACATACTACTCTTTATCGCCTGTAAGCCTGCAACTCCACCGTTGATAATCACATATTTGTACACCCATAATCTCAAAATAAGTTTTTTCAATCCGTAGATTTTATTTCCAAGTCTTAAGTCTACATATTTAACATGTTGGATGTCTGATGCAAGTCCAAAAATCTAGCTAGTGATGTTATAGAAGTTGTCATGCAGGAAAAAAAAGGATGCTATAGAAGTTGTCAGATCATTTTAGTAGCTGTCGTTTGATGCGAAATTTACAATATGAAATTCACCATACTCTCTTTGTTTACATGGAGATAAATGTAATGGAACCGCTGGAGGATTTTAATGGTACTTGGGCAGTTGGGGGTGGTTAAACAATATGTTAGATTGTTTTTTACCTTCTAGCAGTAGTCAACTGAGCTGAAATGAGGAGCAAATCATTTTTAGGAACGTTTAGTGCATATTCTTATTTTAGAGACCTCCCTACTGACCATACCTACTTTCACAGGGGTGATTTTGATCAATCAAATCTGCCGAGCTTTGCCCCGTCTGACAGCCAAGCAGTCCGTCCGTAAGGCTAAGCCATTTCCCACACTTAAAATTATTTTAGGGTCGTTTGTCTTAAATTTGAAAATAGGCAGCGATGTCTGTGTGTTTTAGGCAGAAGATTGAAGCAATATGCAGTAAAGATCATTCACAATATTGAAACGTAAAGGCATAAACAAAAAGAGACAGCCAAGTACGGAAAAATTCCAACCTTTATATTATTCACACCAAATACAAAGGAAGCCACCAGGCTAAATCGTTTTTCTCCCTAGAAAAACTAAGTATTTTCTGTCTAAGTAGTAAAATGGCGGCAAAACAACTTATATACATAAGGAGGATCAACCAAAGGCTTGTACAATAGGGTTGGTGCGTTTTTGACACTAGACAGGCCATGTAGGGCACGTTTCGGCCACATCAGCGCACTACTCGACCACTTCAGCCCACGTTTTGCCCATGTTTAGCCGCTCAACTGGCCGGTCATGTGCCCTGCATATATGCCCAGCGCTGCCTGCAGGTTTGCCCAAGACTGTGCCTACGTTCAGCCTGTCTGCCCATGCCGTTCAGCTCACTTCGCCCAAATCTTCCTAAGCGCCCACACTTAGCCAAATGCTATGCACCAAACACTTAGCCACGCTACGCAATTGCCTTGCCTTAGCATCAAGATACCAAGTCTTGGCACATCTTAGCCCACAAAGTCGTTTGCCGCTGCCGAGTTTGCTTGCCACCACAAGCTCCCCGTTTGCCACCTTAATACCCACAAAGGCACAAGGCTGCCTAGCCGTTGCACCAACTTTGCTTGTCAATCAGCCCACATTGCCTTGAATCCGTTCAAGTCATCTTAGCTCGCCCTTGACAATACAACCGAAGTTCATGTTGCTTTCAACCCGCATTTAGCTACAACTAGGAGCAACACCCTAAATCCCGTCATAGCCATGTCATGTCAATATCCGCTAAGTCTAAGGGGCTAACAAACCACCCCCCACTTGATGAATTCGACAACGTCGTCGAACCAATATCAGCTTTATTCACCATCAATAGACTACAAAATGCAGCAGCCACATACTCCTCTTCATTTTCTTCTTTAGTCTCATCACTATCATTAGCAAGAAGAGCATTCAGTTTAGCACGTTTAGGACAGTCCGCTGCCCTATGTAGCCCATCACAAATAACACAGCCACGGGGCTTGTTAACTTGCTTACCCTTAGACTTATCAAACGATGCCTTCCCTTTGCCACCAGCCTCACCTGTTGCATTGCACTTTTCAGTATTTTTCCACTCTTTTCCCTTGTCACCATTCCCGTTTTTAGCCTTAGAAAAGTCTCCCAATGCATCGGCAGCCGTAGTGGCACTAGGGAGGTCTTTCACATTCTGCCTCCTTAGTTCCATTTGAGCCCACCCTTGCAGCCCAAACATGAAATTGTGCAGCTTGTCCTCCTCGGACATATTCGTTATACTCAAAATCAAAGAACTAAATTCCTTGACATAATCCCTCAAAGATCCGGTTTGTTTCAACCGTTTCAGTTTGTACCTAGCAATCCAAGCATAATTACTAGGCAAGAATTGATCCTTCAACTCTTTCTTAAGCCGCTCCCATGACTCAATCTTAGGTCTGCCCGCACTCACATCATCAGCCACACGAGTACGCCACCATAATATAACATCACCAGCCAAGTAACGTATTGTCAAGGACACTTTCTCATCATCATGCATATGGGCTGCCTCGAAATATTGCTCCATGTCCCATAAAAATTCTCGAGCACAACAGCATTACGAGAGCCCTCAAATGCCTTAGGTTCAGGAATCTTTACCTTAGGACGTTCATCCACCCGTTCCAACAGCCCGCCTAAGCACAACGACTTCCAAGTTCAAATTTTCGTTGTCCTTAGTGAGTTTTTCAATTTCAACCGCAGCAACACCCTTGAAGACTTGACTTTCTGCTTCAAGACGTTCACAATGGGCCTTAAGACGAGCCAATTGTGTCAGCACATCAACCAGATCTACACCATCGTCTGTTACACACACCAACGCCTCAAGTTTAGCCAACCGTTCCCTCATTTCACCGCTACTATTTCCACCAGCCATGGTTTTTCTCTAAGCAACGAACCAGATCCTTCAAGCTCTGATACCAAGTTGTCACAGGGGTGATTTTGATCAATCAAACCCGCCGAGGTTTGTCCGTGCGGCAGCCAAGCATCCCGCCCACATGGCTCAGCCATTTCCCACAGTTAAAATTATTTTAGGGTCGTTTGTCTTAGATTTGAAAATAGCCAGTGATGTTTGTGTGTTTTAGGCAGAATATTGAAGCAATATGCAGTAAAGATCATTCACAATATTGAAATGTAAAGGCATAAACGAAAAGAGACAGCCAAGTACGGGAAAATCTCAACCTTTATATTATTCACACAGAATACAAAGAAAGCCACTAGGCCAAATCGTTTTTCTCACTAGAAAAACTAAGTATTTTCAGTCTAAGTAATAAAATGACAGCAAAACAACTTATATACATAAAGGGGATCGGCCAAAGGCTTGTACAATAGGATTGGTGCATTTTTGACACTAGACAGGCCATGTAGGCCACGTTTCGGCCACATCAGCGCACTACTCGGCCACTTCAGCCCACGTTTTGCCCATGTTTAGCCGCTCAACTGGCCGGTCATGTGCCCTGCACATGTGCTCAGCGCTACCTGCAGGTTTACCCAAGACTGTGCCTACGTTCAGCCGGTTTGCCCATGTCATTCAGCTCACTTCGCCCAAATCTGCCTAAGCGCCCACACTTAGCCAAATACCATACACCAAACACTTAGCCACGCTACACAATTGCCTTGCGTTGGCATCAAGACACCAAGTCTTGACACCCTTTAGCCCACAAAGTCGTTTGCCCGCTGCCGAGTTTGATTGCCACCACAAGCTGCCCCGTTTACCACCTTCATACCCACAAAGGCATAAGGCTGCCTAGCCGTTGCACCAACTTTGCTTGTCAACCAGCCCACATTGCCTTGAATCCGTTCAGGTCAATCTTAGCTCGCCCTGACAATACGACCGAAGTTCATGTTGCTTTCAACCCGCATTTAGCTACAACTAGGAGCAACACCCCAAATCCCATCATAGCCATGTCGTGCCATAATCCGCCGAGTCTAAATGGCTAACACCTACCGCCGAGCAATGTATTGTGATTTCAAAATTCACGCACCTCTAAGTACAAGTTTCCAGTTTAAATTTTACTCATCATAAATTTTAATTAGTCAAACTAATAAATTACGTATATATAATGGTGAAAGCACCAAATAAGGAAAGTGAGAGAGAAAGTCGTACCTCATTGATTTGGCAGATGTATGTTGAAAGGACGAGAAAAAGATGCATCATAAACTACCAACATGAACTCATCTTAATATCTCATTTTATATATCTCGTAATCATTCTATTCTCTTCCTAAAGCTAGCGCCTACTCCTCTCCATTCTCCTCCTTGATCCTTCTAATATGACAGAAAGGCTAACAAATTTGTGTGTAAGCAACCACTACTTTAAAGCCAGCTCCTATGTCCGAGCCTTAAAATAGAACAAGACGTTCAAATAAGTATGCTGAACAATCTTAAAGAATTTTGTATTAATAATTTATAAACACTAGATAAAGTAAAACAACCGTGTACAAATAATAGAACTCATCAAATAAAGTAATATTCGTATCAGAATTCTTATCAACATTCTTAGATGACAGATGGCAAATTAAAAAAAATATTTAAGGCATAAAGCATGTTAAAGACAAGATTTCATAATAAATGTGTCATTTCCAACGGCTTAAATTCCAATAAGGTAATTCACAATATTAAATATTGTCTTGGCCTAAATCGGGATAGGACAACAAATCGAATTTGTATTGAGTTCAACTGATAATTTGTTTGTATCGAAGTGAAGTTTAAGCTAAATCGGATTTGGACTAAGTGAAAACTTGAAAAAGTAACGAGACAGGGAATAAGATAAACGAGGCAACAAGTAAAAGTAAGATTCAATATTGTATTTGTCCTGTACTGTTGTTTACAAATGAGCCCTATTTATAATCAAGAGAAAGGATGTCGTTGTAAACGTCATAATGGTGCCGTTATGGCCATTATTCTGTACATAATTGTAATTGACTCGTAATCAGCTCTATTAAATGTCGAAGCAACGGTCGACAGTTACAAAGGCTGGCCCTCGTCTCCCGGGGTATTTCATTCGCTCGAAGTTGCAGTGGGCTTCCTCGAGCTCGTCCGAGCTCGCCTCCCCCCATTTCGTAAGGCGATTTCAGGGATGAGTGTCCACGCGTTCCTTCCCGTAGAAGCTTGTCTCGTAGCACAGTCTTTGTTTTGTTTTCTGAGGTCTTGCTCGAGACCTTGGTGACTTTTCTCCCAATACAAATATTTAAGAAGTATACAATAATTAAAGGTAAACATTAGTAGGAAGCGGACAAAGCTTTAGGTAATGGAATAAGAGGCACTTTATAATTTGATAACAAAACTAACTGATTTGTCTTTTAAAATATTAATGTATAAAGCTCTCGTCCTTAACCTTTTGTGCTACATCTTAGCTAAATATAAAAGATTTATCCCTTATTCCTGTTATAGTGGCTTAAAAGCAAGGCGGAGCTTAGAAATTTTCAAAAGGGAGTTCAAAAAATATTAGAATGTTATATTTGAGCTTTGAATATGTGACTGAAAGTAGTTTTTGAACTTTTTTGTGTCAATAAGGTTCAATAGTACATATATTATCAAAAAATTTAGTTTTTATCCTATTTGCACAGTGCAATTATGGGGTGCTTAAAAGACTAGCGTAATTCGTACTGCGTAGAAGTATTTGTCATCTGATCGTAAGACTTCATTCTACACGAACAAGTGGATAGAATCTATTTATAGGACTGAAAATCTATGTCAGACTCTCACTTCCCAAGTGGTAATTTGCTCTTTGATAGAATCCGTGGTTAATCAGTTGTACAAACAAACTGCCAAAGGAAAGAGAAAACAACTTGAGCGATTGTGATTTGCAAAGCACACCATGCTAAGAAAAATTGCACTATTAAGGAGTGTAGTGGAGAGATTACAATATTTTTGTTATTAATCAAAAATCTCGAGTTCAAATTTTAAAGAATGAAATCTTGTATGAGTGGTAGCTTTGTAATCCTCTTGATGAATCTACCCGAATTGAACAAATTAATATGATCAAATAGTCTCAAACATCAAATGGCTAATCGTACAATAGTAAATGGAGGGCCAAAAGATTGGGGTTTAGGCAGAAGTCATTGTCTGCTTCTTTTTCAGAAGAATCAGTGTAAATAGCAGATTAGATGGGGGCACGTTACTCTGTCAGGCCTTCGCCGGCGATCAAAGTGGACGCCTGTTTTCAGTAGGACCACCCTTTCTGTCCTTAGGGCCAATGTGACATTAATATTGTCCAATTTTGAGCACAGGAAGTCAGTATATCTATCAGTCTGAATTCAAATATCAATTCTCAATTTATTGAAATACTGTCCACATATTTTGTAGATATTTAACAATGATTTGAAAAACTTATAGTCAAAAGAAGTGTTGATTATCCAAATAATAATTGTACTACACGAAATGAGGCCTTCCATAATTTACTTTCTTAACATTTGGAAATATTTATTAACAGATAAATACTTATCAGCTTTGACTTACACAATTAACGAGTGGTTCTGAGAATTACATTGCCAGTTTCTCTTTTCCCATGTAGTTTGAAAATAAAAACTAGTATTTGATCGTATTAAGGTTGGAAGGTTACTCCATTTGCAAATATTTGATAACAGGTAAATACTTACCAGTTTGACTTGCACAATTAACCAGTGGTTCTGAGAATTACATTTCCAGTTTCTGTTTTGCTACTTTGTTTGAATATTTAAAAAAGTGATCTTATTAAGGTAGGAAAGTTACTCCATTTGAGCAGAAGCATCACAGCACAGGACTAACTTTCCTCTAAGAACAGTAGTCGTTTCATAGTGGAAAATAGAGTCCATTAAAGCTGAGTTTTGAGCTCAAACCCACAACATGATACTAATACTGGACCAATATCACACTCAAAATCAGCCAAAATTACGCAGAAAGGCTTCTCATCATGCATTTTTTTCAAAGGATAACGCACTTGAGGACTCTAATCAGGCAGAAGGCACCAATATCATGGAAACCTTGACCATATCTAAGAAAATAAATATGAGAGCTACAACTTAAGCCCCCGATCTTGCTTTAAATTAAGATTTCCACCTTTCACAAAGAAACAACTGCAAAGTTGCAAAGCTAAAGTGTAAAACTTCATATTGATTGAAACCAGAAGAGGACTCGTTCACATCAGGTCATGAATCAATTCGTCTATCAAAGATGCAAGGATCCCCTTCTCAAGGTCAACACCCTCTTCAAAGGCTTCAAAGCTAAAGTCAGTCCACTTTCCATGGTGTGTGCTCATGTCCTTGTCAACAACCTCATCCACCATCAACTCTTCCATGCTTGTCCAACCAGCAATTTCTCTGTACACTTCTTCTGCTAACCACTCCTTCCTTTGGACCAATCTCGTCCACTTTGCCCAAGCTTCAAAACTTCCACCAGAACTCTGTTTACATCTGAATTCTAGACATTCAACCACTGAATTAAACAATACTCTTCTCCTAATCTTCAACTGCTCTTCGACATTTTTATTTGTTCGAGCCTTCTGATTCTCCAAGTGGTCAAAGAAATCTAAAGCTATAATACTTTGAGCCTCACCCAGCATAAAATCTTCTAGCATCAAGTCTGCACTTCTAATTATCTCTCTGATATATCCAAACTCCCAGTAAGATGATTCGTCAAAATTGGTGGAAGTTGATGCAGTACTTGAATCCTTTCCCCCTGCATCAGCAAGAGAAACTGATGAGGCTGAGTCCAATAACTCTGCATCACCTTCCACCAAATGGTTCCTCATGCAGGTTTTCCAATTCATCGTTTCTTGAGATCCATCAGACAGATGGTACTTGCTCCCTGAATCATAAAGTCTCATTAGTTGGGACTAATTGATCGTTTTTTGGGGGTGGGGTGTTGTGTGTGTGTGGGAGGGGGGGGGGGTGTGCAGGAGATACACTGGCAGAGGACAACATTCAATTCTTGCTTCAATAAGCAATTACAGCACACTAAATTGCAAGCAAGAGAATATCACCAAAAAGTAATGAATGATTTATAGTGTACCGCATCTACTTTTTAGAATTTCCATACAACCTTCAAAAATGCCTTCTCTTGTTTAACTTTTTATACGACAACTTTCTTCCTATAATTGGTTTGTCGAAGAAACGTTAAGGTAACCAGAAATATGATTACTTTTACAGAAGTGAATCATTTTGGTTGGCAGAACTCCACCTTCTTTTTTTTTGTGAGAATAGTAACAAACTCCACCTTTACAACAAAGTAGTCAATATACTAATAAAACACAAGAATTAACAAACTCCCAACAAAATTTAGAAAGTTCTGCACAAAGAGGAGACACAAGGTGGAGCAGAAGAACAAGAAAAAGACATAGTAATCTAGGAAATTGCCATATGAAATACTAATTTTTGAGTAAGGAAATTATATTTACACAATAAACCTGCCTTTTTGAGATATGGAAGAAAGGGTATGTTTACAATTTGGAAATATCCAAAGAAAAGTTAAAGAGCTTGTACCCATAAATATACTTGCCATAACCCAAGGTAATGCAAACTTCAAACATCTAAGACCTTTGTGTTTTTAATAATTTCAATATATTCAGTTTCCACTTTCACATTCGAAGGAGAAATCATGACCTCATTTGTCTTCGTTGTCTTTCTACTCTAAAAGATTTTAATTGAGAAAAGATGATAGTGGTGAGAATCATGTTTTCAGCCAGTTCGTTTCGATTCGACTAGGCAATAGTGATTACCACTAGAAAGTTTATATCCAAAAATAGATCAGAAATAGGACGAGATACTCCCCTGAAGGGCAGGAAGTTATTATTTATCTATGAAATGCAAACACAACATGGAATGTGCAAAAATATAACATTATCTTATCCACATAATGCTCTAATAAACCTGACCATAAGGTTATCCTATCAGGTATCTTTCCCTTTTGGGCTAACAGTGATGTCCAGACCAACTTACGAGCACCTTGATTATTCCACAGGTACTTGATATCATAATTTTGGCTACCAAAGCTTAGGTGGATGGGAAGAAATAACCTAGCATTTCATCTCTGGTATCGAAGGTTTTCAACACTTGATAGACTGCTAGGCCACAACCCTGGGAGCATCATTCTACTGTTGTTTCCCAATTATATTTTCCCCGTTCTTACCATCTAACAAGCATGGCTCACTTCACGAAATGGAAAAGTTTCTAAAATATCATTCATACACAAGAATACAACAACATACTCAATGACATCCTACTAGTGGGGTCGGGGAGGGTGAGATGTACGTAGACCTTACCCCACCAAAGTGGAGAAGCTGTTTCTGATAGATCCTCAGCATCATACACAAGAATAAAAAATAAAAACAGATACTACCGGGGAATTGGTCTTGGGAGGATGCCCTAACAAGAAAAAAAGATGATGCATACAAATGATACTACTAGGTCTTATTTTGGTTTTGGTGTATTATCTTTGAAAAGTTAAAACAAAGTGTCTATTCTGCACATATGCACCTTTTATACCAACAAACAATTCAAAAATTCCAGCAAAATAACCATTATGGCTCTGTTTCACTCTACTCATGCTTATATTGAGGTGAGAGAATTTTGGATGTAGGGAATAGAAGTAAATGACACCAAAGTTTATATGACAAAAACAAACGCTTTAAGCAAAGCAAATCTACCACTTCGATTGCATGTGATTTATCCCCAGATATGTCATGCCTCACAAGCAAATGAATCATCACAATCTTAAATAGGAGGAAACTAAGGATCAGCATTATTACCATCAGTATTTAAACTTCTGTAGCTGTCCAAGGAGTTGCAACTGCCCCCTGATATAGAAGGTTCCAAACTAGAGGCCAGACTAGAACATGGGAGACTAAATTCTCTTTCACATGTAAAGCTGCTGGTAGTTGTAGGCTTTTCTACCATTTTTGGTTCCTGAAAATGACTCAGATAAGGTTACCGGTACATCATAAAGTTTTTCTTTTTAAGCAAAAGAAGTACAGTTACAACACAGAAGTAGGAATACAACAACAGCAGCAATACCTCAATCCTGAACTAATTGGGTTTGCATATAAACTATCAATATCGATCGTGTTCCATCTTGGCCAATTTCATTTGATACTTACTAATTTGTCTTTTGGGACAAAATAGGGATTCCTCAAACTTGGAATTCTCTAAACCTAATACTTAACAGTAAATGACATAGAAGCTCTATAATCAAACTGAAAGGCTTTGAACAGACATGGGACCTACTGAAGGTATACCAATGACTGAAACTTAATTTCAACTAGTTGATATCGTTTGCGTATATAAGTTTTACTTCTATTGTGTCTTGTCCTTGTTAAATCAACATGGAATCTAAGAGATTGTAAAAGCATATTTTCAGAATTATAAATTATACAAGAAACAATGCCTTTTTATATGCTGAAGTGTGATTAAGGTTGCACTGCAATCTGACAGTTAAAAGATTTTTTCTACGAGAGAGCAAAGAAACAGGTTGACTGCTGACAGGACAAAGAAGCTTTGATTTGGAGTGTCTATTGAGAAGTAGACAGTGCTGGTTCCAGACTATTTTTCCACAACAAAATGGTTAGTTTTGATGTTACAAATTATTGCCAACTGATCAGTTCGTCAATTTTTCATTCCACAGATTGACCTGGCTGCAAGATGAAAGCTCATTTGAGAGTCTTGGTGACTCTCAGGCGATACTTTTTATTAATCCACCTATATACTTCCTATTAACTACTAGCATTGCCAACGCATTCTGATGATCGTTATTTCAATGAAGTGTATATCATTGATCCCCACCTCTAAGTCCAAATATGATTATAGATAATAAAACATTACAGTATCAACCAGTCTAACAATAAAGCAAGTTTCCACAAAGGTAGCAATATAAGCCCAATTTGCAGATGAGGGGCAAAGCAAACTATAGGTGTTTATCTATTTACTGTACACCTTTTGGAAAATCATTGCAAGGTATAAATCAGCTTTCTGAAGTGAATTCACTATAACAAGGCTTGATAGGGGTATTATATTGCTCGCAATCTTGGACAAATACTAGCTATTTAAAGGTTAACAACTGGATATCAATCAATCAACCATGCCATAATCTCAAACTTAGTTGGAATCTGCTATATGATATCCCCACCCAATTCAGAGGATTTATCAAATGTTACTAATTTTACGGTGGTTATCAACTTAGCACAATGCTCCTCTTTGTTTGGGTTTAGGACCAACAATGCTGTCACAACAGTGGAGTTAATGGTAACTGGACATAGTTGCACAAACAGCAATAAAGAAAAAGAAAAGCAAATAGAGAGTGGGAGGTGCCATATTGCTTTTCTGAATGGGCATGTGGATGTCGTAATATCCTAGAGAGAAGTTGGAATCTTCAGTTCAGAGGAAATTTCAAAGACATTTTCCTGGATATGTTCTTTCATTTCCAAGCCATCCTTTATCATTCTAATCATGACTCCCAGAAAATCAAAATCTGGCATTTAATGGTTTGAACTAAACATAAAAAGAAGTCGGCCGATCCTAGACCTCTTTGGCTTATGGTACAGAAAGCCTCTTGATATGTCTATGCCTACTCTTTTGGTCATCTATTGCATTGAGTAATCAGACGCAAAAAATGATGACTTCGGAGATTATTTCAGAACAACCCTCATTAAAATTTTACTGCGGCCTCCTGTGGAGCTTGGCAGCTACTTTTAAAGTGACTTGTTAAAAGATATAAAAACTAAAGTTTATTAATTGGCTCTCCACTCAGTAAGGAAGCAGGAAGGTTCAACTTCGGAAAGACCCCGACCCTAGCAGTTACTCATCAAAAGAGGCCGCAGCATGTTTTTCCATTCATCCACTTGTTAGCTGCTGTACAAACATTTCTCTCTTCTGTTAATGTACCAACATTTCTCTTTTCTGTTGATGTACGTCCTCTACCTAAGCACCTGATCTTAGCTACAATTCATAAGTAATCTCCCGAAATGATCCATGAAGTCGAAATCTTCTATTACTTTTCACCAGGGAACAAGTTTATGGATTACTCGCACTCACTAACAAGATTGTGGTGTGCTAAAACAGTATTTACAATCCAAAAACTCTGTCAAGCCTCAAGAACAACTTACAACTAACTACGACCACATGTCAAAAGGTTCCTTATGCATATGATCAGTGATAATGTTCCAACTTCTCATTTGCTTTACCTGGTCCTCTTTTTTCCTCCGGAATTTCATTTTGGGTGGGGTGGTTCATTAGTGATAGAAATGGAAATTTAAAGCTGAGGGAATTTCAGAAATACGTGCTAAAAATGGAATTTCAAAACTGAGGGAATTTCAGAAATACCTGCCACCTCTGAGTAGCAGTAAGCTGGAGGTCATCAACAGAAGAGTGACCACAGTCATTTGCTTTTTCTTGAAGCCTCTTCCCATGTGCTATAATGGATACACCATTTTCAATAGTGGTGGCAGAAATAGAGGCAGTCTCTGTTTTGATGGAATCTTCACAGGATGATCCAACTTTAGAAGTTAATTCTTTAAGCTTTTGTTCTAAGAGCATACCTAAATCATCACCAATAATTACGTTCGAAGCTAAAGAAGATAACGTTGATGTTCTTGAATCAGACTGATCATCATAAGAACCTGGAAAGAGAGACAAAGAATTCTTCTTTTCCAACCCATGACCTGATGACGATCCAGGCATTGATTTTTTTATGGGTGAGGTAAAAGTAAATGACACAACATCACTCCCATTTTCCCTGTCAGCTGTATCCCAATTGGAGCATCCATCAATAGTTAAATTACATTTTATAGACCTCCCATCTTTACTCTTCACCAAATTATCAGGACCACATCCACCAGAGCCCATATCTACATTGACTGTCCGTTTCTTTCCAGTAAAGGACCTCAGTCTGGAGTCTCTAGATGATGAAAGGTCCTTCCCAGCATCAGTTCTCACAAAACTTGCAATTCCGGGAGCGGTGGCGGTATTTACAACAATTCTACTTACAGTCTTGGTTGGCCTAGACGAGTCACCAGTGGATGATATTTTTTTCTCCTTCTGGTAGGACGCTGAAGTTTTCGAATTTTCACCATCCTTATTAGATGCAGAGTTCTGCTTCTGGTTGTTCTGCCTGAGCACATCAGAGGTCCGGCTGACTGAAGTTCCCCTTTCCCCGACTTTTTGTACACTTGGCCGAGTCCTGCCAGACTTAGACTCACTCTGTTCTTTCTGGTTCACTGGGTTCTTACTAGCACTAGATGGCTTTCCCTCTCTTTTCTGAATGTTGGTCTTTGCCTGAACTGCAAGTGAAACTGACTTCTCCTTCCCCTTATTTTGGGAGACATCTCTTCTTGATACTTCAGGAGCCCTGAATTGACGTGTATTATCTGATTGAACCTGACCTCTTTCACTGGGTTGTCTTCTGATATGTTTCAAAGAATTTTGTTCTTTTGGCCTGTGTGATGCTTCATAAATCCTGGACTGTCTCTGAGCAGCCTCCATTCTATCTTTCAAGTCCCGTATTCTCAAAGGGACAGAGGAAGACCCAGAAGATTGCATCTTCTCTCTAGTTGCGGGTCGAGGACTCTGCTCATATATTTTGGCAGCTGCCTCTAATATGTAAGCTGCATTCTTAGGAGGGATGAATCCAGGACTCTTGATAGGAGATAACAATCTGTGATGTGTAGCTGAAATAGGTTTAGCTGATTTTGGAGGCAATACCTCACTTTGAAACCTTTCTATGGGTCGGCTCTGCACCTTCTGCAGCCTCAGTTCAACAGGGTTTTTCCTAAATCCGTCCAATTTATTTCGCATGTTACCATCGACTATCATATGATGTTCATTCTGGAATTCATCTACAAAATTTAGATATGGAGAATCTCTGAACGAGTGACAATCAAAAGATGAGTGAAAATAGGGGTCAGACTCTTTTGAAGTAGGCAAAGAATCCAATCCCATAAGACGTGCAACAACCCCGGGTGCTTTTTGACTGTAACTTCCATCTTCGGTTACTGATAAAGCACTATAGTAATCATAGTTCTGTTTGGAGTTGGAACCGGTACGGTAGTCATGAGCCTTCAATTACATAAACAGTATTATCACAATGACAACAAAAGTTATAATCCACAATCATAAAGATAATGTCTTGAATTATTTGAGAGAGAAATACAAAAATAAAATAGCTACCTGCTGAAGTCTTAAATTGGCTGATCCATTGGTATTTTCTTTTCCTTGCTTAGAGTTTTCTACAGCCACAATAACAGGAAAAGGGGCATAGAAACATTCATCAATAAGTATCAATCAAGCTAAAGAGGCCTTCAATGGCCTACAGGCAAGGAAAAAAGGAGTTACCAGGTAGTTCAGACTTGTTATTGAAAAGCTTCTTTCGAGATTTGCTGTTCCAATCAAATAGCTGAAGAAAGCCTCCCTTTGAACTTCGCTTTTCAACCTCCATTTCCTCATTTAACAACCAAATACTCCCATGTACAGGTATCAGTGGACAAAATCAAACAACATACATCTGTTGTCAAGAATGGAATGTTTTAAAGCATCAGGTCCCAGATGTCCAAGAATGAAGACAAAATAAAGACTTTGCAACAAATTTTCTTTACTTCCAAAAAAGATGTGTTCAAAACGGAGAAAAAAATTTCCATAGAAAAAGTTCTGTGGTAGTCTGGTTGGGTATGAAAGTAGGCAGTGTCTACTGATTGTAGAAGATGAACTCTAGGGCATACTTATTGTGTTCTAGTGATATTTTCCAGTATCAGAAGTTGATATAAATATCTAAGTAGCAATTATTGCTTAAACTATAGTGTTATATAAGAGGTCATTTGGTTTACAGTAGTTGATAAAAGGATAAAGAAATAGTTATACAAGGAATATACCACATGAATTGCTTATGAGGTGAATAAAAATGTAGGGATTTGTTATGATGGATAATAACAATGCTAGGATTTCTATCTATTGTTGCACTTTAAGTGCACTTTTATCATTAGATACTCTTATCCACATGCTAAACGTACTCCTATTATTCAACATTATATCCTGTGTAAAGAAAAACACATAAATTCTCGTAATAAATGAGGTATGCTGAATTACACAACAACAACAACAACAACAACAAACACAGTATGTTTCCATAAGTGGGGTATGGGGAGGGCGAGGTGTACGTAGACCTTATCTCTACCGCGAGTGAGGTAAACAGGTTGTTTCCAATAGACTCTCGGTTCAATAAGTAGGTGGAATTTAACGCCGGACACAATTCAAGGTATAAAATGCTGATAATGATTATGAATTCACAAAAGAAATATTTTTCAGGAAAACATTTTCCGTCATACCAAACACACACATATTGAGAAACCAGCTAAAAGCTAACTCTTTTTAACCAGCATTACTTCAATTAAGCATATGGAAGTTTGTACAAGATCCCCAACATTCAATTAAAGTATTTAACAAAAAGCAATTAAACATTTAGTATAATCAGCCTATAAAACACGAATCGTGAGCTGGATGCAGAAAACAAATATAATTAAACTAAACAGAAATTGACAAGTGTGATTCGAAAAAAACAACTTACGAGTGAATGTTGACTGAGTCAAATCTCACTTTTTTGCAAATGAAATAAAAGTTAAGATCTTGAAATGGGGTTGAAGCAAGTCTAGGGTTTATTTGCAAATTTGATGGGTGGGGGTTAACAGTAACAAAATGAGAGGAAATGGCATCTACTGTGTGTGTGTGTTTTTTTTTAGAGAGAGAAAAGGTGGGATTTGAAATTAAAGGGGGGGTTGAGTAGAGGTGAGTGGCGTGGAAAGTGAAAAGAGTAGTAATAAGACAAGGAAGAGACAACGTCCTCACCCGTTACATATGAATTTGTACGCTGTATCATATATTCTTTTTTTCTTTTTGACAACTCCAATTGAATTATGCCTCCCTTTTTCCTTTTTCCTTTTGGTAAAAACATTATGACAAACTCAATTAAAAGTATTGGTCCTAGGAATGACAGAAATGACGTGTACAAGTATTGAATTTTAAAATTAGTGGCTTTGGTGAGTTTTAAATAATATAAATAAGTTTATAAATATATTTTTCGTGAGATCACATATTCAAAAATACATAAAACATACGATGGTCTTATGAAAATTGGCAAAGACCAGTCCCTTATTCACTTAAGTGCTCGTTTGGTTGGAAGGACTAGTTATACGGGGATTGTAGTACAAGGATTAGTAATACAGGGATAAATAATACAGGGATTCGTAATAGATGGATTACTTTTTGTCAAGTGTTTGGTTCATTGTATTAAAAAAGGGATATACAAGGTATAACTTAAACTTGTGTTTGGTGTAAAGTTGTATAACATTTTTGTTTACCATTATACCTTTGAATTTTCGGGATCAATTTCATCAACTGTGCAAAATCCGCATTTATTTTATACCCAAAGCTCTTTAGTTACTAAAATTTGGGGTATTTATCAATTTCAAAAAAAATTAAATAATATTTGGCTAAAGACCAGATGAAGATGCTTTAGAGCTCCATCGTCATTGTAGCTAAATCATTGCCAGAGAGAGACTGTTGGTTTTCAACTTTTTGAGAAATGGGTTTAAAAAGCATATAAAATGGTTAGTAGAGAAAGGGTAGTTTGGTCATAATAAAATTTAATCCATGTACTGTGAAACCAGGTGTTGTTTATGCCATGGGATCCTAAGGATTAGATAGTACCGAAATTGGAGGATTAACAAAACGTGTATTACTTATACCGAAATTGGTTTTGTCTACCAAACAAGGTACTAAGGAGTACTAACTTCTAATACCGGGATTACTTCCCCTAGTAAAGCAAACCAAACGGGTCTCTGTACTCCACATTAGCTTCTGTCTATAAATTTTATTTTAATAAATCTATACAAGTAAAAGTAAGTATCGCTTTTCTTTGACCTAAAAAATAAGTGAAAGGTGCAAATAGGTAGATTTAACTTGTTATATCATGGTAAGTTAAACAAATTTATTTTATATAATTTTTTTAAAAGTAATAATTTGTTTGAATTTGATCCTTCTTACAGTAATACTTCAAGTCTCCCTATTATCTCTACTCGAAAAGCATTTTATATGTTTGGCTCACACAAAAGATCCAAGATGGCACATGAGGGGCATGTTAAATAAATAATAGTATTTCAAATTGTTTAAATTTTAAAATTCGATACATTAGCTATTGTGATCACATTTCTATTCTTTCATTGCATGTAAATAAATGTATACTTATTTAAAAAAGACGTCAATTCTAACACAAAACAAAGGCGAACAAGATTATATAAGGGAGATCGAAGAAGTAATTTTTGTGTGATTTTGAATAAAACAATTAAATATCCATTGATTTTAGACTTCGGAACAAACTACAAAGAGTTGTGTGATTTTGAATAATGTAAATATTTTCAAGAAAGGAAGGGAACGAAAAAAGATAGTACTAATTGTTTAGTGCAGTACTATAAAGGATCTTCTTCACCTTTGGGTAGGAGTGTTTTTTAATTCCCACCATTTTATGAGTACTAGTATTCTTTTATTTTTATAATCTTGTTATCCGGGAAGGGAGGAAGGTCGTGTTTGTTATATTGTTTTTCTTGTTTCAAGAGCCAACAAGGTGGAACAAAAGATGATCATTGGGAGTATCCATTACTGTTTTTTAGAGGATTCAATATCTAAAAGAATATAACTTCAATAATTCCAATGAATTTGCTTACTTCAATTTGACTTTCCTAGCCTAATTACTTGGACTTTATGCTTGACTTGCACTACTTGCTTTTAGCATATAAATTGTACAATAGTGAGGTGATTGGGAAGTTAGTTTCAAATATCCTTCTCCATTAGATATCTTCCTTCAAGTCCTTTATATCCAATTTTGTACAACAATCAACTTTAATTTTTTACTTCTTTGCTACTAATAGAATATATTAATTTATGACGTTTATAAGTTATATTCGTGCATATTCATCACTCCCACAACCTTGTACCTAGGGGTGTCAATGGTTTTCGAAAAATCAATATAATCGGCTGAACCGTACCAAACCGAACCGATTTTTAGGTTATTTTTACTAAAACCGATGGTTTGAATATAACTCTATAACCGTACCGAATAATTAGGATAGGTTTTTTTATAAAATAAAAATACCGAACCGAACCGAATATATTTACACACACAATATATATATGTTTTATGTGTTAAGTCTAAAAATAAATATAAGCAAATATTTTTAGTCGAGGTTTTGGACCTTGAGGTGATGGAAACACAACGTTGTACTATATACTAATTAGAACCGAAAGTGCAAACTACCAAACGCATCCTCACTCATATAATCTTGTTGAAACTAAATCAATTGGTATGACTAATAAACTTGTGCATATTTCAAGCTACTAAGTCTAAGATATCAAATATTTTTTCACTCCTTTAAATTTCTCTTAGCATATACTTAATATTTTATTATTCTTGAGTCATATTTAATCACTATCTGTCAACTCGTGTTATTTAGAATTCTTTTGTCTTTGCTTCACTGATTTTATAATATCACTATAGAATAATGTTCTTTTGATTATTTGACTTGTAAATAAATTTTACCAAAATCATGTATATAGTATCGTATTCTATTATCTATTTAATAGAGAGTGACAATCACTTGTAGCTCGATATTGGATATCGAAAATATGTCGAGTACTTAAATATTAGTTACGACCATTTAAGACTCATTATTTATTCTAATATTATCTTAAATCATACTCTATGTGTTATATAAATTTATAGGTATTTTACATAAAAATGGCACATTCTAATAATGGTACGACTCTACCACAGAGTTTTAAAAAAATTTACTGAAAATTAACCGAACCGAAACCGAAGGAAAACCGACATGAATGAGACGGTTTTGTACAGTCTTATTTCGGTTATGCACAATAAAGTAACCGAAAAATTAGTATGGTATAAATTTTATGAAAAAATCGATCGAACCGAACCGTTGACACTCCTGCTTGTACCTCACAATCAACAAATGATTAATACTCATGTTTCTGACACCCTTTAAAATTAGAAATCGTTATACACTTGAGAAATAGTAATGAGTAAATCCTATCTTTGGGTTGATATTACTTTGCAATTTTCTCGTATTTTTGCTCTATTACTTTTATTTGGCAAGAGAAATTAACTTTTTGGTAGGGTTGTGAATTGCTCACCAAACTAATTCTAAATTGAGTAATCACAAAAATTCTTGTTTCAGAATTATTAAGTTTTCATGTGATAGAATGCATCATTGATAGGTCCCAAAATTAAAGGTGTCTTAAATATTGCCATTCAAATTTTCAAAGTGTCCAGCATGAGTTTGTCACATTCAAAACCAGCAAATGAGGTTTATGGGGACCATCACATCATAGCCATGTGAGAATTCAGCACTGTAATTAACTCCTTCCCTAGAATGAAAACTACAACCTTTTTTTATTTTATATATATATAAGTACATTTTCTTATGACGTGAAAAGTCAAAGTACATATTATGGTTGGAGATAGGATAATGACATGATATTTATTGCAAGTAAGAAATGCAATTTCCTGTCGAAGAAAAGAAAATTTGCAATTTCCTCATATTTTCAAGCTATCCAAATCTGAATTCACGACCTTAGATATTCCCTTTAAACGTCAATTA
Organism: Petunia axillaris subsp. axillaris; assembly: GCA_029990575.1. NCBI lineage: Eukaryota > Viridiplantae > Streptophyta > Magnoliopsida > Solanales > Solanaceae > Petunia > Petunia axillaris. The sequence goes on along the minus strand of JARKNS010000010.1, from coordinate 26,780,099 downwards.
ACCATTTGTTTTTCCTACGAAATGTTGAATATTATAACATCAATTGTTGGGTTAAGCCACAGCCAACCCACACAAAAAAAAAAAAAGATAAAATAACCCTCACATGCTGTGATAACGTTCGCCTTGAGTAAAGATTACAATTTTCCCCCAAAAGGATTTCACATCTGTAAGAGTATTCTTATATTTTTCATATATTAACTTTTGATGTGAAATTTTTTATGTACTTTCGAAAAAACTAACTACATGGAGTACTTTATTTATATATACCCAACGAAAATTACTATCTCAGTCTTACGATGGAGAGGGACGTGCAGTCAGCGGCACAGCTATGTGGAGTAGGAGGGATCAATATTGAATCTTCTTCGTCAATTATTATACTACTCCATTCATTTAAAAGTAGATATTACAATCTCCTTACCAATCTGTTTTTAAAATGGCGAAATTGGTTGTTTACCACCTGAACTTGTCCCCGATTACCATTTTTCCATCTTAACTTTACGGGCATTCGTTTAACCCCCTTAACAACTTTCAAGTGATACAATATCCCACCTCGCTGCCTCTTACCCAGCTGCATTACGGAGAGTGTATCACACTTGCTCCACGTCAGCAACATGTGGCAGCCACATCAATATTTTTTCAGTTAAAAACCTAAATATATTTTAATATCTTCCAAGGTCTTCTTCCTCACTCACTATCATTAACTCCGCCACAACACCACCATACCCACCACCAAATCTATCTTTGCACCACCATTTAAATAGAAAACAGAAGAAAAAAAAATCTCGAAATATCATATACAAACACTATAAATTACAACCCCCACCACCAAATGTGTCACCACCACGATCAATTTACCACCTGCCATTATACCCGTCGGATCACCACCACCATACTTGACGGTACACCATCAAATTTATTTTTTCACCACCATTAGTCATAAATAAACCCCATCAAAACCACCAGAAATCAAAACCAAAACCAACTCTAAAAAATCTCGCCACCACATTCATGTTTTTTTAGTTTCTACCACCATTAATTAGAAAAAATTTCGCTACCAAACCACCCATAGCAACCAAACTGATTTATTAAAAAAAAATTTGATGAAAAATGGTTGATTTGTAAAGGGGCTAACCAAGAGCATTTTTAAGAGTGAAAATGTAAAAAATTTTGGTACTAAAATTTAGGAAAGAACGGGGTGAAGGAGGAAGGGAATTGGGGTGTGATACAAATTGGGTTTGATGGGCAGAGGAAGGAGAAATAAGGAGTTTTGATTTTTAATTACATTGTTCTTGAGTTTGATTGGTGAAATTGGGGGTCCGATGGTAGTGTCAAATGGCGGGGGAAGGGTGGGTTTGGGGATTCATGGAATTGAGAGAGGAAGATGGAAAAATAAGGAAAAAAGAAATAGAAAAGAAAAAGGCGGGTCCACTTGTTATTTAGGATTAATTTGTATAGAATGTCCAATTGAATATTGACACGTGTCTAATTTAATCTGTTTTAAATAATATTTTTGCTTCTCACTCTCTCTTCAACGGGATAATGATATTCTCTCTGCCATGTCAGCTTTTAGGGTGGAATGAATATCACTTGAAAGTTGTTAAGGGGGGTAAACGGATGCCCGTAAAGTTAAGATGGGAAAATGGTAATCGGGGACAAGTTCAGGTGGTAAACAACCAATTCCGCCTTTTTAAAATAGTGGCACAATTCTTAATTCAGAAATAGTTTAATTTTAAACTTCGTACTTTAATTTTAATGGGATAATTTTTAGCTACTTAAATATCTATGACTTATTTTAAATTACAAGTTTTAAAAGTCTATCTTTTCGTTCTTCAACTTCGATCCAAATCAAACTATTGTAAGAATATAAGAACTTGCACATATATAAATATATGTTAACTGCTATCATTAAAAAGTTGGTCCAGATTAACGTGATCTACTAAGGTTTAAATTATGTGGACCTAATTAGACACCTCGTAAAGTATAAGACTTATGTGTAGATACTCGAATGTAATTCTAGTTTAACGATGAGCTAAACTAGATTTAAATTATATTCTATTATAAAATTGGGTTATGGTCTCCAAATTAGAGGTAAGTTTTATTTTACTGATATCTAGTAAAAGAGAGAACGACTACATCCATATTTAGAAGACCAAAACCATGAGATTGAAGAATCACACTCGTTGCTATGGATTCAGATATACTTCTGCATTCAGACACAGTTGTTGCTATGGATTCAGGTACGCTTCTGCATCCAGTCTATATTTCTCAGTGATTTGACATGATAGATTTTGGGGTAGATATATTTATCTATAGTTTAGTTTTAACATCTATGTTATCCTTTGTGAGCAGTGAGAGTACAAAATGACGTAAATATGATCCCTATTGTATATGTTTGTTCAATCTCCTTGAAACAAGGGCAAGTTTAATGTAGTGATAAATGAGTTGAAAAATTACTCTAGATTATATGTTCAAATTACAAATGTGATATTCCAATAATGGTTTGAATGTTTTAATGAAATTCCTGACTGTCACCAGCTACAACGAGAGGGAAAAGCAAGAAATTGACAAATCAGGTAGCATTTCAGGTATCAATATTGTCCTCATTACTGCATGAGGAGCCTCCTTTTACGATAATGAAAATGATCTGGAACTATGCATGTGATTTAGGTAAAAGATTCTGGAAATCTAAATGCATTGGCTACATGTTTAGATCTTAGATCCCATTCCAAAACATAATTCTATCTTATCTTTGACGTATTTGTTAAAATATTCCTTTTCTTTCACAGGTATAACCCCCATTCTCAATAAGTTGAGACCCATTAAGCTAATCTTTATGTTTTTTCATTTTTAATCTCGTTTATATATTTCTTTTGGAGTAAACGTTTATTAACAGCAAAGTCCTCTAAGAGGCCCCATTAACAACTATTCAACAGTTAAGCAGAAGTTGATATATGAGCTGGCTACGTTGTGATTCACAACTATTCAGCAACCTGTGAAACATCTATCAATTTTTTTTTTTTTAAAAAAAAAATGTTCATCTTTCTTTTGATAGTCATAGGAACTGGAAAGCAACAAATTAAGTTTTCTTTGGCAAACAACAAGATATCTTGCGTAGTTATAGGTGCTATTAACGAATAATATTGTATGAGCTCCTTTTTCATCTAAAGACCCCACACATTACAAATAGATGTATAATTCTTGAATGTAATTTCAAAATTAAGTATTCACCTCAATTTATCATCAAAACAATAAGTGACATCTGTCTTTTACATAATCCATTACCTTGATTAATTTATATAGATCAATGTTTTAAAAGGTGGGGGCGCAGGGCGAGGCGTTTTACTTACAATGGGGCGAGGCGTAAATCTCGATTTTTTTAATTAATTTTAAATTAATAAAGTAGCATAATGAGCCAAAAAATATCGAAAATATATATAAAAAAATTAAGAAAATTAAAATACGAAAAAAAATTATAGAAATAAAAGATCTAACCTTTTTTACAATTATAAACAATTGAATAATGTTACAGTTTTAATGAGATACAAATAAACTATAAGACCTTAACTTTCAAACAATTAAAAAATAAAAATTTGTTACTATAAAAAGTGCATAAACATTAAAATGTATTACTATTATAATTTAAAATATTAATTCTTCACTGATAAATATAAAATTGCTTCTAAATTGCAAAATAATTGTAGTCTAACAATTTTGAATTACAGAAATAAGACATGATGACCAATAACAGGTGATGATATAAATATCGACTACGCATTTTTATATTAAGTATACAGATGATATGCACTCCCATGATATTCTCAATTATAATACATGCAATATTATGTCTCATTAATTGAGACACATTCAATTTCTGAATTTTGTATAGATGAATATAACTTCATTTTAATAGAAAATTGTGGATGAACAATCTTAATTAGGGAATTGGACAGATCATTTGCATAGGTTCTATAAGGCGAGTCCTGAGTGTTGAGCGTTGGGCGTGCTCTGGGCGTACCGTCAGGTTACGCCTCACGGATTTAAGCCCCGCTCGAGAGTCTCAGGACGTTTTGCAAGTGCCCCACCCCGGAGCGAGTCCTAAAACTGCTTTTTAAAATAGAAATATAGATACATATATATATAGAACACAAAGAGACATTCTTACCTCAATTTATCATCTAACCATGGTGGATTAACATGTTTGGTGTTGCACTGGGTCCGAGTAATTTCTTTAAGATGTGACGATGGGAGAGCAAATTATTAATGTCCATTTTACCAGGATTGTCCGACCATGATCATGCTATCAAGTAAATAAGAGAGAAGGGTTTAATTGGTTGCGTTATGAATGATTGTATTCCAAAGCATAAATTGCGTCAAGCAAACGTCACATATCGCAGGATGCACGGCACATATCTCGCAATAATATTTGGTAAGGTAACTGGAAAGGTGACATCATTAGGTAAAAGACATACTCTGCCACTTCATGAAAGGACCAGAAATAAACAAGGAAAACGAGATTTACGTGAATGAGATGTAGGCAAATGTGCTAAGAAGTTTAAGGATAAAGAGTGTTGTCATTTCCTACAACATACCAAGCGGTTTTTGAATTTTACGTAACAGATAATGACTCAGACTTAATGGCAGAACATGAGGAACAGTCCAAAAATGCAAACGTGTTCATCTTGAAGAACAACCATTTCAACAAAGTTGGCCAGTATCTCTAATTAACACTGAGGTAAGTTAACATGTACAATAACAGCTGTAAAATTGCTACACAACCTTATGCTTTGTTCACGCAAGCACTTGACTTAGATTTCAGCCAGAAATATAATAACGGAGCAAGAAAGAGCCTTCACCACCTTGAGCCATATGCTCACACTTCTCCAAGATTGCATCTTTTGCCTCTTGAAGATGAGCACTTAGATGCATGCACACAACTCTATGGGATGACCACATTAGTAGCCAACCTTGTCACTACTTAAACCTGTCATCGGAATTTACTTCATTAAAACTGAACCATGTACAACATAGCTGCTCAAAACTTTTTGGGCACTAGTTTATGACAGACTTGTTTGGTGAATGAGCAATGAGGCTTGAGGTTTGTACTGCAGGCTTTCTCTTTGGATTAAAATGTAGAACCTTCACAATGAAGACTTGAGACAGTTGTCACATGGATTAGAACCATTCTTGCAGGATCTTTGGTCGAAGGACTCTCCAAAGTGCTCAAGTAACGCTTTTCTACGGCATTCAGTCTGCAGGTTTATGGATAACATGATGATTAAGCACATGACAAAGAGATGATTCAAGATATTGTTCAGTAATAAAAAAGTTAGTCAGTATGATTAAGATGAAGCAAGATATGGCAGATTTAGAGAAGATCAATTAACGTACCTTAAGTTCACAGTATGTCTGCATTTTTCGACCTTGTTCCATGGCCCTCTTCAAGCTTTCACTTTTATACCCATGCCCACTTCTTAGCATGCATACAACTCGACTAAAATCCTTCTTCTGATACAATATCACACATGTAGCAGGAAGGCCATCTCTTCCTGCCCTTCCAGCTTCCTGATAATAACTTTCAATAGATTTGGACATAGTATTGTGAACAACGAACCGCTGAAAATGTAGAACGTTATTAGTCTACTGCTTTATTCCACGAAATGTCAAACAACGCATACAATAGAACTTCTAAAATGAAAGGAACTTTCACCCATTATCTAATCCAGAACCTTTAGAAGATCTAGAACTAAAATGGCTAACCATATCCGACAAAGGTACTAATATTTGGTTTTACGACCTCCCGTTGCACCTCTATGGTTTCTGCCTCACTAGATTTTAGGCTTTTTATCTTTCTGAGATCACTTGTCAATGACATTAGATTAAGAGTCATATTTGCAACATAATCAATCATCACAGAGCTCATATTTGGGAAGAAGCAAAAAGCAGCACAGCCTACAAGAACTCACAACATCAGGTTTGTCGATTCCCATTCCAAAAGCAATAGTCGCACAGACGACATCTACTTCCCCCGAGCGCCACCTCTTCTGAACTGTAACCCTCTGACTAGATGCCAAACCAGCATGATAGTATGCTGTTTTGATTTTGCACTTCTCATTCAAAAACTTTGAGACATCCATGCACTCACTTTTGGATAGACAGTACACAATTCCAGATAGATTCTTGAACCGATCTGATAATAGATTCCCAAGCTGCTTGAGTGGCTCTTTGCTCTTTACAATTACTTCATAATTCAAATTGGATCTGTCAAAGCTGGTCTCAAGGACAAGCGCATGAGGAATTCTTAAGGCTCTCAAGATATCCTGCAGAGTGCAGAACTTGTGAAAACCAAAAAACTAAACAGACCTCACAAAAGAACAAACTGAAGTAGCTATCTTACTTCACGGACTGCTTGGGTTGCTGTAGCAGTTAATGCCATCACTGGAACATCTGGAAAATTTTGCTTAAGACATCCTAATACTCTATAATCTGGTCGAAAATCATGCCCCCATTGGCTGAGAAACAGTTATAACAAAAGATCAAATACACCTTAAATTAGATAACCATTAAGCAAAATATCTGTTGTCTCTATTCTCTTTCAAACCATTTGAAGCTAAGACATAATTCCAAATCATTTTCTTGATTCAGTTAAGAAAACATATAAGAAAGCCCAAGATTATGTTTGTCAAAAAAAGGTAAGTGTTGATATCAGCCACCATCAACAAAAGAGTTTCTTGATGAATTTCCTAGTCCTCTTGGTCATCTGAATCATCAGTTTGTGCTAGCATTCTTTTGACTTCTTTTAACAAAATAGTTAAGATGATTTTTTGAATAAGGTCATACCTCACACAGTGAGCTTCATCAATAACAAAACCAGCCAATTGTCCCTGAAATTAGTGCAGTAAAATTTACACTTACTGACATCATCTAGCAATATTATGGACTTAAATAAGGTAAATTAGCCAGAAACGGCATTGTATGCTTACAAGAAGCTCACCTTTCTATGCATACATTTCAAAGTTTCCTGAAATGATAAATTTCCAGCTATCCTCTCAGGAGTTACATACAGGAGCTTGCATGATGGTATATCTTTCCTGGAAGTAAGAAAAGAAGATGCAAACCAAAAGATGAAGTTAGGAGCAAACCATAACAATTTCTGGTCATGAATTGTTAAAACTCTATATAAATGCAAAATACTTTATAACGAAACCAAGAGGTAGAGCAGACTGCAGTAATTTCTGGATAGGAACTGTTATAACTTTCTATAAAAAGCAAAATACTTTCTAAAGAAACCAAGTAGTCAGATCAGATAACATTCTGTTTCAGTTGACAAGCCTATTAGAATACCTGTAAAGACTTGTAACTGTAAAATCAACAAATAAAGGACAGAAACTAGTCTGACTAGGCATTTGTACCAAAACTATGTCACCAGAGTCATTCTTAACTGAAAACAAGTGTATCTTAAGGCATTCAGGATCTAGTTGATAGTCCAGTAAAACATGTGGGTAGAGATCAAGACAAAAGACCAGAAAACATAAAAAAAATGCCGGTCTCCTCATTTCTTGTATATTTTGAAGATCCATCTTCCAAACTTCTCATACTTTCAGACAATGATGAGAAACAAGCCAAATCTTTTATCTGTACCGCAGGAAACAAGATGTGGCATATTGAAAATGCAGTCAGTTTTCCTCCCAAGACATGTGTGCTAGGGGTTTGCTCGATTATGCATATAAGGACCATGAGTCATGCGAGGATCATATAACATGTTTCTTTTTGTGGCAGGGTCTAGAAGCATAGTCATTCTTAGAATATGTTCCTCAAAGGCAATAAGTAAATGTCCATAATTTAAGAGGAGCAAACGTGTTTTTATGCTGAATCACAAGTAAAATCTTGCCTTAGTTCTTGTAGTACGGCTGCAGCTTGTGAAGGAGCTTGTTGGGAATTTAAAAAGGTTGCTGGTATTCCAAACTTGAGATTGAGTGTGATTATCTGATCTTGAATGAGGGAAAGCAGGGGGGATACAACGATCATAACACCAGGTTGAACAACCGCTGGAAGCTGCATAGCAAGAAGAAAATAGAATAAGTATAAACATTTGTGAGAGTCTTGACGACTTAATAGGATTTAATGGGCATCACTCTAGACAATACTTGGGGAAATGACCAGCTGTATAGCAAAAAAGACCTACCTGGTAGCAAAGACTTTTACCACCTCCAGTTGGCATAAGAACAAAGGAATCACGCTTTTGAATACACGCTTGACAAGCTTGATGTTGCAGAGGTCGAAAGGACTTGTTCCCAAATACTACCACATTTGCCAATTCAATGTCATCCAAACTTTGCAACTCTTCATAACTAAGGGTTCTATCCCCGTTATTTGTTGCCCAGGGGTGCTCCATTTCAGTGGAGACTGATGAAAATGAACCTTCAGTAACCACACTTGAGTAATCCTTCCAAGAAAGGCAAAGCAGAGGGTAGGAGGAGGGGTTCAGTCAGTACATGGTAAATTGAAACGTCCAAGGTTCAACTAGAACAAGGTAACGGTTGATCATTCAATTAACAGTAGACTATGCAGCAATTCATTCGGATCTCAGCTATATTAAAGAAATTACTGGATTACTCAATTGTTCTAATGCAATGCTGTAGCATATACTGAGCATGCACTTCATTCAGAAAAGAAAAAAAAAGGGGAACAATTGAGGCTTCGTTGAACACAAGACACTGTGTTGTAGCCAAACCAGAAAGAAAATGACATCACTAGATATATTGATACTTTAAGAAATGAAACAAGTACTACCATCGATGCTGACGTACGACGCCCTGATTGTGGGGTCATGCCTTGGTGTCTTCTATCAAGATGAATCTTAGAGGTAGACGGGACATCTTCTTTGCTCGCAAATCCAGTACCCATCTCTTCACTGTCACTTGAAGAATCCAACAGCACTGCTTTTGAATGCTTTTTCTGTTGAGGTGAATCTTCAATAACATGGACATAGGTTGTAGAATCCTCCTCACGTTCAGCTTCAAATTTCTCATGCACATCCTTTCCAAACATCTCAGCTAGAGATCCACAAGCCTCCGATTCAATGGCTTGCAAATCATCCCAATCTTCACTATCTTGCATAGATTCTGCCAGCGCCGCAAGAAAATCATCTCCGCAGTGCTCCACAGTGATGAAATCTCGTCCATCATCACCTTCATTAGTAGCAAATAGATGAGAATCATAATAAGTCCACCAAACTGGTCCTATACTTAAAACATGTAACCAATGTCTAAAAACAAAATTAACTAAGCATCAATTTCGAACTAGTTGGAGTTGCTAAGTGAACCTTGTAGATTATCATATATTGACACTAGCAATCAATTTACTACAAAATAAATTGTGGTCTTTTTCCTCTTAATGTTAAACTAAATCGGCTCAAATATACTTTAACATCTGTGATATTGTCCGCTTTGGTAAAACCCGCACGATTAAGTGTATCGGTAAACATTATATGTGTAGCTTTCCTATCTTTTCAGCTACCGATGTGTGACTTTTGCTCGCGCACCCAACACATTAACTTTTATAATAATGCTAATTAATGAAGCATTAATTCTACTAATCCTAGGGTTTTGTTTCGGGGTAAGTAACGGGAAATTTTTTTTTTTTTGGGTGGGGGGGGGGGGGGTGTTACCGTAGAGTTGAATGAGGCGATTCAAGCAAGTATTAGCGGAATCTTCATCAAATCCAAATTCGAGAGCTAAGCTTATTAACCTAACTTTCTCTATCTCTAGATCATCTTCTTCCTCCATTTCGCCGGTGTCTGCAATCTCCGCCTTCCGCGTCCGTCGCGGCGGTGGCCGTCGTTGGTTTTCCCGCGCTTTCATTTGCTTTTAAGGCAGAACAGGCAAAGTGGCACCCAACCTTGTCACCAAATCCCTTTTACACACCTCAAAAACACGGGAATATTTGGACACACTTTCCTTAAAACTTTGTGTGTCTTATACACACCAGTTTTGACCAAACCCATATTTTATAAAATGGGTGTAACTCACGCTCCTATTAAAAATACAAAAAACCATAAATAAATCAGTTTGACCATTCCCCGACTTTTAATTTACCCGTAACCCGTAACCCGCCCCATCAACAATATAGAATATAAGCAACATAACCCTAAATCTTTTCCTTTTCCGCGCCATTTCAACAAGTCTAGTGGCGATTTCGACGAGGTTTCAAAAGCTGCACTCAAAATCGTGACTTCCAGTAGTAGATTCCATCTTTTAATGGTTTGTAAGTCTATTTTACTTGTTTACCCGTATTTTTTGTACATATGGGTGGGTTGATTTGAGGGTTTTTCGATATTTGTTACAACTCGACTAGGGTTTTTGTCTATTGTAAAGGGAAATCATTTTTAATTATTAAAGTATGTGGTAAAGTTAAAGCTTTTGTTTAGTTTAATTCCAGTTTCTTACATGTAGGGTATTTGTGTCGTTTGGTAGGTATGCACATGCTTAGATTTGCAAGCTGAGTGTAATTGTTTACTTGTTGTTTTGTATGTGATAGTGAGCCCTTGTCTTTTTTTGTTCCCTTATTTGCAGAAAAATGTCTTTCAAAATAATTTCTTTGAAGTGGTATCATGATGGGAATTTAATAGGTGGTCCATTCCCTCAGTATGTGGGTGGTAACCAAACAATAATGACAGAATTTGATGTGGACAAAATATCATTTTTTGAGTTAATGGACTACACTAGGGACATGGGTTTAAAAAATGTTGCTGAGTTGTACATCTGTCCCATGGATAGGATTGACAAACTGGTAAATATTGTGACAAACAAGGATGTTTTAGACATTACCAATCAGTTAGAAGATGGAGACACCCTTAACATATATGTAACCCATGCCCCTCCTCTTGCAGTCATTGACACTAGTCCTAGACCTAGTAGGAATGTTAATGATGTGGAAGAGATTGTAGACTTAACAGCTGGTGGTGACCCTGTAGATGAATCTGATAGTGAGGAGAGTAGTGATGGTGAGGATGAAAAGGAGAATGACTCAGACTATGACAACTCTTCTAGTGAGGAGAGTGATGGTGTGGACTTAGATGTTCCTGATGATAATAATTATGGATCTGATGTCCATGAAGAATTTGCTGAAGTTAGAGAGGAATTGAGGAAGTATAAGAGAAGAAGAAGAAGTGAAAGGCCTAAGGATAAGAATGACATTAATTTGGGAGATGCTGGGGTTGACATAGGCTTTGATGAACTGCGTACAGGTAGTAAGGTAAATAGGTATGCTGGTTTAGTTGGTACTGATGAGCCATACTTTGGCTCTTCTGAAGCTGAAAGCTTTGCTTCAGATGTTGAAGATGAGTTTAGTGAAGAACATAGGAGAAGAGTTGATGAGAAGATTAGGAAAAGAAACTTGGTATTTGATCCAACTGCTAAGAAAATAACATGGGAGTTAGGACTGATTTTTTAGAGTGTTCAGCAGTTTAGGTATGCTGTTAGCTGCTATGCAATTCAAAAAGGAGTTCAGCTTGAAAAATACATCAATGAGCCTAAAAGAGTGAGGGTAAGGTGCCTAAAAGATGGCTGTCCATGGATGCTTGCTGCTAGTTTACACAAGAGGAGCAACAATTTCAAGATTAAGAAGTACTTCTCATCTCATTTCAATTATGCTGTTTTCTTTACTCATTTCAATTCTATACTAATCTGTTTTTATCTTTCAGGTACAATCCTGTGCACAAGTGCTACAAGACTAACAAAAACAGATTTTGCAACTCTAATTGGTTGGCCAAATATTATAGGAAGGACATAGTGTCAACACCAAACATGAAGGTTTGGGAGTTGAAGAAAAAGATCAAGGAGGAACTAGACATGTATGTTGGTAGGTCTACTGTCCATAGAGCTAGAGCAAAGATCCTAAAGGAAATCATTGGAGATGTGCATGAAGAATTTAGGAGGATACTTGATTATAGGGACATACTGTTAGAAACAAACCCTGGTACTACATGTGTTGTGAAGACAGTGGACAAAGGAGAAGGGAGGCTTCAATTCCAGAGTTTCTATGTTTGTTTCCATGCCATGAAGAAGGGCTGGCTGGAAGGATGTAGAAGAATAATTGGGATGGATGGCTGTTTCTTGAAAGGGATGTGTAGGGGTCAACTTCTTGCTGCAGTGTCCAAGGATGGAAACAATCAAATGTTTCCAATTGCTTGGGCTGTTGTAGAGGTTGAGAATACTGCAACTTGGAGTTGGTTTGTTAAGTGTTTGATTCATGACTTGCACTTGGAAGAAGGGGCAGGTTTGACAATAATGTCAGACATGCAAAAGGTCATCTACTTTAATACACTTTTGTTTAACTTTTTACTCATATGACAGCTTCTAATACACTTTTGTTTATCAGGGTTTGATTAATGCTGTTAAGGACTTGTTGCCTGCTGCTGAACATAGGATGTGTGCTAGGCATGTCCTTGCAAACTGGTCAAAAAATTGGAGAGGACTGGAAAGGAGAAACAACTTTTGGAGGTGTGCAAGGTCTTCATGTGTTGCTGAACTGAACACCAATTTGGAGGAACTTGACAAGCTTGGGGATGAAATTTGTGAAAGTTTGTTACTGTACAAGAAGGAAACCTGGTGTAGAGCTTATCAGAAGGAGGATGTGCAGGTAATGGTTATTAAATTAAAACTTAGTAATTAACAGTTAGTATGTGTTTTAGCATGTGTTTATATTACATTTAGCAATTAATAGTTACATTAAAACTTAGTAACTAACTTATGTCCTTAATTTATCTTCAGTGTGATGTTATAGACAACAATATGTGTGAAACCTTTAATGCATGGATCCTAGCTGAGAGACACAAGACTATAATCACAATGTTAGAGGAAATTAGGGTGAAAATGATGGAGAGGGTTGCAAAACTAAGGGAATTTCCTACAAAATGGCCTGGTGAGTTTGAAGACTACACATGCACCTGTAGAGCATTCCAGTTGAAGGGCATTCCATGTGCCCATTCAATAGCTGCATTTCACCATAGAAACATGAACCCCTTAGATTTCATGGCTCACTGGTATCACAAGTCTACCTACATGAAAGCCTACTCCACTTTTATCCAACCTGTAACCAACATGAAAATGTGGCCTGCAACAAACAATCCACCAATTGAACCCCCTCCAATTAGAAAGCTGCCTGGCAGGCCAAAGAAAAGTAGAAGAAAAGAGGAAACTGAACACCCTAAACATGGAAAACTGTCCAAGAGGGGTATGGAGATGACTTGCTCTAACTGCAAAGGACTTGGACACAATAAAAGAGGATGTCCAAAGAGTCCAATGACATTTCCTGCAACAGCTGCTGCTGGTAGGGGAAGGGGAAGTTCTGGTAATGCTGCTGGTAGGGGAAGGGGGAGTTCTGGTAATGCTGCTGGTAGGGGAAGGGGGAGTTCTGGTAATGCTGCTGGTAGGGGAAGGGGGAGTTCTGGTAGTAGTGCAGGTAGAGGAAGGGGAAATGCTGCTAGTGTAAGTGCAGGCATGGGAAGTGGAGCTGCTGCTAGTGCAAGTGAAAGTGGGGGAAGAGGAGCTACTGCTAGTGTAGGTGGTGGTAGAGGTAGGGGAGCTACTGCTAGTGTAGGTGGTGGTAGAGGTAGGGGAGCAAGTAGTAGTGCTGGTAGGGGATCATTTGCAAGTTGGTTTAATGCAAGTGGAAGTGCAAGTGCAAGTTGTGGAAGGGGAAGAGCTGCAGCTAGAGGTAGAGGCAGCAGTGGCATTGGCCTATACCAGGGGAGCAATGGATTCTCTTCATTTTCAGTAAGTGAGTTTTATTTCACTATTTCTAATTTCTAAACTTTCAAGTGGATTAATCACACTTTTTCTGGCAGACTGGTACAGGAACTACAAGAGTGATCAATGCTGGTGTGAAAAGGGACTCAGCTGCAGAGAAAGAGTGTGCTTTCCAGCCAAAAAAGAAGGCACTCAAGTGGAATGGCAGACCAGCAATCACAAGAACTCAGCTGCAGAGAAATGCTGCAGCATCCCATTCCATGAACACACAAGGAAGTTCATCAGCCATGCCATCCAACCACAACTAGTTCTGTTTAAGTTCTGTTTGCTTATACTTTGTTTCTATGAAGTTTTTGAACAGCTAAACATGTATGTTGCTTTGGACAACAAGGTTATTTTGTTAGTTGTTGCTAGGAACAACAAGGTTATTTTGTTAAGTGCAGCCTATTAGTATTTGTTGCTATGGACAACAAGCTTATTTTGTGATGAACTCATATTTTGTGCAATGGAAATGAATGGTCCTAGTTAAGTTGTCTTTACTTTTGTGTCTTCACTTTTATTGTCTTCATTGAATTTGGATTGATAGTGTGGACATTCAATTATGTAACACAAAGAAGATGAAATAACAAAGAACTTGCACTACACAAACAAGAATCCGATTACAAATTGACACAACACTAAAAAGCCTAAACCTACATACCAATACAACCATAACAGTAGCAGCTACTATACTTAACCATTGCCTAAATCACCAACCCAAACACCTTCTACCTAACAATTGCAACATTTAATCACCAACCTAACACCTTCTACACAACAGAAATGTAACCCAATTTTACACAAGATAGCAGCTACTAGATCTTCCAAATAGTATAGCCTTCAAAAGTACCATGCCTACAATCACCATAACAATTCTCCTCCATTTTTTTTTTATCTTTATTGGCCTTTACATATGCATCAAACTCTTTCTTCCGTTTAAGAAGCCCCAAAATCACAATTTTTGCATGTGGTGGAGTCGGGGGATCAAACCATACGAAATACCTACAGCCGGGATCACCATTAATCCGCAAAAAAATAAAAACTAATGTAACTAGAAAAGATCAAACTTTGACAAAGTAATTGCATACTAACATTCATACAATGCTTACCCCATAGTTTCGACAACCCAAAAAACGACGACCAGGGTTCTCATTAGTCCACGATGTTGTTAGAATTGGTTCTTCACCACAACGACACAAATTTTGTATGTTATACATTTCTTAGCTATTCCGAATTGCCAAAGTGTAATGACGACTAAAATTTGGGTCTTCAATGAAGGAAAAGATGATGAAAAAGAAGACCCGCAGAACTGAATTTGGGTCTTTAATGGAGGAGGAATGAATTTTGCCTTTTTTGTTATTTGAATGAAGAAGAAGAGAATTTGGAACCCTAATTTGTAAATTGGGTATGAGACCCGTTTATATGTAGGAGAAGTTCCCGTTTTTTGAATTTTTTACCGTTAAGTTGTGCCTACACTCGCCCTTTGGCGACTGATTTTCACGCATATGGGTTTGGTCAAAACTGGTGTGTATAAGACACACAAGGTTTTAAGGAAAGTGTGTCCAAATATTCCCGTGTTTTTGAGGTGTGTAAAAGGGATTTGGTGACAAGGTTGGGTGCCACTTTGCCTATTCTACCTAATTTTAAAACCTTTTTTATTGCGGCAAAAAATGTTCACGGGGTTTTATTGTCAGTGCTGTTACAATACGACAGCGTTTCTTCGGTAACTGCCCGGCCACAATCCTTTCCAAAAAATTTCGCCTAGTGCCCTAAATAACACATGGTCTTACCTAATTGCCCCCACTTACAAATATTTTAAGTAAATGTCCTCTATATCATACCCCCTTATGAAAGGACTATTTTGCCCCAACTTGTTTAATTCACGCTAAACATGTTTCCTTTCTTTTTTTCCCTCTCTCTTTCCCCATTCCTGGCCTCCTTCTTTCTTCTTTGTGTGCTGGAAATTTGGGATTTTTTCTTGTGTTTGCTTGATTCCAGTGATTTGAAGGTTTTTATTGCTTATGGCTATTAGATATTCATGTTTTGCATAGAGCTTAAAATCTTGACCATGGCCAAGAGTTGCATATATTTTCTCTGCAAGGTGCCCATTGCAATAGAGTTTAAAGTCTTGGCTATTGCCAATACTTGCGGAGATGTTCCGTGTAAATTGTCGCTTCCACCAGAACTTAGAGTCTTGTTATTACCAAGAGTTGCAGAGACTTTGTCTCCAACTTGTTCACTGCAGTAGAGGTAGAAGTCTTGGCAATTGCCAATACTCTTACATAATTTTACTGTAAGGTCCCCCTTACAGCAGAACTTAAAGTTTTGGCTATTGCCAAGAGTTGCAGAGACTTTCTCTGCAAGTTTTGCACTGCAATATAGGTAAAAGTCTTGGCAATTGTCAATACTTGCAGAGACTATTTGTACAAGTTGCTCCTTCCACTAGAGTTTAAAGTCCTAACAATTGTCAATACTTGCAGAGACTATTTGTACAAGTTGCCAATTCTGCTGGAGTTTAAAGTGTTGGCTATTGGAAATAGTTGTAGAGACTTTTTCTGTAGTTGTAGAGACCATGGCAACATGGCTTAAAGTCTTGGCAATAGGCAATAAGTCTCTACAAGCCTCCCATTGTAGTAGAGTTTAAAGTCTTGGCTATTGCCAATATTTAGAGATTTTCATTGTAAGTTTCCCTTTGCAGCAGAACTTAAAGTCTTGGCTATTACCAAGATTTGCAGATATTTTTTTCCTGAAGTTGGCCAGTGCAAGAGGGCTTAAAGTCTTGGAAATAGCCAAGAAGTCTCTCCCAGGTGCCCATTGCACCAGAGCTTAAAATCTTAGCTATAAGCCAAGGGTTGCAGAGACTTTCTCTGCAAGTTGGCACTTGCAACAGGCCATAGAGTCTTGGCAATAGGCAAGAAGTGTATGTAGGGTGTTGATTGCACCAGAGCTTAAACTCTAGGCAATAGTTGCAGAGAACTTTACCCTTGCAAATTGAAGAAATCTTACATTGAATTTTCTTTTGAACAGAGCAATCTGTAAAAGGAATGGGGTTTTATGGTTTTCTTGATAGCGTGAATGGAGAAAAGGAAGGGGAGGGACTGGGGCGCGTCTTTTTATTGGTTTATAGGGGTATTTTGGTCCGAAAAAAGTTTCATTAAACTAATGAGGACATTTTTGCTAAACATTTGTTAGTGAGGGCATTTTGGCAAACCAAAGCTTCCCGTGTCATATTTCTGCAAATGAGCCAATCATTTCTGATTTGTGTTGGGCTTGGACTCGTTGGATCATGGTTAGGGGGGAAGTGCAGAATTAGCCACTTTTTGGCTCGCCTTTACCGTTGAAGTCAATTTTTAAAAATTATTTAGTTTTTAGTCACTTTTTGAATCTCATACCTCAATGGTAAACTTCAAACCTTCAGGTATGAAGTTCAACTTCTGACCTTTTTTGTCTTAAATTTAGACCTTTATGTC
Organism: Petunia axillaris subsp. axillaris; assembly: GCA_029990575.1. Lineage (NCBI taxonomy): Eukaryota > Viridiplantae > Streptophyta > Magnoliopsida > Solanales > Solanaceae > Petunia > Petunia axillaris. Next base: position 26,762,842 of record JARKNS010000010.1, on the reverse strand, counting down.
TAAACTTCAGACCTTGTGGGTTGAACTTCAAACCTTCGTGTAAGGTCTTAAGTTGAGTACCCCAATAACTGAAGTTCGAAAAAGTAGCTAAAAACAAAATGGCAGGGAGAAAAGTGCAAAAAATTTCACTACGTGTACCCCATTATCCTTGGTTATGTATTTTTATCCCCACTAAGAAATGTTTTAGCAAAATGGTCTTCTACCTATTTTTTAACATATGAAAAGATTACTTTGCCCCTAACCAATATAAGCCCTAATTCTAATGGTTAGCCACCTCTTTTCTGCTCTCTCTCTCTCGATCTCTCGATCTCTCTCGAATTAGGGTTCTACGCCTTGGTTAGTTTCCTTCTCCTTTTTTTTTTCTTTGTTAAGTTTTATGCGAATTTAATATTTCCCTTTGTTAATATTCATTGTTAATCCAATTTTTGGTTTCATCAATGTTTAAATTTTATTGTTACTCCATAATGTTTATTCAATTTGTTATATGAAATTATTTTAGTTAGGTAGTTAATATAATTTTTAGCAAAGTATTGTCATTTCTCTTTTTTTCTTTTTTTACTATAGATAGTGTTGCCCATAGGGCAAGAGTTGACATAAGATTCAAGCATAAGTTCCATTGGCTCTTGCATTTTTTTTCCTTCAGAAACTATTGTCTAATTATTGCCCATAGGGAAACAGTTGACATCATAACATCAAGCATGCGTTGTGTTTTGTATGAAAAGTGTTGTCTTTCAGTCCGTGTTTTTGCAATTTTTGCTTCCTTGAATCATTAAACTTTGTTGTTAATCGGTAATGTTTGTTATATTGTAGAATGTGTTATATGAAATATATTAATTACATAGTTGATGTAAATTTTTAGCAAAGTGTTGGTGTTGCATTTTGTTTTCTTTTTGCTGTAGAAACGGTTGCCCACAAGGCAATAACTGAGATTATATTCAAGCATAAGTTCTGTTGGTTATCGTATTTTTATTTTTCTATTGTTGTTGAAATTGTTGCCCACATGACAATAGTTGACATAACATTCAAGCATAAGTTCTGTTTGTAGAGAAAATATTGTCTGTCAGATTGTGCGCTTAATGTTTAACATTAAGTATTCTCTTTTTAGCTTTCTTTCTTTTTGTGATGTTGACATTACATTTGTTGTTTGTAGAGAAAAATTTGTTGCCCACTAAGATTGAGTTAACTATGGTGTGACATTGCATTTTTGATTCAATTTATATTGTTTTGTTCTATTTTTTGCATTCACCCTTCCGTTAAATTTTGTGCAGGTATGATTGTGGTGCGTAGGTGTTTAAGTTTGTTGATTCAATAATGCATGGCAAATATGTTTCCAAGATAAAGTATACGCAGTTGAAAGGTTATTATTTTGATTTGGCTGCTAATCTGTGGAGTCTTGTAAGGTCCAAGTCAAATGGTGGATATATATGATACTCCTCTTGAGAAGATAAACGATGATTACAAAGATCATAATTCTCTTTTTTGTGAAGGAGTACTTGGAAAGTCTTTCTATGTTTTATAAAAGTAATGAGGATGATTGAATTTTAATGTGAATGGTTGTGTTTTAGTTGATACAACTGAATGGTCTGTATGTAACAAATGTTTATATTTTTAGTAATGTGAATGTCTTGGGAATTATAGAGTTTGATTGTATTTAGTGTTGAATACACATTTTCTTGTAAGCGCCTTATATGCATTGTGGCTTGTTTTTTAATGTGTGTTTGTATTTTATAAGATTATGTTTTGCGATGGCAGTAACTCAATGCAAGTGGCTCATGGAATTTGGTGAGAGGTAAGGGGTGAAGTGATGTCTATGCATCATCATTTCAAGTGTATTAGCTTTATAAATTTAGGTAAGAGGTGGAGGCAAAGCATTGCATGTTAAGGGATATGTTTTGTAAGGGGTGTAGGCCATGTGCTGCCTGTCAGGCATCACTTTAAGGCATTTGAATGTGAGGTTTTGGTAAGGTTTTGCAGGCAAGTGTTGCCTATTTGCCAACACTTGCATCTAAACAAAATTGTAGATATGATTAATGGAGAAATGAAGCTAAGACATATTGAATACTTAGCTTGTGTTTTAGTGTTTGTTTTCATATTTTAAGCTTATTATGTGAGGGCAGCAGCTCAAGAAAGTTGGCATAGGGAATTTGGTGATGGTGGAGGTCAAGTGCAGCCTATGTAGCATTTTAATGGAATTAGAGATTGGGGAAATATGGTGAGTGGTGGGGGTCAAGTACTGTCTAGGCAGCATTTCAAAGTTATTGGCTCGAGGAATTTGTTAAGAGGGTGGAGGCTAAGGGTGACCTAGGCAGCAACTTAATGGAATTGGCTAGGGGAATTTGGTGATGGGAATAGGCCGAGTGCTACTTGGGCAGCTACTCAAGGCAATTGCCTGTGAGGATTTGGTATGAATTGGCAGATAACCGTTGCCTATTTACCAATACTTGCAGGCAAACACAATGATAAATGGGGGTAAGGGAGAAATAAACGAAGACATATTGAATCAAAATACAATAAGACAAAAGAAAATATTGTTCTTTAAAATGCCCTTCAAAATATATAAAAAAAACATAATATTTAAAATATAATGACGTGACAAAATAGCACTAATTTGCTGAAGTTGGTAGAATAGATTCATCGATGATAGTTGGTTCATCATTTTCGTTTATATGCCCTGTAAGCATCGTCTCTCTGATTTGTTTGAGTACTTGTTTGAGTACTCTAATGGATATTGTGATTCAAACTCCAATATTCTACATCTTATTTTTCATTTCGTCATTTAGACTTGCTACGTCGCTCTTCAAAATAGTGCTCCGTGTTCCATGGCAAACAATGTATATGTATTTTGTTGCCATCTAAATTCTGCACGTAATGAAACAGTTACACGAGTTTAGAGTTTGTTGAATAGATTAACAAGATAGACGCAAAACATTCAATCTTTTCTTTGTTTAGTGTTAAGCATAGGCGGTAGAGGTCGACTGGCAACAAGTTGTAGAAACTTGTCTACACTTTTTTACTTAAAGTGATGGCCTTCAGCCACAATTTGTAGGCAAATTTAGTACAAAAGTTATAGCAAGTGAACATAAAGATTTTGCAAAACAACTAAAGTATTGCCTGTTAGGCATCACATGTAGATATTTCTCTACATATTGTTTTGCACCAAACCTCCAAGTGCTGCCCATAAGGTAACACTTAAAAGGCACCAGTTCACGCGATAAAAAAAATTGCTGCCTATTAGGCAGCACATATAGAGCTTCTCTACTTGCTGTTTTGAACCAGACCTCCAAGCGATGCCCATAGGGTAACACATACAACTCACCACTTCATGCAATAAAAAGTACTGCTTATTAGGCAGCATATATAGAGTTGATCTACAAGTAATTGTTTGCACCACAGCTGCAAGTGTTGCCCACAAGGTAGTGAGTGCATTGCAAACAAAAGCCTATGAATAAGAGTTTAAAAAGTGTTTTCTGTTATTGACAATTTACAGAGATCATTTACAAGTTATTTCAAGTTAATTTAGGGCAAAGCAATGTAGTTGCAACTAAATAAGAGTAATCGCAATTTCTATTCGTAAATTTTGCAACAAATACATATTAAATTGCTGTGCATTCTCAGCTTCTTGGTCAGTGAGTACAATTAGTTCTTCGTGTTGGTCAATGAGTTCAATTAAATTCCCTTGTTGTTGTTGGAACGCACCGCTATCCTCTGCTTCATTCACAGGTGATGGGCATGTGTTACTGGTACTGCTAATTTTTTAGGACGATTCTTCTAGTGAGCTCTACTATGAAATGGGACTTGCTGAAATGTTGATCATTGCTTAGCAGATACAAGCAAGTGTTCAGTTCTTGATCATTCATCACTATCATTCCTTTGCTTGTATCCAGATTAGTATCGAACTATATTTTTGCTTCGGTGTCATCATGGCTGCAGTTCAGAGCATTAAAGATGTCCATCTGAAACGCATGGAAGGTAACACCATCTGTGACGAGGATTAGTTTCGTCTCATAATCCAAATACATGTTGTTTTCACTCCATGTTCCATTGTGAGCAATGTATATTCATTTTGTTGTCATCTAAATTCTGCACGCATTGAAATGGTTACAAGAGTTTAGATTTTGTTGAATAGATTAACGAGATATATAGACGTTGGAGGTTCGCTGCAACAAGTAGGCACAAAGTAAAGTGTCACCTGTTGTGCATCACATGTAGAGATCCCTATACATGTTTGTTTTGCATCAAACCTTCAAGTGTTGCCCACAAGGCACATGCTATGCGTTCAAAACTATTGCCTTTTAGGCAATACATGTTGAGCTACTCTATATTTGAACAAGAGCTACTCTACATGTAGTGTAGCCCTGTGGGCAACACTTATAAGGCACCACTTCAGGCGGTCAAAAGTGCTACATATTAGGCAACACATGTAGAGTTCATCTAGTAGCAATTGTTTGCAGTTCAACTGCAAGTGCTGCCCACAGGGCAGCGAATGCATTACAAACACATTCCCATGCAACATATCTTAAAAAGCGTTTCCAGTTAGTACCAATTAACATACATCATCTACAACTTATTTCAAGTTAATTTAGGCAAAACAATGCAGTTGCGACTAAATAAGAGTAATCGCAATTTCTATTAGTAAATTCTACAGCAAATACAGATTCAAAGTAATATAATTTTTTTTTGCAGCAACTGAAATCAATGTGACGTTAATTGCTGGTTATCTAGCAATAGTTTCAACCATTATGATCAAAATTCATAAATCGCTTTAGCTAATCTGTGATTATACAAAAACGAAACAAATTCTACGAATTTAAGATGAAATTATGCAAAATTTAATTTAAAAACTACGTAAAATTAATGAAATATTGAAGAAACTTACCTCTGAATCTTTTTTTTTTTTTTTTTGGAAATTTGAGTTCTTAGGTTAATCAGTTGGAAGAGTAAAGAGACGGAAGGTCTGGAAATAAATTGCAGAATAAATGGAGGGAAGGTCTGGTCTATATCGTGTGTTTATATAATTTGTCCAGGGGCAATTTAGTCCAAAAAAATTCATTAAACTTAGAGAAGGTCATTCTTGCTAAACCACTCTTAGTAGGCTAATTAGGCAACCATTGCCTTAAGTGTTATAGTTTTGTCATTCTCCCATAAAAGTGGCTCCCTGGCGAAACTTTTACATGGTTAGGTCACTTAAATAGTAGTAGGGAATACCAGGTAGTCACTATTAGCGCAACAGCCGAAAAATAGTGATGGTTTAAAAATGCAAATTGCTGCTCAATGAGTCCAACCCAACACAAACCAGAAACAATTAGAGTCAAGACATAGTATCCGTCATGTTAAATATAGGGCAAATTACACTGTATGTCAATTTACAGAACTTCTTTTAAAAATATAGCAATATTTTGTCACTTTACCAAACGTAGCAACATTTTAAAAAATGCTACCAAACATGTCACTAACAAAAAAACCCTAATCCTAAATTTCTTCTCTCTTCTCTCCTCTCTCTTCCACCTTTACCCAACCATCACAGATCCCGCCGCCAATCCGCCACCATCCCCGGTGTCGTTGTCCATCCCCGCTATCCCACACCTCGTGCGGTGGTTTCTCTCCCTTCCACCGCTCCCCCGTCACTGTTCCCCACAGTCCCGTCGTGCTTTTCCCTCTATTGTTTCATTGCTTTTGTTTATCTATGGCGGAGCTCCGGCGAGTGCTTCGTCGGAGCTCCATTAAGCCGACAATGTCGTCTTCTTCCTCTCTCCCTCACCCCCTTCCCCGTTGTGGCTGTTTCTCTGATTTAAATTTCTTGCTGCTGCGTTTTTTCCAGTCTACTGTTCCCGGATCTGCTACAACACGGCAGATCCGACGAGATACCCCGGCGCCGCCGCTGGTTTGGCCTTTTTTTTTTTTTTTTTGGTTTTTGAATTTTTCGGTAGGACACGGCGAAACCATGATGGTTGTGGTGTATGTTTGGTGTTTGTGGACTGTATGGAATGTATGCTATGTGTATTTTTATTGTATGCCCGGTGTATGCATTGTATATACAGTGAATATACACCGGACATACAATGAATATACACTTGTCATACAATAAATATACAAGCAGATTCGATTTTATTTTTGGTGTGTATGTACGGTGAATGAACATGCATATGCTGTCCATACATTGCTTATACAGAGAATATACAAACATACAATAATTGTATGAGTGTGTATCTATTGTATTTTTCACTGTATGCACAATGTATACACTGTCCATACAGTGAAAATACACCAGATCTACAAAAGAATTAAAAAAAAAATTCGGTGACTGGTGGCCGGCGGCTGATGGGCGGCGCTGGTGGCAGTGCTTGGGGGTGGTGGCTGGGGTTGGTTGGAGGAAGATCTAGGGTTTTTAGCACCATTTTGTGCATTTTGCTATGTTTTGAAAAAAAATGTTGCTATATTTTGAAAATAGGAAATGTTGATATTTTAGTATAAGAAAGAGTGTTATTTTGTATAATTTTGTGAATTGCCCTTAAATATACTTGACCATTTTTTAGTACCAAATGATATCACATAGCTATTTTACAACCCATAATTGGAATGTTGTCTTTGTTTGTAAATATTTGAAACAACACAACCTTGCTTCCGCTGTGTGCATATACTTTCATTACCAATGAGTTAAAGATATGCTATGTAGTATGATGTGACTACAAGGAGAAACAATAATATATGCTGCAGTTCCCATTTGTTATACCAACCTTTCCTAATTGAGTCTCACAGGTATCTACGGTAAAAGGTGAGGGTTACGTTTACCAATGAAATATAAAGAGACCTTGGCAGTGACTTCATTAACTTGCCCCCGTTTGTTTATAGTTTTGGAAAATAATTTTTTGGAAATTTTTGGGAGAAAAACTGTTTGTTTATGCTATTGGAGCAAAACTTTTCCCAAAAACTCCAAAAAACTCAAAAAGAGTTTTTGAGCCAAAAACTAATATTTTACATATCAAGTTTCATTTTTATAAGAGCTCAAAGGCTCTTTTTGAGCCAAAAAATTTGTTCCCAAAAAGTATGTCCAAACACTTTTTCATTTTCATATCAAACTTCACCAAAAAAGTATTTCCCAAAAACTATTTGGGAATCTATGTTCAAACGCTAGCTTAATACTGGACACATCACCACCAAATTAAAGACGGTGGGAGGTGCTAAATATTCTTCCATTATTAATTGAAATTTTTGGATTTAATGATGGAGTCATTTTTTATACGTGAATTTTACCTTAAAATGAGATTTTATTGCGCGATTCGAATTAATCGTACTTCAAATAGATACAAGATATTCTTTCAAAATATTCCCCCGCTCGTGTACATTTTTGTAATAGAGTAGATTAATTTTCAAGCCCATGTACATTAAATACGAGATACTCTTTCGAAATATTCCTTCGCTCGTGTACATTTTTGTGTTTCTTCATAGTGTAGATTGTAGAATAATTTTCAAGCACGTGTAAAGAATGAATGATTCACAAAATTTACATAGATACATTCAACAAACAAAATGCTAAATCACGTAGTGAAGCAAAATAAGCACCTGTCCAGGAAACATTATTTTTAATAGCATCTTAATTAAAATTAATATTTTGTAGTAGTAAATTAGTAATAATAGGTTTTAGATGCTGTGTTTTTTCATGTAACTTCCAAGAGGCAAATGAATAATCATTGATGTCATTCAAATTAATGGCTGCTATTGTGACCCTTGAAATCCATGTTACTAAAGACATTATGCACCAATTTTCAACTACTTTTTCTACTTCTTACCTCCTTGAAAATTAAAATTCATTTTACTAATGGATCCGACACTTTTATTGACAAATGATCAACCTCGACCCTAACAGATCTTCTCATTTGGAAGCTCAATATCCAGAAATCAAGAAAATTAAGAAGAATCAGAAAACAAAACGTTAAAAAGGCAAAGAAGGAAGACAGTTGAATGCCCATTCATTAAACAAAGACCAAAAAGAAAGATCCAATAATGTAAGACACACAACGAGAAACACCCCATTCCTGATTCTTGTATACACCAACATAATTCACTTAGAGCACCCTTAACTTTCTGTCTAGTGTGGTACCATTCTAGAGTTTTCTACTATAATAGTTGTGACTTCAGCTCGCCAATTCACCATATATCCCCTTTTCTCCTTTCTTGATCCCTTCATATTAAAAAGTTTTTAAAATAAAAATGAAAAGGCCCATATAAAACGAAATAGGAATAAATGTGAAAAAATATATTACACAAAAGGGAAACCAGTTTTGGAGGAAAAAGAAAATTGAAGACACATAGCTGTTGAAGAAATAATAACAGCGAACTACCATGACACCATCCATGCAAACATGCATGAATATACAAAAACGTCAACAAACAAACAAAAATTACATGCCTAGAAATTAAATTAAAATCCATGAATGATCCTAGAGCAAGTATGCTTGAACCAACGATAACCATTCTTGAAAGATTTCTTGACTTTGCCTTCCATGGAATATAACTTGTACTTGGCCACCCTCTTTTTCCTTTTAAGCTCTGGTGTTGAGTACCATGGCCGATTCTCTGGTTGATATGAACTGGTCTTTGAAATGTGGTACTTGTGAGAAGGCATATTATTCATATCCGTTGTCGTCCTTGATGTTGTCGGAAAATGATGATGTGCTCGGACGACGTAGATGTTGTTAACTGCATAGGCTTTATCATCGATGATTCCTATCCGTTGCCCGCTGTTCACATATCTCCGGTGACTTAAAGTAAAATCTTCCATATTCCTTTTTCTTGTTCTAATTCTTCTTCCTCTTTCTCTCTGTCTCTCTGGAGATAGTTTTGTGGTTAGAGAGACGGAGAGGAATGGAGGAGAGAAGATTAAGGCTTTAGAAGTGTTGGACTGCTAATATATAGATGACTTGCGGGGGTGCTTGGACTAATTAAAGGGTAAAAATGTACAATTATATACTCTTCTATACATGAAAGTATGTTCCAAAATGTTGCTGGTATTTAAAATTGTAGCTACACGTAGTATGTTATGTAGTTTTTGAGTATTTACATTTTAAGTTAAAATTTGAAAAATAATTGGTCTGATTCTTTGGTGAAATTAGTCAAATTGACCATCGAGATGAAAAGTTACAAACAGATAACTAGAACAAGTGAGTTGTTAGTCTAAACCATCTTAAGCCATCAATTTTAAGGGGGACTGGAAGATGATGGTAATTGCAAGATTTGTTACATTCTTTATGCTTCTGCATACACAAGCCTTCAGATCGTGCATTGGATTGGAAATTTATAGATTTCTTATAGACATATTCCAAGTCTGGAGTATTCAAATTTAAAGGCTAAATATGAACCGTAGCTACCTCCCAATTAGCAACTGAAACTTTGCCTAGCTAGTAGTAGTAGTAGTATTTTCTACCACTAATAAGCCGTTCTATATATACACCTACCAGAAACAGTTTAAGCTGTATACATGCTTCTCAGAAGAAAAATACTTACAGCAGAGTAAAACTAAGGTGTAACATAACAATATGCCGTAGCTTTAAGTTTAAGTTTGAGTTTGTTCAGAAAGCTCTTTAGTCTCGATGCTTTGTGAAGCTTTATCAGTTTTGACCTTTCGCTTTCTAGCTTCTTTTTTGGACATCTTCGAATTATCAATGCGGGAAACCTGCAAAACATCCAACGCAAGACAAAAATATCTTTATAGAGGTAGTAAACAGCAATTGCACACTGCGCCTGATGAGGATAGACGTCTTATAAGAGGGGAAAAAAGAAGAGACAAGGCGAGAGGTACTCTATTCGTACAATGTGAGACTTCCACTCAATTTTGGAATGCCCACTCAGGTTACCAGCAGGTGGTGTATAGTCACGAACATGACGAAATATGTGAATAAGAACAGCAGCATCAAGAGCAGCATATTCTAGCTGCACAACCCCGTATTAAGATGTATTACTATCAAAAAATACAGAACAAAAACTGCAATCACTGTTTTCTTCCACAAGGATCAGATCATATCATTCACAAGTAAAAAGGCATTAGCTTCTTAATCTAATTTCTTTAGGCAATACAGCAAAATAGACAAGCAAATCGATCCATTTCACATGCTAGGAGCTATTCTACATACAAGGACTTCTGTTTATCCGTGATAAAATAAGATGTTTAAACATATATTACATATATATACCTGAAGCTGAGTTAAGGGTCGTTGCTCCCAGTTGCTATTCCTTCTTGTTTTGTTCAATCCAGTGCCCAAGATTTTCTATATCCATAAAATCCAAAAAACGTGAGGTAAATTTTATTCATCCTTTTACTTTAAAATATTGCATTTTTTTTTCACACAAAAACTAACAAGAATTTGTACTTCGCAGATAGATATAATACATGTGACAACGACAAGAATACAGAACACATGTAAGAATTACCTTTGCCAGACCAGATAGACCACCCCTTGGTTCTTTGAACACATTCTGGATATCAAGTAGCATATCATAGTGCTTGAAGCATTGCAATTGTCCATAAGATTGAGCAAGCTGTTTCACGTCACACTGGAAGTTATAACCTGAAAATTACCCGATTATGACTGCAGAAATTGTCCGCAAATAGAGTAAACAGATTGAAAATGTACTGGCTCACCAAAGAAAAGCAGGAATGTGTTCCATACAGATATACATTTATATCAGTGTTCTGCCTTAATGAATGTATATTGTTCAATATAAGTAGTGCAAAGATTGAAAAACAGCCATGAAAATCAACAAGTTTTCTTGGAGCAGAAAATGTGCAATGAACTTATAAGGAGGAAAATGCCACATTATTAAAAGAATGTTATCAGCCCACAAAACAATGTTCTCTCTTACCAAGCTTCAGTACTCTTGGAGAATGCAATATGCGGGTTAAGCAGTCATCCAATACATCCGGATCATCTTCATATAACTTTATCAGATCAAGTATATAAGCCTTCTTGTCAGAAGCAATCTGCATGATGGAAACCTGTGGGAGGGGAAATAGAAAAGCTATTATACTGATGAAACATCTTCTTTACTCTGCAGAAGTCAGTCATTTTTTAAGGACAATCAAATGCAAAGATTATAAAGCTTCTTCATTCAAGCCTTCTTGTCAGAAGCAATCTGCATGATGGAAACCTGTGGGAGGGGAAGTAGAAAAGCTATTATACTGATGAAACATCTTTATTACTCTGCAGAAGTCAGTCATTTTTTAAACATATTCTCCACCATGCCCGGCAATAAGGACAATCAAATTCAAAGATTATAAAGCTTCTTCTTTTTTAAAAGAAGGGAAAGAAGGTAACTATAAAAAAGGCAACAAACCAGACTAGACCCGAAAGGATATAGTGGAGAACATCACATCTTTACTCATCCATCACAAAAGCCGGATATCCCTTAGCTCCAAGATGGGCACCATCGTATTCCAAAAAAGTAGATAGAATGCACAGAAAAGCATCGAAAGGCTACTTACAGACAAACCCATTTGTTTTATCACGAAAGACACAAAAGGTTAACATCCTCTCATAGTTCCCTATTAGCAAGGGTTTGTTAAATTCACATCAATGGAAAACTCGGAACCTTCTATCACCGAAATGAAATAAGGAGATGGATGATCATCCAATTCCGTACCATGAGAAATTGATCAAAACAAGGGACCAGGAAACTTAGCCCATAACCTATTAAAAGGGCAGCCCGGTGCACAAAGCATCCCACATTCACGCAGGGTCTGGGGAAGGGCCCCAAACCAAGGGGTGTGATGTACGCAGCCTAACCCAGAACCTATCCATTACACATAATGACGTCACAGCCTAGTGGGTAAGTAATAGATTAGGGAAAAAAAAGGACAGAAAAAAAAAGGACAACTCACATGCATCTTTCAGTTCACTTTGAAAAATCCATGAACCACAACTTATTATGAGTAGGTCATTGAGGTTCTAGGATCATTTCTTATCAACCCTCATCACAATGAAAGCAGAGGAACAGGACCGAGAAGCACAGTCCATTATGTTTCAGGGAAGAAGTAACTAGGTTTTGTCTGTATTTTATATGAAGGTACGTATCAATGTCTTCTAAGACAATTTATCAGTCATAAATTTAGATCCCTCTTCAGATTGTGAGAAACTAGAAGACAGATTTTTTTTAAAAAAAATCACCTTTAAGAACAAAAGAACAAGGTACTGAGGTGGGAAGGACCACTACTCTAAAAATAATAGCTTTTACCTTGTTAGATGAGCTTCCCTTCTCGTAATTAGGCTTCCACTCGCAATCCATGCCGACAACTTTACATTCTTCAATATGGCATGTAGCATCACGCAAGCCATTCGCTTCATCTACCCAGACTACTTCCTTTATTGACAATTCATCAAGTTGCAAGTATCGGTCTTTCGGAATACTTGCTTCAAGTTCTATACAAGTAACAATTAAGTACGAGTTAGACGAAGAGAAAATTTGCTTGGAGCTAGCTACTTCTGACATAAGCATAAGCCAACATCCAGATATCAATCCTCACAATAAAGGAAAAAAAAAAAAAAACGAGTACCAGAAACATAATAGGCAGCATCCATCTTTATTACATGAAAGCCAGAGAAATTATACTGGAAACAACTCAAAGGAACTCAGAAATGCACAAAATGTACTTCCGGTTTTTAAACTTGAAAGCTCAACAATTTCATAGTGAGCATGCTAGGCAGCCATCTTTGCACATGTCTCAGTTACCTGTGGATATATCTCGGGCTCCATCTCTTTTGTGAAATTAAAAGAGATATATTAAAATAGATCTTTTGCATCTGCGAAACTACTACACTTCTTAAATCTTAGTCCCCCTTTTCCAGGTCTGAAAAGTTACTTCCAATTAATTAGGTAGTCTCTCTCTCTCTCTCTCTCTCTCTCTCTCTCTCTCTCTCTTTTTTTTTTTTTTTTTTTTTTTTTTTTTGGGTTGGTAATTAATTAGGTATTCTCTTGATGTTGGCTTCTTAGATTCATGGAAATTAGGTCCTTCACAATCAATTGGTTGTCCAGCTATGGAGTTAAAAAGTAAAACGTTCAAATCCTTTATGGATGTCAGTAAAACTGACAGACAGATCCATATGCAAACAAAGATTCTAGAATCCACCAGATTGAATAAAGTATAATTTCCTCTCTGATCAGAAGTGCAGATTTCCGTAATTCAATGATTTAGGTCCCAGACCTAGAAAGTTCCACAGGCTTAAAGGAGTTGGAAAAGATTAAAGAAAGAAAATTGATTACTGTGATTCAACCCTTGACATCAGCACTGGGTTTACTAATTACAAACTGAGAAATGTATACAATCACGAAGGTTTCAAGCTACCTTCCAGAGCAAGAACTCCCATGTCTTGATTAAATTACATCAAACACTCAGCAGTTGGAGTTTAGGTGAAAACCTCAATGAATAACTCTTTTTCGCTTCCTCACAAAATAATGCACCTACACTTGATAAACCTAAACAAAGTTCATCAGCTCGCTACTCCGTTGAGCAAGCCCATACAATAGGCTCTGGTATGGGGACTGTTTGAATCTTGGGGAACAATTGGTTCCTCAACAAGAAAAAGAAGACATTTTAGATTTTTAGACAATCACAAACTAAAACTGACTATGAGAAAAAGACCTTATTCATCCATGGACACAAGCCTATAATATATACCTTCACCATTTACTGGATCACACCTACAAAGTTGAGGTTATACGGTAATGCAAAGTTTGGCTAACAGTGCCACTTTGCTTTCATGGAATAAGGATCAGTAGCAGGAAGTATTTCCTTCAAGTACTACCAAGTATCCACATACTTGGAGAGGTACTTGTGCAGCACCTAACTCTGGCATGTTAGCTTTGCCAAGACAAATGATACTACAAATGTAATAGCACGAATGTCAAACAGTTCGTTACTTGTGGCAAATAAACGTGCCCCTAACATATAAATTGGACATTTTGCACATACAGTTGTAATGTCAAAGACAATTACATGACTCAGTTATTATCATATTGATAGCTCCTCCCTTATTTTTCTAAAGACAAGAAGATAGCTCCAAATGCTAGTGAAATTGAGAAGAACTCTTCCGAGTACCAAACTTACTTCCAAACCCAAATGCAGGAGCATGAATACGCATAGGAAAAAGATAACATCTCTTAATAGTTGTTCAAAACAATTCAACATTTAAGCAGATTAACACTTTCTGGAGAGATCAGCAAATATAGCTCATTAATTAGATTTAAGAACTTAAAAGGTGCTTAAACTCAATATCTTAACACTACGTTGAGGGATCCAGTCTACCTTTGACATTTGCGAAACCTTCAAGGCAATACCGCTCACAGAGTTCCTCAACCTTCTCCATGTAACCAGCTTCCATAGCCAAATAGACCTTTTTTCATGAAAAAAAAAAAATTATTAAAAACAACACAAACCAACACATAAGTTTCTATTCAAGTGAAAATGCACACTCACATATTGCTAAAGTCATAAGGCACTTTTAACTCATCTCTTATGAGCATTAGTCTTTCAAGCTCAATAAAGAAAACTTAAATTTCTAAGGAATAAGGTCGAGAGGATCCTTTCATCAGATTACAAGAAACTGACGGGGTATAATATACTCACGAGATGAATCAGAAGCTTAAATGTCTTAAGTGTCTATATATAGCACTTCTCTAGACAACTACAAACTCGTATCTTGACAACAAATTCAACAGCAAAAGAATGAGCTAGTAATTAAGAACAAATTCAATATCACTGAAATGAATTAGCAATTGACAAAATCAAAGTAGCAGTGTACTTGCCAAGTACTCAAGAAGTTGCCGATTATCATTTACTCTCGCCTCAGCAACATCCCAGCAACCCTTTTCTGCTAGCTTCTTCAGTTTGCTGTAAACTAATACTGTCGTTCTGTCAGCACATCATAAAAAATAGCTGAAACCATAATCCACACAAAAGTGGATAGAATCCACTTGCCTTTCTTTGTATTGATGATATATCTCTGGGAATTCCTCCCGAAGATTGTGTTGCCTAATGACATCAAAAGCGTTCTTTTCTAGTTTTCTTTCAACGTATTCTTGGACAAGGGTGCATAAGATTGGCTTCCCCATAAAAGCTGCCCACTTTTCGGCCGCTCTATATTGTTTGCTTTCCATCATTTTAAGTAGGAAAGATTCCCCAGATTCCCGGATAGAAAAGTGTTCCAACAAAGAAACCGCAGTCATGTATGACTGGGATTCTAGTAATCTAGTTATATATTGTTCAACCAATACCTTAGCCGTCTCCTGGCATGTATGACCCTTCTCATCTGTATCGCACAAAGCTTTTTCTATGTTTGATAGACTGACGTCAAAAACTTCAAGGATTTTGACTAGGACTCTTTCTTCATGAACCACAGTGCCATCAACAATGGCCAGAAATAATTTAGCAGCCAAAAGTTTAGCTTTCAATATACCTTTCATGCCATTTCCTACTTTCAGGAAACGACGAAGAGCAGATATTATCAAATGACTGAAGCCTTCACAATGTGACTCAAATATAGGTAACACATAGAGGCACTGAGCAACAAAGATGGCTGCTCCAGGTTGAGGATCACTGTACAGAAATTCATACACTTGCTGTTGCAGAACTCGAAACTTGGCAGTTGCCTTGCATGTTCCTATAAAAAATAATTTGTGAGGGAAAATATATCATAACCAAAAATTATCAAATTGAGCTACACCAACTTTTTCTCTCTTTTTTTTTTTAAAAAAAAAAAAAAAAATAAGGTAAGATATTAAAGCTACACCAAAATCATCAATAGAAGGAAACAAAGGTCACTTCAACTTTTGTTCTTTCAAGAGATATTGAACTTTTGCTGTTGCTCTAAGATGTCAGGCTTTGGGTTTAGCAAATGGAGCTTAAGAGATTACAAACGACATGCCAATGACTGCTAAATGAACAACTAGTCTAATGAAAGAATTAAGCCAGTGTCAAGAGACACTGAACCTCCACATTAAACTCATAAATCACTTAATGCATTCAAAAACTTTGACTAGCATGTAGCTTTTGGTCTCTTGCAACATAAACCTGCTACTTCATCATAAAAACTATTCTCATGAATTTCCTACACACAGAAGATAGTAATAATATTCACGGACTCCTTTTTGGATGAATGGAAGTACATAAAAGTCTTTTTGCTGTGTAGGAACAAGAATAGCTTACCTAGATCTTCATAGTTCACATTGTCGAAAGGTGTTGAAAAATAATTTTAACAATATTTTTGGAAGATTATCAAGTTCCATGGTTACATTATCTTGTATACTCCGCTTTAAAACATCATGTTGCTAAAATGACATTGGAATGAAAATGGTTAATTCTATATCTACAGCTTCTCCTATATACGTCTAATTATGTATCTAGAACTTCTCCATCTGTCACTTTCCCATGTCATATGCATGACTTTTGCAATGTTCTGTGTGCGCGTGTCTACGCCATTGGAACACAGTGTTCTGGCTCAGCATTCTCGCTTTCCTTTTCTTCCACTTGGTAGGTTGGAAGATTTAAATGGTCATCAAGACTGTAGTTATTTGGGCATAGAAAAAATGCCATTGACCAGAGGAGCGGAGGTAGGATGACCATTCGACACTTTTTCATTCTTTACTATATCAAAATGTCGCTTATGACCCTCCATGTCATGATTCAATTTCTTGAAAGAAAATTGTCTCAAAGGAATAAAGATATATTAAGAAACCAACAAATGATATAGCAAATCCTGGTTACTTGCATTATATTAGAAAATAGTCCAATTGTCATTTGGGCAAGAAAACAAAGAAATAACCAAAACAAATGTCAAATGCTTAGTTGTGAACTTATTTAAGGAAAAAAATTCCTAAAACTGATTGAACGATCAAAATTCTGGGGCAGACAGCATCTTCTTTTCTAAAAGGAGACAAATGGTGGGAAGAACTTTACCATAGACATAGCATTCCTTTAAGAGGTAGAGGAAAACCACTGGAGAAACATTGGATGGATCGCAAAAAGCATGTCTGGATACAGCCAAAGGATGTTGAACTTTATTTCGATTATGTCGGTGTATAACATTTTCATTCACACCCATCGTAGATAGTTGCAGAAACCAGAAGTAGAAAAAGCCTGCATATCCAAATATGAAAGGACAGAATAAATATTCTAAAAAAAATATACTGCCTAACATAAGGTAGATGCCACAATGTTCCTAAACATAATCGTTTTTTTTTTTTTTTTTGCATGAACTCTATAATCCTGAATAACTAAGAAAATTCCCATAGTATATACAATATCCATACAGATAAGGACTCTACAAAACTACTTTCCTGCTAGTCAATTTTCCAGCACCAGTGATATATCCACACCATCGTTTTGTTGTTTCTATTTTTTTGTTTGGAGTTAAAACCAAGACCTTCAATAGTTGGATGTTTTCTTAAGGTACCACATTGTGGTACCAAGACCTTCTATAGTTTATCTCTTTAGCTTCAAAATAAACTAAAATTCTTGCATGAACCCGTGCAAGAAAGAGAACAAGCACTAGTTTTGCAAATAGGACAAGCAATAAGTCTGTCATAATCATAGTTGATCCATTAGGAACTTGTGCTAATTTCTTCTAATTCCACCGAGGCTAGATATAATAGAATCAGAAAAATGAGAATGATAGCTTCCATATAATTAGACTGTGCTTTAAATGAAGCGTCCTACTTCACTAAAAAAACGTAGACTATGCGGGTAGAATAAATTGAGGAACATATTTGATGAGCTTGGTAGTATGACTTAACAATGTATGTTGGGGGCCTTATTTGTTAACTGAGTACCTGGACTTGGGCACAGAAGCTGGAGCAGTGGATTTGCAGGTCTTGAGTTTGAGAGCTATATTATCAAATCAAAAGAAGCATTTCAAAGGAAACAGACAGGATGAGGAACAAGCTGTCAATCACATAGCAGAATAATACTAATCATACACTAAAATTATCAAGTTCATTTGGGGTGAGTAAGTGTATTTAAAGTTACACTGTAACCTCTTTAACTTTTTTTACCATCAAGCGCTTCCATCAAACTATTTTTGGGAGGTCTTTACGTCTCAACTTTTAGAAGAATGCCCTATGTCACCTTCCACAATTTCTTCTCTTAAAAGGCTAAGTGAGCCAAGAAAATGAGAGAAAAGAAGAAAAATAATAATGCAATATCGAGCTCCTGGACCAGTTCCTTGTTCCCCATTACTTTTCTTCTCTTCATATTCCTCTTCCTCTCACCCACACCCTAAGACTTTGTTAGAGAGATAGAAAAGTACAATTCTATTATTCTTAATTGATTTTCCTACAATATTATAGCGTGGAATGCATAAAGACCTTGTTTAGGAAGGGAATATTACATTATGAAATGAATCACCTATTTGATGTGTTGGTACATTGTCAGGTAGCAAGTCAGTTATGGTGGACAGTATTCAACTTATTTGGGATGTAATAGGTGATGCTAGTTATGCTAAAATATCCAGACCGTACTTGTGGGATATCACTAGGTATGTTGTTGTAGTTATGCTAAAATATGTTCCGTTCGGCCTGGCCTTAAGACAAAGGAAAAGAGGACGTCGAGCATGAATATCGCTCCTTGGCGCTAATGTGGGTACCATGAATAGAAAGATATATGAGAGCTTTTAAGGAAGTGAAAAATACTTTTGTACAGTTATGGGCAAACATTTTACCTTTATTAAGAGCTTGTGGAGTAACCACGAGCTTTAGTTAGCATGAACGGCTGGGTGCTTTTTGTAGTGTTTTAGCATGCGTTCTTCACTTTTGTGTACCACTTTTATAATGGAATTTTCCATCATATCAATGAATTATTAATTTCTAGCAATATAAATAATATTCTGCCTGGTTGATTTCTCATTATAACTTATGCTTTTTTGGGGAGTAAAGCTTTGGCCCTAGGGGATGGAACCACAGTTTGCTCCAACTATGGGTTAACGAACATTGGAGGGACGCGTGACATTTAAGGAAACCCCTTTAGGTTTACGTTCTACTTTCACTGCATCACATTATCCATTCTTATCTTATTTGTTTTGTCTAATTTGGTGATAACCACTCCAAAGCAATCTTCAGTTTCTGAAGTACCTTTCTCAGAATAAGTCTAGAGTGAAGTCCCCAAGGAAATGATTGAAGAGCTGGAATAACAACATCCAAGATCTGAATCTGAATAGAAGGCAACACTGAGTAAATTTTTCTCTAGAGTCTTAATGAGCAAGAGTTGTCTGGTACCTATATTAGTGGGAGGTTGTGATCAATGGGATATCTGAGGTTTACAGATCTTGTCTGAGAAACCACATTAAAATTTTATTAAAAAAATGTATGGAGAGAAGGCGTCTAGGCAGTTGGGATACAGAGCAACATTGACGGTGGAAGCATGGCTCTTCCACTGTCCATCACTGTTCTTTTGGGCTTTGGCTTTTCCCTTTTCCTTCTTCTTGGGAAGTTGGGGTGGAGAGCATGAATTTGCGAAGGAGAAAGTGACTTTGGGGGTGGGAGCAGGCTCTTTCTTCCACTTCTTTTTCTTTAGGCTTTTCCATTTTCCTTTGTGTTAAGGTTAGTTAACTAGTTAGTGATAAAACTATCAAAAGGACCTCTCAAAACAGACAGTGCAAGGGGAAGGTTTTCTAAAAAATTCGAGCATGAAATGCTTGGTAGAGAAAGAAAAGTATAAGGGATTTCAGTGCATTTTATGCTTCAACTCTTGTAAAAGGGGAAGGTACCAACCTTGCTATGCTTTCTAGAAGCATTATGGTGAGGATCCAATTTGTAAGGCAAGTAAGCGCACGGAATGGACCAAAGAAGACACTTCATCATCCCTTCATGCCAAAACGCATGAATAGTGAACCTAATGCATCTTTACAAAGTTTAATTGATACTTAACAGTTGTTGCATGAAAAAAAATTGCACGGAATTTTCTGAAAAAATTGATCCTGTCACTCTCCTTCTCCTTTCTTTCACCTTCCTAGTTGGTCTCAAGAGTTGAAGAATTTAGCACTTATTTTTCGTCACTCTTCTTCTCTTATTTACCTACAATTTAGGCAATAATAACCAATATTAAGAGAGTTACAACTCTACTATTCTCTTCGCTCTTCTTTTCATTCTCTTCAGCACACCACATCCAATTGGTATTCATAGCTTAGAAAGTTGTACCTTTAACTTCTTTCCCATAAATACCCAATAGGTACTTAATTTCTAGAGAGTTGTACTTTTACCTTTTTGTCTTCTTTTTTCTTATCTCTTCTTCTTTGTTTACTTTACCTCACCCAATAGATAGGATTGTAGGAACCATAAGAACCAACATAAGTCATTAAGCAATTAACCGTGTATACAAGTAGAAATTCGACTTGATTTAACTTAATAAGCTATTTTTCTAGATACTAGTTCAATGAGACATTTCCCGCTACGTTATTTCCCCGAATCATCCGACTGCAGAAACAATGAATCCAATTTTTCTTTTCTTCTGACTTAGCAATTTTAGGATGTTAACTAGGATTAGAAACTTGTAAAACTATACTACATCAATTAACAAAATAAGCAAAAGTAAAACTCTGACAAACAGACTAATCGAGCATTGAAGCAGAGGTCGACGATTTTGTACACAAATCAATCAATGTAACAGTCCTAAGAAAAAAATTTCTATAATCACTCACGATAAATTAATAAAAACAGTAAAAAAAATGTGAATATTTGTTTAAATTAAAGTAATCATACGGATGAAACTAGGCATTGACTCACCGGTTTTGAATTGCCGTTGACCAGCAAGCGCAAAAAAAGAATGAAGCTTTGTTGTTCGTTTAAGCAATGCTCACTTCCAAAATTACTATAAATACAATAGTTTCACTGTTTCATAGAGTAGTAGTCACTACTCTGCTGTAAAAAAAAAAACCATAAAAAAGCAACAAACAAAGTCCTTTACCTATACCATAATTTTTCTCTCTCTCTAACTCCACTGCAACAAAATAAGAACAATGGCGCTACACTTTTGTAATAATCAAATTTTTTTTTTAAAAAAAAGTCAATTGTTAGAGGTTTTATAGCATTTGTTCAATGGAAAAATAAAACCCTAGGTAAAGGAATTTGCTAAAAATGGGAGAGAACAAATGTGTGCAAAACTGGGTGTTTGTATGGTGGAAGGAGGTAATATAGGCAGGGTACGTAACTGTACTGAATGTGAGAGGGGTACAACTAGTTATAGGAAACGTGGTGGACGATAGAGGGGGTTATTTTTGACTTTTACACTTCGCTTTCGTTTTTTCGATAAGATCTGCGTGTCTTTCGGAATGACGTGTTATGTTGGATCGAAATGAACCGGATCATCCTAACCCCTTATTTTATTTTCTATTGGTGTGTCTCTGACACAATTCATTATTTTGCCTTTTTTTAATTATCGTTTGGTTTCCAGCATAATAAACGGAAAAGGGCCAAATTTGCCCATCTACTATGGTTTAGGGGTCACGTTTACCCCTCGTTAAAATTTTGGTGCAGCATCAGTGCCATAGAGAGGAGTCATTATAAGAGAGAAAAATGTGCTAAGAATGGTAAATAAGATATTTTGAGAGAAATGTAGAATTAAAATGACACTCTCTTCGGTTTTGTTCCATAAGAAAGATTTACTTTTGAATTTTTTGACAAAAATTATCTTTATTAAAGATAAGATAAAAGTTTAATAATAACATTATTTCCAAATAAATAGATATGCTCTTTTTAAAAAGACTAAAAGGTAAAATATGCTACTCCTATTAAAGTGGATAAAGAGTTCTTTCATGTATTTCAATTTAAAAGATATTTTTCAATTTATCACAAAAGGTGATTTTTGCTATATATTGAATTATTAACTTTAGTTTAATCTCTTTTCCTTTAATGACATATTTTTTGTAATATTAGAAAAAATAATAATAGAGTTTAATGTTTAAAATCACAAATTCTAAAATTCAATCATGACATTAAGCTAGCGTTTGTCCATAACATTAAGCTAGCGTTTGTCTATAAAATTAGTATATTAATTGAGTTCTAGAATTTATGATTTTAAACATAAAACTCTATTATTATTTTTTCTAATGTAACAAAAAATATGTCATTAAAGGAAAAGAGATTAAACTAAAGTTAATAAGTCAATATATAGCAAAAGTCACCTTTTGTGATAAATTGAAAAATATCTTTTAAATTGAAATACATGAAAAAAACTCTTTATCTACTTTAATAGGAGTAGCATATTTTACCTTTTAGTCTTTTTAAAAAGAACATATCTATTTATTTAAAAATAATGTTATTATTAAACTTTTGTCTTATCTTTAATAAAGATAATTTTTGTCACAAAGTTCAAAAGTATATCTTTCTTATGGAACAAAACCGAAGAGAGTGTCGTTTTAATTCCGTATTTCTCTCAAAATATCTTATTTACCATTCTTAGCACATTTTTCTCTCTTATAATGACTCCTCCAAGCATCGAAACTTTTTCTCTAAGTATTGAAACTTAGTCCAGACACGATTTTAGAA
The DNA here is from genome assembly GCA_029990575.1 of Petunia axillaris subsp. axillaris. NCBI lineage: Eukaryota > Viridiplantae > Streptophyta > Magnoliopsida > Solanales > Solanaceae > Petunia > Petunia axillaris. Next base: position 26,740,321 of record JARKNS010000010.1, on the reverse strand, counting down.
ACAACTGAAAAAGGTCAAATTTGCCCCTCTACTATGGCACTGATGTGGCAGCCACGTGTCGTCCAGCGTGGAGGTCCGTTAATGAGAGGGATAAATCTGCGTACTATGGTAACGGTAGGGGTATTGCTGCACCAAAATTTTAACGAAGGGTAAACGTGACCCCTAAACCATAGTAGAGGGGCAAATTTGGCTCTTTTCCGTTATTATAAAGTCATCAACTTTCATATAATGTGTTGCACTTGTACTTGGTAAAGTTATAAAACTATTTTTCGTAATAAAAATGTCATTTATAGGTGTTTGGTATTCTAAAAGTCATGAGACTTTTTTTTTTTAAAAAAAATGTGTAATAAGAAATACTATGTCACTCATCTTTGCATAAGTATCATATAATATCACTAATTATAATCATGTGTTAGTAGTCGCTAATGAGTTTCAATGATACTTAAGCAAATCAAATGACTTTCTTTTGCTTTATGACTTTTAGTGAAAGTTGAGCGACATTTTTGTTTCCAAAAATAAATAGTAGCTAGTGACTAGCTTAGCTGTGGAGCTATATGTATAGTGCAATATCGAGACTATCTTTCAAATGTAAGATATCGGCTTGCACAAGATGGAAAGATCACTATATCATGCAACAAATCAATATTGTGTATGATCGATGTAAACACATTTTTTTATTAAAATAGTAATTTAATAACAAAACACATTTCATATTTGTAGTTGCACTAAGTTTTCTTTCCGTAATCAAAATTAGCTTAATCTTCAATCCACCTAAATGAAACCTAAAATCTCATTCTCTTGCTTTCTTCTTCTGATAATAGGTCTTTTCCCCTCTTCCACTATTCATATTCTTTATGCTTCAATTGACGAAAAAGCATTGAATACGATACGGAAGGAGGTCGAGACAGTACTATCTTAGCTTAAAGAATATAGTGGAACTCTATAACTAAAACACTTGAAATCGTCTATCTTAGAGTAAGTTGACTTGTTAGATCTCAATGAATTGAATGATGACTTTTAATTAATCTTTGCTTTTTGTCGATGCAAATTATTTTTGTTTAAAAAAAATCAGATCTTTTCAAAAATGTCTTAATTAATCATCCTTTTTAGAAGCTATGCTAGCTGTATTATCTTGGTTGAAAATGTTAGGTAGTTTGTACTTGTAGGAGACAAAAGCAAAGTCTCACATCGGTAGGAATAAGCCTTTTGGAAAGGTTTAAAAGTTAAAAGGCCCACCAAGCTATTTGAATGAAGGGAGATTTACAAAAATATACAACCCTAACACCAAATTTACGAAAAATACCGATACTTTTTCATTTTATAAAACATAGCAATACTTTTTTACAAAGCACATACAAGTTTCAACAAAACAAGGGAAATTAAGTTTTCTTCCTCCCCAAGCCCACAACTCCAGTTTCAGATTTTCTGCCGCCGGCCGGTCTTGGCGGTCAATCGCCGGCCGGCGGCGGCAGGTGGCCAGATTTTTTTATTTTTTTTAAATATGAAAAACAAGCATAAAACATACAAAAAATACACATTCATACTTTAAGAAAGAGTATATTTAGCCAATGAAAATACATAAACTTTAAAATATACTCCATCCGTTCCATTTTATGTGTCATAGTTTGACTCGGCACAAAGTTTAAGAAATAAAGGAAGACTTTTGAAACTTGTGGTGTAAAATAAGCCAAAGAAGTTTGTGTGGCTGTAAATAATTTCAGTAATGGCAAAACTGTAATTTTGAAGTTAAATTGTTACCAAATTTAGAATGCTGCCATTCTTTTTGGAACAGACTAATAAGGAAATGCTGCCACATAAATTGGAACGGAGGGAGTACAAAACATACTCTTATATACACTCACAACATACAAAGATATACAAATGAACTTTTGGATATACAAAGGATTTATTCACATACATATGAAACACACATACACTTAAATATGCGTATATACAAAAATATACAAATACAAGACCAAACATACAATTGAAATACAAAAGATTCAACTAGCCATTCAAAAAGATTTGAAAGTGCATTTAATAACAACAAATACAAATACATATTAATACAAAAAGGGTATATACGTATATACACATCAATACACATTCAAAATCAAAAAAAGAAAATTAAAAAATAAAAGAATGAGAGAAACAGATCGGCAGCGTAGAAGCTCCAGCCACCGCCATAAGCAACAGATCTGGCGCCGCCCAGAGCAGCAGCGGCAACGCCGCCACTCTGGCGACGCCGCAACAACAGAGATGCACCAACAGTAGCAGCGCGCAGCAAAACACGATGTGCCTTACCGAAAAAGACACCGGCTGGTCGCCGGAGAAGGTGGAAGGGCGGCGGACTGGGGTGGGTGGGTGGATGGGAGAGAAAGAGAGAAAAATTAGGGTTTTGTGTAAGGGAAGAGGGAAATATAGAATTTATTATGTACTTATAAATATTTAAAAGTGTTGTTATGTAGGGTAATTATTTAAAAGTATCAGTATTTTTTGTAATTAAGTGGTTTAGTATGTCTTTTAGCGTAATTTTCTCTTGAATGAATAAAGTCCACCAAATGTCTATTATATATTATATTATATATACTTAATACTTGGACTTAGGGCTTGGGCGCGGGTCGGGTCTTTAGATAGAGAAGGATTATTTATTTTGTATTTATTTTTTGCAACAGTTTATTTATTTCTCAACGTTAAAAACCTGTTCAAGAATAAATACCTTTTCAGAGTAGTCTTCTTTCTCTTCTATAACTTCGTCTTCCTATAATCACTCTGCAGTAACAATTTTGCTTTGAAGAATCCTGAAGAATATTGTTTGTATACCGGCAATAATTCTTTAAGGACAGTGAAATAATTGTTCTCGCCTCAAATTTTTTTCTCTATTTTCATCTCAGTTTTTAACAACAGAAAAGAGTTGCTTATCAAGTTGTTGTAAATCAGAGTCAAATCAAAACATCTTTCTCGTAGTCTTTTCTTCACAATGGTGCAAATAGAGCATGAAGAAACAATTTGGTGGATGATGACTCTGGAGACTGCAGACAATGAGACAAGCTTGTTTGATCAATAATGGTCATCATTCATGCATGGAATGAGGACACTACATTTTGCCCTTACCACAATTAGAAAGGCTTCTCTTTTCTTTCCATTACTTTCAAGCTCTTCATTATTTCACAAGGCATGTTGGGAGCATATTCCAGTATTAATATGTCACCTACAGGACTATTGATATGACAATTTAACTAATTATAGTCACATATTGCATATTGAAATAGAGCTAGAAGTATATGAAAATAATGTAGACAAAGATCGCTTTCATACTCACGTAAAGTCAAGAGCCTTTCTGGCTACAAGGAAATCGCTTTTGAGATAGAATGTCTCTTTTTCATTATTGTCTTTTTCTCACGATAGATGTTAACACCGTATAATTCAATTGGAGTTTTAATATTAGGTTTACTTGTATAGAATATTCGTTTATAATTGAGACGGAAAACGATGTTGCAATATTTGAATGATTCTTGTACCGAAATCTGCTCTATTTTATTCGAGGTATGCAGAGCCTAGCATTAACTGATAAAAGGTTATCAATCTATAAAAGTTATGAAAAATGTACAAAAGAATTAATGGAACAATGTTAAAAAAATTTCCTGTTACGTTTGACTAACTTCAGTTACCCTTTTAACCAAATCTCACCCTATCAGGCACATTCTCAATTCTGATCATAAAATAATACAGCCAAGTGTGTATAATGGAACCTCGTTTACTGACATAGCTATCCTCTCAAGAACTTCACTTTTATATGCTGTTTTAGCATCCAGCCTACACTCTGTTTTCAGCAAAAATAAAAGATTGATATAAAGAGACTCAAAATCCTTGGATTTAGTTCTGCTAAGCACAGTATTTGAGAATCCAGCGGAACAAACTCAAGACATTGGTCCTTGAGTTTCAAGGACAATATGCATCGGCAAAACTGATGATCTTGATGTTCGAAAAGTTTTGCAAATCAAGCTTACGGAGGGGGGCAAAAGAACAAGGAAAAGAAAGAGAAAGAAAATACATTAAACCTAGATTACCCTAGATAAAGGAAAGGCAATGAAACCAAGCTTTTTTGCTTTGAATGATCAAATGTTCTTTATTAACCACCATATATGTATACTGCTAATAATATACAGTTGATAATAACAGATCGTAAATTTCTAATTTTAAATTGCACTTAAGTGAACAAAGATGTTACAGAAATAAAAGACAAATACATTAAATTTAACTGCCTTGCTAGGTGACAAGTTTTACTCTCTCCATCCAGCAACTATTTGCTAGAACATTGCAAGGATCTACGGGAATAGGCTTCTCGTGTGACCTAATCCTGATAACTGTTCCTTTTAACAGTGGAAGTGTGTATGTATGTGCGCACGTATGACATGCAATACAATTATACAACATGGCTTTGGTAGAACACATTTTGCCATCATTTTAGTTGCAAACCCAAAAAGGTAGCTCACTATTCCTAGCATCTCTTCCAGATTATGATGAAGAGCTTGAAGACGCAGTAATTGACAATCTTTCCTGGAACACCTAACAAAATGTTTAACATGTGATGCAAATGAATATATGTCATGAAAAAAGTAAAAAAAATGAATTAAGGATTAAATGTCACGATTCCATCAAAGAATACTGCCAGCCTTGCAGAAAAAGTAAGCAGGCATAGCATCATGGCAGAACCATTACCATTCTGAAATGTTCCAACTCTTTACCAAGCTCTGCCTCAAATTCTTTCACTGATGGCAGCACAGTCCCTGCATCTGCCCCTGCTCCAAGTACCTGCAGCTTTTGTGATGTAAATGCCATGATAATGCAACTGTTTAACTGGTACATAAAAGAAAAGCTACTTAACATTCGCTGGCTAATGAGCTACAACATAAATACATAAAAAGGTTACAGGACGTAAGAAAAATGATTCTCTAATTAGGGGTGTTAATTCTTACAACATCATCTAAACCGAATGGCCCAGCATAAAGTGCACGTGGGAAGTGAGGTGGGGCATAGAACCGTCTAATACTTGGTACTCGATACCTATTTCAGCTACATGGATCCAATAAAGAGTTCCACCTCTAGTGAGGTGAGCATAACTTAGCCGTCTAAAAGAAAATGTGCAGCCCTAACTGGACTTGGGTAAGGTATGACTAAACAGTGTTTGACCCAATACAGTATTTTAATGCCAAAACAGTGTGTGTGTGTGTGTGTGTGTGTGAGAGAGAGAGAGAGAGAGAGGGGTATCTATCAATATTAAATAAGGAAAAAACTTGATCTGCCTGCAAAGGTTACATACCAAATTATATCCCTCGCAGGTATGTGAGAATTCCAGAGTGTCGACGTTGACCAGCTGAAGGTTCTCTACTGCAGCAGATACACGTAGAATTGCACAAAGTATTCTGAATTTCCCTCTCATCTAAGGTAGAAAGATAACGGTTAAAGATCCACTCACTAAATAACATAGGAATCTATCTACGCTACCATAGTATCTTCATTAGTCTTATCCATGTTAATTTAAGGATACTGGGTGTCAGTATTCGCACATATCTACAAAATACATTCAAGAAATTACTAACAATTTGTACGCGTCCATTCAAGGGCGTCAGTACTTACTTCAGATCCTCCAAAGTACACAGAAACTTGCTAGAACTGAACATATGCATACGAGACACACCCGTAGCGGAGTCCATCGGTATAAGTCTCTATATCACAAAAAATTAATGATAACTCTTTGTTAAAACACAATATGATACCTCTTCTGTTAATTCTTCAATCACCCCATGGTTGCATTTGGGAAATTTCTTCCTATGGTGCCGCACAAGAAGAGCTACTAACTGGAATCTGACTAAGATGCCATCAGTTTTCATAATCTGAATCTTGTTCTGAGAAAATAAGGGAGATGCCATACCTTAACCTCTTCATCATTGTAACCATGCAGATGGTCGCCATTCTACACAGTGAGCTAAGCTTGTCAAAATAAATTACAAAGAAGGCTGCCAAAATCTATTTCTCAAGGAAGATAAGAGAACGGATTCAGCTGAATCTGGATAAATAATTATAAAAAGTTATCAATGATGGAGGCCTCAAAATGTCTATCCATCTTTATCTCTTTAAGTTTAAAAATTGCAACTTCTCTATCATAAATATGAGAAACTAAGGGCTGTTTACTTGTGTATAATTTGAATTAGTTCATTTGATTCAACCAGTATATCTCTAATTCAGTTTTGTAATCAGAATCGACGTTTTGTTTCTGTTTAAAAGATCACCTTCCCGCAAAAAAATACCACCTTTCCTCAAAATGAATATCATCTCAGTGAAACTTAATTATCTAATTATTACCACTCTAAATCAAAATCAGTTTGAAAAATATAAATCTAACAGGCCATAACATAGGTTTATTATGCCATGCTACTCATTTGAAACTCTTATACGGAAACAACACCAATCAGATCTTGTTGTCAGTTTATGTTTGCAACATAACATGCAAAATCGTTACCTAAACACCTCAACATGAAAAAACACTAAATTTTATCTGAATCTTCTGAATTAAGAATTAAACACATACCATTATTATATGGTAAGACTGCTTATGATAGCCCTTTTTGCCAACATACAGACCAATTTTCTGGAGCAAACAAGCTGCCTCAAGATACTCAAGATCTTTATCCTCTAAGGATACAACCAATCCATCAGAACCATTGCAATCATGCCTTTGTCTCAAACCATCAAACATCTCCTACATCAACAAGATTAACAAATCATCTGAAAAAGATCGTTTCCACCCTAAAAACATGGAAACCAAAGATTGCAGACTTCTTATTTTTTACATTCCAAATTATCAAATACCTTTGCAATACTAAAGCATAACGCTGCAGCTTTCATACGCTCCTTGTTATTAAACCTCGTCGCAAGCCTCACGACAGACCTCCACCTAGCATTCACCCTCGGATCATAACAATCAAAAACCTCCCCTATCTTCTCTGAAATCACACCCTCTCCTAATGCATACCCAGAAACCTCCATCTTCTCAATCTTAAGCTCCTCAAATATTTCCTCCAATAAAACCGCCCCTGCCACAATAAACTCCGACCTTTTCTTGAAAACCCCCCGCCTTTGAACCTTACCCTCAATTCTTCTCTCTTCCTCACTCAACCTCTCCACTAAGCCCCTCAATTCCTCAATTGTAAAACTCCAATCCCTCCTTCTTTCCTCAAATACATCCACATTTCCCTCCACATTAATCGCATAGCCACGAAATATAGCTTTCTCGATATTCTTAATCGTCCCTGAAGAACCAATCACTTTATCGATATCATACTGCCTAACCTTCTCACTCAAACCCGAGGCTCGGATAACATCCTTAACATGTTCACGCATTTCAGTAATTTCAGGAAATTTTTGAGTTAAAGTTACATGTCCTAATGCTAGTGAAATGGAGAATATAACTTTCCCTTGTTTTCCAACTACGAATTCAGTGGACCCACCTCCTATATCAATAGTAAGAACTGTACGGTCATGAACTGGATGAAATTGAAGGATACCTAAGTATATAAGGCGGGCTTCATCAATACCAGAGAGCACGTCTACTTGTAGGCCTAGGGTTTCGTGAATTGTACGGACGAATTCTGATTGGTTGGAAGCTTCTCGAACAGCTGACGTGGCTACGAGGCGTGAATGGGAGATAGGGACGCGGTGGAGCTGGAGAAGGTTCTGGAATTTTCCAAGTGCTGACGTGGCGCGCAGCTGAGAGGCGGCAGAGATAGTGGCGGAGGTAGTGGTGGTGGAGGTTGTGTCGAGGCCGAGGAGGACTCGTTCTTTGAACCGATCGACGGTGAGGAAACGGCCGGAGAAAGGATCAGCCCGAACTATGAGGAGCTTGAAGGAGTTGGTGCCGATGTCTACGGCGGCGAATAGGTTTTCTCCGGTGGCGTTTACGGCGGGAATTGGGAGATTGGCCGACATCTATTCCGACGATGATGAGTACTTTCCTAATTGCCTTCCTTTCTTTATTATCTGAAAAATTGATTTTTAGTTATGGCTCCAATTTGAAAAGACAGAGTAGATTTTGAGGAAAATAAATTATAGTAACACCCATAATTAAAATAAAATTCATTTAAACTAGTAAATCTATTTTCATAAGATTCTGACGATGATACTCTGACTGGAAGAGTACGTTTCCAAAAGTATATTCTGGCAGAACTTTCTTTTTGTTGGAAAAAAAAAAGATCTTTCTCCTTTTCTATTTTTTCTCTGTGTGAAAATATTGTCGAACAAGAGCAACAATGATGAGAATCAAACGCGGAAAAGTAAAAGATAAAGAACGAGACGTAACTCGATCTCTAATCCCAAGTAGCAACGGAGAACTTGTTCCGTTACACCCCGAGAGAAGGACAAGAACACCTACGCTATGCAACTACCCTCGAGCTAACGCGAGCACGCAAGTAGAATGGTCGGAGAGGAAGAGTATTCATCTAGATCCGCTAGAAGACATACAAGTCCAAGATCAAAGGGTTTCATTCAATACCAAGAGCCATGCTCATGTTCAATGTTCAACATTCATCAATATCAATAATAAGCTAAGTGTAAAATAAGCTATGCTTGGTATTTATAGTGTTTTCCCAAGCTTACATAAAGACTTAAGTACCCTTACTAATGAGGTTCATCAAATAAGCCACGTAGGGCAAAATAGTAAAAGAAACATAAGTTCAACAGCCAGGTGGGGCGCCTGGGGCTGGGAGGGGCGCCTGGTTCATGCTGAAGCTAGGCTGGGCGCCTGGATCTAGGCGGGGCGCCTGGCTTGGCCTTCAGCTAGGCTGGGCGCCTGAAGCTAGGCGGGGCGCCTGGCTTGGCCTTCAGCTAGGCTGGGCGCCTAGCCAGGTGGGGCGCCTGGTGCACTTTCTGAGCCTTAGGCAGTGAGCTCCCTAGGCGGGGCGCCTGGGCTAGGCGGGGCGCCTAGCTCTGCTGGGTTCTCTTCCTCCTTAGGCGTGAGGCCTAGCTTGAGCACCCGGAACGGCTTCCAATCGCTTCCTTCTTCAAGGCCCTTCCTCACCAAGTGTATGTGCACTCCTTGGATCTCCTTAGCTTGACTACGTGTGAATGGTCTTGAGGAGATTTGGGTCTCATCATCCTCCCCTTCTTGAGAAGATTTCGTCCTCGAAATTGAGGCATCATCACCCACGACCGCATCATCACCTACATCCAAAGGAACCAAGTCACAAACATTAAAAGTATTAGAAACTTGATACTCACTTGGTAAGTCGACCACATAGGCGTTGTTGTTTATCTTTGAAAGCACTTGGAATGGGCCATCGCCACGGGGTGCTAACTTCCCTTTTCTAAGGTTTGGAAACCTTTCTTTCCGGAAGTGCACCCACACATAGTCACCCTTCTTGAGTTCCACCTTCTTGCGTCCTTTGTTTTTCTTGGAAGCAACCTTAGCATAGGCTTCCTCCAAATTCTTCTTTGCCTTTGCATGGAGTTCCATCATTGCTTTTGCTCTAGCTTTACCTTCAAAATTAACAACCATTTCCCTTGGCAAAGGGGTTAGATCAAGGGGAATCAAGGGGTTAAAACCATAAACACACTCGAATGGAGTCATGCCAATCATTCTATGCACGGTTCGATTGTAGGCAAACTCCATAAGAGGTAAACGATCAATCCAAGTCCCGGCCTTACCCCGGGTCATGGCTCTAAGAAGAGCACCCAAGGTTCGGTTTACCACTTCCGTTTGCCCATCGGTTTGTGGGTGGTGGGACGTGGAGAACAAGAGCTTGGTGCCTAAAGCACCCCATAAACTTCGCCAAAAATGGCTTAGGAACTTAGTGTCCCTATCACTCACTATGGTTTGAGGCACACCATGTAGCTTCAAAACATTTTCAACAAACAAGGAAGCTACATGTTGAGCATCATCGCATTTCTTGCATGGAATGAAATGAGCCATCTTTGAAAACCTATCCACAACAACATAAATGCTATCATGGCCTCCCCTAGTCCTAGGTAATCCCATCACAAAATCCATTGAGATATCCAACCAAGGACTAGTAGGTACGGGGAGAGGGGTATACAACCCATGGGGAAGGGCTTTGGATTTAGCACGCTTGCACTCAAGGCAATTGTTGCAAAACTTTTCCACTTGCACCCCCATCTTTGGCCAATGAAATTGTTCTTTAAGAATAGCCAAAGTCTTTCTTGTGCCAAAATGTCCCATGAGTCCCCCGCAATGTGCCTCTTGCACAAGCAACTCCCTCCAAGAGGACTCCGGAATGCACACTCTACCATTTTTGAAGATATAACCTTTAACCCATTGGTATTTTTCAACTCTCTCCCCCTTCTCTAGAGCATTATGGACACTCTTTAGCTTTGGGTCATGAGCATACATCAATTTAATGCTTTCAAAACCCATGAGCTTAGCGGTGAGAGTGGTGGCTAGAGCAAACTTTCTCGAAAGCGCATCCGCCACAACATTGTCCTTCCCTTTCTTATATTGAATCACATAGGGAAAGGACTCAATGAATTCAACCCACTTGGCATGTCTCTTATTGAGCTTCTCTTGGCCTCTCAAATGCTTGAGTGACTCATGGTCACTCTTGATTACAAACTCACGAGGCCAAAGATAGTGTTGCCAATGAGCAAGGGCTCTCACAAGGGCATACAACTCCTTGTCATATGTAGAATAGTTCAAGGAGGCCCCTTTCAACTTTTCACTAAAGTAGGCGATGGGTTTGCTATCTTGCATTAATACACCACCGATTCCCACCCCCGAGGCATCACATTCAACCTCAAATGCCTTTCCGAAGTCGGGCAATTGCAATAGAGGGGCGGTACTCAACCTACTTTTCAATTCATGGAAGGCCTTCTCTTGAGGCTCTCCCCAAACAAACGGTTGGTCTTTCTTCACCAATTCGGTGAGTGGAGCGGCAATGGAGCTAAAGTCTCTCACAAATCGCCTATAAAAGCTTGCGAGACCATGAAAGCTCCTCACTTGAGTCACGGTAGTAGGAGTAGGCCAATCACGTATGGCCTCTACCTTAGACTCATCCACCTCCACTCCTTGGGCACTCACAACAAACCCAAGAAAGACAACCTTATCCACACCAAAGGCACACTTTTTGAAATTAGCATAGAGCTTTTCGGCTCTCAAAGCATCAAGCACTTGCCTAAGGTGGTCAACATGTTCATCCATTGTCTTACTATAGATCAAGATATCATCAAAATAGACAACAACAAACTTGTTGATAAAAGACTTCAAAACATGATTCATGAGTCGCATGAAGGTGCTAGGTGCGTTGGAAAGCCCGAAGGGCATTACCAACCATTCATAGAGATCGAATTTGGTCTTGAATGCGGTTTTCCATTCATCCCCGGGTTTCATCCGGATTTGATGGTAACCGGACCTAAGGTCGATTTTGGAAAAGACACACGACCCACTCAATTCATCCAACATATCATCAAGCCGTGGAATAGGGTGACGGTACTTGACCGTTATCTTATTCACGGCTCGGCAATCTACGCACATTCTCCAAGTGCCGTCTTTCTTTGGGACAAGAATGACCGGTACGACACAAGGACTTAAACTCTCCCTTACCAAGCCTTTGGAAAGCAAGTCATCAACTTGTTTTTGCAACTCCCTTGTATCCTCGGGATTGCTTCTATAGGCCGGCTTGTTCGGGATTTGAGAGCCCGGAATAAAGTCAATTTGATGTTCAATACCTCTCAAGGGAGGTAAGCCATCGGGCATCTCATCCGGGAACATGTCCCCAAAGTTTTCCAAGACATTTTTCAAAGCACTAGGCATAGGGCTAGAAGAAAAATCACAATTAGAGTTTAGGATCATACCTTTGTGCACTAGGCATAGGAGAAACTTGGTGCCATCATTACCTTTCAAGAGCTCGCCCGGTTGCATCATGGCACACATGCCACCGGTAGATGAAGTAGGTGGGATTGCCACCATGCTTTTGGACAAAGGGCTAGTCTCAATGAGTGACTTAGCCTTTGCCACCTCCCTCAACTCCTTCATTTTCTTGTAATCATCACTTACTTGCTTAGGAGTGAGAGGTTTAAGCACAAATCTCTTCCCTTCATGTTTGACCGTGTAAGTATTGACACGACCATCATGCACCACTTGCCTATCGAATTGCCATGGCCTCCCTAAGAGTAGGTGGCATGCTTGCATAGGCACAACATCAAACAAATGCTCATCAACATAACTACCCATTCTAAACTTGATCATGGCTTGTTTCATCACCTTAAGCTCTCCACATTCACTAAGCCATTGTAACCGGTAAGGTTTAGGATGCTTCATGGTAGTTAACTTCAATTGAGCCACTAGTGATTGACTCACTACATTTGCACAACTTCCGGAATCAATTATCATAGAGCAAACAACATCTTTGACCCGGCACCTAGCATGGAAAAGATTTTCCCTTTGCAAGGTTTCACTATCTTCCACAATCATAGCTCCTAGGCTCCGTCTCACAACCAAGAAAGTATGAGGATCCTCCTCCTCCATTGTATCATCAAGCAAATCATTCTCCTATACTCCCTCATCTCCCTCTACTCCCTCTACTCCCTCATCTTCCGATTCACTCTCTTTCTCATATGCCTCATTGCCAACAACAATCATGGTCCTCTTTGTAGGACACTCCCTAGCAAAGTGACCATACCCCTTGCACTTGTGGCATTGTATTGAAGAAGAAGTAGGAGCATGTAGTTGAGTTTTAGAGTTACCTCCCACATTAGGTGTGTTCTTCTCAAATGGCTTTTTCACATCCTTGGTAGCATTTGCACCACTTGTTCCACTTGCATTTGGGAACCTTGCATTTGTAGTAGGAGGCTTCCAATCCTTTGGTTTGCTTGTTGGAGTAGGAGTGCTACTCTTGTAGCGAAGGGATTTCTCCTCCTTGAGCCATTTCTCGGCCTCAACCGCATCTTCACATAGCTTGTAATGATCATCATATTTGTGGAACTTCAATTGTGAAGCTATGTCTCGGTTCAAGCCCCCTTTGAAACGGATCATGGCCGTCTCATTGTCTTCATCATCTAAGTCAAGGATCATTCGGATTTGCTCAAATTCATTAAAGTATTCACCAACCGATTTGTAACCTTGCTTCAAATCATATAGACGCCTTTGTTGTTCAACCCGGTATTGATTAGTCAAATACTTCTCATCCATCACACGGATCAATTCTTCCCAAGTAAGATTAATAGCCATACCCGTCCTTCTTCTATTTCTTTTCACCGACTCCCACCAAGTAGAAGCAAAAGATTCAAAGGAGGATATTGCATACTTGGTTTTCTTCACATCGGGCATATCATTGGTGTCAAAGATACGCTCCATAGCCAATTTCCAACCAATGTACTCCACCGGGTCACTACTTCCTTTGAAAGAAGGAATAGTGAGCTTCACACTATTAAGATTGTTGTTGTTGTCACGACCCCCTTGGAATGGCTCCGGTCGGCCTCCTTGGTGATCATCATAAGCAACATAGTCCCTTCTAACATTCCTCCCTCCATATCCTAAGGGTGGCCCTCGACCTCGGCCTCTACCCCGATCCACATTCCGACCCCAATTCATAGCTCGCCTTGGTTGAAAGTGATCATCAAACCCATACTCATTGTCATCATAATCAACTTCCTCCCCTTCTTGAGCCTCAACAACTTGCTCAAGAGGTTGCACATTTCGGACGGGTCTTGGTAGTGGAAAGTTTCTTGGAGGATTGTCTAAGATACGGGGAATGCCCGTTCGTTCAATTCTCTCTCGGTCCTCCTTCACCCGTTGTTGATTGAGCAATTCAACAACTTGCTCCGGGGTAAAAGTAGGACTACTTGAGCCTTCACCGGTCTCAATTTGGACACTCGGGGTCCCCTTTTCAATTGGGACACTCGGGGTCCCATGTTCTCCTTGAGTACTCGAGGCTCCTTTTTCAAGAGAGTCAATCCTTTGGTTCATGAGGTCCATCTTGGCAAGAAGATTAGCCAAGGCCTCCTTAATGAATTCTTGACCTTCGTTGGCCATTGTACCTACAAACAAAGAAAACAAGAGTTAGTTAAAACACCTCACTCGCTCCCTCACTTGTGTTCACTCGGATCACTCTTTTGGGTGGCGGTGGATATTTCACTCAACTTGTAGTCCCAAAGCTTCACGTAGATGATTAGCAACTCCTCAACTCAACTAAACTATTCACGAGTCACGCACACTCCGGGGTGAGTGGAGTTAATGGGACTCAATGAACGCTAGGCACTTTGAAGTGAAGGACTTGAGTTAAAAGATTCTACGCTTTTCCTTAGAATTCTACTCTCCTTGCTAGGCACGAATCACTTAAGAGCAATCAAAGGGTTAGCACTATTCAAGTAGATCGGTTACTCAAATTAGTACTAACTAGATGTTATGTTATCAAACAAAGGGAAATACCTACGAAAATCTACCCGAAACAATGCGTTCAGCACTCAGGAGGGGCGCCTGAAACTCAGGTGGGGCGCCTAGGTTGTGCTGTGTGCCAGGCGGGGCGCCTGGGTCTAGGCGGGGCGCCTGGGACTTAGGCAGTAGCCAAGTCAGGCGGGGCGCCTGGCTTAGGCGGGGCGCCTAGCCTGAAGCTTTTTCCAACTCGTTCCAAACTCGTTTCAAGTCGATTTTCAAGCCTCAAATCCGATGTTTTCAACTTGTTTTCACAATCCAAAGATACCCAAAGTTGTTTTTGATCTTCCTTAACAAAACCCAATCAAATTTTCAATCAAACAATCAATCAAATCAGGGTTCAATCTCAAGAACTCAAGAACACAAGGGTTTATCAAAAGGGTTTCAACAAGGATTGTGATTCATCAAAGAAGGTGTTAAACATGTTCAAATCCCACAAAATTGGTACCGAATTGTTTGTTTTTCAGTGAAAGTCAATCCCCAATAACAAGTTTTCAATCTAACATCAATCCAACCCAAGAATCAAGCCAAAATTCATCAAGAACAAGTTCTTCAAGGGTTTAAGGGGTTTTGGGGTTTCAATTTTTCAAACTTCACCAATTCCAACAATTTTGGTACTCAAGTAACGGGAAATCAATCACGATCAAGAATCCACAACACCCATATCACAAATCATCCAAATCAACAAGATACACCAATTTTTGTATTTTTCAATTTTTTTTTTTTTTTGCAATTTTCTCCTTTCTAATAACTTCAACAACAAGAAAAACTAAAAGAAGATACTAGGCACGAAGAATCAAGGGTCGGGGGTTTGTAGAAACAAAACCCGAGCCTTGCTCTGATACCAAACTGATGAGAATCAAACGCGGAAAAGTAAAAGATAAAGAACGAGACGTAACTCGATCTCTAATCCCAAGTAGCAACGGAGAACTTGTTCCGTTACACCCCGAGAGAAGGACAAGAACACCTACGCTATGCAACTACCCTCGAGCTAACGCGAGCACGCAAGTAGAATGGTCGGAGAGGAAGAGTATTCATCTAGATCCGCTAGAAGACATACAAGTCCAAGATCAAAGGGTTTCATTCAATACCAAGAGCCATGCTCATGTTCAATGTTCAACATTCATCAATATCAATAATAAGCTAAGTGTAAAATAAGCTATGCTTGGGTATTTATAGTGTTTTCCCAAGCTTACATAAAGACTTAATTACCCTTACTAATGAGGTTCATCAAATAAGCCACGTAGGGCAAAATAGTAAAAGAAACATAAGTTCAACAGCCAGGTGGGGCGCCTGGGGCTGGGAGGGGCGCCTGGTTCATGCTGAAGCTAGGCTGGGCGCCTGGATCTAGGCGGGGCGCCTGGCTTGGCCTTCAGCTAGGCTGGGCGCCTGAAGCTAGGCGGGGCGCCTGGCTTGGCCTTCAGCTAGGCTGGGCGCCTAGCCAGGTGGGGCGCCTGGTGCACTTTCTGAGCCTTAGGCAGTGAGCTCCCTAGGCGGGGCGCCTGGGCTAGGCGGGGCGCCTAGCTCTGCTGGGTTCTCTTCCTCCTTAGGCGTGAGGCCTAGCTTGAGCACCCGGAACGGCTTCCAATCGCTTCCTTCTTCAAGGCCCTTCCTCACCAAGTGTATGTGCACTCCTTGGATCTCCTTAGCTTGACTACGTGTGAATGGTCTTGAGGGGATTTGGGTCTCATCAAACAACTTATTGCTTTAGAACAATTTTCCCCTCTTAATCAACTTCACTCAAGTATAATTTGGTGACAATTCCATTTTACTAGTAATAGTTATGAAGCTTGAGCAAATGAAAACTCGCCTAACTTAGACTTTTGTTGCATAAATCCCTGTTTCTTTAGTTATTTGTGTCATTACTTTTGTTTATTAAAAAGTTTTCGTTATGGTACATGTACTATTACGCAACAAGTTCTTTTGGAACCAATCTGATGGACGACGATGACAGCGTGATGAGAGCCAAATTGACCCCCCAAGCACAGGTACAAATATAATTTTGAAACAATAAATCACTTTGGCTACAAAATTTAACATCTTGAAACATCAAAAAACTGGAAAACATTACAAATGTTACATACAATTCCTCAGGGAATCACCGGCACCCTGAAAGAAGAAATAAGAGAGAACAAAGTCAGCTATGAATATGCCAACAAGTGATAACACTACCGCTGAAGTAGTAGACTCTCCAACCCCTTTGGCACCTCCCTGAGTGGTGACCCCCCAAGCACAGCTTATGATTGATATAATAGCACCAAACACCTGTGACTTAATCATCGGACTGATAAGGTCCCATGGCTTAAGAGCTCTCTGAGCAGAATCCAAGATTATGTTAATGCTAATTCCATAAACACCATCAGCCAAAAAAGCACTGGATGCCATTCCAACTGTAAAGCACAATAGGGTCAAAAATGGTAAGGCAATGCAAGAAGCAATCACTCTTGGTGTCACCAAATAATCAACAGGATTTGCACCGAGAACTCTCAATGTGTCAGTCTGCTCTGATACCTGCATAGTGCCCAATTCTGCAGCATATGCACTACCGATACGCCCAGCAACCACAATTGATGTGACAACTGGACTTAGCTCTCTTGAAAAGGCCAGGGCCAAGACTCCTCCAACAGATCTATTTAATCCTAATCTAGTAAATTCTCTAACAAATTGGATAGTGAAGGCCATGCCAACAAAAGCTGCAGTTAACAGACAGACACCAACCGACTTAGGTCCAACTCTTTCCAGCTGTTGAAGAGTATTCCTCCAGTGGATTTTACCCTTAATGATCCTAATAATGACCTGCCCTGCCAAGATAGGAACCGATAATCCCCTCCATAAGTACCTGGGAGGTGACCACTTACTCAAGAACATTTCTCCTCCATTTTCCCATTCTTCCATGGTGGATGTGTCCTCTAAAGATGCACTTGTGTCCTCTTCAGTTGGGGACAGACTTGGATGACCATCATTAGAGTTAGGAATCACATACAATCTTTTCAGTTTAGAAGGTTTTAAGACCTTATGGATCCGAGCTCCTTGGTTAAAGTAAAATTTCTGGGGAAGCCAATTCAAGCTCAAAACTTTTGCATTTACGTGATAACTCGGCTTACCATGGCTGCCTCTGCGATCCATACAAAGGTAGTGTAAGCCAATCTAAATGACTCAGTATGTTTTGACAATTCATATCAGTAACCATGTATTGCAAATGGGAAGTTGAGAATAAATACATCAAGTTGCATGCTATACATTTGCATACACAGAAAAGCAAGTAAATATGCACTTTTCAGATATAAACACAAGTCCAAAAGGCAAAGAGAGAGACCTTCCAGAAAATTGAAGAAGAGGATAACAATGAGAAGCTGCTTGCATGTTGGTTGCACGATAGGGCCTTTTAAGTGAAATCCTTGGTCTTTAGAGCCCCCCTCAGCAGAAGAAGATAACCTGCTTTAAATAAAAAGGAGTGTAAAATCATCATTAATTTAGTATCTAACCACAAGGTAGTAAATAATTTTAGGTAACAGGATTTGCAACAAAGCAAGAAGGTGGCATCCATGAAATAAAGACACTCGATGTAGAATCTTAGACATCAGACTGCAAAGACGATCAAGTATCTTCTGCAATCAGCGTCATCCTATGTCATCAGGAACATAATATCCATGGAGGGAAGCCCTCCCTGTCAAAGTGCACTAGGTTCGGTTACACTTTTGGCAATTTTCCCCTCTACTAATTCTAATGGCGTTTCGACGTTTATAGTATATTCACCTTCACAAACAATGCTCAAATGACATATTAAGGCACTTTCACGTTTAATAGGGTAACTTCCGCATGCACTTTGAATGCCCATTCATCAATCTAATAGAAATAAAGCAGATATAAAAGTACGTATATATTACTAATGAAGTCCCTCATCCCTCCCAAGTCGACCATGTCGATAGGGAAGCACATATTTCCCATCCTAGAAGGTGTTCCTTCTACTCCTCACCACATCTCATCCCGAGTTTTTTCAATTTCCTTAAGCATTCTTTACTAGAAAGCTATTTTTTCTTAACTATATCATCAATGTAAACAACAAAAACAAAATGAGAGGTAAAGTGACAACAAAACTCACTCCGAAAAACTCTCACTTTAACTACACTCATCTCACTCCATTTTTCACCAATATTTAGTAAAAGCCTGTATCAATTAGTAGCATTCTGAAAATATACAAATCAATTTCCTAATTTAACACAAATTTAATATCACTAAAATCGGGTGCTATAAAACGAATAAAGAAATATACGAGCCACAACAGTTCAATTCACATTTCCGCAATGATGCAATCAGTTCGCACTGTTTTTCATTCTTAAATTTTAAGAAAAATAGAATCAGTTAAAAGAAAATCGAGAAAATCACCTTTTGGATTCGAACTTGCTTTTAACAGATACAGCTATTTTCCCCTTAATTTTAGCTTATATCTGTCGCATATGATGAAACGGCGCCGTTGTTACTCAATATTTTCCGGCCGCCGGAGCAAAGTGTTGTTCACTCTCTATCCCTCTTTCAGTCACGTTGCCGATTGGCAGAGTCTTCCTTTTTCCTATTTTTGTTTCATTTTTTTATTCTCTTTCAGTTGTTTATTCTGAAAAAGAAAATATTTTAGAAGAAAACACCAATTACTACCCAAAGTTTGTTGTAATTACACTTTGGTACTAAGTTTTTCATAAGTTTATAATTGCGTCCACGGTTTCATAAATTAGAATCTGTCCTTAAGTTTAAACTGTTTTATTGAGTATTGAATAGGTTAGTGACTATTCAATAACTCAAGGGTCGGAGCCTGAGTCGAATGAATCATCAAGAGGTTCAGCCTATACGTGACTATTGAATAAGCAGGAAAAAAACTAAAAAAAATTTCACCCATAACGATAAGGCTTAAGAATCTCGTTGGAAGTTACCAAAATTACTTAGTATTAGAGTATAGCTCTACCAATTTTAGTTTAAAAAGAATAAGAAGTGATTGAAATTGTTATTTTGTTGAAGGGAAAATGCTTCAAGGTTGAAGCAACTTGAAGGTTAGGATTTAGGTATGTAGTAATTGGAGGTAATGTGCGTCAGCTTTGTAACGACGAAGACATGATTGACATCAGCTTCAAGCAAAAGACAAAACAAACCATTTCAACCACAAGGCTAATTTGATATTTTAAAAGTTTTAATTATTATGCTTGCTTCAGTGGTTGAGTACCTCCACCATCAGCCGTTACTCCAGCGTTTGAGCTAAGCAGAAGCAAAAGTGTGCAAACACTGTTGATCTCCCTTCATAAGGAGGGATGAAGAAAAAGAGACATGGTTGATCCCGACTTTAAATAGAGACAAGCAGAGAACTTTGCAAACCAGGCAATTTTGGACCTTTTTTTTTCAAAAACGTTTAGTATAGAATCTTTACTTTCTTTTATTTAATATATAGTATGTTGTACTGATGAACAACTTTTGCGACCCACAACACTTGCTCTATGTTGTTTTCCTTTTTTCCCTTTAAACGGCCTTCCTTTAAAATATTTTATGTATGAAGTAGAAGATAGTGCAGAAAAAATTATTTTGTTGCCACTCAAAACTCAAAAGCACTCTCTTTCTCCTTAAAACCTCAGCTAAACACCTCTCATTAGAAAACTCGAAATGCAAAGCATCTTCCAACTGCTTTTTCATTGCCTATGAGAAGGGTGTCAAACTGATTTTGTGACCTTAATGATAGGTAGTTAACATATGATAAAAAGGTATCACTGTCTATTGCAATTTAATAAAATATTGAAACAAAGTTCAGTATATTGTACTCATGAAACTGAAAGATGTAAGTTTGTTCTCTATCAAACTTCAGTATATTGCAATATTTACATCAACATTTTCTGAAAGGTTTTGTTACAACAAGGGTAAGGTCTTCGTACATCTCACCCTCCCCACACTTCACTTGTAGGATTACACTGGGTATGTTGTTGTTGTTATTTCTTATGTCTGAAACAGGTTAGACCTGGATTGTCACTCCCTAATGGTATGCAATTATAAATACATGTGTCTTTATTTCCATCAGAATAATATGTTATTTATTGGTATTTGGTAATGAGCTATACCAGATTACCAGGATATCAAGTACCATAGAGCTGTACTAATTCAGAGCATGTTCTCACATCTTCGGCAAGTTAAATGTTCTTTGACACCATTCATAGCCTGAAAGTAGATTAGAGCTTTTATAGGAAGTTAGGAACTATGGATCGCAAAATAGAAAAAACCCTTCAAAATCAGAAATGGAAATGGTGGCCAAATAACCAGCTTTATCAAACGTATCCACTGTATTTGATTTGAGACTCGAAAAGCAGCGAGAAAATTTGGACATATAACTTTGAGAGGAAACATGTCATCACACAATATGTATCATTTTTCCACTGAATAGAAGCAAAATATATGCTACATCCCAATTCATCAATTTAGTGGCATTCTCTCAAACATGAAGTACATAAAATAATAAAAGAATGGTTTAGTTCTGAGCAACAAGGATTCAACAGGAAAAAAGATTGAATTGTAAACAGAGGTAAGTAATACAGCACGAAGGCATTACCAAGATCTTCACATTCTCCACCTAAAGCTCCTTCCGCTTAATGAGTATTGTTGAAGCTGAGCATTGTGAGGTCCTCATAGAAGCATGAGACTAAAAATTGGAAAAAATTCAGGCGTACAACAGTCCAGGCATAACAAGCAAGTCTCCTTTGTTTTTTTATCTCACCTTCCTTGTTGATTAACGAGTTGGGAAAACTCATCTATTCCAGTAGCCATGGCTTCTGTAGTGCCTCTGGTCCTTGTTGCAGATTCACCAGCCTCATCTTTGGGTTTTGATTCAACATGAGTCGAGTCTTCTGAATTTTCAGATCCTCTCTCCTCAACTGTCTCCAAAACATGAATATCAGAAAGAGAGTCTTCCCCTGCATTCTTCCGCTGCCAAGCTTCTTGAAGTTGTAAGACATATTCCAGGTGCCATAGGACTTCTCCCATTGTTGGTCTGCTCTTCCCCTCGTCTGCTAGACATTTCTCAGCAATTTCTCCAAATTTCATCAATGATTCTGGGGAGTAGTTTCCTCCAAGTTTTGGATCAACGATGGTTTCAAGTGATTTTTGTCGCTGAAACCGCATTGCCCATTCTGCAAGATTGATCTGATCTCTCGGTAAGCTTGGATTTATAACAGGGCGCGCACAGACAACTTCAAACAGCACAACCCCAAAGGAGTAAACATCTGATTTCTCAGTCAACTGCTGCCGCCTGAAATACTCGGGATCCAGATAACCGAAACTTCCCTTCACTGCTGTACTGACATGAGTATGCTCCAAAGAAGGGCCAGTTTTGGACAGCCCAAAATCTGCCATTTTTGCCACAAGATTCTCGTCTAACAGTATGTTGGTTGTCTTGACATCCCTATGGATAATTCCACACTCTGACCCTGTATGAAGGTAATGCAGACCACGAGCTGCCCCGATGGACACCTCAAGCCTTTGCTTCCAACTTAGGGATGGTAGATCACTGCCAAAGAGATGACTCCTGAGTGTTCCATTGGCCATGTACTCATAGACCAAAATCATTTCATTCTGTTCATCACAGAAACCTATCATTGAGACCAAATGCCTATGCCTTAGCTTAGAAAGCATTTCAATTTCTGTTTCAAATTCTGTCAGACCTTGCTGGGACTGAGGATTCGCTCGCTTGATTGCAGCAAGGCCATCATCGAGCTCGGCTTTGTAAACCTTACCGAATCCTCCCGCTCCAATCTGTAAGCTTTCATCAAAGTTGTTTGTGGCTAGTTTAATCTCTGCCAGAGTAAACCGCCTGCCAGATCTTAGAGTCCCAAGACTTTGATATTGTTTTGATCCCTTACCATTATCAGTGCTGCTCATAGTAGTTCCATGAAGGAATAAAGGCCTCCATCCAGGTGGGCTTTTCTTTGTGTCGTCTTTATTTCTCCGCTTTCTACATAACCGTATAATCAACATGATTAAACCTGCAAGAATGATAATGGATGCAACACCTGCTCCAATTCCTACCCATAGGATTAAAGTTGTGGAACCCGATTTTTCTGGAACATTCCCATATGTCTGTATATAGGCAAGATTACCATTCCGGCTCAACTTGAAAACCTCCAAACCATTCAAAAGAGCATCAGTCCCTGCAGAACCAGATGTTGTATCAGGACCAAGTTGCACCCAAAGACTGCTGCTTTTCGAGGACATCACATCAATGTAATCCTCATGGTATGCCTTGTTCATTCCCCCAGCTCGTGAGAAGATGTCGTAGTTGTCTGCTGCAGTTTTGTTATTTATATAGATTCTGAAGATCCTTTGACTGGGTTTATTATAGTCAAACTCACAAAAATGTAAGCGGACTAGGTATTCAAAATCCGGATCCACTTCCAATCTCCATGACATGTTCAACCGCTTCTCCATGACATCTGTGTTGCTCATAATTCTTGCTGTTTCATACACAAGAAGAGGAGCAATAGAGGTGTCATTTGGGGAAGCATAGGTAATATTGGAGTGATTTTTGGCTTCTGAGCCTGCATCTGCAATGATCATATAGCTTGAATCTGCCTCCCACATCCTCCTGAACCCTGAATCTTGAGTGGATTTAATTGCTGAACCACCAATGTTCAACCTATACATAGTTTGAATCCCTCGTTTACTCAAATTTAAAGAAGCATTAGCACCATTGCTACCGACTTTACTGATAGAGTCAATAAATAGTTTATCAGTAACTGGGATGATCTCAATGGCATTAACAAATCCAAAAGAATCTTTGTTGGGAATAAACTCGATCACAAACACATTGTTATCGGAAGTCACAAAATACTCCTTCACCAATGAGAAAACACTGGAGTTGGCTCCAGAAGCTTGCAAGACTGAATTCTTGTGTAAAATCTCAGCAGCAACATTAAACTCCGAAACCAACTTCAAACCATTTGCAGCAACATCAAAAAAGGACTGGTTGGCATCGTGATTCCCAAATGAAAAGGGATAGAAATGGAGTCTGAGGAAATAACTACCAGGTGCTGCTCCTTGGAAAGTATAGTTAAAACTTCCATCAAAGAATCTGGCAGTTTTGTAGAGTGGCTCATAAGATGGATCACCATTGAAAGAGGCGGCGGATGCCTCAATACCATTTGGTGAACTCAAAGTTACATTGCTGCTAGTTGCAGAGTCACCTATCCATTTGGAACCATCCACAGTGACAGTTCCATTAGTCCCACAATTCACCAGAAAAGTCTTTTCTTGAGCTTCCCCAATCTCAACAAACACAACTAATAATATCGAAACAAGAAACACCTCCCTGCCTTTGACTAATCTCATAGTGTATCTACACAGGTTCAAGTTCACTGCAACCACCAGTAATTGTTTCAAAATTAGATAATTTTCTTCAAAACCCCTAACTTGCAATCATGTCAAGAAAACAATCATAGAGTGTGTAAAAACTAAAGTCTCAAACTAGTATAAGAGGCACCACGGTGCACAAAGTATCCCGCGTTTACTCAGGGCGACTGTTTTCAATAGGCCACAGGGAGACAACTTTACTCCAAACTAAAATCATAAACTAGTGTACAGCTCAAACTAAAAAGTGAAAGCATAAATATGGAAATATTATTACCTTCATTAAATTCAACTCAGGAGCTCAATAACAAAGCAAAATAAGCAAACCCACAAAATTCTTGAACAGCTTTCAGTATAGAAATAACCCAAAATCAGTAAGCAGATCTGAAACCAAGAAAGAAAATGGTCAAAAGCAAGAACTTGGAGGTAAGCAAAAAAGGAAATGGACCCAATATTGGAAATGCATTATCTGATGACAGATCACCTAAAAACGGTGATAATAGGGAAAAGAACTCTTTTTTTGTCGGAAAAAAGAAAATGAGAACATGGGTAGGCTGGAGTTGTTTGAAACAGACTGGAAACATTCATGTCATAATGTATTATTATTGCATTATCTTTTTCTTTTGGAAATATGCCCTTACAACTATATCTTTATTAATGATGTTACTATGATGACTATATTTTGTTGCAACTGCTGTTACATCAATTCCATTTTCTATAAATTTAGTACAAATTTATTTATTAAACTTTTAGTTTAACTGGATGAGTGTTAATGCGGGCCCAACAATTTCGATTTCGATTATTTGTATTAACATCGGCTCCCCAATATGGATTTTGATTTAGTATCTGTATAATCTATTACTATATTAAAAGCATATATTCTCTAAAAAAAAATGTCGATTTATTTATTACTTTTGTGTGTGTTGTAATTACATCTATAAACATAGACAATCAAATCTTTACATAGAAAATTTTGATTCTTTGAGTTGTTGATTCTCAAAAGCATCAAATGATGCAAGAGTCGAGAGCGTGTAAAGTGGTAATATAGATTTTGGAGGAGTAACTTTTGCAATTGGCTCAACAATATTGCTTTAAGTCAATTATCCAAGTGCATTTGTTATTTGAATTTTCACACTGATAGATTGATTCCTTTACTTTTGGACAATTGATACTAAATAAGTGTGGAAAGTTTCAACCAAATCTCAAAAATCTGTTATGTTAATATGTTTGGTTTAGTGTGAAAAATGTGAATGGGAAATGGGTGGAAGGGTGAAAAGGTTCCTTTTTGTAGGGAAATGCACTTTCTGCCACATTGGTAGAGAAAAAGATTTTTGTTGGGTTTAAATAGAGATTTACTTCTCTTAGCTCTTCTCACGTTTTCCCTCCCCGTTTTCACATTAAAGTCAGTCATTAGTGGTAGATTAATTCCTCCACATTAAAGTCAGTCATTAGTGGTAGATTAATTCCTCCACGTTCTCTCATTAAAGTCAGTCATTAATGGTCGATTAATTCCTCCACGTTTTCTCATTAAAGGCAGTTGTGTCTCTTCGTCTGCCCTTGGGTGGCTATATAAACTAGTCATTCGTCAGTCCTTGAGACAGAGACTCAACCTCGGATAGAGGATAGACTCAAACTCGGACAGATAGACAAAAACCTCGGACAGAGGATAGAAACACTCGGGCAGAGAAAAACACTGACAGAAAACATATCTTACTGCATCCCCTCTCTTTCTGCACATTAAGTGAGTCGTGTGATTTGCTCCGTTCCTTTGTGTTCGCCGTGTTCTACCGTTTGAAGTGCCGCTACGGTAGAACTGTTATCCCGTTCCATTCTGGGAGAAATTAACTCGTGAACCTTGGGCATTGTGAGAGGGTTAGATTTCTTAAGGAGACACAAGTAACCTGTGGGCTCGGGATCATCCTATTACTAACATATTATATACTGCAGGTTTTTGTATCTTCTAATTTATTTGAACGCGGGAACAACAAGCTTAAGAAATCTACTGTTATTTATTTTATGCGCTTAAATAAATATTATTTAAGGAGACTGGTTAAGGAGACTAAAACCTTTGTAGTTTTCTACTCCTATACTATATATTAATCTGCTTGTGGAGACTAAAACCTTTGTGGTTTTTCTACTCCTAATTACTGTTAAATAATCTGTTTGTGGAGACTAAAAGCCTTCGTGGTTTTTTCTACTCTAATTGTTTAAACAGTTTATTGATATTGTTTCTGCTTGTGTCATTTTGATAAAGATGGCAAACGGAATGGATACAACTGTCCCTGTTGTGAGTACTAATGCTACCATAGTTTCTGGTGCTGCTGGGCCTAGCCGTGCTGCTAGTGCAACGGTTATGCCACCTGCAGAAAAGCCGGGGAAGTTTTCTGGTGTGGACTTTAAAAGGTGGCAGCAAAAAATGTTCTTTTATCTGACCACCTTAAGCCTGCAAAGGTTTATTAAGGAGGATGATCCAGTCCTGACTAATGAAACACCTGAAAACGAACGCTTCCTTGTGATTGAGGCTTGGACGCATTCTGACTTCCTACGCAAGAATTATATTCTAAGTGGCTTGGAAGATGACTTGTACAACGTTTACAGTAATGTTGAAACGTCTAAGAAACTGTGGAATGCTCTAGAAAAGAAATATAAGACTGAAGACGCTGGACTGAAGAAATTTGTGGCTGCCAAATTTCTGGATTATAAAATGGTGGATAACAAATCTGTTGTGTCCCAAGTCCAAGAACTTCAAGTCGTTATCCATGATCTTCTTGCTGAAGGTTTGGTGATTAATGAGGCGTTTCAAGTGGCAGCCATGATTGAAAAGTTACCTCCATTGTGGAAGGACTTTAAAAATTACTTGAAACATAAGCGCAAGGAGATGACCCTTGAAGATTTGATTGTTCGCTTAAGGATTGAAGAAGACAACAAATCTGCTGAAAAGAAGGCTCGTGGAAATGCTACAATAGCTGGAGCAAATATTGTTGAGCATAATCCAAATAAGAGAAAGAACCCTTCTGGAGGGAAGACCAACCCTAGCAAGAAAAAATTCAAGGGAAATTGCTACAACTGTGGCAAGAGTGGATATAAGTCCGTAGACTGTCGTACTGCAAAGAATGACAGGAAAAAGGAAAAAGGTCAAGCAAACATGGTTGAACAGAATAAATTGGCCCAAGGAGTGCAAGACATTGATATGTGCGCTATGATTTCTGAATGCAACTTAGTTGGAAATCCTAAAGAATGGTGGATTGATTCAGGAGCCACCCGCCATGTTTGTGCTGTGAAAGAAGCCTTTGCTTCATATGCTCCCGCTGGACCTGATGAGGCGCTCTCTATGGGCAATTCTGCAATGGCCAAAATTGAGGGATATGGAAAGATATTCCTCAAAATGACGTCTGGCAAGGTTGTGACTCTGAACAATGTTCTTCACGTTCCTGAAATAAGGAAGAACTTGGTGTCAACAGCACTTCTCGTTAAAAATGGGTTTAAGTGTGTGTTTGTCTCTGACAAAGTTGTAATAACTAAGAATGAGCTGTATGTAGGAAAAGGTTACCTGACTGAGGGCCTTTTCAAACTCAATGTAATGGTCGTTGACACTATGAATAAAACTGCAGCTTCTTCTTATTTACTTGAGTCAAATAATTTATGGCATTCTCGTTTGGGACATGTCAATTATAAAACCTTGCGGAAAATGATCAATTTGGAAGTATTGCCTAAATTTGATTGCGAGAAGTCAAAATGTCAAATATGTGTTGAGTCTAAATATACGAAACACCCTTACAAGTCAATTGAAAGGGATTCTGAACCATTAGACTTAATTCATACGGACATTTGTGACATAAAGTCAATACCATCTCGCAGTGGAAAGAAGTATTTCATAACTTTTATTGACGATAGCACTCGTTACTGCTATGTTTATTTACTTAGTAGTAAAGATGAGGCAATTGACGCATTCAAGCAATACAAAAATGAAGTTGAAACGCGACTTAACAAAAAGATCAAAATGATAAGAAGTGATAGGGGTGGAGAATATGAATCTCCTTTTGAACAAATATGTTTGGAATATGGCATTATTCATCAAACAACTACCCCTTATACGCCTCAATCTAATGGGATTGCGGAAAGGAAGAATCGAACATTAAAGGAGATGATGAATGCCTTGTTAATAAGTTCGGGTCTACCCCATAACTTGTGGGGGGAAGCTATATTCACGGCTAATCAAATACTCAATCGAGTTCCCCATAGCAAAACACTTTCCATTCCATATGAAAAGTGGAAAGGAAGGAAGCCCAACTTGAATTACTTCAAAGTGTGGGGGGTGTTTGGCAAAAGTGCAAGTCCCAAAACCCAAAAGGGTTAAGATTGGACCGAAAACAGTTGATTGTGTTTTCATTGGGTATGCTATAAACAGTAAAGCATATCGGTTTCTGGTTCATAAATCAGAAAATCCCGACATTCATGTTAATACGGTGATGGAATCAGATAGTGCTGAATTCTTTGAAACTATATATCCGTATAATAAGGAATAATGAGTCAGTTGGTGAAAGATCCAAACGACCTCGGGAAGGAACCAAAGAAAATTTACCAAATGAGGAAGAACCAAGACGGAGCAAGCGTCAAAGAACTTCTACTTCATTTGGAGATGACTTTGTCACTTTTCTTTTGGAAAATGAGCCTCGGACGTTTAAAGAAGCTATGTCTTCTTCAGACTCTCCATTTTGGAAATAGGCAGTCAATAGTGAAATAGAATCTATTTTGAGCAACCATACTTGGGAGTTGGTTGATCTTCCTCCTGGAAACAAACCATTAGGTTCTAAGTGGATTTTCAAAAAGAAAAATGAAAGCTGATGGCACTATTGACAAGTACAAGGCAAGGCTTGTTGTTAAAGGGTATAGACAACAAGAAGGTCTTGACTACTTTGACACATACTCGCCGGTAACCTGAATTACATCCATACGTATGTTAATAGCGTTAGCCGCTGTGTATGGTCTTGAAATCCATCAAATGGACGTTAAGACAACGTTCTTAAATAGGGATTTGGAGGAAGAAATTTACATGGAACAACCTGAAGGGTTTGTGGTTCCGGGTAAAGAAAAGATGGTGTGTAAACTTGTTAAGTCGCTTTATGGACTAAAACAAGCACCTAAACAATGGCATGCGAAATTTGATCATACAATGTTGTCAAATGGCTTTAAAATTAACGAGTGTGACAAATGTGTTTACATTAAGAACACTCCTAATTATGTAGTCATTGTTTGCTTATATGTGGACGACATGTTGATAATGAGCAATAACATTGCCAATATAAATGCTACGAAACGCATGCTGACTAGCAAATTTGATATGAAAGACTTAGGAGTTGCTGACTTAATTTTGGGTGTTAAGATCCATAGGACTCCTCAAGGTCTGGCTTTGTCTCAATCTCACTACATCAATAGTGTGCTTGAAAATTTTAAATATTTGGAGTTTAAAGTTTCAAAGACTCCTATTGATATAAATCTTGCTCTTAAAAAGAACAAAGGTCAAAGCATGTCGCAACGGGATTATGCTCGTGTTTTGGGAAGTTTGATGTACATCATGAATTGGACTCGTCCAGATATAGCTTGTGCTATAAGTAAACTTAGTCGATACACGAGTAATCTCAATCAAACTCA
Source organism: Petunia axillaris subsp. axillaris (assembly GCA_029990575.1). Classification (NCBI taxonomy): domain Eukaryota; kingdom Viridiplantae; phylum Streptophyta; class Magnoliopsida; order Solanales; family Solanaceae; genus Petunia; species Petunia axillaris. Next base: position 26,710,863 of record JARKNS010000010.1, on the reverse strand, counting down.
TTGGATGGCAATGAAGCGTGTTTTGGGATATTTAAAATACACCCAAGACTTTGCATTGCATTATAACAAGTATCCTGCAGTCATTGAAGGATATTGTGATGCCAATTGGATCACCGGCACAACTGATTCTAAGTCCACAAGTGGATATATTTTCGCACTTGGTGGAGGAGCGGTGTCTTGGAAATCGTCCAAGCAAACGTGTATTGCCCGCTCTACAATGGAAGCTGAATTTATTGCTTTAGATAAAGCCGGTGAAGAAGCTGAATGGCTTCGGAACTTTTTGGAAGACATTCTGTTCTGGCCTAAACCGTTGACACCAATTTGTATACATTGTGATAGTCAATCGGCTATAGGAAGAGCTAGGAATGTCATGTATAACGGTAAGAATCGTCACATACGACGAAGGCACAAAACCGTTAGGGACCTACTCTATAGAGGAATTATCACCATTGATTACGTGAAGTCAAGGGATAATGTATCGGATCCGCTTACAAAAGGCCTAACTAGAGAGGCGGTTGAGTGTTCATCGAAGGGAATGGGACTATGGCCAAGGACAAGTCGTCACGGCGGTAACTCTACCTAGGAGACTGGAGATCCCAAGAACTAGGTTCAAGGAGAATACAAAGTTGTGTATGACGGTCCAACATTATCAATTAAATATTTGGTCCATTCTCGTGATGAGACAATGTTCAAGTACCAAGGATAAAATGCTAGAGGTATTTTTTAATGATTATCTAAGTTTGATATTGTAATTATCAAACAGTGTATATGATAGTTATATATATTATATATTTTTAAATACATAAATTATTATATATATTAATATTTTTATATAAAATATATGATATTATTTTCAAATATGTGCAAATACACAAAACAACCTTTCAGGAAAGGAAAGAACGCAAAAGCAAGGAAGATAGAAAAGAAGCCACAGATGGCATCGGTGGCTCGCATCTGTGGGACAAAAGAAAAGAAATGCCACCAATGGCATTAGTGATGACTTCACATTAGTAGCAAAAAGGAAGAGAAGTACACAGATGGCATCGGTGGCTCGCATCCGTGGGAAAATAACAAAGAAATACCATACATGGCATCGGTGGTTTCGCATCAGTGGAGTCTTTCGCATGAAAATTTCTCTATAAATAGCTCGACATTTTTGTAGAGAAATGGATATCCCATCTTCTGTGTAACAAATAAACACCTCTCTATTAGCTTTATTTTAGTTTTATAAGTTGTTTCTTCTTTGTACAAATATTATTTTTTTTTCTCCATAATGGAGTAATTTTCTTTGGTTGGGATATTAGTAGAAGCTTGATAAAGTTTTTATAATGGAAGTCTTGATTTTATTATATTCTTATGTTGGAGTTTTCTCTTTATCATCTTTATACACCAGGATTAACCGTAATCTTTATCTTATTTCTTTCAATTCTAATTCTCACGGAGGAGTTGACTCAAATAAGATTATTGATTTAGTAAAAGCTAATCGAAAGAGGTTTTTGCTCACTTGGTGTACTCAACTAAGGTACTTCTTGTTTAAATCATTACTTTAGTCGATTAACTACACTAATCGAAAGAGGTGTTATTAATCAATTATTGTTTAATGTCACTGACTATCAATAAATTAGTAGTATAAGCGCGAGTGGTGCTATTAATATATTGTGGTTAAGTGAAGTGGTTGTATTAGAAATAAATGATCATTCTTTGAACAAGGTCTCTGTTTCATTGTCAATCGATTAACTACATTAACCGAAAGAGGTGTTATTAATTGGTTACTTTTATGTGATTTGGTTGTATTAGAAATAAACGACCATGTCATTAAACGGAGAAGAAATAATGAAATTTTGATTTTATTATAATAGTTTTATTTTGCTGATACAAAGTATCCCAACCTTTATCTTTATTATCTTTTATTTATTTTAAAAATCCATAAAATACTTACTTTATTGTTATTTAAATTTTTAGGACTATTAAACAATTCTCATCTCACCAATCTATTTCTCTCAAATAGTGACAAAGACAATATAAATTTGTAGCCTAGGTGGTTCCAATCTCTGTGGGACGATATTTTAAACTATACTATAATTTGATAGAGTACAAGCATAAAATCATATACGCCTAGAGCTCGTCAGTATATCTATAGGGTTACACGTTTAGAAATCACCTACGTAAGTGTGAAGTGGAAGCCGCTTCAAGGAGAATTCGGTATGGCTAGTTCTCTAAGCACTTATGAAACCAGGCGGTGTTCATGGCTGAAACGAACACAACAGTGAGAACCAAAGACGGTTAAGGGTTAGCTGTGTGACTTACGTTGTCTAGGTATACACCAAAGCTCAACGGTTCAAAGATATCAAATCTACCGATTGATCGAGTATATCCGATGTATGTTCACTACGGAAAGTTCAAAGGGAAACCTACTTATCCCGATGCAACTAATTCTTTCTTGAAAATCACACAAGTCTGTCATGCATATTTTCAATATAGCTATTCCCCATTCAAGTGGGGGGATTGTTAGGTTTAGTGTGAAGAATGTGAATGGGAAATGGGTGGAAAGATGAAAGGGTTCCTTTTTGTAGGGAAATGCACTTTCTCCCACATTGGTAGAGGAAAAGGCTTTTGTTGGGTTTAAATAGAGATTTACTTCTCTTAGCTCTTAAAAGGGTTGAGAAGAAGGGAAGCCTCGAGCTGCCGTCGTCGCTCGTCTCGGCTTCGGCTTCGGCTTCGGCTTTGGCTTCGGATTCGGTCAATTGATATGATTGATTGAGCAACGGACAGCTGAAGTGACTTCAGCAGATTAATTCCTCCACGTTTTCCCTCCCCGTTTTCACATTAAAGTCAGTCATTAGTGGTAGATTAATTCCTCCACGTTCTCTCATTAAAGTCAGTCATTAATGGTCGATTAATTCCTCCACGTTTTCTCATTAAAGGCAGTTGTGTCTCTTCGTCTGCCCTTGGGTGGCTATATAAACTAGTCATTCGTCAGTCCTTGAGACAGAGACTCAACCTCGGACAGAGGATAGACTCAAACTCGGACAGATAGACAAAAACCTCGGACAGAGGATAGAAACACTCGGGCAGAGAAAAACACTGACAGAAAACATATCTTACTGCATCCCCTCTGTCACGCCCTAAAAATTAATTTATTATTAACTGCGCGGGTGCGAGTTTATTTATTTAAAGGCTCGTGACTGGTGTTCAAAAAGGTACAAATTTATTTAGAGAACTCGGAGTCGCCACTTGACATAGTTTAAGGTGTGCCAAGTCACCAGAAGGTACCTTGGAACACCTTTGACTCGTCTAATGGTCTGCGTTTAGAGATTCGGGTAAGGTTCTCAGTTGACTCTCGGGAAGGTATTAGGCACCCTCGAGTCCTGTGCCAAGCACAGTTGCTTTATTGTCGCAATTTTAATTTATTAAATATGGTTGTATTATTTTAATGACGTTAATTTGAATTTGTACTTTGATTTAAGAAAATTAAAAGTGTTGTTCTTATCCAACCTCACGGAGGACTGGACGAATTTACACTTTAATTCGTAGTAGATAAAACATATTACGCATTTCCAACCTCACAAAGGACTGGTCTATTTTAAAAGAATTTAATTGACTTCACCGAGACTATTAATAAAAGGTGAGTTGTTTGTCAAAATCATAAATGGGTTAAGCCCGTTGGCATCAATGAGCTGCCGTACAGATTATTTGCAAAAATTATCATATTTTTTATTGATTAAAACACAAAATGAGTTTAATAATTTTTAGCCTAATAAGCAGACCGCAAGTCATACTTATAATTAAATTCAATCGTAGAAAACTTTCCTCGCTTCTATTTAATTTGCCTAATCGATCTAATTAAATATAACCGCTAAATTTGTTAAGCGACAAATTGGGACTCCCAAATTTTCCTTTATTAAAATATGGATTACGAAAGTATATACATATAATAGGTCATTTGTTAAATTGGGATAGCTTTATGGGCTGTCTTTAAAAGGGAATAATTTTTACAGCCTACATGCTTTCATTTCTACAATTGGGCTCATCTATTTGCATTAACAGACTGCATTTAAACTTATTTGCGAAAATAGCCATATTCTGGTTTTTTGTCCACCTAATAATCACTTCTTGAAAATATAATGTATGGCCAGATTTCAAAACGTCCTAACCATATTGCCTATTCGTATTACAACTCATTATTGAATAATAGCTTTTAATTTGAAGTTTAACTAACAGTGAGATGGAAGCCATAAAATAATGGATGTTTATAAAAATAATGATTGTTTATAAAATAAATGGATGTTTATCAAAATAGTTTAAGACACTGAGCGTTAGTGTCCAAAAGAACAAACATGTTGTTCAGTCCGTTCCTTCGTGGATTAAAATTCTGAATTTATTTTTTTTTTCTTTTTTTCAAGTTGGTACCAAATTTACAATTGTGACTTACTTTGCATAGTCCTATCTTTCAAACCTACTTTCAGATTTCTCCACGTTTTTTGCTGAGCAAAATATTAAATTTTCTCTTTCTTTCTAAAATCGTGTTACGTGGATACTAAATTTGTCAACTCTCATTTATGATTAAAGTGACTCAATGCAACCAAACTTCTCACGTTTCAAAGCTCCAAAAACTTGTTGAAAAGTAACAGATGCATCAATTTTAATACATTTTTTCTTACATATTTTTTTGCTTTTTAAATCAAAACAACATACATAAGTTGGTCAATGAAAGAACAAACATTCTATATATTAATTCTCATCACAACATGACATATAGACGCATTCTCAAATATCATAATATGACCATAATGAAAAAAAGAAGGTATAAAAATTACCTAATGTGGAAGAAACGGCACCAGCAAGCAAAATTGAAAACCAAACACCACAAAGCAACTGGAAACAGCCTCTTTTTAGCCTTAAGCTTGACTCAAACCCTGAAGTTTATACCCCCAAAAGACTCTTAAGTTTGAGTTCTTTTGGTTCTAAACCTTTTTACTTAAACAATGTACTTTTCTCAAGTTTTCTAATGCCTTTTTTGCTCTCCTTTTTTTAATTTCAGCAGGTAGTTGTGTGTCTTAAATGAGGAGTTCAAACTCCTATTTATGGATGAAAAGTATAGCCAAGGGTGGAGTGTTTGGTTGGCTAAAAGTACAAGCCCATCCCCCACTTGAGTACCCTTGTCAAGTCCCACATTTTATGGCTTTATGGCACTATTTCAGCCACCCTATTTATCTCAAAAGCTGAAAAATAGTTGTCCTTTGACAGGACACTCATAGGTTTAGACTTGTTGGATTATTTGGCTCAAATTTACCCCAAGTTCAAGGTCACACCTATTTCTTCTAAGCTAACAAATCTGAAATTTAGGACTAATATAAAACAAAATTAAACTCAAACAACTAACAAATCAATTTCTAGATTCAATATGCAAACTAACTCAAAGCTTTGGCCAACTCCACACTTAAACAAAATTGACAGTAGCATTTAACAAAGGATATAATCCCAACAACAATTCAAACAGACTTTACACATTTTCTTAGAGCAAAGCGGACCAATTCATAGCCAAAACCTCATGCTCGAGTCAATATTAAACCATGATCTCAGAACTTAGCTAGGCAAAACAGTCGATAGCATACTCGAAACTTAAACTGCATACACCTATCATGCTTAGCACAAAACTTAATTATTCATTAAACCAAATTGAATCATACTTCAATAAATATGCAGGCATGAGCGGTTCAAGCTTGAATTCCATCAACAGTGAACATCAAGTATTAAAAAAAAATAGGGCATAGTTAATTTGGCACTAGTCTAAACATGATTTTTCCTAGCTCAAAAGATCATCAATGGATAACAAAAAATAAGTTAGAGAAGCTATCTATCTAACCCGTCGTCTCAAAGCCAAAGCAAAAACCAAGCTATCCCACTGCCTCGCATCTGCCTCGCCCTCGGATCAACTGCCTCGCTGTCATCAAATCCACACACGCGCATCATTTGCAGCAGCACCCTAGCCTTGTAGTTGCATCATAGCCTCGCCACCAACGAGACACTGCTCCCTTGTCAACTCCACTGAAATAGAACCCCCTAACGCTACGAGAAACTGCTCACCACAGCCCCTCCGAACACTGTTTCAACTCCATTTCCAGTCACCACCCTTCCATCACCACGAACGACGTCAGCTAAACGCTGAAACGAGCCCCTCCCCCACGCCATTAACATTACCATCATGGGCAGCCCTAATTCAACAACACTATCAAGCGAACCAAACACAACACCCCACTGCCCTAAACATCAAAAACATCATCATCACAGGCCCAAATCAACGTCATCCTCACACCATAACAGAAAAGGAAAAAGAAGAAAAATAAGAAGAAGAAGAAAAATAAAAACGAAAGAACAACAGAAACAAAACAGGGACGGGAAACGGGAAAGGGAACGGGCAAAAAGAAGAATCAGGGAACGGGGTATTTGGGAAATGGGGTGTGGGAAGAAGTAGAGAAAGGTGAGGGGAAAAGAATGAAACAAAAACTTACCCGAAAAATTAAAGGGTCGCCGGAGTTGAGGTTGCACAGCTCCTTCGAAGCCCGATCTACGAAAATCGGCTATGAATTTGAAGAAGATAGTTGCGGAAATGGAATGGGGGGCTCGAGATCTTTCCGATGATATATTTTGTTAAATTTTTCGGCCACCGGAGGTGGTGGCCGGCCGGCGGAACAGTGGCGGGGCCACGGCGGGAATATGTTTTCCGGCGGCTGAGGGAATTTCGGCATAGTCTCCCCAGCTCAATGAGAGCTAGGGGTGTAAATGAGAAAATGAGGTGTTTTTGGTGTTTTATATGGGATGAGTGGGCCGGGTTAAAAGGTGGGCTAATGGGCTGAAATATTGGGCTATTACTTTGTACATATAGCCATTAAAAATGTCTACACTTGATTAAAATACACACACAACTAAAATTAAAACCATATAAATTTTGCAATACTATCACAATTGAAATATCGAATCAAAGTTAAACACGTAACGAGTAATTTTTGTTAATTTTCAAATTTTAACATCCTAATTAAAGACAAATTTAGTCAAAATTAGGTGATTACACCCTCTCTTTCTGCACATTAAGTGAGTCGTGTGATTTGCTCCGTTTCTTTGTGTTCGCCGTGTTCTACCGTTTGAAGTGCCGCTACGGTAGAACTGTTATCCCGTTCCATCCTGGGAGAAATTAACTCGTGAACCTTAGGCATTGTGAGGGGGTTAGATTTCTTAAGGAGACACAAGTAACTTGTGGGCTCGGGATCGTCCTATTACTAACAGATTATATACTGCAGGTTTTTGTATCTTTTAATTTATTTGAACGCAGGAACAACATAATATTGACCAATACTTTGGATTTTCTCAAAGAAAATAAGAGACAATTAGATTATCAAAATATGTGTAATAAGAATAACTACTTACTTCTAAAGTTTAATAATAACTACTTCTAAAATTTATGGATTACATGAAGATACCTCTTCATCTAGTAAAATCATGAACTATGTGTAATAAGAATAACTACTACTTCTAAAATTTATGGATTACATGAAGATATCTCTTCATCTAGTAAAATCACGAGTTCATGCATTTTGGCTCTCTTTTTTGTCTCTAAGACGACTATTATCAACTACTTGAATCTTAAATGTCCATAATTTTAATTTGGGAATGAGTGCGTTAATATTAAATTAAACCTTTTAACCATGTTGATAGAATGAACTAATATAAAAATGAAAGAACTGTAAGAATATATAATAATCAAAACGTATATTAGATTTAACATCAGAATGATATCATGAGTTCAAGAAAAAAAATATTTTTTACTAAATAATCATAGACTATTATATGTAGAGTGATCAGATCGTCAATTGCATCGGCATTAGGTGACATTTCTCATATGTAGAACGTAAAATTGCCATCATGCTTTGTTAACTTGGACAAAATGAAGTGTCTCTTTTTAATTAAAATCTTATATGAAGGTTTGTTTATGGTACGACTATTAATCAAACAAACGATTTTATGGTTTTCCGAAGTAGGTACACCACCATGTTCAACTTCCTATCATAGCTTAGGGACTTGTTTGCAAGCAATTTTTAAGAAGTCATGTAAAGCTCAAAATTCGTATATGGCATGTCATGATCTAGAAGCAGTTAGGGAAGAGCTTTTTGAACGGACAATCAAGGTCTCAAAATGGCTGTAACGACAGTTTCCTCCTTACTTGAAGTGTGTGTTTTGAAACAACAACGCCCCCAACATGCTTGCCAAAAAATTGTGGACTACTCGATCGATGATTGCTTTCCATCAAATAGAAGTCAGTTTTTACCACAAGCATTAGTGCTCTAAGGTATATACCACGAGCTATCGGTAGTGGATGTTCCGAAAACGGAGCTACATGTATACAAAAAGTATTACTAATAGATACACGTAGGTAATTTTTTAATATATATATATATATATATATATAAATATATAAATACTTAAAAGGTCACTCAACTTTGAGAAATGTGTGACCAAAGTCACTTTGTTTTGAATTGTACTAATAAAGTCACTCAACTTAAGGTAATTCTCACCAAAAGTCATTGTAACCAGATTTTGCACAATCATCTCACCGAAAATTTGACATGGTATTTTTATTTTTAATTATATATACATGTGGCATACCTTATTTTCCATATAGAATTTTATAATAATTTGAATTATTTTCTAAGGATTTGGAAAGTGTTCTTTTAAATTATTACAATAATAGAATATTGTGTCATTGCTAAATTTCTACGGGCACTGTCGAAATATTAGCTTTACTAGTCTTTCAAGTACTTAACTCTTTAATTAGTTATGGTTAGAATCATTATTTTTTTTTAAATCTATTAGTTAAATATATATTTTATATAATAGATAATAGGTAGATTAGTTAAATATAATAGATAGTTAAATATATATTTTATCTAGTGTCTCCTTTCTCAAGTTCTTATTTGGATGAATGACACTTGGCCCTCCTTAAAACCAATATTCTAGATTTAATAGGGTAAATAAAGGTATTTAACTATGGTTTGGACAAAATATCTTTCTATTTCAAATTCATTTTATCTTAAAGAATCCTATAATTTAGCAGCAAAAATTACATTAATTGTTAAACAAACTCATCTTATTTTAGATATAGAAGTGCAGAAGATCTATGTGATTTCTATAAGTATTATGAATTGGTTGGAAAGTTTCTTTCCTAGATAAAATGTGAATAACTATGAGCAGAATATTAGGTACTATCTTCGCAACTAGTTTTAACTGATGTGATAGTGTGAAAAGAATTTTTTCGTATATTGTTATTTGAGTAAATTGATATTATTAAATCTTGTCTTGTTAATTCTATTCCTTACGATGTTGTCACTTGCAAATAGTTTAACACTGTTTTTGGTTTTCTGTTATATGTTTGAGATTGGATTAGCAAAAACAAAGTTTTATTAAAACAATAAATAAACGAAAATTTTGGAGACCGAAAAATAATTTAGGAGGAGGGATGAAATTTGCTGCTAAATTATAAGATATGTTAGATGCTTTGAATTTAAAACAGGAAGATATATTTTTCTAACCATGGTCAAACATTTAGTTTTACTTCATTAAATCTAGACCATCCATTTTGAAAAAGGAGATGGATCCGAAAAAATGTGGAAGAGAAATGAGTTATGGATTAAGAGTTGGGTTAATCAACTTATTATAAAATCCTACATGGAAAATAAAGTATGCCACATGTATATATAATTAAAAATGAAAATGCCATGTCAGATTTTCGGTGAGATGATTGTGCAAAATCCGGTTACAATGACTTTTGGTGAGAATTACCTTAAGTTGAGTGACTTTATTAGTACAATTCAAATCAAAGTGACTTTGGTCACACATTTCTCAAAGTTGAGTGATCTTTTAAGTATTTTACTCTTTTTTAATTTTCTTTTTTATTCATCAATTTTTTTATATTTTAATACCCCGTAGTGAAATTCTGGCTCCGCTACTGCGGCCTTGCATGTGGAAAACAATATGAGGCATGCAGAACGAATGATGACTAATTCCTGATTAAAGTTGGGAAAATCATTTTTGACACAGATTCTCTCTATCACTATGTTCTTAATTTACGTGGTAAAGCTATATTTAAGTTGTATATTTCACAGGAGTTCATATTCACATCATAGGGATATCAAGGATTCTTGACTATATTTTCATTGTGTCCACAAATTGCTTAAGATAGAATTTAATTTGATGAGCAGTTTATTTCCCATCAAGTCAGACATTTTGATTATAAATTAGGTCTTGTTAGAAAAAATCACCTCTTAAAATTGCTTTTGCTTTGCCGATATTTTACGATCCATTGGAGGAGAATTCTTTTGTGTTGAAACACTGATATCCACCTCTCTTGGTCATTATGTGTCGTGAGTGTGCATATATCCGGGCAGAAGCGGATCCAGAATTTGAATGTTATGGGTTCTAAATTTTAGGATAACAATCTTAAGTGCTAGCAACTGGGTTCCATTTGATTTTTGTAAATATTTAATGATATTTTTTAACACAAAAATACTATGTGTGCCAAACTTAGTGAGTTCTGCCGAACCTGCCCTTAGTACTCTACCCATGCGTACAGGAAATGGAAAAGCTGCAAAGTGAAGAGAGTGGCTGCAAGATTAACTATGTCGCAGCGCTATGACATAACTCTCATAACTGTAAGTGGCTGCAAGATTAACTATGTCGCAGCGCTATGACATAACTCTCATAACTGTAAGGGTGTGAATGCGCAGAACTTTTGGCTAGGATAGATGTGCAAACTCAATATATCATCATTTTATACGATTTTTTTTATATAAATAATATTCCATCTGTTCCAAAATGATTGTCACAGTTCGGATTTCGAGAGTCAAACGAGTTCATTTTGACCGTGAATTTAAACATATAATCTTTAAGTTTTTTGTAACGATGTTTATATATTTAGAAACTACATAAAAAGTATTATAAGTCACAATAATTAATAATTCAAAATATTTAAAAGACATATAAAAATATTACGGTCAAAGCTAAACTCGTTTGACTCTCGAAATCCGAACTGTGACAATCATTTTGGAACGGAAGGAGTATAATTTTCGACAAAAGTTGTTCGCAGACCAGCCCACCCTTAAAATATTTCCGCTTGTGCATAGTGGTTCAAGGACATCGTCACACTTGGTATTTATGGTCAAATGACTACTTAATATATACACATTAATTCAGCTTGTCTATGCACTTACTTAAATTACATTATATATTCACTCCTGTAAATCATTGATTATTCTGTTAGAACTTTGTCGTAACACTTGTATATTATTCAACAATGAAGAGACCTTTTAATCTTACTCCCAGCAATAATGTTCAACGTCAATCAGAATTCTGACCAAAAAAAAAAAAACTCCCTTTTTCGAATTTATGTTTCAAGGTTTAATTTCTCTTTTATTTGGTGGGTATTTTGAAAAGAAAAGAGTGAAACACACTGAGACTATCCCCTCATTTGGCGGTAATATTATTTTGGTACTAAGTTCCTAAAGGCTAAAAGGTTAATCATCATGTCCATAATTTTGATAAAACTAAGCTCAAGGAAAAAAAGAAAAAAGAAAAATCACAACGACAATCGTCTGCTATTGTTTTCGGAATAGAACACATCATAACACAATCCAAAGATAATTTTTTTCACCACAGTACAAATATTCTTAAAACTTATCTTCTTTAAATTAATCTAAACATGCAAGTCTCTTCTCTAGATTTTTCGTAAATATTTTCATACTAATTTACCAAATTATAACTAAACCTAATTAAATCTAGAAGCCAGGGAAGAAAGAAAAGAGAAAAGCTACACACTATCATCATGCATGCATTTTCATTCACATGTACGGTAACGTGTTATCTTTTCTTTATACCAAGCAAACATTAGAAGTGAAATTAAAAAATATTTTAGTCTTTTAAAAAAGATAATTTACACGGTAAAGTGTTTTCGTGTGGAAAATATTACTAACAAAAAAGTTAACATGTTATACTAGACACACATTAGCTCATGCTTAACGAAGACTCCATGCATGAGTACTGCATAGTCCTAACAAAAAAAAAGGAAATATTTTAGCCCATGCGTGAGCGTTAAATAGTCAGAAAAATCAAAAGAAGTTCTCGCGTATCTCACCTATAACGAAAGGTTCAAGAATCTTTCGGGAAGTTACCAATATTATTTAGAATAAATTGCTTAGATTGTTTTGGTGAAAAAAAGATACTAAGTGGTTGATAATATGATTTGCTGAACGTTTAATACTCTCAACACTAAGTAGCAGTTATTATAAATATCTTTCAACTAGCTAGTTACGTTGATTGTGTATCTTTACAGCGTTTTCTTTATTTAATACTCCTACTATGTTGTATTGGTAAACAAGTTGCTACCCGCAGGCCACCACACTTTCTATATGTTGATTTTCTTTTTTCCCTTTAAAAGACCTTCGTTTAGAATAAATTGTAGCCTCTGACAAGAGTCTACAGTGTATGAAGAGGTAGATGGTGTTAAAAATACACAAATCTGTTCTTCTCATCTATACAAATTTCTTCGCGCTTTTGTATAAGAATCACCCACACCTCATATATACACATTCTTATATATGGTCCTCCTTTGGTTCACTACTTCACTAATAAAAAGATAATTAAATTCAAAATCTAAACTCTGTAGTTTCGTATTGAAAAAGATGTACTAATTGTGAAATATATACATATGTCTAGCTCAGTCTTTATTTTAGTTTTTCATTTACCTATAGTGTTCGAGACATATATATGAAACAATACAACTATATATGAGCAAACTATTTTAGCACTACCACACTTACAATTGAAGTCAAGGCAAGAGAGAAGGACAGCTTCCAAGAATATCCAAAACCTTGAATTTCCAAGAAAAGAACATCAAGGAAAACTTTTGTTAGTAAAAAGGAGGAAAAATTCTCCTCAACTTTCTCACCAAATAGACAATATAATTCAAAATAAAAAGGGCATGTCTCTTTGCTTTTACCAGTTTCATTGAAACAATGACAAGTTATTCATTTCACTGGCCTTTGTGTGTACAGCGATGCTGATACGCTTGTCTTTAATTGGAAAAATTCGAATCTTAGGTAGTGTCCCATATTAATCACAACGACGAGAACACAAAGTAGTATATCAAAGTCTTTGATATTGTCGTTGGCAGTAGTTTTCGTGCTTATCAACAAAGTACTGCTAAGTACTTTTTATCTTTTCTCCATGTTGATTGGAAATATTTGATATTTTTATATAGAGTCCATTACCGAAATGGTCACTCAACTATTGGAAATAAACCAAGAAAGTCACTCTTCTTTGTAATGTTCCTAAATGGTCACTCAACTTTAGATAATTAACTCAAATGGGCATTCTCACCTGAAAAGTTGCTATCCCTGATAATACATGCTGACGTGGAATTTTTTTATTTAAAATTTAAAATATAAAGAAATTTAAATCCTACTGTCCCCACCCATTTAACATAATTATTTGACCCATACCCGACCCAAATAACTTAATCGGTCAATTATTAAAAAAACCAGTGCAACTTTAATTCTAAGATACTATACAATGTTTCCCTCCTCCTCTTCTTTTTAGGGTTCTATAGGGAGAACCAAAATTTTATTTTCAATCGATTTCTTCCCCAATAAAACCAATGCAATTAAATTAAAATTCTCATAAAATAGTATAAGTTCATAACACAATACATGAGAATGGTACTGGATATGACTAAAGCAATGATTACTTATCTTTTACTTATCATGAATGGTACTGACGTGAACTAAATATTTGGTGTAAGTAGAATGCATTAATAACTGGTGATAATAATTTTCTTGTTTATCAATTGATGACTAATAGCTTAATAAATTACTTTATTTTCTTCTTTTAGTTTGTAGGAGTAACTTACTAACAATTATAATTTACTAACAGTTTACTAACTTACTAACATTTTTTAGGAGTTAGTTTTTAGGAATAACTTACTAACAGTTTAGTAACCTACAAACAGTTTTTAGGAGTAAGTTTTAGGAGTAACATAATTTATTTTCCTCTTCTAGTTTCTAGGAGTAACAAACTAAAAGATAGTATGACACTTTTATATAAGGTGTCGTATTTTGTTAAAACTATTAATATTGTTAACATACTTTTCTGCGTTCTATCGTTAGAAGACTCAAGAATCTTGAACGGAAAGTTGAAGTTTTCTCATGTATTATGTTATGAGTTTATGGTATTTTATGAGAATTTTAGTTTAATTGCAATTGTTTTTTTGGGGAAGAAATCGATTGAAAGTAAAATTTTGGTTCTCCCTTAGGGAAACATTGTATAGTATCTTAGGATTAAAGTTGCACTGGCTTTTTTTAATAGTGGACCGATTAAGTTATTTGGGTCGGGTATGGGTCAAATAATTATGTTAAATGGGTGGGGACAGTAGAATTTAAATTTCTTTATATTTTAAATTTTAAATAAAAAAATTCCACGTCAGCATGTATTATCGAAGATAGCAACTTTTCAGGTGAGAATGACCATTTGAGTTAATTATCCAAAGCTAAGTGACCATTTAGGAACATTACAAAAAAGAGTGACTTTCTTGATTTATTTCCAATAATTGAGTGACCATTTAGGTAATGTACTCTTATTATATACTTTGCATAAGGTTATATCAAAGACTTTATTGTTCGAGTTCATTCTTGTTAGTCTCTTTCACGATGTTTGCTTAATTATCTCAACCAAAACGCGGTCAATATCAGTTGGTTTTACTCAACAATAAAAGAAAACATAGTATTTTGTATCAAATCTGGAAATACTTACATAGGAGTAACATTTTCACTGTACAGTGGTCAATCAGTCAATGTAGAGCTCTTTGAAGGTTTTGTAAATATAAATCATTAAAATTAAAAGGATATGGTATAAAACTGTAAATCATATAAAACAATGTCCTGTGCAAAATGTAAATAACTCTCAAAATTAGGTGTAAAGTCATTAAAGAGTGACCGGATATATAGTATCACTTTCCGACTTGAATGGTCTTTAAGTGAAATAACAACAAATACGTAAACTTCTTGATATATAAAAGAAAAGGCAGAGTTTATTCACCTATATGGCTAATATCTAACAGCGAAATGGCCGTTTTAACTCGCTCAATGTATTTATTTGACAAAATACGTACATTCACATTCTATCTTTTTTAGCTTAAACTCTCTAATAAAGTATAGGTATAGAGACTAGTTAAATTTTATTAAAAACATATTACTGGAAATTTAACATTTATTGAAATTTTTAGTGGTAACTTACCTTGCACTTAATTATTCTTTGTGTACGTAAATCGTCCTCTTTTCAACGTTACCAAAAACACTAAGAAGAGGGTGAAAAAGACGTGATTGTGACTTTATTACGAGTTCCCGACAAAGGTTTGATTGGTATATTCGACAAAATTACTCAGCAGATACGCGTTGTATTAATTTTGTGTTCCACATAGTTTAGGCTGATTGGCTTCTTCATTTTCTACTACTATTTGCACTTTCATTGTACTTTTCCAAATTTACGCGGTTGTTGAGGAGGTTGATCGTTACTTTTGTTTAATAAAATAATAACCTAATTCTAGTCTCTAACTACATATATTTTCTTGGTTTTTTCTTTCAAATCTTGAAAACCCTCCATTAGATTTTACCTAATTTCCAAGTTGTAGCCTTGATTAATCAGAAAAAGATAACAATATTTTATTCAAGAACCACACACTCACACAATGTCTTTGTATTATGCAGATGAAGACATTGACTTACAGAAGTCTTCCTGTTTGAAAAATATTAGTACTAGTCGTACTATAATTTTGAAGAACCACGCACACACCACATAGCACCCACAATGTGTGTGTGTGTGTGTGTGTTGATGCATAAAAGATTGACTTATGATTAGCATGCTAGTAAAATTTAATTGGATATAAACTGAAGGTTCCTGCATGTTTCCTGCCTAAATGGGGTCCAAAGTTTTTCTATATAAGATTTTGTAGGTTGGCAGTTGAACGTTACCTACTATCATATTGTGCAGGACCATTTCACTGTTAATTGTTTTCACTCCTTAATTGAACTTTGATGGTACAGAAGCGGAATCTTAATCAGGGGAGTGATGACGGCTCTGAATTTCCAGCTCGAGAATCTAAGCGCCAACATCCTAGCAACTTGTATGTGGTTTTCTACATGATCAGATTGCTTTTAGATTTTATGTCCTTTTATTCGTATGATAGTGGTGTCCGGGCCAGTTTGGACACCAACCAAGACTTAAACAGATGAGAAATAAATAACCTAATTCCATATTTTTGCCTACACTAAAGACCTCATGGTTCTCCTTCCACCTCATCGATCACTAGGCCACACCTCGGTAGCTTGTCTTTCAGCTGTTTTTTGTGACTTTGGACTCCATTGTTCTTATTGCTGTTTTTTCGCAGGCTTTTTAGTGGACTAAGTAGTTATTCTTCTCCTCAAGAACTTGCACTAAGGCTGGAGCCCTCCATCCGAAACTGGGTACGTTTTTATGCTCTAAGCAAGGCAAATATATCTTTCTAATTGCAGAATATAAATTTATTTAGTCTTCAAGAAGGTGCAAATGGACGACACTTTATTTAAATTTGGAACTTCTTGAGGTCTTTTTTAGTTGGAAATTTTTGTTTGGCTAGTGACTACTCCTATCAGTTAAGGCCTGGACTTCCTTAACAAGATGTCACATTTGATGGAAAATTTTAGTTGGTTAGTGAATACCAGGTTAAATCCTGGACGGCCTTAATAAGATATCTTCGTATTTGTTCATCAAATTAGCATTTGTTTTTGTAAGTTGGCCTACATTTTGATAAGTTGCAAGATTTTCTCAGCTTTGCTTGCAAGCCAATGTGTTCTTTCCTTTTTGTTAATCCTTTTAACTGCAATTGAACATCTGAACACTCCTATTTTCACTTTTTATTTCTCCAACTTGTTGATCTTTCCTTTTATCTGAGTGTGTTTGTTCTTGATTCGATGACTGTTATCAATTTGTGTTAAATAGTAGTAATATGATTTGGTGATAGTTCAATTATTAGGCATACCAGGACATGTATGTAGTTTTGCAGGTTTATGAGTGCCTGTGAAAATGTCATTCACAAGGCAAAAGCTTGACATATTTCTCTCTGCTTTCCAGTAGGAGTAATCTTGAAAATCATTGCTGTTGGAAGCTAAAATTAGTTGCTGTTAACAGAGGAATGCAGTTTTTTGTTTTATTTTATATGTTCTTTGATGTGTCTTCTGTTAAAGTTTCCATATTCATCATCCTTTGTTTTTCAAAATGGTGATAGGTGCGTGAAGAGCTTGCGAGAGTACTCGAACCAACCCTGAGGTTAGTTCTTGCTTTAACCAAATGGCTGTTGTTGGCCCCCGTGACTTTTTGTCTCCCATACTCGTGTTTATATCTGTCTGTCGATGTTGGTATAAAATGATCCAATGAAAATTTCCTTTGGCGGTTGCAGATCCTCACTTAATGATAAGGAGACTACCCAATCCAGGGCAATTCAGTTGCATTTTGACGATACACTTCCTTCTACACTTTTCACGTGTAGTAAAGTAGAATCCGTGGACAATAAGCCCATTAAAGTTGTCGTGCATGATGCTCGTTCCAATCAGAGAATAACATCTGGACCTATATCTTCAATAAAAGTCGGTTTGGTTGTGCTTAATGGGGAATTTAATCCCAACGATAGAGAAGACTGGACTGAGGAGGAGTTCAAAAAAAAGGTTGTTCGTGAAAGAGAAGGAAAACGTCCGTTATTGACTGGAGATTTAATCATTCAGCTAAAGGACGGTGTAGGATATCTAGGTGATATCAGCTTCACTGACAATTCAAGCTGGACTAAGAGCAGGACCTTTAGGTTGGGATTGAAGTTGATTCATCGTTCTGGTGAACTGAGGGTCAGAGAAGGAGTTAGCAAGCCTTTTACAGTGAAAGATCATCGCGGGGAATGTAAGTTCCTTCTCTGCGTTACCTTCCCTTATCCCCCAGTAATCTGTTGATAGCACCCGGCAACGTGGGAAAAAAAGACTGGCGGGTAGAAATTTGTTTAGGCGTGCTATATTATCCACTTCTACTTGCCTCCGTCCATTTTGTTGAGATGTTGAGCATATTACTGATATCTGTAATTTGATGTAATGTTTCGTACTGACATTGTTTTATTTTATTATTCCTTTGGTTTAGCTTATAGGAAGCATTACCCTCCCACTTTGGATGACGAAATATGGCGGGTTGAAAAGATTGCAAAAGATGGTGCATCACACAGACGGTTGAGTCAGAAAGGAATATCTTGTGTGAAAGACCTCCTACGGCTATATGTCACTAATCCATCTCTTTTGCGCAGGGTAAGGTCATCCTCAATAACATTCAGAATCTTTCTTTGGTCTGAAAGTCAAACATTTGTATAAGTAAAGTAGTTATTGTGGTGTCATCTAACCTTCTTGTTGGTTAATTGTAGATGCTGGCTTGTGGAAATTCAAACAACACATGGGAGAAAATCACTGAACATGCCAGCACTTGTGTGTTAGACAACAGTGAGTGGTATACATACAATGCGGCAGAAAGTATTGTACTTCTGTTCAACTGCATCTATGAGCTGGTAGGAGCAATTCTTGATGGACAAAATTTCCAGTCCTTGGACAAATTAGATGTATTTCAGAAGGTTTGTATCCCTCTTAGAAATATATTTGGTTTTTTTCTGTAAGAGTTAGAAACTGATAGTATTCTGATCACTGCCAGAGGATGGTGGAAGACTTTAAGCGTCGTGCTTACAAAAATTTGGATTATCTAGTTCTCCTTGAGCACCACTCTTTAATTGGCCAAGCAGGCCAACCAGTCCTATCATCAGATCTGCAAATTGGACTTTCTCGCATTCCTAGTTCAAGCCAACAGAATATGTACTATCCAGTTGAACAAGGTATGAACCATCAAATCTTGTTTCTTCAGTCATATACCTCTTTTTACCCTTTAGCTTTCCATTTTCTGTCTCTTTCTTGTGTTCTTTTTTTTTTTGGAGGGGGGGGGGGGGGTGGGTGGGGGGGGGGGTTGGGAATTGTGGTGTCGTGAACTATGCTTTCGAGTATGCAAATTCATTTGAGCATAGCTAAGGGGTTGGAATCCTGAAAAGATTACCACTTATTTGGAGCTAATATTGAACATCTAAAGAGTACAGACTATAAGGCCTGCATTGCTTACCTGCCGCCCTCCCAAGCAGTTGTTCCTCTTGGAAGAGCTTTTTCGACAAAACTTCGTTGTTATTCCTCTTTATTTCCTGAGAAATGATTGAAGGACTAAGAATATGTGTTTCTGCAGGTCAAGTGGACTTACAGAGTAACTCTGGTCATGCCAATATCATAACACCGCTAGACTACACACTGCAACAAGACAGTCCAACTGCAGTGTCCGTGCCACAAAGATCTCATGGAAAGCAACCATTTAATTCAAACTTAGCAAGCAGTTTCTTTATCAGTGATCCCTGCTGCAGTATCTACCCTGGTGACTATGAATGGGGTTCCAGCGGTTCACTGGAGTCACTAGGGATGACTGATTTTCAACCACCTGACATTAATTATCAGCCCAGGACACCAATGTGGCCAGGGAATGAATTGTTAGCTAGTTCAAGCATTCAGCCAGTGTCTCCTAATTTTGGATTTCACATCACAAGGCGTGGAAATCCCAGAGCAATATGGTGCACAATCCGCGCTGTCCTGAAATGGAAAACATTGATTAAGCGAAAAGTGGCTGGTTGAAGATCATGGAAAGGCTTTACATGTAGATGTCTGAAGTTCATTGGAAGATTGTGACAAACAAACTTCACCTCCATATCTTAGCCTCTTCTCTGAATCCTTCGGTATTTTGCAATATGTCCATTGTAGCATCCAGTGTAAGTAAGTAAATTGTACATATATTAAAGGTTTTGTCAGGATGAAGGTGCATGTAGGAAAGATTTGCTTGTGGAAATAACAGCAAGCATGCCATCATCCTTCGGGGAAGTGGTACCGCTTTACTTCTCCTAGCAGTTTCTTGTGTTTCTGCATCAGATATAGTAACTGGTGCTTGTACAGGAAGTAATATCAGATCATAATAATGAGATGCTATGTCAATGTTTGAATTATTTGCCTGTCAAAGTTTGCTACTTCATTTCTTCAGGAAATTAATTACTCACTGATTTCTAATAACTAAAGAATGTAGGTCATGAAATACGAAAATAGTTTTACCTTCGTGTTCTTTGGATGTCTTAAAAATCAAACTGGGCTCTTGAACATTTATTTTATGGGATTTTTACACAAATATACAAATTTAACCCTTTAATTACAAAAAAATAGCAATACTTTTCTAATTACAAGGCATAACAATATTTTTTTAGCACATTTTACAATAGGCAAATTCCATTTGACGCTGCCTTCACCTCCAGCCCCACCACGCAGCATCATCACCCCCACCCCTAGATCCAGGCTACGAAAAACAATTCAGAAACAGAAACCGGTCCATCGGAGTACGAAGTCAGTGAGGGAGATGAAATGTTAATGCAATTTGATCATCATCTGCAGCCTTGTAATAATAATAATAAGTTGTATTCCAATCTGATATTAGCCCTAACCCAACTTCTTCTCAAGTTTCTCTCTCCCTTTGGCCAGATATTAATTCACAGATTAATTATAAGCAGCCAAGTTTGAGGGAAGTTGAAGTTATTAGTCCTCATCATATGATGAACAAGTTATCATGGCTCAGTGATACTACTACCTTGGTTATGAAGAATCCTAAGCTCAAACATGACAACCCTCATTCAGATGTTGATACTTCTTTACATCTTTGAATAGGATAAAGAGGGGAAAAAAAAGTTCTTAGCATATGGTACCCCGCCCACTCAAAATGCTTTCTATCTTGGAAAAGTTTTCATGTGTCAAATATTAGTTCTAGATATATATAAATGACTAGTTTGCTTCTGAGATCATGCACATTGTGTAAGTCTATGCTTAAAAACACGGGGTTTCGTCAAGCTTTCACTTTTCGATCGACCTTGATGATCGAATAAGCTAGGGTTCATGCACACCACTTGCATAAAAGTGGGTGTGCGCTTTAATGACTGAAACAGTCTGAAAATCGCGTAGAAATAGTTGAGATACGGTGCTGCAGAAACAGTTGAAACGGTGCAGAAACAGTTAGATACGGTGCTGCAGAAACAGTTGAAACGGTGCAGAAACAGTTAGATACGGTGCTGCAGAAACAGTTGAAACGGTGCAGAAACAGTTAGATAGGGTGCTGCAAAAACAGTTGAAACGGTGCAGAAACAGTTGAAACGGTGCAGAAACAGTTAGATACGGTGCTGCAGAAACAGTTGAAACGGTGCATAAACAGTTAGATACTGTGCTGCAGAAACAGTTGAAACGGTGCAGAAACAGTTGAGATACGGTGCTGCAGAAACAGTTGAAACGATGCAGAAATAGTTGAGATACGGTGCTGCAGAAACAGTTGAAACGGTGCAGAAACAGTTGAGATACGGTGCTGCAGAAACAGTTGAAACGGTGCAGAAACAGTTAGATACGGTGCTGCAGAAATAGTTGAAACGGTGCAGAAACAGTTGAGATACGGTGCTGCAGAAACAGTTGAAACGGTGCGGAAACAGTTGAGATACGGTGCTGCAGAAACAGTTGAAACGGTGCAGAAACAGTTGAGATACGGTGCTGAAGAAACAGTTGAAATGGTGCAGAAAAAATTGAGATACGGTGAGATACCACGAGATACATCGAGGATGGGACGAGGAAAAGTCAAATTGGGGGAAATGATAGGAATAAAAGTGAAATTGGGGGAAATGGTGGAAGGAAAATTGAAATAGGAAGAAATGAGATGAGCAAAAGTGATAGTGGGGGAAATAGGAGGAAGAATGTAAGGGTTTGGTATGTTATGGGAAAATATTGCTATGTTTTTGCTATATTTGTAATTAACTTGTGTTTTGCTCTATATAGGGTTATTTTGCTAAAATATTGCTATGTTCGGTAATTAAGCTCTAAAACTTGTACTTTTATGTAAAAAATCCTTATTTTATTAACATACTAGTACTAGTATTAGTATTGAGTTGATTGCCTCTATGGTCACTCAACTTTTGGTAGTTGACTACCATAGTCACTTATCTTTGTTTTGTCTTTTCATGGTCACTCAATTTTGGGTAATTGGTCATCATGGTCACTTATCTTTACTTTGTCTTTCTATGGACATTCAACTTTGCCCAAGTAGCTCTTATAGTCATCCAACACAGAAATCCTAACGTCCGTTAAAATTTTGCTGACGTGGCAACTACAAAAATATTTTGGCAAGTTACATAAATAGAAAAAACTAAATTATTTAAGACCAGCTCAATTAAAATTAAACCCCACCCAAGAGTTCTTGCTTGAAGTGCCCATTTTTCCAAAAAAAATGACTCATTTTTCTTTAAATCTATCAAGAAAGCCTTCTGGTAACACATTTTCAACGTTAATTTCTTCACCTAATGAAAATCTGAGCACCCAAATGAATTAGTGTCTGGCCTTAACGATTGGCGGCTTTTGACGCTTTCTATAAGTTGAAATTTTTATTGAAGTGGCATAAATTTTTTATTTATTATATAGTATTTCACAGTTTGTTTAAGTAATACTGTTTTTGTTTAGCAAAACTGGTTCAAGAAATTTTGCATTCCCAGATATTTTTCTTAAGGACTATGCGGCAAAGCAACTCCAACTCGCTTCCAAGATGAACAACCTCTTGGGACCAAATTTTGCTTTCAGTGGGTTTGCAATATCCCATGATATTATTTTGATCAATTATAATGAAATTGAAGGGAAGTATGTGGACTATCTTTCAACTCTAAGCAAGAAAAAGGTCACGCATGTAGGTCCACTTAGTCATGAAATGAAAACAACAATAGAGAATGAGGAAAGCTCCAGGATTATTCGATGGCTAGTTAAGAAGAACGAGTCTTCGTATGTTTATGTTTCATTTGTAAGTGAATGAGCTAAGTGAGGCGAACTTTATTTGGGTGCTCAGATTTTCATTAGGTGAAGAAATTAATGTTGAAAATATGTTACCAGAAGGCTTTCTTGATAGATTTAAAGAAAAATGAGTCATTTTTTGGAAAAATGGACACCTCAAGCAAGAACTCTTGGGTGTGGTTTCATTTTAATTAAGCCGGTCTTAAATAATTTATTTTTTTCTATTTATGTAACTTGCCAAAATATTTTGTAGTTGCCACGTCAGCAAAATTTTAACGGACGTTAGGATTTCTGTGTTGGATGACTATAGGAGCTACTTGGGCAAAGTGAGCGACCATAGAAAGACAAAGCAAAGATAAGTGACCATGCTGGCCAATTACCCAAAGTTGAGTGACCATAGAAAGACAAAACAAAAATAAATGACCATGGTAGCCAATTATCCAAAATTGAGTGACCATAGAGGCAATCAACTCTATTAGTACTAGCGCGAGGTCGATATTGAAGAGTATTAATATCTGAAGGATCATTCGTCAACATTTGGATTGGAGTTAACACAATTCATGTTTTTGTTTCGGAAGACTGATGGCTGGATAACACTTAACTAGTAATTAGAATAGACGAATAAAATTAAGGAAAATTTACATCACATAACTAACATAATAGCTTATTTATAAAATAATACTACTAATATTTTACTACATTTACTTTAACAATAATTTTAAAAAATTACCCTACATACAATTTTTTCATTTACACTCTCCCCCAAACATAAAACCCTAATTTTTCATCGCCTTCTCTCCCCTCCTCCACCCATCCACCCAACCGTTGTCCTCCTCCACATCTCTGGCGACCAGATCCTCCACCCATCCACCCAACCGTTGTCCTCCTCCACATCTCTGGCGACCAGATCCATCTCCGACGTCCACCGGAGAATATGGAGGTTGCTGCAGTCGTTCCCCTCCTCCAATCGATGGTAATTTTTTATAAATATAATGTGAGAGTTGTATATTTTTGTAAATCTGCCTAAAATTAACATTAATGTTAAAAGTCAAAATGAAAATCCGTATCCATTAAGGTTTACTTATGTTTGTATGAAACCAATCATGTGTTAGATTTGATTTGCTTATGTCTTAATCTTTACTGCCATCCAATATCCTTGTGCAGTTGGACCAAGGGAGTAGTTGTGTTGAATAATGGCACAAGTCAGGTAAAATTATCACAAGTACAAACTTCAAAGTGTAGTACTTTAATATATTTTTGAACTCCTCTCATTAATTTTTGGTTCCGCCCATAATTGGATCTCATATATCAAAATATATATTATTTTTGTCATTTTGTACCGTTCTTGATATATATTATTTGAGAACACTGTAAAATCTCATTTTATATATTGTAAGGATGAACTATCCGAAAATACTGAATTAATTAGTACTATGAAAGTTTTAAATGTTATGTGCTCATCTTAGTATGCTATAAAGGTAGACGGACAAAGAGAAAGAAAGACACAATCGTAGTTTCCATCTCAAGATGTGCATACTTCCCGAGAAAGTAAAATTCTTGAAACTCTAATGGGACATTATTGAATATTGTCATATGGTTTCAAATTAAGCAAAATAATAAAGCATAAAATACATATATTAATGGTTACTATGTTATCTAAACAACCTAGAAAAATATCTGGATTAAACATCATGAAAAACTTTCCATCCTTTATTACCTAACATACCTTTCCCGCTTTATTTGAAACAACCCTAAACCGTATTGGTAACACATCACATCATGACCCGAGAACCCACATCCACTTTATGGATCCAATGGCACTCCTCGTAAATTCCCCTACCATTTAAGCCTAAAACCAAAACTCAGCCAAAAAATATCTTCTCCACATTTAGAAAATCAGAAATTCTGGAACGTTCCTCTATCGTCACAATTCTTTTTTCTTGCTAGATATTTTCAACACCCCACCCCTCCACCCCACCCCAAAACTCCTAACCCCACATTAACACTAACAAAATCTTACAAATCATCTTCCCCACGTTACACATTACGTTTCTTTCTGCCTCCTTTTATTTTCCTCTACAATATATCTCTCCTCTTTAAATTCTCAATTTGCTCCAATACTTTTTCGTAACTGTACTTATTAATGGTTTAATTGACATAACTTTAGTCTCTGTACCTGTAAATTTAGGTACAGTTTCTATTACAACATCAAATTATTCGGGTTTTATAAAAATACGGGTATGGATCGAGAAGGAGGATCCGATGGATCTTGTTATTATTCAGTTCTTGGAATTCGAAAGGATGCTTCTTGTTCTGACATTCGCTCCGCTTATCGGAAATTAGCTCTGGTACACCATAATTAAGTAAAAAAATAACTTTTTTTACAAGTATATGTTTAAGTATTATAATATGTGTGATTTTATTTTATTTTTTTGTAAAGAGATGGCACCCAGATAGGTGGGCGAAGAATCCATCGGTGGCGGGAGAAGCAAAACGCCGGTTTCAGAAAATACAAGAGGCTTACTCAGGTTACAATTTATGTTAATTTTCATGATATGTACTTCTTTTTTGTATGTTTAAAAAATGTGCCGTATTTTGAAGGGTAATTAACGGTGGTTAGTTCTTCCGTTAATTTAATATTGGCAGTTCTCTCTGATAATGATAAGAGGTCAATGTACGATGCTGGTTTCCTTGATCTGCTTGAAGAAGATGAAGTACGTATTTTTTTGTTCTTTTTCCCAATTAATTGTATAAAATATTCCCCAGTTTTTTTTTCTCCCCGCGTTTTTCTATATTTGCCACCACAATTTGTACTGTAACATATGCTAGTATCAGAATTTAATTTACAATGTTACTAGTCTTTAGTCCTTTTCACTTGTAACTTAGCTAAATTTAGCTATATTTGTTTTCATTGCATGTCACACAAGTACTATTTTCTTTGTAGTCCGGTCAAAAGGTAAATTATTCCTTTCGTTCTTTATAAATATAAAAATAATTGATTTAACTTACTCCTATGATTTTTCTTTTAGGTGTAGAAAAAAATATTATAGCCATATAAAAATTATGAAATGTTTTAGACTGTAAATTTCAAAACACCTATAATTAGGGTTGTTATGGCATTTTTAAGATTATAAAGTCGTATAAGTTATATTTTTTAGAATCCGTACCTAATCAACTAGGGTTAGTATATGTTTTTGGCAATTTCGCAGTGTCTTGCTCTAGCAGAATGTAAATAATCATTTTGACTAATTCTTCATTTAAAGAAAAGATAGGGTACTTTTACTACTGTTTACCGTTTCATCCCGCCCTTTTCCGTGTGTTAGGTGAGGATAATTTTAGATTTGCCTCCTAAAAATTTGGTGAAATTGTATGCAGGGAATGGGTGATTTCCTGCACGATTTGATGAACAGAATGGATCAAAATGTGGGGGCAGCGGTAAGTCACTACATGTTTTTAAGGGTATGATTGACATGAAGAGATATTTGTAACGTGGTATTTATTCCTTTTTATATTGTTTGTATGCCTTGTATTAATTAATGGTAAAGGAGGAAAGTCTTGAGGATCTACAAAGAACATTCGTGGAAATGTTCGGTGGAGATTTAGCAAAGATGATGGATGAAGAAAATCCAACGGTGAGGAAGAGGGCACGTGATTCAGGGTCCAACACAAGAGCTGCTTCAAAGCGTAACACCACTAATGTCAATATCAATGCCAATGCCAATGGCACCTCTTATCACTGTTAATTTTTAGCAAACTATAGTGAAGGTGGTCCCTACCCAGTCCCTCTTTGAATTTACCTGTAACGCCCAGTTGGTGATTTGATTTTGTGGGCTGAGATTAGATGAATCGGGGAGGAATTAACTTGTTTATTGGGGGTTAGATTAGGTAAGTCAAAGAACTTTCTTAGACTCTTTCTTTCTAATTGCTGTTGTTTGGCAGCTCGCAAACTTTGATAATGAAAAGCTGGGGGGCTGTTGAATTGCGTAATGAAGCTTCTTTCTGCTTAAATATCTTTTAGCTTCTCTAAAATATCTGGCAATTTGGTATTTTGCTTAAGCCCCCCAAACTATGGTATATTGCTTGTTACCTGCGATTAATTAATTTATTTTGGTCTCTTGTTAACTCTAGTTTCAGCTACAAATGATGAATAACACGATTTGGTTAATCGACTGCATTTTAGTAGCACAATCATATTTAAACTGTACTACTTCATTGAAAAGGCCGAAAGTCGGAATGATCATTTGAGCTGCTAAAAGCTCATTAACCCTTCTAGTCATTCTTTCACCTGATAGCCCACTTATTGTCCTTTTTATTGTCTAATTCTTATTGCATGTAAAAGGTTTTAGTGACAGAAAAATCAAACGATTATTTGTCTTTGTCAAGAGAAAATGTTGAGATGGCTAAAGAGTATGACAATTGAAAGAAGGCGTAGGCTGTTGTTGGGTAATGATTGAGCAAGAAGGCGGAAGAAGGGGATGGAATCTGTAGAATTAAATATAACTATGTAATACGTGGTGTGAAAGACGGATTGACACAGTGCCGCAGACGATGGACTTTTCAATACATTATTATAGCAGTGGCTTGAAGGAATTGAATAGAAACAACAGCAACTTCAAGACACGCGGCATTCCACCTCATGTTTAAAAGCAAAAAGTGAAAGAAGATAATGTTTTTTTTAGAGTTGATAAGTTCATTGGTGTTGCTCTAAAGGTCCAAGGATCTCTCACACACGCATTATTACATTAATAACTTGGTCATTAAATGGTATACCGTGTTACTTCTTTCCATATTTGAAAAGTTGAAAGGCATTACCATTCCTGATCTTTTTCTCTATATTGCCGCGCCTATTTGTACAAGAATGAAATTCATTCGAATCATATAGCTCTGCCTCTCGAGACATAATTATATGAATTGCTAAAATTTTTGCTTCAAAACCGTATCTCCAAGCACAGTTAAGGACATACCAAAGTGATGTAATTAACGTGAAAACTGCAACTTTGTGAGTCCAATTTCCCAACTATGAAGTACAATAGAAGGAGACACTTGCAGCTGTTGACCATGCAAATCTAGCTTCACAATGATAAGACAATCATGCGGACCAATTGGCCAATAGATGAATGAACATACTATAATAATGGGGCAGGATGATACAAGTTGGAATGAGTCATCATGTTCATTGTCTTAGGAATGTTCAATCTTGTTTATTTTTGTGCATACACTTTCAAAAAATAAAATAATTGGAATACGTACATAGTTGTCAAAATTTTAGAACGTAAACGTCATTTGTGAGTAGAAGGGTCTTTTCTTTTCTTTTATTCCTGTGTGAATCACATACGTATTCAATGAAAAAAAATCACATAGTATTAAATAGGGGTTTGAAAAAGAAATAAAAGGGAATCACATGGTATACGCATAAATTATCTATGGAAGAAATTCTTGAGGTGGGTGAATACAATTTATTTCAAGAATTTGCCTTTCTATTATCTTCTCTCTACTATTTAGTTCCAACTTCCACTTAGTAATTAAAAAGCATCTTTGGCTGTCTACTTCCCACATCATTTCATATCGAACTTCACATGATCAATGACGTATCTGTCTCTCCCTCTTTCAGTTTTTATTTTTATTTTTCTCTCTGATAAAGGTCGTCTCACTTCCTCCTATATATGGAGGGAATGGGTAAACAAATTACTAGTATGATTTAACTGGACTAAAGAATGAATATGATGACAATAGCTATAGAGTTTAAGTTTGACGCACCGTCGGTGTATAACTTTTTTTACACTATCAGGTAATTTAAAAAGTAAATATTATCTTTTATTAGTTTACAAAAAAACAAAAAACAAAAAACCAATAAAGGCAACGAGAATAAAATCAGAAATTCATTCCTTGTTTCACTCTTAAAAAATATTGTTCCTTTCAAAGTTCTGACTTCCTAGAATTCTATCAATATCATCGTACAAACTCAATATCAACGCATCAAACGAAATTATAGAGCTTCTTATGCTAAGGGTATGTCTCTAATCTTCATCCAGTTATCTAATATCTTTTGCGGGAGTTACGATTGAAATCAAACATTTTTTTGTCGTGTAGGCCTTACAAAGTTAACGTTGATATTCCCAGCATATTGAGATATAAATTTTGTATTAATCTAACATCCAAAATTTTATGTTGTAGAACAAATGGAAGTATCAAATTCAGATGATCAATATCTAGAAGGAGGTGAAGTGACGTTGGAAGAAATAGAAAGTGATACGGATGAAACAACACAAAGTGTTCCTGATTTAGGTGTTGAAAATCGGAAAGAACCTTACATCGGTATGGAGTTCTCGTCACTTGATGATGCATTCAATTTTTATCTTGATTATGCTCATCGTAATGGATTTAGTGTGCGTCGAGGTCGTGTGACGAAATCAAGAAAAGATAAATGAGTAATTGGTCAAGTATTTGTTTGTTCAAAAGAAGGATTTCGCCCAAAAAATATTTCAAAAACAATAGACCACAAAACGTAACCAGAGAAGGATGCAAAGTGTTGTTATATGTGTCAAAGAAAGAAGAAGGAACTTGGGCTATTCGTAGGCTTGTATCCGACCACAATCACGAACTGGCTACTCCAAGAAGTCAAAAGTTTTTGCGATCTAAAAGAAAAAAGTCGGAGGCTCAAAAGAATCTAATTGATTTGCTTGATGATTCTGGAGTTCGTCCAGGTAAAATTGCATCAGTGCTGATAAATCAAGCGGGGGGCATAGACCAGCTCAATATTACTGGACAAGATATTCAAAATTATTTGAGAACCCGAAGGCAGAAAGATCTTGAAAAAGGAGATGCACAAATGATGCTACAATATTTCCAAAAGCGTCAATCCGCGAATCCGGGGTTCTTTTATGCAATCCAGATGGATGTAGAGGGTCGTTTAGCTAATTGTTTCTGGGTGGATGCCAAATCAAGGGTAGCTTATAAAATTTTTGGAGTAGTTGTTTTTGATCCTACGTATCTCACAAACAAGTATAAGATGCCTTTTGTCCCATTTACATGTGTTAACCATCATCACCAGTCCATTTTGTTTGGTTGTGCTCTACTTTGGGATGAAACTCAGGACACTTTTGAGTGGTTACTTCGTACTTGGAAAGGAGCAATGCTTGGAGTTGCACCTCGTACAATCATAACGGATCAGGATGCCGCCATCACAAATGCAGTTGCAAAGGTATTTCCAGATAGCGCGCACCACTTTTGTATGTGGCACATAGAAAAGAAATTCCCAGACTATTTAAGTTGTGTTTGCAACCAGTATGCTGATTTCAAGAGCAAGTTCGGTAGGTGCATTCATGAGTCAGCAACTCCTGAAGAATTTGAAACATCATGGGCTGAAATAATGAAAACGTATAATTTAGAAGAAAATAGCTGGTTGCGAAAGGTATATGCAATTCGTAAAAAATGGATTCCAGCATATGTGCGCACTACTTTTTGTGCAGGTATGTCGACAACTCAAAGAAGTGAGAGCATGAATAAATTTTTTAAACATTATTTGAATTCTAGTACTCCAATGAGTGTATTTGTGGTGTAATATGACAAGGCTATTGATGCCAGATATGATAAAATAAGGAAAAAGAAATTTAAGACAAAGAGTTCATTTCCTATCTTCAAAACTTTATATCCCATGGAGGCCGAAGCAGGAAAGGTATACACTAGAAAAATATTTAATCTTTTTCAAGATGAATTGGTTGATTCCCAAAAATTTGTCTCCGAAAAGATTGAGGTAAAAGATGGAATGCACATCTATAAGGTGCATGAGTTTGAACGACCAAAGCCTGCATACATCGTTAGTTTGGATCTTGCACTGAGAACTGCCGTTTGCTCGTGTCACAAGTTTGAGTTCATGGGAATTCTATGTAGCCATGTACTAATGATATTTATAAAGAAAAAGATTCACTCGCTTCCGAATTGTTATTTTTTAGATCGATGGACTAGAAATGCGACCAAAGAAAAAGTCGATGACTATCCAAATGAAACAAAAAAGTTGAGACA
This sequence comes from Petunia axillaris subsp. axillaris, assembly GCA_029990575.1. Classification (NCBI taxonomy): domain Eukaryota; kingdom Viridiplantae; phylum Streptophyta; class Magnoliopsida; order Solanales; family Solanaceae; genus Petunia; species Petunia axillaris. The sequence goes on along the minus strand of JARKNS010000010.1, from coordinate 26,679,805 downwards.
TGCTTTATGGTTTAGTAATATTATGATGCATTCTATTGGGCTTTCTGAACGAGCTACACGGTCTGAAAAGCATTACCAGCTTGCACAGCTAAGATTATTGCAATTGTGTGAAGAACTTGATGAACTTCCTTATTAGTTCGAGAAAGATTGTGTAAAGGGTGCTCAAGTTAGCGAGTCAAATTTGGAGTTAAACTCATCTGAGCAAAGTCACAAAATTACGTTGCTTGATCCTCCACGAGCAGCAACTAAAGGACGTCCACGATCTTTGAGAATGAAATGTCCTCTAGAAAGTACTCGGAAGACCCAAAAAAGTTCTTCTCAAAGACTAAAAGCGCAAAGAAAGAACACGAAATTGAAGAGCAAGGGAATAAGGTAATTTCATCTTACTTGATGCATTTTTTTGACAGTTGATTATGTACTGACTTCTATAATTTCAGCTGCAGTTTAAACTCTGATGTCGACGCCACAAAAAAAGTACAGCAACACTTAGTGAGGCTCATGCAATGGTAAATGTTTTGTAAAAATTTATGCCAGTTGCTCACAAGTATTTACTTTCATGTACTTTTCTTAACTAACAAATTATTTTATCTTTGTTTTTTGGTCATTTGTTCTTCAGCAATCTCAATAATATTTAGAATTTTATCAAGGACAAACTGAGAACAGTGTTTATGTATATTCCACCTCATTTACGGTAAAGCACTGCTCTTACTTTAAATCGTGTCTATTTATGCATTGTTTACATGCTATGTGTTCTAATCACTTAACTATATATTTCAGGATTTGATGAAAGTAGCTTCGAGTTTATTCCAACAAAATCATCCCAGTTTTTGAGTAATAAGATAGAAGATTCCGAGCACCAAATTCGACAGAAGCATGAAGAGATAGTTCTTTCAAAATTCAACAGTTTACTTTTTTTTTAATTTTTATCTGGTTTTGGATAGTTGTTTTGTTGATTATTGGTCAAGATTAAGAATTGGAACCTGTTCATTATAAGATGAATATATTCTTCTATGCAGTTTGTCACCTGCAAGTTGTCTTTTAATTTCCCTTCACTTGAGCAAATTTGAAGCTGATTTGTATGTAACCACAGACTAATTTATGTAAAAACGTGTATTAGTAGCATTTTCCTCCAGTAGTGTGTATTTGAATCAGATTTTCCATGGAGGAAACATATGTTCCAATGCACTTATTCACAGTACATTCCAAGAGCGGCAATTCTTTCAAAAGAAAGAAATCATACATTCAAGAAAGCACATAGTTGCCATTACATATTCTCCAGTAATCTATTTCACAATCATAAGGTAACATCAAGAGTATAACCACTGACCGAACTTTTCTCATTACTGAAATGACTTGTCAATAATAGCATAGTGCTTTTGATGCAGGGCAAACGAGCCAAGACACCTTTCCAACATGTATCAAGCTTGGAAGAGGCAAAGGATGCAAGGGCAAGAGCTTCGGAGATGAGTCAAGCATGTTTAGGCGATGGAGCACCGGTGCTCCACCCCACAGGCAGCCAGGCGCTCCGCCTAGGCAAAGCAGGCGCCCCGCCTGAGATACACTTGGCTCAGGCGCTCTGCCCAGCCCCCTCCACTGCCCAACTTTGTGGGCGCTCCGCCCGATTTGCTGAAGCATGGGATTTCAAGTGTAAAGTTACTATTTTGACCTTGCATGGTCTTTTAGCTTAAAGCCTAGCTTGTGGGCATTATGGACATTTTACTTAATGCCTAGAAATCTCTATAAATAGCTAGATAGATTATTTTATTCCTTAGTCTATTTTGAATGATGAATTAACATTATAAAGAGGGATCTCTTTGGGTTTATGGAAAACAAACCTTTGATTGGGATTTGTGTGCTTCTAGTGGATTCTAGTTGGACAACGACCCCGCCCCGATCATTCTACTTGCGGGTCCTAGTTGGCTCGAGGGTAGTTGCCTAGCGTAGGTGTTCTTGGCCTTCTCTCGGGGTGTAACGGAACGGGTTCTCCGTTGCTACTTGGGATTAGTGATCGAGTTACGTCTCGTTCCTATCTTTTACTTTTCGCGTTTGATTTCCTACATCATTTGGTATCAGAGCATGAATTGGACAAAGTTGTCTATGATGACTCCTCAAGTGAACCTAGTCTTGATAACTTGTCTATGCTTGATCATGATGTTGAGATGCATGTTTTTACTAATCCATTATTTTAGGGCATTCTCATTAGTGGTAACGACTTGTATCGGACTAGGGTGATTAGTCAAATGGAACCCCCATGGTATGAAGGGTATGACTCCTTAGGCAACCCCTTGTATGAGAATTTGGGTGAGGTAAATGACTCTTTGAGTGACCCTACCATTGCTTGTTGGGGTTATGATGAAGAAGAGGTCATTATCAATACCTTTCTTAATAGTTTGTCTTTTGAGAAGGGTTGCTTAGGTGATGAAATGGGAGGTGAAAGAGAATCCCTTGGTGTGAGTAAGAATGCTCAAAAGAAGGGGAGTGGAGTACTTGATGTTACTTGCATGTTGGTTTATTTGACTCACTCCACTCCGCATGTTGATCTCACTTTGAGGAAGGATTGGTTTGTTGATCTTGAGCTTAAGGTTCAAGGGGATTTTGATAGCTTTGTCTTGCATTTTCCATGTCCCCATGACCTACTTGCTCATTATTGTGATGAGTGCATGTTGATCTTTAACCAAGTACTTATTGTTCTCTTGGGAGATTTTGTATTTGTTCTTAACATTGATGCTTGGTTATATCACAAGAGTGTGTTTTCCACACTTCTTGCACTAACCTACTTTCAAAGTAGGAAATCTTGTGTTTGCTTGTCGTTGCTTGTAGGTTCTAAGCTCCGTGTTAAGGCAAAGGAGACCTTGAAAGAAACCTATGTCAAAGTGACGATCAAGGGTTGCAAGGGAGGAGAGCATTGGGCACCCCGAAGAGATGACTCCATGGACGTGAATGCAATGATTTCGAGGACGAAATCTTCTCAAGAAGGGGAGGATGATGCAGGGCAAACGAGCCAAGACACCTTTCCAACATGTATCAAGCTTGGAAGAGGCAAAGGATGCAAGGGCAAGAGCTTCGGAGATGGGTCAAGCATGTTTAGGCGATGGAGCACCGGTGCTCCACCCCACAGGCAGCCAGGCGCTCCGCCTAGGCAAAGCAGGCGCCCCGCCTGAGATACACTTGGCTCAGGCGGTCCGCCTAGCCCCCTCCACTGCCCAACTTTGTGGGCGCTCCGCCCGATTTGCTGAAGTACGGGATTTCAAGTGTAAAGTTACTATTTTGACCTTGCATGGTCTTTTAGCTTAAAGCCTAGCTTGTGGGCATTATAGACCTTTACTTAATGCCTAGAAACCTCTATAAATAGCTAGATAGCTTATTTTATTCCTTAGTCTATTTTGAATGATGAATTAACATTGTAAAGAGGGATCTCTTTGGGTTTATGGAAAACCAGCCTTTGATTGGGATTTGTGTGCTTCTAGTGGATTCTAGTTGGACAACGACCCCGCCCCGACTATTCTACTTGCGGGTCCTAGTTGGCTCGAGGGTAGTTGCCTAGCGTAGGTGTTCTTGGCCTTCTCTCGGGGTGTAACGGAACGGGTTCTCCGTTGCTACTTGGGATTAGTGATCGAGTTACGTCTCGTTCCTATCTTTTACTAAGGCAAGGACTACAAAGTTGCAAAAAGCACACCAAAATATTTTATTGTATCATGTGTATGAAAATCTCCCACCAACTATTGATTATGTGAAAAATAAGATATGATGAGGTACCTGAACCAAAAAAAAAACTAAGAGTAAACTTCATCCTCGGCCTTGAGCTAGAGGGAAATCTAGCATGTACTAAGAGGACAAAAAGTTTAGACATAGTAAAACTATTGAAATGCCTATATCAATGGCCTTTTTTGAAATTTGAGTGCCCGAGCCTTAATCATACTGTTAACATCTTCAGCCATCAGTGTATTCAAGTTAAGTGTAATTTTCTTTGCTGAAATTTGAAACTTGAGTTTCTCAAATTCAACTTCCATTGCTTCTAGATCCTTTTTCTCATTTTCAATCAGTTCCATAATTTCATTCTTTTCATCATTGAGCTCTTTTGTCACAACAATTGATTCTACTGCCTCTTTAATCTCATCGAGGTGAGTTCGTAACCAGTTGACATTCACCTTCATTTTTTTTTGACAATGATGAATGCAAACAGGCTCTACAATATTATATCCTTCATAGTGTAACAACCCTAAGTTTTTCATAATTGACCATAGTGCTCCTTTTGATCATGTCTTCTCTGCAACAATCATTCTGATGTTTCATTGTACCTCGCTAGTACACGACCTACAGAACATACAAATTGGAATTAACTAAGCATAGATAAGGAATCGACAAAGACATATATCAAATTAAGTGCCTCAACACGAATATACTAGGTCCTCTGGTTCCTTTTTCACTTGACTGATCACATTAACTGCCAAAGCACCTCAAATTTAGTATACGAACAAATGAAACTATAATTATGAAACTAAATTCAATAAATTTAAAAATTTCAAAAGAAAACAACAACAAATTATCGGACATAGCATTTGATGGTAAGCAAACTTGGTGTCGATGAAAGTCCTACTATAATTTATTGTTGCTTCAACAATTAAGCTTCTCTGGGAGTATAGGAATGGATTCGAGTTAATACAAACTTGTCTTTCATTGAGATTATAAATTATCCAAAAGAAGTATTTGAAATTAATTCAGTAACTTCAATAGTAACAATACGGGAAGCATAGGATGAGAATCATTACTACTTTAGAAATAGAAAAATCCTGAAAACTAGAGACAAAAGAATCAAATAGATCCAAAAGGACTTTCCTGATGCAATTCAAAATTGAATCGGTGAACTTCAATTCAGTGCACCCAATGCTCAGTTGTCCAGAACATAAATATATACATCTCGCCGCCACTGTCGCCGCAACTAGCAAATCCATTCAAAACTCATCCTCATATATGAATACAAAGGGGTTGACGGAGAAACAAGAAGAAGGAGAGAGAGAGAGAGAGAGCGCAAGTGTGCAGATTTTTGGATTTGAGATCAAAGAAAACGAGGGTTTCAAGGGAGGAGAGAGACGAGATAATGTCTAAATCAGTGCGTTTATTTATTTTTTTACCACACGTATATTTTTTAAAAAGTAAAAAAAAAAACTTGGTGAAACTTGGATAATCTGCTATAGCAGGTCAAAATTACCCGATGGTGTAAAAAAATATTACACCGACGGTGCGTCAAACTTAAACTCATATCTATAATTTACGTATCATTTTCAAACTTACAATCTGTCATTTTTTAAAGTTAGGGAGAATGACTAATTTCTTAATGGAAAATTGATTTTTAAACTATGCTTAGATGAGTTCCAGAACCAACTCTCACCCATTTTTGGTCAAAATTTTATATTAGTGAAAGTTGAGTGTTTTTTCTTTAGGATAGGAAAAGCAATTCAATATTTTCATGCATGATGAACTTCTCAGTAATTAATCCCGAATAATTTTTTCATTTTTGGCTGTACTTGTACTTTTAAAGCATCCATAATAGCTATCTTCCGGCACCGATTTCTATTGGTCTCTAGAACTAGAAGCATAGCATAGTCACCCTTGTTTCAATATAACAAATACAAGTACTGTACTTACTCTCTTGAATATATCCAACAGTGAACCTTTCCTCAATATTAGTAATAGAGTGGACTCCATAATGGTTTCTAGAAATCGTTCGTCTGATTAGAAAACAAAGAAGATGTACTATAAAAATAATTCTTTTGAAGGCAATTAAAAAGCCTTTTGGTTCGGTTTCTTTAGACCTAAAAAGGGAAGGGTTGATAAGCAGCTGCTTCTAATACTTTATTCCATTGTCATAATGCTATTCTTACAACTTCATTGGAGCTCATGGACGTCCACGTTGTGAGATGTGCAATTTTCAAATTGAATTGATCAGCATACATATCATCCAAAATTGAGGTCCTTTAGATTTTTCTTTCACCACTGATGGGGAGAGGATACTTTTAGATCCTTAACCAAAAAATTTGAATTCAAACTTTATTTTCAGAAGTCATCCAGCTTATTAATACCAAATACAGAATTACTACCCAAAAAAAAAAAAAAAGAGAGAGAGGAAAGAATTGATTTGCTTGATTTAGACTCAATTTTACAAATGCAGTAAGTGATATTATTATTTCATGAATTTCTAAAATTTATAGACAATGTTTTATGTTTTTGCAACGAGGTTAAGCAAAAGCGTACAGGAGCAACCTGGCGTGGCATATTGAAGTGCATGTTTTAGGTGTTGGACGAATCCTGAGACATAAATCCCAAAACTTTTAAAAATTAAAAGAACAATTTTCAATAAATTCTCTATTTAAAGCTTACATTCAACCACCAACTTGTAATTAAAAAGGCGGAATTGGTTGTTTCCCACCTAAACTTGTCCCTGATTACCATTTTCCCCTCTTAACTTTACGGGCATCCATTTTCCCCCCTTAATAACTTTCAAGTATTATTAATTCCTACCTCACGCACCCTTCCCCAGATGCATAATGGGTAGTGCATTACACTCGCTGTATTTATTTGCCATGTCAGAATTTCCAATTTTTGAACATTTAATTTAATTTTTTTTCTTTTTTCACTCTTCTTTCTTTTAATTCCTTTTTTTTTTAATTTCATTTTCATCTCTCACTAAGAATATTTTGTCCTCAAAATCTATTTCAAGAAAGCCATCCCCTCCGTCAGTCACTAGCTAACACCGTGCCGGCCACTCTGTCACTAAAAGAATTGAGAGTTCTAGTAAGAGCATGTACTGTTGGTAAGTGTTATCGCCGGAAAATCCATATAGCTGCAACTTTATTTTTTGGGTGCAAAAAATTCAAAATTACAGCCCCTCTAAATTCCTCCAACTGCCTTTAACTCCTCTAGACATTGGGATCATTGCAGAGAGCACCAACACCACTAAATTTTGGAAAATAACAGTGGAGCGGTGGTGGGATTTGTGATCAAAAGGAAAAAAATGAGATGGGATCTTCCATGGAAATCAAATCAACAGAAAAAAGGCGTAGCTTTTCCACCATGCAACTGGCTAGTCACCGGCAAAAATTTCCGACTATGTACTGAAACAAAATTGTATCGCTATTTTTCGTATAATCCACCAAAATTTAAAATAAAACTTAAAAGATACACTTAGAATTCAATATCCAAACTATAAACACACTCTTTTATGGGCCTTTGAAAGCTTTCTTTAAAAGCTATGGAAATTTTAGAGGAAGATACGTTAAAATTGAAGAAAGAGAGAAAATGGAAAAAAGGAAATATAGAGAGAAATAAAGAGAAGGTTGCTGGAGGAGAGTAGAAAATGAGGGTTTGAATGTTTGATGTTGGCGGAGGAAGCAGTGGGGAGGGGTCAGGTGGGAAATGGAGGAGATAGGATAAAGATAAAAGTAAAATAAAGAGAAAAGAAATGTTTTTTAAAAATTGAGGGTCCACAAAGTTATTTAGACTAGTTAGTATATAGGTCCAATTGAAAGCCGACACGTGTCAAATTGATCCGATTTTAGTATTATTTTTGTTCTTCACTCTCCGTTTAACAAAGTAATAATATGCTTACTGCCACGTCAGCCTTCAGGTGGGAACTAATATTACTTGAAAGTTATTAAGGGGGGAAAACGGATGCCCGTAAAGTTAAGAGGGGAAAATGGTAATCGGAGACAAGTTTAGGTGGGAAACAACCAATCAAAAGTTTTTTCTTGTCAAATCATTTTTTCTAGCACTACGTAAAATTCTTTACTCTTAGCTTTACGTAATCAAAATAATTATTTCAATAAAATTAATTTATAAAATATTAAATATTAAAGATTGGTGCCTCAAAGTTTACGCCTCGCCTCGTGCCCACGCCTGCCTCTTAAAACATTGTTTGCACAGTCAAACCTTTCTATAGTGGCAGTGCTTGTCCGAAACTTTCATGACTGCTATAGAGAGGTGTTGTTATACATATATATTGACATTTAACATTTAGATCTCATTTAGCTCTTATAGTAAAAAAATTCTCAAATACATGTTAAATTTGAAATCTCACTAGTTTTTTTTATACTTCATTAATTAAAAATTGAAAAAGTTAATACATTATTAATAAATCTATAACTAGATGTACCGTATCAATAAAAAATTAAAATCTAAGGAACATATGCATTTAAAATTAATTGAAACTGTCAAAAGAATCAAATTTGATGTAATCTAAGAACTTAACAATTGACTTTTCTATCTCGGTCCAAGTAGTAGTAGATTGAGGCAATATATTTATGTTACGAATATTAAAAAAGAAATATATTGATATTACAAATGATTATCATAAATATATATCTTACAAAATATTATTACACAATATTTCACTATGGCCGCTATAGAGATATAATTTTATAAATAGTGTACCACTATAATGAACATCGTTGTTGTTGTAGGTAGAATTCTGTTATAGAGAGGTAAAATATAATATGAAAAATCAGTACTGGAGAAAATTAGGTTGTTATACCGAAATATTGTTATAACGAGGGGCTGTTATATGGAGGTTTGATTGTAGATAGGTGTCAAGGATATTACTAATACAAGTCACTACATGTTTGAACATAAACATTAGACGGTTAAAAATTGATAATGTTCAAAAAACCATTGGCCATTGGACTGCACAAAACTACGAACGGAAAACGGTCAAAAATAGCCCTAACCTATTGAAAAAGGTTCAAAAATACCCTTCATTAACCTTTTGGGCCAGATACACCCCTACTATTCACCTTTAGAGCCATAAATGCTCTTAACATTTTATTTAGGCTCAAAATTGCCCTAAAACTAACAGAATTCTTAAAAAAATACTAATAATTAAGAAAAAAAGAGTAGGGGATATTTCTTGCCCATAATATTAAAGAAGGACATTTCAAACCCATTACCAATACATTAGGAGAAGTTTTTGCCCTTTTCGTTTAAAAATTATAGGTAGATTTAAAAATTAGCGCTTGACTTATCACTTGTTTAAAATAAACTTTTGACAAAAGGTGTTTACAGTCGCATATATATATATACACAATATAAAATAAAATGAAGAGTACAACTTAAACAACAACATATCCAATATAATCTCACAAGTGGGGTATGTAGTGAAATGTATGCAGGCCTTATCCCCACCAAAGTGGAGAGGATGTTTCCGATAGAAAATTGATTAAAGAAGAATAATTAGAAGCATGTTTGAAAAAATAGAGTACCTTAAACGCATATATAATTACTGTATAATATCTAACAATTATAAAAAAAATTAACTATATATACTCTTGGAAAATCATCAATCGGCTTTTATAATCGGTAGATATTGCATACATTATATATGTACTTAGTTGTTCTCTTTATTTTATTTTATATTGTGTATATATATATATATATGCGACTAGTAAACACCTTTTGTCAAAAGTTTATTTTAAACAAATGATAAGTCAAGCGCTAATTTTTAAAATCTACCTATAATTTTTAAAAGAAAAGGGCCAAAACTTCTCCTAATGTATTGGTAATGGGTTTAAAATGTCTTTCTTTAATATTATGGGCAAGAAATATCCACTGCTATTTTATTTTTTAGAATTCCGTTAATTTTTAGGGTAATTTTGAGCCTAAATAAAACGTTGAGGGCATTTATGGCCCTAAAAGTTAACAATAAGGGTATATCTGGCCTAAAAGGTTAACGACGGGTATTTTTAAACCTTTTTCAATCGATTAGGGGTAGTTTTTACCCTTTTCTGAATTAAGAATAATGAGTATTATTAAACTGGGATTTTAGATCAGTACAATGCTGATCTCAAAGTTTCCAAATAGACCTCGGTTAAACACAACACCAACAACTGCTTGAATCATTGTATGATAGGAGAAAATAAAATGGGTTTGATGTTTAATAAGTATAATAGAAAGAGAGATGCATTGAGGTACCCACGACCATGCACAAAACCTGCAAGGCTATGGTAAAGCCAACAAATTGGGTATGTTGTACGATGGCTCTAACAGTCTCTCCACCTTGGTGGGGTAAGATCTGCGTACATGTCACCCTCCCCAGACTCCACGTGTGGAATATACTGGGTATGTTGTTGTTGTTGTTGTACGTGGCTCTAACCAGTTTGTCCCAATCATTATAGGTCACTTAAAGGAAAACAGTCTAATTATTGGATTTTTTACATAAAAGTACACGTTTTAGAACTTAATTACCAAACATAGCAACATTCTAGCAAAATAACCCTATATAGAGGAAAACACAAGTTAATTACAAATATAGCAAAAACATAGCAATATTTTCCCATAACATACCAAACCCTTACATTCTTCCTCCTATTTCCCTCACTATCACTTTTGCTCCTCCCATTTCTCCCTATTTCACTTTTCCTCCTACCATTTCCCCCAATTTCACTTTTATTCCTATCATTTTCCCAAATTCACTTTTCCTCATCCCATCTTCGATGTATCTCGTTGTATCTCACCGTATCTCAACTGTTTCTGCAGCACCGTATCCAACTGTTTCTTCACTTTTTCAACTGTTTCTGCAGCACCGTATCTAACTGTTTCTGCACCGTCTCAACTATTTCTGCACCGTTTCAACTGTTTCTGCAACACTGTATCTAACTGTTTCTGCACCGTTTCTGCACCGTCACAACTGTTTCTACACCGTTTCAACTGTTTCTACAGCACCGTATCTTACTGTTTCCACACCGTATCTAAAATTAATGACGGAATAAAAGAAAATTCTGAATCACCACCTATCTATCAAAATGGAATTACAATAATGATACTTACATTTGATGTGGTAACATAGCTGATAAGTTTCTACAACTGTCTTATGAAAATGAAGATCAACAAAAGGAAAGAATCAGTATCAACATTCAGCAATATTGTATCTTTAACCATCAATACCAGGCATCGGGAAATGAAACTAAAATTTTGCACCAATCTCTCAAAATTTTAAGAGCAGGTACAATTTGAAGGAAGGGAAAAATGATACCCAGCTAGTGCCACTACATCCTGCAGTTTGAATTATAGTAATTGGCATACACCTACTAGCTTAGAAGATAATGGGTCATATCTACCTTGAGTTCTGTGTCAAAGGAACCGAAAGAACTCTTTGAGTTGTACTTTACCTTAGTTAACCCTGTAGCTACGTAAAATTAAGTGAAAAAGATGTTATGAAACTATATTGAACATAACTATTTGTGCAGTTGAAGAGAATTTGAAAGCTGATGAACCAAAAGTAGCAGAACCTCATCAAAAAGCAGCAGAATCACCTCTAAAAACAGAAGAACCAGCTCAAGTGAGTCTTCGACGTAGATCTACTATTTTTGCCATGAACAAATAGCAGCAAAACCTACGAATTAATCACATTTGTACATTTAACGTTATTTTAGTTAATTACAGCTTGGTGGTGTGTTGCTGTACAAGGCGAGGGAGGGGGTTATGGCGTTAGGGTGGGAGTTATGGAATTGGGGGTGGTGGTGGTGGGGGTGGGGGTAGGTGTGGGGTGATGGGAGAAAGAGAGAGTAAGTGAGAGAATTTTTAATTTGGAAAAAATGGGAAGTGAAAGTGAAATGTGTTAGATTATTGTTAAATGTGTTAGAAAAATAATGTTATACATTGTAATTAAATATTGCTATTTTTTTGTAATTGAGGGTAAAAATTTGTATATTTGTGTCAAAAACCCTAATTATTATTATTATTATTATTATTTTAAAAAAGTAGCCGAGTAGTCATATTCTAAAAACATGGGTTTTTTAAAACTAACCATAGAAAAAAATTATGAGAATTTAAATAAAACACCGGTAAAATTTCTCGGGATTTAGTTTTAAAGTTTCAGGAAATTTTCTTGGAGCTCATTAATAATTTTACTGAGACTTTTGAACTAAAATTTTTAAAGTCCCAGGACTTTATATTTAGTATTCCCATAAAATTTCATTGGGATATTGAAAATTCTGGTTCAAAATCCAAGTAAAATTTACTGGATTCTTTCGTGTTTCTTAAATGTGTCTATTCTTTTAAAAAAAATCAAACATTGGCTTGTTCTTATTTAGCTCGGTGCAAATTGGCTATGCGGTCAAATTTTTGGGAATTTACACTACCAGATAAGAAACACACAAAAGTTATCAAGAATGGCTCTTATTTGCGATTCTTACCCGAGATGACAACAATTAAGTAAAATAGTAGCTCGCCGCCAGTTTATATAAGTTTATACACATCTGTAAACGTGTATAAATCTGTATAAGTATGTATGTACAAATAAATAAAGTTGTATAAATTTTTAGATTTCTGCAGTATTATGGATGTTAAGTTCCAATTTTTCTGTGTATACTTTTGTATTTATCTCTTTCCCTACGTGTTTATCTATGTATATTCATAATTTATTTTTTATGATTGATTTTTGTGTAAAAACTTGTCCAAAACAATGATATAGACAAAATCAACCTTAGATGCCAATTTTCCCTCTCCCCACTGGCGAGTCAGTGGCAGGGGAGGAGAGAATTGGCAGTTAGGGTATTTTATTTTAAAAGAGTGCATAAGTTTGTAAAATAAGAACTATGCTATGCATGTAAGAAAAGTATGGGCGAAGTGCACCAAAGGCCACTTTTGGCAGTGGTCTTTGGTTTGAGGCCAGTTTTTTTATTGGTTTTACATGGGAGGCCACTTTTTGGAACTTCAATTCTTTTGGGTTGAACTTTACACAAGTTCAGCCCACAAAGATTGAAGTTCAACTTCAGCCCACCACAACGATTGAAGTTTACGCATCTATACCTAAAAGTTCAGTCTTTACAGATTGAAGTTGAAACTTCATAATTTAGGCATGAAGTTCAACCCACAAGATTTGAACTTCAGCCCACAAAGATTGAAGTTCCAAGAAGTAGCCTCTCATGTAAGACCAATAAAAAAAGTTGCTTCAAACTAAATATCAGTGATAAAAGTGGCATGTGGGTGAAAATTTTACCCCTTCATTTGTAATTTGAATTTTTTACATAAAAGTACAAGTTTTAGAACTTAATTACCAAACATAGCAACATTTTAGCAAAATAACCCTATATAGAGGAAAACACAAATTAATTACAAATATAGCAAAAACATAGCAATATTTTTCCATAACATACCAAACTCTTACATTCTTCTCTTATTCCCCCCCCCCCCCCCACTATCACTTTTGCTCCTCCCATTTCTCCCTATTTCACTTTTTCTTACACCATTTCCCCCAATTTCATTTTTATTCCTATCATTTCCCCCAATTTCACTTTTCCTAATCCCATCCTCGATGTATCTCACTATATCTCAACTGTTTCTGCACCGTTTCAACTGTTTATGCAGCATCGTATCCAACTGTTTCTGCACCGTTTCACTTGTTTCTGCAGCACCATATCTAATTGTTTCTGCAGCGTTTCAACTGTTTCTGCAGCACCGTATCTAACTGTTTCTGCACCGTTTCAACTGTTTCTGCAGCACCGTATCTAATTGTTTCTGCAGCGTTTCAACTGTTTCTGCAGCACCATATCTAACTGTTTCTGCACCGTTTCAACTGTTTCTGCAGCACCGTATCTAACTGTTTCTGCACCATTTCAACTGTTTCTGCAGCACCGTATCTAAGGGGATGAAACAAATGCAAAATCTGTATTTTGTAGCACTACCTAATGCACAACGTTATTAGGGTTTTCAAGTCATCCCTATTACTCTCTATTTCTCTGTTACAAGTTGAAATACCAGTGCAAAAATCTGAGTTTCACAGAGGATTACTAAGACATGCAGCAGCAGAGGTCAACAATTGCAGCAACTTCGGTATATAAACTCTTTGGTTTGTCACCAAATTTTGTAAAGTTGTAAAGAGAAACAAAACAATATCAGTATGTGAGTTTGTAAAGCTTCGAGAAATCAAAGATCAATCCTCTCTTATCTGGCATCTATCTGGTTCTCGAAACTCATACTGAAGTGGTATATCACAGGCACCAGACTACAATAGCAAGACACTGATAACCTTGGAAAGCTTATAGTTATGCGAATTGAAAGCTTTTATACAAAACATCAGATGCGTACTCACTATACATGGAAACTCAAAAAATGGCAACTATATAAAAAGTAAAATGAAACGAAAGTTTTATAAAAGGTTGTAAACACGAAAATAGTTGTGTCTGTACTTAAATAATGGCGCTGGGTGGTGGGGTGGTGTTGATGGCGTTAGGGTGGGGATTATGGCGTTGGGGTGGTGGGGGTGGGTATGGGGTGATGGGAGAAAGAGAGAATAAGTGAGAGAGTTTTTAATTTGGAAAAAAATGGGAAGTGAAAGTGAAATGTGTTAAATTATTGTTAAATGTGTTAGAAAAATAATGCTATGCATTGTAATTAGAAAAATATTACTATCTTTTTGTAATTAAGGGTGAAAATTTATATGTTTGCGTAAAAAACCCTTGTAATTTTCTTTGGGTCCCCACATTTCTTGGGCTACTATCAACACTTGTATCCAATCGGGCCTCTGGGCTCCCAATTCCTCCTCCCTTGTAAAAGAGCCGTTTAATCTTCAAAATTCAAAATGAGTCCCCATCTAGTAAATATCTCTGAGAATCTTGTCATTTCCCATAAAAGCCCCCCTATCCCTTTCAATTAAACCCCTATACATGTATAAAACCCTCACAATCTCCTCATTTTCAAATCAAAATCCAAAACCCTTCCGCTCTCTTTCTCCACTTGTACTTGCGCCTCTATCGTATTTTCATTTCTCCGTATTCATCATGTCGCTGAGACCTAATGCTAGAACCGAGGTGCGTCGGAACAGGTACAAAGTCGCCGTCGATGCGGAGGAAGGACGGCGGAGGAGAGAGGATAACATGGTGGAGATTCGTAAGAATAGGAGAGAGGAAAGCTTGCAGAAGAAGCGTCGTGAAGGACTTCAACCTAATCAACTTCATAATGTTCCTGTTCAAACTGCCTCTGAAAAGGTCGATTATTAGATTTACATTTCCCTGCTATTTTCGACTGTTTTATTGTTCGATTATGTTTTCGATTCGATTATTGACATTTTGTCATCTTGAACGGTTAGAGTTCCATTGAACGATGTGATTATAGTTTTGGAAAATGTGGAACTCGTATTAGCTGTCTATAAAGAGTTTTAGGTTTGTTCATTTTGCTTGTAGTTAATTTGTTTGCAAGTATATGCGCTAAGAATGAGAAGAGGCGGGGCTAGGTTTTGAAGTTTGGGGGTTCAAGGTTGTAGTCATTTTAAGTTAGGGGTTCTAAATTAAGAATTTGTATATACTGATAAATAAGTTTTTTGAGACATAAATAGGGTTTGGACCAAAGCGATGGGATTTGGCCTAGCCCCGTCTAACATGCTACCTTCCGCCCTTGGGATTAGTCAGGTGTTGTATCAATGTGCATGGTTTTGTGAAGCATATTGAACATATTGATTTGATGGAATGGTTTTGTTGACTATGATCCCCAATGATTGAAGTGTAGTTTGCTCTTTTATGTGAATAAAACTACTTTTTATGTTTCAAATGCTTTTGGCTACTAGCTGGCAATTTTGTGGATCATATGGAGGCTATTTAGGTTATTTAAAATGCCTCTTCTTTTCAGTTAGAGGTGATACCACAATTGGTTGCAGCTATTTGGGGCGAAGATGGCAATGCACAACTTGAAGCTACTGCTTACTTTAGAAAAATGCTCTCAATAGGTAATCATTGTTATGTTGATTTGTTTTCGTGTTTTTGTTTTGGTGAGCTAGCTAGTGGTGGTGCTTTATCCAGTAGAAAATTTTCTCCATGTTGACAACAGAAAGGAGTCCTCCAATTACAGAAGTAATTCAAGCTGGTGTTGTTCCTCGTTTTGTTCAATTTCTAACTAGAGACGACTTTCCACAACTTCAGGTGTTACACTTTACTCGTTACCTTATTTTATGTATATTTCTGCTGGTTAGATAGACCGATTGTGGGATTACCTTTTTCTTACCTGTAAATTTTAGTTTGAGGCAGCTTGGGCTCTCACAAATATTGCATCTGGGACATCTGAGCATACAAAGGTGGTTATTGACTCTGGTGCAGTCCCAAGTTTTGTGAAACTTCTTGGTTCTCCTAATGATGATGTCCGAGAGCAGGTATACTCTGGAACTAAATAGATTGCATCTTTGTTATTTATAATAGATTTGTCGTTGCACTCTGTCTGATTCACTTATGAGGAATGCAATGCTGCTGGTATTTATGGTACTAACAACGTTACTCTTTTCATCATTTAGGCCGTGTGGGCTCTTGGCAATGTTGCTGGTGATTCACCAAAATGCCGTGATCTTGTCCTTAGTTGTGGTGCTCTGACTCCCTTGCTAGCTCAGCTGAATCCAAATGCCAAATTGTCTATGATGAGAAATGCCACATGGACGCTTTCAAATTTCTGTAGAGGGAAGCCGCAGCCTTCTTTTGATCAGGTGTGACCTAAATGCTCGATTTATTGTTGAAAAGTAATTGATGATACGCCAATTTTAGAGGTTAAAAGGTAGTCACATTCTTCGTCATTGCTAATGAGGACATTTTGCTTATCATAAGTATTACTGCAGAACCCTTAACCAAACAAGTAATACTGCAGAGGGGCTGTTCGTTCACTTATTTCTTGATAGCTGATATAGGTAATGCATGTTCCCCGAGTTCAATCTAGGTGAAAATTGTTGCATGGGACAAACTTGGGCTTTCTTCAAGACTATGAAGGACCACCAGCGTGTACTAGATGGAATTTTACCTGTTACAGTCTTTTTTCCATAAGCAAGTTAACTATTTAGTGATTTTTGTTGAAAATTAAGGATTTGGTTTCTGGACAAAGACAGTTGGAAGCTTCTGTCTTCTCTTCATAAACAACTAGAGTTTATATTTTGAATGTTATACATTTGTTTGTTTATATAGGCTACTGTTTTTGGTTTTTGGGATACTCGTTTACCTTATGCTTTTTTCAGACTTCTATATCCCTTAGGTGTGGTAGTTCAGAACTGGCATTTGTTTAAACAGTGTGTTAAAGAAACATGTTATTATAACTACCAAATGTTGAGGACTGTGGAAAGTTGAAACTATGCATCTGATAATGTGAAAACTTTGATGTGCAGACAAAGCCTGCTCTTCCAGCTCTTCAGCAGCTTATACATTCAACTGATGAAGAGGTTTTAACTGATGCATGCTGGGCACTCTCATATCTTTCCGATGGTACAAACGATAAAATTCAAGCTGTTATTGATTCTGGAGTATGTCCCCGGCTGGTTGAGATGCTACTGTAAGTACATCGCTTTTGTTTCAGTACGGGTTCTATAATTTATCTTTTTCACTATAGAGTTGGGTTATATCTGGTTTTATAATTTTTATTATTCACTGATGGGGTGGTATTCATATTCCTTCTATTGATGACTGGTATTTTATATTTCTAGCCATCCTTCACCATCAGTATTAATTCCAGCTCTGAGGACAGTTGGAAACATTGTCACTGGAGATGATATGCAAACTCAGGTATTGGTTAGAGTAATTCTTACAATTCCTAATTGGTATGACATGATGACATTCTCCTTTCTTTTCTCTTCACAAACTAACTAATTGAGCTCTTTGTATTCATTCAGTTTATCATAAACCATCAGGCTTTGCCCTATCTCTTGGAATTGTTGAATGGTAATCACAAGAAGAGTATTAAGAAGGAAGCTTGTTGGACTATTTCAAACATCACAGCTGGCAACATGCAGCAAATTCAGGTAAACAGTTGAGGCTGTACTTCTCTTTGTTATTGCAGGGTTATTGTTAGCAACTTGAAGTTACTTCCCCACCCACTACACCGCCCATTCCCCCAAAAAAAGGAAAGAAGAAACTGGATTATGAAATAACCCATCTCTTTTGGTGATCCTTTTCTTGCTGCAGTGTGTAATTGAGGCTGGTATTATCGGTCCTCTTGTCAATATGCTGCAAAATGCGGAGTTTGAGATTAAAAAAGAGGCTGCATGGGCAGTATCCAATGCAACATCTGGTGGTACTAATGAACAAATCAAGTAAGACTTTGATTTTCTGCTTTCTTTACACCATAACTTTTTCTGGCATACAGTGAAGACGTTCTTAATTCTGTCTTGTATTTTAACCTGCAGATACCTTGCAAGTCAAGGTTGTATCAAACCGCTCTGTGATCTCCTCACCTGTCCTGACCCAAGGATTGTCACAGTTTGTCTTGAAGGACTTGAAAATATTTTGAAGGTTGGTAATGCTGAGATGGTTCAGACAGAAGGTTTAAATCTTTTTGCACAAATGATTGACGATGCAGAAGGTATAGAAAAAATTGAGAATCTTCAAAGTCATGACAATCAAGAGATTTACGAAAAGGCAGTAAAGATTCTCGAGACATACTGGGCAGAAGAAGATGATGAGACCATGCCACCGGGTGATATGCCCCAACAGGGTTTCCAGTTTGGTGCTGGGGAGGTCTCTGTACCATCTGGGGGTTTCAGCTTCAACTGAAAGGTCCATAACGATTCTTTTTATGCATGGATGATCATTTTTCAACTGCAGGGGTTTTCAGGTGATGCATTACCTATTATAGCAGAAACCTAGTTCTGCTGGTTTCGTAGCCAGGATCCTTTATATGGCCAGCTCTTGGCTATTCGATGTATTTTTTGTTAAGGATCCTGAGATGATTTCTCGCTAAGTCGTAGTTCTTTTATTATTTCACCTGAAACTGTTTGCTGGGAATCTTCGATTTTCCCTAAAATCTTTGTTCACCTGGAAACTATGATTAAGGGATTCACCTCTTCTTGGTGTTAATATAACATCTTGATTATTTTTACCTTGTCACATTAGATGATGAAAGTTTGTTGCATTCGAGTATTGAAATTGAATTTATGTACTCACGTAAAACTATTTCTTCCCTTTGTAATTGTGGTTTTTCCGTCTTACGATACCAAAGTGATGTGTACTGAATTGTCTCTTTCAACGTTTACTTTTAGATACTCTTAAATTTGCTGCACACCTAGGATGTTGTCTCCTTGGAGTTGCACAACCCAGTTACATAAGATACTTAAATATCAGTTGGGGGATTTGAACCTATTTGTTCAAAAGAGGAATTCTGAACTAATAAATCATTCAATTAGCGCACCCCCCCCCCCCCCCCAACCCCCAACTATAATTTGCATCAATTACGCTGTTGTTAAATACATATATTTACGTCAAATGATTGGGATGATGTCAAACTTAAATTCGACCCAATGTGAACGTTCATATTCTAAGAATTGCGGTTGTTTTTTCACAAGTTACTAATGACAAAAGGTTGTTTTTTCACAAGTTACTAATGACAAAAGGCAGGTAACATAATCTTGAAACTTCTGACTGAACAGGTGATAAATATTAAGAATTGAGAAATTAACCTAAATAATACTCCACCTAACCGTCTAAACAAAAACTGATAACAGAATTCTTTTCCAGACATCCACGGCTAAATGCAGAAATTTTGTAGCATCAAACAGATCAATATAATAGTAGTAATGTTTTATACATAATCATGCAGTCACTACTTGATATTTCCAACTGTGTTAGAAAAAAATGAAATACAGAGACTCATGCATTGATTTAAATTCGAAGCAAAGAAATCAAATCTGCGCGTATGGATTCGAGCTGTGACTTCTCATTCATATGCTCCAATTCCAATTCTTCTCCCCTTGTATCATCATGAGGGTGAATTCGAAGCAAAGAAATCAAATGTGCACGTATGTCTTCGAGCTGTGACTTCTCATTGATATGCTCCAATTCCAATTCTTCTTCTCTTTTGTCGTCATAAGGGTGAAAAGCTCTTGTAATTCCTTTGGAACTTACAGTTGCAGTTTCGATTTCACCACATACATTATTGTTTAATGACAATGCCTTCACCACTAATTGTTCAGCTTCTTCTTCATTCATTCCCTTGTTCCATTCTTTCTCCAAGAAGTCATTCAAAACTGCAGCCCCATACCCTCCAGCAGCAAAATTAGACTTCTCCATTACCACCCCACCAAAACCAATCTCATATAGTTTATTACCTCCGTTTTTCTCCCATCCACCAACAATCATCCCAGTTTGTAGTACATTCTTCTTGTTGTTGTCATACGCTGACAATATCCAACCTATAGTATTGGCTGCAATCCTAGCAGTTTCTTGATCATCAAGACAGTAGTTTCGAGCATCTTCTGAAAGAATTTCTAGTGTTTCCTCTCCTAATGCACAATTACACAAGAAAACATTGGAAGTCAGTTGTGTGATCTTATCAGTGGAGCCAAATATTACGCCACCATTATAAGTGAGGCCGACGATTGTGGTGGTGTTAGAAGGGATGGGATTGTCTGAATCAGAGTTGAGTGATAACATCTTTCAAGCGACAAAAATTGATCAAAGGTTATAAAATATCAAGGAACTGTAGGAAGATGCTTAATGCTTTCAACCGAGGGGGTTTTATATAATAATGTAAGAGGCTTCATTGCTACTTTGATTTGGAGTGGGAAATAGCAGAATTCTCCTAAATTGGATCATATGCATGTACGTAGTTTTTTCTTTTTCCATGTTACAGTGGGATTATGAAGAGACTACTAGTTCAAGTAGGATAATGTACTTTTTTCTTTTTCCATATACTTCTTCTAGTTTATATAGGGATGACATGAATTTAATCTATAGTGTTTACACCATTTAATATTGTAAGGTTATTTTTTATTCTATGTACGAACCAATGCTTGTTGAATGGAGTTTTTTACCATTAGCTTCTAAATAAAGCATATATTTTTAAACCATTCGGACTCCTTTGGTTTGATGAAACGACGTGAAGGACTTCAACCTAATCAGCTTCATAATGTTCCTGTTCAGCCTGCCTCTGGCGAAAAGGTCGATTAGTAGATTTTCATTTCCGACTGTTTTAGTGTTCGATTAAGTTTTCGATTCGATTTGGTTATTGTCATTTTGTTATGTATTTGTTTATCTTGTGAAATTTTGACAAATGGAACTCGTTTTAGCTGTATATAAAGAGTTTTTGGGCCGTTCATGTCTGCTTGTAGTTGATTTGTTTGTAGGATCCACAATGTTAAAAGCTACTGGTTTTGTTTCAAATGCTTTTGGCTACCAGCTGGCAATTTTGTGGATCATATGGAGGTTATTTAAGATATCTGAACAGCCCTTCTTTTCAGTTAGAGGTGATACAACAATTGGTTGCTGCTATTTGGGGCGAAGATGGCAATGCACAACTTGAAGCTACTGCATAGTGCATACTTTAGAAAAATGCTCTGAATTGGTAATTATTGTTATGTTGATACGTATTCGTGTTTTTGTTTTAGTGAGCTCCCTAGTGGTGCCTAGTTACCCAATAGAAAATTTTCTCCATGTTGATAACAGAAAGGAGTCCTCCAATTTCGGAAGTAATTCAAGCTGGTGTTGTTCCTCGTTTAGTTCAGTTTCTTACACATTACCCCTTACCTTTATTTGTGTATATTTCTGCTGGATAGATAGACTGTTTTGGGTTTTTGAGATGCTCGTTTACCTTACTTTTTTCAGACTTCTATATGCCTTAGGTGTGGTTGTTCGAAATTAGCAATTGTTCATACAGAGTGTAAAAGAAACATATGCATGTTATTATCAGTATCGAATCTTGAGGGCTGTGGAAAGTTGAAACTATTCATCTAATAATGTGAAAACTTGGATGTGCAGACAAACCCTGCTCTTCCAGGCATCAACGTTTTTTACAAGTTGAAACTATGCATCAAGGTTTTTTGCAAGTGACAAAAGGCAGGAAGCATAATTTTGTGGTAAATAGTAGTATATATTGGGAAATTAACCTAAATAATCGTCCACCTAGCTAACTGTGTAAACTAAAAATAATACATCTCTTTTCAGCTGTCTACGTATGGCTGAATACAGAAGTTTTGTAGCTACAGATCAATATAATGGTAATGTTTTATACATAATCGTGCAGTGACTCTCATGCATTGATTTAAATTCGAAGCAAAGAAATCAAATCTGCACGTATGGATTCGAGCTGTGACTTCTCATTCATATGCTCCAATTCCAACTCTTCTTCCCTTTTGTCGTCATGAGGGTGAAAAGCTCTTGTAACCCCTTTGGAATTTACTGCTGCAGTTTCGATTTCATCACATACATTATTGTTTAATGACAGTCCCTTCACCACTAATTGTTCAGCTTCTTCTTCATTCATTCCCTTGTTCCATTCTTTCTCCAACAAGTCATTCAAAACTGCAGCCCCATATCCTCCAGCAGCAAAGTTAGACTTCTCCATTACCACGCCACCAAAACCGATCTCATATAGTTTACCACCTCCGTTCTTCTCCCATCCACCAACAATTATCCCAGTTTGTAGTACATTCTTCTTGTTGTTGTCATACGCTGACAATATCCAACCTATAGTATTGGCTGCAATTCTAGCAGTTTCTTGATTATCAAGACAGTAGTTTCGAGCATCTTCTGAAAGAATTTCTAGTGTTTCCTCTCCTAATGCACAATTACATAAGAAAACATTGGAAGTCAGTTGTGTGATCTTATCAGTGGAGCCAAATATTACGCCACCATTATAAGTGAGGCCGACGATTGTGGTGGTTTTAGAAGGGATGGGCTTGTCTGAATCAAAGTCGTATGACAGCATCTTTCAAGTGACAAATATTGATCAAAGTTTTATAAAATATCAAGGAACTGTAGGAAGATGCTTAATGCTTTCAACCGAGGGGGGTTTATATAATGAGGTAAGAGGCTTCATTGCTACTTTGATTTGGAGTGGGAAATAGCAGAATTCTCCTAAATTGGATCATATGCATGTACGTAGTTTTTTCTTTTTCCATGTTACAGTGGGATTATGAAGAGACTACTAGTTCAAGTAGGATAATGTAATTTTTTCTTTTTCCATATACTTCTTCTAGTTTATATAGAGATGACATGAATTTAATCTATAGTGTTTACACCATTTAATATTGTATAATACTATAAGGTTATTTTTTATTCCAAGTATGAACCAATGCTTGTTGAATGGAGTTTTTTACCATTAGCTTCTAAATAAAGCATATATTTTTAAACCATTCGGACTCGTTTGGTTTGAAGAAACGACGTGAAGCACTTCAACCTAATCAACTTCATAATGTTCCTGTTCAGACTGCCTCTGGCGAAAAGGTCGATTATAAGATTTTCATTTCCCTGTTATTTTTCGACTGTTGAAGTGTTCGATTCGATTTGATTATTGACATTTTGTATATGTATTGGTTTATTTTGGGAAATTTTGGCAAATGAACTCGTTGTTGAAGTTTGTTCAATTGATGCAAAAATATCTAGAATAATTAGTTGAGAATATCTTGAATAATTAGTTACTTAGTTCAAATTTTAAATTTTGAATATTGTTAAGTTGTTGAGCTTTTAAAGCTCTTTAGTTGCTGAATTTTTTATCAAGTTTGGCTATAAATAGTCATAAGTTGAATAAGAAAAGTAGAGACAATTTCAATCCATTTTCAATTCTAGTTTTTGTTGCTCCATATTTTTTAACAAAAACCAACAATTGGTATCAAGAGCCTCAACTGATCTTAAGGGATCTGTGAGTCGAACAAATACTTTTATCCATTTTTAACCCATATCTATTTTTAACCTTATTTTCAAAATGGCAAGCAACAGTCTCTCTTTGAATGCTCCACAAATCTTCACTGGTGAAAACTATCAAATTTGGTCAGTGAAAATGAAATCTTATCTTGAAGCCTATGATTTATGGCAAGTTGGAATGGCAGATACACCATTACCACCACTCCCTGAAAATCCCACTCTTGCTCAAATCAAAGCCCATTCAGAAGAAAAAACCAAAAAATGCAAAGCCAAAACTATTATTCAAAATTCAGTTGCAGATTCAATTTTTTCTAAAATCATTGCATGTGAGACTGCAAAAGAAGCATGGGAAAAACTCAAAAAAGAATATCAAGGAAGTGATCGAGTCAGACAAATGCAGATTTTGAATTTGAAGAGAGATTTTGAATCTCTTAGGATGCAAGAAGATGAGACTATCACTAAGTATTCTGACAGAATCTCTGTGATTGTTAATAAAATCAGAATGCTTGGTGATGATTTCTCAGATAACAGAATTGTTGAAAAAATTCTTGTGACAATTCCAGAAAGATTTGAGTCAAAAATTTCCTCTCTAGAAGAGTCAAAAGATCTTTCTACCATCTCTGTTGCAGAATTGATAAGTGCTCTTCAAGCACAAGAGCAAAGAAGAAGTTTTAGACATGACACAGTTATTGAAGGTGCTCTTTATGCACAAAATAAAAGAGAAAAAGTTAATTATCCTCTTTGCAAATATTGCAAAAAGAAAACACACCTAGAAAAGTTTTGTTGGTGGAGACCTGATGCAATATGTGGAAATTGTAAACAAACAGGTCATGTCACAAAAGTGTGCAAGTTCAAAGACAATCAAAACAATGTGCAAGCACAAATAACTGAGGCAGAAATTGAGGAGGAGCATCTTTTTTAGACTGCATCAACTGAACAAAGGAGGAGTGTTGAAGTTTGTTCAATTGATGCAAAAATATCTAGAATAATTAGTTGAGAAAATCTTGAATAATTAGTTACTTAGTTCAAATTTTAAATTTTGAATATTGTTAAGTTGTTGAGCTTTTAAAGCTCTTTAGTTGCTGAATTTTTTATCAAGTTTGGCTATAAATAGTCATAAGTTGAATAAGAAAAGTAGAGACAATTTCAATCCATTTTCAATTCTAGTTTTTGTTGCTCCATATTTTTTAACAAAAACCAACACTCGTTTTAGCTGTATATAAAGAGTTTTTGGTCCGTTCATGTCTGCTTGTAGTTGATTTGTTTGTAGGATCCACAATGTTCGAAGTTTATTTATATTCTTTTATGTGTATAAAGCTACTAGTTTTGTTTCAAATGCTTTTGGTTACCAGCAATCGTTCTGGAAATTTTGTGAATCATACATCTGAGCATACAAAGGTGGTTATTGTAGCTGCTGATTCGCCAAAATGCCGTGATCTTGTCCTTCGTTGTGGTGCTCTGACTAGTGACTCCCTTGCTAGCTCAGCTGAATCCAAATGCCAAATTGTCTATGATGAGAAATGCCACATGGACGGTTAAATTTCTGTAGAGGGAAGCCACAGCCTTCTTTTGATCAGGTGTGACCTAAATGCTCGATTTATTATTGAGGAGTATTGATGAATGATGATGAGCCAATTTTAGAGGTTAAAATGTAGTCACATTCTTCGTCATTGCTAATGAGGACATTTCTCTTATCATAAGTAGCACTGCAGAAGACCTTATCCAAATAAGTAATGCTGCAGAAGGGTTGTTCCTTCACTTATTTCTTGATAGCTGATATAGGTAATGCATGTTCCCCGAGTTCAATCTAGGTGAAAATTTTTCATAGGACAAACTCGGGCTTTCTTCAAGATTATAAAGGACCACCAGTGTGTCCCAGATGCATTTGACCTATTACAGTCTTTTTTCCAGAAGCAAGTTAATTATTTACTGATTTTTGTTGAAAAATAAGGAGTTGGTTTCTGAAGCAGTTGGGAGCTTCTGTCTTCTCTTCATAAACAACTAGAGATTATATTTTGATTGTTATAATATGTTTGTTTATATAGGCTACTGTTTTGGGTTTTTGAGATACTCATTTACCTTATCTTTTTTCGGACTGCTATATACCTTAGGTGTGGTAGTTCGAAATTAGCGATTGTTTATACAGAGTGTAAAAGAAACATGTTGTTATAAGTACCGAATCTTGAGGACTCTGGAAAGTTAAACTATGCATCTGATAATGTGAAAACTTGGACGTGCAGAGAAAGCCTGCTCTTCCAGGCATCAAGTGGTAAATAGTATGTATTGAGAAATTAACCTAAATAATTGTCCACTTAACTGTGTAAACTACAAATAATACATATCTTTTCCATCCATCTACATATGGCTAAATACTTTAGTTTTGTAGCTACAGATCAATATAATGGTAATGTTCTATACATAATCGTGCACACTACTAGATAGTTGCCACTGTGTTAGAAAAAATGAAATACAGAGACTCTCATGCATTGATTTAAATTCGAAGCAAAGAAATCAAATGTGCACGTATGGATTCGAGCTGTGACTTCTCATTCATATGATCCAATTCCAACTCTTCTTCCCTTTTGTCGTCATGAGGGTGAAAAGCTCTTGTAACCCCTTTGGAATTTACTGCTGCAGTTTCGATTTCACCACATACATTATTGTTTAATGACAATGCCTTCACCACTAATTGTTCAGCTTCTTCTTCATTCATTCCCGTTTTCCATTCTTTCTCCAAGAAAGCATTCAATATAGTAGCCCCATAACCTCCAACAAGGAAATTAGACTTCTCCATTACCACGCCACCAAAACTAATCTCATATAGTTTACCACCTCCGTTTTTCTCCCATCCACCAACAATCATCCCAGTTTGTAGTACATTCTTCTTGTTGTTGTCATATGCTGACAATATCCAACCTATAGTATTGGCTGCAATCCTAGCAGTTTCTTGATCATCAAGACAGTAGTTTCGAGCATCTTCTTCAAGAATTTCTAGTGTTTCCTCTCCTAATGCACAATTACACAGGAAAACATTGGAAGTCAGTTGTGTGATCTTATCAGTGGATCCAAATATTACGCCACCATTATAAGTGAGGCCAATGATTGTGGTGGTGTTAGAAGGGATGGGCTTGTCTGAGTCAAAGTTGACTGACAGCATCTTTCAAGTGACAAAAATTGATCAAAGGTTATTGAATATCGATTTCAAAGAACTGTAGGAAGATGCTTAAAGCTTTGAACCAAGGGGGGTTTATATAATGAGGTAAGACAGCTTTGTTGCTACTTTGATTCGGAGTGGGAAATAGCTGAATTCTCCTAAATTTGGATCGTATGCATGTAGTTGTTTTTTCTTTTTCCATGTTAAAGTGGGAATATTAAGAGACTACTAGTTCAAGTAGGATTATGTAGTTTTTTCTTTTTTCCATACTTCTTCTAGTTTATATAGGATTAATTATGTAATTAACTGTATAGAAATTTCAGTTCTATGGACGACGAAAGGCATTCTTGTAAATAGAATCACTTTCTTTCTGCCTTGAACACTGCAAGTGATGTTAGTGTGCTGTGCTCCACTAATTTTCACCTCCGGTCTCTTCCATGTCTCCACTCCAAGCTCTCTCTTTCTCAAATAATATCGGAGAGTTGGAGACTAATTGGTGGGTTTTCTCATTCATTTTTTACTTGTTTCTTTGTGTTTAATCTTGTGGTTCTGTGTTAGTTTCAGTAGTACTTCCTTCGGCACTTCATGGATTGTAGTTATCCCTTAAGGAATCACTACTATGGAATTTTAGCAAGTTGGCTATAAGGAAAGTGGAGGTTCATCTCACTATGCTATTATTATTTATATACATAACTACCTTTTTTGCAAGTTACAGCTGAAAAGTAGCTTTAGTTGATCAAATTGTGTGTCATACCAATTGCTTATAGAAATCTGATAAATACTTGCTTAAGTACTTTGAGGGTACAAACTTAACAATCTGTGGGTGTAAATGCTTTTAATGAAATCTTTGAATGTCTTACCCTGATGTGTAAATTTGGGGGTAATGTATGTTGTAACTCAAGTTTCTCTTCAAATTGTTGCTATTTCCCTGTCACCTAAGTTGAAAAAAAGGCAGATTATGGGGTTCTTCAGTTCCAATTTGTACAAGTATTGCAGATTCATGCGAGAATAGTGTAACAAAAAAAGTAGAATAACTTCTCTAGAACAACTACTAACCTTGTCTAAATAAAATTTAAAGTCAGTGCTTCACGTAATTTGTTTTTAGCCTTTTACAGGGACAAAGAGGAAAAATTAGTTCTCACATATGCTAATATGGCAGGTATCTAATAGTTTTTGAAAAAAGTTAAACTTTTCTTCTATCTTACAGTTTATAATTAAAATAGAATGTGCTCTTTTCTACTCCAGTTTTTTTGTTGTAACTATGAAATCTACTTTTATGTTTACTGTAGCTTTGAGAGTAAAATTTATATGAAGTTTTCCAAAGCAAGTGTGATCCTTTCGGGAACTTGGGAGACCTAGGAATGTTTCATCTTATGAATACTCGAACCGTAAATAGCTAAGGATTTTCAGATTCTTAATGTTTTGTTTATTTGATCCTGAAGATGAACTCTCATCTTGAAGTGATTTATACTACTGTTACTCATTCTCCTCATTACAATCATGTAACTGAAATAGATGCACAACTTGATGGTGATGCAATCCAGATTATATTGGAGTCTCACATTGCTGATTTTCTTTTGTTGTGCAGTAATTGGGTATAGCCTTCAGCTTCAAGGCCACGTTTCTTGTTCTTTCTTTATGTTTCTGTTACTTTTTAATCTGTTTTCCTCTTACCTCTTTCCATTTAGTAACAGGATAAAGAATTGTTTATTTTTTATCTTTATGAAAGATGAAATAAATACATCTGACTCCTATGTACTCTGCTTTAACATTGGTTTAGGTAAAAGTTAAAGACCAACTAACAAATACAATTGATCCTTTAGTGTGAGACGTTCCTCATAATAGAGACAGGGATCAAAGATGAACTTTTGGATCCAAGTGACACTACTTCGAATCTCAAATAATGATATTGATGAGGTGACAAATGGATTGGACAATTGCAGGTTATGTATCAATATGTTGAATTTTCAACTTTCAAAGTTGAGATTTTTGGAGCAATAGTTACCACGGTTCACAAGGTAAGAAAAGTTCTGTCATATTTTGTGTATTTGTGCAGATGGGAGTCTTCGCTAAAGCAATGCATGTTCAGATTTTCATTACAATTCATGTAAGCTTGCTGTGTACACTATAATGTTTAGATTATACTTGCCCCTTTTTCTACGATTATGAGTTTATGATTACACTTTAAATGTAGTCTCTAATGATTCTTGCTACACAAAACAACGTAATGTGCAAGGTAACTACCGAAAATTTCAGTCCCGAGAGCTCTATATGCAATTATGCCTCTGATCCATGGTTACTTTTTAGTCTCCTCATGTGCTTGTGTTGTTAATGTTCCATCATGTAATATAATACTCCCTCCGTCCCAATTTTAGTGTCTTAGTTTGACTTGTTACGGAGTTTTAAGAAATTTTGAGAGATTTTTCACTCTTGTAGTTCTAAATTAAAAATGAGTGTAACGTACTAAATGTCCTTTGAATTTGTGGTTGTAAACTTGCCATGTATAATGTTTGAATTGTCAACTTACCAAATAGAAAGAGACACTTATTTGAGACAAACAAAAAAGTAAAGACAGACACTCATTTTGGGACGGTAGAAGCAATACGTTAATATGTCACTATAAAAACAATATGCATGTTGAGATGGAATTGCAATGATAGTGACTTGTTCTGTTTTCCATATCCACGAGCACATAGATCGAGGAATTAAATTGGAGTATTACAATCGCTCTAAATTATTGTGTAGACTATTGTTAAATGCCACTTCTTAAGTATAGAACTGCTGCAATCTTATGAATTCTGTAGACTTATGTCTAACTTGTTGCAACTTAAAAATTTAATACTCCGTATATGTTATGAGTATATTTTTGCATTCGATATGGATAATCATAACTAATAGTAAATGGATTATAATATGGCGTAATTAAAATTATGCACTGTAATATTCCTATAAAACGTTTCCGCATTCCAGTCTATGTTTCAATATTCGGTTTGCTAAAAGAAAATAACAAATTCTAAAATTGGATAGTATTTAATTTAAATTACAATTCGTTTTGTTTTTGGTGGAAATATTTTATGTGAAAGGGAGCCTTGAGGCAATTGGTAAAGTTGTTTCAGTCATTAATATTTGCATCAAGGTAGACTGCATATATCATGTTTATGCCTAAAACTTGCTCACTAGGCAAACAATTAAACTTGTATTGGGTCACGAGCAATAATGAAATATCGAAGAAGAACAAGTAAAATAAAGTTGTATTCCTTGAATAAGGGGAATGATTCTTAGTGGAATCCCGATATTTATTTACAATGACGGAGAGAGGTATATATAAGGTTAGGTTTATCTCAATCCTTTACATGAGGTAAAACTGGAAGACTAATATTTACAAGGCGGCTAGGTGTACGCCCGTAGGCTCTAAGCTCGTGTCCGATGAACAGCTGTAGCTAATGGAGCAGACGTATATCCTTAACACTCGTTAGCTTGCAGGGCAAGCCCGATCCTTACAAACTGACCTCGTACTCCCATATTAGTAGGTAGCATTTTTTTATCCATATACTTCACACTCTTATAGGGTACGATCATTTTTCAAATCCGATATAAAAGTGGCTTAAAAGTCACTTTTTGACTTACAAGCTCGATCAAGCTCTAAGTCCACATACTATAATGTATTTTAGGAAGACATCTATGAAAAAGTAGTAGTATATTTTTAATAAAATTTGTGCCGATTAAAACAGTCCACATAATTGAAAGCTACTAGAAAAGAGGGAGTAGTAAAATTAATTAATTAGATTTACTTATCGAATCAAATAAAAAACCAGAGAGCTGGTGCATGCAAATGGACACGTGGTATAGTTAAGATAACTTTGGTAGGCATAAATGTGCCGTCAAATCCAAAAATCAAGGCCATTTCTGTCATTCACCGAAAATTAGGGTTCAATCCCACTTACTACTTTTCACTCTGTCCTTTTATAATTTCGAGCTCATACCATCATTGCACCTATAGCCACTTCAACACCCCCCATTCCCTCTGATCCTGCAAATACCTACGCATTATCAAATCTTGTTTTGTCTCTTGTCTCCTTTACCTTTACTACACCCTTTATTTTCTTTTTTCCATCTTAGTACTATAATCCCACTAGACATTTTTCCTTTGTGACATTTTGGTTCATCTTTTTTACAAGTTTAAGGTCATGGATCCAACTCAAAAGGTATACTAAGACACATTTATAATACAAACTCTACTTTTTACTTATTTCAATTTGTGTAAATCTAACTTTTTGCTGGTTCTTGTTGTGTGCTACAGGAAGATTCTTCAACTAATGATGAGAATACAAAATCTTGCACTGATTGCAAAACTACAAAGACACCCCTATGGAGACTTGGTCCTCTTGGACCTAAGGTCAGTTGCTAATCTTGGTTTATTCCATTGTTAAGTTAATCAGCTGCTAATTTGTTTAATTAT
This sequence comes from Petunia axillaris subsp. axillaris, assembly GCA_029990575.1. NCBI lineage: Eukaryota > Viridiplantae > Streptophyta > Magnoliopsida > Solanales > Solanaceae > Petunia > Petunia axillaris. Next base: position 26,648,610 of record JARKNS010000010.1, on the reverse strand, counting down.
TTGCTTTCTTGTAGTCACTGTGCAATGCTTGTGGGATCAAATACAGGAAGAACAAGAGTTTCAAAGGGGTAGTTGAGAAGAAGAAAAATGAAATCTCTTGTAACACTACTACTAGTGACAAGGACAAAATTGGAAATGGAAAAGATGGCAAGTTATGCAAAGAATTGAGACTAAGATTAATGATGTTGGGTAAAGAAGTGGTGATATTACAAAGGCAAAGATCCTCAGTTATGAAAAAGCCAAGAATATATAGGAAGAAAATTGGTGAAGTTGAACAAGCTGCTCTTCTTTTAATGGCTCTGTCTTGTGGTAACTCTGTTTTTGCCTAAAACCCATAGTATTAGTAGTAATTAGTACTAAACCCTAACCTTCTCTTTTGGCTTAGTATTAAGAAAAATAGATATACCCTTTGTTTAGTAAAAGTAGCTTTTTGGGTTGTCAAAAGATTTTCCAAGTATGTTTAATAGAATCAGGGTTTAGAGCCTTTTAAAGAAAAGGGCTTGAATTTTGGTTAGCTTAGGAAAGATATGGGAAGAAAGTGAAATTGTATATAGTATGATGATGGTGCTGATGATTGAATATATGTCCCTTTTTGGTTTTGCCTTTTGTTGTTTGTGTAGCTTGCTGCCTTAAATTGCATCATACATTTGACATTCTGCAAATGTTTATTTAGTTTGTCTTGTAAAGTTGCTCAAAAGTTAGCCAATTCTGTGTTTTGTTGAACGAGTGGTAGCCTATCCTTTTTGTCTCTTGTGTAATGGAAGGGTGGCTAGGTGATAAGGAGATAATAATATTGCAATTTGGACTTTAAGTTGCTCTAAACTTTTACCAACGAGTTGGCGGTTAAACTCTTGTCCTTCCTTCTATTTAACTCTAATCATTTACTGTAACAGAGAAAGTTATTTAACTCTAATCACAACTTGTAGTTAATTAACTTGAGAAGAAATGTCAAATATTCTTTAAAATATAAAGTTTATAAAAGTAAATCAACATTTGAAGAATTAATTCACTTCTTGTCATATAAAAATAAATCAACTCATTAGAAAAATTCTGCATAGCAAATAAAGTGGGATCAACATGTATATAAATAAAAATTAAAAAACCACATCAAATTTTGTTGAATGACTTTATTAGTATAAATTAAAGCAAAATAACTTTGTCATTCATTTCTCTAAGTGGAGTGACCAAATAATTGGCTTTGGTGGGTGGTAATGGAAAAGTGTAATTTTGCTGTTGGAGGATATGGAGCTACTTTTTTAAATGATGTCTGGGAGAAAGAATGGAAAAAGGGAATGAATGAAAAGAAGCTGAACAATTAATGGTGAAGGCTTTGTCATTAAACAATAATGCATGTGGTGAAATTCAAACTGGAACGGTAAATTTTAAAGGGGTTATACATATTTGATTTCTTTGCTTCGAATTTAAATCAATGCATGAGAGTCTTTGTATTTCACTTTTTCTAATATGGTGGAAATTATTTAGTTGTGACTGCACGATTATGTATATTTACCATTTATATTGATCAATTTGAATATATTTTGATGTCACAAAACTTGTGTATTAGTCGTGGATGGCTAGCATAATTGTGTGATGTCTCGTAAGAAAGGCGTTTATGCATATCTTTGTTCTTTTGTGAAAAGTGAAATTATTGTTTGAAAAATGGTGTTCTTTTTTTCCAAAAAAAAAAAAGTACTACGTAAAAAATTGAAATCATATTATCTTTTGAAGAATTTATATTGAGGAACTGTTCAAAACAATGACAAATCATTTTGTGTATACCATATGTGAGGTTTGTAATTAAAAACATTTCCACCCATCAATTGATCTTATATTGGCGACTAATAGCCTGTTTGACATTGCTTCTCTTAAGCCAAAAATACTTGTTACTAAAAACAAATACTTTTTTTGAAATTTTGAGGTGTTTGGTAACTTAAAAAAAGAGTACTTTTAGGTATAAGCATAAGCAGTTTTTTTTGCTTTTGGGGAGAAACTACAAATACCTGCTTCTTGCAGATTATTAATTTTTTCAAGACAAAAATATCCTTACCAAAAATCCATATTTATCAAATTGTTCCTCATTAATTAACCGTATCTCTCGAAATAAAATTATATTTTTTTCCTACTATGTAGTTTTACAAATCCTCTCCTTCTTAGGACTAGTTTTTATTTTTAGGTATTTCCAGCAACCGTATATAGGGTCTTCTATTCTTTAAATCATTTTTTAAAAGTAAGTAATTACAAGAAATTCCTAATTTCGTTACCACTTTGATTTAATTATATTTCATGTTATTCAATAGCTTAAATTTATATCTTTTACTTTATGTTTTACATTTTAACTAAATAATTTTTTTAATTAAAATCTTTTATGATAAATATTTAAAATTATTTTTTTTTGTTTCTATTAATCCAAATATAAAATGAACTTGGATGTCTCTTTCGTAATTTGGCACTCAAAAGTACTTTACGTTAGAATTAACCAAACACAAATTATTTATCAAAATTATTTCTCCAATGAGTTGTTCAAACACAATCTGATTATCATCTAAAAATACTTTTTTGTAAAGTACTTATGCTAAAAATATTTTTCAAAATAAACAGTCTAACAGGCTCCTAAGACTTTGTATTGCAAGTTGTAGGGACTTTATTTGTCCATACAGAATTACAGATGTCAACTTCTTGTGTTACTAATGTTGAAGCGTTCAATCAACTTTGTGATATAACTCGGATAATTTAGGTTGATGTCCCGATCCCGCGTCTTTTTAATAACAACAGGGGTTTCGGTTTTCTATTTATTACTAGTAATTATTTTTATAGTTTTACTACATATCTTAATAACAATTTGTTGTAAAATAATTCTTTTATGATTTGGTCATATGCACTTCTCTAACTATTTTTTCCAGCAACGCCTACTTTTATATGTCTGATATAGTTGTTTAGTTACACTGCCATTTTGCCAATGTAATTAATCTATGCTAGTATTATAATTTAACGCGTTGCTTGTCTTGTTTCTTATAATTTCGCTTATTTTGACTAGTATCACAGTTATCTTCTGCGACATGAAAGAATAGATGTAGAAAAGAGAAACTCGTTTATATTTTGCAATATTAACAACAATAATACTACTTTAGGGTGGAAGTTTCCAAAGCAATGTTGGCAACTTGTCATTATTTTCGATTATCAGGTACCAAATTTCAATCTCTAACCTACAAAAAGATAAAATTCTTACATTTAAGTGTGGTAAGGGGGATCACCACCAATTAAAAAAAACAAATTGAGAAACAGAACTATAGATTGAAGTGCTAAGAGACATTGATTTGTTAAAATTTGTTGAAAGGTAGTTATGGTAGGTAGCATTGTAGGATTCCTAATTCATAAAATTATGCATATTCTGTAGAACAGAATCACATCCTTAGCTCTTAAGAAAGACATGTCAATTCTCTACAAAGCTTTAATATAGCTCCCGCCTCCCAGTCCCATATAAAAGCTGTTAGTTAAAATATGTCGAGAAATCAGACCAAATATGTAATTTTCTTTAAATAATATAAGGTCGTTTTTTAATTGATATAGTAAAAGATTAAATCATGTTTTTGCACCACGCGGGATTCCTGTCGAAAACAATAGTACTAATTAAAATGCAATACATGTTATACTCTGCCTCTCTCCGTCCTACTGCACATTGGTCAGTCCAAACAAAATATCATGTATTTATATTTAGTAAATAATTTTATAGGATCAAGTGATTCACAACCACATAAATAATTATGATTTATTTTAAGCACAAATTTAAAAGTCTAACTTTATGTTTTAAATTTCGGGGACAGTCAATCACCTTCATATAAATTAGGACAGCAGAAGTAATTCATAAATCATAATATTCCATTAACGTAATTGTCCAAATAATGAATGAACCTATGCATTTTCAAGTAAGAACCTTAATGAAGGGGATTATTAATTACAGTATTGTGATTATATTGTTAGACAACTGTAGAATGCATATGGCTGTAGAACTCTATCCCAGAGATAGGCTCAAGATAATCAAGAAAAGGATAAATACCTAGAAGTTTCCTAATATATCAGAGGTTAATGTTCAAGATATAGTCCAATCCTTTCAACATTTTCGTTTTTCCTTTTTTTTTTCTTGAAATAAAATTGCAGGAAGATTCATATACAGTTAAACCTCGCTATAGTGACAGCGTTTATCTGAAACTTTCATGGTCACTATAGTGAAGTGATGTTATATTTGTATACTGGCGTTTAACGTTTAAGTCTCATTTAGCTGTTATAAACGAATAAGTACGCAAAAAATACATATTAATTTTAAAATCTTAATGGATGTTCATATTTCATTAATTAAAAATATAACGGTTAAATATATTATTAATAAATCCATGACTAATTGTAACGTGCCAACAAACTATAAAAATTTAAGGAACATATACATTGAAATTAACTGAAAATTTAAATAAAACAAGTTTGACGTAAGAATTATACAATAATAGGTTGTTTCGTAAATTGAAGTCTCTTTATGACAATTTAACGCTTTAATTAGCAAAAATTTTTGTCCAAACTTTCAACAAAGGGTATTCAATAACTTTTCCTCGAAAGCTATCTAAGAGCTTAACAATTGACTCTTCTATCTAAACCCAAGTAGCAGTAGGTTGAGACTCTTCATCAGCACTTTCGTTGTCACCTTCTGCCTCGGCAATCTCTTGTTCTTTCATTCCATTGACTTGTTCAATAATCTCTTCATCAGTGTAAGTTTCAAGGATTGGAAGTGTTGCATCAAACTCCATATAAATGGTAGCATCCATTGTTTGATTAGTGTTATGAGACGAAATTTGGGCTATGAATGATGACACACGTCCTCAACAAATAATTACATAATATTTGAGTATGACTGATATATAGAGGTAATTTTACAAAGAGCGTACTGTTGTAGTGAACATCATTACCGTTATAGGTAGAATGCTGTCATAGAGAGATAAAATATAACATGAAAATTCGATTTTGGTAAAACTCAGGCTGTTATACTGAAATGATGTTATAACGAGGTTTGATGTATATATGGTCGAGATTTTGTTCTTCCATTTCATAAGGTAATTCCCTTGCTACTTTAGTTTTACTTTCAACATTATCAATACTATAACAACATCTAAAATTGTATTCAGGTCCCTAAAATGAAATATCCCATTACCTTACATTATTTCTTCACCAATATTAATTTTAATTCAAATGTTCAGCTGCGATTAATATGTTTTGGTTATCAAGCTTACTTATCAATTTTCAATACCAGCCTTTTTCTCTTAAACTAATACTCCAGTAGTCTAAAAAATTTATTCCACGATATTAGGTGAATTCTAACTAATTAGTTTGATGTGAAAAATTTACCTAAAGTATCTTTTCATGCAGCTTGTTTATATTTAATACTTGTTTAGAAAAATGAATCAATTTAATCTGAACTTTGAAAATTGATTAAGACCATCTCAAAGTTTTAATGAATTAGATGGAGGGGATATTCGGTGATGAAAACCACTGCATTATACCCCTTTTGTATATCAATTACTCCCTCCGTCCCAATTTATGTGGCACTTTTCGCTTTTCGAGAGTCAATTTGACTAAACTTTGAAGCTAAATTGGATTAGATTAACTCAATATTTTAACATTAAAATTTATATTTTTGAAAACTACTTAAAACGTACTTTAAGTTACAACTTTTCTCATATTATTTTGGTGAAAAAATACGTCTTGAAATATTGGTCAAAGTTCATGCAGTTTGAATCTCGAAAAGCGAAAAGTGCCACATAAATTGGGATAGAGGGAGTATCACTTGAAGCTCTATTGGCAAACAGAAAAATAGATTATCAAGTACTAGTATCATTTTTTAATTTATTAGGAGTACTAGATACAGAAGATGCATTTCTATGACTTGGCTTTTTATTGCAGTAGTGTGTGGCAGTCAATTGGAAATTGGCCTATAAGGTTAGTAGGGAGGGTCCCACTGACAAAAGAAAAAGTGAAACTTTTAATTTATTTTCCACATGATAACTGGGTAGAAATTATTCATGAAGACAGAGTCCATACACCTGTTCCTATTAAACTACCCTCCAATCACTCATTTCTTGGCAATAAACTTGAAAAGAAACTAAAGTTGAAGCAGCAGCTACAAGAAGAAGAGAAGAGATGTAGAAGAAGAGCTTTTTGGTGGTGGAAAGGGAAAAAATTAGTAGAAAGGATCTGTTCAATTTAAATATAGAAGAAAAAATGTGTTGGTTTACCAAATTTTCAGGCTTAATGTTCACAATTTCAATAGTGATCATTTTGATATATCCTTTTCTACAATCTTTCCCTCCAGCAGAAGCAATAAAATCCTCCAATAATTCAACTTATAGACAGTCACAAAATTTCAAGAACTCAGCCAAATGTGCAATATTTCCCACAAGTTCCATTAATACAAAAATTTGTAATCCTTCTCTAGTCCATATTTCCATAACCCTTGACACTAAATTCCTTCGTGGTTCAATTGCTGCAATTAATTCAATCCTTCAACATTCTCACTGTCCTGAAAATCTCTTTTTTCATTTCATTTCCTCAGAAGCAAATCTTGAACCCCATTTAGAAACAATCTTCCCTGCATTGGCATTCAAGATTTACTATTTTAATCCAGGGATTGTGCAGAACAAGATTTCTTCTACTATAAGACAAGCTCTTGAACATCCATTGAATTATGCAAGGAATTATTTAGCTGAGTTATTAGAGCCATGTGTTGAAAGGGTCATATACTTGGATTCTGATATCATTTTAGTTGATGACATATCCAATCTGTGGGGAACAAGTCTTGGATCAAGAACTGTGGGAACACCTGAGTACTGCCATGCTAATTTCACCAGTTACTTTACATCCAAATTTTGGTCTCACAAGAAATTTTTTCGCGCATTCCATGGCCGTAGACCATGTTATTTTAACACAGGTATGATGATGATGATCGTGTTTTTTTTTTTTTTTTTTTTTTCCTTCGCTTGTTTATGAACACATGGATAGTCTTTCTGGAGAATTTGTCAACTAATATGCCAGAATCAAATACTTTGTCAAAATGCAAATAAAAAATAAATTTCTCTTGTATAGACTACTACTATAATAAAACTATACATATTCATCCTTCCACCTAATTTACCATGTTTCAACTACCATTGATCAAGTAAGCCCATAGACTTCACCTAAATAGAACTAGAGATGCCTTTCCATTACTTATTTTTAAAATTTCTAAGAGTCAATGTTGAAATCATGCAACCGTACTATAAAATGATAGATTTAACTACGTATATTGACAATGCAGACAATTACTTATTACATTGTCATTATACTTCAAAATGTTATACTAACAAGTTATTTACAGTGTTGTTCAATTTACCGAATTAGGCTTACTATACAGTATAACTTGCTACAGGACAACTTAACCTGATAGTGTAAAAAAAAATTATGCAGTCTCAACATAAGTTAAACTTTGAAAAGATTTTCTTGAAAGGACTAGATGATAACTAGATCAAGTAATATTTGATGTTTTCAGGTGTAATGGTGATTGATTTGATTAAGTGGAGGAAGAACAGATACACAAGGAAACTAGAAAGATGGATGAAGATTCAGAGAGTTCATAGAATATATGAGCTTGGTTCATTGCCACCATTTTTATTGGTGTTTGCAGGTAAAATAGCACCAATTCACCAAAAATGGAACCAACATGGACTTGGAGGGGATAATTTGAGTGGAAGTTGCAGAAATATACATGCTGGTCCTATTAGTTTGTTACATTGGAGTGGAGGTGGCAAACCTTGGCTCAGGCTTGACTCTGGCAAATCTTGCCCTCTGGATGAGCTTTGGGCTCGCTATGACTTATTGAATGGACGAGAAGTTGAATTATACTAATCAAAACATACATATAGATTTCCAATTTCGTAGGTCTTTTCCCAATAAGATTCTTATCATTGCACACATTTTGTGAATCATCCTATCAATAATTTGTTACAAATAATACTGTTGAGTTTAATTTTTGTGAACTGATATATGCAAAATCTTCTTACGCCATAAGATTAACTTGCAACTAGAAATAGTTATTTACAACAAGTCCAATATAGTCACCTGTGCCATGACTAGTTATAACCGATTAAATTATAATATTATACAAATACCATTTACAATGTCAGTTCATATAACTTAAGCTATTTGAATAAGTACTATTTAACGACTATCTTCCTAATATCATATTTTTATTCCTCCTGAAAATTCGATTGCTTTATATACTTTGGAAAAATGGTAAAATTCTCTCATGTACCCACAACATTAAGAAGAAGTGCATTGCCTGTCTTATATTTCTGATGAACAGTGTACATTGTTCTATTAGCTTTTCAAAAGGGTCGAAGTGGACTTCTTGAGTTTTGAATTGGATAAGATCATGGTTCCTTAACTATGTCTTTGAATTGGAAATGATCCACTTCTTTCTTAACTGATTATAAGGATTCCGATGCTTTTTTATAATTTTAGCTCTTTCATATTTAAAATCTTTCCTTATTTTTAGGTGTGAATCTTTTCAAAATCTTTCCTTCCGTGTTTAAATCATGCTCCCCCTTTTTTTTAAGGTTCTCCATATCACACATAAAATTCAATTACAAATGTCAACCAGCATTTTGTACTAGAGCCCCTTAATTAAGAATGTCTGCACACTTATCTCAGAAGTTGGCGGAACTGGTGAGTTCAATATTCGCCGAGCAATTTGGATTTGTGTCAAATTTATAAAAATTTATATTTTTTTGTGACAAGTATGTCTCCACATTTCTGCTTTATTGTCAAATTTCTAGTGATCTCATTTGTTGGAATAGTAGTAGTTTCAAGTATTAGAATGAAACGTCCTTTGTGCAAATTGTCTGTTTGTGAGGAAATCACTATTAGCATATTGAATCGTTTGCCTTCAAAATCTCTGGCAAGGTTTAGATGTGTATCTAAATATTGGCGAAAGTACATTGCTGAAATTTGCCGTTCTCAGGAACAAAGGCCTCAACCATATTTAATTGGTTTCTTTTGTCGGGAGACTCGACGTCCACGAAATCGTTTCTTCTTTTCGTCAAAAGAATCACCACTATTAATGATGCAAAGATCAACTTAGAAATTGAAAGAACTAATCCGGAGTATTCCTCGAGGAAAATGAAAGCCAAACTCAGTATTCAATCGAGAGAAAAGCAGAGAGAAGAACAGAGATTTAGGAGAGTAAATGTGTATTTGATATTGAATGAATGTTTACAACTCAATTACAATGTATTTATAGAATCTAGGACTAAAAGGAATTGAGCTAAGATCCTAAATAACTATCCTAACTAACTCCCGGAACTAACTAGCTTTCAAACTGTTGTAACTAACTTGTAACTAACTTGCCATGTCAGCTTCTTCTTCCTTCTTAGCTCAGCTTCAGCTTCTCTTTTCTTCTTCTTAGCTCAGTTTACAGTCTTCTTTGGTATATAATTGCATCAATACCCCTTCGACAAGCACACCCTTGTCCTCAAGGGTGAAAGGAAGGAAACCCGACCTTCAAATCAGAAAGGAACTCCCAAGTAGCATGGGCCTCATCAACTCCAGACCATCTGACTAAGACCTGGCTCACAGCCTTGTTGCCTCTCTTGACCAGCCTTCTCTCCAGAAGAGCTTCAGGATAGGGGCAATGAGGACTGGATAAGTGAAAGACGGGGGGGTGATTAATAGTAGCTGGTACTTCATGGCACCTTTTAAGTTGAGAAACATGGAATGTGTGAGGAATGAGGACATCAGCAAGTAGTAATAACTTGTAAGCAACAGCTCCAATCTTGGATAGAATAGGATAAGGGCCATAGTACTTGGCTGCCAGCTTATTAAAAGGCCTAACAACAACAGAAATCTGTCTGTATGGTTGTAGTTTCAAGTAAACCTAGTCTCCCACTTCAAAGCTCCTATCACTTCTGTGTTTGTTAGCTAAGTCCTTCATCCTTTGTTGTGCTCGAGCCAAATAAAATTTTAACAACTGAACGATTGCTTCTCTGGCTGCCAATGATCTGTCCACCATCTCAGAGGTAGTAACTCCCACCCAATAAGGTAAATGAATAGGTGGCTTCTGCCCATAGAGGACTTCATAGGGGCTGCACTTTATAGTGGAGTGGTAGGTGGTGTTGTACCACCATTCAGCAAGTGGTAAATTCAGTGACCACTCCTTAGGTTTATCAGAACAGAAACACCTAAAATAAGTCTCTAGTGTTCTATTTAATACATCTGTTTGACCATCTGTCTGGGGATGGTATGCAGTGGACCTTTGTAATTGAACACCTTGTAAAGCAAACAGCTCTTGCCAGAAAGAACTGAGGAAGATAGGGTCTCTATCACTAGTCATAGTCACATGCATACCATGCAATTTAAATACATTGTCCAAAAAACTTTGAGCCACAGATTGAGCTGTGTATGGGTGTTGAAGGCTGATGAAATGGCCATACTTGCTGAGTCTGTCCACTACTACCAGAATCACAGTCTTACCTTTAGCATTAGCCAGGTCTTCAATGATGTCTAAGCAGATATCAGTCCATACACCTTTAGGTATAGGTAGAGGTTGAAGCAACCCTGGGGAAGCTGCAGCATCATACTTGTGTCTTTGACAGATGTCACATTTTTGGATAATTCCCTAGTGTCAGCAGCTAATGATTTCCAGAAGAAAAGGGATGACAACCTCTTAATAGTGGCATCCATGCCAGAATGCCCTCCTTGTGTAGTAGAATGCCATGTCTGAATGATGAGCTGTCTCAGCTGAGTATTGTTCCCTACTACTAGTCTGCCCTTCCATCTTAACTGATCCTTGAACCAAGTGTACGATTTATAAGGTTGAATCTTTAACTTCTCAATCAGCTCCTGTAAGTTGTTATCAGTCACCCAAGTTTGCGTGATTTCTTCAAATAGGTGGTCATTAGGAGTCAGCAAGGACATGGCCAACAACGCAGCACCAGTGTTTCTGGATAAGGCATCAGCATCCTTGTTCTTATTTCCCTTTTTATACTCAATGGTAAAGTCAAAGGCCATAAGCTTAGAAATACCAGCCACCTGAAAGTCAGTGTGTATACTCTGCTTCTGAAGGTATTTGAGGGCCTTTTGATCAGTCTTGATGATGAACTGTTTTCCCAGAAGATAGTGTAACCACTTAGTGACAACAAATATTAAGGCCAATAACTCTCTATCATATACAGATATAGCTTGGTGCCTGGGAGCTAAGGATTTACTGATATAGGCAATAGGATGGCCTTGTTGCATCAGAACAGCTCCAATGCCTGTGCCACTAGCATCTGTTTCAATGATGAATGGTTTAGAATAATCAGGTAAGGCCAGTACAGGGGCAGATACTAGGGCTTCCTTCAGTTGATTGAATGCAGTGGTAGCTGTAGCAGACCAGTGGTAATTATCCTTCTTGAGCAACTCATGCAGGGGCTTGCAAATAGCTCCAAAGCCCTTGATGAACCTTCTATAGTATCCAGCTAAACCTAAGAATCCCCTTAACTTTTTTATGTTAGTAGGAATAGGCCATTCCTTCACAGCTGAGATCTTTTTGGGATCAGTAGCAACACCCTTACCACTAATAAAGTGTCCCAGGTATTCTACGCACACTTAGAAGGTTTAGCATACAAGTGAAATTGCTTCATGAGTTCAAAGACAGCTTGTAGGTGAGCTACATGTGACTGCATATCCTTACTGTAGATCAGTATATCATCAAAGAAAACCAAGACAGATCTTCTCAGTAATGGCTTGAACACAGAATTCATAAGACTCTGGAAGGAAGATGAGGCATTAGTCAAGCCAAAGGGCATGACTAGGAATTCATAGTGCCCTTCATGAGTCTTAAAGGCAGTTTTGTGAACATCTTCTGGTGCCATTCTCAACTGATGGTATCTTGCTCTCAAATCAATCTTGGAAAAGACTTCAGCTCCTCCTAACTCATCTAATAAGTCTTCTATGATTGGAATGGGGAACTTATCCTTGATAGTCAGCTGGATTAGCTCTCTATAATCCACACAGAGTCTCCAAGTACCATCTTTCTTCCCTACTAGCACAACAGGTGAGGCATAGGGGCTGGTGCTATACTGAATGACTCCTTGATCCATCATCTCCTACACCAATTTTTCTATGATGTCCTTCTTTATTCCAGGGTATCTGTATGGTCTTTTGCTGACTGTGGTTGCTTGGTTAGTCAGTGGTATTCTGTGGTCAAATGGTCCTCTATGTGGGGAAATGCAGTAGGTGCTTCAAAGATGCTGGTATACTGCTCAAGTAAAGAAGCTAGTTCAGGTGGTAAATTCTCACCTTGCTGAGCTTGCAAGCTATTGAATGTAGCTGAATCAGAACTGCTAGTCATTGACATCATAAAGAAGTGAGCTCTTTCTGCTGTTTTCAGAGTGACATTCTTAGCTTGTACCCCCTTCACCTTACTGGTAGCACCCCTCAGCAAGTGTTTCTTACCCTGATACTTGAACTCCATAGTCAAATTATTAAAGTTTAGCTTAATGTCACCTAATGTGGTTAACCATTGACACCCTAACACCATGTCAAAAATACCCAAGGGTAACAACATTTAATCAGTAGTGAATGTTGTCCCTTGTAGTAACCACTGGAAATTTTTACATAATATGGTGGTCTGCAATTAACTTCTACCATCAGCTAGTCTTACTGACTGAGAAGCCATAGAATTGGTATTACAACCCAACTGTTTAGCTACTTCAGAATCTAAGAAATTATGAGTGCTTCCTGAATCCATAAGAATCTGCAGTGATCTTTTCTTATGGTAGCTTGTGACCCTCAATGTCTGATACCCCATGGTACCTGTCAGTGCCTGCAAAGATATAGCCATAAGTTCTTCTTCTGGATCATGATCTAATTCATCATCAAGTTCTTCCTCCTCACCTTCTATTGCATCTAACATGTACAATTGTTTCTTCATCCTGCAATTATGCTTAGGTGTGAACTTTTCTTCACAGAAGTAACATAAGCCCTTGGCTCTTCTTTCATTCATTTCTGCAGCTGTTAAGACCCTCCTATTAGGATTCTCCTGATTACTCTGGTTCATTCTTGCATTTCTGTGATAGTTGTTTGGTTCAAATGGTTTCCTGTTTGTAGGTGTAGGTAGTATAGGATTTGTTTTATGAAAAATATGCTGATTGGTTTTGCCTGGTGGATTTGCAGCTCTAGATGCTAGTATTTTCTCAAGAACTCTAGCAGCTTTATAAGCCTTCATCAAGGACTTAGGCTGTAATAGTTGAACAGTGTGATTTATCTCAGGATTTAACCCCCCTAAGAACAAACTGATTGCTTGGTCTTGTGTCAAATTCACCCTGGTTATCAACTTGTCAAACTCATTTTGATATGCACTGACACTACTCGTTTATCTAAGGTTTTGCAATTCTTGCATAAGGTCCATATATTCTTCCCCAAATCTCTTATATAAAGCCATAACATATTCATTCCAAGTAGGTTCATTACTAGAATTCCTAGACTGCAGATAAGCTCTATGCCAAGCAATAGCATCACCATCAAAGTGAATACATGCTACCTTTACTCTCTGATCTTGGGGTACATTATCCACAGAGAAAAACAGATCTACCTTATACAACCAAGTCTTCAAATCATAACCAGAAAACCTAGGGAATTCTAGTTTAGAGAGTCGAGTGAGGTAATTACCATTGTTGCTGGGTTGACATTGGGGCTCCTTCATCCTGTTGATCATTGTTGGAACTGTGTCTAGTTCAGTTTCACCCAGCTCCTGTTGCCTTGATAATCCTACTACTTCCTCCAACTTCCCCAACTTCTTATCTGTATTTTCAGTCCTTGCATTCAAATTTGATAAACTCTCCATGATCAGCAGTAATTGCCCTTGAATTTCAAAGAATCTGTCACTGGCTTCCACTGTCTTTTTAGCATTAGGGTTCTTATCATTTTTACCCATAGTGAATTGAGCCGAGAATCGCAAGCTCTGATACCAATTGATACAAAGATCAACTTAGAAATGGAAAGAACTGATCCATGAGTATTCCTCGTGGAAAATGGAAGCCAAACTTAGTATTCAATCGAGAGAAAAGCAGAGAGAAGAATAGAGATTTAGGAGAGTAAATGTGTATTTGATATTGAATGAATGTTTACAACTCAATTACAATGTATTTATAGAATCTATGACTAAAAGGAATTGAGCTAAGATCCTAACTAACTATCCTAACTAACTCCCGGAACTAACTAACTTTAAACTGTTGTAACTAACTTGCCATGTCAGCTTCTTCTTCCTTCTTAGCTCAACTTCAGCTTCTCTTTTCTTCTTCTTAGCTCAGTTTACAGTCTTCTTTGGTATATAATTGCATCAATTAATTGGTTGTAGTTTGGACGAGTCATTCAATTTTATTGGCGAGAGAGTATATGTCGTTACATCATCTAATGGTTTTCTCTTGTGCAATAAGCTTAGAAGCAGACAAAGGGTTTATTATGTTTATAATCCTGCCACGAGGCACCGTTTGGATCTCCCAAAAACTCAAATCCGCATGAGAGAACCATATGTTGGATTTATTTGTAAGGTAGATGACATTAATAAAGATGTCATCTCCTTTACTATAGTTCGCTATCAAGTACCCCTATTTCAGTACTATGATATTACTAGTATAACAATTGAAAGTTTCTCTTCTCATACTAATATCTTGTTAAGCCCATTACATCCCACCACAGCATACAGGAGACAGGCCCACTTGGAATAACTTGACCTGAGTCCAATAGTTGTGTTGTATTTTGTAATAGCACTGATGTATTATTTTATTTTAATTTGTCTATATTTTCATTGGATGTAAATAGAAAATATAAATGGGTTGGAATATTCTGGAACAACCAATCAATTCATTTTCCCCATTTTCATTTGCCGACTCTTATCTTTCCCTTTATTTCTCTCTCTATATCTAGGGTTTCCACCATGGAAACTCGGCTGTAAATCACACACACACATCAATTAACATGGTATCAGAGCGGGTATTGCGGTAGATCTCATTCTCCTCCTTCGATCGATTCTACCCTCACGCCTCTTCGCCGGAGTCCTCGCCGGGAATTTCAAACTCTGATTTTGTTCGTGATTTTCCCTTGAATTCAGAGATTTTATTCATCCCTTATTCACTCAAGATACTTGGTTCAAAATTAGTGTTTTTGACGATCAATTCGTCCGCGACGATAATTTTTCGGTGATGGTTGATTTTTTCTGGTGGTTTGGTGACAGACATTCTAGGGTGTGCCAATCCACGCACCTTAGGATCACAGATCGGTAACATCATTCCCTTCTCCCTATTGTGAGCTGTTTTCTTTTGCATGTGTTGAAATATCTAGGGTTTGCTCGTTCATATTTCAATAATTGTGTTGTCTCTCGATTAATCATGCCGGAGAGCTCTTCCACTCACACTGGAATGATCAATGGGTTCGCATCATTCACCCTCGATCCTTCCCACGCATTTTACTTGCATCCCTCTGATAATCCCGATATTCATCTAGTTTCCCCTCCATTCGATAGACATGGCTTCGTAGCCTGGCGCAAGAGCATGATTTTTGCTCTTTCTGCTAAAAACAAGTTAGGCATAGTCACTGGAAAGGAACCCAAACCTCTTGAGAATTCTCCTTTTTTTTCTCACTGGGAACGCTGCAGTAATATGATCATCACATGGATAACTAATGCCCTAACTAGAGATATAGCTTCGAGTGTTTTAGGCTGTGACACAGCCCATGAGATATAGATTGACTTAAATGAGAGATTTGGGCAGTCCAATGGGTCCAAATACATTCAGCTTCAACGTGAAATTAGTTTCACCTCCCAAGGTAGTACTGACATAGCAGCTTATTTCGCTGAATTAAGAAGGCTGTGGGATGAGGTGCAAGTTGCTTATGTTGGTCCTATATGCTCTTGTGGAGCACTACCCAAATTTCTGGAGGAATAGAAGTTGTTCCAATTTTTGGGTGGTTTGAATGATTCCTACTCCACAGTTAAGAGCAACATCCTTATGATGTCCAATCTTCCTTCTGCGGGCAAAGCATACTCCATGCTTCAACATGATGAGAAGCAGAGGGAGTCTTCCATTACACCTGGATTTTCCAATATTCTTGCCTCTTTCATAGCTTCTAGCTCTAGAAATCCAAGGTATCATAATGCTAGGCCCACATCTGGTTATCATGGCAACTCTTCAACTGGGGGTTATGGTACTTCAAGGCCTCTATCTCCTTATTATGGGAATCCTAGACCACCACCTAGTTTTCCTAGTGATCTAGCATTTCTCAACAATCACAGGCCTACTTCAAATGCTCAAATGTCCTCTTCTAATTCTTAGAAGAACTACCAGCAAACAATTCAGTTTTCCCCCACCCCATGAAGCCTTTTTTTTTTTTACTACTGCAAGATGACCAATCATGATATTAATCACTGTCACAAACTTCATGGCTTCCCTGCTGATTTCAAGCTTACTAAGAACAAGAAATCAACTTTTTGTGTTCAGACTGAGGCCAATACTATTTCATCCCAATACACTGATGCATCTCCTTCAAGCATCAGTAGGGAGCAGTACCAGCATCTCTTATCTCTTTTTCATCAGGCTAATATTTCCACTACATTTCCTGCTGACACACACTCCGAAGACAACTCTATATATGCCAACTTTGCAGGTTTGTGCAATAGCCCTGCATCTGTGTATTTTGATTCTCATGTATGTGCTTCTTCTCAGCTGGGATATGATCCTTGGATACTAGACTCAGGTGCTACTAACCATATGATACCTCACAAACATCTCTTACACAATCTTCAACCACTACCTACTCCATTGCCAGTCACTCTTCCTAATGGTTACAAAGGCAAAGTAATGTCTACTGGTTCTCTCCATCTTAGGGAGGACATTACTTTACATGAAGTACTTCTTGTTCCTTCATTCCAGTTTAATCTAATTTCTGTTCATCAACTGGTTGCACAACTCCATTGTTCAGCAATTTTCACTAATTTATCTTGTTCTTTATAGGGCCCTTCTCTGAAGAGGCCACTGAAAATTGGTAAAGCTGCTAATGGGTTGTACATGCTGCTGATGCTGCTGCCTGAGACTGGCTCACCTTCTATTCCTAGCCTACTCAAGTCAAAGCCTGTAATTAGTACTAATAATGATGCATGTTTACTTTCTCCTACCATCCCTTCCCCTCAACCCCATTGTACTCACTTGTCAAATAGCAATAAAACTGATATGTTTTGGTATCAAAGATTTGGTCATATGCCCTTTCACAAATTGAAATCAATTCCCTTCTTGTCTGGTAAAGTTTCCTCTAAACAACATTTTATTTGCACTATTTGCCCTATGGCAAGGCAATAGAGACTGCATTTCCCTGATAGTATCATTCACACTACTCACCCATCCAACTAGTGCATATTGACATTTGGGGACCTTACCATACCCCAACCTACAATTGCTTTAGATATTTCTTAACACTAGTGGATGATTACACTAGAGTTACCTGGACCCATCTGTTAGCTTGCAAAAGCAATACCCTATCTATCCTTAAGGCCTTTGTAGCTATGGTTCACACTCATTTTCAGACCTCTGTGCAGACATTCATATCACATAATGCCTATGAATTGGGCTCTAGCCATGAGGCTCAGTCCTTCTTCACCAGTCAAGGAATATTACATCAAACTACCATTCCCCCACACCCCTCAATAGAATGGTGTTGTGGAAAGGAAACTCAATCACATCCTAGAGACTCCTAGGGCCCTTATTTTTCAGTCAAAACTCCCTACCAAATACTGGGGTGATTGTGTTCTCACAGCCACCTATCTTTTCAACAGATTCCCTTCTTTTATCCTACATAACCTCTCACCTTATGAGAAGCTGCATGGTCATTCTTCCACTTATGATCATCTTAGATCATTTGGTTGTCTCTATTTTGCAACCTTACCTAAAGTTTGGAGAGACAAATACCAGTCCAGATCTGCTCCTTCCATTTTTTGGGGCTATCCATGTGGTAAAAGGGCTATAAACTACTCAACATGTCTGACAGCTCCATTCTATTTTCCAGAGATGTTATATTCCATGAGACTATTTTCCCCTATCATTCCTCTACTGATTCTTCATTCCCTGATCACTTCCCTTCTTTCACTGATTCCCCTTGCCCCTTTGTTCAGTCCTCTGGTCCTTCATCTCTTGCTCTCTCCTCCCCTTCTCCATCTGATTCCCCTTCCCTTACTGTATCTCCTTCACCCCCCCATTCTTCCTCTCCTCCTCTTCCTTCACTTCCCACTAGACATTCCACCAGATCTCACAATCCCCATTTATACCTAGCAGATTACATTTGTTCCTCTGTCATTCCATCTTCCTCTTTCCCTGCTCATTCCAAGGTCTCCACTGCTGAACTGCATTTGCATGAGCCTCAATATTACCAGCATGCTGCTTCACATCTTGCCTCGCAAGAGGCAATGCTAAAGGAATTTCAGGCCTTAGAGGCTAATCAGACTTGGGAGATAATTCATCTATCCCCACACAAGAAGGCAATCTCTTCCGAATGGGTTTATAAGATCAAGCAGAAATCTGATGGCACTACAGAGAGGTATAAGGCTAGACTTGTCATCAGAGGTGACACACAACAAGCTGGCATTGATTTTAATGAGACCTTCTCCCCAGTTGTCAAGTTCACCAGTATTAAGTGCCTTCTCACTCTAGCTGTCAAAAGAAACTGGACTGTGCTCCAGTTGGATGTCAATAATGCTTTTCTTTATGGGGATCTCCATGAAGAAGTCTATATGAAGGTCCCTCCTGGCCTTGTGGTTTCTGCTTCTTCTTCCTCTTCAGCTCCCTTGGTTTGCAAGCTGAAGAAGTCTCTTTATGGCCTTAGGCAGGCATCCAGACAGTGGTTTTCTAAACTGTCTGAAGCCTTGCTCTCCAAAGGCTATATTTCCAGCAAGAATGATTACTCTCTGTTTACTAAGCATGAGGGCACCTCTATTATTGTTCTTGCTGTCTATGTGGATGACATCATCCTTGCTGGTGACAGCATCCCTGAAATGGAATCCCTTAAGGCCTATTTGGATGCTCAATTTAAGATTAAATACTTGGGTTCAATTCACTATTTTTTGGGCCTGGAAGTCAACAGCGTTCCTCAGGGCTATGTCATCAGCCAACACAAGTTTACTAAGGACCTCCTCTCTGAGTTTCATTGTGATCATTTCAACCCTGTGCAGTCTCCCCTGGATCCTACTATCAAGCTGACTACTGATATGGGTGCCCCTATGTCTTATCCTAGCCTTTACAGAAGGTTTGTAGGCAAGCTGAACTTCTTTCAGCACACCAGACCAGATATTGCCTACTCCTCTTCTGGTTCTTCAGTTCCCCTTATGTGATTGTCTTCATGTTCCCCTCGATTCTGATCCTTATCATCACTTTGGTCAGCTCTATTTCTTCCAAGTTCTCAGGGTCTTCAGCAGGTTTATCTCTAGCCAAACCAATTTTCTGATCATCATCTTCTCCCCTTTTTGCAACTACTTCAGATTCATCAAATACCACATGCATACTTTCTTCTACCGTCAAGGTTCTTTTCTTTCCCATTGTTATGCACGAAACACTTGCACCAAAAAGCTCTTAGATGTGCAATGTTGGGTTTCTTGCCTATAATCAACTCATAGGGAGTTTTTTCTTACAAAAGATGAATAGAACATCGGTTCAGCAAGTAGCAAGCGGTATTAACAGCTTCAGCCCAAAATTTCTTTGCCAAACCACTTGACAGCAATATGGTTCTAGCCATATCCTGTAAGGACCTGTTCTTTCTTTCAACTACTCTATTTTGTTGAGGGGTCCTTGGTGCAGAGAAGTTGTGGTCCACACCATATTTATTGAAGCACTCTGCAAGCATTTTCAAACTCAGCTCTATGGTCAGACCTGATACTCACTAGTTGGAACCCCATTTTCTTCTGAACAATCTATGCCTAGTCCTTGAACATATCGTACACTTCATCTTTAGATTTAAGAAACAAGGTCCACGTGTATCTAGAGTAGTCATCAACAACCACCATCACGAACCTCTTACTTCCTCTACTCCTTACCCTCATTGGCCCACACAGATCCATGTGAACCAACTCAAGTGGTTTAGAAGTACTAACCATTTTTTTTTACTTGAATGAAGATCTTACATGTTTCCCCCACACAGAAGAATCATAAATCTTGATGTCATCAAACCTTTTGCTTGGAATTCCACGAACCATGTCTTTTGACACCAACTTATTCAATTGAGTTAAGCTTGCATGTCCTAATCTCTTGTGCCACAGTTGTGTATCATTGTCAAGCACATTCAGACAAGTCAAATTATTCTCAAGAAGACAACCTAATGTAGCCTTGTACACATTTTTTGCTCATTTTCCTTCGCATATCACTTCACTCGTCTGCAGGTTTACACAGTGCATCCTACAGACGTGAAACTCACTTGGTTTTCTTTATCCACATAGTTGGGAGATACTCAGTAGGTTATGCCTCAATCCATCCACGCAGAGTACGTTTTCAACAGCATGATTGAGGGACCTTCCAACTTTTCCAATACCAAAAATTTCACCATTTTTGCCACCTCCAAAAGCCACACTACCCCTTGAAATGCTGTGAGTGAGAGAAAGTTTCTTTTATCTCATGTCATGTGTCTGGAACACCCCTCTATCAAGAATCAAACTTGGGTTGTTCCTTCTCACTCCAGCTGCAAAACAGAATTAGGGGTTAGTAACAGGAACCCAGACTAGCTTGGGTCCCTTTTTATGATAGAATGGATGAATCAAATCCTTTGTAGCCCAGTAAGGTAAAACTGACTTTTTGTTCTTTATAATTGTCTTTTTTGCAATGCTACATTCCCTTTTATAATGACCAATTTTTCCATAAAGAAATAAAAGCTTATTGCAAGGAAGTCCTACATATTTACTATTAGGATTCCAGGCAGGAAAATGTTTCCTACGTCCTAAGCCACTTTTACCTCTGTTATGATTTTCACGCAAACAGTTCAAAGCTTCTGAAGACTTGTTCCACTTAGTGATTCTGGTAAGTTCACAGTTAGCTTTAACAACCTTTTCTTGGAGAACTCGGTTCTTCTCAATTTCCTGATGTAGAATATCGTTTTTCTTTTTAAGCTCAGTTTCAAGGTTGATTTGAGCCTAACTAACTACTTGATTTCTAGAGACTTCTTTCAATTTAAGATTTTCAAGTTCAAGTGCAGAAACTTTCTTTTGCTAATCAAGCACCTGAGACTTTTTGATTTAGTTTAAAAACTTGTGCATCACTGTATGCTGACTCTATTTCCTATTCAATTTAGCTTTTTCCAAGTTTTTGTTTTTAATTTTTAAAATTAGACACAACTGAGATCAGTTGGTCCTTCTTAGCCCTTAAACTTTCAATACATTCAATTAAAGTTAGTGCAAGCATATTGAGTTCCCTTAAAAAGCAAGTATGAAGTCTTGTTTTCAAGTCATCGAGACTTACCTCAGGCAGATCATCAGTGGGAGGTTCTTCATTAAGAGGCATCAGTGCCAATGGAGAGTCATCATCAAATTCTTCTTCTTGGTCACTCTCGCTTTAAGATGGTCTCTATGTAGCATAAAATGCTTTCTTCTTTTTCCTCCTCATGGCTCTGGAGTTGGGTGGACGTTTAGTTTTCTTAGGTTCACGTTCCTTTGCAGAACTATTCTTCTTCCACTCCATGATCCTTTTTATGACACTTAAAACAACCTGAGTAGTCTGGATTGTCAACGATATTCTTCTTAGCAGGATTGGATTTGGTGAATCTTTTATATTTCTTTTCAAGACTCAGTGACTTTCTCACAGCATTCACCAATGCTATCTCATGCTCAGAAACTTCATAGCTTGAACTTTCAGTGGCTTCCAAAGCCATAGTTTTTTCTTTCTTGGGTTCCACCTTTAACCTTGACTGTTTCATCAGCTCATGAATTTTCAGACTACCAACGAGTTCATGAAACTGAATCTTGTCTAGCTCATTTTCCTCGATGATAGCTGTAACTTTGGATTCTCAAGAATCAGGGAGAATCATAATGACTTTTTCCACCAAGTCTTCATTAGTGAGAGTCATACCCAACGACTTCATCTCATTGGTTATGATTGTAAACATGTTCATCATGTCTTGGATGGACTCAATTTCTCCCATAGCAAACAACTCGAACTTTCTCTTTAGAAGCTAGATCCTGGACTTTTTAACATGAGTAGTTCCTTCATGGACCACTTGAAGCGCATCCCAAATCTCTTTGTCTATCTTGTATGAAGAAACTCTGTTGTATTCATCAGGACGAAGTCCACATATGATGAGCCTCTTAGCTTTAGCATTCTTTTAACCCATCTTAAAGTTAGCATCAGTATATTCAGATTTCTCTTTGGGAACAGTTTGCGGATTAGGTGGTTGTCCAATAGTCTTGGTAGGAATAAGAAGTCCATCAGTTGTGATGATCTAGAGCTAATAGTCTTCAGCCTGAATGAAATCTTCCATTCTACCTTTCCAGCATCCATAATACTGGCTATTGAACTTATGAGGCCTATTAACAGATTATCTTCTGGTTATGATCGGTCGTGCACTCATGATTCAGATCCTTCTCAAGATGTTAGTCTTTATGTAAGAGAACGTGCTCTGATACCACTTGTTGCACTTTGTACACTTTCGTAAGATACTAGAGGGGGGGTGAATAGTATTCTTACTCGATTTTCGATCTTCTAAAACTTGCTTTCTTCTTGATACCTTTACTCACAAAGAACCAGGTTCCCTACAAGTTTCACCAATCTCTAAAACTTAAACTAAATGTGAAAATGTAAATAACACAGAGATTTTTACATGGAAAATCCTTGCTAAGGGATCAAAAACCACGACCCAAACTCTTGGGATTTAAACACTTCCACTAAAGGAAAACTGAGCAAGTTTTAGGTTACTAGACTCTATAACCAAGGAACTAAAAATCTTAGTACCTAGAACCTTCCAAGCATCACTATAGCTTGTAAGGTTGAACCTTCTACCTCAAAAGAATTCTACTTTCAATGCTTCTTAAACAAGCTGATAGAATTACAACTCGATAACCTATAACAGAAAGCTAGAAAAACAGATTTTAACTCTAAAACTCGAACTCCTTCAGGTTCTTCCATCTTGCTTCTATTCTTGCACACAATAACTCTCACGAAGTATTTGTTCTCGATTTACTCTGTTGAGATTTCTTGAGTCCGTAAATTATTCTGGCCAAAACAACTTATATTTATAGAGTTTTTGAAATCCTTCTTCTACTTAGCTTGGAAGTCCTTTTACAATTTGATATCCGTTTCTAATAAGGTTTGACAACTTTTTCTTTTTTGAAACCTAAGTTGTTTTGCCTAAGTCTCCAATCCTTTTCCACCTGGGAAACTGCTTCCTTTCAGCACCGGCTCTTTCTTCTTCAACTTGGATTGAGACTTGTCCTTCCGCTGTTCCTTTTTCTTTCTTCTACTCGAACTCGAACTCGAACTCGAACTCGAACTCGAACTCAACTGATGTTTGGAATTTTATGCCTATATTTCCTTAATATTTCCTCACGTTTGAGTATTTTATTCGCCCGTTTTCTAGTTAATGAATGTGATTTTGCACTGATTTTATGTCGTATGTGTGTAGGTTGTTATGAAGTGCAATTGGAGCTTTAAATAGCATGATCAAGCAAGAAAAGATTGAATTTGAATTGAGGAATGGATCGAGCACACTAAGGCACGGAACGAAGCAAGCTGCGGACGGAGAAAACTGGAAATTGGCTTGGCGTCCTAGGTGGCGCGCCGCGCCAGGCACCGTGCCCAGCTTCTGGCGCGTTTGGTTGCACGGCGCGGGGCCATGGCGTGCATGTTTCGATGGGGACTGCTTGGGTTAGCGCATTCGGAGGCGCGGGGCGCCAGCTACAGCGCCCCTGGAGCGTTTTGGGACTTTCTATTTTGTCTAGGCTTAGGTGTATCTTATTACTAGGCCTTTGTAAACCCTATAAATACTCTTTTTACTTAGTTTTTGATCGGAGTTCAGACTTTGGAGCAAGTTTTGGAGGAGAGGGGAGGAGCCCTAGATGTCTTCTAAACAAGTTCTTTCTCTCTTTCTGTTATTCTTCTCCTTAATTCTATAGTTTGTTCGTTCTAGGGTTAGAGTAAATACATGAAGGTTGATGTTTGAAAGTTGATTTCTATATATTGATTTACCATTACAGATTGTTTATTCTTTCTTGATCCTAATTGTTTGATTATTGAGGCATGATAATTGAACACTATCTATGGTTTTTAGATTGAACTCGAAAGAGGGAATTTATGAACGCAATAAGAAAGAATAGGGTTTGATTGTGAACCCGGGCATCGAGGAACCAATTTGTGAGTATGATAGACATATACTTGCTCGCCTAGCTTAACTAATCACAGAATTCGTTAATGCGTGCACGTGATTCAACCCATAGACATATAGGGATTGTAGTAGCCTGCACAGACCGTGAAGAATCGAAAGGTTTTCACGGGTACATTTAACCTGTAGTTAGCAATCTAGGAAATCAAGAAGTAGAATCAACTGGAAAACTCAACTGGATTGTTCGTAACTCTGACCCTGGACCGTTTCTCCTTATTATTGATAACAACTATAGTTTGCTCTTGAATACTTGATTTCAATTACTTGTTTTTAATTATTTTCTTTAGTTAGTAAATTTCACAATCATCATCGAAAAAGATCCCTGAATAGTTAATAGGAAATTGTTTGTTAGTAGTCCAGTCTGAATAGTCCTCGTGGGAATGATACTCTACTTATCACTTTATTACTTGTCGACCACGTATACTTGCGTGTGCGTTGGGAGCAACATCAACTCGAACAACCGACTCTTAACTTCAACTGTGAACCTTTTCCTCGTTCACTTAGCACCAGGTCCTTTGTCAATCATCAAAATCTATATTTAACATGATTAAGTAGAAGGATGAATTAAGTAGGAAGATTATATAGTATCGTAGGATTATTAATAGGAGGATGATAAGTAGCAAGATTAAATAACAGGATTTGGACATTTGGTAGGATGATTTAGTAATAGGATTATTAATAATAGGAGGAGGAGGATTAAGTACGTTACAAAAAAAGTAGGAGGATTAAGTTGCTGGATTTAGTAACAAGATTCAGATACATGATAAAGTAGTAGACTTTAGTAGTTGTAGCAGGATTGAATAGTGGGAGGAGTATTACGTAGCAACAATAGTTCGAGGAGGATTATATACCAAGATTATGTAGCATGCTGGCAACAATAGAAGCAGTAATAGAAGGATTTATTAAGTAACATGATGGGCTAAGCAAGAGAGAAGTTCTGGGAGACCGTTAGAAGGAAACTCCTGACGATCTCCAAATCATGTTGCATGTAATACTTGGCCAGGAAATTTTCTTATTGGACGAAATTGTATTTTTCATGGAGATCAAATTTGTGATGGGTCAGAAATGTCCTATTCAGTAACTCATTTATATATGGGAGACCATCCTATTTTTCCAACAATATCCAAAAAACGTTCAAAAATTTATAAATCAGCAACTTAGCTATTAAGTGCCAAGTTTCTAACTTGTAAGAGATGACTAATATGTGGTTACTTTGGAAAAACTCGGTAGTGCTGAGTTAGAGGGGGTGATTTTGATGACCAGTCAGTGTTTGAACTACTTAAAGAGAAACAATCAATAATTATAAACTCTTAGAAAAGTAGCTATATCTAAAAGCACACAATTTTTTTAAGAATAGCCACAGGAAAAGTTCAGAAAATTTAAACAAATCTCCATTAAAATTTCCAGGGAATTAGTTCAATGTTCAGAGAAATTTTTCTGGAGCTTCATATTTGAAGTCCAAGTAAATTTTAGTAGGACTTTTGAACTAAAATTTTCAAAGTCCCACTAAAATTTATTGGGACTTTATATTTAGCACTACCAAGAAATTATACTGGATATCGAAAATTTAATTTCAAAATCTCAGTAAAATTTACTAAGTTTTCCCGTATTTCTTAAATATAACTACTTTCGAATTTTTTTGAAATGTTGGCTAGTTCACATTTAGACCGCAAACGGAGGAGTTACACAACTATGATATCTTAGGCAATGATTGGCCTAATTAACCTTGCTTAAAATAGTTTACAATAATAGCTTCCACTAACTTTAAGTTAGTATTACCACGGGGCAACACTTGATCTTTCCTAACTTGAAGTGCTACCCGCAGACGGAAATTCCCCTACAAAAATCTATATTGACGCCTACATCCCATTATCCCTTTTAAGTAAGTGTTGTCCCTGTGGTAACACTTGACCTTTTATCTCTTTCAACATTCTCCCCAGATAATTTGAAGTGCTATCTTACATACAGTACTTGTAGCAATTGTCAATTTATAACTTAAAGTGCTGCACTCGAGGTAACACTTGTCAATTTATAACTTGAAGTGCTGCCCCCAAGGTCATTTTGCTAAATCATTATTAAGTGAGAACGAAAAACTATAACTATTGATAAGGGGTACATATAGTGAATTTTTTTGGTCCAAACCGACTACAGGGTCAAATTTTTAATGAGTGTCAACAACATGGACTATGTATCTCGTTTAACGCTTAGTACAAATTCAACCGAGAAAACACATACTATTGCTTAATTAAACCACATACTCGTTCGATAATATACATTGTCAACTCAACTTGCTGAAACGCACAAATTTTATCATTAAAGTTTTCTCTGTCTTCAAAAAAGGTCTTCTTTGTCTCACAGTATAACTTTTGAGAAAACTAAAAACAAACAATCGAAGTGAGTGAAAAAGTACCAAGACAGCTGGTTAATTTCTTCAATGGAACAACATTTGAATTAGGCTTAGCTTATTTATTATTTCAACCAGTCTTAGGACGAGTAGGCGGTGGTTTGCCCGGAGATCTTGCTATTCTTGCTGTAATAATACCACCACCAAGTACCAACATAAACTTGTTTAATTTCTCTGCTAGCCCTTGCTTATTTTCTATTACTAGAACTTGGTCTTTTTCACTTCCTGCAAGTTCATTTACCACTACTAGCCCTTCTCCTTCTGCATTTGCCTCTTCATTTGCCCCTCCTTGTGTATTCTCTTGTTCATGATCTATCACATATACAATTGGTCCTTGTCCTTGTGTATTTCCTGTAGGTTCTACTTACAAATTAGAAAACATAAGCAAAGTCATTTCGCGAAAACAAAAAGTTTCCATAAATAAATAAAATCAACAAAATATAGTATCATTTCTTTACAAGATAGTGTTCAACTCTTACCTTTAGCTGGTTCTCCACTAGAAGTGGGGGATTTGGGGAGACTTATAATCTCGTTCTTCACATCTAATTCAGCCATCTTTATTTCCTAGTTATATTTTTCTCCACAAGGCTCAATTGAGCTTTATAGGAGATTTAAGTGTTGACTGGTCATCATTAGTATATTTTATTATATTCAAATAGAGTTGAGAACTTAGTACAGCATCAGTGCCTACGGGCTGCGGTGGCGTTATTGTACATATTTTTGACTATCCAATTTTGACTAATCTAAGATATTCAATGTAAGCGTATAGAATTTTCTTTCTCAGTCTCCCCCAAACCAATAGTTATCACAAGTGGGACAAAAGTTTTGAAGTGTGAACACTACTTTAGTGAAAGACATGTGGACAGTCATTAGACGACAAGCTGATATGGAATACTCCAACGTAGCTAACAATTGTGGACAGAGATAGGGCGTGCATAACTGAACCGGTACCGTTAACTGAACCGTTACCGCTATCGATAAGCATAACAATATTGGTATAACGGTTATTGATTTGATAATGATATTAATTTTCAATGCCAATAAGATATCGATACGGTAACGGTTTCTATATGTCTTTACCGCTACCGTACCGATAACCGATAAGTATTTTTTTATAATTTTTATATATTTTATTTTATTTATTCTTAGTATATTAAGTCATTTGAATTTTAATTTATAACTTTAATTTATAGGTTAAACTTCCATTATTATTATTATTATTATTATTGGTGGTTATATGCCAATACTCATACACTTTAATTATTGGGCTTGACCCATTTTATTGATTTTGCTTTCTCGGGTCATCTTTCTTGTCTTTTCTTTTTCTATTTTATTATTTTGTGTTATGTTGGTAGATTGTTAAGACTTGTTGATTACACTTGCTTAGTTTATTTGTTTGGATGATTTGTCTGTTATTTTAGTGGTTTTTTATAGTAATGAAAAAAACCTTACTTATGACAACCATCCACCGAGAATTCGTGCATTACTTCGGTGTACCGGTTCCCGAACCGTTAACTACCGAACCGTTAAGAACCGATAACTGATAGCTTATTGGTACGGTATTGGTTTTACATAATTACATACCGTTAACCGATATACCGTTACCGATAAGCTCAAACTCGAACCATACCGCACCATGAACACCCCTGGACAGAAACTACAAATAAAGATAATGGACCTCCTAATTTGCCAAGCTACGTCAACTTACTTCAATGTACATAAAAGGACGGAGGTTTTAGATATCAGTCAACTAAATATTTTTTTTCTTTCTTTTTTTAGAAAATCACAAAGAAGCTCTTTATTTTGTTCAAGGAAATTTATCTATATGTACCGTCTGTTTATCAGCAATTAGGTAGGGAAAAAATATGCATATATTTCACTATTTCATACTCCCTCCGCACTCAAATACCCAAACTTGTTGTAAAATAGGAAAAATGTATTTTCTTTTGTTGTAAAAATTCTACGTTCACGCTTGCTACCATCCCTAGTTTGTCATGAAACTCCTCAGGTGTAGGGACGCTGGGAGCTAAAATGTGACTCCCTTGCCAACGGTATTTGTCTAACCCGAGTGTGATATGAATCCACCTATTTCTTCCAGTAAAGGTGTTAACTCGACGTCCCCAAATCTAAACACATTTAGTTTTTCGTCCCAAAATGACACCGAAGCTTCAATCATTTCCCTACATGGTTCCATTTCTAACAAAGAAACCAAATGACCCAAATGTTGGCGTACTTCGGTTTGTTTACTCAACGACAAATTATTCCACCAATTAGTTAACAAAGGAGGTGCGCCCATGGCCATTCCAAAACGGTGAAACTTTTGACTCATGATGACCTATAAGAAAAAGAAAATAAATGATTAAAATTTCCCTCTCTTTTTGAGAATAATTGGACAAATCAAAATGCGTATTTATTTTCGCCTCACTTTTTCTTTTCTCTCTCTATTTTTTTTCTCAAATGCACATAATCATGTCCAAGCGTTCCTTCGGGGTTAAAAATCCGTCAAGTTGTTTGAATAAGTTGAAGACTAGCCGGCTTACGGGAAGCCCTTCCTATGGCATGATGCATGCATGTTACATTCCAAGAGTGGTGTAATTCTTGATACGATTCTCCAAGGTGGACGACCAAGGGGTGAGATCATTTGAAATTGTTGGTTGTACCACGGACCAACTATATTCCAAACGTCCCTCCTAAAGGGTTTTTTGACGTGGAACGATCGTGAGATCTACATAATCGCCCGTGTGTGGTGCAAAGTGTCGTTTTAATGGAGCGGAGGAGTATGAGTGAAATATGCCAATGTCACAAATTTTCATAATAAATAAATAAATAAATAAAATAAAAAAGAAACAAGTTAGTAAAATATCGATAATAATAGTAAACAAGATAATAAGCTATTGTATAATAAAATCCCAAAAATAAAAACTCATTACGGTTAGGACTTTGAATATCCCCAGCGGAGTCGCCATTCCATCATTACCCCATATTTACTCAACTCAGAGCGAGTCAAGATTCAGGTTTGACCGGATAACTCGTTTGAGTTAAAGATTGGAGTCGCTACTTAACATATATTTTCTAAGGTGTATTAAGTCACCTAAATGTCTAAGGTTGAATTCCATACAAGGAAAGACGTATTCCAGATGTTCGAGGGTAAGAAGTCCAAATGACTCGGGGAAGAAGGTGTTAGGCACTTTCCCAAGTCCCACGAAAAGTAGTTCCCGCCCGAGTTTCTATTTCTTGGGATGTTAAAAATAAATAAAACATGCATTATAAATTGTTTTACTAACTTAGAGGCTAGGTGTGCAATCAGTCAAGCCACAAGGGATATTTACGCAAATAAATATATAGATAGTGGAGCATGAGTTCTGGGCATTTACATTTTGCAGAAACGACCTATACCTTATTCCTACTCGCATTTTCGGCCTCTGTTACAAGTGCCTAATCGAACAATGGTTAAAATTGCAAGAAACGTTAATGGGCATTGTATTTATGTAATTTAATGACTGGACTAGTTTAACGAAAATAGGAAGATTTCAGAGATGGTTTTCAGATTTTGTCAAAAAACAAAATAGGGGTTATTTTTGAAATAAAATGTTAGCCATTTAGGGTCGGTGTGACTTGACATTAGTTGTCGAGCCCTAACTTTAATGGTTATTTTATTTTTGTGGTTACTTTTGAAAATATATACGTATAGAGAGACTGTTTTGAAAAAAAGGGTTACAAAACACATAAAGGCACAAAAGGGAGGCATGCAGAATACATGACAAGCCACGTCGTATTGGGGGTCGGGTAAGTAACAAAAATTGGAAATATCGTTTTTGGTTGTCGTATTAAACATTTGGAAGGCTGAGATCAAGCCATGTCGACGTGGCGCTGATATATATGAGTGGGTGTGATGTGTGCACATGCTGAGGTGTATATATGTATATGTATAAAATCGTATATATTGTGTATAAATTCGTATAAAATGCATATAAAGGTATAGAAAATGGTATAAAACACTTGTAAAATTGTAGAAAAAAAAAAATTAATTGTGAGGGCTAATTGGCCCGGGAAGGCTATTATTTTAGGTTTTAAAATAATTTAGGTAATTTTGCTAAAAATGCGATTAATTACAAAAAATTGTAACGGAACGTGCAAATTTTGTAAAATAGCAATCACTTGTGCTAATATCTTAAAATAGCCTAATTGGGGTGTGTTTGTAAAGTAGTAATTTTGAATAGGGGTGAGTGTATGATAATCGTGTGGTTATAAGTAAAATTTTATCTGAATAATGGCTATTGAAACAAGAGGGACAAAATTAGGTGTCAACACAACTTTCCTACAATCTCGCAGAGTTGTTTCTACTCATCGTGGGTTATCTAGTTACAAAGTATCTTCCAATTAAGAGTAGTGATTTTGTACGATTATTCTTTCAAATTAACTCTAATTGATAAATAAATCGATAAAATGACCATGAAAAAAGCTTGATTATTCCTAACTACCATTTTAAATCATCATAATTAATCTTAATTGTACGAAAGTGCCGATGTTCAACTACCTAATCATGCACTCTTTCCCAAGTAGAACAAGCTAGTAAGACATAGAGCCTGTTTGGGTGGGCTTATAAGCAGCTTCTTTAAGTGGCTTATAAGCCCAAAAGTGACTTATAAGTTAGGAAATCCTAACTTCCGGCTTTTGGATTTTTAAGCACATAAGTATTTATAAGCCTATAAATTTTTAAGTTACCAAATATTTACTAATGTACTTAAGTGCTTATAAGCCGCTTTTAAGCTCACCCAAACAGGTTGATAGTTTCTTTGGAGCTCTTTAATTAACAATAGTCAAAACACAGTTGAAAAATAAAATCTAAAGAACAACTCGTTTATAGGAAAACACTATCGACATAGTTTACCCAACAAAAGCTTCCATCAAAATCCAGATGAGAAGTTTATCTACTCATATTCATACTCAATGATACTAACCAATGCTAAAACAAGATCCATAATACAAAAAGACAGAAAAATAGATAAAAACTCTTCAACTCATGATGAATGTATTCGAGAATCTTTCAAGCTTGAAATTAGTTAAACATCGTGTATCTTGCCTTCCTAGGTAGAAATTATGACTGAAATTATAGTTAGAAGCTTTTATAGCACGTCTCTAAATTAAATGACATGCCCATCATAGTGAAAGTGTAAAAATATTGCCGTCATATTTCTCTCATGCTTCGTGTGGGAGTTGGGTGAAATTCTCAGAATTCCATGCTATGCACTGCGAGGCATGAAATTTTGGATTGGCTCCAGGCTTTGTTTTTGCTCCTCTAAATAATGGCCATGCTTTGGAGCCTTACTTCACTACTTGGAATGCACTTTTCTTCACCTTAAATTAGCCTAACTAAAGTACTATGGAAATGAAACACATGGCCGCCAACAGATTTCTCGGGAATTGACTTGTTAGTTTTATTTTCGCTCCAAAAATCTTCGTACTTCATCCAAGGAATCCTACACATCATAGTTCTCTCATTAAGCTCCATTGACCACCTTTTACTACTTAAAGACACTAAGAACACATCAAAATAAAGGATATCAACACATCAAATTACATGTAAATATATCCTACTATCACATAATGATACCAAATAAAGTTGAGATATTGACTTCTCTTATTGCATAGGACAAGACTTATCAACAACAATAATATACCTACTGTAGTCCCAAAAATGGGGCTTATCAACAACAATAATATACCTACTGTAGTCCCAAAAATGGGGCTTATGAAGGGTGGGGTATACTCAGACCCTACCCCTACCTTGACTAAGGTAGGGAGCCTAGTTTCGATAGACTCTCGGCTCAAGTAAAATCATTTTGAGAATAAAATTTGAGAAATACAATAATAAATACTTATATGAAAACACCAAATTAATGAAATATATTGGCATTAAAATGATAAGGATATTCAATTTAAAGAAAACAACAATAATAATAAAAGCGAAGATACTAATAGAATAATAACAATAATTGATAATGAGAGAATTATATAGATGAAATACTCTACAAACCCCTCATTAGAACTGTACTCTCCCAAAGAACTGAGAAAAATCATCACCTACCTTCTAATCTACCCTAATCTTCGACTTCCATATTTTCTATCTAGGGCCATATCATCTTTAAGCTGAAAATGAGCCATATCCTGCCTAAGCTCTCCACCCTTATTCCGACATTGTCTACCTCTACCTCTTCGTAGACCCAACACCGTCAAACTCCCGCATCTCCTCATTAATGTATCTGTGCTCCTCCTCATCACATGGCCAAACCATTAAAGCCTCTCTTCCCACATCTTGTCCCCCACTAAGGTCACCCTCACCTTATCACGTATATATTAATTCATAATCTTATATCTCTTAGTATGTCCGCGTACCTATCTTAGCATTCTCATTTATGCTACTTTTACTTCTGGAAGTGAGCGTTCTTGATAAGCCAACACTCTTCCCCATACAATATAGCTGATTTAACGACCACTTGATAGAACTTAACTTTAAGTCTCGAGGACATGTTTTTATCACATAGGACACTAGATGCAAGCCTCTATTTCATCCACCCCACTCCAATTTGGTGTGTGACATTGTCGTCGATCTTTCTATTTCCTTGGATTATCAAACCTTACTTCCCCATCCGACTCTTGTGATGTATCACTAAACTTATATTTGATGTACTCTGTTTTAGTCTTGGTCAACCTAAACCTTTAGACTCTAGAGTCTGCCTTTAAATCTATTCTATCATTAATCTACCACGTGTCACATCGATCAATACTATGTTATCTGAAAATAACATACACCATGGTACCTCCATTTGGATATGCCAAGGCCAGAGTCTCTTCTTATTGTTTTCACTCGGATCTTGGAGCTATCGTACATGTCTTCGATCGTTCTATTATAAGCCACATATACCCATTTAGACTCCAAGCATCTCCATATAACATCCCTAGGTACTTTATCATATGCCTTTTCTAGATCAATGAATATCCTATGTAAGTCATTCTCCTATCCCTATACTGCTCCAACAATTACCTTAAAAGATGAATGACTTCCATAGTTGAGCGGCTCGGCATGAGTGCGAAGTGGTTCTAAAAAATAGACATATCTCTCCTCATGCTCATCTCAACCAACTCTCACCCATACTTTTATCGAGTGGCTTAGCAATTTGATACTCCTATAGTTGTTGTAATTTTTGATATCATCCTTGTTCTTGTACAATGGGATCATCATACTCCCCCTCAATTCATCGGGCATTTTAGCCCCCCTAAGGATTTAAATAGTAGCCACTCCATATCTACTTTGCCTGTGCTCTTCTAAATTGTCCACGGGGATCTCGTTTGGCCAAGTCACTTTACTCCTTTTCATTTTATAGATCGTTCCCATAACCTCCCCAAATTTTATATGCCTGCGATATCCAAAATGTCAATGGTTCTCGAAGTGCTCCAACTCACCTAACACAATGTTCGTGTCTTGCGCATTCAAGAGGTTATGGAAGTATGCCTGTCATCTTTGTTTAATATGTGCCTCGTCCACCAGTGCTTTGTCATCCTCATTTTTAATCCACCTCACTTGGTCTAGTTCGTGTGCACTTCTCTCTCTCTATCTCTCTCTTGACTTGGCGATCCTATGCAACATCATGCCCCCATCTTTGTCCTCTAGTTCTATTCAAACACTCAAATAGTGTTTTTTGTCGCCGTAACAACTAGCCTAGATTCCTTCTTCACCGTCTTACCTCTCTCTATTCGTCATCTTTTCCTCCTCGTTATTGCTCTCCGCGGACCGCGTGTAAGCAAATTTCTTGGCTTCCAAATTCCCTTGCACCTCTCCGTTCCTCTATCAATCCCTCATATGTCTACTAAAATAACCCTTTCAAGACCGCTAACACCTCTTTAGTTGTTTCTCTAATACAATTAACTGTCTAAGACCACTATCAGCGTCTCCACTAATCTCCCAAGCCCTCACAACCCTCAACGTCTCATCTAACTCCTGAATTTTATTGTTAGTCAAGGCCACCACTTAATTCTTGGTTGGTCGTACAAAACCCTCTTTTTCCTCTTCCTTTTGATCTTCAAATCCATTACCAAAAGCTTATGTTGTTCTATAAGATTCTTACTTGGGATAACCTTACAATCCTTACATAATCCTCTATCACTGTTCATGTGAAGTAGGTAATCGATTAAGTCTTAGCGACCGTGCTGCAAAAGGTGACCAAATATTCTTCCTTCTCCTAAAAACTCAGTTAACTACCACCAAATCAAAAGCTTTAGCAAAATCCAAGAAGGAAACTCTTCATTCGTTCCTATCCCCAAAACTAAAATTGCAATGCACATCGTCATAGCCCCTCGAAGTTGACCCGATGTGGCCTCTCGTCCAGATCCTTCCAAAAGTGTTTTTTAACCTCCTCGTCCAAACCAGCTTGTGGTTCGTAAGCACTAAATATGTTAAAAGTAAGCTCACCAACAACTAACATAATAACTATTATCCTGTCGTTCACTCTATCACTTGCTCCCAAAGTTCCCTATATGCTAAAATGCTTACATCATTCCTACATCTTGAACCACCAGAATACCACAGTCTATACCCGTCTACATCCCGTGCGTTAATCCGCACCCAATTGGTCTCTTAGGGGCCATTTGTGTTTATTAAGATTAAGATGTCTGAATCTGAATACACATCTGAATATTAAGATATTGTCAATAGATCTGAACAATAAATATAATTACAACTGTTTGTTTTTCTCAACATCTGAATGCCTATAATTTATTTATTTTAAATTTAGTAAATGTATATAATTCCTTTAAATTGGTAGGTAAATATTATATTAATAAAATATTAGAAAATATCTTAATTCAAACAAGATCAGTTCACCAATCCACGAAAATATGCAACTTCTAAAGATTTTAGTGAACTACGAAAACAATTATACAATAGAGCCAATTTTTATAACAAAATGTATTCCAATGCTTGGACTGATCTATGTTATTTGCAGAAAATCCATGATGCCCAAAGGTAATGTATTTTACATATGCAATGGCTGAAAATTGAATGTTGTGATGGTAATTGAATTAAAACTTTGCAAAGCAAATACGTAAAAATGAAAAGCAAACAAATGGAAGAAACTTTGGTAGAGTTTCAATTGCATGATCTTTGCTGAAATGAGGACGTGGGAATGAGCCACTTTTAAGATATGTACAATTTTAAGACTTGATTACAGGTCTGACCCATTAATTGCTAAGCAGGTCTATTAAGTATTTTTTTAAAGAAAAAAAACAAATGCACTTAACGGGTTGAGATCTGTATCATTCAGATTCAGATCTCCATTAAGTGCAAACAAATGAGGCCTTAAACACAAGCATGTTTATCTTCCTCTTTTTAAGAATCTTCACTAACTCCTACATCAAGATCTTGTTTTTTTTAAAAAAAAAAAAAAATTCTTGAGTTAGGTCTGCGTCATTCAATTATAAATTTCTATAATGAAGCCAACAAACATATAAGTTCCTTCACTTCATACATGATCACCATAAGAAAGGCTTGAAATTGTTCTCCAATGCATTTCTAGCCTTTTTTCGGTCAATAATTGAGCTTTTGGAAGTGTTTAGAGGCTTTTATAATAATTTCTTAAATTCCCACGGACAAAAAATTCCGAACAAAGTCAAAATCACAAAATTTGACAAAAAAGTGGTTATTGAATCTGGGAAGCGAGGCCCACTGCACTGCGAAAGGCCAACTTAACATAACACAAACGTTCTTGGTGGAAAAAATGTGAATGATGGATCCCACCAAATTGAATTGGGATGCAATTTGAAGTAATGTTAGGCCGCCAAAATTTTAGCTCACCGTGTCACCCTATGCAACACACATGGTGGTGCGACAAGCTTAATTCTTTTCCTAATTATTTTACGATAGCCACTTATTGTATTTTAAATGTTTTGTTTTAAATTTTTCTTTTTCCTCTTTCCTTGTCCAGTTTTCGATCTTCAAATTTGATTTCTTTGATTTCTCGGACTTGCTCAGAGTTCACAGTCCCATTTTCAATTGTTTTTAGCTCTGACTCACTTATTTCAACTTTCCTTCTTTCGTACACGTTAAAAACACAAATAAGTTCAAAATAACATTTTTAATAATTTAAAAAACAGTAGAACATACCAAAATAAGGGGTAAATATATGTAATTTTGGCCTATTATTCAGTTACTCATCTGTGGTTTTGACACAACCTTTGTTAGATGATGTTAGCTATTATTTCATGATTAATCGAGCTTGAACCCTTATTCCTATTTATTCAACTACACTGCATGTTGCTTTTAATTGAAGAGTTCAAAATTGAATGTGCCGTTTGTTCTTGAGATAACTTAGAAAATGATTTTAACATAGAGTTAGTTGAATAATAATACTTTGACTTAAATTAAGGAATTATCTAGGTTTTGTTTATGAAGTGATTTAGGAACACTCTACTTTTATATGGTATTTTGTGAGTATGTCCATATAATCTTCTTGAATTAAGTTGGAAAGTAGTTAGAAATAGTCGGTATTTATAATTGAAAATACAAACGATAAACTAGGAGCTCATGTTAATAGAATTATTCAAGTGAGATAAAGAACGAGATAATCGATACACCATCCTGATAATTGGAGAAGTCGTCGCCCGATTCTTTTTATTCTTGAATTCACATCTAGCTATTTATTTGTTAATCGTCCGTTGTTTGTTGATAAGTCGCATTTGCACACTTGGAATTGTTTGAAATTAAAGGAAGTCGTAGAGATTCGACCCCGGACTGAAAAATTAGGTTATATTTACAGTGATCGCTTAGACTTTTCGAAAGCTTAGTTGGCATGATCACTGTTTGGCTAGAGATCCAGCTTCTGTATATTCATCTACAGTAAATACAGAACATCAGGGTGGTTAAAGTGGATGCCAGTATAACTTATCACTCTTTGGGTTTGAAATTTACGATTTCCTTTATTTTTAACAGACTTAACTCAAAAGGTCAGCTTACAGAAAGGAAAAGACATGATCCTTTTCCTATTTTATGAGAAACTTTAACACATAATAACTGGATTTATACTACTTAAGTAGGTGAAACATGATCTGAGCTCCATGTTGGGGTTGAAGAGTCATAACTGTATAAGTAGCATGAGCATAGGCTGGTGAAAGCTTGAAGGTGTACTGTTTTAGTATCATCGAGAGTGCAACTTTTGCCTCTATCATGGTAAAATTTTGGCCAATACAGGTTCTTGGTCCCCATCCAAATGGCATGAATGCCATCTGTGTTTGATCTTTGCAAGCATGTGAAATTCCTTCCGCAAACCTTTCTGGTTTGAATTCTTCTGCATCTTTACCCCATAGCTCAGTGTCGCGGTTAATTAGCATTATAGGTAGTGTTAGATCCACTCCAGCTGGAAGAGAGAGATCTCCTATCCTACATTCCTTGTAAGCACGTTTATACAACGCAATCACTGGTGGGTAAAGCCTGAGCACTTCATTAAGTATCATGGTTACCTGCAAAAGAATTTTCTCACAAATTCATGCATGTCAGACGTTACTCCTTGCAGTATAAAGATTAATCGTTTGGCTGAATTTGTTCCAATTAAAGTAGTGTTAATTAAGTGAGACATTTAAGGGAGAGATAAATGATAGTTTAGACAAATACTCTTTATAATTAAGGCTATTAACTGTCTTTCTAGATGTAATCTCTTATCCACTATAAAAGATATATAGAAGGATTGTGTTCTCTAGACACTTGATCAATACTCATAATTTTCAGTTGGCTTATTGCTTCAGCATTAGGGTTCATCTCCCTACATACTTGTAGAACTTCTTGCCTTGCCTTTTCTTGCCAGTCCTGGTGTATAGCCAAGACAATCAGAGTCCATGTCAACAAACATGCTGTTGTTTCATGACCAGCAAGGTAAAACTGCTTGCATTCTTCTATTATGTCCTCCATTGTCATCTGGCTATTCGCATTATGCTGAGAATTGTTCTCCTTGTTAGATTGCAAGAGCAGACCAAGAAGTCATCTCCCTTAGTTTGCCCTATTCTAATCATGTTTTCCTTCGTGTCGACAATTGTTTTGAGCATTGAAGTGATCCTTCTGTCCAATTCCTTTCTTCTACGGTTCTTCTTTGTTGGAACAAATCTGAATATGATGATTTTCCAGAACATAAGAACTAGTCCCTAAGAAAGTGATTGTTAAAATTGATATGCTCTAGTTAGAAGCAAATTTACCTAAAACCGGGAATGTATATCATCCCCATGGCTTCAATCACAAGTTGTTGCAGTTCCTTTTGAAGTACTAAGATCTTCTTGCCATCTTCATAGCTACTTCCAAATGTTGTTCTTGAAATAATATCACCAGTAAGATCCTGAAGTGCAGGCCAGATATCTACTTCAGAAGTTCCCTCAGAGCTACTTGATTTCATCCACATCTCTATCATATTAGCACAGCTTTCTGCAATTGTTGGTATCATGCCCTGAATTTAAAAACCAGAATCAATAAGATATCTCCTCAAGCCACAGAAATGAGCATTCTTGAGATTCAAAAGTAACCTTCAATTTTTCCAAGTGGAAAGCAGGGTTGATTATCTTTTTGTGCATAGCCCATTTTTCACCATGTAGAGTTGTCAATCCTCTAGTTAGAATCAATATTAAAGGGTTCAATGGTGGCAAATGGAAGTGACCTTGCTTGTTTAAAAGCACTTCTTTTATCAGTGTGGGATCCATGATGATCAATCTTGGGGATGTCCCTAGCCAACTCAGTGATATCTTTCCTGTAAACATATCTCCAAATTAGAAAAAGTAAAGCCCCAGCAACGTACAACTTGTAAAGAGC
This sequence comes from Petunia axillaris subsp. axillaris, assembly GCA_029990575.1. NCBI lineage: Eukaryota > Viridiplantae > Streptophyta > Magnoliopsida > Solanales > Solanaceae > Petunia > Petunia axillaris. The sequence continues at coordinate 26,608,921 of JARKNS010000010.1, read as the reverse complement.
TAGGAATAGTGATAAAAACTGTGTTGCATTTACTTGGACCGAATAAATGTCTTTATCTAATGTGAGTTGAAAATAATATTCGTGATTTATAATTTACGTAATTATATACTAGGAGAAGGGGAAGCTTCAGTTATTAGAAAAAGATGGACTTACCATATTTTTGGACCATATAATGAGTGAAGGGATCAACATGTGGCACGATATCATGTGTTAGGCTAATGGGCTTGGACCATGCCTCACTCATTTGTTTGCCGACCTCTTTGAGGTCTCCAAGTAACAACTTGTAACGAGTGCCTTTGAATCCTTGTTGCTTCAAGCGTCTCTCCAACAGTTTTGGTTTTATCAAGATGGTGTAGCAAAATTTCAGAAGAAAGTAGCTCAGTACAAGCAAAGGAAATAGCAATAGAGAGAGTGATACGAGATTTGCCATCGGTATGAAAATGTTCTATAATAAATCAAATTGCAAGGCTTAACCTTTGAGATAACTACCACAAGAGGTTGGTCACACATATATATGCATTCCAGTATCTAATTTTCAAAATTGGTCAAACATACTTGTAGGAAAAGCAAGACGTGCATATTCTGGCTTGGGACAAGATGAACTTACTTGGGGAATAAGGTACAATTTTATATGTTCCAGTCCCAGTCCCAGTCCCAGAAAAAGATAAAAAGCAATTCGTAATTTTTTATCGTAAAACTTGGACCAAACAACTTGATACGAGGTTCAATAAACAAAAATCTTCGATAGGCGATTTAATTAGTGCTGAGCGTCGCAAAATTCAATTAGACTAGTACTCTTAGCCAATAACTTTTGGTGATTAAGTACGCAATTTCATACTACCAAAGTCTTAATTCAGACTATCAAAACATTTTATATGTTTCTACCATATTCTGGATAACATGGTGAATGGTTGGGCTTTCGTGGAGAGCAAGATTAAAATATACACTGCGTGGGATATCATCGCACTCATAGAAGCATTTCATTCACTAATAATTAAATAAATTGAGATTACAACATAGTATATCTTTATACAAGCTTGCATCGTCTATTCCTAAGGCCATGAAAAAATCTGATAGAGGGACAACTTATTCTTGAACTAATAATCTGTCTATGAAATCATTATAGTTAATAACATAGCTCATGGCGGCACCACATGTTTCTGCCTGAAGATGGTAAAAGATCATCCGCAACTGAAATTCATCACTTAAGAGCTTAGGGCCTCATTAATTTGTAGAACAGAATTGAGCCGATTGTTTTTTATGGTATAACCTTTTTTGGTATGTGGAACCTACTGACCCAAATTTGCATTATGTAGTCTATTAAAGAGGAAATATCCCTACAAAAAAGAGATAATGGCTTAAATCCCCCCCTAAACTGTCACTGTTTTGCAAGTTTCCCACCTAAACTATGCGGTGGTCACAGAACCCCCCTGAACTATAATTTTTCATATCTACTACCCCCGCCTTGTTAAGTTGGTGTGTGTGTATACACTCTCCACAGACACATAAGCACAGTTTCCATGTGGCACACACGTGTCATTTATTATTTTGCCATGTCATTTATTATTTTGTCATGCCATGTCAAAAATTAACAAAACAAAAAATAAAAGATGAAAAGTCAGATAAGAAAACTTACCCTAGGTAATATTCATTTTACATTTTTACAAGTAAAAAAAAAAGTAGAAGAGGCGGTCAAAAAACCCTTCAATTCTCTAGAGAAATCCCTTTAATTCTCTAGAGAAATCTCTTTAATTACTGAAACAAGTAACTGATAATGGTAAAATTTTCAATTTCTTCGATCTATTCTGGTGAAAAAACAACTTAAACTTCTGGATCGTTTTTTGTGTGGGTTTTTCAATTTCTTGGATCAATTGTCGCGTCGATTTCGTACACAAGGTTGGTGTTTCTATTTCCTTAATTTATTTTCTGAAATATTCACTAAATATTATTGTGACTATGGTTCCTGATTTTTCGAACCGCTGGCTCATCACAATGACAATATACAATCTTCATCTTCAGGAATGGGTGGGTATTATTGTACTTAAATGGGTTTGAATTAAAAATGAAATTCGGATGTTGGAATATTGTTCTACTTTAATGGGTTCAAGAAGGGTAGACAATTAAGTGAGAAGAGCAATTTTTGAGAAGTTTCAAATTAAGAAAAAGAATCAGATTTAATGGTGTTTAGGGTATGTTATAGAAGAGAGGGGGAGAAGACTTATAAATAAAGAGAGAGAGAGAAAAGGAAAGCAAACAAGAAAAATGAATAAAGGGCCAAATTTCTGAAAAATAGTCGTTAAAGTGCCACATAGATCCAAGTTTTCACTTTCCACGCGCCATATGGGAACTGAACACACATATTTTGCCAAGTGGCAAGGCGGGGGTAGTAGATATGAAAAATTATAGTTCATGGGGGGTTCTGTGACCACCGCATAGTTTAGGTAGGAAACTTGCAAAACAGTGATAGTTTAGGGGGGATTTAAGCCATTATCTCCTACAAAAAACAATGGCAGAGCTATTCTTGTTCAAAAGGTGTCAAATAATACGCTTTTACCCGAAAATTATACTGTATAGATAGGAAAATTATTTTATGCATGTATACTACGTATATGTTGAAACCCCTCCCGCCACTGATCGGAGATTTCAAATGCCTAATTATGTAAGTTTTGAAAATTTTATCATAAGTACCTTGAAAATTAACACCTAGCAGTTTCGAATATTAATGTAGTTTATCTATGATTTGATATTTCAACATTTGAAGACCACCTAAATAGGTAATTCAAATGGGTTTTCTATTCCATACATCAGATGAAAGGGTATTAATAGCTATTTGCGAGCGTCAAAGTATTATAGGACAGTTAGGTCAGACTTACCGATTTTCACATAATAATACTGAGTACTTTACGATGCGTATTTTGTAAAAGGTGAACGATATATTATTTCTCTAACCCAAAAGGTTAAGAGAGTTGATTGAATTTTAACGTTGATAATGCAATAAGAATGTTGGAACTATTTATAGGAGTTTCCTAAGTACCATACTATACGAAAGTGTTATTACCATCTTTGCAAAACAAAAAATAATCTCAAACCAAAAGTGAAGATGTTGATTAATACTAGGCGTTTATCTTGCTATAGCGCATAATTGAAAAGGCACCTCTATCACCTAAAATGTCCGATAAATATCATAAATATAATTTATAATTGCCTTTAAAATTTTCTGGAGTTAAAGATAAAAATTCTCAGAAGGAACTGGAAAATTTAAGAAAGTAGTTGGAATGTAGTTGATCCCTGGAGATTACATTTGGTTAGAGATTTTTAACTTGAAGAATATTAATTAGAGTAGACGTACTTTCCATAAAAATATTAGTAAGAGTATACAAGTACTTCAAGGAGTGGTGATCGATAATTCTGTAAAGCTTACCGTCTAATTAACAAAACTAACTCTAATTACACTTTTTAATCTTCATTTTGAGAGTGGGCTAACTGTCTGCTAAGATGGTGATTAAATTGCATACGTTAACGATCCAAAATTGGGCTTCCCCAAGAGTAACTTCTTTCTGATACTGTCAGCAACTTAAAATTATTTTCACATATGTACCAATACGCAGAAAAATGTGCTGCTACTAAAAAACACAGTACTCAACAAGATAATTTGCCGTTTGCTCCTCACTCTTACCAATATTTTTGTTTTCGAATTACTAAAATATCTTAAAGCCTCTGGTCTAAAGAAGAAAACTAGTCAGATTGTATTGATTCATATCTATTTTTGTAATGATTCAACTCACTGACTCATATCAAATGAGTTGAATCTGGATGCTAATAATGGAGTTGGGAATTCTTTTTGTTTAGTCCTAATTACAGCTGTGCATATAGCATAGTTTACGGGTTCATCCAAACTCTATTTGGCTCGAGCCACGTATACGTATTAAAAAATCCACTAAGTACAAATAATAAACTTCAAACCCAGTAAATTAGATGGATTGCAGTAGAATTCCACACTCGACCTGCCTGTAGTATTCAAATCCTAGATCCGCTCCTAATACAATACTTGGATCACAGAGAAGATTTTGTAATTGAAACATCCAGAGAGAGTTGCAAGGATGCACTAGTCTTTGTTGTAAAGCAGCCTAGCATCCAAGAACATCAGGCAGCTCCCTGAATCCAAATAAACCCCCCTTCTCTGTGTGTTTAAATGAGTAACACTCAAATTATGCCCAAAGAAAGAGACATTATGGGTGTGTTTGGTACAAAAATATTTTCTTGGGAAATATGTGAGTTTTTACTAATTTTCTTGTGTTTGGTAGCGACATGTAAAAAGATGACTTTCTGGAAAATAACCTCAATTGCTGAGAAAAAACTGCATTGTTCAAAGGTTAGCCGACTGAGTAGAAGGAACAGCATAATCCACAATAACAAAACCATCAACAAAATCCCTAACATTGTCTTTCTGCTCATTTGCCAGCTCCGTTAGCGACTCCAAACCTTCCAATTTATTTACTCCTTTGAAAACAGCAATCGAAGCAATAGTAAAACCTTTCCGCCTACCCAGAGAAAAGTTCTCCCCAACACTCAACTGTTCAATCCCCGGAAACTTCTCTTTAATTCCGCCAACCGCACTCAACACTTGTGATTTTTCATTTTCCCCCAAATTTTCCTTCAATTAAAGAAACGTCATTCTCATGGCAGAACCAGGCAGCACATCACTCGGGCCTAACAAATTCGTGGGAATCCAATCGATGGCAATGATGTCATCAACTACAGGCAAGACGTATTCCTTAACAACGCTCACGTGGGCAGGGTGTGCAGAGTAACAGGCTAATTCAGTTTTTGACTTGTAACGAGAATGAAGGATGTGAGTGAAGGAGAAAGAGGAAAGTCTGTCGCGTATAAGGGGACCAACAGAGAGACTGGGAAGTGCTGCCACTAACGAGACTGGGATTGCTGCCACTCAAATTATACCAAAAGAAAGAGAGAATACATGAATGAGATTAGCTTAGAGAGTGGGAAGTGTAGAAGCGAGCAAGACCAAAGAAGGAATAAACTGAAAGCAGTATTATGGTACATCCATAAATGACACGGTAAAGAACAGCGGGAAATATGCACCACAAAGAATTTCTTCTAAATTAAAATCAGAAACAACAAAGAAGGTCCTTATGTTCTTGTGATATGTTGCATTTGAACAATACAATTGTTACCCAATACTAAGTTCCTAAACAGTGTTTCATGAGGAGCATACAAAGTGACTGACTTTAAGATCATGACAGTTAACCTGGATAAACTATAATGAGAGAAGTCAGCACATCTAATGCAAGTAGTCAAAAAGGATTGCCTGCATTCAGTTCTTTATGTTCACAAATTACTATTCCCTGTAAAACAGCAGGTGGTGACTACTCTTCTATCTTTAATGACTTATCAGGTTAAGACGATCGTGCTTATCTAGATGCAGATCACCCAAAGAAACACATCAACGACTACTGATAGATAGCTGGAGACACGGAATTTCTCTCGGACCTAGAGATGTCAAATCCAGGATACTTATTATTGTGGAAGAAAAGCATTTTATTCAAGGATAAGAATTGACTCGCGCTGTGCGAAATTTCATTTGGGAAACCTACCATCTGATTAATGACTCCCCATTTCTCAATTTGCATGACTACAAGGACCTCTTTTGGCCTTAAATGCAGGGAATTTTACTAATCAACATAGAAGTGTCAAATTTCAATAGACTCCATCAATCTAACCATGCCTTAATCCCAAATCACTTGGATTTAGCTATATTTAATCTTCCGTATCTTCGTTCTAGTCAAGTCCTTCCCAATACAAAATAATTTATCTTTAAGAGAAAATTGGGTTCTCTTAAATTTCAAATTTATCCCTACACGGGTAACTAGTTTAATCCTAACTAGTTAGTATCATCTTTATAAATCAATACTTCCGAAGATTCAGATTTTCAAAATGACACACCCAATTATTTGGCTTTGCAGCATTGCATAGGAAAAACCTTTAACATCAATAGTGATTGTCACTGGGGTAAAACATTCTGGAAAAGGCTGGGTGATTGGTACAAACTCCTAGGCAATGACACAAGGGCTAGTGTACAAGGTCTCAGTTTGGCGGGCCAAGTAGGCCAAAATATTAACAAGGTCTCAGTTTGGCAGGCCAAGCAGGCCAATATTTTCTCATGGGTCCAAATAATAACTGGTAATGATAGAACAAGTTGACAATTTGTTATAATCAACAATTTCCATCATTCTGCGAGCTCATCAATGATTTTCATCATGCAATAAGGATAGTGTTACCAGATTCCAGACTCCAGATCCTGGTAGTACGATTCTATTGCATTACAACAACAACAACAACAACAACAACAACAACAACAGCAGCATACCCAGTATATCCTACAAGTGGAATCTGGAAAGGGTGAGATGTACGCAAACCTTACCCACACCAAGGCGGAGAGGCTGTTTCCGATAGACCAACGGCTAGGAAAGACATATTAGAAAACAGTTTTTGAAAACAATTTTGAAAGTCAAGTCAGTATTATCATGCTGAAGAGAATGTTAAAACTAAAGCATATCCGAAACAAACAAATAATAACAGAAGATATAAAGACGAAGACTAAAATGGAAATCATCTATATATACATAATACTACATCCACTAAGGGAAAAGGCACTCGACTACTACCTAACCTTCTACCCTAATCCTCAACCTCCATATTTCCTCTATTTAGGGCCGTGTCCTCGGTAATCTGGATCTGGGCCATGTCCTGTCTAGTCACCTCGGCCCATTTCTTCTTCGGTCTATCTCTCTATTGCATTGTGTACAGAAAATCACCATTAAGTATGGCCAATTGGCTATAAAAGCTAAACTTTAATGAGAAAGTTGATAGTAAATTGAATGACTAGCATTGAGAAATGCTTCTTTTTTTAATATTATTTTTATAAGAACTAGCATGGGAAAATGCTATAGAAACACCGGGAAAAGACACCTAGCCAAAAGTTCAAGATGCAAAACAAGTCTATTTAAACGAGGACATGTAAGTGAACTAATTAGCCATATTTAAAGTTAAAATCATCGTCACACCCCTATAAAGCAATTTGGCTTAAGCACCGAGGGAAACTAAAAGTAAAGAGGCAGGGATAACCTAGGTTGCTAAGCCCAGTCCAAGAAACAACTCAACTCGTCTCAAAGGCTAGCTGATTGAGTACAAGGAACTAAATAATCCACCACAACAACACCGTTCTGAAAATCCCTAACCTTCACTTTCTGGTCATTCGCCAGCTCCATTTGCAACTCCCAAAGCTTCCATTCATTCACTTCTTTTGAAAACCGTAATTGAAAACCTTTCACCCTAGCTGGACAAATTCTCCCCGACAGTCAGCTCTTCAATTGAAGAGACCTTCCCCATAATTCCTCCAACCACACTTAAAACTTGCACATTTTCATTATCACTCAAAATTTTGTTCAATTAAAAAATCGTTCTCATTGCAAAACCAGGTGGCACATAACTTGGGCCAGAGATATCAGTCAGAACGCAATTGACAGCCATAATGCCAGCGACTACCAGCGAGATGTATTTTTGATGAGATGAGATTAAGAATTGGAACAAAAAAACTCGAGCAACTTTCTAGACTCAAAACTTAAAAATTTGACTTCAATATACCTTAGGTAAACTAATTGGAATGAGATTAAGAGTTTAAAAAACTAGAGTAAAGGTGATCAGGAAAATCCATGAAGTTGTCTATGAATTATATGATATCAATGGGTTATTATTGGTCGAATATTGATGGATTTGAGTTACTCATGGCATAGAATAACCCAATCTGGACGAACTGAAATTAAGACATGAAACCACAAGGGTTGGGTATTGTGACTTAGCTATAAATTAGCCAAAATATGAATAATATAATGTTATTTTCAGAAAATTGACACTAGCCGATAGCATGTGGTTTCAGATTGATTACAGAAGGGTTCTGATTGCTAGTTGACGTTACGCTAGAGCTACACACACTTGTATCATGGAGCGATAGTGTTACCACAATTTGTGTTTCTACAACTTACATAAATTATACTCTGCATTGCATCAAATTTGGATTTAACAAACAAGTCATCTTAACTTTTTTTATAACTGAAATATCCTCGAGGACCAGTGGCACACTATTCAGAAACTCGATGGATAATGGGGCAACCCCTCTTCACTTCTCCACTTAAATACCAGGCTCTTGTATGTGCTAAGGTTCAAAGAGACAAAATTACTTACCTTAATACTTAAAATTTTGCACGTGCAGCAAGCTTTTTACATTATATGATATTCAAATCGTTTTCAACTATGGGTGTGTTTGGTACGAAGGAAAATGTTTTCCATGGAAAATATTTTCCATAGAAAATGTTTTCTTGGAAAATGATTTCCTAGAAAATGTTTTCCCATGTTTGGTTGGTGAATGAATTTCTAGTGTTTGGTTATAAGTAAAAAATATTTTCTAGAAAATAATTTCCTATGCTTCTCCTTTCCCAACACCATCCCCCTACCCCACCCAAAAAAAATTAATAATATTTGAAATATGTACTTCTAAGAATAGTAAGCACATAACTATTTTTGTTAGTTTCTCACTCATTGTCCAGTCTCGACTAATTTAAATTTTTGCTAAAGACAACCTTGAATTTATTAATGATGGAGTGTATTCACAGCCCTACCATAACTATAGAGACGAAGAAAGTTATTTTTCTAATATTCTTACTATAACTTATAAATACATATTCCTAAATTTTTCACTTACAACTGACGCCTCTCTTTAACACATCTATAAACTCCATTTTCAACGACTAGTAACATTACAATAAAATACATAACGAGTGAGAAATCAAAAGTTAGCCAACTTGCTTAACATTACAATATAATAAATGGCCAGCATTACAATTCAAGTTCAAGATCAAGTTCAAAAAGAAGCAGTTCTCTCCTAATGTTCTCTATGGTATTTCTTTCATTATTTCCTATCATCGCTGTAATTGCCAATGTCGCTTGCCGATGCTCACTTACAGAGATATTAGCAGCCAATACCTCAGCCTGATGCTTGTCAAGAACCCAAAAAATTTGGTCATCAGCCCTTGATTGAGCTGAAACTAGATACCAAAAAAATGCTAATCCTTTCGAGACTGTGACTAGGATGAAAAACGCAAGAGTGGAACTATAAATGAAGCGCTATACAACAAGCAAGCATCATTTTAAACTAAAGGAGCTGCTGAAACTGTATCCTCTGCATATGTAAATGGTCACCCAATTAATCACTTCAAAAATTTATCAATGTGCTCAAAAAAAAAAAAATTCAGGTTCTTCAGTCCTCCACTGTGTTTGATGATAATGGTACAAGCTGCACCTTTTCAATCCAGTCACCATATATCTCGCTGTTCTTCTGAATGTTAGTCCACTTGAATAAGAACCTACGCTTAGACAGAGCACTGAACCCTGTTTTATCGAGTTCTGCATTCTTGGCTGGAGCAGAAATGCCAGGGCTGCCCAACGACTTCAGTAGATTGGAGGAACCAGGACTCTGCAGTTCTGTCAATATTGAGAAGCATCACTAATTAGAAATGGTATAAGCAACAAAACTACAATTAAACAAAAACCAAGGAGAAAGAAAAATTATTGAAAAGTTTGTACAGAAAGGAAAAGTCAAGTGTTTATTGATCAACCATCTTATATTGAAGTGCTTAATTTTATACAATAGCATCTACAAGAATCCTGAGATATACACACAGGGCATCACATAATTAACTAACATAAAAACTTGTATTACAAACACCATTCTGATCCTCTACACCTAAAACCAAAATAAAAAGACTCCATCTCCTAATCAGACATAGCACTTTACCATATCAGCATCCTATAAATCTGGTAGCAAATCTCACCAGGTACTTTTAGAAATACCCGAGATAGCACTTCAACTATATGTGTTAACAATTAAGCTCATGAAATTTTTGGAAGAGAAGCTTCTAGCCATTAAAATGCAACAATTCCATCTTCCCCTGCTATACAGAATTATCAGCAGCAAGTCACCAGATGAGACTAGAAACTCTAGACAACTGCGTGTGGTGGTCTGAAATATGGTCATCTTTTCAGATAAATAGGGACCAGGGCTATATCATACAGACAAGACTGTCCATGACTTATATGAAAATAGATTCGTAATATACGTCCAATATTTATAGTTAATACACATTTAAACGTATTACTGCTGACGTTAAGCAGGAGGTAGTAATAGCACTTTGATCAAGCTACGGAAACATGACTAACATAAACGAGACGGTGAAAATGGTCTGGTAAAAATCAGAAGATGGAATTTAACAAATAGGCAATTGTACATTGTCCCACTGTCCATGTTTATAGTCTTAGGCAAAGACTCTATTCTTTATGCATTAACTTGTGACAATGCCAAAGGTTCAACATTCCAATGCCTAATAGACATAATAAAACAGCTATCAGAGGTGCACATGGTAAAATTTTAACTGATAAAAAGTATTGTCACACAACACCTACTATAAAGACCAGGAATAAACTAATCAACATGGAAATCAACTCAAGAAACTAAGCAAGTAACAAATGTTCAAACGAGGCGTAAACATTCAAAAATTATTTCAGCTGCTACTGCTATAACTCCCTCACTCACCTTGAACTACTTCAGACTAACCACAACAATTCACCAGACACCTGCACACCCTAAACAACATGCATACACTCCTCCTGAATAGCCAACAACAGAACATACATAAAGAAAGATTGAGTAGTCTCAAAACAGATTCGCAGTGCATTTTGAAATGGTTTCAAGTTTAAATTCCAGTGATCAGCAAAAAGTCCAAGGCACTGTTGTGGCAAAGATTCAGAAACTGTTAACATTCAAGTGTTGAAGCAGACTAAGTTAAACGAAAATTCCTTATTGTATTGTCACTTAAACAGTAAAGACAAGGGAAATAACTTGTTAATACTTCATTAATCAGAAAGACAAAACACTCGAGAAAGGAAAAGTTAGAGTTTTTACTATGCAAACAGTAAACAGATCTGAAACGAAAAATGTATTGCCAAAATAAACGAAAATACCAATAATTTATCGTATATAATGAAAGAAAAATACCTCTGGGTCGCCGGGAAACACCGTTCGCGGCGGAGGAGAGAGAAATTCGTGGTGGAGAGCAGAGAAGTTGTGGCAGAGAAGGGCAGAGAAAAGAAAAACCCTAGACTAGAGAGAGAAAGGAGCTCGCTAGAGAGAGGGGGAAAGAAGTGGGAAATGTCTGATTTAGAACGGGGGTGGGGCGACGGGGTGGGGGGTGTGAGAAGTGTGTTTTTTTGTTCAGCAAAAGGAAAATGTTTTCCCAATTATTTCTAAGGAAAACATTTTCCTTTATTTGCAGGAAAATGGGTAGACTAGGAAAATATTTTCCAAATCTTATATTACAACCAAACAAGGGAAAATGGGAAAACATTTTCCAGAAAATATTTTCCCCCATACCAAACACACTCTATGTTGATGTTCTATAGGGAAACAATCTTTTAAATGATTTTTTCAGATAAAGGCTAAATATTTTTTTTTTTTTTACAAAAATCATCGATAACCACTGGCGCATGTTCGAAACTTGACGGACAATGCCCCCCCCCCCCTTCCACCTTCCCCACTAAAATATCAGGCTTTTTTCTGGGGCAGCATTTGAACCGATGAGCTGCACCTAACCAAGACAGGGCGCGCTGCGTTTTGCCACTAGAAAGCCTTGGGCACCATTCTTTATATTATTTACTGTTACTAGATATGCATAATCAAAATATGGGTAGTTTTTTTACCTTGATTTTATTTTTAGTTATTCCAGAGTACGTTTTGCCCGTTTTGATAAGCTTAGTCATTCCAAGCATTATAGCCTGAGTTATCCACCAATCTGACAAACAACCATACAAATCCGGTATACACTGTCAGGGACAATAATCAATGTTCTTGACCACATTAACATATCACTACTGCAGTGCATACAGCAATCACCACTGAGCAAGGTTAAAGAAGCTACACATTTATGGGAAAATTAGCACTAGATTGAACAACTAGCATGAGAGAAAAAAAAAACTATAAACATGCCATAGAAAGACAGCTTCTTCTAAAAAAATTCAAGATGCAAGAAAGTGCAATTCGACAACTGAATTTATTAGCTATGTTTAAGCACAAGTCATCGTCAAAGCGAAATTAAGTGCAGTAAGAGGCAAAGAATAACCTCAATTGCAGAGGGAAAACTGCATTGTTCTCAAAGGTTAGCTGATTGAGTAGAAGGAAGAGCATAATCCACAACAACAACGCCATCCAAAAAATCCTTAACTTTCTCTTTCTGCTCATTCGCCAGCTCCGTTAACGACTCCAAACCTTCCAATTCATTCAGTCCTTTGAAAACAGCAATGGAAGCAATAGTAAAACCTTTGGCTCTACCGGGAGAAAAGTTGTCGCCAACACTCAACTGTTCAATCCCAGGAAACTTGTCTTTAATTCCCCCAACAGCACTCAACACTTGTGCTTTTTCATTTTCTCCCAAATTTTCCTTCAGTTTAAGAAACGTAACCCTCATGGCCGAACCAGGCGGGACAACACTGGGGCCGGAGAAATTCGTAGGGATCCAATCGATGGCCATGATGTCATCAACTACAGGCAAGACGTATTCTTTCACAACGCTGACGTGGGCAGGGTGTGCGGAGTAATCGGCTAAGTCAGATTTAGACTTGTAGCGAGAATGAAGGATGTGAGTGAAGGAGAAAGAGGAAGATCTGTCGCGTATAAGGGGACCAGCGCTGAGGTGTACCACTTGGTTAAGAGAAGTTAAGGTGTTAAGGTTGTTGGCCATGGCGATAAGCTTTGAAGGGTCAACATCTGGTTTTGCTTTGAAGAGCACCACATGTTCCACGATTTGTTCAGCTGACATTTTGATGGAACTGTAAAGCTTGAATTGGCGAAAAGTGGCGGTGGTAGAACGGAATAATGAGCGTGTTGATGGAGGGGATAAGAAGTGAGAGCAAGCTGCTACTGATCTCGACGTTTTGATACCAACCATCTTTTTTACCAACTACTTTGCCTTACGATTTGACTACTTTTTTGGACTGTAAAGTTTGGATTGCCTTTCTATTTGTTGTCCGCGCTATAGTTTATACCTAGGTTTTTCAACATTGTACTTTGACCTCTCCTCGTAAATACACGAATTTTTTCTTGAAATGGGTTGAATTTTGAACTTTTTCTAATATATAAGTGTGTCAGAATTTTTCTTTTTAAAAATGATAGAAACGCCAAGGGGCATGGCGTTTTCTATATAAATCTTAACGTCCATTTATTAACGGCCTGTTTGTTTAGTCTATAAAGAAAACGTCATGCCCCTGGAGTTTTTCAAATTTTATAAAAATTCAGAAAACTCCATAGCCCCTGGCGTTTTCTTTGATAGTTTTTTTTTTTTTTTGGTCATAAAAATTAAAGTGAAGCTCAGATGCGCACTTCATCGTCCGGTAGATCAGACAACTGTGGAGACCCAATCATCACATTGAGCGCAGATTGTTATCACAGCAAACCCCAAGGGAAAACACCATAGTTCCCAAAACTCACGCAGCCCCCAACCCACTCATTACTTTACCTTCTTTCTCATTACAACTTTCCATTTTTTACCCTAAAAACACAACTTCCCCCACTCCATTTTATCAAAAGTCACGGTCCTCACCCTATTTCTTCTTCACACCATGGTCTCCCACCCATTAATGGTCCCCCTTATCTTATTCATAGAATTTTTGTAAAGGTGGCGTTAAAATTGCAAGGCTTTTGTTGAATTGTTTAATTGTTCCCCAAATTTGTTTGTTATTTAGTTTTAACCCTATAGTTAGTGGTGACATTTTTGACCCAGAATTTCCCAACCCGCCCAGAGCAAAACCCATTTCATCTAGAATAGCTTTTGAAGATTAAAAACATTACTGTAAGGTTAATACCTTTTCAAATTGTTATAATTAAATTCATAAAATTAATAGAAATTGGATAAAACATTGTGTAATAAGGTGATAACAAGTATTATGTATCGTCATACAATGGTACTATAAATTTAGATTCTTTTCAAACACTTACAAACAACTTGAAAGTTCAGCTAGCCAATTAACTAGATTATTATGGAGAAATAAAGAAGACAAGATTATCAACTTGTCTCACTAGTATTGACCAAAGAGTACCACTGCAAGGTGGTCTCATACTCTTAAAAAACTCAAAAGTAATTACTAATTCATTTGAATAAAGGAAAATTTCAATATTTAAATTTTATTGATTTCTCATTTTGTACATAAAACTTCAGTTTAATAAAATTTCAAAACTTTCTACTAGAACTCTGTATCTATCAATCCCCACATAAATTCCAAATATTTTTATTATTATTTCTTTTCTTAAAAAATAAGTTTGACAGAGGCTTAAATTAACATATATACAACATTTAGATGAATAGTTATGGAATCTCTAATTGCAATGCTCTCTACGTATGGAGCAACCAATCAATCACTTACGACTTAAGACTTGTTTATGTTGATGTAGGAAAAAGTGGTAAGACTTGGAACTCTAGTTTTGGAATTCCTCATTAGCTTTCAAAAATAAATTAGTAGGAGTGAATTGGATTGCAATAGAGCACAACTAAATAAAAAGGATAAGCATCAACAAAAATTATTTTTAGGCATATAAATAGGAGGGTGGCGTCCGCATCCTTAACTTGATATAGATTTGAGATGTATAATTGGTCGGAACTGCTTCATGATTTGTTTGTTCTCATAGCTAGCCGTTTGAATCTGATTGAAGACTACCTTAATTTTGGCATTATCTGCAAATCCTGGCATTCTGATTGAAGATTACCTTAATTTCGGCATTTTATTTATTTAATTATTAAAAAATTTGTGAAGCGTGTTTGTTTTTTTTTTAAACTAAAAAGAGATCAATTGTGTGCATAAATTTATTTGTAATTTATTTTTGTTATGTTTTGATTATTCAGGTTACATGGATCAGCCAATCGTGCATCCGCTCCATTTGACTACCATGTTTTGGTTGGACAAAGTGAGCATCGTAATCAGGATGTATGGGATAATGGGACACACGAGGTGCCTCGGTGTCGGCGTCTTGATGGAGAGTTTTTGCAGCATATCAAGGAGAATCCACTACACGAACGTGTACTGCAGTACCTGTGTCGAGCTGGGTTTTATGAAATTTATGCAACAGGACATACATCACTTGATCGTGCAATGATCACATCATACACATCATTATTGGAGTGGTGGCGGCCGGAGACGCATACAGTTCACCTCAGGACAGGTGAAGCGACAATTACACTCCAAGATGTGTCTGTATTATATGGCTTACCGGTCGATGGGTTGCCTGTAACGGGATAGATGATCAGTTACAAACTGTAGATTGGCAACGGATGATGCAACGTCTTCTGGGTTGGGTACCACTTAACACTGATTTTGATGGAAGTCGCTTAAAAATGAGATCTCTTATTTCTTATGTTACATCACTATACTCGACTAATAGTTGGACTGCTGATGCTGTAGTTCAACAACGTGTTAGGTTGTACTTGTTATGGATGATTGGTGGGATTCTTGTCGTTGATACATCATGTCGTATTAAGTTGATGTATCTAAAGTTGCTTGACGATCTGGATCATTTTGGGGATTATACATGGGGTGCAGCTTCTCTTGCAATACTCTATAGGTATCTTTGTCGGGGTTCGCAACAAGGGAGTTTAGTTATCGCTGGTTTTTTACCTCTGCTGCAAGTAAGAAATTTATTATACTTTTCAAAAGTTTTTTATGTTGTCGTTTTGATTAAAATTATTTATTGTATTAATAATTTTTAGGTATGGATATATGAGAGAATTTTACCATTTAGGCAGAGAAGAGAGTTACAATTAGAAGGCCCAAGTTGGGTCGTTGCTGGATTTTCTGGACCACCTCGAGCCTCTATTTGGTCGGTTGCACTTCATCACGACACTGAAGCGGCACACCTTCTTTATTTATTTCGTGATCAATTGGATTTACTCACGAACGACCAGGTTTATATGTAACTCTAGTAGATCTTTTACTAACATAAGGAACTAAAATTTGGATTCCACCTTATATACTAACATAAGGAACTTAAGGAGTTTTGTGCACCAATAACTCATTACTCAATTGAGTCATTTTTCACTAAATTATTCTAATTAATCTCTTTGTTTGTTGTTGGAAAAGTTCAATTGGCAGCCTTATATTGACAATATCTTAGCTGTATTACCGGATTATTGTACTCGCGGACAAGATATCTGGTTGGCTATTGTACCTCTTATCGCCTGGGATGCTGTCGAGTGGCACCAACCCGATAGGGTGTTACGTCAGTTTGGATTGGCACAACGTATCCCCCATGATATAGAATGGAAGTTCAAGCATTTTGATGTTGATCATAGGGGTAGGGCTGGGACTAATTGGGAGCATAAGCATGCAACTGAGATTCATTTTTGGAGTGAACGAAGGGATCGATTAGCATTAGGAGAAGTTCAATTTGGTGACAAGGTAGGCAATGAGTATGTTAATTGGTATAATAGTATCGCACGTCACCTTGTTAGTAATCCATCTCGTCAATTTGAACAAGGATATAAAACCTTAGTCGGTTCGCACGAGGTTTTGGTAAGATTCTTGATTTTTTTGTTCACTCAAGTAATTATTTCACTCGTAAGACTTACTTGACTTTCCTTTTTACTATACCAGGCTAGACGCTTGCTTCAGATTTATAAGGATTCGCTCGGGTTAATGAGTAATAAATTCATGTCGTACGTGAAATTGGTATTGTAATTCTCACCCTTCAACTATTTCATGGCTATACTTGGATAATATTTTTTAAACACAACTTGTAAATGATTACTTCATGGCTATGGCTGATATATTGCTTGGGCTTATTGAATTTAATTTAATTAATGGGATTTTATCTTTTACTGTTTCTTTAATTTTGTAATCTGTAGTTTGATATATTGCTTTCTAGTAGAAGATTTGGTTATTTGGTGCTTATTATTAGTAGTCCAAGGCCTAATGTGTTATCAACCATCCATATCCTGCACTGAACACCCTCTGACTCGCGAGTAGAAGCAAACACTTCTGGCCGTCCTTGAAGATCATAAAAAAATGGGTTATACTCACTATACAGTGGTATGTTGGGTACTTCTTCGGCTGGATGTTGGTCATCATCATCACCGCCACTTTCTTCACCAGAACTTGCTATCTCATCAGAATCATATTGGTCATTTGGGATATCACCTTCAGAACCATCATCGCCTTGATCAGCATGATGATCAGCCTCTACTCGAGCTTGTATTTCAGATACTCTTCGTATCTCAGAAAATTCTAATGTCCTGCTAGGTCCTGCACCATCTCTATAATCATAACAAGGGTTATTGTGATGAAAAAAGTTCATCTCAAGATCATTATAACCATAGCCTTGACTGCTTGACGGTAAATCATTTTGATGCGATGTACATTGTGTTAACAAGCTTGTAAAAGTAGAAAATCCAGGTAACACGCTCATTACTTCAGGAAATGGCTCATTAACATGATGCTCATTAACCTCCAACGGTTCAGTCTTAATGTACATCTCAAGCAAACTAAGGTTCATCATATAACGCACAGTGTCAGGTGTCGACAAAAAATCTTTCAAAGGTTCAGTATCAATAATTGGAAATTCTATGTAACGAGCACAATCCTGCACAGTTGAATTTGGCCATCTCCCAGAAATAACAAGTCTTACCTTGTCAGGTTGGTTTTCATTCTAATATACAGGTTCCTAACCAACCAATCATACTCAGCATCTGGCGACATTTTAATGATGGCACGAGGACGCTCACTATAATCAACTGTGTTATTTTCAGAAATAATTTGCCCACCCCAGTAAAATGCAACTCTCACATGGTTATCATTCGATATTTTTTAACCCTATTACAATTAAAATAATTATATCAGTAAGTATGCAACATCAAAAAAAAATTAAGCATATCAAGAAAACATATGACTTACTAGATTAAGCGGAATAACTAAGAAAAACCACTAAGAAAAAGCTTGAAGAAAAAAGCTAAGAAATTTAGTAACATTTGCTCAACGGTGTATAAAAGGGAGATGAATTACAATATTTTTTCCACCCTCGGTTATATAGAAAATATTTGCTAAATGCAATAATTGTGGGTACTATTACCACTACCAAAAACGTCATCTATTGTGTATTTTACAAAAAGCCGAAAAGCTTGACTATTGATTGACAACTAAAGAAAACGCCGCCAGCCATGGAGTTTTTACAAATATTAAATTATGAAAGAAAACGCCAGGGGCGATGGAGTTTTCTGAATTTTTACAAAATTTGAAAAACACAAAGAAAACGCCAGGGGCCATGGAGTTTTCTGAATTTTTATAAAATTTGAAAAACTCCAGGCGGCATGGCGTTTTCTGTATAGATTAAACTGACGAACCGTTAAGGTGTTAACGTTAAGATTTATATCGAAAACGCCATGCCCCTTGGCGTTTCTACCGTTTTTGGAAAAAAAATTCTGACACACCCATATATTGAAAGAAGTTCAAATTTCAACCCATTTCAAGAAAAAATACACATTCGTCGGAGAAGATCTTACCATGTGTTTGCCTAAGCGAGCGCCATTACCTTACGAGGGCCAGCAAGGGCTGGACCTTAAAACTGTAAAGCAGAATAATCAATACCATACCACTCGATATAATCAAAAGCCTGAAGGATACAAATACCCTGACATTATTTTTTTTTAAAAAAATCACGGGGTTTATCTGATGCATTGCTTAAGAATATCGGAAGGTTCAACCGCATAAAATAATGCAACCTCTTTGGACACTCGGGCCGAGCCATTACTCAGGCTAACTAAGCAGCCAGAATAACTAGAGGCACAACACAAGCTGTCTCCAGAACATAATTCACTGCAATAATATTAAGAACCTGAAAAGGAGCTCCCTGAGTTCGAACGTCTGTACATGCGGCAACCTGATAGGCTGTCTTGCGAATAATAGGTTCATACGGTATCTGCGTCGCCAAAATTCTCGTAAAAGCATCGTAGAGAGCTAAGGGAACCACTAGGTCCTGCTCCCTTGTCCCTCGCAAGCTCGTACAGCTGGGACCTCCGTAACTAGATCGTCAGCACGATCAAAAACTCTCGGGGCTTCGTCAGTGCTAACCCCAGGCCAGACTACTTCGTCTTGAACTCATACCGTTTGCTTATTTGTCACACGAGGGTTTCACAATTACCACGAAGGAATTAACGAAAATATTTTTGCATGCTAGACCGACGCACGATCAGAAAAAAAAAAAAAAGTGAAACTTCCTAAATTCCATCATAGCCTCTCGTATATAAGTACGGACGTCTACGTACCCATCAGGAGACTCTACTAGACACTGTCTTAGTTTGGACAGACTCTAAACCGTGCTCTGATACCAACTGACACGAGCCGGAATCCGGTTAGGCCGTGCGGGCACCCGACATCCTCCCCTAGACCCGTCGGGCGAACCCTTATCAATTAAATTAGGAAAATAAATATAACAATTCCTGAATAAGGACAAGACTTAAAAAAAACACAAACATATTGATACCTCTAAGCTGTACAAAAGAAATTATAGCTGACTACCCAACATACTAGGTTTAGGGCAATCCAGACTAGACATCTAAGAGTACCAAAGAAGACAGATACCTCCTGAAGGGAGCAAAATGCAACTAAAATAATGAACAATAAAATGGTGGCCATCCGTAATAAAAGCTGGCTCACCCTGACAGCTGAAGTCGTCTTCGCTCCTTCACAACGTGGCGAACTCAATGCTGAAGCGAACCTGCCGAAACGAAATAGATAGACAAAAACAAACAACAAACAAGGGTGAGTCAAAAGGACTCAATAAGTGGGGCAGACTAGCCACCTCAAAAAATAGGATAGCTGGCCAGGGAGAAAAGAAACAGATAAACTAAATTCCTCTTATTTAAATTATGAAAAGGCAGAGCCAGATAATAACTAGAAACACGTATGGAATCATAAACAACCAGGGACATAATGTAGACAGAACATATAGGTATCCCGAACATATCAACAATCAGAAATACATCATGTTACGGCGTGCAACCCGATCCATATATTCATACTGTCGAAGCGTGCAACCCGATCCGTATATTCATACTGTCGCGGTGTGCAATCCAACCCGTAAATTTATACCGTTGCAGCGTGCAACCCCATTCATATATTTATACTGTTGCGGCGTACAACCCGATCCATATATTTATACCGTTGCGGCGTACAACCCGATCCATATATTTATACCGTTGCGGCGTGCAAGCCGATCCCCGCAACCCAGATGATGAGCCAGAAATATATAGGCAAACTGAGATATATCCACGACATAGTATACATACCGCATACATAAAACACAACACAATACACACAATAGTCAGTATGCGGTGCAATGAGATGGAATGAATGCGGTACGATACAGTGCAGTCACATATGCCTGATACCTATCTCCGGCGCGGGACTCTCATCGTCTACCAGGATATATATGCAATAATGACCCTTCACCGTCTCGGGACTCTCATCGATTACCGGGAAGTATATGCAATGATGACCTTTCACCGGCTCGGGACTCTCATCGATTACCGGGAGGTATATGCAATGATGACCCTTCACAGGCGCGGGACTCTCATCGCCAACCGGGAAGTATATGCAATAATGACTCTTCACCGGTGCGGGACTCTCATCGCCAACTGGGAAGTATATGCAATAATGACCCTTCACCGGTGCGGGACTCTCATCGCCAACCGGGAAGTATATGCAATAATGACAGCCAGAGTACAATGCTCAGATACTCAATGCAATACCAACAACAGGACATAATATATAATATACAACGTAAATTCAAAGCTAAGGCGTAGTGAGTACGCCTATTGGCAGCTACACACGCAAGGAACACGTGGTAGAATATCCACAAGGCTAAGGGCCTCCAAAGAAATGGATATAAACACTTATCTCTTCCAAAAGTTAGCATTGCTAATCAACAACCGCTTTATCCTTTGGTTTCATTGCCAAACGATCACACTCTATTCAATAAGCAGAAAAATATATCAAAATAGGCTAAAGGCTTCATTCCTCACATCTTAGGGCAATCTAGGTAGGAACCTGATATCCTATTTGCATACGCAATACGCAAGCCAGGCTTATATATAGGGTTTAAGGTCACATAACCAAACCCTAAATAAATTATATTTATATGTTGCCAATAACACACTAAGTACGAATATATAACCAATTTCATTATCGGGGTCCATTTGACCCTTTAAACTATTAATTGAACTTATTAAAATTATGTATAATATTCCAAGTTTTACTGTTAAAACATATTCAAACACACGTAATAAACTCAAATAATGCATTAACATCATTACCTGAATGTTTCGGGGTAAAAATTCTACTATTTTCCCAGCTCTTTTCTCATTTTCTGGCATTTTTTCTATTTCTGCGTGTTTTTCTCTTTGCCTGCTTCTGAATCGTTTTTGTTACTGTTTTCGTACTTAGCATATGCTAAGTAGTATATATGACTAGCATATATGCCCACCGCCATTCCATTTTAACTTTTTGTCGTTTTCTCATTTTATTTCATTTTTCATTTTTTTTTCTTTTCGCGACGAAAATTAAAACGGTACCCTACAATAGTCGAAATAATTCCAATTTTTGCATACAAGTTATATAAAATATATTTAACATGCTCACGAAGGCGGATCTCAAATTGGACTCTCGAAACTCAAGATGCGAATTTAAATGAAAAAAAGTCAAATTATTTAACTTTCGGCATTTTAGCGGAAACTAGCCGAACAACATCGAAATTCACTTTCGAAAAATCCCAAAAGTCACAAATAATTATACGAACCTAACGGCACTTTTAGATTTCGAATTGGAGCTCATTCGCCAAAATCGAGCTCGAAAATATCTTTTTAATATTTATCGACAATAAAAACTGAAACCTTCTTCCGATGCCTGCCAAACGAGGTCTGATTTAGCTCAAATTTTACAGATAAGTCTCAATGGGTCTTACGAATATTTTAAAATTATCAGCACGCCAATCGGAGTCCTAACTTCTGAAATGACTAACCGAGGTCGTTTCATATGACTAGTTTGATACCAACATGTTAGGGGCACATATGAGAAAGTTAAGTGGATTGTTTGGTAAGAGTTATAGCTACAACATTTAGGTTTTTTCGGTAACTCTATGAATGTGTAGTATAGGCTAAATCCTTGCTTTAATACTTATGAAAATTGATGTTCATGTCTCTTGTCCCTTGTGCTGTGTGTGGTGAGTTCTTAGCTCGATCTTGTAATTGCATATGCATGTTAGAACTTGGCTTACGTGTCCTTGTAAGTTAATGGAATGTCACCTTGGTGTTGGATAGAATAATAGGTATTTTTTTGATCCGTTTGAGCCTTCTCAAGCCTACTAAATTAAGTAGTCCTTAGTTATCCAACTTTAAGCCTACTGCCTTTCTTTTGTTAACCACATCACTAGCTCGGACCAATTCTAAGTGCTTTTTAGCATTAACCTTCTCTTGGCCCTACCTCCTTGAGGCATTGAAAGATGTGCAACTTAGACTAAAGTCTAAGTTTGGGGAAGAGGAGTAAGGGAGCGAATGCTAGGTGGCTCTACAAAAGATGCATTAAAAGAGAATTGAGAAAAGAAAAGAAGAAAATCAAAGTAAAGAAAGAAAATAGCAAAAGAAAAACAAAAAAAGAAAGAATAAGAGCCACAAAGCAACAATGTGAGTGAAAATTGGAGAAATAAGAGCTAAAATGAAAAGAAAAACTCAAAATGAAATGAATTGAAAAGTTAGTGTAGTGCATAGGAAGGAAGATTAGTAACTTTATACCCAAAACATACCCTACCTAAGCCCAAAAGCCTACATTACAACCTTAGAAGTCCTATATGATCATTTGTCAAATGATGTGAAAGAAACAACAAGTGACACTATAGCCAAGCCTATGATGTTACATATGCATTACTTGCATTTCCTTGCGAGAGTGAGAGATTAGATTTGGGGTCCCTTTTGTTTGAATATTATTGAGAGATAGGGACTCATTCGTTGTGGTGAGGGCATTGAGGGACTTGAGACTTGAGGATGCAACAATATGAGCCTTGAGTGAGTTGAGAGAGTATATTGTACTATGCATGCTCAAGTTACCAATAGAAACTCTGAATAATGCTCTTTCCTGAATTACGATATATGTTCGAGGCTTGTCATGGTTACTGATGCGGTGTTCAATGGGATTTATGGTTATCTCTACATGTATAGTTCCTATGATTGTGGCAGACATTTATCGGGCTTGGTTTGCTCTAAAAGAGGAGCGAAATATTTTCAAGGGTGCAATCATCTATTGCAAGCATGGTTAAAGGAGCATTTGAGGAACGTGAAAGGTGCTCAAGAGTTATCCAAGCCAACTGGTTCCAACTACTTGGTTGGAGAACGATACGGAGTTCCAAAATTCAAGCAGTCGAGCAGCACAGAGAAATGGGTAAGGTTGGTTGAAAGCACAACATAGGATTCGATTCGAAGGATGTTCACTTGGTTTCCTTCATCAGATTTTATCATTAGCTCTGAGAAGGCATCATTTGTGATACTTATGAGATTGCGAGGTCTCCAACCCTATCAACCACTAAAGGTGATGAGGCAAGCGGGGAGAAAGCAAATTATCCCACTAATACCAGGCACGAAGGCCTACCAGTTCGATTATACTTAAGACATTGTTCCAAAAGTCAGAAGCACTAGAAAATCCTGGGTAGGTAGACAAGTCATGGGGTAGTAGTCATTAGCACCAGACAGATACAACGCTGGATGCGAACCAAATTACAACAACTGGTTGCGTTCTAGCATAAAGGAAAATGTGGTAGTAGGGCCAAGCCGAGGAAATTACATAAGAGACCGAGAGGCGGAAGCTTAAGTTCGGTACCATGAGTTTTGGTGGACCACGATCTTATTAGTTAACTTGGTTTATTTTTCTTCTAGATTCATGAAAAAGTTCCTTTCGAGTAGTGAGCGAGATGAAAAGTGTTGCCAGTTTGAGTGGATTGGACAGGAAAGCCTGTCGGTTAGCCTGTTGGTGCTTCAGAATATGAGATTGAATTCTATAGAATGGCTGAATATGCATTAGAACTAGTCCATGAGACTTTCGAGGGATTCAAAGATTTATTGATGACTTTTCTTTTTCCTTGAGATCCCAGATGGCTCGAGAGATTGAGGTCGGGATTTCATTTGATGTTGTTTTTGATATTACCCGAAGGTACTGAGGCATACCATAAGTTAGAGTGGGAAGAGTTAGAGCGGGAGAGCAAGAGATCCCATGGCCCTAGTGGGTAACTATGGTACCTCATTTTGAGGTAAGAGTTCTGATTATTTTGGGAGGTCACCTTCCAGGTTATCTCAACTTGTGTCACGTAATTCTTAGAGTGCGCCAGTAGCTCGTCAAGATCAGATTCAGTCTTTTCTTTACAACTATCAACAATCTGTCCAGTTTCCATATTCAGCAAAAAGGTGTTATTATTGTCGTGAGTCTGATTATCCTTTGAGGAGTTTTCCTGTTATCATTGTTGTGAGTCTGGCTATCCTTTGAGGAGTTTTCCCTTACTCCGACAAGTTAGCAGTCGTATTTTCTCTCGTCAGCAGGCATCTGCGCAGTCGCAGGGGATTTCATTTAGATCTCAATCAGCAAAAGAAATGCCACCATTTGGTAGAGGTTGAGAGTGTGGTGGCAGTTGTTCTTCAGAAGGTGATTATCAGAGTAGTTGCTTAGCTCAGCCACAGAGGCAGTTCTATGAACTGCTAATCTGGCAGGATGTTGAGGCATCCGATGTAGTAGACCCATGTATTTCTTCTTCCCTTAAGATTTGATTCTTCTGATCGATCTGGAGATGGTCTGTCATATCATGTTCCATGGTTTCCTTGGATATTGTTTCTGTTAAGAATCGGTTGCGGTAGAGAGTCGAGCTTCTGGTATGATTTATTCCTGGCATTTATGAGACCTTACTAATTATCTGGTTTAAATATGAGAGATTTTGAGTGAGTATCGGTATGGTCTACTTGGCATCTTGTTGTGCCACCTTTTCGTATTATGTCGAGTCAGTTTACCTCTCTCTTTGGAATTCAGTGTTGTTAGGATGATGAGATCCTTATTCGTCATCATCAGAAAGTGTCATTATTTCTTTCGGTGTAAAGTGGTTAGTAAGTAATATTCGATCAATGTATCTCCTCTTGGTTCAAAACGCTCGTAAAGTCATGTTATTGTATGAGCTTGTCTGGATTATAAAAGGATTTTCTGGTAAATTGTTAGATTTTCCTTCTTATTGGGAGATTAAATTGGCATAGATATTCCATAAAGCTCATTTAATATTTATTTCTTCAATTGCGATTCTTTGGCTAGCCTGACTCGGAAGTAGTCTAGCTCTGGTAGCCAAGCAATAAGAAGATGAGCTTCCTGAAGTTCTAATTATTTCTATCCTCGGTCTATTACCATTTCTTCCTCGTCCGGAAATAGTGAGTTTGGGCGGTTAGTAGCCGTTTGTGATATTTTCTGTGTTGAGCCAGAGTGCGTGTCAAGGTAGCCGGGTAAGCACATTGTTGTGTTTTAAAGCTACAAAGGGTAATGAGAGGTGTCATTTGACCCCCTGAATTGAGCTATCGAGCGGTGATGCTTATGGAAAATGTATGGAGTTGTGAACTCGAGAGTTGCAGCTGTTTGGCAACTCGAAAGGGTAGTTTGGTAGCTTAGGTCTGCCTACGTTCGACTTTTAGCTAAATCTTCTTTAGTCCAGCAGACTGTGCGGGGATGGTATTCCTATTCAAATAGCTGCATGAGTTTGTGCTTTAAGTGGAGGAGTCTTCCTCCAAATATTGAATGGTAAAACTAAATATCTAAGGCGTTGATACCACTTTTGCCACGACCCAACCTAGGGCCACGACACTAAATCCACTATTAATATATTAATGCCAGAGATAAGCTGGCAACCTGATCATATATATACGTACCACTCTGCTGAAAGCATAAAGTCTGGAAAGATGACACGACTTTAAGTTGCTGGCAGTCATAGACTTCTTCTTGTCTAAACCTCATCAAATGAACTCAAATATGGTTTTAAAAATGAGCATAAGATTGGTTTTCAATGTACTTGAGGACAAGCAAAAGCTTAATGTGCTCCCAAACGCACACGCAAGTATACATGGTCGACCAGTAATAAAGTGATAAGTTGAGTATCGTTCCCACGAGGACTATTGTTTAGACTGAATCCTAGCAAACAATTTCGTAAAAACTATTCAGGGATCTTTTTCGATGATTATAGATTTTACTAACTAAAGAGAACAATAATTAAAAGCAAGTAATTGAAATCAAGTAATCGAGAGCAGTTCGTGAGTTGTTATCAATAAGAAAGAAACGATCCAGAGTCAGAGTGACAAACAATCCAATTGTGTTTTCCAGTTGATTCTACTTCTCGATTTCCTAGGTTGCTAACTAACAGGTTAAATATTTCCTTGTTTTCCTTTCATTTTTATTTTCTCTCTAATCTAAATCTTTTTTACTACAGTAATATACAAGTGATCTGTCGTGTCATCCAGTCAGAGCAAGTGAGAAACACACGTTCTCAGATGGTTTAAGACTTGTTTTAGTTAAGTTGAAGTGTCTGGATGACACTCCAGAAAGTAGAGGGGCAGAGAACACAAAACAGGACAAGTACGAGTGTGTTGGGATGTCCTGCCTTAATAAATTAGGGTCTAAATCATAAAAAATAAAATGAGAGGGTGCAATTACATGTTAAGCATGCAAATATAATAAATAACTCAAATAATTTTCCTTCTCCACACTTGAATCGGTGAAAAAAAACTCAGTTAATCTTAGCTACGTACTCGACGTGCTTAAACGCACAAAATTCATCATTGTAAACTTATTTTCCCCATATAATTTTGGGCAAAACATTTAAATTTTACGTTATAGTTTGAAGGATTATCCACAATCCAAGAACATACAATTGCCCAGGGTCTAACCGTATTTGTTTCACTAGTCGTAGTGTAATTACATGCATATAAGAAACGAACTACACTAATGGTTCACAGTCTAAGTCGTACCTGAGTTATAGAGGAGTTCCAATTGGTAGAAGATCGATCACATTCTTCGTAGGAATCTTCACCAGAAGTTCTTCACTTGAAGAAGAGAGTTTTCTATTCCTTTTGAAGGAGAAAGAAAGGAACATTTATTTTGTCTGAGGAGGGAAGAGTTGGTTTTCTTCCCAGAAGAAAACTCACGTGACACAATAGGACTCCTTTTTATTTATCTCAGGTGACACAACTCTTCACACCTTTTCCTCCAATAGACATGTCTTTTCATCCCTTTACTTTTTTATATAATATAACATATATCATATATATATTTGGACATAGATACGGGTTGACCCACATGGGTGTCCTGAATCTAATTTCCAACATCTCCCACTCACACATAGTGAGTCAACTCTCATTCCTACATATTCTGTAACCTCCTCCATACATAACGACTAGACTGTGTGACCAGTGCATACTTCGAGAGCTTGGTTGTTATACATCTGTTAGGAATATATTGCATCTCGATTAACGGAACCTTGGAGTAGATTGTAGTATACAGTACCCTAGATCATTTATCACATCCACATCTCTCACAATCTCTTCGTATTAATTTTGAGTTCATCATTATGTTATTATGTTCTTGTCCCAAAGCAAACATAATGGGTCGACCAATGAACACAATTAATGTGATAGTACTCATTAATGATCTTCCTCATCTCATGAATCTCTAAATCTCAATTTGACTTGCTTTTCTAAAAATGTCCCGCCAGACCGAATCATCCATGATCTTTTGGAAACACCCTAAGATAGCAAACACCAAATTGAATCTCGAGAAACTGATCAAAGTCATGAGGGTACAAAAGAAAGAAAACTACTTATAATTTTCAGGGCTTCACACGATAAACAAGAAGAGATATAAACTTGTATCGCCCATAGGCCACTCTATGCATACGTGGTATGAATCACGTATCACAGTATTGACTCCTTTCCCGTGGAGCGTATGTCTTCCGCGAATTAAATACTGTGCAGATGATAGTTCAGACAACTCATGTCTAACTTTGAGTTCACAAATCTACTCATACAATTTATCCTTCAGAACTCACATCTGACATTAAGACAGACTGCCACATTTAATCATAAATAATTAATCATAATTCAAACGACATTAATATTATAAACTTCTAGCTAGCTCTCTATTATTGTCACTTCTGATAATAATAAGTTGATAATTGTCTCATCCCTATTAGTCACGTAGACAATAGAGGCGATTGCCTGTGTGAATAGGCCAATCTTTTTGTCTGTTCGACATACTTCAAATTTATGTACTAAACATAAAACCATACTATGTATATGAACCAACAACAATCAATTTAGGCTTCAACTACATCAACTCCAATAATGCACTTTTATACGAACATGCTTGGGAAAATTTAAATATAAATACATCAACATCTACGCAAAACCAATGCCTTCACATATGACTCATAAACACCAAACTCTATGAGTTGCATTATCGGATCTACTATCATATAATGCGTGGAGATGTATTTCATGTTCACTTTTCTATGTACAAATATATCTCTAACGAAATTATACTTTATATCAATATATTTTTGTCTTCCAATGATACTTGGGACCTTTTTGTATAAGCTATTGAGATTTGACTATCACACTTGATTGTCACTAATTCAATAGCACTATCAAACACACCCAAATTTATCATAAAGGCATTTAAGTCAAATAGCTTCTTGCACAGATGATGAAAAGCACTACAAATTTATCTTTCATTATGTTAAGGCTGATGATTATTTCTTGCTATTTAACAATATGCATGACGCTATTGTTTAGCAAGGACAAACACACTTAGATTTAGATTTCCTCTTATCTAAATCTTCTTTTCAATCATCATACATATAGCCTTTGAATTGTAGATCCTTTCCTTGACAATACAAAGATAATCGACTGTGTCTTTTGAGATACCTCAGTATCCTTTAACTGCTTTTCAGTATTCATTTTCTAAGTCAGATTGATATATGCTAACTAGAATAACAGATATCAAGCTTCATGAGACAAATAATATTCTTGTGGATTCACGAGGACACAACCTCCCACTTGAAACTTCGCCTCTAGAAATAGGAGTATTAATGGGTTTGCACTATTGCATATTAAATCATTCAAGAAAATTTCTTAATATATGTTTAGTCTGAATGAAACAACAGTCTCTTTGAATGATCTCTTGAAATTTGAACTTCAAGTATTCACCCATATATTTTCTACGTTAAGTCTTTCGCGTATTTTGAGAACCCATTTGTTCTCAACGACGCTATGACCCAAAGTAGATCAACCAATTTCAACTCTTGGTTTGCTTTCACTAACTCCATTTCATTTTCCATTGTTCTAGGTACTTATTCTTAGTAGGGTATTTAAGAGCCTCATTTATCTTTCGTTGCTCTTATTCGTCTTGTGGAGTAACTATATATGTTTCCCCTTCGATCTCAAATCGACGGTGGGAAATATGTAGGCGACTCATTCGTCGAGGTTGAGATTGATAAAATTGAATTATCAATTGATAGTTACTCCCACTGGGACCAATAATATTAAATAAATTCTTTAGTCATCTTGGTGCTAATCGGAACAGATCCATTATCACCAAAGTGACTCTTATTCAAATTCATTTGACTAACAATAGCGGAAGCAATTTTGTCCACAGCTTTATGAAGTGAGTCTTGGCTTATCTCACCCTACATAGGATAAGACATTCTCTAAGAATGAACATCATGTAGTCCAAATTTAGTTACAGTGCCACTGTTATATCATTCACTTATGAACATATAAACTCATGACTTCATTAAGTATCATAAGATACACTCCTTCCCCTTGGAACTAGTTTTCCACGTGGGATAAAAATTTATGTACAAAAACGGCACAAACTCAGTAGTAGAAAGAATTGGATTTTCATCTATCCATAACTTATATGGAATATAGTTACTAACTGACTTAGAACAATTTCATAATTTGGATCACATATGTCAAATTATACCAGCTACAATGGAATGTAATGTCATTTTCATGAGACATCATAGACATATCTAGAGTTTCAAGAGCGTCTTACTCTTTAGGATATACTGGATATTATTGTCACTGTTAACACTTTTGTTAAAGTCAAGACAATATTCTCAAAGCAGTTGACATATTGATATAAACAAGTATAATCTAATAGAGACAACTATGTACTTTCTTAGAGCCTAAAATTCATATACATACTAATCCTTAAAATAATTTGATTATATTAAAATTTATTTCACATTAGATTTGGAATCGAAAGTTCACTATGTTCCCAATCATCATCCAAATTCTAGTATTCCATAAATCTAACATAATTAATTATTAAAAGAACACACTCCTTAAATTCAAGACTAACTAAATTCGTTTAAAGCAATTCATATAAGTAAACATACCTATACGAAATATAGTGTCACACAGACCACTATCCGAATTAAATGCCACGTAAGCATAGAGTTGATGTAACATATAGAGGATGCTAATTCAAACTCACTATATGATACACATTTTTATGTATACACATCTATATACATAAACTATAGTGATAAAGTTTATCAAAAAATAATTTATAAACTTAATAATATATTTTTCTTGAAACATATACAGAGAAAAGAGAGACAGGTTAGGAACCATTTCCTAAATTTTTCAAAGCCCTTATCCGTTGCTTAGTTGGATATATCTTATGGTGACGGAATCTTATTTGGGATGGGACCAAGCACAGAGAATTATCAAGTTCATCTATGTAGTTGCTTTCCAAACATTCATACAGAATCTCAATGTTTGTGGCTAGTCGTTGGTTTAAATCTTAATGTTAAGCATTAAGCAAGCATCAATAATCACACAGATTAGAAAGTCAACAATTACAATAAAAGTTACTCATAAAACAACAATTGTTTTAAATGAATTATTCTGTAATGCACCCATAAAATTAGCATTTTCTTTCATAATACTTGGGTGTTCATGAAAACAAGACCCGATCACCATGTAACTTTGTATATGGAGGCCACAAATTCCTGCACTCTCTGCTACTTAGCTTTCTGAGACACAAAATCCTTCTTATAGAAAATTCACTTCTTGCTTAGGAGACCTCAAAATAACTCCAGTTGTTCAATTTTAATTGGAAGCTAAGCAAGCAACAAGAAGATTATCCATGCGTATAAAGTAATAATTCACACATGCTCTTTCTTTGCAATAAGTCTTTCACATCAAGCCAAAAAAATTTAATTCTAAAGGTTCCACTTGAACTTTGAATGTATCCAATATTAATTTCCTCACCCGAGACTCTAAGATCAAATTGAACCAGCGACTTTTCGCATTGTAAGGAACAGTGTAAATACAAAGAATATAACTCAGATAAAACTTCTACAATTCTATTCAAGTCCCAAAAATAATAGAATTCTAAGGCACACCAGAAATTTTCCAGCGCCTACAACCACTTTGTAGTGTACTTCACATAACCATGAACAGCAAGGGAGAAACAAAAAACTTAAATTTCGTATGCTTTTCCGAAGTCAAATTGAACTACTTATGTCCGCAACTCAGGAATAAAAAATTCCAGCACACCAGAAATTTATTTCCATCATTTATTCTGTTACCCCAAATTGGCTTCCACTCCAAAGAGTCATTGAACAACAACAATTAACACAAAACAACACCCCGATAGTGGTTTTCAAGAAAGAATGACTAGGAAACAAATAACTCAGGCTCTGATACCAATGAAGGATTATCCACAATCCAAGAACATACAATTGCCCAGGGTCTAACCATATTTGTTTCACTAGTCGTAGTGTAATCACTTGCATATAAGACACGAACTACACTAATGGTTCACAGTCTAAGTCATACCTGAGTTACAGAGGAGTTCCAATTGGTAGAAGATCGATCACATTCTTCGTAGGAATCTTCACCAGAAGTTCTTCACTTGAAGAAGAGAGTTTTCTATTCCTTTTGAAGGAGAAAGAAAGGAACGTTTATTTTGTCTGAGGAGGGAAAAGTTGGTTTTCTTCCTAGAAGAAAACTTATGTTGGTTCAATGAGTTAATAGAGTTCCTAATAGGACTCCTTTTTATTTATCTCAGGTGACACAACTCTTCACACCTTTTCCTCCAATAGAAATGTCTTTTCATCCCTTTACTTTTTTATATAATATAACATATATCATATATATATATTTGGACATAGATACGGGTTGACCCACATGGGTGCCCCGAATCTAATTTCCAACATAGTTTAACTTGGACGAAGTTTAAGAATTAAAGTATTCCTTATTAGACCTTTAAAATTGTAGTTATATGTTATTTAATTTAAGGTAAAACATGAAATTTGAAATTAAAACATGGAAATACGTCATTTTAATTTTCGGACTAGCCGAACAATTCTTTGAACATAGGTAGTAATACAAATTTGTTAGCCCATCATCATATTTATTAGCTGGAACTAAGAACACAAACACAGAAGAAGGATGCAAACACGATCGAAGTAAAGAGAAACCAATACAGCTGGTTTCTTCAAATGATCGAACAACGTTTATATTATTTCAACCATTCTTAGGTTGTGCTGGCGGTGGTTTGTCTGGAGCTTTTGCTTTATTTGCTCTACCCGGCCCGTTACTATCATCTACGTCCTCTTCATTTCCTGCAGGTTCATCATTCTCTTCTTGCCCTTCCTGATCTTGTACGTCACCAGCTTCCTCTTCTATTACTTCTAATACTTGGTCCTGTTCACTTCCTGCAGGTTCATTAATTACCACTGCTAGCTCTTCCCCTTCTGCAATATGTGCTTAGCTTGTTCATTTATCACCGTCAGAAAAGTGTGTGAAAACTTAGTGCAACTTGAACACAAATTCAACCACAGTCACATAAAACTTTGTAATAATTTAGCTTTAAGAGTACAACCACATTAATTTTTAAGATATTTGAACCATAAATTTCAAAAGTATTCCTTTAGTTTTAAACTCCCTACACAGTCAACTACCTTCACATAAATTGCGACCAAGAGAATTAAACAAGTTGTTAAATGTAAAAGATTCAGTACACGTCTCTAATAATCACTACCAGTACTCTACGTACTCCATGGCCGCTAATTGTGTAATCTCTTGATCATCTATTACTAGTGGTCCTGGTATTTTTTCTGTTGGTTCTTATAAATTTCAAAACATACACTCTAGCAAAACCATTTCGCAAAAAAGGGAAACATAACATAGTATTATCAAAGAGTTTGATGAAATGGATAAGATATGTTCAGCTTAAATCGAAAGTTTCGAGTTTGAACTCAGTGAATCAAAATATTTTTATTTTAATAATAAGCCGTTTAGAGATAACTCACTTTTATATATTTAGTTGTCCAGTATAAATAAAATGAAAAAAGAAAGAAACATATGTAGTGAAACATTTCTACACAAGATAGTCTTCTCCTCTTACCTTTAGCAGGTTCTCCATTTGAATTGGGGGACTTAGGCAGACCTTGATCAATCCCATCCTTCATATCCTCAGCCATCTCTCTATTATTTTTTTCCAGAATCAGTTGAGCTTTATATTATATAGAAGATTAATTGTTGACTATTCATCAGGACTATCTTTTATGTCAATAGAGTTGAGAACAACTTGCTTCATAAATTATTCATCTTATATTGCGGTGGCGCTAGTACAACGTTTGGACTATCTTTCAAATGGGCTAGTTGGACAATTCAAGTAAATGGATCATTCTCAATTGTACTTGTCTATTATTCGTGTGAAAGAAATTAGATACTGTTGAATCAAATCGGTACAATTTTGACTAATTTATTTGATTCAATGTAAGCGTGCAGATTATACGTGTATTCTCCAACCCCCACCAGTTATTACAAGTGGGAAATATATTGTTTCAAGAAAAAGGGATACTTCGAAAAAGATAAGTCAGCTATGCAAACTCTCCATCACAAGCACTCTAAATTACGTGATACCAACCCAGCCTAGCCCCTTAGTGAGATTTAAAGATTAGAAGATTCTGGCACTGAAGATCAAGCGGAACAAATGGCTCAAATCATAACCAACATTGAGCCTTTTAGAGGTGCCAAAGAAGATACTTATTGATGAACCTCTTAGTCTGCGTCCTTCGAGGGATATGACATCTTCATCATCAGCTGGTGTCATCGTGGATGGAGTATTCTGTTGGCTTAATAATTATTCGCGTAATGATCATGGACGACTGATCACCTTTTATGATAGTATCCGCAAGTCTTTTTGGGCGTTGAGCACTCGTCCACGGATGGTGGCCGATAGCAGTAGTTGTTGTATTGGATTATCAGGTGGGGCTCTCTATTTTGCGCCGAGTGCTGGGACACTCATCACCGTGTTCCAGCTCAAGGGCAATTTTCGTAGTAAAGATGTAGTATGGGTTTTGAAGCGTGTTGCAAATGTTGCCACTACAATACTACAATATCCTGAGACTTTTGGACTTGGAGGCGACAGTACTAGTCGTATTAAGATTCAGAGCATGGTTTTTCATCCTGCTGTTCCACATATCTTGTATTTGCATATAAGAGGCAATGTTATTTCTTATGACTTGAAAGCACAAACTGCAGAACTTGTGTGTGATTTTGGAGAAGATTGGCGGAGGACGCAACACTACATATCTTATGAGTGGTATCAATGGCCACGTCTTCTATAGATCACCATCAACTGCTATTTATATATTTGTACTTCTTTTAATATTTACTTTGAACTTAAATATAGATAGTATCTTTTAGGGACTCATTTCTATTTTAGCTACTTTCTTTATTTAATGCTTTGGTTATTATACTCTTATTTTGAGGGGCAAAATAGACGAGAAGAAGAGTCTGGTGAATGGACTAGGGCAGTGGTGAGTGGACTGAAAGCTAATGTTTTGTATTGTATCTTCTGTAGGTAAATGAGTTTAAATGGAATAAAAGTGGGAAGACTTGCAAGCTTGAATACATGATCATCTTCGGCGATATCATAGCTTATAGACTAATATTAATATAGCAGGCTAATAGAATAAAAAGTTTTATAAATAGTATCCAAACAAAAGAGATCCTTTCTTAAAATTTGGAAACTTATGTTTTAAATGAATTGCAAAATAAGAGAGTTGATGTAGATATCCAATCAACACTTGATGTAGAGCCTTCAAGTTGCATCTTTTGTCATTACCTCTGGATTATTCAGAAACTCTGCCAATACACACTCGATTGATCATCGTGTTTGTAGTATCAGTCTTACTAATAATAATGTCCTGTTATAGAAACACATCTGAAGTTTAGAGGAAGGAATTCAATACCAGTTACAAGAACTTGATCAGTTTGATTCTAC
Source organism: Petunia axillaris subsp. axillaris (assembly GCA_029990575.1). Taxonomy (NCBI): domain Eukaryota; kingdom Viridiplantae; phylum Streptophyta; class Magnoliopsida; order Solanales; family Solanaceae; genus Petunia; species Petunia axillaris. Next base: position 26,573,389 of record JARKNS010000010.1, on the reverse strand, counting down.
TCACAGGAGGATAATTTCTTCAAAGCAGCTAGTCAATTAATCCAACGATAGTATTAATTACTTTATTCTAATCACGCTAGCTCCAGTTTCACAACTAAAATGAGAAGAAATAAAAAGAATATGCCACTAAATTTTTAGTAGGGTACATTTAAAGTCTGGAATTGCTAATCTGTACTTGTAATGTATAGGCCTAGAAACATATAATTCAAGAAGAAGTTTTTCTTTTCTAATACCTGTAAATCTTGAAATTGATACTCATTTCAGTTCGAATAGCAAATTGGGAGAAAATGCAACGTCTAGTCATTAGTTATGTGCTCTGTTTTAAAAGGCTCTTTTGGAACTCGTCTTGGAACTCGCCTCGAGAGGGAGGAGTTGCAAAATGTCCCGAGGCTTATGGGCGGGACTTAGATCCGTGGGGCTTACGCCTCAAGCGTCCGGCTGTGCACCCAGAGCACACCTAACGTTTAACGTTCGGAGCTTGCCTAATAAAACCTACATAGATCATCTGTCAAATTTCATAATTAAGATTGTTCATCCATAATATTTTAATAGTGAACTATACAAGTTATGTTCAACTATAAAAATACTAAGTTATGGAACAATTTTGGAGCTCGTGATGCAAATTGCGAGATACAAATGGTACATATCTCGTATCCAATAACTGTGATCTCTTTGATGTTCATTCATGCAAGGAAATCAAAAATATAAAATAACAATGAGATGGACCAGGATTTGAAAGAGGCGAATACATGGCATTGCCTTTAAACATGCACTTCGTCTTACATACCGAACTGAAATTTTTTAAAAAATAACAAAAATGAAGCCTTTTTCGTGCAAGGGAATACAGGAATAGCATATGCAGAGAATCTCAAAATTATGCCTGAATCTTGACTTCATGTTATACACTAAACAATGTGGTTGGTTGGATGATGTAATATTTGGTATTTTCAATATTATTTTGGAGAAATATGTGAATTTTAAATTAAAGACGATCCATTAATGATTTTGAAAATTTTCAGTTAGTATTTCGATTTCTTAAAATGCATTACTGAAATCAAACCTAATTACGTAATTCTTTACGATTTGATTTTCCTCTTTTAGGTTTCGGTCCAATTCAAAACCATAAAAGGGGTTATTGATTCTCAATCTTTAAAGATTAAGGGGCAATTTTTTTAAACAAGCATTTATGCTTGCATGAAGTGTGTTTTCACCAAATTCTGTAGTTAACTTAGCCGTTAAAAATCACAACTCAAATACCCTTGACTTAACTATGATTAACTGATCATTTTTCTTTATAAAAATCATATACTGTACTACTCTGATTCATTAGTTTGGTGTAATATATGTCAATTTTTACATCTTGTTCGACAATATAGAAAAACATTCTTTAAATTCCTAATGTTAATGAAATAAAAGGTAGAAATATTTGTAAAGTTCCTAACATAAATAAACGAGGAAAATACATTCTCAAGAGATTATTTAAAAATATTCTTTATGCACGTAAATACGAGGAACAGGATAATCCGAGTCAAAGTGGACTTCTTGAAATTTCGAATTGAACAAAATCATGTTTCCTTAATTATTTGAATTGGAAAGGATCAACATCTTTCCTTAACCATCCAGATTCATTTACATAATTTTAGCTCTTTCAAATATGAGTACTCGAAATTTTTAGTTCCAAATCTTTTCAATCATTGAAATTACCATTTTATCAACATGAAATACATTTTATCCCCCCTCTATTTATAACAATATTTTTACAGTCACCACATAAACTGGCGGAAGTGGTGAGTGTATTGGGTTAAATCCATCGTGGTTAAATCCATCGTCACCAAAGTTGATGACTTGGCATCTACATAGGATGGCGCACAGACGACACGTGGCTGCGAATGGATATAAGGTCAGTGGATAAGGTCGAGGGTAAAACAGTTACAACGGACAGATGAACAGTCGCTACGGCCAGAAAAGTCGCAGCCCATCAATCAAGACAATTCAAAGTAGGAACCTTATCCACAAACAACACAACTGCTCGTCTAAGGAGTTACAACTGCTTGCGAACGGACACATAGCTGCCTATATATTGTAATTTAAGTCACAAGCATACAATCTAATGCTTCTCTGAATCTACACTTGTATTCAAACTATTCACTAGCATTCAATACTTTATCTCCAGCAAACATTTATTACTATTGCTGATCGAAAGATCTTCACTACTGTCTCATTAACTGAATCTCATAAAGAATACGAGGAAAGGAATTTAATCAAGTCTGAACGGCCTGAGCACGGTTCCTTTTTCATTCGATTGTTCATTTATTATATCGCATTAATTGCCTCTTTACTCTTCCGCATTTATTACTGTCATTTATATTTACTTCGTTAAGGGCGTTTTAATCTCGATTATTGACCGTGACCCCGCTCTACAAATTTAATTGTAAATTAACCTAATAAAACGAAACTACGGTTAAACAATTTGGCGACCACAGTGGGAGCCGGTCAATAACGTCCGTAGGTTAAAATCGCTCGTCGTATTTTATTGTCTATTCGTTTTTCCTTCGATCTCTGGTTCTCCCCATTTTCTCTTTGTTGAAATGGCAGATAACAACTCGCACAACAACGTTCTTATTGAAGAGCAACAAGACCTCAACGCTGCGGAGCAGATAAACCAGAATCTGGCCGGAGACGGGCAGCAAGATGTTCCCCTTGCAGACGACGACGTGATCCCCATTGCAGAGGACGAGAACGTGCTTCCAGCGGAACAGGAGAACGAGCACAGCCAGCAAGGCAGCAGAAATATTCGCAACCCTAGCCGAGTGAATGTCGATCAGGAAGCTGGAGGATCTAGAAGACCCAATGGCCCAAGGAATTCGAGGAACTCTCAGGATGCTATCCTCGAATTCATACGGCAACAGGCCGAGATCAACAGGCAGATACGGGAAGCTATCGACAGCCTGCGAGGGCAGAACATGCCAAACACGGGAAATCCACCCATGGGACGTCCAAGGGATGCTTCACCGTCTCATGCTTCGAGGCGAGCAGAAAATCAGAATGCGGGTTCAGCGGTGCCGACTGAGATGAGCGAAGTCATGGAGGCCCTCACCAAGTAGTTCAAGGAGAGTCAAGAGGCTCTGCAGCGCTCCCTTCATGAGAGGATCGACCAGATCCCAGGCGCACCACCCACTTTGAAGAAAGTTGACGTTCAGCGGTATACTCAAAGGCCTTGGAAGAAAGAAGCAGCACCAAAGGCCATCCCCAAGACATTCAAAATGCCAAACATACCAAGATATCGGGGAACAACTGACCCCAATGATCACTTGATGATGTTTAGCAATTTCATAAAAGCAAGCGACCTGACCGACGAGGAAATCGAGTCGGTACAATTAAAGAAATTCGTGGAAACATTGGCGGACGGAGCTCTACGGTGGTATTCCATGCTGCCACCAAATTCAATAGGATCTTTTGCCGAGATGGCGGAGTTATTCGTCAAAGCGCACACAGGCGCCCAGAAGACAGAGACAAGAGTTGAGGATATCTTTGAAATCAAGCAGCTGCCTGGGGAGTCTCTCCGGAAGTATGTAGATCGCTTTCAGCGAGAGCGTATGTTGCTACCCAAGGTTCCAGATCGATGGGCAGCAATTGCATTCACTAACAGCTTGGACGTCAAGAGTTCTGAGGCGACCAGGCGACTGTACGAATCCCTGCGAGAATATCCTGCGGCAAGCTGGTCGGATGTCTACAACCGCTACAATTCCAAGGTACGTATAGACGAAGATAAATTAATTGGCACAGGTACCCGAGGACGGAGCCAGACTCGCACCAACGGCGCTGGGGGGAAGATCGAGACGGACAGGCCAGATGCACGGCACGAGCCGTACCCTAGCCGATCACGCAACAACTCCAACGGACGCGGTCGCAACAACAGAGGCCTTACGAGGAGCACTGATTCTGCCTCAACCTCTAGTGGGATCCCAACCCTGCCCGTCTTCAGCATCGGAGCAGTCGAGCTTGTAGCAGTTCTCGAGGAGATGAGCGAAAAGGTCAAATGGCCCAAGGATATGAAGGGTGACCCCAGCAAACGCAACAAGAACTTGTGGTGCGAGTTCCATCGCTATCACGGCCACACGACGGATGACTGTAAGGCTCTAAGGTATGAAGTTGCTAATTTGTTGAAACAAGGCTATCTCAAGGAGTACTTGACAGAAAAAGGGAAGCAGACTCATGCGAAGGCCTAACAAAACAAATCAGGACCTCCCCGAGTATCTTCTCCAAAAATGACGGTCAACGTCATCTCTGGCGGAATTGAGGTTGATGCAGTCACATACACAGCAAAGAAGTATGCCAAAGTCTCTATTACGAAGACCAAGCGACCGCGACTTGAGGATGTGATGACTTTTGAAGAAGCGGATGCAGATGGCTTGCAGTTTCCTCACATGGACGCTTTGGTGATAACGCTACGAGTGGAAGAGTTCGACGTCAAAAGGGTGCTCGTTGATCCAGGAAGCTCAGCAAACGTCATATTATCTCGGGTCGTGCAGCAGTTGAAGTTATACGATGGGATTGTACCAATTTCTCGCGTTCTCTCAGGATTTAACAACTCCAGTGAGAAAACGTTGGGAGAAATTACGCTGACGACCCTGGTCGAAGGTGTCATGAGACGGACAACGTTTCATGTCATTGATGGAGACATGGCCTACAACATAATCCTTGGGAGGCCATGGATACACGACATGCAGGCAGTTCCGTCAACCTATCACCAAGTGATGAAATTCCCTTCAGAGTGGGGAATACGAGAAGTTCGAGGAGAGCAGCGTTGCGCTAGAGATTGCTACTCAGTCGCAGTCAAGCTCCCCGAAGAAGCAAAATAGCAATTAATGAATCCGGGATTGGAATCAAGCAGCGGAACTTCAAACTACCAAATCCCGGAATTCATATCAAAGTTGGATGCACGAGAAGAGTACGCGCCAACCATTGAAGCTCTGGAACCAGAAGAACTTTTCGACAACATGCCCGAAAGGAAGGTGTACTTGGGAGCGGAGCTGAACAAAGATTTACGGAAAGATATCTTGCACTTCCTCAAGGGACGGCACACCACCTTTGCGTGGTCACATGAGGACATGACGGGAATCTTTCCGAAGATTATCTCTCACAAGTTGAATGTGGATCCATACTTCCGCCCAGTGAAGCAAAAGAAACGCCAGCAAGGAGCATTCAGGAACCAAATCATAAACGACGAAGTTGACCGCTTGCTCAAGATTGGCTCTGTCCGAGAAGTCAAATATCCCGATTGGTTGGCCAACGTGGTCGTAGTGGCGAAGAAGAACGGCAAGTGGAGGGTCTGCATTGACTTCACTGATCTGAACAAAGCCTGCCCGAAAGATTCTTATCCACTACCTCAAATTGACCAACTCATCGACGCAACGGCCGGGCATGAGGTGCTTACATTCCTCGACGCATACTCAGGCTACAACCAAATCCTGATGAATCCCGACGACCAGGAGAAGACCTCTTTCATTACTTGCCGAGGTACGTATTGCTACAAAGTAATGCCTTTTGGACTTAAAAATGCAGGTGCAACCTACCAACGGTTAGTCAACCGGATGTTTCACGATCACATTGGCAAAACCATGGAGGTTTACATCGACGACATGCTGATCAAATCCAAGCGAGCAGAGGACCACTTAGCTCATTTGGAGGAAGCCTTTCGAATCCTTGATCAATACAACATGAAGCTCAACCCGGAGAAATGCGCGTTTGGAGTGGGTTCAGGGAAATTCCTTGGTTTCATCGTCTCTCAACGAGGGATCGAGGTAAACCCCGCCCAGATAAAAGCAATAGAAGCCATCCCCGACGTACTTCACAACAGAAAAGATGTAATGCGGCTAACCGGGAGAGTAGCGGCGCTGAGGAGATTCATTTCCCGCTCGTCTGATCGGTGCAAAAGCTTCTTCGACGTGCTGAAACAAAACAAAGAGTTTGAATGGACCCCCGGATGTCAGCAAGCACTTAAGGACTTGAAGCGGTACTTGTCAAGCCCGCCTTTACTTTTAACGCCACAACCAGGTGAACAACTATTACTCTACCTGGCCGTATCTGAGTCAGCGGTAAGTGCAGTCTTGGTGCGAGAAGACAAAGGTAAGCAACTACCAATTTATTACATCAGTAAATCTCTATTAGATGCTGAAACACGCTATCAACCTTTGGAGAAACTGGCACTAGCATTGGTAATCGCTGCCCGCAAATTAAGACCTTATTTCCAAAGTCATTCAATAGCTGTAGTTACTACTTTCCCCCTACGTAATATCTTGCACAAACCTGAATTTTCGGGCAGACTAGTAAAATGGGCAGTAGAATTAAGTGAATTTGACATATCTTATCAACCCCGAGTAGCAATAAAGTCTCAAGCTCTGGCAGATTTTATCGCAGATTTTAGCGCCACCATGTACCCTGATGCTCAGCGTGAGGCGGTTCTCTTCGCCGGATCCGAGCCGGGGACTTGGACCTTGCACACTGATGGATCCTCGAGCGTGAAAGGGTCGGGGCTGGGTTTAGTCCTCACCACTCCCTCGGGTGAAACCATCAGGCAGGCTATAAAATGTCCTTTTATTACTAACAATGAGGCCGAGTATGAGGCCGTAATTGCAGGATTGAAACTAGCTCGAGATTATGGGGCAGACAGAATTCACCTCAAAAGTGATTCCGCCCTGGTCGTCAATCAGATAACTGGAGGTTTCGTCGCAAGAGAATCTCGTATGCAGAGGTATCTTGCCCGAGTCACTGGTTTGCTGGCACAATTCAGCAATTGGGAAGCTACGCAGATCCCGCGAGAGGAAAATCATGAAGTCGATGCCTTGGCCAATTTGGGTTCAGTCGCAGAAATTGGAGCAGCAGGTTCAACGGCCGTAGCTCATCTCCTGTGCACAACAATCGATAAAGACGCAATGGAGGTCAACACGACCAGTCTAACTTGGGATTGGAGGAATGAGCTAATCAACTATATATTGCATGGAACCTTGCCATCAGACGTTAAGGCCGCTCGAAAATTAAGGATAAAGGCCGCCAGATATACAATTATAGATGGCACCCTCTATCGAAAGACTTTTGCAGGTCCACTCGCCAAATGCCTAGGCCCCAGCCAAACGGAGTATGTGATGAGAGAAGTTCATGAGGGGTGCTGTGGAAATCATTTGGGAGGAAAGGCGCTTGCGCGGAAACTCATACGAGCAGGTTATTATTGGGACAAGATGGAGAAAGATACCAACGAGTTTGTCAAAAAATGCGATAAGTGCCAAAGGTTTGCACATCTCCTCCATCAACCGGCGGAGCCCTTGCATTCAATCATTTCCCCGTGGCCGTTTATGAAGTGGGGGATGGACATCGTTGGACCACTACCCGCTGCGCCTAGGGGGTGCATTTCTTGTTAATGATTACTGATTATTTTACAAAGTGGGTTGAGGCCGCAGCATATTCGAAGATACGTCAAACGAAAGTAATTGATTTCCTGTGGCGTTATGTCATTTGTCGGTTCGGAGCACCCAAAGAAATTGTTATGGATAACGGCCCCCAGTTCGTGGGTCAGAAGGTCACAAAGTTCCTTGAGGATCTGCATATTAAAAGGATTACTTCCTCCCCATATCACCCAGTGGCAAACGGGCAGGCGGAATCAACCAACAAAATAATACTGGATTCACTCAAGAAGCGCCTCGAGCAGGCCAAAGGATGTTGGGTGGAAGAACTCCCCGGGGTTCTTTGGGCATATAGAACAACCACGAAAATGAGCACCGGGGAGACACCTTACTCGTTAGTGTATGGTTCCGATGCATTGATCCCAGTCGAAATTGGCGAGCCAAGTCTACGATATGCCCATGCAACCGTAGAATCTAATTCAGTCAACCTCTCCGAGGAATTGGATTTTCTGGAAGAACGCAGGGAGTTAGCACTGATACGAGTAGTGGCTCAGAAAGAAAGGGTAGAGCAATATTACAATCGGGGACTGAGGCTACGCAACTTCGAAGTCGGGGACTTTGTATTGCGTAGAGTCTCCCAGAGCACGCAAGAGGCGAACGCCGGCAAACTTGGTCCAAACTGGGAGGGTCCATACAAGGTGGTTGCATCAGCTGGTAAAGGTTCATACCGTTTGGCACGACCAGATGGATCGCTTCTACCCAGCAGTTGGAACGTGGCTCACTTGAAGAAGTACCACTTCTAAGTGGTACAGGGGTTAGTGTTTCTATCCATTTTTACATTGCTTACATGCCTTCGTTTTCTTTTAAGTTGCTCTGTTTTCTTATCTTTGTCTAAATGGTACTAACGGTCTTCAAAAGGCCAGATCCGTTTAGCTCAACTGGTAGAGCTCGAAGTCCTCGTGCTTCGCGGCTGTGGGTTCAAATCCCGCAACGGACGCACTCCTCTTTTGGTTATATGTGTTCTCAGACTCAGCGCTTTACCCATTGTCTTTTCATGTCTGAAATTACGAAATTTCGACATAAAAACAGGGGGGTGGCGAGGGCCCCAGTAGGCCAAAATCCCGGCTAACACAGGTGATCTTCGAGCAGAGCAAGGTCATTCGTTGAAAGCACGGCTAAGAAAAATCAAGTAAGGTCAATAGAACTATTTTACTTGTGCTATATTATCTCCTACATCTTTGCGGCCAGCATCCGCTTAAGTCCCACAACTTTACGACCAGAGAATCTTGTGTTCTGATTTACGACCAAAACAATCCTACGCTCTGGTCATTGGGTTGCTTGCCCTTTTTCAATAGAAATAACAGGGCAGCCTTAACCAAACCAAACCAAATTTGCGAAAACTTTCAACTGTCAAATATGATAACCAAAGTTTATCGCAAAACCGTCTTACACGGTCAAATTTCAGTCAGCCTGAAAGACTAAAACCGATTTCGTTCAGCCCAGAAGGGCCTGACTTCAGTCATCCTAACTAAGGATAGCTTAACCTGGTTACGATCAGGTTTTATTTCAGTCATCCTAAACTAAGGATAACTTAACCTGGCCACGATCAGATTTTATTTCAAAACATCTGCGCAGATTAAACCAAAAAGGGAACTCAGACACTAAGGTTTGAAACATAACCTTGACCTCTGAAGACTCCACTAAGCAACAATCAGATTCATATGAATAAGACTTGAAAGACTAAAAATGGTCGTCAAGCCCCATGTCAAACAAAAAAGGAAAACAGCCAAAAACATACATTCGTAAAATTAACAAATATTCGAAGTTCACAATATCCAACAAATGCAACAGGAGGACTAGACAAAATATCAATCATCATGTTGACCAGGATCCCGACCTGATGCACTAGCTCCATCAGTCGGATCCCCGCCCAAGTCTTCATCTTCTTCATCTTCATTGTCCTCGCTGCCCTCATCGTCCCCTTCGACTCCATCATCATCAGCTCCCACTTCCATGCCCAGGACTTGCTTGACACTGATGATGGCTGCAATGGTCTGATCGAGGACTAAATCAACATTGATCTGGCCGCGCTGCATTTGGATGAGCAATTTCTTTTTGGCCTCCAGAGCTTCTAACTTGGATTCGATCGTATAACGATCTCGCAAGTTAGCCAAATCCTTCGTCAGTAGCTCTTGAACCTTTGCAGACTCCGCAACCCGATTTCTGGCCTCTTGCAGTTCTCCTCGAGCAGCCTGGGATTCAGCCTCAGCTTTGTTCATATTCCTCAGCATCAGGTCAGAAGCGTCGCGGATACTTGCCAGAGTAATTTCCTTCATATTGAGCTCATGGGCAAGTTGGGAGATCTGACGGCCCTGCTCATCCATCTTTGCTTTTAGATCTTCAAAAGACAACACAAACCTGTCCTTCTCATCTAGAAGACGGTCCTTTTCCTTGAGGAGCGCGCTTATCTTGTCGTTAGCTTCAGCGTTGGATCTCTCCAACCTGTCTATCTTATCCTCGAAGAAGTCGCGCCTCCCCTCCAGCACCCGCTTCTCCCCGATCAGAACCTTTTTCTCTTCTTCCAAGGCGTGATTTGCCTGGAGAACCTCCAAAAGATCTTTTTTCAAGCCAAGGACTTGATCTTGGTTGTTCAACCTGGAGCGAAGCATGAGCTCGGTAGCCATCATACTCGCCTGGCAACAAGTAGAAACACGTAGATAGTCAGGACCAAGGATTTTTGACAGATATAAGGAAAGTGAAGGAAGAAAACATTACCCGAGCAGTATCCTCAGCAATCGCATAAGCCAACTGCTCATCATTCATGCTGCGCATGTTCCACTCTTCACGAGGGCCGATCAGGTTGGACGTTACCTTGACTAAGTGGCCAGGCTTCGTCAAAAAATCCGTGTCTGGGGGGATGATGAAGTCACACTCCCTCATGCACGGCCTAGGCTCTCTCGCCTGTTCCGAAGGGTAGTCGGGGCCAAATTTATGGCGAATACCTTTAACGGAGTACGCACCGATCGTACCTCCCAAAGATACTCGCCTGGTGAGCCTAGTCCGAGAGACTTCAACGTCGCCTGACTCGCCGAAGCCTAGGGTGTCGCACTCCTGTAAATAAACTGGCACCACCCCGTCAGCAGCCAAGTTTATCATATCTTTATAATAGAAGACCTGGGGTTCAGCCTCCCCCCCAGCCTTCTTCCAACCATCAACCTCCTCGCCTGTCTCACCTTTCTCTTCACCTTCCTTCTCACCCTTCTCCTCGTCATCTTCCGCCATCGGCTCCTTGCCTGGACGCCTATTGCTGGCCTGCTCAGGCTCACTTTGTTGGCTTCGAGCCCGTTCAGGCTCGCTCGGCTCCGAAGCCTCAGGAAAAAATGCAAAACTCCCTTGCATTCTTTCCTCCCCCATTTCTTCAGCTTTCTCCTCCTCCCCGTCACCAACTCGGGGACTTTGCTCGAAGGCATAAGAGGAAGTTTCTGCAGCTCTCCTCTTGTCACTCCGAAGATATGCCCTCCTCCTCTGATTCAAGCCCTCATCAGGGACCTCTGAATCTGACAGAACAACCACCACGGGCTCAGCTGATTCAGGGGCAGCCGCCGAACTCTTTATACTTTCTTGCCCAGACTTGGGAGTTTCGGCAGCACCTACGGTGGCCTCAACTGTCTTCTCAGAAGACTGAGGGGTCTTGCGAGCTGTCCTTTTCTTCTTCCTAGGCTTACTCTTTTCAGAGTCTGTTTGTTTTCTCTTCAGGCTCGCAAGAACCTCCTCGCCAGCCTCTCTAGCTTTAATAGCCGCAGCAGTTTGAAGGATAGCAGCTGCCTCCTCGTTGACCTCAGCCACGGGATCGACAACCACCTCCTCGGGAGGAGGAGCAGGAAAGTAACTACCGCCAGTACCCAGACCTGAAAATAGAAGCGTATTTATGTCATAATAAGCTCCGCATAAGTTAAGAAAAAGATGCAAGTAGGGATCCTACCATGGGTGCTGGGGTTAGACAAATGCTTCAATGAAGCATAATGAGGCCATTGCCTCTGCTCGTGGGTAAACTCCGTCAAGATTGGTTCAACCCAGGCAGACAACTCCTCCTCGGTAATCAGGCCATCATAAGGGATCTTGTCAGCTAACCAACAAAGAATAGAAATTAGAAACTGCAGAATACATAATTCAAAGAATATTCAACACAAATACTCGGGGACTCACGAGTCTTGTTCCAGGCCTCGCGGAGGTTAGTTTTGTCGCCGCGTGTGAGGAGTCTGGACTGCACGTAAACGTACCGGTGCATCCAACCCCTATCCCCTGAGTCCTCGGACTTGCTCACTAGAGCTTTTCTCCCCCTCATGCGGGCATTTATATACCCATCCCTGGCAACCTGAAGACTGTACAGAGCAATGAAATGTTTAAACTCAAAATCCTGCTCGGTCTCATCGGCGAACCACTGCAGCAGGGTAACGATCCTATAAACGCTAGGACACAACTGCCCCGGGCAGATCAAATAGTATTTACAGATATCTTCTATGACAGGGTGCAACGGGAACGTGTAGCCTATCGTGAATGGGTATGTAGATATAGCCGTCCACCCAGGCCTCACTTAAGTAATATTCTCCGTTGGGAGGGGGCAAGAAATCATAAGGTCATCGTCCCACCCGCAATCTGTCCTAACCTTAGGCAGAAGGTCAGGAGTAATTGAACTCTTGAAACGGCTTGAAGGCCATGACCTTATGTTACCGTAATGACTAAACGAGCTGACTGAACAGTCGTTCTCAAGATTTCCCCAAATTTTTGGAATCACGTCGGCGACTGAAGTTGGAGAACTCGTAGGTTGTCCAGCCGCTGCCGAAGAAGAACTAGCTGCGGCATCCATATTCAAAACCCTCTTAGCTTTTGGAGACATTTTTAAAATGAATTTGTCGCGTTTCGATTTTTTTGCTGGAAAGTTGTTTAAAGCTCTGAAGGATGGTATGAAATTTGAAGCAAAGTAAAAGACTTTCAGCTGGGAAAAATCATATTTATAGGGTTCGCAAAACTCACACGTGGCGAACATCCACGCAAAAGATGAATCGATCCAGCCGTTGAAGGAAATAATGAAATAAAAGTCGGAATGACGGTTTTTTTTATCTTGGGACGTGCAAGACGTGAGTAGGCGCAGTTCAATCATCACGCCTGCAGTCTCGGAACACGCAACAGTCACTTCTTCAGGGAAAAGTGGAGCGGAATGGACAGCTTGCACGTCTCGTCTCTAACAGAGCATTTAATGCGCACACTAAAAGAATGCCAATCAGTCAAAGCTTTTGAGGAAACATTTAATACTTGTACTAAAAGGATAACGATCAGCCCAACGAGCAGAACCTTGCAGAAACTCGCGCTTACTATGAGAGGAGAGGTCAAAAAGTTCATTCCCACTCACAGTTGGTTCTCCACTCCTCGACCAGATCCTCTGCCCGAGAAGTGCGGGGACTATCTGTATTGGGTTAAATCCATCGTCACCAAAGTTGATGACTTGGCATCTACATAGGATGGCGCACAGACGACACGTGGCTGCGAATGGATATAAGGTCAGTGGATAAGGTCGAGGGTAAAACAGTTACAACGGACAGATGAACAGTCGCTACGGCCAGAAAAGTCGCAGCCCATCAATCAAGACAATTCAAAGTAGGAACCTTATCCACAAACAACACAACTGCTCGTCTAAGGAGTTACAACTGCTTGCGAACGGACACATAGCTGCCTATATATTGTAATTTAAGTCACAAGCATACAATCTAATGCTTCTCTGAATCTACACTTGTATTCAAACTATTCACTAGCATTCAATACTTTATCTCCAGCAAACATTTATTACTATTGCTGATCGAAAGATCTTCACTACTGTCTCATTAACTGAATCTCATAAAGAATACGAGGAAAGGAATTTAATCAAGTCTGAACGGCCTGAGCACGGTTCCTTTTTCATTCGATTGTTCATTTATTATATCGCATTAATTGCCTCTTTACTCTTCCGCATTTATTACTGTCATTTATATTTACTTCGTTAAGGGCGTTTTAATCTCGATTATTGACCGTGACCCCGCTCTATAAATTTAATTGTAAATTAACCTAATAAAACGAAACTACGGTTAAACAGTGAGTGCGCTACTTAGAGTAATATTCGCAGGGAAATATGGATTTGTTTATCAAGGATTAGTTTGACTCATTGAATTTGACCGAAATTGTGTGTTCGATATTTGACGAAATTAGTATTTAAATCACCTTCGGTAAAATAATAATCGTACATATTGTTCGTAATTTGTCCGGAATTTAGTTCAAATCAATCCTCGTAGACTGTGAATCCATTGCTTGACTTCACTTATTCGATCTCATTTGCTTTCGAATTGAATTTGCCATACCAATGTCATCGGATTTGCTATTTTATTCCTTCGTAATCGGTATTTGCACTGTATTTGAATTAGCATCCGGAAGATTGTTTATTTACCGACGTAAATTGCGTATTAATCGATCAAATTAAAATATAAAACGATCGCCTAAGACTCAATTAAATACAAATTTAATTGTAATACCTGAAATACATTTTTAGGAAATACAATTTTGTTGTGTTTTCTAGAAATTAGAAAATAGGAAATGTGGTTTCCGTTTTAAATAATGACAATTTTGAGTCCAAAGTATCATAATATTAACATTTTAGCACTATACTTTTAAGAGTTTTTTACACTATATACCCATGAAATTCAAAATATTTACAAATCATACCCATTAAAAATTACACTACCCATGAAATTAAAAGTATTTACAAATCTACCCATTTATTACTGTATACCTTTGTTATACCTTATGGGTGTATACTTTTAAAGTATACTGCATAAATAATAGTACACAAGTCTAGATGTGGGTATATACATTTAAGTTATATTGCATAAATAATAGTATACAAGTTTAGATGGGTATGACATGTAAATAGTTTATGGGTAGCACTTGTAAATATGAAACTTATAGGTAGAGGTGGGTAAATATTTTGATTTTGATGGGTATTTTTGTAAACCTCCCAAATAATGCACGGTAATTTTAGGCCTTTTCGATAGTTTTGTGGCAGTTTTGTCCTTCGTGCTGAATCCAAATGGGTCGACGTGGAGGTTCATTAGCGGGAAAGTGCACGAAAGGCCACTGGTCTTTGGGCACAGGCCACTAATACCAAAATATTTAGTTTGTGGCCACTTTTGCTTAAAGAGATAGAACTTCAGTCCAGAGGCCGGATTGAAGTTCAGTCCTTAAAGATTGAACTTCAATCCAGGGCCATATGGACTGAAGTTCAATCCAGTCCTTAAGATGGAACTTCAGTCCAGGGCCATATGGACTGAAGTTCAATCCTTAAAGATGGAACTTCAGTCTATGGCCATACTATGGACTGAAGTTTAGTCCATGGAACTTCAGTCCAGGGGCCGTATGGACTGAACTTCAGTCAATTATCATAACTTAAGTCGATATTTATTTAGTAAAGGCCCAAAAATGGCCTCTAGTGTAAGACCAAAGAAATAGTGGTCTCAAACCAAATATCAGTGTTAAAAGTGGCTGCTGGACGAAATTTTTACTTCATTAACTCACGGGAGTAGATGTGGTCCACTTTGTTCAATTCAAAGATATCTTCGAGATCAAAACCAAATGAAAGGCACAGTTGATCTATTTCTGATACTTCAGAAGATAAATTTGGCCCTTTTCATTAAAAAAAATTGATGAATTTCAAAGGAATTGATACATTTTTAAAAGAGAAAATAACACTACATACACATCTAATAATCTTTATATTTTATTTTAACCCTTATATTAAAAAATAGGAAAATTTACACCACATGACTATCTTGATAGCTTAATTACAAAACATAACGATACTTTTTGAATATTTACAATACATAACGATACTTTTCCCTAATTACCGCACATAACAATTTTATCATTTCCCATCTCCCAAACATTAAACCCTAATTTCCTCTCTTCTCTCTCATTCTCTCCCTCCTCCACCATCCCCCACCCATCGCCGCCCCTCCCCCTTCCCCTCTCTCGCTGTTCCTCGCAAGATCTGCTGCTCCCCCATCTCTGTTGCGGCGCTGCTGCCGCCGCAGTGCAGTGGCGCTGCCCCTCGCGGCGGCGCTGCTGCACTGTGGTGGCAAGCAACCCCAATACGTGTGTTTTTGGTATTTTTTCGGTGAGTTTTTTCCGATCTCCTCCCTTTCTTTTTTTTTTCTTTTTTCCTTTTTTATGTGTATATATATGTATGTTTATGTATATATTTGTATTTTGTATATAAATTCGTATTTATCTTTGTATATTTTAGTATTTTGTATATAAATGTCTATATCCACCCCTTTTTGTATGTGTATGTGTTTGTATATATGTGTATGTTGTTGTATGTTTGTGTAGAATGGATAGTTATTTGTATTTGTATTTTTTGTATTTTTGTGTATGTGCAGTGTATATCTTTTGCATGTTTGTGTATATTTGGTCGTGTATAGTTTCAAAACAGAAATTTTTTAAAGTTTTGCAATGTATATATTTGCATTTTTGTATGTTACATCTTGTAGATCCCAAAAAAAAAAAAAAATAATAATAATAATAATAATAATAATAATAATAATTTGGTGGTTGCAGCGGCGGCCGGCGGTGGCTTTCCGGTGGTCAGGGGTGGTTGGCCGGCACTGGTGAGTGGTGGCAGCAGCCTCCAGGTAGTGATGGGTGGGAGAAAGTAAGGAAGAAGGAGATGAAATCGTAAATTGTAGGGTTTTGTTGAAATTTGTATATGGAATGTGAAAAAACTATTGTTATATTTTGTAAAGTTATAAGGAAAAATTTCATATCTAACCAAATATATACCATGGCCCTACACTCAAATAGCCATTGAACATCTCCACATATGCTAGCCAAAATTTACCCACTATAAATATGTGTAAGTTGATTCCATTTCTAAAAAGTAGTTAAGAAAAGGAGAAAATTAAGGAGCTCAACTCCCACACAATAAGGAGAAAATTATGGAGCCTTATTCCATCCAAACAATCATATTCTTTGCTCAAATTTTCTATTCTTTTTAATTTTTGACGCTTATATATATTTAGTTCCACCAAAATTATTTGTAATCATTAAATAGATAAACATCAAATATGCATTTAAATTGTTATTATATTTATACAATATGCAATAGTAGTTGGTAAAAATTATATACACTTAACATCTCCAAATATATAATATTATGTATAAAATATTCTATTGATATTAGTGTGATATATTCTACATATTTATGATATTTATTTAAATATATAATATATTGATATTATTATACATAAAATATTTTGTTGATACAAGTGCAATATATTCTGCATATATATGAGATATATTATTTCAATAGATAATATATTGGTAATATTATACTTAAGATATTTTATTAATACAAGTGAAAATATATTTTGCATATTCTGCATATTCTATTGATATGAGTGTGATATATTTTGCATATTCTACATATTCTGCATATTCTTTCTAATATACATTCAATACACATTAAATATACATAAAATATGTTTGAGGTAAGATGTATACCTATTATACCCATTGATATGTGAACAAGAATATTTCACCATAATTGAAATCTTATGATTCACATAGTCAAATAAATCAATAATTGCAAATCTTATTTCAGTAGTGGATCTATCAAGTGCATGCGATGAAGAAGAATCCAATATCTCCAAATTTGGACCTAGTTGTTGATAAGCATCTTCTTCATCTCTCATGGACAATGGGTCATATTTTATACATTTTCAACCAATTTCTTGGACGTCATGGGATAACCTCTTTTAGGAATCATACAAATAAAGCTAGAGCTTATGGACTTTAATTGCCTCCAAATCAGACAAAATCTAACTCATCTCCTCATGATATGTAGGGGTTCTACATAAGAATTGAAAAATTGATTGATTTTGTTGAAATTGGAGATGAATTTCAGAAGAATTTATTGTACATACCGAGAAACTATTATTTAAAATAGAATATTTGTAGAAACTGAGGAATCTTGAATGGAAGATATTTTATCTTTGGATGGAACTGTGGAGATAATCGTGGATAAGAGAGATGAGAATTAGTGGGGGATATTATCATCTAAAATGAAATGTCAAAGGTTTTTACTTTTACAACTTTTACCATGGTTGAGGGAGATAAGTAAGGAATAGAATCTTTAAATTGATATATTTAAAGTCAATATATTCCTTAAATATAGGCATTTAATGTGAAATCATTACTTTAAATTGAATGGCTATAAATGTCTATAAATAATAATAAAGGTAAAATATGTCTATTTTTTGTTATGTACTCATTTGAATGTCTATGCAACGTAAATTTCTCAAGTTATAAACTATTGCTATTTTTTGTAAATATGGTGCTAGGGTTGTATATTTATTTAAATCTCCCTAAAAAATATCTCAAAATAAACATCAAACTATCCCTTCCAACTTTTTGTAGCCATTCAAACTCTAGGTATTTGTTAGAACATTAGTAGTAGTAGTAGTAGTTAGCAAGTATTAGAATGAAACGTCCTCTGTGCAAATTATCTGTTTGTGAGGAAATCACTATTAACATATTGAATCATTTGCCTTCGAAATCGCTGGCTAGGTTTAAATGTGTATCTAAGGATTGGCCAAAGTACATTGCTGAAATCTACCGTTCTCGACAACGGCGGGCCCAGCCATGTTTAGTTGGTTTCTTTTGTGTGGAGACCTCCAAACATCTGCAAAATCGTTTCATCTTCTCGTCAAGAGAATCCCCACTATTAATTGGTACTAGTCTGGATGATTCACTTCATTTTATTGGCGAGAGAGTGAATATTGTTGCATCATCCAATGGTTTTCTTCTTTGCAATAAGCTTAGAAGTAGGCAAAGGGTTTATTATATTTATAATCCTGCAACGAGGCAGCGTTTGGATATCCCCAAAACCCAAAAGGTCATGAAGGATCCATATGTTGGATTTATTTGTAAGGTCGATGACCCTGATAAAGATGTTGTCTCCTTTACTATAGTTCGCTATCAAGTACCTGACTTTTCGTTTTATACATCAACTAGTATAACAATTGAAAGCTTCTCTTCTGATACTAATGTGTGGGCTAGCAATGATCATATTCTTGATGTACCTCAGCGGCTGTGCCGTTCTAGGGATATGACATCTTCATCATCAGCTGGTGTCATAGATGGAGTGTTCTATTGGCTTGACAGTTTTGGACGGCTGATCACTTTGTATGATAGTGTCCACAAGGGTTTTTGGACTTTGGAATTGCCTCAACAGATGGACGTCCATCCCAGTAGTTGTTGTCTGGGATTATCTGGTGGCGCATTATATTTTGCAGTGAATGATGGGACAGCTATCACTGTGTGGCAACTGGTGAAGGATATTCGTAGTGGAGTTGGAGTATGGGTTAGGAAGTATGTTGCAAAGGATTTTGTATTTGGAGGCAACACTATACTTGAGATTCAGAACATGGTTATTCATCCCGCTGTTCCGCACATCTTGTATTTTCATGTAAGAGGCAAGGTTATTATATTCGACTTCGTAACGTGTCTTGCAGTAATTGTCTATGATTTTGGAGAACATTGGCGGAGGACACATAACTACAAATTATTTTCTTATGAGTGGCATCAGTGGCCACGTCTTCTGTAGACTAACACCAGGTATCACTTATTTTACTTCTTCTTCTAACATTTACTTAATGAATTTGAAGTTAGATAATTTTTATGGACTTCTTCATATTTCAGTTAAATCCTTTGAGCCTTTTTATACTCTTGTACTGATAAAAGGTAGACGAGAAGAAAGTTTGGGCTTCCTTTAAGATTCCTATAAAAGAAAGTCGCACGAATAAAGTTGGATAGATTGGGATCTATAATAGGAAAGGAATGATCATTGTTGTACAATCATCTTTCTCGATTCATACTTTTTAATGTTTTGCTTGCAGTTTTCTCATTTTATATCACCTTTTCCCTCACGTGAAAATGTATGAAATTTGTTTCGCTTGATATAAGAGGCTTATTGACATGCCTCTTCCTTCTACATTGAAATGTCTTACATGTCTAATTACCACATTCCCTTCTATTGTTTTGTCCCCTAAAGGACTAATTTCAATTATGGTGAGAACTACTAGTAGTATATATGTATTGCCTTTAGTTGAGGTGACTAGGGCAGTGATCTGAAAGATAATGCCTTGTGGGAGGCAGCCATCATGTGTGCATCTTCTGTAGGTAAATGAGTTTAAATGCATTAAAGTGGAAGGACTTAGGCTGACTTGAGTGACATGATCATCTTCAATGACATTCTACTAGACTTGAATTAAGAATAATCTACTAGAGGACATGCTACAAATGGCCCTTTGACATGGTATGAATACCTTCTTTGGTCTTGAATAATTGCAGCAATTAAACTCTATAGGAATGAAATGCTTATCCTTTGAACTGTTAAAGAAGAAACTGAAAAACCAAGAGAAGATTGAGAAACATATGTTTGGGTTTCGGAGGAAGTACTGGTTTAGGAGTTTACAGTTAATCAAGAAAACTCTATTTCCAAGATAAAGAAAATAGTTTGAAAGGAGGGAGAGAATGTACAGGATCTTGGAAAGGCTAGGACACATTCACATATGTATAGTGATTGTGTACTAGCACATAATTAGTTGACTTACAGGTTTACAACTAATACAGTTAATATACCCGACATGAAAATACTCTGACCAGTGGAGTTGAGAGGAACAAAGAAACTAATACAGGACCAAGCAGAATTTCTCATGGCTTATCAGCATCCAGAATCTTTTTCATAATAGCCACATAGCAATCAAAGCCAATACCATCTTACAACATGCTTCCGAGTTTCTCTATCTCACATCCTTACTAGTTATGAACATCTATGCTGAACTGGAGGCCTTGTTGCAAGGATTAAGGCTCGCAGACAGTCATGGCTTCACTCCCCTTGACATATCTCTAGATGCACAGGAAATAATTAACACGTTATTCTTTGATAACTTACAGTATGCTATTATCATTTGTGATTGCAGGTACTTGATCAACCAGTTGGTTGACCCCACCATCAGGCATGCTTACAGGGAACAAACCATGTTGGCAAATCGTTTGGCTAAGTATGGATGCAGCTACATGGATAGAAAGTAAGATCATGGGTTTTGACAGTCTCCCCTTGTTTAGCGGGATGTCTTTGAAGCAGACAAGACAGGAACCTCCCATCTCGTTGCTGTCTTTTTATTCACACCCATTTTGTAATGCCCAAGCAGTGGGCCCAAACAGACTTTGATAAATGAAAAGGCGAAGTCTTGCAGGCGTATCTCTTGGAATTAGATTAGTTCTTATAAAAAGTGGATTAAGTGACTTTTTAAACTTCAAAATAAACTTGAATTATTATTCTAATTGTATCATATTATTTTATTTAATGAGATTTTTAGATTATTATTAATATTCAATACACACACCTTTAAAGAACATTATTTAAACTTTAGTGAGTAGAGTTGCATAATGTTTTCATAAATGATCATGACACATACATGATAGTAAATGAAAAAAAAAAATTAAATGAAGTAAAATTAAGTCCTCTTATTATGGTTTCCTTTAAGCCACTAATTGCGTTGGGCCTCCCCTAATCAGCTAGTGCGATCGCCGGATATTTTGTTGGCTTGATAATTTTGGACGACTAATCACTGTTTAATATGATAGTGTCCACACGTGTTTTTGGGCTTTGGAATTGCCTCAACATAGGGTAGTCAGTTCTAGAATAAACTCTTTTTTCTAAAATCTGCAACCCTTGACACCGAATTCATCTAAGAAGCAATATACTGGGATTATCAGCTTGCCAATAAAGGAGAAATACATTTTAAATCGTGATCATGTCTATTTAAATGGGTGATGCAGCAAAAGATGAATTACTGCTCACTAGCAATATGGCCTTCGCTGCCATCAAGTCCACTGATATCCCCTGCTTCTTTAGCTCTAAAAGGGTCTCAAAGAAATCCTTTTTCCCCATTCTCCTGGACTGCAAACTCTTATGTTTGTCTGGAAAAATCTTTATTATAGTTTACTATGGAGAAAGACAAGAAAAGGAAAAAAATTAATTAACGAAAAGAAAAAAGGGTTGTTGTGCGTAAGAATTTGATTTATAATCTCAGCATTCAATTCGTATAATACTTGCTAGTATATTACTATGAAATATGAAACATCTACGCAATTCGCAAATTGTCAGATGAACGTGTTGTTGTGTTGTGTTGTGTTGTGCTATTGATCCTGTTTAAACTGATTTTACAAGAATGATCTCCCTAGCTTTAATGAATAAAATTAGGAAGTAAGTACCCCCAACTCCCGCATTCTGCCCTTCCTGGTAAGTGTTTTAAACAGCATTTGACCTTTTATCTCTTTTCATATTCTGCGAGATAACTTGAAATGTTGCTCCGACACAACACTTACTTTGGTCCCTGTTGCATATACAACACTTGCCCTTTATCTTTTTTCACATTCTCCCAGATAACTTCCCTACGGAATTTTATATCGACGCCTGCATCCTGTCATTCCTTTCTAGTAAGTTCTACCATTTAATACAAAATTATTTTATACCATATATTTTTAAATAATATAATTTGTTAGCAAATATTATTATGCATTTTTTAATGGTTCTTTTTTATATACAATTATAACTTACAATTAAATTAACTTATAATTTTATATAAAAGTAATATAATCGAAAATTAATTTATCAAAATTATACGCTAAAACTAAGACGGAAAATTAATATTATAAAAATGTTATGTAAAAATAACTAGGTATATATAATATGATAAATTAAAGGTGTTAAATAACAATAAATAGTAATAGAGTTGATGAATAGTATCACTCCAAATTTGGAGGGACTGTTGAGATATAATTAAATTATAAAAGTGTACCACATCTAACAGCTTAAGCTTTTAGATGAGATGGCCACACAATTCAACATGGTACCAGAGCAGGCATAGATATGAGATCGAATCTCGCCGCCACCCAATATTAAAAAAACTTTTACGTGCTTGTCTCATGACAAAAGAATCAAGTCCGCACGTGAGGAAACACTCTATGTTGGAGTGTAAAATGGAGCAGCATTGGAGGAACTTTCCTCCAAATCCCATGTCTTTTTGGCATTGAAAGTAAAGCAGCGTTGGAGATGCTCTCATCATCATCAGCTACAATGGGGCCGACCAGCGACCACTAAAGTAATTGCTTTAGGCCCCCAAATTTATATGGTATATATACATTATTTGCATATTATGAAATTACTAATAAAAGATAAATACTAGATTTTATACTTCTTATTTGAAATGTGATATAGGTTAGTCAAACAAATAACTCAAATTTTAGATAAAGATATAAATATGAAAATGAGCAATTTGATGACAGAGTTTGATAAATGAAAAGGCGAAGTCTTGTAGGCGTATCTCTTGGAATTAGATTAGTTCTTATAAAAAGTGGATTAAGTCACTTTTTAAACTTCAAAATAAACTTGAATTATTATTCTAATTGTATCATATTATTTTATTTAATGAGATTTTTAGATTATTATTAATATTCAATACACACACCTTTAAAGAACATTATTTAAACTTTAGTGAGTAGAGTTGCATAATGTTTTCATAAATGATCATGACACATACATGATAGTAAATGAAAAGAAAAATTAAATGAAGTAAAATTAAGTCCTCTTATTATGGTTTCCTTTAAGCCACTAATTGCGTTGGGCCTCCCCTAATCAGCTAGTGCGATCGCCGGATATTTTGTTGGCTTGATAATTTTGGACGACTAATCACTGTTTAATATGATAGTGTCCACACGTGTTTTTGGGCTTTGGAATTGCCTCAACATAGGGTAGTCAGTTCTAGTAGTAATTGTTATTTTCGATTATCAGGTGGGGCTTTCTATTTTGCATTGAATGATGGGAGAAAAATCAGTGTGTGGCAACTAAGCAATTTTCGTAGTCGAGATGCGGTGTGGGTTAGGAGTATGGTTGTCAAACGGGTATACGGGTCCGGGTTCGGGTTGTAAAATTGTAACCCCGCAGGTTCCGGGTACGGGTCCGGGTACGGATTTAAATTACGGGTTTTTAACGGATACGGGTTTCGGCTAGAAAAAAAAAAAACCCGTGCGGGTTCGGGTCTTAGCGGGTAGGGGTACGGGTTCGGGTCTTAACAAATCGAGTTTGGCTACGGGTTATAATTTTATTTTTTAATAATATTATTTTAAATACTTAAAACAAATTAAAAAAAGATCAATAGGAAAACTCAAAGAGTTACTTTATTTAAGATACTTGAACTATTAAAGTCTTAAATATTAAACTTCCAAATTTAAAAAGTGCAACATCAAAACTATAATGAAAATTTAAATATGCCTAATTCTTTGTGTAATTTCTTCCATGTCATTTCCATCATGCGACGACATGTAATTCAAAATATTTTATGTAGTGAATTAAATAATTATATTTTTTAATAAATACGATCAAATAATTACTTTGTCCGACTCCAAGTAGCTTATTTTCTGAGGTATATATCGAAATTAATAGTTGAAGTTCTATACCATATTAGAGTAATATATATTCAAACTTCAAAGTGTTGATTTATTATGGAATATAAAGTATTTTTTTAATTAAATAAATAATTTGTTTCTCTTGAACATATTTCACTACTAACAATATGGACACAAAACAAATTAAACCATGAGTGGAAAACTTGTGTATACATTTCTCTCCACGTACAAGTTTTATTACTCAATTTATTTTAACGGGTATGGGTACGGGTATATCCATTAATACCCATAATTTTGACGGGTCTTAACGGATACGGGTATTTGTTAAGAAAAAAAAAACCGTTCGGGTAGGGGTATTTTAGGGGGTCTACGGGTCCGGGTCCGGGTTTTTGCGGGTCCAGGTGGGATCGGGTTTTAATGAGTCCGGGTCCGAGTTTTGACGGGTAGACCCCTATCCATTTGACACCCATAGTTAGGAGGTGTGTTGCAACAGTATCCAATTTTTTTGGTGTTGAGTTTCAGATCATGGTTTTTCATCCTGCTACCCCGCACGTCTTGTAAGCGACCTTGTTACTATTTATTACTACTTGAAAACGGAAAGTTCAGAAGTTGTGTATGATTTTGAAGAAGATGGGCAGAGGACACAAAACACTACAAATTATTTTTATATGAGTGGCATCAATGGCCACGTCTTATGTAGAATGTCTAAGTATTGTTGGCTATTAGTACTACTTGTTTGCACTTCTTCCTACATTTATTGACTACTCCGTATATATTTCAGCTAAACCATTGATTTGATCCTTGATTCTACTCTATCTTGAAGAGAGATTTAAAAAAAGATGTAAGAAGAATCTGTGCCTCTTTTAAGTTTCCTACCATAGGAAGTCAGACACTCGGGAAAATACAAGTCTATAGTTGGATAATGGAGATCTACAATAGAGACGGAATGATCAAGGTTGTACAAACATTTTTCTCATTTTAGATCTCTACTTTTCACTCAGGTGAAAATAGGTGAAATTCGTTTATATTGGCACGCCTCTTCATTTTACATTGAACTGTCTTTGCATATTTACCAAATTCCGTTCCATAGTATTGTCTCCTCAAGGACTACTTTTAATTGTGATGATTATTAGAAGTAATGATATTGATTTAGCGGAGGTGACTTAGGGCAGTGGCTTGAAAGCTAACTCCTCGTGGGATGCAGCCTTCATGTGTGCATCTTCTCTAGGTACAATGGAATGTGTAGGAAGAACCGATTTTCCAGGCAATAATCAAGAATACTCTAGATGAAGAAAATACAGTAGTTTGTAAGAGGAGAGAGGAGAATGTAGAGGATCTTGGAGTTCACATATGTATAGTAATTTTGTACTCCCTCCGTCCCAAATTAGTTGTCGCTTTTAGCTTCTTCACGCCCATTAAGAAAATCATTAAATAGAGTGTGTATTTTACTATGTTACCCCTATTTAATGTTTGACTATTAAATTTTATTGAGAATTTATTTAATTATTAAGGGTATAATTGGAAAAGACTAACAATTTTTGTCTTGAAATCCTAAAATGTCAACTAATTTGGGACATAGTATTTTTTCTAAAACGACAACTAATTTGGAACGGATGGAGTATTACATAATAATAAGTCAAGGTAACAAACTTAATCACAAGTAGTGCAGTTAATATCCTCTTACCACATGTGAATCCTGTCAATGGAAGTCTCGCCTAAATAAAGAAAAAAATGTAGTCCCTCCTATTAAATCTAGTTGTCTTAAAAAAAAAAAAAAAAAAAAAAAAAAAAAAAAAAGTTGACAGCTACCTAAACTTGGCAACAAAAGTCATACGGCTACCTAAACTGCTTGAT
The DNA here is from genome assembly GCA_029990575.1 of Petunia axillaris subsp. axillaris. Taxonomy (NCBI): domain Eukaryota; kingdom Viridiplantae; phylum Streptophyta; class Magnoliopsida; order Solanales; family Solanaceae; genus Petunia; species Petunia axillaris. The sequence continues at coordinate 26,547,581 of JARKNS010000010.1, read as the reverse complement.
GTACCTATTAGCTCCTTGGATCCAAGGTAAAGTGTGTCTACCGAATACCTAAAGCTGATATGGCAAGAAAAATATTTGTCACCGCTTCTTAGGCGCGTGAGTGTATCAAAATGTAATATAATTTTCTTTTTTTTTCTACAATAATCAAATTTTTCATGAGAGATACAAAGGGTTGGCCTAAAAAAAGACAACCACCACACCACTGCTCTGCCGCTTGCCACTACTACTCCGCCATCTACCAGATTAATGGTAACATTTTCTCAAAATATTACCATCACCGCCAAAAAGAGGACTAACAAAACATCTCCCCAACTTCATCCATAATCCAACTCTCCATCTTCTTCAATACAAAACCTCCATTTCTCCTCCTCCTATCCAAAGCATACAAAACCCATTTACCGTATATGAAACTCCACCAAGCCTCCATTGATTTTCTTTTAAAGTGGCACAATAAAGTTTCATCGAAATAAAACTGAACTTTCAATACAATTTTTCTCAACATTAGAGCAATCTACCCAATTATTCATGCATATACTTTACGACATAAGCAAATCTAAACTTTTAATTTTATTGGAACAACCTAACGGGTTAGCAATTTGTGTTGGCCTAAATCTGATTAGAACAACAAATAGAATTTATTTTGGGGTAATTAGCAATTATTTGTATCAAAGTCGTAAAAAGACAAGAAATCTGATAAAGAAAGTGAGACAAAAGATTGAAGACAAAATATAAGTGTATTTTTTATATTTCTGGATGCTTTACACAATCTTTTTATGGTTGTTTATAGCCTATACGCACGAGGACAACAATTACTGCACTTAATGGTCATTACTCCACGTTCAATCGTGGTCTACCCATGATCCTCCCATTTAATACATGGGCAACGGTCGGCAGTTACAAAAGCGAGGGCTCGTTTGTCGAAGGGTAAACTTTTACCAAGAGATGAATCTCATGTCTCGTGATAGCTGTCTTTCAATTTTCTCGTGGGATAGCTTGTGGCCGAAATCCATCTCGTACCCGAGGCAATTAGCTTTAGGAGCTGAATGAGCTCTTGAAAGCTCGTTATCAAAGGACTCGATCTCACCATGCTTCGAGTCCTATTGTCAAGGCCTCATTGATTTTCCACCCAATATACAATTTTTGATTAAAAATTCACAAGTTTCATTTTTGCCTAAAAACTTTACTGTAAAAGCAAAAAAATAAAGGGACCAAAACTTTCATCGTTTTCCGTCAATTTCATCTTTGCTTCTATGAATGTGATGTAAAAAATAGACAATCTATGTCTAAGAGTCTTTGATAGAATTGCAGAGAACGTTAAAGAGAGAATTTGGATGGATCGGGGCGGTGCCGCACCGGGCATTCTGGAAAAATAGTTGAAAGGGAGATTTTTAAAAAAAAAACTCAATATGATGATATGGAATTAAAAAATAACATGACTTATCAAGTTTGACTTGTTTAGCTTTTACTCAACAAGTTTTAAACTGCCAAGGCATTTTGTGCTTGGATGACACAAATTCGAAGGGGTTCATGGAGCTAGTAGGTACATCGAACAATTTAGATATCTGGGTGACTTTTGTTGCCAAGTTTAGGCAACCTATTCCGCCCAACAACAACAACAACGATAATTTGTATCAAAGTATATGTCATTCAAAAAGATGGAGAGATGAATTTAGCAAAAGCAGAAGTAGTAATAAATTGAGATAAAAGAATAAAAATAAATTACTAGTCAAATAATTAATTTAATTAATATTTTAAAGTACATGCAATGCAAATATAACAAAATAAAAAGGATGGCAGGGAGTGATATGTAAGTCTACAACTTAATGTGGCTTATTCAGCACCTATAGATTATAAGTATTCCAGCTTTCCCTATCCAAATGGAAGGTACTTGTAATTAAACGAGAGCTGCCACTATTTTTATACCTGGAACATTTGGTTTTTCGAAATTGTGCTTGTTGTTGTACTATATAGGCCTACAAACATATGGTACTAGTAACAAGTTTTTTCTTCTAACAGCTTTATATCTTTAGAGTGGATCAATTCATACTGAGAGATAACATGATAGAATTAAACATTAAGGAGAAGAGAAGAGAACTTAAATTCTAATCATTGATAATAATTACTGTAACACCAGATCAGACAACATCATGAATAATAAAGTGCTTCCGCAAGGCCTGACGCTAATTTGCAACAAGATGACGTACCAATTAACATGGCATTATTATAATAGTAATAAGGTTATCACCTGGGACCCGCATAAAAGACAGACCAGTCAATGCCGCCAGGAACTTGGGGGTTACGCTTTTGACTTTCACCGGCAGCTCCCTCTCCAGGTTACTGCTCCCTTCATTTTTCTTGTGTCCAATCAGATTATGAAAAACAATTACTTACTGAAACAATAGAAATATCGACAAGATAATGACATTGCAATAAGATATACTACTTGTATATCAATTTGAATTTCAAATTTTATACTAGTAGATAATAAAATCTGTTCTTTCAAGATCTGTAGCTGGATTTATATAAATTGCAAACCCATTTCCTTGTTTACGGAATGGATTCTAATTGTCGCAAATAAATTCATATTGCTTAGAAGTTAGAACATACGTACCAGAGTAATGGAATTATTAAAAAGAGGGTATTATCTAACTAGTTTTAAGGTAGTAAATTCTTTAAAAAGATAAATGGGGGAGCATGGTTGTCAAATAGGGGAATTAGATCAAACTTAGACCGGTTAAAATGGGATGACTCGTACATGGGCCAGTGGCAGATCCAAAATTTTTGTTAAGGGATGTCAAAATATAAACAAGTTAACGCACGAAAAAATTAAGGGGACTCAACATATAGATTATATACATAATTTTTTTGATTTTATTCATCTACACCGTGTAATTTTCCGACGAAAGGATATCAATACCCCTTCACTAAGCCTAGGTTCGTCCTTATTAGTCCATAATTTTTTTTATTTACCAAACACTCATTAATAGGCTTATAAGGACATATTGTGTTTTAAACTATTTTTAAGCTTATCCAAACATGCTCTAAGTCAAAATGGGTTAAAATATTGAATCAAAGTTTGACCATCCAACTTTTAGATAAGAAGGTAGAACCATTTCTTTTTATGGTGGCTGTATATAGTATTTTTATCAAATAAGAAATTAAATTTTTATAAATATTTTGACGAGATCTACATACATGGTCATTTCAACCCCAACTTTTAGATGAGTTTAATCCGACTATTCAAAAAAAGTTATGTTGATAAATGAACTGGTTAACATAGAAAAAAATAGGGTAAATCATATTTATTGTGGGCTAATTTTATCATTCCTTAGGAGAGTCAATCAAGTTCGAGAAAAGTCACAAATGAAATAGTATGATATTACTAGTCAAAAGTCTGGACTAGGAAAGAGACAATTTTTGTATGTAATGTAGGTCACCACAATCTCGATTCTTCACCCTTGGTCGGATAATGTCAAAGTGTTCCCCACTCTTGGATTAAACTAGTAAAGCTCCCCAGGTAACTGATTACTTGCTTACTTGCTTAGCCAGTCAAGATTCTGCACCATTGGTTGTGTGGTTTATCTTCATCATCAACATCTGCTTCCTGGAACTTGCTATTTCTTCATTGAATATTCGAATGAATGTAGCCTTTATTTCAGCCTTCCTAAGATTACTAGTTCCTGAGTAGTATATATTAGAGAGACGCTCCATTTCTTTGCTTACTTTCAAGCTCAATACTTCTTCTTCTACTACTTCATCACCATATATTATTCAATCCCTCCTAGTTTAATTTCATGGAAACTGCCCTAGTCCAAGCACAAGATTCTTTCATTTTTAGGCACCTTTCATTCCCCCTACTCGATCCAAGAAAAGATCTTGTACAAAATGGTAGTAGTACAACATTATTCAATCGTCCGAGTTTTGAAGAATACCCTGTCCTGTCAAATGTTTCGGGAGATTCGGGTGGTAGTGGCAAACCTCAAGAGGAAGAAGAAAAGGACCATTCTGATGCAATGCTGAAATACATAACTCAGATGCTCATGGAAGAGGACGATTTGGAGAAAAAGCCCTGTATGTACCTTGACTGCATGGCTGTCCAAGCTGCTGAGAAATACTTCTCTAATGTCCTCAATGGATCTGAAGAAAACAATCTCATCATGGACTCCTCCTCTAGTCATCTGACTAGTTCTTCATCTGATTCTATTGATGAGTCTTCTCCAGGTTTTGAATCCCCGGAGTCGCTTCTTCAATCATTGAAGAGTTTGTCTGATGGTGTCTCAAATGGACTACAACTCGATCCTCATTATGATGACTCTTTCTCGACTTCCTTCCATTATTCATTTGGCAACGACCAATTAGACCAGGAAGGAGGAGAAGCTGCAAATCTCTTCCAAAGTGAAAGCAACCACTCACCCAGTGGCTCGCGGGAAAAGAAAAACCGCCATCGAGAAGATGATGATGATGCTGCAGCAGCAGACCCGCGGAGGAGCAACAAACAGTTGGCTGCCACATTTGCTGATGAATCTGAACCATTGGAAATGTATGACGAAGTGTTACTTTGTCTAAATAATCCATACGTGGAACATAACATCACTACTACTACTACTGTCATTTCCGGCTGCTCGCCTGATGAAGCCAAAAAAACAACTAAAGGAAGGCCGAGAGGTGGTAGGAAGCATGGCAGCAATAAGAAGAAGGACATGGTGGATTTGAGGGGTCTGTTGACTCAATGTGCACAGGCCCTGGCAAGCTATGATACCAGAACAGCTAATGAGCTGCTGATGCGGATAAGACAACACTCTTCACCCCATGGGGATGGGACAGAGAGGTTGGGTCATTATCTGGCCAATGCCCTTGAAGCACGCCTTTCAGGCCTCACAGGGACAGCATGCTATACAGCGTTTGCATCCAGCAGGATATCCGCTGCTCGGATTTTGAAAGCTTACAAGATGCTTATCACAGCAAGCCCATTCAAGTTGACGTCAAACATTTTCGCAAACAAGTATATTCGAAAGCTGGTTATTGGAGGAGCACCAAGGATACACATTATTGATTTTGGGATTTTATATGGTTTCCAATGGCCCTGTCTCATACAAGGTCTATCCTTGCGGCCTGGGGGACCTCCAGAGCTGCGCATTACTGGAATAGAACTTCCCCAGCCTGGCTTCCGGCCAGCAGAGAGGGTTGAGGATACAGGGCGTCGCCTGGAGAAGTACTGCAAGAGATTTAATGTTCCTTTCGTATTTAAAGCCATAGCAAAGAAGTGGGAAAGCATCACGGTTGAGGAGCTTGAGATAGACAGGGATGAGGTGTTGGTGGTTAACAGTTTGTACAGACTAGGGAACATACCAGATGAGACAGTAGTACCGGACAGTCCAAGGGATGCTGTCCTTGATTTGATCAGGAGGATCCGTCCTGATCTGTTCATCCATGGGGTGTTGAACGGGACTTATAACACTCCATTCTTTGTCACACGGTTCAGGGAGGCGCTTTTTCACTTCTCTTCTCTGTTTGATATGTTTGAGGCTACCCTGTCCCGTGAGAATGAGGACAGAAAACTTTTCGAGGAAGAGGTATTTGCACGAGATGCTATGAACGTGATCGCTTGTGAAGGAACTGAGAGGGTCGAGAGACCTGAAACATACAAGCAGTGGCAAAATAGATGCACGAGAGCTGGATTTAGACAGCTGCCACTTGACCAGGAGATTGTGAAGTTGGTCAGCAATAAAGTGAGGTCAGATTACCACAAGGATTTCTCAGTCGATGAAGATGGCCACTGGATGCTGCAAGGATGGAAAGGACGTGTGATGTATGCTCTCTCTTGTTGGAAGCCTACTCGACTTAGAAGTCCGTAAAATTAACTTTATATTAGGCCATTTCATTGCTTCTCCTCCTATTTTTTTTTTTTTTTTTTTTTTGGGGTAGCATTCAGCATTGTAGAATCTGGTTTATTTGGTGAGCGCACATGAGAGCCTTCTTTTTCTTTCTTTCAGCTCTTTTCTCCCTGTTGCTTTTAGCTCTTTCGGCACAATGATGAGAACTAGCATACTCAATGGAATTACCAGGTTACCTTCGCATTGATCACTAAAATAGATTTTGTACTTCTCGTGCTACGAAGGTAGAAATAGTCGCATCAATTTTCAGAAAGAAAAAAGAATAATAAAATAAGGAGGTCCTTCACCTCTATCTCATCTGCTAAAGCAAGTTGACACCACACAATACACAAAAATAAAAATAAAAAATAAAACACAGAAAGTCAATGACTGATTTAAAAAGAGAGTATAACTGCTTATACCCGGTACCCGGTAGAATCATCCCATTAGCACTCGAAAATAAAATATGCTCCTTGAAAATTCAATCCGAGTCAGAGGAATATTGAGGAAATGGCTTCAGTGTCGATACCATCTTAGACAGTGTCTCTCCCATGTCTTCCACTTCATCTTTTCCCAGACCCCAACCTTGGAGCAGTGGTGCCCCAAGGGCTCCACGCTCAATACCAAACCTACGGAGATTTCCAAGTTTACTTTCCAAAAAGGGCAAAACGGCACTGCTTGAACGTAATCTTGTCACCATAGGAACGGAGTGGACCTCAAGGGATCCGCGACATGAAGAACCTGAAATTGGAGTTTCCAATAGCTCACCGTATTGGCCAACCATATTGCCAAAGATCAGAGGGAAAGGCAAGGGAATTGGAAGAGGACAAGTAGCAACTGATAGGTGTGAGAATTTGGGCCTTGTAATTGAACTATCATAAGCAGCCTGAACTGCATCCTTAACTTCATAAATTGAGGCCCTTCTGCTTCCTGAAAATTGAACCGGAAACTACAGTTAAACAGATCAAGTGTCTGCGAATAAGCTGTAAACAAGTTGTCAACAGAAAGGGGCCACAAAGGCACTGAATAATCAAATATGCTTTTACATGTGGGCATTCATTCACTTTCCTCGTCAAAGATTCTTCTCAGTTTCCTCTTAAGCAATATCTTAAGTGTTACAGTCACAAGCTCCCTTTAGGAACTACTATTCTGTTTAGAGTAAAACCTAAGCCACTGTGTAGGTTTGATCCCAAACCTAAGCCACTGCGTAGGTTGATTTAACTTTGAGGTTTAATCCACATTGCACACTGGAGCATCTCTTGGCCCAACTTTTGTTTGCTGTGTGACATCCATATCTTTAGATACACAAACAACAAGCTCAATTTTCATAGCAGGGATTTGAAAGTTACATCTTAATCTGTAATTCATCCAGCTATGTGTCTTAGCAGTTCAAACCAGGTTAACTTAATGAAATATACATATTATAGCTTCAGCTTCCCAAAGATAAAAGCCATGGGACAAGGCAATATGATATTACGCAGATGGATTCCAAAAGGAGATGAAACCAGTATGCAAATTATCAAATTATGTACCCAGCTATAAATAGGGCTAGAAGACTGAAAAGCAAATGCAAACAATATAAAGGGAAATATGCTAAAGATCTCATCAAGTACCAGATGTAACTGCTCCGTGAATGTTCACAGTTTCCACTGCATGGAAATCTTCAACATCATCTGCTACATCCGGAGTCAAGGGCTGCAAACTTCGGAGAAAAGACTGCTGCGCCTGCTCTACTTGGGAAAAGGAGTTTACAACATTAGGAGTGGGAGTAACTGCAAAGTTATTTCAGAGTTGTCTGGAAAAGAAAGTATACCACTTAAAGAAGGTGCTGGCATGGCAACATCTAATATGGCCACCATGTTCTGCCTCATTTGCCCAGCTAGCATTTGTACAATCCCATGCATATCCAGAGCACCAGAAGTACAGCTTGATTCTGCAGATGACCCTGATTGTTTCATCCTAAAAGGAAGACTAAACGAGTGCATTGCAGACGCATACACTGCACTGGAGTGGTAAGGCTTTTCGTCTTTAATGCGGAGAAACTGGGAAGCTCTACCTTGATAGTTATATGCAATTATTAGCCAGAGGAACTCGTATTCACATTAGAGATTAAAATATGAGAAGCATATAGAGTAAGAGGTCATAAATAAACTTCAACTACAGAAGTAATAACCTGCACCAGGAGACTAGAAACGAGAAAACCACATGACTACCTAAAGTGTAGCTGTTAAACATACAAGTTTAACACCCATGCTCTCAGTGAATAATTATTGAAGTCTACCAGTTCCATTAAAGTACATAGGATTCACATAGTTAACTGGAATTCAATTAGATGCTGAAAATTGCTGAACGAAGTGGAGAAATTCACACGACTTCTTGCCTTTTGAGTGAGGACACCACAAGTTTGCATACAGCACTGCAAAAGTATGAGGCATGAAGTTTGCATATAACAAGTGAAAAAGTATGAGGCATGAGCCCTGATATTTTTAAAATACCCCTTACCACAGCTTGTAATTAGATATATTCTCAAAAATAGGGGTGGACATCTGCAAACTCACAGGTCGGCTACTTAAAAAAGTATTAGTAAACCACTTAAGTATCGGGTGTTGTGGCTAGGGCTCCGTACTGATAAATAATCTCCTTCGGTTGGATTAATATGCATTACGAACTTACAACTCAATTTAGTTCGGTAAACAAAAAAGAATCTAGGATGCTTGAGAGAACCATTCAAAGAACTTGCATAGTTCTACTAAAAAATTCTCATTATGAGAATAGCAGTTCTTACTTCCACTCAAGGAGGGCAAACCAACAGGGATAATCAATTTACATAACTCTGACAGCCTTGAAAATGAGACTGCATCGTGAAGATTACGGGAGATAGCTTGCTTGCGGCCTTTGGAGTCCATGTGCAAGCTAGGATTGCGTGCATTATATAGTAAAACTGGGATGTTTGGGTACTCATCTGCAATGCTCTCCAGAAATGCTGCAGCTACACCAGAAAACCCTCCAGAGTCGTCGACAACACATTGGATCCCCTGGCAAAGAGATATAATAAAAAGTAACAACTCTTGCCAACAGGAATGAAAACAAGTGCAGGTGAAATATTTTTGTTTAGGCATTTATATAGATACATGTTAGGCAGTAAAGGAAGATAAAACCAGTTCAGTCCAAAAAGTGCACAAGATGCAAGATCTCAGAGAGCAAGGGAGAGAATATAAAGTCAGCACTCCCTGCATCAAGCTGAAAGAATTGATACTCCAACTGCTATTTAAAAAAGAAAGAAAAAAACTGCTGAAGACCAGATAGTTTATAAGGTTATTGAAGTCAGCGATAAACCAATCTGACAGATAAGATATCAGCATAGCAGTATCATGAAACTGCTCCCACAGCATTTGTTCAACACTAAAGACGTAGCACGTGAAGTGTGGGTTTACCACTCTTCACAGTTTGAAAGCCTGTCATGGACAAAAAGCATCGTATTTAAGTTGGGAGGAGGAGGGGAGAGGGGTGGGACCCCTGCTAACACCTCACAAAGTGGGTACCCAGGCGATTTCTCATATCAAATTATAAAAAAGTACTGAGAAGCTTTAGAGAAGGGGACTTGAGGTAAGTGTACTGATAGTATACCAATGAGGACAAACTTCATTCAGCATCAAGAAGAACTTACACACAAGATGGATAAGCAATGTATCTTCCATTCTTACTCAAGAATGAAGAAGCAAAACTGGACTTCCACAGGTGGTGGATTAAGAAGCTTCTTACAGTTACCAGCATTTATCTGTTGAGCAGTTATCTTATGGTTAATAGAAGTCATCTGTCCTTAATATCCTTATACTACATGGTTATTGAGTAGACATGGGTCAGCCTATTATATAATTGCAAGAGTACTGTAATTATCAACCCAGTGGACAGATTATCCTAGAAGATACGAGATGCTCGTGTCTCTTTATCATTAGTCTAACAGCAATTTCCTTATATTTCTTATTCATTACTTGAACCTCTGCTTCTATTGAAGGCAAAGCAATGCCCACAAAACATATAGAAATAGTAATATTATCTAATAGCGAAGAATCAGAACCATTAGACTGCACAAAGTATAGAAGGTTGATCAGCCTGCAAACCTGAGGAGATCTGTGAACAACAATAAGCCAACCAGAAGAAATAGTAGTCTAGAGATTTCGATCGTAAGTACCTGAATATGGTCAGATTCTTCAATGAAGAAACGAAGTCTTTCATCTATTTCTTCACCATGTTGATTTCCAACAAATGCCTCCTTCCCGAGTCCATAATTATCGAAGTCGTGTATATCTACCCATAATCCACTTAATTCATACAAACTTTGTGGATGATAATGCACTTTTGAAAAGTCTGTCCAATATTGAACATCACTTTCCAAACATTCAACTATATCCTTATCTTGAATTTCTGCCTCTGAGTTGTTGTTCACATTGTCTAAACCATTAGCTTTGACCGTGCTCTCCTGTTCTTCCTCGCTTAAGCTTTGCAAGAAAAGATTCCTTCTAAAAGGTTCAGATGCATGAGTTGTGACACTGCCCTTCCTGCACATTTTTCTGGAGACTTTCATTCATATAGTTCCACTCAACCTTAAGTATACTAAATTAGTAAGGCAAACCTTCCCCCCGTCAGCACCAATTACAAAAAAGTGAATACAAGAACATGACATTCCTTACTTTGTGGCATATTATTAAACACAACGTAATGTATTGAACAACAAAGAGTTTTAGAGTCTCACCATGTCATAACATCCAAGCTTTTGTCCGGGATTTGATTGTACAAGGATCCACGTGAACTCACGGATCCAAGGGACCCTATCATGTTACAGATGTGCATCAGTAAGATCAATTAACAAAGGACTAGTGATTCCTGCATAATATAAAAATACATTGTTTTTTTCCTCTGCTTGTTGGTTTCATAAATGGGTGACAAGACAACAGAACAACTAATAACTTAGGTAAAGATGTGGTAAGCCCTAGTAGACAAATTCAAGTCATGAGATGACATAATTTGCATATCAATTCAGAAAGAACGAGTTCCTTTGGTCAACAAATGATTAGATGGAATGACATAAGAAGTACATAAGCTTGACGTTTAAGCCAATGCATTTACAATTTGAATGCTGTAACATATGTGATACAGGAAACAAAAGTACCAAGCAAGGTATTTTCTGGCTTGAACAACCCTTCAATCATAAGTTGCTCATTTCAAATATTAAGAACATAATAATTAAGCTACCTAAGGTGAAAGTCAGTGGAAAAAGTGTACAGACGAGAGATAAAAAACAGATCGAGTTATACTAAACCTAAAAGTTATTGAAACTTAAGAAAAATACTCATATCACTTGCATTCTCCTATCAAAACCTTCCTACGCCAAAAAAAAAAAAAAAAAAAAAAAAAAATTAAAAAGTGAAAAACTGGAGGGGAGGGGGTAAGAAACAGAACAAAGTAGGAAGGGTCTGATAGGCAATAAAACTAATGAGCAACATCTTGGGGCTGCAGATGAACCAACAACTCTAAGATTAACTGTCACAGCTAGAAAGCTACAGAGAGGTCCAAGTTCTTAAATAGGTTTTCTAGCTTTGAAGTGTGGTAGCTGCTTTATGTCTGCTAGAGATAGACATGCATCCAATAAAAAGAATGCGAAAGTGTAGGTTGTTAAAACAAATCCCGACTTGGAACAGATTTCTCATACTTGGTAAAAATCTAAAATTGTCAAAATGCTTCTTAAATATTTTTGTGATGAACTACCCTTTTAGTACTACTAGAATCAAAACCAAGTGTAATAATTCCAGACCGAAATTTTCAGATTTATCCTGCTAGGTTGAAATATACTTGCCCTGATCTGTGACTCAAATTTAATAGAACGTCTATCTTTCTTTGCCCATCATCCGTTTAGCACTAATATGATCAACAGCAAAGTGTAACGACTACACCAACATCAAGGATTTTACTGGAGAAATCCTGCCATCTACATGCAATATATAGTCGGGCTTCATAATAGATGATTCAACACAGAGGCTAACTACACAATACATGGTCGACGAGAAAAATTAGAGCTTGTCTCCATTTTAAGTGACATCCATGTCTGATCCTTTATGAAAGTACAATTGAAGAGAAAAACTTCGAACCCTGCATCACCGAGAGCTCCTCAAATATTGTGATCTTTACAACATCCATAGTCCATGCCTACCACAAAGCTCCTGATTAACCTTCATGTCCTCTAAAATATGTTTTTCAATCCAGTCATACCCTATATAATATGCTTACAAGCTAACTGCTAAATATTCTAGTGTACAAGATATGAGTCTGCATACTAAAGCTAGCTAGAGGCCCAAAATATAATGATTGCCAACTGGAAGAGCAGGCAAAACGAAGTAGACCTATATAATTCCAAGACAGCAGTATAAAATAAACCCCAAATCATGGTGCCTAAGCAAAAGAAGATCTTTGAGGCAACTCAACGTGACAATTAGATACTATACCTTGAAAGTTTACTGAGACCATCCGAGGTGTATATGTAAGGAGGCCCTACATGCCAAAAATGTGAGAAAGTAGCTCAAGTATGCAATAGCTATATAACAAAGACATAATCAATCCACTATAAAAACTTAAGATCAGATTAACTCACCTGGTGAGTCTCACCGGTACGATACAACACGTCCATATCAAGACCATGATTATTGAATACTTGATCACTCTCGGGACTTTCAGCCAATCCAAGTAATTCATCCTTCAATGTTAAATATTAAGTAAAAAAAACATTAGCCAATAAAATCAGTAGCACTTAACCGATTGCAGCCAATTACCCTGAATTACAACCAAGAATGAGGAACATTGTTACCTATATTCAGTACAAACTTATACAGGAAAAGAGAGTGAGTGGATAAAACAAACTACTTACAATCGCTTCAAAATTTTTGTTTCATTTTTAAATTTTCTTTCTTTTTGGGGTCTAATTAGATAGTAAACTGGTACTTTCAATTGAATGAACTACTATATGACAGTTTAACAGCAAACAGGGAGTGCACTGCTGAAGTAAAAAGAAAATGCAAGTGTTTAAGTGTGCGACCATCTCCCGTCAGAGAGAGCACATTTTATAGGTTTAATTATATCTTCAACACGCCCCTTGACATCTTTATAAGTTCAATTATATCTCCAACAACAAATAAACTATTTTGAACTCAGCGTCTCTTTAAAGTGAGGTGCTTCTTGAATAAAAAGGGATGGGGTTAGTATAGTATACCTGGAAATTCCAGAAGTGAGAGCCAATAAAGTTGGCATAATTCCCAATTTGAATTGTTACGATTTCCCTCATAACTCAAAGCACCAACTCTACAGCTGTGGTGAGAAGGGGGGGGGGGGGGGGGGGGGGGGGGGAAAGCCACTTTATAGTTTCCCTGTCATAAACCCTGCGCTTGATAATTATTGAACTTTAGCAAACATTACTCACAAATTGAAGTCAAAATACCCGTTTTATGTATTTACTGTTTGTTACTATAAAATAGGTACTAACATGTTTGATAATTTTATGTATTTACTGCAAAAATCAAATTAATTATTAATTTTGTGAGATTATACTAATTATATTGTTGTTATAAAATAAGTACACTTAAGTTTTTATAAATGTTAGAGTATGACTGAGTATTCCATCAGGTAAAAATTGATTTTTTTTCCTATTATAGTTAATATTTATGTTATGCATCAAATATTCCATCAGGTAAAAATTGATTTATTTTTTCTATTATATAGTTAATCATCATTATATCATACTATTCTAAAAGAGCCAATTCCTATAGTAAAAAGTAAACGACTATTTTGCCCCTGTAGCAATTAAATTCCTATTTCGACAATTAAATCCTTATTTCTACTTTTATAAAAAATAAATATTTCAAAATTTAGAAGAACTATTACATATAGATTCATCTGTACTTTTTTGTCTGGGGTGCTTTTAGTATTCTCAATTTAATTAGTGAAAACAATTGGACCTTAACCTTACGATTCTAAAAGAGCCAATCCCTATAGCAAAAAATAGATGACCATTTTGCCCTTGTAGCAATTAAATTCCTATTTCGACAATTAAATTCATATTTCTACTTTTATAAAAAATAAAACTTTTCAAAATTTAGAAGAACTGTTACGTATCGATTCATCTATACTTTTTTGCTTGGGGTACTTTTAGTATTCTCAATTAATTAGTCTCAATTTAATTAGTGAAAATAATTGGACCTTAACCTTATCATGTTTAATGCTTGCATTGCAACTTTGAACGAAATTATTACGATACATATGTATGAAACCTTTACAAATTTTTCATCATTAGACTCTTGAGATTCTCATACATGTATCATTTTTTCAGTTTTAAAAATAAAGTTGATAATTTCAAAATTTGACATGAAGAAGAATAAGCTCCAACACTTGAGAATAGCATTCACGGTGCATATGTCATTGCCTTGCCTTAAAGAATCACAGCCTATATTTTCATTGTTACCCAATGTTTGAAGAACTACATTCAGAAAAATCAAGTTTATAGTCTCTGTCTTATTTTGGTTCGGTAATTACTTTTTGTACTACATTCTTTTAATTTGTTAAAGATGGAAAATTAGTATTGTAGTGTTTAGACAGGTTAGTCCACTCAATATTTAATAGGTGCATCATAAATTTCTGTTGTTAGTGACATGTTATGATCCTTCTCGGCTTTTTCGGTTTGTCAAGATTTTTCTAACCATTTCATAATATCATTGAGGCGAATTAAAATAAATAGTATCTTCTCAACTGTTGAATTACAGTAATTTATTTGGGGTAAATTTACCACAATAATATAAAAGGTCACGGGTTCTAACCGTGGAATCAACCACTGATATTTGTATCAGGGTAGGCTACTTACATTTTACCATTGGGGGTGCGGTCCTTCCCCATGTAAATGTGATCGTGAGATGCTTCGTGAAGCAGGTTGCCCTTTTAATGATTTTGCAACTGTAATAATAATAGTCCTCAGATTTAACCATGCCTTTGTATTAAGTTTATATTTCCTATTGATCAAAACAGGTTTATTGCATGGCTGGCATCAGAGGGGAAGCTACAAACCAAACATAGACTACAATTCATGAATCTAGCAGTAGCGGATGCAGGTTGTTGCCTATGTGATGAAGGGCAAATGGAATCACTTCAACACTTATTTGCTGACTGCAACTGGATAGCTGGAGTGCGGGATGCAGTAAGTCAATGGATAAAACATCAGTTCCCAACACAAGTAGCCAAGCAGACTCTTATGTAGATCAAAAGGAAGCATTGAAAAAAGTTTAAAAAGGAAGTTCTTACTGCAATCTGGAATGCAGTAGTTTACTATACTTGGAAAGCTAGGAATTAGAAATTGTACAGAGGAATATCTGTTAATAGCAGTTTCGTAGTTACACAGATACAAAGAGAGTTTAAAGAGAGAGTACGAATGTTACAGAGCTCAACTAGAGCTAATAGCTGTAGGAGTTTTCTTCAAGCCTTATGCGCTTAGTTTGTTTGTGTGAGGCCTTATGTTCTTAGTGTAGCTAGCTGAGAAATAAAGTGCTCTTTAGGTGTAATATTTTGCTGGTTAATGGTATTTCACATTTTTACCCAAAAAAAAAAAAATAGTACTCAATTCAACCATGCCTTTGTGTGTAATATTTTATTGACTATTCATTGTCAACCTATTCTGTGGTTTGTGATCAAATGACGCTGCAATTTTAAATATCTAGCCTATGAGTTGTTATGCTTTGGTTGTCCTCTTAAAAGACTACAACACAAAATTCGCCAAACTCGCTGTGCTTTAGCTAATATGATGAACATTTAGAATTTTTACGTGCATCTTGTAAAGCAGTTAAAGTTTCTAATTGAAAGACTATCGAGCATCGTTATTTAAGCATCATTTAGCTAAATAGCATCAATAAAGCTCATCATATATAAGAATTCATGCTATTTTAAATTTATATTTTATGATGTAAATCTATTATTTTAAAATTAATGTGATTTAGAAATATTATAATTATTTAAATTCCCTAAGTTAAATGTGAAAGACCATTTTGTCCTTCTAGCAAACATGTTCTTTAAATATATTTTTCACAAATTGTAATTATACAATCAAATAAATACCAAATATAAACTTAATTCATTGGACTAGCAATTGCTATAATAATCACTTGGCATTGTTGTAATCTTATTGCCAGGTACACTGAACCGGATGCATTAAGATTTAGTCATCTGTTTAGTTTCCATCATTAAGGCAATATGTTGAGACTAGAGCCTATTCACATTATGTGTCTATAAAATGAACAAGAACTATAAAAGAATGCATTGCTCTTTGTTTTAGTCGAGTTAAGGCTTTATCCATTGGTTATGTCCTTCTGCCCATCGAAAAATACATTGCTCTTTTGCTCTTCATCTGCTTGAGCGTGATATGATGACAAGGTACAAGGTTTTGCTTTTCCCTGTTGAGTGGCTTTTTCCAGGAAGGATATTTCCTTTGACTTTCATATCCTATTTTAGTTTCTTCTGTATTTTTCCTTCCATAACATTTCTTTAAGTATAGATTTACGATAGTCGTCTTTATTCGGTTCTTTAAGTATAAGTGTTTTGTAATTAGCGTTATTTTACACTATTCATAAGTTATATAACCATACTTGATGTTAAGTTTCTCCCTTTTCCAACCATAAAAAAAAAAAAAAAAAAAAAAAAAGAAATCGTCTCACTATTTGGAAAAATCTTCTCCCATATAGTTATTTGTTTATTCGTTTCTGCATACAAGTTTAATTTAACTTTCTTTTATATCTCCAAGCTATGCATACTAGCAACTCTTAATGTTGGATTATCAAAGATGGAATAAACAATTAAATCACAAAGTTGTTTTCTCGGTGGTATGATGCTTTGAAAGATTATCTCATGCTGCACATTTAATGTAGTATCAAACCCCTTATCAAATTTTAAGATAATTAATTAATTAATCGGAATAGTTCTAAGTATTTTTCTCTTTACTGTGTGTGGAGATAAATATACTTCCTTCATTTCTCAACCTAGATAGGATACAAATAGTTAACAGTTCGTCTTTATTAGTGACTACATCAGACGAATGTATATTCTGTTTATGTTGTTGAACGTATGCCAACCAGGTGGTTTGACTTTGAATCTAAGAATTGTTGGCTATTAGGAAGTTTAGGATCCAATCTTTACATGTGTACTTTTCCATGTTTTTTTTTTCAGTACTTGAAGAAGAACCAAGTCAAGGTAACATATTCTAACCTCCCATGTATGAGTAGAAACTGAGGAACAATTCTGTAGTAGATCTATAGAATTACCTGACACAATATCTTTTTCTTTAAATTTTAACTTTTAACTTTTTAACTTTTATACTTCCAACACATTTGTTTAATATATTTATGTGATTTTGAAAACATTTTGGACTAACTCATATGGGATATGCGCGTTGCGCGTGGCAAAAACTAGTATTTATGTTATGCATCAAACTGGTTGTTGGGGTAGTGGGCGGATTCAAGAGTTGAAAATAGCGGGCGCCACTCTTTATATCTACTATTAGTTAAAAGATTACATAGAAACGGCGGATCCGATCTGTTACATTTTTGTTACTTCAACTAAGTAAATCGGGCATTTTGTTTGCAAATAAGTTAGATTTAATTCATCGATTCCTTTTCACACTTGTTTTAAATTCTATATTATAAAAAAAAAATATCATCAAAGAGCGCCCATATAGAAAATTTGCTCAAAAGTAGCTTAATTGTTATATATTTTTGTTTGACTAGCTTAATTTATTTTCAATAATCTAAAGTTAATTTCATCATCATAACTATCAATTCTTTTTTGAAATTCTACACACACACAAAAATTAAAAAATTTCATCTATAAAATTAACTCAAAGAATTTTTTTAATCAAACCATTTATTTTTCGAGAATCAATAGAAGATATTGCTCAAATAATTCTCCAATTTGTGTAAATTAATGTTGCATCTTAACAGAAAAACTATAGTCTTGCAGCTTTGTAATTATAGTATTCAAGAATCAACATAAAATTTGGATAAAAAGAACCTGTTGTGGGAATTTGAACTCCTGTCACTTATGGGGAAACAGATGGCGCGACCACTGGCACCACAGCCCCTGTTGTGACGATGGGTGCCATTTTTAATATTTGTATATTTCTCATGTAAATACACATATATATACAAAGTCTCGACCGAAGCTAGTGGGTGTCGCGACACCTGTTCCCGACCACATAGATCCGCCCCTGTGTTGGGGGGCCTTGCTACATCATCAGTGTTTATGCACCTCAAGCAGGCCTGAACGAGGAGGTTAAAAAGCGCTTTTGGATGATTTGGATGAAGTAGTTTGAGGTATCACCACACTGAGAAGCTTTGCATATGAGGAGATTTCAATTGCCATATCGGGTCATCTTCGGGGTTACGACGATGTTCGTGGTGGCTATGATTTTGGGGACAGAAACGATAGAGGAATCTCCATGTTGGATTTTGCTAAAGCATTTGAGCTGGTAATAGCAAATTCATACTTCTAGAAGAAGGATGAGCATTTGGCCACCTTTTGTAGTGTCGTGGCGAAGACCCAAAATGATTTCCTACTTTTGAGGTAGAATGATAAGGGAGTGTGTTCGGACGGTATGGTTATCCTGAGCGAGAATCTTACAATTCAGCATAAGCTCTTGATTATGGGCATGGAGATCCGGGGAACGGGGAAAAAGAGAGCTCTGATTGGCCGACCTAGAATTAAGTGAGGCACCTTTGACCAGTGAAAAAATTTAGGTGATGGGGAGAAACTTGGTAGCTATGGGGGCTTGGAAGAGTAGGAGGGATGCGACCAGTATGTGGTCGAGGAAGATAGAATGTATTAGGGGAGATTCCACGGAGGTGTTAGGGGTTTCGAGGGGTCACCCCACTCGACACAAAGGGGACTGGTGGTGGAATGAAGAGGTCTAAGGGAAAGTGAAGGCCAAGAAGGATATATACATGAAGCTACTGGAGAGCAAAAACGAGGACGATAAGAGGACAAATAGGGGAAGATATAAGGCTGCAAAATTAGCGGCCACTGATGTTAAAACGACTGCCTTTGAACTCATGTATAAAGAAATAACGGCTAAATATGGGGAGAAGAAGTTGTATAGACTTGCCAAGACGAGAGAGATGCGGTCCTATGAAGAGGCCCACATTAAGCGGAGATGACAAATATACTTCGATAAGCTCTTAAATTAAGAGGGGGAGCAGGAGTGATGTGCTGGATCATTTAGAGTATTGCGAGAGTCGTCGAGATGGTATAGATTGCATATGTATAGAGCTTAAGGAGGTCAATGAGGAAATTCGCATGATAAGAGGGGGGTATAGTGACTTGGCATGACGAGATTCATGTGGAATTTTGGAAAAACGCATGAAGAGCAGGTATGGAGTGGTTGATCGAGTTGTTTAGTGTTATCTTGAAAACAACAAAAATGTCCGAGGAATGAAAGTGGAGTACCATGATACCACTGTTCAAGAACAATTGTACATTCAAAATTGCAACAGCTATAGAGGTATAAACTACCAAGCCGCACTATAAAAGTATGAGAGAGGGTGGTAGAGAAGAGGATGATGAGAGAGGTAATTATTTCAGAGAACCAATTTAGATTCATGTCTGGCGATCGAATACGGAAGCTATAAATTTATTAAGGAGGGTAGTGGAGAGGTACACTGACAAGAAGAGTGACTTGTATTGTGTTCATTGACCTAGAAAAGGGTTACGACAAAGTTCCAAGGTAGGTTCCATGGAGATGCTTGGAGTCTAAAGGTGTACATGTGGCATACATCAGAGTGATTATGTATTTACTGTTTGTTAGTATAAAATAGGTACGACATGTTTGATAATTTTATGTATTTACTGCAAAAATCAAATAAATTTGTGGTATTATACTAGGTTTGTTTGTTGTTGTTGTTGTTGTTGTTGCTGCTGCTGCTGCTGCAGCAAAATAGGTACTTCAATTTTTTATGTGGTGAGTGAGTATTTCATCCGATAAAATTGATTATCTTCTTACTGTTATAATTAATATTAATCATTTTCGAGTATTATGAATATTAGAGATATGAAACTCTAGGAACTATGTAATTTAGAGATTTAATATTTAAGATATATGTATATACTAATGCTAGTGAGGAAACATAATTCATAATTAAAAATGCTATAGTATAATGTCAATAGTTGTTGTGGATGATAGGTGTCTCTCCAACCTTGATAAGATTTTTTATTTGAGCACGATAATAGAATCACCTATCATAGAGAGCGCGTTACGTTTAAAGTAGAACTTTTTAGTGTAAATCATAATTTATCGAGCCTCAAAACGAGATATCGGATGGAAACCCCAAAAAAAAGTTTGACATGTAGTCCTTAGTTTTCTGGCTATATCTCATTCATGATTGTAATGACTTTATTTATTTTATATATATTTATTATTAATAAAATTAACCATTAAGCTATAAGCTTAGTAGTATTTGCTCAAAAAAAAAAAAAAAAAAAAAAAAAAAAAAAAAAAAAAACACCACCCGACCACCTCCAGCAAAATTAAAATGATACATCAAATGGTATATCTTCTTATTATTTTTCCTATACTCAGGTGAATTTTATGCAGAGCTTTTCTCTTTTTGAATGAATTTTTTAGAGTTAAAACTTATTAGAACCAAAAACACAGCTTAAACAAATCGCAAAAGATTAACGAATTTAACTGAGGTTGTTTAAATCTGCATAGGCCAACTAGCATTCTCATTGCAATTGGTGTATGGATTTTCAATTTATGAGGGGAGTATGTCATATGTGTCTTCCAATTTTGATATCTCAACTATAAGTATTACATGTCAATGGATATTTGATGTACGATTGTGACAGTTGGAGAATTGTAGAAGCATATTCTTAAACCAAATCTCTTACTAATATCACTTTTGACTAGATAGCTACCACTACCATCAATAGTTCAATATATATAGTTAAATTACAGAATATTCCTAAATGGGGAGTAGAAGTCACCCAAAGGCCTCATGATTTTGGCATGTGATTGCTTCAGCTTTTCTCTAACTTGCTTCAAATTTCGTGTTGCAAACAATTGGCATTGGCGTAACAGCAACGTCAAGTATTTGAATGGCATGTGCCTGGTTGATTTTTGGTTGAGCAGTTATACACAAAATCACTTGCTCATTAGAGGCAACCAAGCCATACTTATCTTAAGGATCATAAAATGGAATTACTACAATTTGTGACATTTAGAAGTTAGAGTCATAATAAGAAGTGAAACGTGTGAACTACTACTCTGAATAGGACAATAGATAGGACTTGCTAGAAGTGACAATTATGAAACATCCACGCCGTTTGCAAGTAGCTGACATTATATGTCTTTTAATTAATTATTATAGCCTTATGTAGTGATAATAGTTTTTTATTGTCTATAAAATATAAGTTCCTGTTATAATGGGGATATCGTGAGGAATCAAGATATAATTTGTAATATCTTGTCATAATTGTTGCCTAGTTAATGTAGAAAATAATCTTTTTTAGCTGTGGTGATTATAATTAAACTTTTTATTTGATGTGTCAATCAATTATTGTCCTTGTACAATTTATATGACACATTTTACATTTGCAATATCGTTCTATTAATGATATTTATTAAGTTCATGTTTATGACTTCAATACAGTCAACTATTCAATTCAAATCTTAAGGCGTGAGGTTTCTTCTCAAACTATCTATTTTCCAAGTTTCAACTATATTTCAAGTACGTGTTCTCGAAAATTTTACATAACATACTGTCCAAACACCTTTTTCATACATATCACCATCCTTATATCCCATTTATGATATATGACTGAGTATGTTGTTGTTGTATTGTCCAAACGACTAGCTAAGTAAAATAGGGTGACTGAGACTGACCCTATATGGTTTTTAAAAAAAAGGAAAATGGGTCCGGAAGTTATGGATCGGAGCTTAAGGATCCACATTTTATGGCATTAAGGGGGATGTCCCTTTTGTTTCATTTTCAACTTCACTTCCAAAACACACACACACACGTTCTTTCAGTTTGTGCACGACTTCCATGTATCCTCCGAATTCTTTTCTCTCCCTTTAATCCCCTTTTATTTATTTATTCAACCATAATATTCATTTCTCAGACAACATATGCATATTCAAAAACTGAACCTTGTAAGTAAAATGCTTTTTGTTCTTGAAATTAGTACCTAGCATGTCTTTTTCCATCTTATCCATTACCATTTTGTTTCTTTTTTCTTTTCTTTTTCAATTTTTTCTCAACTTGGGTCTTTCTTGAATTTTCATTTCTGTGTAAAATGACTAGCTTTTTTGCTTCACATTGAGTTTTCTGTTTGTTATGTGAATCTTGTTCTTGTGGGCTTAATTCTTTTTCCTTTTTTGATAACTTTGGTGTCCGGGCCAGCTCCTGTGATATTCTTTTGGGTACTTGTGGGTTTAAATATTTTTTTATTGGATTGTTTGAAGTTAACAACTTTTTAATATCTTCAGCTTAGCTGTAATGGTATGTTCTATAAGGTGCTCTTTTGAGATTTGAATGCTTTGGGTTGACATAAAATTCACTAAAGTGAAGAACTTTTAAGCATTTTAAGTTAGCTATAATGGTTTGTGATAGAAGGTGTCTCATTTTGAGATTTGAATCCTTTGGGTTGATATCCAATTCACTAAAGTTAAGAACTTTTAGTAGTTTTCAGCTTAGCAGTAATAGGTTTGTGATAAAGGTGTGTCTTTTGAATTTTGAATGCTTTGGATTGACACAATTTAGGTAATGGTTTTTGGAGAGTTAGTTAAAAACTTTCTTTTTTCTTTCCCGTTTGGATTAATAACTAAATCTTGCTCAATTTTCTGGATCGTTTAAGTTGTAATGTGTTATCTTTCGTGTTGGCTATAGCGCATTAAACAAATTCCGAAATGGTAATGTTTCAGTTCATCATCTCTTTACCACTACCAGGCCAACAACATGCTTTGTTGAGTTATGAACTTTTGAACTGTTGGCCTGTTCAATGTAGATTCTTTCACGTGGAAACACTTCGAGGGCCTAACTCAAGTTTTGCCTTTCAGAAGTTCGAAGAATATATGTTTTGAAGGACTTCTAATGCTGAGTTATAATACTAGGTTTCTAGTCTCGTAGAATGAAATTTGGTTATAATTGGAAACCCTCCATCTTTGTTAGCAACTTAGCATCAAAAGAGTTCTTTTTTAACTTGAAAAACAGTTCAGCTTAAACTCAATTTTATGCATATAGAATACAACCCTTATCAAGGTTTGCACGTTAATAGAGCTAGAGATCGCTTTTGTGGAACACTAGATCAGGATATTAGTTGTGATTAACATGTTGTATCTTAGCATCAAGAATCAAAATGCTAAAGCCTTGAGCGGTACTCTGTGATACAGTCTTATGCAAAGCATGTGGGGTTCCCTAAGGCTTAATATTATTTTCTCCAGGAATTTCTTGATTCAGAGAAGTCCTTTTTCATTTAATGGCTTCTCACCACCTTATAATCGGGAAAGTTATTAGATATGTAGCTTGGACGTATAAATGGCTGTGCTTTTTGCGAACTTCTGTAACACTAGCTGTAGATAAGTCAATGTTTATATCTCAGCTGCTAATATATAGAGAAAAAAGAATGACATTTCTTCGTATCTCCTCTTTCTAAATATTTGGTTGCTTTTGATCTGCAGGTTAAATATATTTTCATACTTCATCAATCCTTTGAAGTGATTATTGGACTTCCATGAGAAGAGCCGCAATGTGCTTCTCTCTGTCGCAATTTCCTCGATGCAGAGTTCATACATTGACTAATTCATGGTGGCAAAGTTTCCACCATATAAGTAGGATTGGTAGGGGAAGCATTAGCTCCAAGGTTCTTGCCTCTGGTAAACATGGGCTGGAAGGTAGATATAATAGTACTGAGAATAGACGGACAATAACTACAAAAACTGATGGGACAAAGAAAGCTACTTTTAGCAGAAAAACAACTGCCAGACACGAAATATTAGACGAAACAACAAAACCTAAAGTAGACATATATAGTACAGAAGTAACTGAAATAGGAAGTACACAAAATGTTGATATTCGACAAACAATTGCTGAAAACAAAGAGTTGGCCAAACTCATGACTTTTATCATTTTTGATATTGAGACCACTGGGTTTAGCAGAGAACAAGAAAGAATTATCGAGATTGCATTGCGAGATCTTCATGGGGGTGAAAAGAGCACATTCCAGACATTAGTCAATCCTGGACGCAGTGTCCCGAATTCACATATCCATGGAATTAGTACCCATATGGTCAGCAGACCTGATGTCCCCAGGTAATTTATGATAAATAATGCTGGGTTGTTTCACATGCTTCCTCTCTGGCTCTCTCACACTGCATCTTCACCTTTCTTCACATGATATTACATGAGATTTACAACTTAGTTTGTTACTGTGTTGAAAAGTATAAATTTGTTAGTCGCATGTTAGGATAGTATTGCGTCCTGGTTAATCATGCGTGTGATATCTGAATTCAATGTGTAAATATAACAAAGTGACAATGAGATGCTTTCATGGGTTTTTCTCTTGGAAGCATACTTCTTATCAACATCTGTTCATTACATGTAATAGTTAGGGTTCACTATGCTAATGTGTTTTGCCATTGACTTAATGCGTGGGCGTGTATGTGATAATGCGTGTTTTTCTTACTCCTTATTTATGTAATTTACTTTGCCAATGAGTAATTATAAGACCTTTCTTTGAGAAGAGAACTATCAAGACAGATTATGTATACCTGGACGAATGACTCTCTAGATGAGATTATGTGCTTTCACAATTGCCCCACTCTTAACCATGGATTGAAGTCACTAAACTATCTTCTTGTGTGTATTATAATTAGTGGCTTTGTGTGATACTTAGGCAAAGTTAAGTGACTTTTCAATTCAAAAAAAGTTTAGTGACTTCATGTGATACTTACCCAAAGGTGAGTGATTTTTCCTTACAAAAAGATAGTTGGCTGGTTCAATAAGTTGAAAGTTGAGTGACCTTCCATGAAATTTTCCCTGGATGTACTGAACATAGTGTCTGAGAATAAAAAACCTTAACTTGCTTGGCTGAATAACAAGTCGAGCAGCACACTGGATCACAATTTACCTATCTATGATTCCCTTTATGATAGTGAGTTGATAACTCACACCATGTTCTGCCCAAATACCAGTATAGCACCTCATACGTATTGTTTGAATCTTCGCGTGATCTCTCTTCATGTTTGTTATACATCATGATGTCTGTTTACTCTGGTGAACACTCCTGGATTAAATCTATGTTGCTCGGATCCTCCGAAAATGCGGCCGGGTGCGTATCGGATCCTCCAAAAGTAGTGCAACTTTCGAGGATCCAACACGGGTGCGGCGGCATTTTGGAGGATCCGAGCAACATAGGTCATTAAATTATAGGATTAAATCCGAGCAACATAGGATTAAATTATATCGTCAACTTTAGACAATATCTGGTTGTGAAAATTTTATAGCTAATTCAATGGAATTAATTTCCTTTATGGAATTCGGCAATAGACCTATCAAATTCAAAGTCTCAAATCAAAGTTCTGGTCACGAATTATTTTCTCTCCTTTTAGATGTACATGCAAAACCTTCTCATGAATAAATTATGGAAGCGTGAAGAAAGTCAAGAGGCATAACAGGACACGACTTTTCACACGCATTTTGACTGACCTGTCTTTGTCGCGGAGTAGAGAGTATATGTTCTTTTTACCCTTCGAGTTGTCTTGCTCTCATACTCTGCTTTACATATTTCAGGATGGAGGACCTTATTCCCATCTTGTTGAGGTATGTTGCAAGCCGCCAAAAACCTGGTGGATATATAGTGTTAGTGGCGCATAACGCTCGTGGTTTTGATGTTCCTTTTCTAATTAAGGAATTCAGTAGACACTCCTTTGATATTCCCTCAGATTGGTTGTTCGTTGATACTCTGCCTTTGGCACGTGAAGTCATGAAGCTTGGAGGTATTTCTACTTGCCTAAACTTGTCTTATGTTTGAGAACTTTGTGGTTGCTGGAAGTTCTTATCGTGATATTTTTTCTCTCATATTGCAATTAGGCTCAAAGGTTCCTCCAAAAGTCTCATTGAAATTGCAAGACCTTGGTCAACATTATGGGATCCCACTAGTTGGCTCTGCACATAGAGCGATGGCGGATGTGCACATGTTATCAGCAGTTTTTCAACGGCTGACTTTCGACCTGAAGCTGACAATCCCTTCTCTTATTGAAAGGCACTCCTTTTGGCCATCGGAAGTAGGCAACTCTAAGAAGAAGAAGACTCCTGGTTAAACATAGAAACCATACTCAGGTTGTTCAAATAGTCAGGTGTAACAGATTAATTTTAGGGAAGTTATTGCTGTAAACAAGTTGTATTAGCTCATTCTTCCATTAAAAAACCGCTCATAATCAAGTGTTGTTTATGAGCCTTGGCATTGATCTTTGCCGCTCTTGTATTAATGTTCTCTTTCCTTACTAAGAAATTTGAAATTTCCTGCGTCATTTGCAGCTGTCAAATGGTCTCTTTGTCTTTCATATGACTGCATGAACTATATCAGTAAATTTCAATCCAAAACTAATTGAGATCGACAAATATGAACTTTCTATATCAACTTTGAGATGTCGTTTAACTGTATGCAACTTTCTTTAATCTGAGCTGGTGATTTGTTATACTTAGGGGCCATTTGTTTTTATTAAGATTAAGACGTCTGAACCTGAATACACATCTGAATATTAAGATATGATATCCAGAACTGAATATTAACTAATTAAGACTGTTTGTTTTCAACATCTGAATCTGAATTACGCCCACTTCTATTTTTTTGCTTCTATTCTTCTCGAATAATATTTTGAAATGGATCTTGTTAAACTCCAAATTTGAAGATGAAAAATATGATTAGGAAAAGGATTCACGTTTGTAAATTCCAATTCTAAAATTTTCAGTAAAAGTTTTGAGGAATATTAGTACTTTTGGTTTTGGTAGTTGGAGAGAGAAAGAGAGGGGGTGAGAAGCCTGTTACAAACCGTAAGAAATTATTTCCGAAAAAGAAGCTATATTACTTTTAAGAGTCTGTATGACATAAAGACATGGTTAAAGATCTTATTTATTAAGAGTTAATAAGGTCTATTAAGAACTTTTCAAAACAATGAAATTACCACATTGTTGGAGCAACTTTACCTATCCTGAAGAGATCATCTTTACATGATATCCATCATTACTGATGTTCCTTGTTATTACTTCCCAAGAGTGGGAAAAGGATATGTACTTTCATCAGTAAGAACCAAAACAAATGAAAGGAAAGCTCTCGTTGAGAGTCGAACTCAAGACCTCCCGCTTACTAAACGGGTGCTCTAACCAACTGAGCTACGAGAGCTTCTTGTTAAAGAAAATCAATTATTTGTACTAGTCATCTTGAAGAGCAAAGCTGACCACACTGTTACTACAACTGACGCTTTCTGTTTATTCATTAAAGGCTTTTGTTTGAATCGAATAAGCTAACACACCTATACGATAGGTTCATAGGCGGCGGAAGCGTATGTAGCACTCTCGCATTATGCGGCTCCGCCCAGAACTCTCTTTTTTCTTTGACCAACGGATCCTCAAACCTTTACAATTTCATGATGAATCTGGTCTACTTATTTGAACTTTCTTTTGATGAGAGCCCAAGTCTCGCTGTTTCCGGTTTCCGGTTTCGAAGACACAAAGCATTGGATACCTAGAATTTTTGTAGTTAACGAAAACGTGTAGGGAAGAACTCCCCAATCTGAGTTGGTTAGTAAAATCATATGAGCAAAGATAATATATTGATTGAGCTTTAATATAATTTGCACTACTTGTATTCACTTTGAAGTTCTTACACTTAGCACCTAAAATGCTTTGGTACAATAATTGTCAAAAATTGCGCATTCCACCATGATTTTAGGCATTGGCGCTGTTAAAAGTTACTAGACACGTCTTTTGCCATACCAACGTCTGGTTTAATAGAAAGTGCTTTCTTCAAAGTCATATTCTGGTATTTGATACCCCGAAAATATTACTATCAATGGTTAGAAAGTGAATCCCGTCACTTACGAGTTAAATTCATATCTTTCACAAATATCTCAACTACTCTCAACTTTTATCATTGCTCCAAGGATACATAAGAGTATTTTCCCTCTTTAATACTCAAAAGTTTCATAAAATATTATCAAATTTGCTAACATTATTATAATATTTATTTCACTCACCAATCAAACACAAAATAATATTTTCAACATTTTTTGTCGTTTCCTTCTTAAAGCTTACCAAGTTAAAGCAGACAGAATTCAGAAAGGCATATACTCCTCAAAATATTCCCCTGTAGTAAATAACTTCTTTTTTTAGTGCCGGCAAGGGAGGGGTGTGACTGGAAAGGGAGAGGTAGGGAAGCTGCTCAGTAGAACAACTAAACATGAACCTTAACAACGCAAAACCAATCAGCAGGGTTTTATCTAAAACGAATGGCCACAAATACAGAACAATGTATGTCCAAGTCAAGACAACAAAATTTCCCAGGGTAAAGAATACGTATTATGCCATCTGACGATAAATGCTCTATACAGGATCCCTGGAGATCTATTGATTTTCTCATGTATACAGACCTCTCCCACTAACATTACAGAGAAACTAAAGGTAGTAGCAGAAAATGATATGGGCTAGCTCATCTCATAATGCCACTTGTTACATAAGTGGCCGCATGCCTTCATCGTGTAGCATTGTGAAAAAATATTATGCTAAGTTTGTTGACTATTTTCATCAATTAGAATAGTATCTCCTTGAAAATTAAGAGGACCAGCATTATAAAGCACATGATAACTAGAACTGAGGCACACATGACCATTCCACCTTGCTTCTGGGTTCTCTCAGCCTGCAATCCAATCAATACCCATAAAATTAAATGAAAGGACTGCCTTAGTCTAGAAAACTCTAAATGGAATGACAGATCA
Organism: Petunia axillaris subsp. axillaris; assembly: GCA_029990575.1. Lineage (NCBI taxonomy): Eukaryota > Viridiplantae > Streptophyta > Magnoliopsida > Solanales > Solanaceae > Petunia > Petunia axillaris. The sequence continues at coordinate 26,518,646 of JARKNS010000010.1, read as the reverse complement.
GACGGGAAACTATATGAGTTAGAAGGACGGCAAAAGAGACACCAAGCTGAGACCTTTTGTAGTTGTTTCAAGCCTTCCTCAACTGTCGACGCAACATTTTGAACGTTGTAGTCTATCCTATCTACAATAGTACCCTGCATATAGACGTAAGTTTAGTACACCAATAACCAGTGCTTAAGTACATCTTGGTGATATGAAAAAAGTTATGTTGACAGTTCAAACCTGGTCTATCACCAGAACTGACAGATCTTTCATAATTTGGGCGAGTTCATTGACTGATTCAACCACCTACCATATAAGCACATGAAGATTAAGATAGAAAACAATGAAATGAACATTTCAGAAAACCAGTGAGAAGCAGCAACCAATATTACCTGCTGTATTTCTCGCTCCCTTTCGACTGTGAATGCCTCACTTTTCTTTAGCTTGGCCATCTGATGTTCATTAAATCCCTGGAAAGACATTTGGTACAGTCAAAAGTCTCATGAGAAAAACTCTCCAAGGTATCTCCGAAAACCATTTTTCAAAGGGAGCAACGACTTTTTTAGGACGTAAACCTCCAATCACTCTCCAACCACAGCCATACAAAATAACGAGGATTCCAAAATGAGAAAAGCTAAATCTGTTGCCAAGAGTAACTGATCTTAAGACAACAATAAGTTTTCTTTCTTTACACCTTAAGCACATGAGTTAGAACCAGGATCAAACAGTCACTAATATTGCTTCAGCTGGTATCAGAATTAATCAACTCATGTCTGTTCACTTGCAACAATAATATAAATGACTGTCTGACACTCTGTTTAACTTTTGCTGATCATAGCATTGATATTATCAAAACGAAGTTATCAGACCAATTGTTCCTGATTTCATTTGCAGGAGGTGATCCCAAATAGAAGTAAGAAATCAAAATTTTATATTGTACAAGTTGCATACCAAGTCATCCAAATCATCATCATCCCTTGTAGAATGGCTCCCATTTAAGTTCATTTCTAAGTCAATTCCATCTGGACCCTACATGAAAAAGAAACATTTGAGGAATGTTCGCGAGTATATATTTCAGGAATCCAAAAGAACCATCGTCGAAACGCAGGCAGCATGCAGATCAACCATTCCTAAAATAAGAGTACATGCAGCATCAACAATTTAACTAATATACTCTAGATGATGCAGTTGCAGCATATGAGATGTCATAATATTGGCTTCGAACCATGCAATCTCAGCTGCAAATAAGACACTCTCATGTGTGGCTCAGGATAAAAACTATTTATACACACCTCTTTCTGCTGCTGGAGCCGCTTCAAATAAGTAGATTGTTTTTTTCGAAGCTCCATTGAAAGGCTTTGAAGATCTGTAGCAAGAGAGCGCTGTCATAGGAATATCACAATGTAAGCACAGATGCAATATGCAATTGTTGCAATCAGATTTATTGCAGAATCAACCAATATTGTAGAAAAGAAATCGTTACTAAAAAGAAAGTGAATGGTACAACATGACGATCAGCTTATATTCCTAAGAAATGACATAACGCATAATATCGTAATCAGCTCCACGAACACCGAAAGTCACCTAACTACCCATGCTCTTATTATCTTGCATATAGATCAGATCCTGTTTCTTTGTGAAGCTTCCATGTTACTCCCTCTGCTCGAATCAAAATAGACCCAATTCGGCTGTATTTACATTTAATATAGTAATTTGAAACGTAAAAACTGACAAAGCTGCTTGAAAAGATGTCGTATCAAGCTTAAATGAGTATAAGATAATGATAGTTCATATAAGGTTGAATTTGTTTAACCGATAATATTAATCATGCCTCAATCTCAAACTAGGTGCGCTCAACAACATGAACCTTTATATCTATTGCGCTCTACCAGGGGGTTCAATAATTCATAGTATTATGACTATTTTTATGTTGATCGTCAATTCACTGCAATCATTTTCCTTTATCATGACTACAAGTAGAAGTATTTTTCCTGGTATTTTTTTTTTTTTTTTAAAAAAAAGAGTGCTAGTTTTACTAGAAGAGAGGGTGTAAAATATAGCAAGTCTTGACAACTACTTGTATAATTCAGCTTGAGAATGAAAAGAAAGAGGTATAAATAATAGCTGCCAATTTATACTTACCGGTAGGTTAAAAGGAACCAGCAAATAATTAATTGGAGTACTACAAGAAGTAGTACTGAATTATGAATAACATTTCCCTTGGGAAGGGGGGTGTGGCTCTGCAGAATATTGGGAATGGGGCGGAGCTGGCCCCTCTGACATTCCCTCCCTCCACCTATTTCTTAGATCCCATCCCCATTCTCCAATTATGAAAGTTTGGATGAGGTTAAAACAAAAAAGAAAATCCATCATCTAACAAATTCTAAATGGAGAGATGCACAGGATATGGTAGTCTTCCAGCAGGAAATATTTTTGCAACTTTTTCCATAGAGTAAACTAGTAAACCAATCAACTAAAGCTAAAAGTTAAACTCCAAATTAGAAGTAAACAATGCTTTAAGGGCTGTAAAGGCACACCTGCACATTTTTCCTAACATTTGAATCCTCGGAAGGCCCACCTGCAGACAGTCTTTGCAAATTCTTTTCCGATTTTTTGAGAAGACTAGTTATTTCATGGGTAAGAGCCTCAATGCGACGCTGATCTTCCTTACCATCTCCAAATGATGGCATTAAAGCCTTAGCATGAGCTTTGGCCAGCTCAGCCATCTTCGTTCGGACCCGTTGAATGTTACCTGTTATTTCTTCCGACAAATCCACCCAAGCTGGCGGTAGACCAACAGTAACTGGACCATTACTGCAGCAAGAGAACAACATGAGATACAAAGTAGGGAAGACCATTAAGGATGTCCATACAATCTAAAAGTATATAAACATACAAGATATGAAGGCAGCCCAATTGGAAACGGTTCACAGGAGATTACATGAAAAGACATTCTTTTCAAAGTTTACAACATGACAATTAAAAGGTTCTCAAAGGCTATGTTTTAAATAGTGAGTAGATATCCCTTTTCAGTTATTTGCAGTTGTTCCAGGTATAATGAACAATGTTACTCTACATTTCTCTTTTTGCCAAAGAGTATGCACTACGCTTTCGTCATAGATAAACTTCCAAATGACGGCAAATGTGACAGTACCAATTTAAGGATTCACCATCAAATTACCAGACGAAAATCAACCAACTGGACGTCACACTCGCAAATCCAACCCTATAAAGAAAGAGACAGGAAGTTCAAAGTGCCATTTACCCCATAGAACTATGGACCAAGGATTCTACCGATCCAAGTGCTGCTGCTGTTGCGATATACAGTGTCTGGGGTGTTAACAGGGGCCAAAAGAGTGTAGTTAAACCTGATGTAAAAAGATAAAAATGCTGGACTCTAACTGCACATGATTCTTGAGGGCGGGTGAGAACCCTCAAAAAATTAGGAACTCCTAATCAGTGATACAATTCCTTCCTGTCTTCATGCTATTCAGAGAAAGTCCATAACACGTAGCCAAAGAATTCATCATAAGTCCATAAGGATACATTTGAAATCCTATATGGATAAACTTTCTTCCTCATCGAAAGTCGAAACATAAATGCAGCAGGCCAAAAGTTTACATGTACTCGTACAAAACCGTTCTTGCAGTAGGAAAGCTTCATAGTATAAGGACCAAAATTTCTCCCATTTAGATAATGTTTTCCCTTTCAGTCTTTGTCAAGTTCTTAACAAAGCAGAATTATAGCTTTTCACAATTGAACTCTAATACGTGGGCTACGGAAACTGATGCCCACAACTTCCTCAATAGTTATTCACCAGAACCCTTTTTTTCATATTTATAATGGTATCATTCACCAGAACCAATTTCCATCCCAAATCAGCAGAAAATTTCTCAGAATTAACAAAATGCTGAGTCCCACATGATATGAACTAAATTGAGAGCAACAACACAACTCTTTTCTGTGACAATCAGAAATCCATTTTATTTACCAAACATCTCAAGATATAATGGTTTTGCTAAGAAAAAATTACTTGTTAAACTACCACGGACATAACCGTTGCAACTTGCAGCACATTCAGCAGATCAAGTTGATTATCAGAACTTCACTTGAGCAAGCTCACTAGTATCCTCCTTTCATGAAGAAGAGTCGATTAAGCAAAGCTTCAGTTGAATATATTAATCAGCATCATTACGCTTATGCTTTCTCCTTTTTTTTTTTTTTTTTTCAAAAGTAGCACTGTTACACTCATAACTTCAATAAACAGTTATAGGAATAAGAAATTGACATACGACTAAACATTTAAATTACACTATCCTAACAGGAAAACTTAGCAGTTTGTCAGGACTTAGTAAGCTCTAATAACCTATGATCAAATAGTTCATTTATCTCTTAATTATTTTCTAATAGCCGTGGTGGGAAATCAAGTACCGGGTAACTATATCCACCAAGGTTTGGACAGATGGGAAAAAATCGGCTAGTATTTTTCCCTCGTTGATCACAACAACAGGAATTGAGCAAATAAGTTGCCAATGCTGAGCTAGCATAATTAATGAATAGACTTATTAACAGTGATACACATCACTAATAATCAACATAAAATAATATAAAAATTAGGGAACAAAAGTGAAAATGCAAAGGAGATATAATTACAAACCTAGATGTACCGGGATCTTCAGTACTAAGAGGAGCATAAGATCGATTAGGATTAAGCAACGACGTCGTAGCCAATTCGATGACGGGCCCACCCGATGACGTAGACGGTGATGAACCCGCAGGGACCCGAACGCTTCTCAAAGCATCTCTATATTTTCTAAACAATATCGTTCTATTTCTCGTCGCCATTTTAAAATTCTCAAATCAAATGAGTAGTGATTCCACTTGTACTTAGATCTGGAATTGAAATTGGTTCATAATCAAATCCCGGGTTCGGATCAGATACCGGATCGGAAATGGGTGAAATGGATATTTACGATAATGAAAGGAACGGTGTTAGAACAGAAACTTGCAAGCTAAGTTGAGGAAGATGAACGTAAATTGAAGGACGAGGTGGGTGGGGGAACTGGGGGGTGGGGTGGGTTGCGACTCACTTTTTGGGTCGAGAGTGGGTCCAGCCTTTTATGTATTTTGATTTAAAAAAAATAAAACTTCATTTTAGAGTCAGTTTGATTATCTTACAGGATTAAAATCTCAGAAAAGTAAGTACTATTAATTTGTGGAATAGATAATTTCACGACTATAATTCGGTATCTCATTATATTCCTCAACCAAACAATCCTATCCTATGTGTAAATTAAATAAAGAAGAGAAAGAAATTAAAAGTATCAACATATGTAATTGGAAGTAGAGGTGGACACTATTCGGATTAAACCGAAAAACCAAACCGAATTGAATTAGTTTTTTAATTTGGTTTGGATTGGATTGAGAAGATGAAAACTTTGGTGTTTTGGTTTGGTTTCGGATATCAAATCATAGAAACCGAAAGGCTCTCATATTATCTCTTAACCTAAACTTATTTAAGGGTTTTAGAGTTTGAATATTTCAATACTTTATGCCTTCAGTACTTTAACCTCTTTGTATGATGGTATAATACGTGTGAAGCTTTCATCAAAAGTTTCAACCAGTTTTTACCTCTTGAATGGTAAGATCTCCTTTTACCTAGGAATCATGTTCTCTCTTTATCTAGAATTATGATTTTTAGATTTAATGTTTAATATTTTGACTTGTATTTATATTCTTTCAAGTATTTCATTTTAAAGATTGTCTTATATGACAAAACCGAAAAAACCGAACCGAAAAGAGGAAAACCGAAGCAAACCAAATTTATTTTGGTTTGGATTGGACTGAAGTTTTTCAAAATCGAATACCGAAAAATCGAAACCGAATAGTTAAAAACCGAACCGAAAAACCGAATGTTCACCCCTAATTGGAAGGAAAAGTATCAAATATATAAGTTATTAGTAAAGTAATTATTTCGAAGTAATATATGTACCGTTAGGGATATACGTAATTAACATATTCATTGTTGCATCAACATATATCCAGGAAATGAAACAAAATTGAATGCAACGACTAGCCAGTGCATCTAACTTATTTATATTTGCACTACCAGGACAGCAGGCTTAGTATTATTTATGATAATTACAATGGAATAGTTCCAAATATTCTTGCACATGGTATTGACATATGGCCACTTCGAGTACCCATTGAGCAACAAAAAAAAAAACACAAAGAGAAGTATAATCATAATATTTGAATTTTACTAGTATTAACTCAAAAATACAATTAAAGAAGAATGAACTTTATTTTAGTGAAGGCAAAAACAGAGAGCAATTATGTCTTGTACCTAACAATCAATTAAAACCTTGGATTCAAAATCTCCAAGTTTAGGTATACATAAATTGATAATTCCATCTACCTAATTTTAGATGAATATAATTACAGAATATATTGTTTATAAAAAAAAAACAGATAAATAAAGTAATGTATGAAAAAGACAAAAAAAGAAAAGGTGTGTGGAAGACAAGTCTCGTCTTTCTTTTTTTGGTAGAATTTCACATTTTCAGCTGCTACCTCCTCTTCTTCAACATCATCTTTCTTAGGGTTTCTTCATTAATTCACTCTTTTAATCAAATTACTACTTTAATTCCACTCTTATAAATCATAAATTCCAGCTCAAATCTTGATTAATTTTAAGTTAAATTGAAAAGCATAAAATATGGATTCTGATTCATGGAGTGCTCGTCTTTCTTCTGCTTCTAGGCGTTATCAATCTGCTTTTCAGTCTCGATCTGGTAAAAGTTCCTTTTTTTATTTATTATTTTTAGGATATTTGTTAAAAAGATTTGATTTTTAAGGAATATTGTTAAAAAGATTGGATTTTTATGTTGTTGTAGGAATGAAATGGGATAGTATTGACCCGGAAATGTTGATGGGTTTTGAGGAAATCGACGTGGATGACGATATAAGAGAAGAGTTTCCTTGCTGTTTTTGTTCTGAGTATTTTGATATTGTTGGTTTATGTTGTCATATTGATGATGAGCATCCTGTTGAGGCCAAGAATGGGGTATATCCCTCTCTTTTCGATACATTTGTCGTGTACTTGGTGTAGTAAAACTTGTCATGAATTGTGTACAAGTTTAACATTTGTTCGAAGATAGAGTATCGTGTTAATTGTTTGCGTTAAGTAGCTGCAAATTCAATCCATGATGGCATGACTTAGTACAGTTGTCTTTGTTTGAGTCTTTGGTAGTAATACATATTTGTATATGTACTGTCGGGCATTCTTGAGTGATGCAGAAGCATGTATTTGTCTCTGGCAATTGTTCTAGACTTCTAGTATATTTCCAAATGCCTGTGAAATCATGCTTAGAAGTTTTACCCCCACTGCTTGTGGTTGATATTATTATTTTGGATGTGCTTCATGTTCTCTCTTGAGGTGCTTCATACTAATATTTGGTCGATCCAGCGAGAAATGTTTAAATGTTAACTGTTCCTCGTGCTGGTATCTTTCTCTCTGTCAATTTTCCTGGAGGAGTGTTGGTGCAAGGGTGGGGTATGATCCATCTTAACTTGTTGAATGGTAGTTTTTCCTATCTGGAATTTTGTTCTTAGTTTGCTGATTAGAGTATTATGTCGGTAACATCTGATGCATATGGAAGTTTTTTTAGATCTAATTGCACATTCGCCTTCTTTGTGTAGGTGTGTCCAGTGTGCGCTATGAGGGTGGGTGTAGACATGGTTGCGCACATAACATTACAGCATGGGAATATCTTCAAAATATCCTTTATTCAATATTTCTACATTGTTCTTGTGGTGCATTACTTATAGTTTCCCTGTTGGTGCTTCTTTTATTTATGAAGTCGATTATGATAGTGTAGTCTTTTGTAAAAAACCGTCACCTAACACAAGAACAAAGGAGATGGATTTTTCAGTAACCTGGGCATATTAATCACAATTCCTAGCTTTTAGCATTCCTCCAAATATTTAGAGCAATTCATTTAGTTTTGAGGTCTGCTGTCATAAATAGGAGCAAGTCCTCCACCAGTGGAAAATGTAAACTCTTCAATTTTCCACCCCTCTCCCTACTTCTTGATCCTTCAGTTTATCAAGTCATTTCTCCTTATAGATTGTGTTTCTGTGAAGCTCGTGAATAGAGATGGTTGAATGTCTTAGTAATACTCTGGAGGCTGTCGGCTACTCATGTTAGCTCTGAATTGGTTTTCTTTTCTTTAGGTTTCTGTATGTCAGTTTCTTTTTGAGGGTCTTTCAGGTAAGGTTCCATGGTCTCGTGCTCACCTCTGTTTTCCTCTCCTTGAAGAGTACAAAAATCTGTTCTCACATTCTGATACCTTTCTCAGCTTGTTGGCTAAGATCAGGTATGTCAAGTTTGTCCTCATCTTTTGCAACGCTTTAAGTTCTTAAAAACCTTCAGCTGTTTGAGAGCACGTAAATTGCCCTCGCACTTCCTTATGCATCAGTCATCTCAACTTATCTATCAAAGCACACTTTCAAAGACATCTTTAACCTCAGCTCATATGACGAACAACTTCACGTTTCCATTCCATACGAGTCCATTAGATTTTTCCTGAGTAAGCTTCAGAATTTTGTAATATATCATCGTCCTGGGACCTGAGGATCATGTTCTTGTCACATATTGTACTGAAAGCACTCTTGTTGCAGATCTTTGAAAGCTGATACTCTTGTTTAGGTGTAACTTCATATTTGTGATCAGTCAATAAATAAAATAAAAATCGTATTTGTGATTGGTGACAGGACTCTTGAGTTTTCCTTCCTTTTCGTGTGGAGGCCGGGATTTAAGTGGATTAGGGAACAATAGTTAAATATCAATAGATGGAGGGAAAACAATATTTTCCCTTCTTAATTTGCTTGTTTCAAAATTTATACTATAATTGAAGTCAAACTGCAAATTACTTGTCAATCTCCTGCTTATAGATGAATATGGAAGTTAATAGTTTTAAGTGACCTATGGGTTGTCATTGGACCCCAAACATGATAAAAGACTGATCAACATAATGTATGGAAGGAGTTCTGTTGAAAAGATTCTGATATCATAGGAAAGGAAGTAAAATTTACCATGTGCTCTGGTTAATCTGGTAGTTGTTTCTTATAATACCTTGTTGTAGCTTGTTCGTCAATAGGATCATACAGAAAGGTTAGACAATAATAGAAATCACAAAATTCTCAAGTTCATTTGGAGTTCTATCAATTGGTTGATATTGAAATTTGATGTAGTCTATGTCCATGGTGGACTACGAGTCTACGACCATGAGTGACTCCAAATAACTACTTTGAGGTCCTTGACTTGGGGTTACATGCAGCGCAAGAGGAAATCTCGCAGAGCCGGTTCTCATTCAACGCTTTCCTTGTTAAGGAAGGAGCTGCGAGAAGGAAATTTGCAGTCCCTTTTCGGAGGGTCTTCTAGTGTAGGTTCCTCAACTAGTGTTGCAGCAGACCCCTTGTTGTCATCGTTCATTTTGCCGATGGCTGATGATTTCAGGAATGCTCAAGCGCACTCTCCTGCTGAAACAATCTCAGCCAAGAAAACGTCAACAGTAACGACCCCTGAAAGGTATGTATTTTATCCTTTTCTGTGCTCTGTACATTAGCTTCTTATAAACACTTACATAGACCTGCTACCAACATGTGCTACCAACATGTACAATTAAGTGCAAAATTGTAGAAATATTTCAGAAAAGGACTTTGTATCAAATGTCCTCCTAAAATAAGATGTCTGCTTAATTAATTATTTATCACACAAGAAAACCTCTTGAACTTAGCTTGGTCTTATGGAGGAGCAATATGTTACAAGTAGTCCACCTCGGGAATATCGTTGTTGTCAGTTTTTCCCATATAAGATCAAGAAGAAGCAGAAGAGAAGAAAAGGTTACTTTCAGAGGTTTTCTATTAGCTTTATAATCCAAGGGAAAGGACAAGAATTTTGATATCTCTTTATCATGAGACTATCATCCCAGTTGTACCTTTGGTTTTGAATCTTACTCCTTTCTACGTATTGGTTTCTCCCATCATCTCACGCTGTATTACGACTTATTTTGCAGAAAAGTTCAACAACCCCCATTGTCAATCAAGGATCAAGAGGAGAAGGCAAAGAGGAGTGAGTTTGTTCAAGGATTGCTGTGGTCCACCATCCTAGATGATAATTTATGAAGGTTGACGCGGCTGCTGGACAGAGTTCACCGGTTTACTGATAAAGCCGTGTGGGTCAATGGTCCATTATAGTGCGCATGTTGTTATGATGTAATCCACCCGTGAAATAAGATGTAATCCATGTAATTTATCTTGCTTGTAGAACTTAGTTGATAGGCAGCAACTCATGTATCTTCTTTTTATTGCGGTTCATGCTACGATAAAGAATATAATAAAGTTCAATCGAGTGCTTTACTGCATTTTATATTTATTGAGAACAATGCAAATTATATTCAGAACATATATAGAGGATTTTGAACATCCTAGTACCGGACATAAAAGCAAGTGGCAGAGAGATGAGTTATAAAGATGGTGCTTTCTCCAAAAGCTACAATATCCAAGCATCGACTTGGACATTATCCAATAATTCCTACCTCCATTCTAATTTATGTAGCAGCATTTTCTTATTCGTGTGTTCCAAAAAGAATGACAGTATTCTAAATTTGGTTACAATTTAACTTTAAAACTACAGTTTTGCCATTACTGAAATGATTTACAACCACACAATCATTTTTGTCTTATTTTACACCACAAGTTTCAAAAATCTTCATTTATTTCTATGACATATAAAGTGGAACGAAGGGAGTACTTGATATATGGTTAAGAGCTGAGCTAGATCAAATCTCTTCATTACATTTTAAAACTCGTTTTTTCCTGATTACCAAGTTTTCCCCTCTCCTTATTTTCTTGTTGCTTTCCCAAGTGCATCATTTCAAAAGTAGAGGAGGGGCCTTTCTTTAGCCATTTTCTCTTCATTATATTCTACTATCAATCAAATATAACAGGGCACCAAAACAGAAAGGAAAAAGAAGACGTTTGCTTCACCAAAGCATAAGATAGAAGCACATACAATTCTACTAGCTTTTAATGTATTATTACTATTATTTTTTAAATTGAATGTAGCAATTTTCTGTTGAAAATTCACTGCCAAGAATTATAACACAACCTGCGTGACATTTATCCAATACTCCTCATGCTCCTGATTCAAGAGAAGCAACTAGCAGAACCATGCCATCTATAAGCGAACAACGAACTAGAAGATCTAAGCCAACAACCATTAATTACTGAAAAACAACAGTTAGTAAGCGTCTTGGTCACAGGTAAAAACCAAACATATCCAAACAGCTGAGTATCTCAATTGTAGCACATTCTCGGATAACAAATTGGCTAAATAAATAACAATGACCAACAATTGTGGCATATTCTAACAACAATCAAGGCATCTTTTGTCAGTAAAGTGGGGGTGTACAAGTGTGAAAATGAAAATTCTATCTAACAAAATATTTTTCCAGCAGGGTCAAACGGCAGAAATAATGGTGAGCTAATGCTATAACTGAGTAGTTGCACATCAAATCCCAGTGCTTTGACAACTGCACAAGTCTTCTACTTGCGTCTTCCCTCACCATTATCCCTTCAAAACAAAGAGAGACAGGAGTACACGGGCTCTCATTAGAGAGCCCGCAACATAATTACAGATAACACTGGACTGCATGTGGAGCTTCATCCCGCCAATGCTCAAGCACACATGCAGCTAAAATGGTCTTCTTAGAGTGCTGGGCAATGTCCTTGAAGGTACTGTAGACTGTATCAAAGCATGCAATAATTCAGAATTTAATATATCAGAGCTGTAAAAATAGGAAAAATAAGAAATACACTAGAAAAGTGCAAAAGTGAAGATGAACTGGCTTAAAACTCTCGTATTCATGTACATACATGGCTAATCAACTAATCAGTTAGCTAACTTTAAATGTTCAAAAGAGCTATGGGTTAAAAAGAGAGTTCCACTGTACGACAATCAATAAATATGGGGGAAAAAAAAAGAAGATAAGATTAATATGTCATCATCCTTCAGAGGGATAGCAGAGGAAAGTGTTGGGACGCTGCTCTAAATACAAATTCCTAGCACAGCAAAGACCCTTCTTAATTCTAATCAATTTGATTGATGAGAAAATGTTAAACGACATGAGTCATGTTTCATTTGCATCCACAGATTGAAGTGTAGACAACAAGTAGGCAAGATATACTTCTCTACATCACCATACTGTTCAATCTAATCAAACACTAGAAGTCCCCATTGGAACATTCAGTTAAAGGAAACATCAAAAACTGAACTCTCTTAATTTTGAATATCTAAACCACAATTTAATAACCACTAACCATCGATTCCACTAGTTCCTTTTTTAATTAAAGGAGCTCACCTCTCTAAATTGACAAGGAGATGTGCTAGTATCAGGCCCCACGTTAGATCTGCTACTGCAGGGATGGAGTTGCTGATGAACCAGACCCAAGTTGATACTTGCATCAGTCCCTTGCAATTCACTATTTAAAAATTCACCAAAAAAACTCTGTGATGATGTAGAGGCTCCATTCAAATTCAGTTGCCCACTCAAATTACTTGACCTATCGGGTACAAGGCTGTTCCAATTATGAGAGAAGTGAGCACTATTCTCTGGTTGCCTTCCCTGGAAAAATGTACTGTTAGGTGCTACCATTTGTGATACAGCAGGTTGAGTCGCTAATTCCCTACTTCGAGCAATTTGAGAGCCGAAGAGACTGTTCCCTGATACAGCACCGAAGGTCCCAGTAATATTACCAAGTTGTCTCCTCCTGTTATTAAGAAGTTGATGTATTTGCCGTTGTATCCTGCGTCGATCAGAAACTGTGAATGCCCCGACCCCAGAATATAGAGAAGCACCTTGACCATCCCGAGGAGATTGAAAATCGCCTGATTCTTCAGCAAGTGGGGTATCAGGTACATACATTTCATTAAGATCAAATGTTTCTCTAACATTGGCTACTGGGGGTGACCCAACAGAAAAACTGCTGCTTGTTCTATTATCAGGCGTAGGATTCAGCCTCTGTGGGTTTAAAGAAGCAAGAGCAGTTGGCCGACAGCTTTCGCAGTACCAATTACCTTCAGGTACTTCACGTCCAAGACCAACACAATAAGTATGCGCAGGTGAATCACAGAGATCACAAAGTAGCATAAAAGCATCATCCCCACCTTGCTGACACTCTGTACACAATACATTTTCGTATGGATCAAGGTAACCCCTAAGCTCCTCTTCAGATGGTTGATAAACCTACATACACAGAATTTAAACATTTGACTGCAGTTAGAAAACATGTTATCTATCAGTAACAATCTTCCGGCTTAACCAAACAAATATTCAAGTTTACATAGAAATTAATGCATAGAAAAAAAAGAAGGGCTGTACCTGATCACGCTCAGGGACCTGAATAACCACAGTTCTCAAATCAAAGCCAGTGTCTGACCTTGCGGGCTTACTGATAGTTGCAAACCTTTGCTTGCACAGTGGACAACGAGATTCCACTTTGGACCACTCCATAATGCAAGCAAAACAGAAGTAATGACTGCAGCAATTCAGTGTCCCTCTAATTGTTCTCTTACCTTCTTCAGACAAACATATTCCACAAATCTGCTTTCCCGCTTCAGTCTTCAACTCCTCCACCTTTTCTTTAGCCTTTCTTCCTGGATGTTTTCTTAATACGCGCGGAGCATCATCTCTTGATGTATTTTTCAAGGAAGTTGAGCCCTTCCAAGGTGTAGCCAAGCTTCTGCAGAATTGACTAGCCTCTCTGACTTGTTCCCTCTCTTCTTCAGAGATGGTAAAATCACGGTCAGATGATCCAGAACTCACCACAAAATCTGAATCTGAATTTACCCTTAGTCTTTTTCCTTTTCTCCTCCGGCCTGCATTCTTTTTATTCTTTTCTTCCACAATTGGATCAACGTCTATGAACTCCTCGTCATTTTCAGATCTTGCTTTCCTTTTCAGTCGCCGTTTCTTAACGGGTTTCTTTCTTGTGACCTTCTTCAACTCTTTCTTGTTTCTATTTCTCTTCTGTTCTTTCGCAGTACCCTTACGCAACCGTGGCTTGTTTGAATACTTCATCTCTTTCATTACTGGAAATTCCTCTTCTTCATCCAGGCTATCTGGAGTGAATTCCTCATCATCCTCATCCTCTTCATCATCATCTCCGGCAGTGCCCTTATGCAACCGTTGCTTGCTTGAGTTCTTCATCTCTTTCATAACTGGTAAATCCTCTTCTTCGTCCAAGCCATCTGGAGTGAATTCCTCATCATCCACGTCTTCTTCATCCTCATCCATAGCAGTGCCCTTACGCCGCTGTGACCTGCTTGACTTCTTCATCTCTTTCATTACTAGCAAATCATCTTCTTCGTCTGAGCCATCTGGATTGAATTCCTCATCATCCTCGTCTACTTCATCATCATCTTTGGCAGTGCCCTTATGCAACCGTCGCTTGCTAGAATTCTTCATCTCTTTCATTACTGGAAAATCCTCTTCTTCGTCCAAGCCATCTGGAGTGAATTCCTCAAAACCCTCGTCTTCGTCATCGTCCGTGTTATCATCTTTGACAGTGCCCTTACGCCGCCGCGACCTGCTTGATTTCTTCATCCCTTTCACTACAGGAAACTCCTCTTCTTCATCCAAGCTGTCTGGATTTATTTCCTCAACATCTTCGTCTTCTTCTTCATTATCATATCCGGCAGTGCCCTTATGCAACCGCGGCTTGCTAATATTCTTTGTCTCTTTTGTCACTGGAAACTCTTCTTCTTCATCCAAGCAATCTGGTCTGAATTCCTCGTCATCTTCATCAACTCTACCATCATCCTCATCATCATCATCTTCTCTATAAGACACTCTCTTTCTCTTCCTTGGCCTCACAATGCCTTTTTTGTTTCTCCTTGGTGCTCTTGATCGAAGAACCTTTTTCACCTTCTTTCTCTTCAATCCCTCCAGCTCCTCATCGTCAAAATCACCTAAGCTCTCTTCTGACTCATCTCCAACGAAAGAAGAATATCCATCTTCTGACTCATCAAACTCCTCATCAACCGCGTAATCCTCATCCGACTCATCTGAAGCCCTATACGTGGATCCGGCCTTTCTCCTACCACTACTCTTCCGTCCAACCTTGCCTCCCTTTGCCATCCCTTTTTCACACCCCCACCGCACCACACGAACCCAAATCTTGAATCAGATCAATTCTACAACAATCCCATGTACCACTAGAGTCGCAACTTAAAATTACGGAACAAAGCGATTTATAACATAACCCTCTTGTACAACCTCAAAATCTTGCTTAGCTGATTCTTACTACTTCAAGGTCACCAACAAATACATATTACAATCTGTCAAGTTTTCAGTTACAAAAAACATTTACAAGATTAGTATGAAAATTTCAAAATCTTAACATTCTAAAACAAGCTTAACCCAAATAAGGTATCAAATCAACTAATAATCAAACAATTATACACATTAAAAATCCAATCTTTACCTAAAAATAAACCAAAAATAGCAAGAATTGATCTAATAAATACATAAATGAAACCCCACAAAGATCAAAACTTTAACCCTAGATCAAGATATTAGCACTAACCCCAATTAATTCAGCTAATTCCAGCAACTAAATAAACATAATTTAAAGCAAAAACACAGTTAATACCAAATATGGATGAATTAAATTAGTATTAAATTCAACCCGAATAATACAAATTCTCAAAATTCAGAAAAAAATCTAAACATCAATAAATTACCAAAGAAACAAAACCCAGATATATTTTTGATTAAATATTCATATTTAAATTAAATAATAAAAAAAAAAAGGAAAAAGGAAAGGTTATGGGAAGTACCTGAGAAAGGGGAAAGGAAGCAAAATAGGCAAAACCCAGAAAGAGAGATTTATAAATATGTAGATTTATGAAATAAATTTGAATTAAAAAAAAGGAAAAAATAAAAGAAAAATGAAGCGGTGGGATGGAAACTGAAGAATCTGAATTTGTTTTTATTACTTTTTGTTTTTGTCTATATATAGATTGTGGGTTTTGAAACAGTGAAATTATTGCAATTTACATCTCTTATATTAGGAAGTTGCTCATCTGGACACTTTTATTAGGACGCAACTTGGGTGTAACGCCATTGGTTGGCCAAGTGAAATTATATATTTGCCCTTTTGTGGTGAGAGTTGCTCAACTGCTATTTTGAATTGGGCTCACCCCATTAAATGACTTTTTACAAAAATATACATCTTTAAGCTCTAAATTACAAAAAATATCGACGTTAGATGTAGTACTTTACAAAAGAACAAAGATAATAACAACATACCTAGTATTATCTCACAAGTGTAATTTGGAGAGAGTGAGATGTACGCAGACTTTAACCCAGATGAAGAGGTTGTTTATGTTAGACCCTCAGTTAGAGAAAAATATTCTAGAAAAAATGGTGAAAAACAAGTTGAAGATATCATGATAAAGAGAATGGAAAAGTTAAAGAATAACCCAGATAAAAAGATAACACAACCAACATATATAGCACCATTACAAAACACAATAATCTTTTTTTTTAACCTATAATATACAAATTCCAACAAATCTTACAAATTAGAGTTTTTCCTCTTTCTACCTATTGTGCTTCTTCCACTGCTGTCGCCCTATCCGCTGCCACCATCCAGTCGGTACCGGCCGCCGGATATTTCTTTTAATTTTTTGGATCTTAAAATGAAAAATACACATTGAAATATTTTTGAAATTACTGCTGCAAACTACATGTAAAAAAATATATGGTATACATACACTAGATACACACATACATACAATAATCTACGGATATACAAAGTAAACATACAAAAATCTATGGATTTACAAAGTAAACATACAAAATTACGTGTACTACACTTACACTTGACACACACACACACACACACACATATATATATAAATATACAGATGTAAACTCAAACATACAATGATATATATATACATACACTTGTGTGCTTGTAAAAATATTCATGTACCTACACAAATATCCAGATACATATACATGCATATATATATAAACTAGACAAACTTACTTCCACCTTCAAACAACCACCGAAATATACGTGTACACGGAAGTACAAAGGTAGAATCATATCAGAGCTCCGGTAGTTGCCACCCGCTAGCAACAGCAAATTGGGGCAACAGTAGCACCAAATCGAAGCAACAACTCGACGACGAGTAGCAGCAGATCAGCGCGGAACAACAACAACTCCGATGTCGGCGAGAGGGTGGAGGAGGGGGGAGAAAGAGAAAGAGAAAAATTAGGGTTAGGTGTTAGATAGAGGGGAAATGCGTAAATAATATGTTTTATAATAAACTATAAAAATGTTGTTATGTTTCGTAAATTGTTAAAAATATTAGTATATTTTGTAATTTCGATACCTAAAGCGTCAAATGGTCTAAATTTTCTATTTAGATTATTGGGGGTGGGCTACTTTTAGGAGCCTAGGATGTTGTAAGAATTTCAATGTGCATTCAATTTTATCCACGCAATTTAGTTTTTAAAAATATATATATATATATATATATATATATATATATATATATATATATATATTGTAAGGTACCACTCACTTTCAAGCCATCCAAGGCTCAAGTTGTGTATTCAAATTTAGCCTAGTGAAGCTCGCTAGACTTAAAAATTATTTATTTGTCTGAAAATAAGCTGAATTCAGACCAAAGCTGTAAAGTTGAGTTTAATTTCAAACCAAATTTAGACTTTGGGTTTGATGTTGAGCATAGAAGAAATAGCATATTTCAATTTCAGACCAAAATGAATAGAAGTTAGCTTATTCTTGCTTGAACTTCAACCCGGACAGTCTGAAGATAGGCAATTGGGGTATGAAGCCAACCTTTGCAAATGTGCGCTAAAAATGACTAAAACTGTAACGGCGCGCCAAATAGTTGTTATGCCTGCACTTCGGCCCTTGTGCTTGGAGTTGCAGAGTGTTACATGCACAATGAGAAATAAAAAAAATTTCAGCAAGAAACAGTTAGCTCCGGAATGAAAGAAATACATATTGACGAAGGAAAGAGAGAATTTTCTATTTTAATTGGAAATAATGGAAACTTTTATTGGATACAGTCATATAGGTAAACAGAAATTGATAAAACATCCCTAACAATAGACTTTTGTGACTCAATTTGGTCCACACATAAGATAAGAGTGACAATCTAGTCTTCTAGCAATATATAGGCTTTTAATTATAAAAGTAAACAATAGTTGATTGAACCTGGAAGATAGGTTCTCTAAATTTTCAAGAACAAACAAGGAACAAGGTAAATGGGCTGGAAGACAAAACTTAAATTGAAGTGTTAGAAGGTGCAGTCATGAGAATTATGTATCCACTTGATATCTCAGTCAAACTCTGAGCCAACTTGAAAGTTGGGCCAAGATCTTTGTTGCTGCTAATTGTTAAGTAGTCTACATAAGGAGTGTGGGAAATTTTGATGTGTAGCCATTTTTGGACGCGAATTTTATCTATCGTTTCAAAATTTATTGAAAAATAGTTAAAAATTCGTGCGCACACTTACGTTCCATTAGCGTTGGAAAAACACTCCAGACTAGTCTCATAACAAAATACTGGGACTTTAAACAAAACTTGTTCAAAGCCCAAGTATTTTGTTATGGGATTGAAGCTTTATACAAAGTCCCATAACAAAATAATGGGACTTTGAACTCACATGTTCAATGGTCTCATTATTTTATTATCAAAGCCCCAACATTTTGTTATGAGACTAAAACTTTATACAAAACGAGCCTTCCTCTATTTATATTTTAGAGAGAACAGGAATCAACAAAATTATATAATGTACCCAGCAAGTCTAAGGTGGAGGTGGTCAAAGGAAAAGGATTAGGCTAATATTTATGGCTAAATAATAAAATAGTGATTAACAGTGGCTAATTATGAAAAGTTGCTGAATATATTGGCTAAGAGAGAATATTGGTCAGCTGTGAAGTAAAATTTTCACCCACAGGCTACTTTTGTCACTAGTATTTAGTTTGAAGCCACTTTTTTATTGGTCTTACATGAGAGACCACTTTTTGGAACTTCAATCTTTGTGGGGGTAAGTACACGAAAGGCCACTTTTGCCACTGGTCTTTGGGCACATTCCACTAATACCAAAATATTTAGTTTGTGGCCACTTTCGCTTAAAAGATAGAACTTCAGTCCAGGGTCCGGATTGAAGTTCAGTCCTTAAAGATAGAAACTTCAGTCCAGGGCCATATGGATTGAAGTTCACTCTTTAAAGATAGAACTTTAGTCCAGGGCCATGTTGACTAAAGTTCAGTCCAGTCCTTAAAGATGGAACTTCAGTCCAGGGCCATATGGACTGAAGTTCAGTCCTTAAAGATGGAACTTCAGTCCAGGGGCCGTATGGACTGAACTTCAGTCAATGATCATAACTTAAGTCAATGTTTATTTAGTAAAGGCCCAAAAGTGGCCTCTAGTGTAAGACCAAAGAAAATAGTGGCCTCAAAGCAAATACCAGTGTTAAAACTGGCCTCTGGGTGAAATTTTTACACCTTTGTGGGCTGAAGTTCAAACCTTGTAGATTGAACTTCATACGCAAATTATGAAGTTTTAACTTCAATCTGTAAGGGCTGAACTTTTAGGTATAGATGCGTAAACTTCAACTCTTGTGGGCTGAAGTTGAACTTCAATATTTGTAGTGGGCTGAAGTTGAACTTCAATTCTTGTGGGCTGAAATTGTGTAAAGTTCAACCTAAAAGAATTGAAGTTCCAAAAAGTGGCCTCTCATGTAAAATTAATAAAAAAAAGTGGCCTCAAACGAAAGACCATTGCCAAAAGTAGCCTTCGGTGCACTTCGCCCGCTGTGGGGTGTTGCATTGATGGCTGAAAATAGCCTTTATTTATAGGAAAGTTTGCATGGGAGCATCCTTTGCATGGATGATAAGTGTCTTGCTAAATTAGCCACTTGGCAAGAGATTTTTGACACTTATCTAGACTTCTAAAAAATAAGGTGCTACCATCCATTGTATTTGTAAACCAATGTGCCAAGATTGACACATGTTTAACCTCTATACCATTTGTCACAATTTGCTTGCATGAATGACATTTGTTGCTATCTTTTGAAATATATCATAATTTCCTTACACTCTCTACTTGCATAAATGTGATTCTCCACCGCCTAGTAATTTGTCAGTACACCGGCGTTTGAGGTGTTACTACACCAGTGATGGTAAATCCGTTCTATTAAGTTTGTTGTTGCTTATGTTCAAAAAAGATAAATAGTTGCAAAATCAAAATAAAATGTTAGTTAAACAAAGATGATTTCGAGTCTACCAGTTGCTTGTGTCTCCTTAAGGAATTTAATCCACGATATTTCCTTCTAAAATAGAAAGTAATTGTGCAGCTCTGCGATAGCCGCACTTCAAACAACAGAATTATCAGCTAGTTCAAATGATGGAAAGACTATATATTTTGTGTATTATAGCGTGACTATGGCAGGGCGGTACGCTCTGCTCCCGTCCATCGGAATTGAGTTTTTCATAGCGTCTGATTTCCTTACATTACATACGATATTTGAGTGGGGATTCACTAAGCGTGTTGGGAACTTTCACTCCTCTATATTCGAAATATGCCTTTCTAGGAGCATTACGATCTGCAGCTCAAATGGTCCCTTATGAAGTCTCTATTGGTCTTATTCTGAGAGCACTTTTAGTCTGCGCTGGTGAATGGAATGAGAGTCGGTTATGGAATAGCCTTTTAGTCGGCTTTCTCGTTCTTAAGGACTTTCTGGCCGGTAGCCAGCCGCTACCTCTAAGGCCCAAGTACTTTTTTTGCGGCAGTCTCTCTATCAGGCCCCGCTGCTTCAGTCTCTTTCTCTTTATCCGCAATTCCCCTTTAAGACTCAATTACATCGAGCAATATAATCGAACCCGGTAATAAGTAAAGAGATGAGGTTTTTTTCTCATCGGACGACGAATTCTTACGTGGTCCAAGGAAATAAAAAGTCCGCTTCCACCCGTTCCTGACCCTGAGTGTCGAGGGGTTAGCCTCGAGCCAGTGTGATCGAGTTCTTTCCTTTCTTTCTTTTGAGGAATAGTCAAGATGAGCTGGAAGGGAAAGAAGGATCACAACGACCGACGTAAGCTTATCAAAGATAAGCTTTTTCCTATACTATAGTGGCAAGTCTATTGTTGTGTTTCGGAATTAGGGGAAACGGCAACGTCCAAGCAAGATACACTTCTTAGTGGCTTTCATCTTAATTAAGTAGCAGATAGAAGAAAGTCTTAATAAGGAGTTCACGGATGTTTTTTTCTCATCGTGT
Source organism: Petunia axillaris subsp. axillaris (assembly GCA_029990575.1). Lineage (NCBI taxonomy): Eukaryota > Viridiplantae > Streptophyta > Magnoliopsida > Solanales > Solanaceae > Petunia > Petunia axillaris. The sequence continues at coordinate 26,497,279 of JARKNS010000010.1, read as the reverse complement.
AGCCGTAGAATTCGAATACCACTCCATCCTTCCATTCCTCAGGAAAGATGATCTACTAGTTCGCTGCCTCGATGGAGGTGAATTGGATCGGGCGAAAGTGGTTTAAAGGACCAGGTACAACGAGTTCGATCTATTAGGTTCTTTTTTTTTTTTCAGAAAAGAAACGAGAGACAAGAAAACATCTTTGATTACGATTAAAAGGAACAATCTCACCCCATCGGTCCGCTCCTTTTAATGGACATTCTTAGCCGTCCTCCGAGGGTTAACACCCCATAGATCAGATCGTGAACTCTTTCAGACCCTTAGTTTCACTTGGTTGGGGCAGAGTTTCAGCCTGCCTTCCACCGAATATAAAAAACCTAGCAGGCAAAGTCCTTGATAGGAATTCCGGGTAACTTTCTGTATTCCTTAAGGTTACAGATGAAGCTGACTTCCTGCGGTAGCCCCTTGGACCTTAGCCTCTTAAGGGTTGGGTTCTAGTGGCGGGCTCTTGGGTCGTCCGGACCCATCCATGCGCATGGTTCTTACTTTCATTTAGTAAATGATGCGGAGAAGGGTAGTGAGATTGATCCACAAGAAGCTCAGCAAACTCTTGAAATAGCAGAAGAAAAGAAAAAAAGTTCCACCCTTCATCAATGCTTCAAATACGTTGATGAGAAGGGGGTATTTGCCGACAAGAAGCCCTTTTTTAAAGGAGTCTAGGCATACTTTCTGTACGGATGCGCGTCTTTACAACGACGGCCCAGCCCAGACAGTGATGGATGACGAAAGCCCGCCAGCCTCACAGCGTGAAGGCAAAGAATAACTCTGTTGGTGAGTGGGGAAGGTAAGGTAGTCGACCTATGGGAGTCGCGCCTATAAATAGAAGCTTCTTTCGGTCTCTATTTGGCAAAGGGAGACGGAGAGGAACTTAGAAGTCGGCAAAAAAAGCTTTGAGTGTAGCCATGGATTCTTTTATAAGACTTCAAGAAATTTCGCAAGAAATCTCTCAAGTGGAAGAGGAGAAGCTCTAATCGGAGCAAAGGCTGGGTCTGTTCTGGGAGCATTTGCCTCTCTCTCAAATTTGTGATTTGAGTTGCTGTACCATACAGTCTTTCCGCTTAAAGAATTATATTCTCTCTAGCTACTAGCCAATGCTTACTGATAGACTAGATGGATCGGCCGGCAAACCGGAGACGGACGACCACGGTCCCGGCCTTGTCGAGAGGATCAAGAAAGAGGGAAGGGTCCTCTCGACCATAGAAGATCATTTTGTAAATAGAGTGATCATAAGCCCTAGTCCCAAGCTAAACAGCATATTCATCTGCACCTGAAAGGGATTCGGTGAGCAAGAGCTTATTTTATTGTTGCTTCTTCAACAAAAGCAATTCTCTTTCCTGCTGACCTTCCTCCAACAGAATCAATGGCATCGGAAGTGTGACCTGTTAGCCCATAAGTAAGTACTGTGACGAAGCGGCTGTTGCTCACCCGACACGATCGTACGAGGTCACAATTCACCTGACACGATCATCCGGGGTGAACAAGAATTGGGGATCGGATGCGGGCGAAATTCCCGCCAATGGCTGAGATGTTCAGTCGACTCCCTAGTGTTATGGTGCAGCGGAAGGCCCCCTCGAATCTTCCTTGAGTTGACGTCACTGGGACATCTACCGCTTGGGAACTTCTCTCCTATAAATCTTCTTTGCACGAGCTTCTGTAAGCCCCGAGGAAAGCAAGTTATATCGAAGCCCAATGCCAAGCAAAGCCCTAGACTACAAGTGAAGAAATTGGGTTCAACTAAGCCGCTTTTTTAAAAGAAAAAAAGAAGGGGGTCGATTTAGGCTCCTTCCCTTCCACTGCGTAGCCGCGCTAGCAGGTACTACGAGCCCTCTGTCCCACGCATCTAACCAGCTCGCGTGGTTCACCGGTTCCACCGGCCCTCCTCAAGCAATCCCCTATGACTCAACCTTTGTTCTTGTGCAAAAGCGTCCTCCCCTTCCTTCATGTTTTTCGAGCTCACTAAGGCAAGCGGCGCCCCATTTGTGTCTGTCTGCGATCGTGCCTAGCGCTTCAATTAAACAATCCTTTTAGCTACAGGAACTCCTATTACATTTGAATTCAAAATATCTTCTACATTCCTTAGCTAAGAAGGATTCATTCACCGCAGCTTCTCTTACTAGTAGATGAGCCTCAATCTTAGATTTTTCCTTTATATGCTTTAGTAGATAGAAAGACTCTTTGACGGGCTACTCCCCAAGCCGAACAACCTCACTGTCTCCCGAAGCAGCCTAGTCACACAATGCAGTTGGAGCTAGAGACGAGGATGGCACCGTGAATGCTTAGCCAGAATAGACCAAGCTAAGCAAAGAGGAACCTATCCCAAGCATAGCATCAACTATTATATCTTCCCCGGGACATTGGCTTCCGCCAACAGTGAACTATTAAGGATCGCATCCCGCGCATAGGGGCATACTCATATAAAAAATTTCCTAACAAAACCTATTGGGGCGATAGACCCGCGAAGCAAAAGGTGACTTACTTTTCTCACATCTCGATCTTCGGCTTAAGGTTGAGTCTTTGATGAGCTCAAGTTCAATTGTTGTGCTTTCTGAAATTGCATACCTATACAAGGGTTCAAGTTTCGATCGATATTTGCGGAGTTGATTATCCCTCTCGAAAACAAAGATTTGAAGCCGCTTTCAGTTAGTGTTCATTGCTGAGTGAATCCAGCCATTACTATAAAAGCTATTGGACATCAATGGCATCGGAGTGCGCCTCTTCACGAGGGTGATTAAAGTGCAACGAAATGCCTTAAAGTTGAATATGGTTCGCGAGAGCTGCCAAAGCACGCTCAGTCAATCGTCAATCTCCGTCGACCAGGCCTTGTAGAAGCGAAGATCGATGTCCGTCCCATTCGACGAAGCAATCTTGGACCCTCTTGGCTGCGCTGTGCTTGGATGCACTAGTCTTCCACACGCCAGCGGTGAGATGAAAACAGCCCCCATTCAGTGGTTCCCGTGCCACCACAATGGCATGGCATCTGGTCAAGTGCGCTGGACGACACGGCATTCTCGAATATAAAGAACCTTTTTGCTCTTTCTCGGCTCTGTGTTCGTGGTAATAGTCTTACTTATCTTTCGAAAGTCCCTACAGGTCATAGTAGTTCGCGTCTCCTTGATGTTGGTTATACTTGTACATTCGCTTGTAAGTTTTTGATTTTTCTTCTTTTTTGGAAGCAAAGAATGTTGCGACGATTTCCCGTCTTAAAGAAAATCTCGCCCAAGGTGTGTCAAAATCTGATGAAATGGCTATATATTTATAGTCAATAAAGTGGAGAAGTGAAGAGCTGTAAAGCAATTTCAATAAAAAAGTACTAGAGACACCATTAACCATTCACACTCCTATAAAACCGTAACAACAAAATTACACTATTTCCCCATAAGTCTTTCAGAATAAAATTAAAAGCTATTAGTGCTCTAATTATGTATACTGGATGAACAAGCCCAACAATGAAGCAATCCTTCACGAGCTCAACTGATTCGCGACTCACTATTGTTATATTCTTTTATTTACTTGGTTCGACTTTATTTGTAGCATTTTATGCACATAGAACTCTTGTTTGATCCACAAGTGAGAATTACTGTTGTTTCTTATGATAAATAAAAACTTTATGTTTCCTTTTCTCTTTTCTCGTATCATCTTTAACTTTCAACATAAGGCCAAGATAATTTGAGGCCAAGTCCAATCTCTAGTAAGTCAAAGTGATTTCTTTTCCGTATATGAATTGAAGCAATAATTAATTAACCAAATACTCTAAAAGAAACTTAAAGACCATATTAAATTAATTAGCTAAGTAAACTAACATCACAAGATCATCTCTACTGCATGCTTAGATTTCTAAATTTGGATACTAACTTTTCTACAGAGAAAGAAGTTACAAGAACCATTCTTTTTCCTCCATACAAGGCTTTTTGAGATGTTATCTATATGTTGAGTTGTCCCAGTTAAGTGAGTAGTGTTCATGACAGCCATATGCTGCATTGTATTAGCAAAAAGTTTGGGACCAATGTATTTCATAATCTTAACTTTTAAAAGTTGCTTAGATAACAAAAATATAGAAGAAGTGGACCATATTGAAACTGAACTAATTAATTATGACGAGCTAAAGCTGTTATTCATGAAGGATTGGCAATAAAGATGTTCATTATCCTTGATATAAATTGGGACCTTTGTCCCTTTAAAGGAAAACAGCCCCATTGAGGAGCATTGGGACTTAGTCTATTCGTTAGCTTATTGTATATATCCATCTTCTCTTTTTTGTCTGAGTTTGTGACATTGTATATATATACCATTAGAAAGGGCACTGGACATTATTAACTTGTCAAGTCATTTGCTAATAGCACTAAAAATAAAGAAGACTAAAATTTGGAGCTACGTTAATTTGCATCAAAATTAATACTTAAGGATTTGAAATCAAATGGGGAATAATCTATACTTTAATTAGTTAATGTTCTTGCTCTTCACTTTGCCTCACTCAATTTAAAAAATAAAAAATAAGAAAACAAAACCACTTGGAAAGACAGAAATGAGAAGCTATATATGAAATTTGGAGGGTCACACATTTGTCATAAAATGGGAGGAATTCATACAATGATTTTAGTGGGATAGAACAACTTTGTTTATTTATATATATAGTCTCTCATTACTATATTAAGTTCGAAGGATGTGCCCACATCTTTTAACGTAAGTGGTTCATTCTCTGACTTTTCTGCAACCTGGAACCACTTCTGAATGGACCCTGTGAATTAGAAAAAGATCCTTTAATTAACAAATGTATTCCTGGTTTTATGATAACGAAAATTTTACATTTCAGATTAACAAATGATATTTATAGGTAAGCTTTCATAAGAAATAAAATTTATAATTTTAAAAATAAGATATGTACATGCTATAATAGGTAAACATGACCAAATACTTTAAAAGTTACTATGTAGATTGGCGACATATATAATTTAAACATTTAAAAAATACACAAATATGGATTCTTGGGGAAGTGGGGATGGCTATAGCTTAAGTAAGGAACTGATCCCTCTATTTCAATTTATGTGACAATATTTTCTTATTAGCCTGTTGAAAGAATGACAATATTCTAAATTTGTAATAATTTAATTATAAAATTACAGTTTTGCTATTAATGAAATGATTTATAACCGTACAAATATTTTATTTTATTTTAAACTACAAATTTTAAAATTTTCTTTTTATTTTTTAAATTCTATGATGAGTAAAATTGTAACACATAAAGTAGGACGGATGGGATACTAAGTGGCCGTTTGGCCATAAATTCCAAAAAATATTTGGAAAAGAGTTTTTGGAGTTAAGTTGAAAATGATATTTGAAAGTTGAAGTTTTGTTTGGACATACATTTCATTTGGAAAAAAGTAAAATTTTGTGAGAGAAGTAGCTTTTTTTGAAAAACTTGAAAAAGTGCTTCAAACCACTTTTTGGTTTTTCAAAAACAGTTTTTCAAAAAAAGTTGAAAAAGTCACATAATTTCATAGACAAACACTTTTTCAAAAAATTTTTGAAAAAAAATAAAAATAAATTTGCGTGGACAAACAGGTCCTAAAAGAAAAGCCAGAATTTTGGGATCTAGTTGGCAGAGGAACGAGAGGAGGCAGCTCGTGAAGCCACTTGTGTCATGCTAAAGTTAAAAGATCTAGTACTATAAGATTCTTTTATTAGTGGCCTACTTATATATAGTCCCACGCTTTTGTCGTCTATATACCCTAACTTAATGTTTTAATTTAGTATAGATTATTATGTTTCTTGGTCATAAACGATGATAGGTAGTCTTGACTTCACTAGCTGCGATCTACTTGTATATTCCTCTCAGATTTCAATTTTGTACTTTATAAGGTCCTTATATTGTACTAATAGTACAATTATACGGTATATTTTCTAACAAAGAGATTCAACTAAACTCTCCTCAGTTATCATGCACCCCTGGATCAATAGAATGATTATAAGTTAATGATTGGAGTAATATGATCAAGTGCACTTGCACATATGTCAGTGATATAGATCAGTCAGTTCAATGCTGGTGAAGAGACAGTACCTAAGCTAAGATATGGTTGCTTTTGCTTTTTAATGCAGGTACCATAAAACATACCGTCCCTTCCCCTCAAACACTAAATTGGGCACAGTACAGTGGGGGCTAGTTGTCTCAGACATTGACATTGCCACAAGTACTGCATATTCAGAATTAAAGAGCAACCTATAAGAGGAACTCTTTTGATTCTCCTGTACGTCGGCAAGATGGGTTGCTAAATTTAGAAGTGAGATTGTACCACGGGCTAAGGGCAAAGTGACTATGGTGGCAGGTTTTAGCACCTATATAGAATCTGTACTCTAATGTTTTCACATAAGTACTTTCAATATCTGAGAAAAGGTCATGTTCATGTAATTCCTACAACTTGTCCTGTTCCCATATTCGCCAATCACACTTCAACTTATCTATTCTTTAGAATTTAGAATATGCTCTGCTAAGTAAATCTTAGATCTTATTTATATATACGGCTAAACGTAAACCTTTTGTTACACGTTAATTTCTTTTAACTTATTGTAGTTGGTATATATTTTAATTTTTAAGTTGTTATATATCTCACTTACTATAAAATTTATATGGCCAGGTTAATATACTAAAAATTAGAAGTTTAATCTGGCCAGGTTAATATATTAATGCAAGTCATCTTAAATCTTTTGTTTTTGAGATGTCCATGCATCTTGGAGATTTGTATTGGTTAGAATTAAAGTCTCATGATAGGTAAATATTGTTATTCCTGCAATCAAATAAATCAGAAAAAACAGAAAAACAGAAGTGTTATGGGACGATCCCGAGCCCACAAGTTGCTTGTGTCTCCTTAAGAAATCTAACCCCCTCACGATGCCCAAGGTTCACGGGTTAATTTCTCCCAGGATGGAACGGGATAACAGTTCTACCGTAGCGGCACTTCAAACGGTTAGAACACGGCGAACACAAAGAACGGAGCAAATCACACGACTCACTTAATATGCAGAAAGGGAGGGGATGCGGTGAGACATGCTTTCTGTCAGTGTTTTTCTCTGCCCGAGTGTTTCTATCTTCTGCCCGAGATTGTGTATCCTCTTTCCGAGGTTACTTCTCTTATCTGTCCGAGTTTGAGTCTTTGTGGAGTCTCTATCTCAGAGCTTTAGTCTATGTTATCTGTCGTCTGTCTGTCGTGATCAAGGACTGATAAATGATCAGTTTATATAGACATCCAAGGGCAGGTGAAGAGACACACCTGGTGATTAATGAGAAAACGTGGGAGAGTTTAATTGTCCACTAATGACTGACTTCAATGTGGAGCAATTAATCTACCACCACTGACTGACATTAATGTGGAGGAATTAATCTACCACTTCATGACTGACTTTAATGTAAAACGTGGAGGGAAACGTGGAGGAACTAATCTGCTGATGTTGCTTCAGCTGCCCGGGTACTGTACCACTTCAGCTGCCCGTTGCTGACTCACTTCAGCTGCCCGTTAAACAAACAGATAAAATATTAATTAATTAATATTTTAGTTTTGTTGGTCCAAAAATTTAAGTCAATCAATCATATCAATTGACCAAATCCGAAGCCGAAGCCGAAGCCGAGACGAGCGACGACGACGGCGCGAGGCTTCCCTTCTTCTCAACCCTTTTAAGAGCTAAGAGAAGTAAATCTCTATTTAAACCCAACAAAATTCTTTTCCTCTACCAATGTGGGAGAAAGTGCATTTCCCTACAAAAGGGAACCTTTCCCTACAAAAGGGAATCTTTTCACTTTTTACCCATTTCTCATTCACATTCTTCCATTAAACCCAACAATCCCCCACATGAATGGGGAATGGCTGAATGGACATATGCATGACAGACTTGTGTGATTTGCAAGAAAGAATTAGTCGCATCTGGATAAGTAGGTTTCCCTTTGAACTTTCCGTAGTGAACATACATCGGATATACTCGATCAATCGGTAGATTTGATATCTTTGAACCGTCGAACTTTGGTGTATACCTAGACAACGCAAGTCACACAACTAACCCTTAACCGTCTTTGGTTCTCACTGTTGTGTTCGTTTCAGCCATGAACACCGCCTGGTTTCATAAGTGCTTAAAGAATTGGCCATACAGAATTCTCCTTGAAGCGGCTTACACTTCACACTTACATAGGTGATTTCTAAACGTGTAATCCTATAGATATACACTGTTTGATAAACGCAATATCAAACTTAGATAATCATTAAAAAATGCCTCTAGCATTTTATCCTTGGTACTTGAATATTGTCTCATCACGAGAATGGACCAAACATTTAATTGACAATGTTGGACCGTCATACACAACTTTGTATTCTCATTGAACCTAGTTCTTGGGATCTCCAGTCTCCTAGGTAGAGTTGCCGCCGTGATGACTTGTCCTTGGCCATAGTCCCATTCCCTTCGATGAACATTCAACCGCCTCTCTAGTTAGGCCTTTTGTAAGCGGATCCGCCACATTATCCCTTGATTTCACATAATCAATGGTGATAATTCCTCTAGAGAGTAGGTCCCTAACGGTTTTATGCCTTCGTCGTATGTGACGATTCTTACCGTTATACATGACATTCCTCGCTCTTCCTATAGCCGATTGACTATCACAATGTATACAAATTGGTGTCAATGGTTTAGGCCAGAACGGAATGTCTTCCAAAAAGTTCCGAAGCCATTCAGCTTCTTCACCGGCTTTATCTAAGGCTATGAATTCAGCTTCCATAGTAGAGCGGGCAATACACGTTTGCTTGGACGATTTCCAAGACACCGCTCCTCCACCAAGTGCGAAAACGTATCCACTTGTGGACTTAGAATCAGTTGTGCCGGTGATCCAATTGGCATCACAATATCCTTCAATGACTGCAGGATACTTGTTATAATGCAATGCAAAGTCTTGAGTGTATTTTAAATACCCCAAAACGCGTTTCATTGCCATCCAATGGGTCTGATTGGGATTACTCGTGTATCGACTTAGTTTACTTATAACACAAGCTATATCTAGTCGAGTACAATTCATGACGTACATCAAACTTCCCAAAACACGTGCATAATCCCGTTGCGACGTGCTTTGACCTTTGTTCTTCTTTAGAGCAAGGTTTACATCAATAGGAGTCTTTGAAACTTTAAAATCCAAATATTTAAATTTTTCAAGAACACTATTGATGTAGTGAGTTTGAGACAACGCCAGACCTTGAGGAGTCCTATGGATCTTAACACCCAGAATTAAGTCCGCAACTCCTAAGTCTTTCATATCAAATTTGCTAGTCAACATGTGTTTCGTAGCATTGATATTGACAATGTCATTGCTCATGATCAACATGTCGTCCACATATAAGCAAACAATGACTACAAAATTAGGAGTGTTCTTAATGTAGACACATTTGTCACACTCGTTAATTTTAAAGCCATTTGACAACATTGTATGATCAAATTTCGTATGCCACTGTTTAGGTGCTTGTTTTAGTCCATAAAGCGACTTAACAAGTTTACACACCATCTTTTCTTTACCTGGAACCACGAACCCTTCAGGTTGTTCCATGTAAATCTCTTCCTCCAAATCCCCATTTAAGAACGTTGTCTTAACGTCCATTTGATGGATTTCCAGACCATACACAGTGGCTAACGCTATTAACATCCGTATGGATGTTATTCTGGTTACCGGTGAGTATGTGTCAAAGTAGTCAAGACCTTCTTGTTGTCTATAGCCTTTAACAACAAGCCTTGCCTTGTACTTGTCAATAGTGCCATCAACTTTCATTTTCCTTTTGAAAATCCACTTAGAACCTAATGGTTTGTTTCCAGGAGGAAGATCAACCAACTCCCAAGTATGGTTGCTCAAAATAGATTTTATTTCACTATTGACTGCCTCTTTCCAAAACGGAGAGTCTGAAGAAGACATAGCTTCTTTAAACGTCTGAGGCTCACTTTCCAAAAGAAAAGTGACAAAGTCATCTCCCAGTGAAGTAGAAGTTCTTTGACGCTTGCTCCGTCTTGGTTCTTCCTCATTTGGTGACTTTCCTTCCCGAGGTCGTTTGGATCTTTCACCAACTGACTCACATTCCTTCTTATACGGATATATAGTTTCAAAGAATTCAGCATTATCTGATTCCATCACTGTATTAACGTGAATGTCGGGATTTTCTGATTTATGAACCAGAAACCGATATGCTTTACTGTTTCTAGCATACCCAATGAAAACACAATCAACTGTTTTCGGTCCAATCTTAACCCTTTTGGGTTTTGGGACTTTCACTTTTGCCAAACACCCCCACACTTTGAAGTAATTCAAGTTTGGCTTCCTTCCTTTCCACTTTTCATATGGAATAGAAAGTGTTTTGCTATGGGGAACTCGATTGAGTATTTGATTAGCCGTGAATATAGCTCCCCCCCACAAGTTCTGGGGTAGACCCGAACTTATCAACAAGGCATTCATCATCTCCTTTAAGGTTCGATTTTTCCTTTCCGCAATCCCATTAGATTGAGGCGTGTAGGGGGCAGTTGTTTGATGAATAATGCCATATTCCAAACACACTTGTTCAAAAGGAGATTCATATTCTCCACCCCTATCACTTCTTATCATTTTGATCATTTTGTTAAGTTGCGTTTCAACTTCATTTTTGTATTGCTTGAATGCGTCAATTGCCTCATCTTTACTACTAAGTAAATAAACATAGCAGTAACGAGTGCTATCGTCAATAAAAGTTATGAAATACTTCTTTCCACCGCGAGATGGTATTGACTTCATGTCACAAATATTTGTATGAATTAAGTCTAATGGTTCAGAATCCCTTTCAATTGACTTGTAAGGGTGTTTAACATATTTAGACTCAACACATACTTGACATTTTGACTTAGCGCAATCAAATTTAGGCAATACTTCTAAATTGATCATTTTTCGCAAGGTTTTATAATTGACATGTCCCAAACGAGAATGCCATAAATTATTTGACTCAAGTAAGTAAGAAGAAGCTGCAATTTGTTCATAGTGTCAACGACTATTACATTGAGTTTGAAAAGGCCCTCAGTCAGGTAACCTTTTCCTACATACAGCTCATTCTTAGTTATTACAACTTTGTCAGAAACAAACACACACTTAAACCCATTTTTCACAAGAAGTGCAGTAGACACCAAGTTCTTCCTTATTTCAGGAACGTGAAGAACATTGGTCAGAGTCACAACCTTGCCAGACGTCATCTTGAGGAATATCTTCCCATATCCTTCAATTTTGGCCGTTGCAGAATTGCCCATAGAGAGCGCCTCATCAGGTCCAGCGGGAGCATATGAAGCAAAGGCTTCCTTCACAGCACAAACATGGCGGGTGGCTCCTGAATCAATCCACCATTCTTTAGGATTTCCAACTAAGTTGCATTCAGAAATCATAGGGCACAGATCAATGTCTTGCACTCCTTGAGCCAATTTTGTCTCTTCAACCATGTTTGCTTGACCTTTTTCCTTTTTCATGTCCTTCTTTGCAGCACGACAGTCTGCGGACTTATGTCCACTCTTGCCACAGTTGTAGCAATTTCCCTTGAACTTTTTCTTGCTGGGGTTGGTCTTCCCTCCAGAAGGCTTCTTTCTCTTATTTTGATTTGGAGTGTGCTCAACAATATTTGCTCCCGCTATTGCAGCACTTCCACGAGCCTTCTTTGCAGCAGATTTGTTGTCCTCTTCTATCCTCAAGCGTACAACCAAATCTTCAAGGGTCATCTCATTGCGCTTGTGTTTCAAGTAATTTTTAAAGTCATTCCATGATGGAGGTAACTTTTCAATCATGGCTGCAACTTGAAACGCTTCATTAATCTTCAAACCTTCAAAGAAAAGTTTGTTAGCAACAATATGAATAATACTCTTAACATAAGTATTAATCAGGATCAAACCTTCAGCAAGGAGATCATGGATAAGGACTTGAAGTTCTTGGACTTGGGACACAACAGATTTGTTATCCACCATTTTATAATCCAGAAATTTGGCAGCCACAAATTTCTTCAGTCCAGCATTTTCAGTCTTATATTTCTTTTCTAGAACATCCCACAGTTTCTTAGACGTTTCAACATTACTGTAAACGTTGTACAGGTCATCTTCCAAGCCACTTAGAATGTAATTCTTGCATAGGAAGTCAGAATGAGTCCAAACCTCAATCACGAGGAAGCGTTCGTTTTCAGGTGTTTCATCAGTCAGGACTGGAGCATCCTCCTTAATAAACCTTTGTAGGCTTAAGGTGGTCAGATAAAAGAACATCTTTTGCTGCCATCTCTTAAAGTCCACACCAGAAAACTTCCTCGGTTTCTCTGCAGGTGGCATAACCGTTGCAGCAGCACGGCTAGGCCCAGCAGCACCAGAAACTGCGGTAGCATTCGTATTCACAGCGAGGACAGTTTGTTTCACTCCGTTTGTCATCTCTGTCAAGTGACACAAGCAGAAACAATATCAATAAACTGTTTAAACAATCGGAGTAGAGAAAAAACCACGAAGGCTTTTAGTCCCCACAAACAGATTATTTCACAGTAATTAGGAGTAGAAAAACCACAAAGGTTTTAGTCCCCACGAACAGAGTAATATTCAGTACAGGAGTAGACAACCACAAAGGTCTTTAGTCTCCCCGAGCAGATTATTATGCAGTACAGGAGTAGAAAACCACACAGGTTTTAGTCTCCTCGAACAGTCTCCTTAAGCAATATTTATTTAAGTGCAGAAAATAAATAATACTAGATTTCTTAAGCTTGTTGTTCCTGCACTTGAAATAAATTAGAAGATACAAAAACCTGCAGCAAATAATCTGTTAGTATAGGACGATCCCGAGCCCACAAGTTACTTGTATCTCCTTAAAAAATCTAACCCCCTCACGATGCCCAAGGTTCACGGGTTAATTTCTCCCAGGATGGAATGGGATAACAGTTCTACCGTAGCGGCACTTCAAACGGTTAGAACACGGCGAACACAAAGAACGGAGCAAATCACACGACTCACTTAATATGCAGAAAGGGAGGGGATGCGGTGAGACATGCTTTCTGTCAGTGTTTTTCTCTGCCCGAGTGTTTCTATCTTCTGCCCGAGATTGTGTATCCTCTTTCCGAGGTTACTTCTCTTATCTGTCCGAGTTTGAGTCTTTGTGGAGTCTCTATCTCAGAGCTTTAGTCTATGTTATCTGTCGTCTGTCTGTCGTGATCAAGGACTGATAAATGATCAGTTTATATAGACATCCAAGGGCAGGGGAAGAGACACACCTGGTGATTAATGAGAAAACGTGGGAGAGTTTAATTGTCCACTAATGACTGACTTCAATGTGGAGCAATTAATCTACCACCACTGACTGACATTAATGTGGAGGAATTAATCTACCACTAAGGACCGACATTAATGAGAAGACGTGGAGGGAAAACGTGGAGGAACTAATCTGCTGATGTTGCTTCAGCTGCCCGGGTACTGTACCACTTCAGCTGCCCGTTGCTGACTCACTTCAGCTGCCCGTTACACAAACAGATAAAATATTAATTAATTAATATTTTAGTTTTGTTGGTCCAAAAATTTAATTCAATCAATCATATCAATTGACCGAATCCGAATCCGAAGCCGAAGCCGAAGCCGAGACGAGCGACGACGACGGCGCGAGGCTTCCCTTCTTCTCAACCCTTTTAAGAGCTAAGAGAAGTAAATCTCTATTCAAACCCAACAAAATCCTTTTCCTCTACCAATGTGGGAGAAAGTGCATTTCCCTACAAAAGGGAACCTTTCCCTACAAAAGGGAACCTTTTCACTTTTTACCCATTTCCCATTCACATTCTTCCATTAAACCCAACAATCCCCCACATGAATGGGGAATGGCTGAATGGACATATGCATGACAGACTTGTGTGATTTGCAAGAAAGATTAGTCGCATCTGGATAAGTAGGTTTCCCTTTGAACTTTCCGTAGTGAACATACATCGGATATACTCGATTAATCGGTAGATTTGATATCTTTGAACCGTCGAACTTTGGTGTATACCTAGACAACGTAAGTCACACAACTAACCCTTAACCGTCTTTGGTTCTCACTGTTGTGTTCGTTTCAGCCATGAACACCGCCTGGTTTCATAAGTGCTTAAAGAATTGGCCAACAGAATTCTCCTTGAAGCGGCTTCCACTTCACACTTACATAGGTGATTTCTAAACATGTAATCCTATAGATATGCACTGTTTGATAACCACAATATCAAACTTAGATAATCATTAAAAAATGCCTCTAGCATTTTATCCTTCGTACTTGAACATTGTGTCATCACGAGAATGGACCAAACATTTAATTGACAATGTTGGACCGTCATACACAACTTTGTATTCTCCTTGAACCTAGTTCTTGGGATCTCCAGTCTCCTAGGTAGAGTTGCCGCCGTGATGACTTGTCCTTGGCCATAGTCCCATTCCCTTCGATGAACACTCAACCGCCTCTCTAGTTAGGCCTTTTGTAAGCGGATCCGCCACATTATCCCTTGACTTCACGTAGTCAATAGTGATAATTCCCCTAGAGAGTAGGTCCCTAACGGTTTTATGCCTTCGTCGTATTTGAAGATTCTTACCGTTATACATGACATTCCTCGCTCTTCCTATAGCCGATTGACTATCACAATGTATATGAAGCCTAGTGGTGTTGTTAAGCTGAAAATAGATTGAGTAACAACTTAATATTGTTCTTCCTGCACTTGAAATAAATTAGAAGATACGAAAACCTGCAGCAAACAATCTGTTAGTATAGGACGATTTGGATACGGATTCGGATTTGGATTTGGATTTGGTCAATTGATATGATTGATTGACTTAAATTTTTGGACCAACAAAATTAAAATATTAATTAATATTTTATCCGTTTGTTTAACGGGCAGCTGAAGTGGTACAGTATGTGGAGCAATTAATCTACCACCACTGACTGACATTAATGTGGAGGAATTAATCTACCACTTCATGACTGACTTTAATGTAAAACGTGGAGGAACTAATCTGCTGATGTTGCTTCAGCTGCCCGTTAATATTTTAGTTTGAATCCGAAGCCGAGACGAGCGACGACGACGGCGCGAGGCTTCCCTTCTTCTCAACCCTTTTAAGAGCTAAGAGAAGTAAATCTCTATTTAAACCCAACAAAATTATTTTCTCTACCAATGTAGGAGAAAGTGCATTTCCCTACAAAAGGGAACCTTTTCCTACAAAAGGGAATCTTTTCACTTTTTACCCATTTCCCATTCACATTCTTCCATTAAACCCAACAAATATATAATCATAGAACCGTAATTCTCTTAAATTAAATTATACTGCATAGCTCTTGTCAATAGTTGTCATGCATGTTCATGGTTCTGGAAGAAAATAGAGCAGCGCAAATAAGAATGTCTCGAGGAAACATTTTCACCAAAAGGTGAAAGTAAACTTTTCAATGCTTAGGTGCAACAGTATTGTATTTCTTATACATGCAATGTGTCTTTAATTCAAAATTTTCAATTCCTTCAAGTAATATTTAGACATTATTAACAATTTTTAATACTTAAAAAGAAAATCGTCAAAACACTGTTGGATATGGATAACATTATTTTTGTTAGATAAACTTTTGCTGGAGTTTTTCTTCACTCAGCGCCAAACACTGAAAGACAGTTTTGTAGAAACAACTAGTTTTCGCAAATATACTTCTGCCCTACTAAACACACATATATAGTGGCAAAAATTTATAGACAATAATGAAACTTATATTAAAGTGACAAAGTAGAGATTCTCAATGGTATTGATCTTGGAATCTTGACTTTGCACCATTAAGTTCGGTGCGTGCTTGTGATTTCTTTTTATTTTCACTTTCAATAGGAATGAATGGTAGACTCACTGTGGGGATGTAGAAGGTAGAATACGGGTTCGGCGGAACCCAGTAGATTTAACGCAGACAGTGTATTTATGTTAAAAGAATTACTAAATATATAAAAAAATTAAGTCGAGAACCCAATTGCTTGCACTTAAGATTGTTATTCAAAAATTTAGAACCCGTAAAGTTTAAATGCTGGATCCGTCTAGTAAATATATAATAGTAACAATCCTTTTGCAATTCATTATGCTCTAAACAGAATCTTATCTATATATCGCAAAAATGTTGGACTAGAGTTAGGAGCAGGGGCGGATTTAAGTAGTGATCATAGGGTGCCACGGCATCGCAAGCTTCGATAGAAATTCTGTGTATATAGGTGTATATATATAAAAAAGTATAGCAATATTAAAAGTGGCACCCTTTGTCACAAATGGTTCCCTGGTGCCAGTGGCAAGAGCTCTCATGTTTGGCCTCGTTATCTTGGGATCAAGCCTGCGCAACATCACCTTTTTGACTTCAGCAAAAACCCAGTATCAATTTAGAAAAACTCTTGCTTGATCCTACAACTTAAATCTAAAGGACAAATAATTTATTTGGACAGTGTAAAATAACGACGCGTATATGTTCAAACCAATATGGCACCCGGTACCCTCAAATGCTGGATCCGCCCCTGGTTAGGAGCGAATTGATAATTCGTGCGGCATAATATTTATCGAAGTGGAGTCACTCTACCAAATTTTTTTATTCTCACCACAGTTCTTTGAGGTAGCCATCATAAAGCATTGCTTTATTTCTCTTTCTCTAAAACATGAAATATTCATCTGTTTTGAAAAAAATATTTTCTATTTTAGGCGTTTTGTATCTCAATAATTTTGGCGGGGTTGAGGGGGCCCACTAGTCGCTTCACGCCGGCAGCCGGCGTCAAGGTGCTGTGGGGTCTTTGTTCTTGTTATGCTCCCACGTGGACACGAACTTTCCATCCGAAGCTGATAGCTTCGGATCCAAGCCTATTGAATATTTTATCGACCGTTGCAAATGACTGTAGAATTGTAAACTGACCCCAAAATTCCTTTATTGCTTCACAAATAACTTCTCAAACAATCAGATAAGACATTTCAACCAATGACGGAAAAATGTTTTAAAATGTCTCCAAAATTTTATTTGCATTTATAGTGGATGGTAAAAGAAGCGATAACTTTTTAATCTTCCATTACTTGTATTGTAATTTCTAATATAGAAATTTCACTATAACTACTTAGTTAAATCTAGCTAAATCATGTTTTGTTTTGACATTTTTACATGCTCCATTTTGTAGTCTCGTCTTTAAAGAGTATATCGATGATTAATTAAAAAGCAAAATTCTTGGTGTCTTGACGAGCACGTCAATAATTGTGTACAATCTCATTCTTGGTGAGCATTAAGAAATTGCATACTCCATTTCAATATAAAAAATTAAGTCTTTTACTTGAAATTGTGAATATGTATTTCATAAATGAGTTTTGGAAGTCGCATTGAGTATTGTAAAATCACTAGCAGAATGTGATTTGCTGCTAATGTTGGTTAGCTCAGTTTTGTACAGGATGCATACAAGTCGCATCTCAGAAATGTGCAACAACGTACAACATGCTTAGTTTATTCCACAAGTAGGATAGCCATTCTTCTATTTATATGGAGTACTTAATTATAATTTTGCCTCAAAGGTGATTCAATTGATCAGCTCCTTCAGACCATGGTAGCTCCGTTCTTGCAAATCTTTAAATTAGTATCTAAACCATAGGTTTTGTCACTGCAAAATGAAAGCATGATGTGATAATGGTAGTGATGCATGTGGTGCAAATGCCCTGTCCATGAAAAATGCCTCATTGATTCCTGTCATGTCTGAGAAGTGAGGGGTTTAGAGATAGGGTACTGCAACTTTTCCTGGACCAAAGGGTTCCCTACGTACACTCCTTGCTCAGATCACCTTTTTTTTCATCTCAGTACTGTCTTCGATATTTTCCCAGACCTTAATCCTTATTGCCACTTTATATAATTATACAAATAGATTATATATATGGCGTTCCCTCCCTGTACAGATATGCAAAGGACCCTTTTTTCAGTGACATGCTCCCTTCTCCCTAGCTTTCCAAGTTTCTGCTCCCCACTGCTTTAAGATGTTTTTGATATGTAGGAACCTTCTGAATTTGCAACAAGTACGACTCAGTTACTTACAAACAAACTGGAATATGCTATATAAATCATCAGTGTTCATGTCGCATTTAGTTTTGTCACGGTGCAACATGATAGTAAAACAAATTCTACATTTATTTCTGGTGGCATGCATATATCAAATTCTTAGAAAAATTTGACCTATAATAAATCTCAAGATTCTCAACTACTAAATGGTATTGCCTATAACAGAAAGCTTAACAGAAATAAACCATGCATCTTGTTATTACAAGTAACAATCTTTTTTGCTTCATTTTAGACATCTGAAACTAATACGACAAACTTTTCAAACTGTACATAGAATAATTATACATATAGTACAAAACTTTATTATATGTGCCTAAGGTTTCTACTTACTATAGAAACTTCGACTACTCTATTATTGTTTTAAATCAATCTTTATACTAAAGAAAGAAGATAAGAACTAAGCTATACACATTTGTGGAAAGCAAAAGGGAACCAACTAATTCAATTCCCTTTTTTTTTCTCTTGTCAATCAAGAATAGTTCTAGGGAGAAGGGGGAAGAGATTATCCCAATTACGTTTGGTTGATGATATAGACATTGTGGTGAAACTTTGGCTGATGATCATCAGTAACAACTGTTTCCATTAGTTGAAAATGACCAGATTCCTAATACTGGGGCAAGTCAAACTATATGACATTGCCTTGTTTGGCTAAATCATTTGTAGTTCTCCTTTTGAATATACATTGCACCTTTAAAGAGAAGCAAGAATATATTGTTAGATTTTGGAGATAGATCATGATGGAACTATGTTGATGAGACAATAATGCAATGATCTAATAAAAAGATTTCAATGTTATCCATGTCCATGGCAGGATTAAATGGATCATTAGTATTAAAATCACAGATCTTAAGATATGTCTAAAGAAAATTGGCTAATAAAGCTATGAAGTCTTGTACTAATTATACGAGCATGTTCTGTCTTTAAACATAAGTAAAGGCATCCACTTTTCATGCTATATTTAATCTTTAGCCAACACTCTTTATCTTCAAAATAATTTTGTATAAAGCGACATATATAACGAATTGCCTATTTATTTATTCATTCTTTTTAATGTTCAATTCATTTTATGCAGAATAGCTTTACACTGATCTGCATTTGTCTACTCCCGGCCTCCATTAAACAATGGAACAAAATTGCTAATAACAACAACTTGATTGATATAGTAAATTCTTAAGATAATGGTAAATAAAGTCTCTTCTAGTTATTATATTCATATTTAAGAGGAAAAGAAAATTCTAAGTAGAGTTTAAGCGGTGATAGTCATAAGTAAACACCTAAGAACTAGTAATTTTTTTAAGTACCATCAAGAAATTAAACAAGAACTGAAAGAAATGGAAATGATGCTTGAGTTAAAACTTAAAAGTAAAGAAGAGCTTTCAGCATTAATCATGCAATTAAATTAGAATAATTCACTAAGAAAGGAGCCATCCTAATTAAGTAGATGTATGTTGATAACGTCTCTGTTACTGCAAAACTGATACCACAACACACATCGAATCATTTGTGAGTTAATTTTACCTTCAGAGGTCTTTAGATTTGAAAATAAAGGAAATTTCATACTTTGATAAATATGTAAGCAATGGTATGATTCTTATTTCTTAATGAGATTTGAACGCCTTTTAACAGCAATTTTATCAAGCGTTTTGATATGATGCTATCATACAAAAGATAAGATCATAAATAATCATATTCATGTGAAGGTGCAAGTAGCCTAGAGAATAAAATGAGAGAATATTCACTTGACATGATTTGGCTACGGTGTATATAGGTTTATAGATGATTTCTGGTTAATAGATGAAGATGTATATATTTAAATTCTCATGAAAAAAATAAATTTCTCAAATTAAGATATAGAGAATCTTGAAATCTAGACAGGTCTAACTAGTGGAATATTAGTGTATCCTACTAATTTGGAATTGAGATGTTATTATTGACAATGTTGTTCCAAGTAGTATATTGGTCAATGTTTTGTGACACTCATTATCTTAAGCTCCCCTCGAAATACAACTATGAAATCCAATAACTTAGCATCAAAATATAAAATTCAAAAAAAAAAAAAAACATAACCACTAAAATAACCGAGCCTTTCGGCTATGAACGAGGTTCGGCAGATAGTTTCATACACCTAAACTGAGTGTCTCTGTGTGTGAAAGAGAAGGAAGCAAAAAGCAAAGATGATCATGGTGATAGCTGAGGGGAAGACATAGTCTACGTACATAAAAAATAAAAGTGCAAAATTATATAGTAACAAAGTTTAGATAAATTAAATTTCATTGACCCCATATACCCCCAAAAAAAAAAAAAATCAAACTCATTTTTCCTTTTCGAAAAATCAAACTCAGCTTCTTTTCTTTCTTTGTTGCCTCCTATAACTTCCCTTCCATTTTCTTGTTTGTTCTTGTTCTTACATCTTTTCCACCAAAACCCCTTGCCACCCTTCTCTGTATATATATATACATATTACACACACACATAATAATAATTACGTATATACATTACAATGCAGAGATACATTTTTTGAAACATAATATTTTTTTGATCATTGAAACAGAGACTCCCCATTTTTGAATATTTTTTAAAGAATGGGTACAGAAGAAGGGATTCTTGAATTTTCGGTGGCATCAGTGGTGGAAGATGTTCTTCAACAACACGGCAAAAGACTCAGCGATATTGATTTGGCTTCTAGGAAAGCTGAAGAAGCTTGTATGTTCTCTTTATTCATTATGATTCTTTGCTTGTTTAATGAATTTATCATTTTTATTATGTGTATCCATTAACGCATTATATTGGAACTGGACATTATTAATGTTAATCATTTGAGATGAAGCGAATTCTGTTATATATAAATGCTTTTGACTATTTAATGTGTTTTACCAAGATTCCTCCCATATATCAAGTCTTGATGGATAGAGTTACTGATATTTATTGTTGGTAGGAGGTGGTAGGTACCCGACATAATTAGTCGAGGTGCGCACAAGCTAGCCCGGATACCATCATTAAAAAAATGTGTTTTCCAAGTTTCTTGGTATTTCGGATTTCTTATCAATCATGAAACAAGAAAATGTTGAATAATAAGAAGAAATTTGTTCCCATTTTCCCACCTGAAATATGTTTTTTTTTTTTAAATTTTATTTTGTTTTAAATTGAAATGTCTTGGGTGTGGGTGGTCTCCCTGAATAGCAGTGTCACGTCTGCTCATAGAATCATTTTCCCCCCTTCTATTCTGTTCTTATGTTAGTTGGTTTCTTGGGACTGCCTTGAATACTAGCCATTTTATCATCGTCCTAATTATATTGAAGCGGATAATTGGTTGAAGATCACGAGATGTTACTAATAAAAGAGTTGCAACCACTAATGCAACTCAATTCCTTGAAACGTATATTCTTGATTATGTGAGTGAGAATGTTTAATGGGGAATATAACAATGCAGCACTGAGAAGATATGAAGCAGCAGGGTGGCTCAGAAAGACAGTTGGAGTGGTTGGGGCTAAAGATTTGCCGGCACAGCCTTCAGAAGAAGACTTCAGGCTTGGATTGCGCAGTGGAATTGTACTTTGCAATGTTCTTAATAAAGTCCAGCCTGGTGCTGTGCAAAAAGTAGGGGTTTTGAACCTCTTTTAGTTTATCTTTTCATATGTTGTCTGTTTTTGTTTCAGATATTTAGTGATAGTTTTTACTTGGTTTTGATTAGGTAGTTGAAGCACCTCCTGATTCTGTTAATGTCCCTGATGGGGCAGCTCTTTCTGCGTACCAATACTTTGAAAATGTCCGCAACTTCCTCGTAGCCGTAGAAGAAATGGGGCTTCCAACTTTTGAAGCTTCTGACTTGGAGAAAGTAAGTAGATGATTTGGGGGTAATTCAATACCTATTTGTTTTATCTTGTTAGTTACGCTCCAAGCTAGTCGATGAAAACACCTGTAACCACCCTTGAAACAGACTTTAAAATGTTTTGTCATTTCCTGAATTAGGGAGGGAAATCTTCCAGGATTGTCAATTGTGTGCTAGCATTGAAATCATATGCTGAGTGGAAACAAGGAGGTGGAAGTGGATCATGGAAATACAGTGGGAATGCAAAACCATCATCGGCAGGAAAGCAATTTGTCCGAAAAAACTCTGAGCCATTCATGAATTCAATCTCAAGGACTTCATCTATCAGTGACAAGTCTCTTGATAGCACTGACGTCGGGAATGATGCCCGTGAAATGGTTTGTAAGCTTATCATGTAGTATTCGGCATCTCAAAAGTATGTTATACGTGATAAATATCTTAATATTTCATTTTCAGGTGAACTCAAGTTCCTTGCATATGCTTGTTCGTGAGCTTCTCTCTGACAAGAAGCAAGAAGATATTCCATTTGTAAGCGATCTTAGCTTGATTCCATACCATCTGAAAAAGGAATTCTACAGGAGTGTTTGAGATGTTTCGTGTATAAAGCTCTTTGTCTCATTACTTCTTGCTTTGTTTAGTTGGAAGGCGTTATGTATGATACCACTTGATAACCATCTTTCTGGATGTGATTCCCAACAGATAGAGTTCTGATGGCAAATAATCTGCCAGGCTAAGTGAAACACACTAAAACTTCGCAACATGGGCAGGCTCACATAATTAGCTTCCCTCAGAGGGATGAAGGCTTAATAAGGGCAGTAAAACTAGTCTAGATGACTTATTGCTATAATATTTGAGGTTTGCATGGACAGTAATGTTTAGAAAGAGAAGAAAATGTCAGGCATCACCTAAGAAAGATACAACAGATTCCATCATTCCTGATGCAGTAGCAAATTACAATACTAGGGTACCTACATTCAGATGCTACCAAGCTCTTGAAAACGTCTCTGGAGAGGAACATAGACTTGGAACTTATCTAGCTAGCTTCTTCTTCTAGTATCCTATTGGCTATAATAGAGTTCTTTGATCTAGAAAGTTGATGGTCCGCTTATCTGATGCAAACAAGTTTCTCATTTTGGACAGATTGTGGAGAATATGTTGAGCAAAGTTATGGAAGAATTTGAGCATCGGGTTGGCAGCCAAAATGCACAGGTTGGAGCTTTTTCTTTACTGGTGCTTTCATTTTGCCAATTATTACACAAGGCTTATTCTTCCATCTTCTTTTCTGCTTATATGCATCTGAAGTACGACAGAACGGATTGCTCCGTTTAGCAGCTGAAAATGCTGAAAGCATCCACTGTCTTTTCTTTTCCAAAGTTGGGTCTTACATATTTTTGGTGATATGACAGTTGAGAACGTCCCATAAAGATACCGCTGTCTCAACTACCGATGAATCTCCCTTGGAACTTTCATGTGAGGAGACACAGGGCAAGGATGAGGAGACACAGGCCACAATGGTCAAGGATGAAGAAAAAGCAGAGTCGGAAGGGATATGCAGCAGGATAGAGATACATGATGGTGCATCCACAACACATGTTGTAAGGCAGTTGATGCTGGTTGAACAACAGCATAGAGAAGTACAGGTATAGGAGTTCTGCTGCAGATTAGAGAATGAAGTATGTTTGTTTTGAGCTGATTGATTGACATGCCCTGTTGATAATTTGTAGCAATTGAAATCTACTCTCCATGCTGCTAAAGCAGACCTGCAGTTTCTTCAACTGAAATATCAAGAGGAAGTCAGCAATCTTGGTACAACTAAATAGAACTGTCTCATGCTAACAGATTGTGACAGGGATTTAGCAACTGAAATCTTTTTTTGAATTTTTGAATAGGTAAACATCTGCATGGTCTAGCTCATGCTGCTTCGAGTTACCAAAAGGTTCTAGAGGAGAATAGGAAGCTGTACAATCAAGTGCAAGACCTTAAAGGTAACGCTATTCATAGAATAGATCCTAATCAATGCCTTCTGCTATTAGATAGTGATGAATCTAACCACTGCTCTAATCTGAACATTTACATATTTGGACAGGTAACATCAGAGTGTATTGCCGGGTGCGACCATTCATGCCTGGCCATACAAACAGTCTAAGCACTGTGGATCACATAGATGACGGGAATATTACGATAACTACTCCTTCAAAGTACGGAAAAGAGGGAAAGAAATCATTCAATTTTAACAAGGTCTTTGGTCCTTCTGCAAGCCAAGGTCGCTTAAGTTCCCTATATTATTCCTTTTTCATGCAAGTTGCAGCTCTATATTTCATTCTAACAATCTCTATTTATCACACTGCAGCGGAAGTGTTTGCAGATACACAGCCTTTGATCCGGTCTGTTCTTGATGGCTACAATGTTTGTATCTTTGCTTACGGCCAAACAGGATCAGGGAAAACCCATACAATGGTGAGACAGTTAAACTTAATCATTTAACCCCTTAATCACAGAAGTGGATATTTTTTGGTTGATAGAAAAAACAAAAACATTATGTTGATAGTTCCTAATTTTTGTACCTACAGACTGGCCCATCAGATCTTACGGAGGAGACCCTTGGTGTGAATTACAGGGCACTGAGTGATCTATTCCTCATCTCTGAACAGCGAAAAGATGTTATTTCTTATGATATTTCAGTTCAAATGGTTGAGATTTACAATGAGCAAGTCAGAGATCTTCTTACCACAGATGGTGTTAACAAAAAATATCCTTTTTGCAACCTTTCCTTTCTTTGCTCTTTCATATTACTATTAACTCTGTATCGTGTTGGTCTCTTATATGTTTGAACTTAACTTATAAATACAGTAGAAATTCGTAACAGTTCCCAGAAGGGTTTCAATTTACCTGATGCAAATCTTATTCCTGTAACATCAACTTCTGATGTAATGAATCTGATGAACCTTGGGCACAAGAATCGTGCAGTAAGTGCTACTGCCATGAATGACCGAAGTAGTCGTTCTCACAGGTACTGCCTACATGTCCTTTTTCCATTTTCCTTTCTTAAGGGAATGGGTGAAAGTTATTGCTGAATTATGTTCCTTTCTTCTCGATGTAAATATTTATGTTTGAACATTTGCAGTTGCCTTACAGTTCATGTTCAAGGAAGGAACATGGCATCTGGTACAATTCTTCGTGGTTCCATGCACCTCGTGGACCTGGCAGGAAGTGAAAGAGTGGACAAGTCGGAGGCAGTTGGTGATAGGTTGAAGGAGGCTACACATATCAACAAGTCTCTTTCTGCTTTAGGAGATGTTATATCTTCACTTGCCCAAAAGAACTCGCATGTTCCCTACAGGAATAGTAAGCTCACACAGTTGCTTCAAGATGCTCTTGGTAAGATCTTGTGTTCTGTGGCCAGTCAACCTTTAATCCCCTCTTCTTTCTGCTACTAAAGTTTTCCCTTTCTTATCTCTCAGGAGGGCAAGCAAAAACTTTGATGTTTGTTCATATAAGTCCTGAGCAAAATGCTGTTGGAGAGACACTCAGCACTCTGAAGTTCGCTGAACGGGTTTCTACTATTGAGCTTGGTAGTGCACGGGCCAACAAGGAGAGTTCTGATGTCAAGGAACTAAGAGAACAGGTTTCACACTCCCTGTATTTTTGGTCTATCAATCAACTTGTAGGCATGATCTACTTTTCTCTTTTAGTCTCTGATTGTAGACTAAAAGGACAATTGTTTCCCTCAAAAGACAGTAGTCCAGAAGAATTGAATATTTCGCATATACTTTTCTTTTTCCGTTTACTGTTTCCAGTTTTTCATCTAATTTCAAAGTAAAGTAATTGTTTTTTCTCCATTTTACAGATCACCAGTCTTAAGGCAGCCTTAGCAAGGAAGGAGGAAGAGCAAGGGCGCCGCCCGCATTCCAGATCAAGTACTCCAGAGAGAGTCAGAACTGGATCTTCCCAGTCTTCTCCTTCTTCTAGTTGGCAGAGTATGGGAGACCTTTCAAGCCATCACCGAAGACTAATGGAAGATGTCAGTAGCAACATAGAGGTAATTTTTCTTGTATACCTCATCTAGCTTCTTCCCTCATATTATTAAATTAGTAATTAGTCAAGAAATGTCAAATTATATCCTTCACTGGTGCAAATAATAGAAAATCACCAACCCCAGTTACACGTGAGTTTTCTTTTGCTCAAGTCACTGATCCTTCTAAAGTCTTCGTAGTCGTACAAAGGGATTTTAGATATAAAATGTTCACTATATGTGTTTCTCTTGTTGGAATGCGTTCTCTGACTTTTTCATAGTTCAAGTCGCTCCAATTTCAGAAATCGATCAAGCTGAGGACATTCTTCCTGATATCCTTCCTATTCTTATTGTTGAAGGAATAAATGTATCTTTCACTCTATGCATTTGCTTGCGATGGAAGCTTAAGTTGATGTTTTCAAATCTTTTCATCAGGTTAAGAAGAAATCTGCATCAAAGATGAGAAGGCGAAGCTTAGATCCGAAAGACTTTCAGATGAATTCTCCTCCCTGGCCACCAGTTAATAGCCCTGCATCAAGGGAAGACGACAAAGAATCAGTTTCTGGTGATTGGGTTGACAAGATTATGGTGAACAAGCAAGATGCTCTGAGTAGAAGTAGTTCCTTAGGAGGATGGGGAGAAGAAACCAGGCATTCACCTGACCTGGTATATAGGAAGTGCTCCTCTGATATTTCAAAGGTGTATCCTGAACAACATATAAACAAAGTTGTAGCAAATAAAAAGGACGACCAAGATTACGAGACAAGTAGGAGCGGGTACGAAGCAGCATCCATAGATGATTTGGATGATCTGGAAGTTGCAACAAGCGACTCTTCTGAGCTTGAATTACCTTGGCAGCCGAATCTTCAGAAAGCTAGTCAGGTTTCCAATGGAGAGGGATCTAAGCTCAAAAAACCTAGTCCTAGGCAAGGGAAGAGTTCGGAAATAAGGTATCATAGCTCATGAGTGCATTTTAGTTTTTATCTTTGGGCTGCTTGCAGATAAGGAGCTGCTTATATCTTCATTTATTGGCATAATGAGTGAATTTTGTGTGCGCCTCATCTAAAAGCTTAAACTGATCGAGAGGGATATATTATTTACTTAAGTTAGGTTTGCAACATCAACAACTGTCTGTCAATGCATCAAGACAACAAGCTTTCTTAACCTGTAGCAAATGAGCTTTTCTATATGCTAACTAAAAGAAGTGAAAGAAAAACTAAAACTTATTCAACAAATATGTCAAATGCAACAACATACATTGTGGTGTGTATCAACATTTGCTGCTGACTAGATGACTAACCAGTTTCTATGTAAAATCATGCAGGAGCTTGATACCTCCACCACCAACTAGGAGGCTTTCTAATGGGCTAACTTCACCTTCTTCAAGGACAGGAAGAGCAGCTGCTGTAGAAGGAAAGCGAAAAACAGCGAGTGGCAAGTGATAAAATGTTCCTACTTAGCTGAGTTTGATGCTGCTTAAGCAATCAAAAGATGTGCATTTGTGTATCCTTTTTCTTTTTCTCTTGAATCCTTTCACTCTGCATTCTTTAGAGTGAAAGAGAGCGAGCGTGTGGCAATAACTTCAGTTGCCAGCTTTTCTTCCTCCAGTGGTGATCTTGATATTGTTTTGGTGTCCCACTGATGAGTTTTTTGTTTATATGGTTTGTTGGCTTGTTCTTTTTTTATTTTCCATTCTTTTGGACTTCGGAATGTAAAAGTGCAGAAAATGAGAAAATGAAATACTAGAGTTATAGATGCCAATTACTTCTTCAAACATCTGAATGGAACTTGGTGTTGAGTAAATTTGTGGAATGACACCAGTTAGCCGCTCTAAGGCCTGCGTTTTACGTTTTTAGCCACTGTATGCCGAAGTTAGTTCTGTACTTCTGTGTCCTGAAATTAAGTTTGTAGGAAAATAACTATTGGCTAAAGTCGAAATATTGCATTAAGAAGTGGGCTAAGTGCACGAAAGGCCACTTTTGCCACTGGTCTTAGGGCACAGGCCACTAATACCAAAACATTTAGTTTGTGGCCACTTTTGCTTAAAGAGATTGAACTTCAGTCCAGAGGCCGGATTGAAGTTCAGTCCTTAAAAATTGAACTTCAATCCACGGCCATATGGACGGAAGTTCAGTCCAGTCCTTAAGATGGAACTTCAGTCCATGGAAGTTCAGTCCATGGCCATACCATGGACTGAAGTTCAGTCCATGGCCATATGGACTGAAAGTTCAGTCCTTAAGAGATGGAACTTCAGTCCAGGGGCCGTATGGACTGAAGTTCAGTCAACTATCAGAACTTAAGTCAACATTTATTTAGTAAAGGCCCAAAAGTGGCCTCTAGTGTAAGACCAAAGAAAATAGTGGCCTAAAACTAAATACCAGTGTTAAAAGTGGCTGCTGGGCGAAATTTTTACTTAAGAAGTGGCTAATCCTATACTTCACCCAGTAAGTTTGGGGTGATTTTGATGAGTAGCCATTTTTTGACGCGTTAAATGAGAATTATCCCCCATTTCAGAATTAATTGAGAAATAGCCACCAACACGCACATACATTCCATTAGCATTGACAAACAGCTCGGACTAGTCCCAGATTTTTATGCTGGACTTTGAACTACACATGTTCAAAGTCCCATTATTTTATAATGGGATAGTCCCCTGGTGCTTTATATATATAAATTCTCAGTCCTAGATTTTTATACTGGGACTCTAAATTATATACTTGTTCAGAGGTGGCTATTTTTCAGCGAATTTATTTTTGATGACTACAGATCAATTAAAGTGCGTCAAACAGGCTCGTACGCAAAAATTGTAAAAATTTCGCCCAGCAGCCACTTTTAATACTGGTATTTTATTTGAGGCCACTATTTTCTTTGGTCTTACACTAAAGGCCACTTTTGGGCCTTTACTAAATAAATGTTGACTTAAGTTCTGATAG
The DNA here is from genome assembly GCA_029990575.1 of Petunia axillaris subsp. axillaris. Taxonomy (NCBI): domain Eukaryota; kingdom Viridiplantae; phylum Streptophyta; class Magnoliopsida; order Solanales; family Solanaceae; genus Petunia; species Petunia axillaris. The sequence goes on along the minus strand of JARKNS010000010.1, from coordinate 26,468,384 downwards.
TTGACTGAAGTTCAGTCCACACGGCCCCTGGACTGAAGTTCCATCTCTTAAGGACTGAACTTTCAGTCCATGTGGCCATGTACTGAACTTCAGTCCATGGTATGGCCATGGACTGAACTTCAGTCCATGGCCATGGACGGAAGTTCTATCTTAAGGACTGGACTGAACTTCAGTCCATATGGCCGTGGATTGAAGTTCAATCTTTAAGGACTGAACTTCAATCCGGCCTCTGGACTGAAATTCTATCTCTTTAAGCAAAAGTGGCCACAAACTAAATGTTTTGGTATTAGTGGCTTGTGCCCAAAGATCAGTGTCAAAAGTGGCCTTTCGTGCAATTAGCCCGCAAAAATTTTACTTAAGTTTGCTCCCAACAAAGCCCACTCAAAAAATTGGTATGCTCCAAAATATACCGTCTTATCGTTAGTTCCTCTACTGTGCCAGCTGAAAAAAAGGAACTTGAAGGCAACCAAGAATTTATATCCTCTTGTGAATAGAGGAAGCAATCCTTGGTGGATGAACTAAAATTTTGTTGGTATGTTATTCATTTGAGACCAAGTGAAATGAAAACATGTTTGAACAAGCATTAAAGGAGTTGTCATGTTATTGGTTTATGTTTTTGGGACATAAGCATATATGCCAACTTTACAAATTAAAGATAGTGGTTATGTGCATATAAAAATTGGAAACTAGCATATTTGAAAGAATTCTTTAAAAACTTTTGTTATTTCCTAAATAAGGAATAGGAACTAAAGACCTATAAGGGGGTGATCAGTTTTTGCTGAAACGATTTACCATTTCAAAGATGAGCTATAGTAATAAAATTAAAAATATACTATTGATTTGATCAATTTGACAAGAAAAATCTTAAAACGAAGACCTAATTATGGGAACCTTTCTTTTATTAGTTTTCTTTGTATATGGATTTCGATTTTCTTCCTCATTGGTCATAAATTTAGATTTTTTTCCTTTGTAGCTGATAGTTAAACGTTTTGCTGGACTTTACGATGAAATAGTAAATGTTGCATTCTTTGTTTTTTCTATAGACCTTTCAAATCCAATTGCATAATTTTCACAAAATTAAAATCAAGAAGTATATATGCATCCAAAGACCAGCCTAATAGTCAATGAAGTGGGAGGAGAACCATACCCAGTTCCAAATCTCGTTAGAAACAAAAAATATTTGATGAATTCTTACCATCAGCCTAAGCCTTAGTGGACATAGTTACCTAATACGTGTGTTGGTAGGACGTAGAAGGTACCCGAAAGAATTTGTCAGCAACGCACGCACAACCTGACCCAGATACCATCACTAACAAAAATAAACATATCTCGAAAGTAATAATTATCAGTACTTATTATTTAGAGAATAATAAAGGATAAACAACATATTGTAAAAAAAAAAAAAATGATTCACGATATTTTGAAACTCATTCCCAAGTTGTCCTTTGGAGACATTAGGTTTTGAGTACATTGTACAAGATAAATGATGTTGTCAATCTATCTAGTATAATTAAGTGTGACACCAAATTGGCCAAAATCATGAGCCAGCTAGCTACAGGCATTAGTGTTATTATGCTCTGCATGGTCCATACGCGTGCACATAAGAATCCTCGTTAAACAGTTCTCTTTCGCATATTCTAGTCTTAGGCCCCATTTGTTTGCACTTAATGGGGCTCTTAATCTGAATTGGACAGATTTGGATGCATTAAGTTTATTTGTTTTTTTTTTTTAAAATAAGTACTGAATACCTCTTACTACCCTCTGCCCTAAAAAGATGGATCCAAGTATGTGTATCTCATTCAGCTCCACTTTTTTAGGAACTGCTTTTTTCTTTTTACGAAACTAATTTTCCACCAACTTACACGAGCAACTAGCAAATCAACTTATGCAAAGATGAATAAATTTGAAAATTTTATATTTTAGTTATTTGAAATTTTTTTCTATTTCTTGAATGTTAGACGTTGGTTCTTCTTTAGGAACATATTAGATATTGATTTGAATATTTTGTAGTTGCTTATTCATATTTAATTACTATTTTATTTGAATTATATGTTATTTTATTCAAATAAAAAAATTAAATACATTCAGATGTTGAAAAAACAAACAGTCTTAATGATTCAATATTCAGGTCCAGAGACAGCATTTTAATATTTAGATGTGCATTCAGATTCAGGCCTCTTAATCTTAATAAAAACAAATGGCCCCTTAGAACAATGCGAAATGGCCCAACATTTTTGTCAATATTGGTAACAAATGTAGTACTTCTTTTATTGTATGCACTTTTTGATACCTTAATTAGGTCTGTTTGAACGTTATATCCACTGATTGACATAAACAATGGAGTATTACAAACAGCATAATTGATGGATTTCAAGAGATAACTGCACTCTTTTCTAGGTTATTACCAACAAATGTTAAATTAGTATAGACATTTACTTGTGCCTGACTTAATTTCTCATAGTGTGATACTTGTTTTAAATACTACTCTGTTCTCAAATTGAACATAAAAGAAAGAAGATGCACAAGAGCAAACAAACAGAGATAAATCAAAATATATATGAACAATAGATTCATATTTAATTACCACTACAAGAGAATATAGTGCAGTGATGCTTTCAATATTGAATCTGTTTTCACGGAGAGATTTCTTCATATATATTTAACGGTGTTAGAAATTGATCATTGTAAGGAAGTTAATAGACCTATTCAACGGATATTTCTTTGGAAAAAAGAGGGTTATCAATTCACCAACCAAAATGGATTGAACAAGAATCTTCTCCCATATTTAGTACTAGTATTTGTTATGTTCTTGAAGTAAGTAGGAATATTAGTTGGCTCCAAGAAACCTCAACTTGTTGTAAGAGATAAACAACGTTTGTTGTCCAGCTAAGTCCAGACCCCTCCATGATAGGTGGGCAAATCCCGTGTGGGTCCTAAAAACACATGGCCATGTCAGCAAAATCCTCATACCCATCTTTCTTTTTTTAAAAGAAGAGCAACAACTTTACTTCTTTGAAATGTCTCCAATTTTTTCATCTCCACAAACAATTTAGATTCTCTTTTTATTTTATATTTTTCTCGAATTCAAAGAAAATCACCATCAATGGTAGCTGTTCACATGTTTTGTAATCGAAAAAATTAACCATATTTTAGCAACTGGTAGCCATTTTTAGAAATCTTCCAACTATCAACTATCTTTTGTGTTAGTTCCATTTGTCTTTGCGTCATGAATCGCCATCAAACATAGCTGTTCATTTATATATATCTTTATCATAAAATATATAATACGTGTGTATGCTTGAAGAAGAAGAAGAAGAACAAGAAATGGATGAGATCAAGTTCTTAAATCTCTATTCCCATTTCTTCTAGTCTGAATCAACTTCTTATAAAAGCCTTTTAATTTAGCAAACTTTGAAACTTAAAAGCTTTGAAAATTGAAAGAACACATCATTGGAGAACTTTTCTTGCTTAATGTAAACACAATCAAGTCTTGTCTTGTCTTACATCTAGTTTCTTAAATGAACTTGATATAATAACTTATATTTTTAATTAGTAAGTAATTTTTTTGTCGCGGTGATCCATCTATAGTGAGTATAGAATGCTAAGCTATCAGAAAAAACCTAATATGAGCTACCAGAAGCGTGTACGTATGCATGTTTGGAGATATAAAAACTTAGAGCATGCTTAATCTTAATAGTTGATCATAAATTAGGCTTCAACGAAAGTATAAATATTTGGTTGCAAATTTTTGATGTTGAAAAGAAAAAAGAGAAAACGATCTCTACAATTAGTTTGGAGTAGAAATCATTCTTGTTAATTTATTCTTCGGATAACTGTGACCAATAATATAAAGACATCATTTCGCTTTAATAGCTTGTTTGGATGATTGTTACCGGTCGTATCATATCGCTTTGTTATTATAAATTAATATTTATTTTGATTGTTACTTTAAAATTTTATTGTACCGTATCGTTAACTTGTTGTTATATAATGATTAACGACGGAACGAATTTGGTGTAATCCCGTCATTGCCGTATTTTTTTCTCTCTTCCTTTCCTAAATATTCATATATTACCATTTACCCAATATTTTTTATAAAAACTCTATTTCATACCTTACTTTAGGGGTGTTCATGGGGTGGTACAGTTCGGGTTTGAGCTTATCGGTTAACGGTATGTAATTATGTAAAATCAATACCGTACTAATAAGCTATCAGTTATCGGTAGTTAACGGTTCGGTAATTGGTACACCGAAGTAATGCGTGAATTCTTGGTGGATGGTTGTCAATATGTAATATTTTTTAATTAATATGAATAACCACTAAAGTAACGGACAAATTATCCACACAAACTAAGTAAACAAGTGCAATCAACAAGTCTTAACAATATGCTAACATAACACAAAATAATGAAATAGAAAAAGAAAAGATAAAAAAGTCTGATCAATGATCCGAGAAAGCAAAATTAAATATAAAATAGGTCGGACTCATTAATTAAAGTATATGAGTATTGACATATAACCATAAAAAATAATAATAATAATTGAAGTTTAACCTATAAGTTAACATTGTAAATTAAGAGTTTAAATGACTTAATATACTAATAATAAATAAAATAAAATATTTAAAAATTATAAAAAAATCGGTTATCGGTAAGGTAATGGTAAAGAGATATAGAAACCGTTACCGTTCCGATATTTTATCGGTATTGAAAATTAATACCATTACCCAACCAATAACCGTTATACCGATACCATGCTTACTGGTAGCGGTAACGGTTTGACTATCGGTACCGGTTCTGATTTTGCACACCCCTACCTTACTTTTTACTTAACTAACGAGCATAAACAGTAGAATCTACCTAAACATTAAATTTACCCAATAATAAGTACAGTACAATACAATACGTCATGGAATGATAGATAACAGCCATCCAAACAAGCTGTTAAACAACTAAGATCCTTTTCACTTTTAGTGATCGATGTTTTACTCAACATCATTTCTTCCCCAAGTTAATTAACAAGTGAGAGACCACTAATTACCATTATTAGCATCTAAGCATGTTACTTCCTTCCCGCTCCTACCTAACCATCACCTATATATCTTGACTCTTGAGACTTGTAAAATAAAGCCTTGATTTTGGACATCATTAATTCTTAAGACACAATTACCAAGAAAACTGTTCTCTTTATCAAATAATACCCCATGCTTAAAATGTCAGTGTTGTTTCCCTTCATCATCTCTTATATTAAGTACTTAGCAAGGGAGACCACAATAATTACGTACCCTTCAGCATCCAATAATGTTAATTAGTACTTTCTTTTCCGCTCCTACCTAACCATCATCTAAGCTCCAGATGAATGGATGATGTCGAGTGTGTTATATTCATGATCCAATTTATGTGCATTCATAACGTAAATATTCTTACGTGACTACCAGAAATATGGTTTAACCTATTAATAACGTGATTGTGTACTTTTATTACATCATCATGCGAAAAATTTAAATTCATACAGTTATGTATAATGAATGTCAATCTAGCTAGCCCTAATAGATGCTAATTACATTTTTGTTTACTTAAAGTTAAAGACGAATATTGCAATAGAACTAAAAAGTAATTCTCATGGAATTAAAAGAAAAATATGGGAACGTAAAATTGTGGGATATATTATCTATTTCAATTGTTTTGAATGTCTTCGAAAACTTGATCGAAAGAGCGACGAAAGGCATGTTACTTTCTTTTCCCCCCTCGATGTATCAAATAATTGAAGAGATGGAATATTTATTCCCTCATGGAATTAGTCAATTAGATCAACAATTCCCTATTTCATTAGTTCCAGCGTAAAGAAAGGACAAAAACATAACAAAAGAACTTAAATTAATAAGATAATAAAGAGAGTGTGGCCTGTCAGTAGGGTGAACAGGGGCGATTTAGTTCGATTTTTCCATTTATCAAATCAAACCAATGATGTCGGTTTTTTAAATCTATAAATCAAATCAAACGAAGTCAGTTTTTTGTATCTCGATTTTTTTGGATTTTTCAATTTTTTCGGTTTTTTTATGCACGACAATTGTAGGGTGATTTTTCAAAGCAAATAACACAATAAAAAATATAAAATATTTAGTTATAAAAATATTACTAATATAATAAATAACCACTTGTAAACGGGACATATTCTAATTTTGTACATATATTTAATTAAACATATAGTATTAGTATACTATCTTAAGAATAATATATATATTGATTATACTATATGTATACATAATTTTACTCGGTGTCCTATGGTATTTGAAGGATTCTTTGAGGATGGTTGGTGAGTTATTGATTTGATCTTTATTGTAATGAGATTGAACGTAGGGATTTAAGGAGACAAGGATATCTAATAAACATCGATTTAGGAGATTTTATTGAGATTATGAAAGTGGCATTTTTAAAAATAAAAAAATAATAATATTATATTAAATTCTAAAACCTGATTAGTGAGCATTTATCAAAATATTGGGTACATAATGCTTAATAGTAATACTTTAAAGGTGATGTTTTATATTAATTTCTCTATTTTTATGTATAAAAAATTAAATATAATATATAAGTAATGTCGGCTTGGTTTGGTGTCGGTTTGATTTTTTCTTTGTTAAAACCGAATATGTCGGTTTATTTTTCTCCGACATCAAATCAAACCATTAGTCGGTTTTTTTCTCGATTTGGTTTGATTTGGTTCGATTCGATGGTACACACCCCTACCTCTCATGGAGAGAATAGATAAATTCTAAAAACGTTTGCCATCTGTAAATGAATTGCTAATAAGATAATTCATGACTTTACACAATTCAATAATTGTTTGTAGTATTAATCTAGGCAACTAAAGAGAAAGATATTTTGTAGGCGTGTTTGACGAAAATTAATATCTAAGTGATCATTCTACGATAAATTTTTTCAATTAAACAAAATGCAATTTGATAGTTGACGTTATTATCTTGGTGGGATCAATCCAAATTCCTTTGCTTGATAGCACGAATCACATGCATAATCATCATGTTTTTTGCCTTTTTAACGATTAATTTATTACTTTAATGATTTTGGATTTATTTAAAGCCTTGAAGTAAGAGCCTTGCAGATACAAATTAATGGGCAGATTATAAGATTAAAGAATACCTTGGCCGGTTGGATGTCTCTTATTGTTCTTCTTAAACTCTAATAAATTATTCTTACTATCTAATTTGCCTTCTGGATTCAAGTGGATTTTTGTTGCTCAAGATTGATTTGGTTTGTTTATCTTTTAAATTACCTAATTTTTGCCAGCGTCAAAACACTTTTAATGACAATGATGTCCAAATAACTTTACAAACAACTCAATTATTTCACTATATACTCGTCATCTTAATAACAAACATAGAGAATAATTCTATTCACCAAGTTACAAATGGTTGACTCTGCCAGGTTATTTTACAAATGTGATGCCAATTTTCATCCATTAGAGATGGACTAATGCTTTTCTCATGTCCAAGGAAGTTGAGGTAAAATGATTATTTACTACTTCTAGCTTAGAGATGATAAAAATATTTAGTTAAAATTGTAGCAAACAATTGTTTTGAGAAAACACAAAACATGTATTGTGATTAGGAATCTTAATATATCAACTTGGTAAGGAAATTATGGTTGTCTTTTTATGATGATCACAAAGTACTTCAAGTTCTTTTTCAAGATATCAAACTTACAAAAAAAAAAAATAGAAAAAACTCTTAAATCAAGACTGTGAAATGTGGAGAAGTCAATCTCTATACAATCAGCTGATTTTATATTTTCGAATAATAAATTAATAATCAGTAATCATACTAGGATTTAACCAAAAAAATTAAAAAAATAACTCGTCAATTTAAGAAAATCACCTAAAGCATCATTAAATGGATTTACACAAAAGAAACCATAAATTGTTAATCTAGTTAGGAAACAATTACTAGAATATTAATCTAGCTATCAAAAGAAAAGTCAAACAACAACCAAAAACCATAGAAAGGAATATCTTTCTCTTACCATTTGGGTAAGTGTATACACACAATCATTGTATTTTTTTTCAAAAAAACTAAACAATTTGACATTATAGTTTACCATAAATAAGAACAACTTTAAAAAAATTCCCTTCATTAGCTGTTTATGTAGACTTTCTATATCATGAAATTATACTTTCTATTTTTTTATAACACAAAAACAAAAATACACAAATGTCAGAATCGGAGCCTTATTTGGCTTTACCCGAAACCCACATTTTCTCTCCCAATCAAATCACACATTTCCTTTTCAATTTCAATTTCAATTTCTCTCTCTTTTAGGGTTTCATTTTCAACAATCCGATCCAGCTCATAACCCAACCAAATCCATTTCCCCTTTTTTATGCTTCAAAATCCATTCCCCCAATTAATCCCCTTTCCATGTTTTCTGTGTAAGTTTCCCTTTAGTGTTTTCAATTTTGTCACATTTTCTCACCATTGTTGTTATTTTCAAGTACATTTTATTATTTAGTCACTTTTTAAGTGTTGCATTGTTGCTAAATTGTGTGTTATTTTATAGGATTTGGAAAATGTTGGAGGAAAAATGAGTGAAGCGGAGATAACGAGGATGAAGCAAAAAACAACTCCGGTAGCTCTAGGTACATTAATTGGTAGGGAGTTAAGGAATAATGATAAAGTTGAACAACCTATAATTAAGTATGGACAAGCTGCATTAGCTAAAAAAGGCGAAGATTATTTCTTGATCAAGCCTGATTGTTATCGCATTCCTGGCAATCCATCGACTTCTTTTTCAGTTTTCGCGGTAATTTTTTACTGAATCTGTGAATTGGTTGAGTTTTTAGCTGCATTGTTAGTTTATTTTGCTGAATTTTGGAATTTTTGGTGAATTAGATTTTTGATGGGCATAATGGTATATCGGCTGCTATTTTTGCAAAAGAGAATTTGTTGAACAATGTTTTAAGTGCTATTCCTGAAGGGAGTAGTAGGGAAGAGTGGCTTCAAGCACTTCCTCGAGCATTAGTTGCGGGTTTTGTGAAAACTGATATTGAGTTTCAGCAAAAAGGCATGCTCCGAGCTCTCTGAATTTGTTATTGTTTTAGCTTCAAGGGTCTCTTTTTTATATGTTCTTAGGCTAATTTTGATATTGTTGACAGGTGAGACGTCTGGGACTACTGTGACGTTTGTTGTGATCGATGGGTGGACGATTACTGTTGCATCGGTTGGAGATTCTAGGTGCATATTGGATACCCAAGGAGGCGTGGTTTCTTTGTTGACTGTTGACCATCGATTAGAAGAGAATGAGGAGGAACGGCAACGTGTTACTGCAAGTGGTGGTGAAGTAGGAAGGCTCAATGTTTTTGGGGGTAATGAGGTATAAACATATCAGAAAGTTATGTGGTAGTCTTAATTCTTGCTAACAGCTTCAGAAAAGATATCCTGATGTTCAAAATTCATTTTTGGTTTATAGGTTGGACCTCTACGTTGCTGGCCTGGCGGATTGTGCCTTTCAAGGTCTATTGGTGATACAGATGTTGGGGAGTTTATCGTTCCAATACCTCATGTCAAGCAAGTGAAGGTTTGTAACCTTATCATCAATAGTTCTTTTGTCAGCGAGTTCCCTATATGCATATGTGATAGAATCTGAATCGAATAAATATGCAATTAGATTTCGAATGCTGGTGGGAGGCTTATAATAGCGTCTGATGGTATATGGGATGCTCTATCATCGGATTCAGCAGCACAGTCTTGCAGAGGTTTACCAGCAGAACTTGCTGCAAAGCTGGTTGTGAAGGTGTGGATGCTTGTAAAGTCTTCTTTCGTTAAAAAAGTTTTCATATTTGTGAGATTTTCTCTAACTCTGTGTGGTTTTAAAACTCAGGAGGCTCTTAGGTCACGAGGTCTGAAGGATGATACAACCTGCTTGGTTGTTGATATTATTCCTTATGACCATCCTGTCTTGCCTCCAACACCTAGGAAGAAACAAAATTTGCTCACTTCTTTTCTCTTTGGGAGGAGATCACACAATGCAAGATCTAATAAGCTTTCTGCTGTTGGTGTTGTGGAAGAATTGTTTGAAGAGGGCTCTGCTATGCTTGCCGAGAGGTACTGCATGTTTTATCAGTATTTGTGTCAATATTAGTATTTCCACTACGTGAGATATGTCCTATTTAATTCCTGAATATTGTATGCATTAGGTTGGTTGCCTGCTTGAAGTTTTATCCTTGCTAGGGAGAAATTACTTGTCATACAGCAATATCTACTCGTAATTCTGTACTTACAGAACCAAATGAAACATTTCTCTACATAATTTTGATTTCTCTCCGGAAAGTAAAATGCAGCCGTTCTAGTCTTTGGTTGCCTATATGTGTCCTAGTTGGAGGAGACGTACTATGGCACGTACTAAATCGTGTTGTCAGGAGCTTTTTCTCATGCCTTATCCATCTTCTTAATAATCAAATCTTTCCGGTCTTCTTTGTGGTCACACATTTTAACTCTTAGGGTGTGGATTTTTCTGTTATTTGACATATAGAATTTATCCCATGATTTTACGAATATTTTGGTTGTTAGTTTTACCTAGTTTTCTTCTCTGTGATTTCTTTTCAAATAGTTTGACTAAAGAACTGTGATTAGAAGGTTAATTCAACTGACAATTATGTTAGTTACTGTAGAAGAAAATATTGATAAAGTACTGGAGAAGTACATGAATTTAACCTGTTATGTCAAGCATTTAGATATTAAATCTTGTGAAGGAAGATAATTATTTTATCGACTATACCGTGTTAAAAGTTTTAGGCAATTATATTGTAGTAGTTGTTTTCTTGTCAAAAGCTTGGATTGATAGTAAAAGTTACTGATACAGCTGCACCTTTTGCTATTGTCTATTGTAGTAGTTATGTACATTGGTCTTATATTCTCACAATCTCCCTTGATCTTGTTGATCTCATCCTGGTTATCCAAACTATCCTAACGATTACAGTGTTTTTAGAATCGTAGATGATAGCTACCACTTCTCTCTGAATATATACTGGAGCATTTTGATAAACAACAACGAATCTATAAGTTTCAGCTGTTAATGACTTTTAAAGTAAGGTCCTGTAATATACATGAAAAAGAACTTTGGTGAGGGGGTAGGAGTTCACTCATAATTGTAACTGTTGGACTGCAAAATTTTATAGAATGTCATTGTAGGTAGAGAAACTAAAAGATGAAACAAAAATTTACAAATAGATAATAGATACGGGGAGGGTGTAGAGAAGAGTCAGAAGATTATACTCGAAGAAACATGGATTTTAGTGATATATAAACCTTCTTTATATAGAAAAGGATTCTAGTGATATATGAATGTGGGGGAGCCAGTAAACCTGATAAATTAATGTAAAGAGTTGAAATTTGTAGAACTTATACTAAAAGTTTTGAGCACTATCTTGGTGATTTAATGAAAGGATTTTCAGACATTTCAAAAATTAAAGATTCAAAATAATCATACTGCAATTTCTACTTAGTGACTCAGATACGAATTAAATCAACTTCCTGAGTTTTTCGTGAAGCATATAACATGATATCCTTATGAAATATTGATGATCCGACAAACCTAAAAAGGAATCTGCTGCAGTCTAGCTGTTTCTGTATTGCTTCACACAGATATATAGCAACTCACTCAGTGAAACTTTTGGTTGTTTTCTGTCTATTTAGTCAACCCATTAATGTAGTTTGATAGGTTGTTCTTTGCTTTGATATTGTACCATTAATCTGTTGTTAGTGTGCTTTATAAGATTACAATTGTTGTTAGTCACACATTGCATCTCCTCGTCAAAAAAATATAAGGTTAAAAAGCATGTTACATTAGGCTGCACTGACAGTTACGAACACCTTTTTTTCTCGATAAGATAGTCACGGCATTATATTACAACAACTTTGTTATTTTCAGATTATCTATCCTGTCTTTTCTTGACATTTACTCCTGCAGTGTGACCCTAAATTTATCTTCCTCTTCTTACCCTGCAGGCTTGGTAAAGATTTTCCTCTAGATTCTAGCTCTGGGCTCTTTAGATGTGCTGTTTGCCAAGTGGATCAGCCTCCAAGTGAGGGATTATCTGTTAACTCAGGTCCTTTCTTTTCACCTTCATCAAAGCCATGGGAAGGCCCGTTCCTTTGTGCAACTTGTCGGAGGAAGAAAGATGCCATGGAAGGGAAAAGATCCAGTAGACCTACAATAACTGCTTAATCTGGTAACCTAGTATATGCTGATATATTTTTTGCCTGGCATCTGAACATGCTTGGTTCTCAATCTGCTGTGGTTATTGCTATAGTGTGTGCAAGAAATCTGTACTGATCCAAGAAGTTGGTAGATGTTTTAAGAACAGCAAAAGTTTGTGTTAATTCTTGTTTGTCCCTAGTACTTACTGACCAAGAACAGACAGTCCTGATGCATATGATTGTGTTAATTTGATTACTAACAGCTTGAATATGTAAGTAAAGGAATGATGATTGTGAAAATATTGTTTAGTAGAAGTCTCTTCATTTGTGATTGTTCAAATTGCTACAGCTCCCAATTGAGGGCAGATTGTTTTATAAACTAATTTTCTTTGTAGCTTTATTCTTCTGTTTCCATTTGACTTGCTAAAGTTTAATGGGATTTGATTTATATAAGAGGTTAAGTTTCCGTTCTTCGGCTTATCAAACTAAATGGTTTACTCTGGAAAAATGTTGTGCCGAAGACTTTTTCCCTCTGGGGAGTGGCTTAAAGGGAATTGCCTTGCACAGGATTGTTGGTGACTTTTATGCACAACTGTTTCTTGTCAAAAGATTGGATCCGTGGTTGTACTCATACATCTGCTACTTTTTCTATCGTCTATTTGTGCTTCACTGTTGGGGAAGCTTGAGAAATTCGTGCAACTACACGTGCTTGGTTCTTAACCCAAGAAATTTGTGTTTATTTTTATTTTTGTAATTCTGACAATCTCCCTGATCTTGTTGCGAATATTAGTAGAGGACTTCATGATGGGTATCCAAACTGTCCTCGACTTCTTTCCAAGTAAAGAAAGCTAGAGGTATCGTGCACCCATAAATTAATTGACACAATTTGTTTTCACTACAGGAATTCAGTAGGTACCATCCTTGGTTGAGGTATCAAAATGAGGAAAATTGGCAAGTTCAGGGGACCACATATGTATTTAGCCTTATTTAAAGTAGTACTTATGTGATATCCTTGAATCAATTCATTCCAAATAAAGATACATTTAGATTCTTAAGTTCAATTCGGGAGCATGCGATTGGTAATTCTAAACCACCACATAAATTGTTCAATCTGTATGAATGAAATGTTTCGAATATGCCCGAGCCAACGAAACAAGTCTTGCCATATGTGTTGTGCATGTCTCTGGTAACGGCTGGTCCCATGATTATTGTAAAATGAAGCAGCCAAAACGAAGGAATTTATGGAAGAATATCTGTATGATAAAGCTTTTCTAATGTCCTTGATACAGTCGGATTTCCTGAGATATGGAAAATAACATATCCATCAGTAAAAACGTTTAAGAGTAATTTAGTGTCTTCCCGTTTGATATCTATCTATCCAAGTCCAAGATTCCTTTGTACGCAAATAAATGATGTGCTAAGACACTTCATCCGCAGAACTATTTACTCATGAAATTTTCTGTCACCCCAGAAAAGAAAAATAAAAGAGGCATCATCATAACAATATATTATCAACAAATGGTAAGTCACATGTAATATGACTGAACTTCCATAAAATACCAGACCAAGAGTTACTTTGATGAGTTGATCTATCTAGAACACAACCATTGCTCCTGTGAAAAGAAAAGGAAAGGAAAAATGCAAAGAACTTATACTTAACATGCAGACCATCAACATGAAAAAAAAAAAAAAAAAGGTAAACTATTACTCAATCAAGTCCAACATTATTGCCGACCTAGCAGTTATGCACTTCGACTTGCCCTTCTCCAAATCTGACATGGTTTAGGTAAAAAAAAAAATCCCAACTCCATTAGAAAACGTTCTAATGTATTCTTTTTCAACTAGGATTATTTGAACTTTATGCTCAATATATAGAACAAATAAGCCAAGGCTCTCATCTCACTAGCAATTGCTTTTTTATGTTCAACCATTCACCAAAACTTTACCACTTCACTCCTTCCAATTTTTTTTTAATAAATACAGTGATCCTATTTCTATAGCAAATTACAAAACTTCTTTTTCCGAAGAATGAAGTCCGAAAGAGACCATCTGCCTGTTACTAATCACAAAGTTCCTCCTATTTCTAGTCTTGCTGACAGTGATCACAAGCCTAAGTACCATCTGGCATTGGGGATATTGATTGGATTGGTTATGGCGTTAGTTATCGTCCTAACTTTTTTGTATTTTCCAATTGTTATTTCTCAAGAATTTGAAGATCCTACGTTCCAAATTATGTCACTTGAGCAATCCCCTTTTACTATATCGAGTAACTTATCACAAGCTTCAATCATACACAATGATGTTAACAATTGGAATATCACCTTCTTGGTCACAAAATCTAAGGATGATTATACTTTTTTCTATGATGATATTGAGTCCAAGATTACCTATAAGGACGTTGTTTTGTGGCAAGCAAAACCCACTAGCTTCTATCAAGAAGAAAATTCTCAAACCTTCATCGATGCAACTTTTGATGCTATGCCTAAGAATTATCCTGATTGGGTAGGTCAATCTATTTCTAATGATCTTACCGTTGGTCGACCAATAAAATTTTCGATGAGTCTAAACGGAAAAGTTCAAATAAGCCACTATTATGCACGTTGTGACTCTAGTTGTGGAGAATTACAAGTTTCGTGTGAAGGCCTCGAAGTTGACTTCATACGAAATGTTAATTTTGGAAAGTTATCAAAAGTTTCAGATGTATGCAAGGTACATTTGAAGAAAACAAGTTGTTAACGTTGTAGCAAGATCTCAAGGAAATGTGTTCTACGAAGAAATAAAGTGATATAAGTGTTTTAAATACTGTTAGTTTTCTTTTTTTCTTTTTTCTTTTTCCTTTTACAAGGACAATTTGTTTTATTTGTATTCAGAAAATTATGAAATTAGATAAATCTTTTTTTATGCAATATATTTCTGCGTAGGTTCACCAAAACAATAGCCATTTTGCAATGAGCACAACTCTCACTTTTTAAGACGTCATAGTTTATCAAAAACTTCAGATTAAATAATTGATATTTTGAGAGCCATTTGCACCTGTAACTTGTTTTAGCATCACTATTTCAGGTCTAAACTCCCTCTTTCTTTCTAATTTTACACTCAAAACAATATGGAGTTAACTTTTAAACTGTGACGTCTACTGTTTATTCTTGGAATTTCTTTTCATTTGATCAAATTTTCTGTTTCGGATCCGGGTTGCCCCACAACCCGAAGTGCTACTCTTATGAACTAAGAAGCAAATAGTCTAAACATGCTGCAAATATGTATAGCATTCAAGAAAGAGATATCAGTTGCAAAGATGAATAATAACGCACACCATCCATTGATCAGTTCCTGTTAATTGAGTAGTGAAGAAGAATTGAAGCAATATAACAAAAAGGTGAAGCTAATTGAACGAAAAAAAATGCATAAACAGAGAGCATAACTTTTAATTATTAGAGTACTAAGCAAGCAGAAACAAACGAGTGATGTGGTACACACATTGTATTACGCTAAAACCCAGGATAATAATATGAGTTAGGTACTGCATTGATAATGGCAGTTTCTTTATACCACGCAATAGCATGTCTATCCTCAAAACTAATTTCGTTTTTCAATCACCGGAGGACATGTAATTCTGGGGCAATCCAAAATAGGAAGTACGTCGAATAAAATGGTTAAAAGTGATAGCACTCCCTATCTTACACTTTTAGGTGATACAATTATTTACTTACTAGTTTCTAGACGCCCGTGTATGCCGAATCTTGAAGTACCTACTGTTATAAAATAATATTAGTACTATAAAAATTTACTTTGAGTGAATAATTAGACATGAAAGAATAACGTATACAATTGACATAAATGAACAATGTGGATTGTCATTGATAATAGACATATATTGGTAGACAACATGTATGTCAAGTTTTTGGTGCTTGTAGACATATAGAGATAGAGAACACGAGAATAAGATACGTGTAAATGACGAAGTGTAGTCGGCACAAGTAACAATGATATTGGTCTTTCCTCAACCTTGTATCATAGATATTTGTGCAATATTATAGCTCATTATGATATATGAAAAATTTGAAGGAACAAAAGAATACACACCAGTCACTTTATTACTACGTAACATTCTTGAATTATACCCTAACACACGAATGTTTAGAGTCTATAATATTAACTGGAAGATCGACAAAATAGATTTTTAGTCAATGAAATAAAACTCGGATACACATGTAAAGCACAAATATTGAAGACACCACATATCAAAGCAATCATGAAAAGTAAAGCACTATTACAGAAATGCACAGTATAACGAATATCAGAACATAGTAAATTAAAGTCTGGTATATAGTTGCTTTTAGTATTTTATGTTTATTAAATTTTATTTTCAAAAAAACAATTACCTTGTCTCAATAAATAAAAAGTTCGCAAATTGTTATAGTATATGAGTACATACCTATTCTCTAGCTAGATAAGTACCATTCATCATTCATGGCCTCTTATTCATACCAACGTCTGTTGAAAAGGTATAGCTATGATCTAACATGAAATATTAGAAGTTAGAACTCAGTCCAATGTTTGGTACTTGAAAGTTCATTAAAACAACAAAGAAAAAGGAAAAGGACCGTAAATGGAAGATCTAATCCTTCATATTATCGCATCTGTGGATCGGTGGAAGGGTAAGAATTGAAGTTAACTTTGATTTTTTGAACATATAATTCAACTCAAGTTTTCTTTATATCCGCACCATAATAAATAAAGTATTGTTCACATTTTGACCATGTCATTTATAAAAAAAAATACCATTATTGGTTCACTCTTTAACTATCCTAACATATATTTTACATGACATCATTCAAAAAATTAATCTATCATTTAAAATTTTATATATAATTAAGATAGACGCTAATCTTAGACATACTTTTTTTTATGACCGTTGAATAGTCAAGTCCAATTATCTTAACAAGCTACCGTGATTAATTATATGGGACTTTAGCCCAAAACTAATAATCCATTCAAGTGTTTAAACAAGGGTTATTTACAAATATATACAACCCTAATACCAAAATTATAAAAAATACCAACAGTGTTCCATTTTACAAAAAATACCAATATTTTTTCACACATTATATACAAAATCAACAAAACTAATAAATTAGGGTTACTCCTTCTTCCTACTGCTACCCCCCCAACCGCTACCACCCCAGGCGACGGCGCCACCTAGTCACCGCCAGCTGCCGCCATCCACCACCAGAATTCTTTTTTTTTTTTTTTTTTTTGAATCTAAAAAATGAAATACACATAAATACACATATAAACATTGATTTTTGTTTTAAAAAATTAAAGTTGGAAAATACATATAAACAAAAATACATGTAAATACAAAAAAAAAATTGTGTTATACATACACTAAACACACACATACATACACGAATCTACAGATCTACAAACGAAACATACAAATTTATGTGTGTGACATTTATTACTTGACATACACACAAAAATACATACAAAAAATACAAATAGATGCTCAGATATATACATTCATACAGTGATATACACGTACATACACTTGTGTGCTGAAAAATATTACATGTATATACACGAACATACAGATACATACACTTATATTTGAATGTGTATATTCAAATGTAAAAAAGGAGGAGAAGCAGATCTGAATTTGTATTTACAAAATACATATGTATACATAAAAATACACACATATACACATATAAAATGGAAAAAAAAGAGAGGAGAAGATTGGAAAAAAGAGGAGCAGATCTGCTCCAGTTCGCCGCGGTGGAGCAACGCAGCAGCAGCAACCGGCGAGGGGGGTGGGGAACGACGGGAGGGTGGGGTGGGTGGGTGGGTGGAGGAGAGGAGAGAAAGAGAGAGGGAGAAGTTAGGGTTTTGGGTAGAGAGGGAAGAAAGGAAATGAAAAAATTGTATATTTTGTAAAATGTGAAAAGTGTTGATATTTAGGGTAATTATTTAAAAGTATCGGTAAGTGGTTTAGTATGTCAATTAGCGTAAAAATGTCTTTAAACAATTTAAACACGTATATAATGAAAACGCGGCGAATCTAACTTTTGAATAATCTGATTTATGTGGGCAAAAGTTGTAAAGCTTATAAAAATTGCATCAACTATATATCATCAAGGCTACCACACTTGACTCAAAAAGGATTCTGTTGCAAGCACTTGTTTGCCGTCATCAAAAAATAATACAATAAACTCTCATCTTTGTAGACATTGAAAGAGAGAATTGTTTGAGACAAGACATTCTTTAGTTGAGACATAATGTGAACAGCCAACCCAGTTTAGACAAGGAACTCGAAAGAGGCCAATCAGCCAATGTTTGACATACAGATTGAAAATATAATCATGTCATGTCAAGCATTCATTGAACATTAATCAACCAATTGGTCAATCAACTACTTCGTTTTGCTACTAATGTTGTACTAGCTTTTTATGCAATTCTAGACATGAGATTAGAACAACAAAATGAAAGGATGTTAATTGAGATGGTTTGATTATGTTCATAAAGATCTTCACATACATCTATTAGTAGGTGGAACACTGTAATGATTGAAGGTATCAAAAGAGTCAAAGTAAAACTGAAATCACATACGGAGTATAACTAAAAGGACGTACAAACTAGTGTGGAATATTTAGTACCAACATAACAGTAAACAGGGGCGGATGTACATAGGGAAGAGGGGGTGCCACGGCACCCGGTAACTTTGACGGAAACAGTGTATATTTAGGTATATTCATAGCAATAATACTACATATTTTGTGAATGGCACCCATAGTCACAAATGGTGTTGTGGTGCCGGTGGTAAGGCTTGTAGATATTCTCCTCCCCGACTGGGGATCGAACCCCTGCATGGAATCATTTTTTAAACTATTTTTGCCCAACAATGACTTAAGACAACTCTATGGCCCACGTAGGCAAGTAGGCTATTCTTCCTTTTCTTTTCCTTTTTATCTTTTTTCCCTTTTATGTGTTTTTCTTTATTCTTCTACAGTTTTACTATACCTCATTGCATTGAATTCTTATTTTGATAAATAATTCTAATTAATATATACTTATTCTCATTTTTATGATGCAATGTTCATTTACATATATTGAAGAATAATTTGAGAATTTTTTATTGGCTTTTGTAAATTAAAGTGGTTTTGTTAATATATATTTTGAGTTAGTTTTCATTGATTGAAAATTAAAGTTTTTTTTTTTTTTTTGTGCAAAGAAGTGCTATAAAAATGACAATTAAAATGAAAAAATTACTTCCAGAATAATGAAGTAAAATTAGTCTAGAAAAATAAAAAGTATATACTCCATAATTAAGTTGCTATTAAGAAAATTTCTAATGAGGTGTTCGTTTATTGTACATAAAACGTCTAATCAACATAGTGGATGTAATAAAAATGTGGCCGATCCGACTTGTCCTTTCTATTTGGTCCCTATATATAAGGGTCGATTAAAAAGAAATGGCACCCCCTACCTTCGAATCCTGGATCCGCCCCTGACAGTAAACTAGAAAAAATGGAAATAAATGATCCATGCAGGTAATCACGTCTTCTTTGTTCGAAAAAATGCACAGTAAAAAAGGATGCTAGTCGGCTCGGCCAAGTTAAAAAATGGAAATAAATGATCCATGCAGGTAATCCGTGATCGGTGATACAAACTGATATTGCTTGCATTAGGTTTTATTGGCGTGAGGATTCCTTTTTACCGTGTTAAAAACTTGTAAGTTAGTCATAGGAATAAGTGTGACATTTGAAAAAACCATAATTTTAGAAGAGTCCTTATTTATCTTTATCAATCATATTATTTAGTATTGTAAACAAATGTGCCTTATAGAGCTGAATGGTTTTTCTACTTGTAGAATATTACTAAAATATGTTGTTGTATAGGCTGAATGGTTACACAGGATTCATGTTACGTGCATAAACTAGTTTAAGATTAAGATATAATTTGTAATTGAAGAGATAAAATACAGTTAATATTCTCGTAAATATATTGTCTTTTGTTTTGGGGCAAAGGTAGCTCGCCCAATTTATTTTTTGTTTCTAAGCATATATTGTGTGTTTTGATTTTTTATTTTTAAAAACAATTATACTATATACATTTAAAAGCCATGCAGAGCACAACAGTCCCTCAAAGGAAAAAACAAATGCAGATCACGACCCTGCCTTTGAGAATAAAGAGAATCGAACAGAGAATACAATTCTCCTCTTTGAAACAGCCCTTCTGCTTCTCAAATGTTCCTTTTTCTATCTTTTTTTCCCTCCTAAAAATAATCAGCTATGCTCCCCCATTTATTAGTGACTTAGACCTAGAAGTCCATTCCCTCAATTAAAAATGAAAATCTATAAGTTGACTTGAAGATGCAAATCTTTCTACGAAGATATTCTTAGCATTATTGATTAATTAATTATTTGTCTTTAACCGAAAAATATGCACTCAAGGAAACATAGAAAAAATATAATGGAGATGACCTTCTTATAAGCAGCCAAGAACATAATAGGACATGGAATTTGTAGAGTGACAAACTAGTCCTAAGATTGCTATAATATTTTTCTTTATAACTTGAAAGAAGGAAATATTAGTAGTATATCACTTGAAAAGGAAAACAGATACATCATTTTTATCATATTTTTCTTTATTACCACCTGATATTCAGTATTTAATGCACAATTACACCAAATTCTTTCCACATAGGGCTCATAAAAGGAGAATACCATCCTTACAATAAATTTCTCCATTTGAGGACTCAAATATAAAATCTTTGATTAAGAGCAAAGGAATCTCCATCATATATATCACTCACTACAATATTTTAGGCCTTTAACTACATTCAAAAAGTGTGGCCTAAACTATCAGAAAGTGTGGCCTTTGATCAAAGGCCACACTTTTCGACCTTAGGCAATGCTTTTTCGAGGGTGGCCTAATAAGGCGTTACCTTTGCTCTAAGGCAACGCTTTTCATTAGGCAAATGCCACAGTTAACAAAAAGCGTGGCCTTTTGTATGTAGCTACACTTTTGAAGCGTGGCCTTTGCTACCTTATAGGCCACTCTTTTCAAGTGTTGCTGAAAATATTTCTCCTATTACAACACTAGTAAAATGTAGCCTTTGTTACTAACATGCTAGTCTTTTATTATCAATGGCCACATTCTTCAAACGAGGCTGTAAAGCATGTTCTTCAAACCTTTATAAGAGTCACAATTTTGTGGTATTATATCATTTGAATGTGTCCTATGTACGTTAAAGATAGAGATCTCAAGCACTACATTAAATAATAAATAACATAAAAATTTGAAATGTATATACTAGGAATGAACTTCAAAAAAGAAATATTTCATCACTACTAGAAATCGGATAAAATGCTACAAAGAGGTCAGAGACGGAATTCCCTCTCCAACTGATTGGAGAGGGAATTCCGCCTCCAATCCGTCTCCAATCACTGAAAGAATAAAAAAATAATTAAATTTTTTAGAGTTGGAGACGGAATTCCGTCTCCAACCAAAAAGCAAAAAGCGTGTCAGTGATTGGAGACGGAATTCCCTTTCCAATCAACTGACACACTTTTTGCTTTTTGGTTGGAGACGGAATTCCGTCTCCAACTCATAATTATAACCCCGCTCCTTCTCTCTTCCATATTCAATATCTCCTCTCCCCAAAATTAAAAAACCCCCAAACCAGTCACTGCCTCCCCGGCGAAGCCACTCCCTCCACGGCAAAGTTGCTCCCTCCCCAGTTTTGGTTTATTTTAATATTTGTTGATTGATTTTGCAGAATGGGTTGTCGATGAATGAGAGGTTTATGGCCGAAGCAACGAAGCTGTTTAAGGACAGTAAACATCTATTGGTGTCGAATAATTCTGCTATTGGAGCTGTAACTGTAATGCCCTTGATGTTCTCTTTGATTTTTGTGTTGTGAATTTGTTTGTTGTGTTTAATTTGAAAGATTGTGTTATTGATTTGAGTTCTTGATTCGCAGGAGGAAATTGAACAGTATTGGTCTGCGTTTGTTCTGTACTCGGTGAAGAGGTTAAGTGAGAATAAAGAGGAAAATTTGAGTAATGGGAATGCAGGAAATGGATTTAGTTTATGCAAGATTCTTCGAGAGGCGAAACTCAAGTGGGTTTTATTTAATTTTTGAATGTTTTGTGTTTCTTATAAAAGTCTTGATTTTGTCTAGGTTCTTATGAAATTTGTTTCATTTGTTGTAGTATCGTAGACTTCTTCAAAGAACTTCCGCAGTTTATTGTTAAAGTTGGTCCAATATTAAGCAACCTATATGGTTCAGATTGGGAGAAGAGACTTGAGGTAATGAGGAGTCTCAGTTCTGGAGCTATTATAGTTTCTATTGGCTCAGTCGAGTAGTTTGTTATGTTTACGTTTGTTTCTTTAATATTTATTCATGTTTTTTTTATCTGTTTGAATTTTTGTATCAGGCTAAGGAATTGCAGACCAACTTTGTGCATATGAGCCTTTTGAGCAAGTGAGTACTCTTTCAAACACCAGTTTCCTCTACTTCTGAAGCTTTGTGGTTTTTTATCATACTGTAAATGTTAGAATTCTAATATTTTTGTGTAGCAGGATTTGTATAGTTAGAGACGGAATTCCGTCTCTAACCAACCAAAAAAAATTAAATAATTTTATTAGAGACGGAATTCCGTCTCTAAACAAAAAAAATAATTTTTAAATTTTTTATTGGAGAGGGAATTCCGTCTCTAAGCAATAAAATTAATATATATAATTTATGTTGGAGAGGGAATTCCCTCTCCAAATGAAAAAGTTAGTGCGCCCTGACACAGTGTTGGAGACGGAATTCCGTCTCCAAAACTGTGTCAGTGTGTCAGCTACTTTTCCATTTGGAGACGGAATTCCGTCTCCAAGCAGTCCAACGACGCGCTTAAAAGCGAAGGACGCGCAGAGACGGAATTCCGTCTCCAAACACCTTTTAGAGAGGGAATTCCGTCTCCAAACTTAGACGCA
Organism: Petunia axillaris subsp. axillaris; assembly: GCA_029990575.1. Lineage (NCBI taxonomy): Eukaryota > Viridiplantae > Streptophyta > Magnoliopsida > Solanales > Solanaceae > Petunia > Petunia axillaris. The sequence goes on along the minus strand of JARKNS010000010.1, from coordinate 26,445,190 downwards.
AATCAATTAATTTCTAGTAGTGCATGTACATCAATTCATAACCAAGTCAAGTACTTTGAGGTGTACACAAGCATGAACTTTACAAAATGGTATGTATCCGTTTAATATCATCATGATAGTTAACATGACAATTATCCAAACTCTTCATCATTAACTTCCAACTATCAAATTGACTTTAGGCCCCATTTCCAATTGCATCGCCAAAATTCTCCTACACGTTTAAAATGAAATTATATAATTAGATAGTGATATGCTAATGTTAACTCATGTGAGAAAGCTTCACCCATATTTTACTATTCAGAAGCACAACACTAACACCAGGAAAAAGAACTGTCTAAGTAGGAGCAGGGGCAAACAGAAACACCTATGCAAAATGTTTATCATGCTAAAAATCACTTGACGTTGAGAGTAATTAGTTGTACATTTCAGAAATGCAGAAACATTATCTATAATTGTAGAACGTTGTGCAGGCAGAAACTACATGTAGACATGTGCGAAAACGCTGTCATAAACTTGATTTTGTACTTTACTTTCTCTTTCTGCAACTTGCCACTCCGAAGTTTAGGATTTCGTTTCGAACCAATGGGATTTTTCGAATGGTAATGAAGCTTGCCATTCTGTTTATTTGGCCGAATCTGACTCTGGGCCTGCCCTTTTGCTAGCTTTTTCATTATGCTGGTTCAACTACTGCTTATGCTTGAAATATCTAAACACCTGAAATCCACTCTCAATAGATGCTGCCCCTTAAACAGTGTGAAAAGGTAAGTTAGTTCAAACAAAAGGCTCGGTCATTGGACATGAAGGTTAATTTCATTCACGATCTTAAAGTCAATGTCACAATCAAGCAAAGCATAAACCTTTAAAAAAAGTCATAATTTCATGGATAGAAATTTAATCCCAATTGATAAAAGTTAAGTAAATGGAGGTTACCTCACATGTGCTTCATTAAGATGATCTTTCCAATTTGTCATTCCAATGAGTTAAGTTACCTTCCCAAGTTCTCTGCAATAAGTAAGTTCTTTGAGCAGCATTTACAATAAGATGAAGATTAACTTTGAATATCTATAGCTTTTGCAACAATATCACCAGTCAAAAAAACTTCTTGCTAAAACAAATATACATGTCCACCTTGGAGAAGAAGGAAATATTTCAATTTCGAAAAATAAATAATGGCTTCAACAGTTTTCAATAATTATTACCAGAAAGTACTACACTAAGAGGAGAAAAAATTAACTTGCAACACAATAAGTACTTAAGTAGGAAAAAACTAATTATCCTTTAGTATCTTGGCTCAGAAACCAAGTTTCTTTAAGACTGTAATCAATGGACTCCATAACAAATAAACAAAGCTAAATAAAATGTACAATACAAGTTTCTCAAGCATCCAAGTAGCATTTTATACAAAGCTAAATAAAGAGTAACATACTTAGAAGCATGTAAACAGTGAAGTTATAAAAGAGCTAATTATTGGGGTCTTGGACAAGCAGCAAGGTATCTTCAAGTGTATAAGCAATGGTCTCCATCGGAAATATACAAGCTAAATAAAAAAGTAATATACCAAGTTTCTCTAGCATCTATCCTTCCTCCATGACAAATTTTACATGTCAATATTTATATTTAATCAAAGCCATTTCTTCCCCCAAGAGTGTCATAGGAGCTTGAAAAGAGACATCTCCTTTTGCTATTCAATATTCATCCTTTAAATCTTGCATTTCCTGTTTTTAAAGAACATTTAATGAGTTCATCAGGTTCAACTCTTAAGGATGGTATGTTCCAAATTTTCAATCTTGTCTACCACAAGTTTCATCACCTCAACTGGAAAGAGCTCAGAAAACAGTTATAAGTAAAACAAGGCACAACAAGCATCAACCCATATCCACATTACATCGCCTCAGGAAGTAGCTCTATTAGATGTTTCATGGTTTAAGATGAACATGTAATAGATGCAGCTTTCTTAATACTTAACAACATTCCAGAAGAATACTTGTTGTCTTAGTTAAAAATTTAGGATGGCTAGCAGCAACTTGAACAACGAGGAAGGTTAGTAGTTATCCTCAAGCTCAATGACTCAAAAGATCAGTGAATCATAATTGTAAACAACAAAGATATGATAGTATTGATTCGCATATATACAAGAGAAGTTCCAAATTGATATGGAGTAAAAATCAAAACTGAAATTCATAGAGAAAATAAGAGAGAGACCTATTAAATAAAGAGGGAGAATGAAGGAGAGGATAACAACACCACCATAACTGTAGACAACAAAAAATAAAGCTTGATTTACATTTTGTATCTTGGTGAGTACTCTCTTCTTTTAGGAAGTATTTTACATGGAAATTGGAATGGGTGATCATAGTAAAATGTTGGCCAAGAAGCACTTTGAGTGGTAGTAGTTTGTCACATGTGATGATTTCCCAAAACGATCCATAATTTATGTGGAATGAAAGGTGAAAAAAAAAACTCTTTTCACCAAAGAATTAAAACTCATAGTATGGATAACATAAAGAAGCTTAAAAATCGAGAAACCTAAAACTTTTTCATCTCCGCATTTTCAACCATAATAAATATAGAAAAAAAAGCAACGAAGCTTATAAGAAAATGAATACTAGAGTAAATAAGTTTCAAACCATAGACATAGTTGGGTAACTTTCCATCTTTGTATGCTAAAACTACTCCTCCAATACTTTCACTAGCAAAGTAAAAATAAGTCAAAACCATATGTAACATGTATGTGTCATATGTGAAAAATGGCAATGAGTTTATTATTTTATCTTATGTTCTAGATTTAGTTATTGGGTAAACTTCTTAATATACGGGTACATCAAGTCCTAGACAATGAATTATGACTATACAAGGTTTTTAACCAAGTGATGTTTCTATTTCAACAGTATAATTTCAGCCTATTTAGGACAATACAAAATACACATCCACAATTACTAAAATATATCAGAATCCAAAGTTGACAAAAATGAATGCAACATCAGTTTTCGATATTCTATTTAAACAAAAATGGAACAAATGAGAGCCGAAAAGATATGGTTTATACTAATTTTCGTTTTGACAGCAGCATTGAATCGCTATCCTTTCAAAGTAATAATATAAGATCGTATTTAACATCACCAATAATTATCACCAAGAGGGTCGACGAGCATCTGCATCACATAGACAAGTGAGTTAGCAGAAGAGTTGAATTATTTATCAAAGCAGATTTATAAGCTCACAAGAGCACATGTGCAGTTTTTGGCTCTTTGACTTCCTCAATTGTACTTCATTTACGCATCCCTAATTGAAATAAAAAAACTTCCCAATTCCAATATACCAACAGAAACAAAGAACACTTGAACCAAAACAAGAAGGATAGCAAACAAAATGTTTTGGGGGAAAAAATTACACCCTTGAAGTAGAAGTAAAACTTAAAGTGCAAAACGGAACGCTCAAAATAGGTTATAATTTTGAGCCACAGACACCAAAAATACGAAGAGATTAGCAATTTTTTTTTTGTTGAAAAACCCTCGTTGATGCTTCATTTGATGGTTCTTAGAAACAATGTTGAAAGAAATTAAGGCAAATTTTGGAAGCAATTGTTCGGTGTTCTCAAAATTAGTTTCGTAGCTTTTACAATTTGGGGGAATATTTTCATTAAGAGCAATGATGGAGGGAAATTTTTGGTGAAAATTTAAATTGAAAATTTTTAAGCCACGCTTATAAAGTGTTACTTTTAAAATTAAAAATTATTACCCTTGAAAGGCGTTGTAATAACTGTAAATAAGTGTTGCCCAATGTTATATGCTTTGGCAACATTTAAACTGGGTTGTCTTTTTATTTAAAAGGAACACTTATGAAGCGTGGCTTTATAATGTGTTGCCTTTTATGTTTTTGGCAACACCTTTTACGCCACCCTTAAAAAGCGTTGCCAATTATGCTTTTGGCAACGCTTTTTAGGCGTTGCCTAAAATTAGCATGGCCTTAGGCTAAATTTGTTGTAGTGACTTTTCTCGTTATTATGATATTCATTTTAGGTCTATCTCGAACAACAATAAAAGTCAATGTATTTAGTAGGTTATTACAAGAACTTAAATTTAGAATATTCTGAAAATTCAAGAGATGTCCACAAATAATTGATATTCTGGCAAAGAGTCCACGCATTTGCTCTTTTTCTTGTTTCTAAATAGAACTCTGTGAATTGACTTTGATAAAATTCTCAATGCCATGCAGTGCACGACCTTCCCCTTGAAAACGAAAAAAGAAAAACAAAGAACACGACTTCTCATCTTTCAAATAACTCTCTGCCTCTCCAAAGGTCCTCTTTTATACACTTAAATTTGTCAGCCATGCGCCTTTGTTTTTTTTTTTTTTTTTTTAATATGGAATTAATCAAGAAGTCCATCTCCCAGAAGTCAAATTATCTCTTATAAAAACTGAAAAATATCAGTTGACTTCATGAAGATGCAAATCTTTCTACAAATATTTTCTCTGCATTAAGATGAATTAGTATGTGCGTATCTGGCATATATATATAACCTCAAATAATTAATGAAAATGCCCAATAACCCGGCGGATGTTTCGAGCCATAAGGAGCTTCCCCTTCCCTAGTTGTTTGTTTCATTTACCATAGGATAAAATATTATGCTTGGGACACATCATCTGATTCCATTATTGTTAAGAACTGCAACAACAATACCTATTCGGATATAGATGGAAGAAAAATTATAAGTATTCTGCTCAGAGAAAAAAACAAAAGAAGTGCGAGCTGATAGCAAAAAAGTTGAGCAAATTTTAAGGAACAATAATAATGAACATATAGTTTTCTGTCTCTCTTCTCTTATTTAACAGTTGTATGAGCCTAAATCGGTTTAGGTGTACAAATTGAATTTGGATTCGGATACAAGCAATTCTTTGTATGAAAGTTAAAATAATACGCGAAAGAGATGTAAATGCGAAAAAATAACGGTATTTCAATATATGAGTGTGATTACAAATTTGGGCAGCGTTTCAGTACAAATTTCTGGATGCGTATGATACAAAATGATTTAGTATTTATAGGCATGAAGGCCCTGCCCACGTTCTCCACCAGCGGCTCATGTGTCTCCCATGATTTAAGCATTAAATGGAGGAGTTAGTGGGGTAAAGTAGTGGGCTGCAAAGCCGCTTGAACCGAGGGGGATCCACCGAGGTGAGAATTAATGACCTCGGTGGCTTGGCCCTGTTGCTTGACCGAGGTGATCGCTACCGAAGCTCAGCTCACGGCTCGCCTTCGGTAACGCATCTTCGGTTTCAAGGCCTCGGCGACTTGCTCAATCGCTTCGGCGGTTGCTTAGTCGGGACGTGTTCGGTCGTTAAGATTTGCATGACCGGGGCGGATCACCGCGGGTCGATTTTTACCCAATACAGATAGTCCCCCCACTCCTCGGTTACCTACCGAGGCAACCGAGGAGTGGAATGAAGTTTAGCGGGAAAGTGACGTGGCTTGATCTTATCCAAGCGTTTCAAAACTTGTCAACGGTCCGCATCCCATCAGGTCACTTCCCGTGGACACGTGGCGTTCATCCACTGGTTGCCCGAACGGTCACGCCGCAATTTTTGTTTCCTCCAACGTTACAATGATGACTTTTGCCACTTGCTCTTCTTCAAAACCTATAAATACCTCCTTATCAAACCCCTTCCTTCACTTCCATTTTCTACGAACAAGAAATCTCACAGTGAAAAAGAAAACTCAAGCTTCCATACTTCTTACTTATTTCTGATTGAACCCCATTTCCAGGAAATTTCCAAGCTTGACCTGCCACCATGTCTACTACCATATCAAGGCAAGATTCAAGTGATTCGGATGAAAGGGTGAGAGTTCCACCCTTGGCCGTAGCTGTCGCTAGTGGCGACGCCACCGCCGCCACGCCGGTGGTGGAAGGCGGAGAGGTTTCATCGGGCGCTGGTGGTGCACCGCGTCGCAAGGCTAGAGCTATGCGCCAGTTGGCGGCGGAGGAGGAGGTCGATGCGGGGGAAGATGACGTCATGCTTGATGACGTCATGCTTGACGACGTCATGCTGAGCAATTTTAGTGATGCCCTTCTTCGAGGTGATGACGATGGAGGGGATGGTGAGGATGGTGGCGCCGAGGGCGGAGATGCCGAGGGCGGTAACGCTGCCGAGGGGGGATCTTCGGGACCATCAATTCCCTTGGAGCAAGAACTTGAACCTCATCAAATCATCCCCTCTCACTTCGACAACAGCAAAGATCTGAAGTTGCAAGCACAAACAGCTGATCAAGAGGGGAAAAATAGGAATGTTCCCGTGAACACCACCCCGACTCGCATAACTCAAGCTCACATTGAGCGGGTTCGGAGAGAGTGTCGATTCGAGCCCGAGGTGAAAGTCATCATCCCTGATCCAACAAGTAGGGTGTGTCACAACATCGAGGGGATGTCATTCGCTTATACTTATCCCTTAACCCTCGGTTTCTCCCTCCCAGTACACAAAGTCATCGACGACTTCTGCCGGGCATACAACTTGTGTCTGGCTCAACTTGGTCCCGACGTCTGGAGGGTCGTCCAATGCATGGACTGGCTGAGCACGAAGGCAGGGACTGATTTCACTCTGCAGCACCTCATTTCTCTTTACTATCCCTATTTTCATAAAGCTGGGGTTGTGGCACTCAATAACCGAGGCAAGTTTGCCCTCCTCCACAAGAGTGAAGACCACGGAGACCGAGGATGGAGTGAGCGGTACATTTTGCTGGAGACGAAGGTTTTATCCACCGAACCCAATTTCCCCGAACGGTGGAATAATACGCGTAAGTCTCTTTCTTCATGTACTTTACTCCTCGGTAGCTTATCCATTTTAATTGACCTCGTTTCTTTGTTTCTTCTTCAGCCAACAAGGTAGACATCGTGCCCCCGGCGGGTCTAACTGCTTGGGTCAAAGCAATGACCGGGGCTCTTGTGCGTCCCGAGAGGACTTGGATGAAAATGGCTGCCGAATTCGGTTGGCAGTGCAAGAGACATGGTAAGCTTTTATGATGTTTGGGTAGGCATGCTGCTTTTGAGATTTTGATTGACTCCTATATTTTTCCTTCGGCGTCAGGTTTCCCAAATCGTGCCATGAACACCAAAAAGAGTAAGAAGAAGAAGGAAGACAAGAAGAAGAAAGATGGAGAGGATACCGAGTCGGATGACGATTTGGCTGCGGTGGCCGGGGAATACAAGGGGTTGAAGGCTTCCAAGTCTTCAAAAACTTCTAAGGGAGCCCCCGATTAGGGGACTTCCAAAGGTAACATTCCTCCTCGCTTGATATTACCAGATGTTGTTCTTTATTTGTCTTTCTCATTTTGACTTCTTTCCTTGTTGTAGGCGTGAAGAGGAAAAGGGCTCCCTCGAAGAAATCTTCTCGCTCGGTTGTTCCAAGAACCGAGGTAGTGGTTTCTTCTCGACCTGAGGCAGAAGTGGTGGGGCGCCGAGGATTGATTGACGAGCCCGACGATGCAACTGCCGAGGTCGCAGCTCGTAGGGATATGGATGTTATTGACCTCGAGGGTCATGAGCTCGAAGCAGAAGTCGCCACAGCAAGGGCTAAAGGCAAAGCCAAGGTTGGGGAAGTTGGCGCTGCCGTACTGGAGGAAGGAGTTGGTGCCGGCGCGGTATGAGCGCACTCCGAACCCGCGAGGATTTCATCCTTGGTGGGGTCTTATCGGAGACTCGAGGTGCCAGTTACTTCAAACTTGTTGGCGTGCGGCCCAGAGGAGTTGCTACGCCTCACGCCTTTGCTGGGGCCAACCGAAGACAAGGTTGTGCAAGAATTCACTTCTGGCCAACTATACAACACAATGGCTTCCAACGCCGTAAGGGTAAGTTTTATCAAATTTGAACCAAAGATTTTCAATGTTTACCTTCGGTTCGTTGCTGATCTTGATTCTTCAATCTTTGTTCAGAGCTTCATCCTTTCGCTAAAAGCCATCGAGGTCGAATCTGCGAGGACCGCCGAGGTTCGGCGTGTGTCTCGCTTGTGGGATCAGCAGAAGGACAAATTCAACGCCCAAATAGCCTCGCTGAAGGCTGAATTGGCCAAGTCCCAGTCTGATATGCGCGAAACCGAGGCAAACTCTGAGGCCAAAATTAAACTCCTCGGTGAAGATTATCAGGCTGAGCGCTCGAGGCTGGAGAGTGAAGTTGCGAGGCTGGACAATGAATTGTCTCGAACGAAGGCCGAGGCTGTGAACATGGCCAAAAAGTACCATGAGCAGTTGAAAGATCATTTGCTCCATATTAAGAAGCTAGAGGGCGAAACTTCCAAGCTTTCAGCTAAAGATGCTCAGATTGCGGCCCTGAAAGATGAGATCGCTGATCGAAAGGATAGGGCTGCACTCAAGGTGAAAAGGGCCGAGCTGGACAAGCGATGGGCCATTATCAAGTCTCGGCTAAGGCTGCTCAAGCGATGTTGCGCCGGGGAGATTGATCTGGATGAAGAGATTGCCAAAGCCGAAGTAAAATCGGCGGAGGCCCAAGCAATCATTGATGAACTCCCATCAAGTGAAGCTTCGAGCGGCGGTGAAGATGAAGAAGAAGATGAAGATGCCGAGGGGGGCTCCGAGGATGGAGGTGATTCTCCCGAGGCGTAGATCTTTTGTAGTGTTGTTTTGTAAGCCTTCGGGCTTTTATGTTTTTGTTTTGGACCTTCGGGTCATTTTTGGATGTAAATAATTCCAGCCTTCGGGCTTTTAATGAAAGACTGTTTGCGTCTTTGCTTTTGTGGGTTTCGTGTGTTGGCTTTTCAAATATACCGAACACTTTGAGAATAGATGACATGCTTGCAAGTCTTGACTAAATTCAATCGATGCAGACTTAGGACGACGTCTCACCCTCGAGTCGATGCATTGTGCAGCTTCGGTGTGCAAGATTTGTATAGATAAAATGAATGAAACTAAAGTCACTTCATATGAGTGGAAACAAAGTCATTTTATTGATATCCATGAGCCCGAAAAGGCTGTTTACATGAAACCAAGTCGAAACGGACCTTGGGTAGAAAAAGTAAAAACTAACTTTCAATAAAAGCAGATTGATCATACGCCGCTATCGGGCTAATTACAATGTACTAAATCTAATCCTCGGGCATGAGTCCCCGGTTGTCGGATGGATAAGCTTCGGTTGGGAGGCTCGATGTCGACCTCGCTATCAACCCTTCTCTCCCCCCAGTGTTCGGTTCTGAATCTTGGTGAAGATCCGAGCACTGGAAACGATTCGGTTCGCTTCCTGAAGAGGTCAAGCAAAAAGATGGAACGAGGAGCAAGTTAGTACATTTTTGAAAGCCATGGGAGCGTCATTCGGCTCGGGGCTGTTTAATTGAGGAAGAGTTGAAAAGATATTTACCTCGGCTAAAAGTAGTATCACTTCAGATGGGAGATGTTCCAATTCAGAGGTTCAGGTTCTCCTTGGAGAGACTCAATTTGATAAGAGCCTTTTCCAACGATTGCTTTGACCCTGTAGGGTCCTTCCCAATTTGCAATAAGCTTTCCTCCGTTGTCCTCCTTTGTTGATTGGTTCACCGTTTTCAACACATAATCTCCGATCTTGAAGTCCCTAAATTTAGCTTTCCTGTTGAGGTAAGCCTCGATATGCCTCTTTTGGGCAACAAGCCGAACCAAAGCTAATTCCCTCTTCTCTTCGAAGAAGTCTAGCTCAATGCGCATCGCCTCTTGGTTAGTGTCTTCGGCTGTGTGAGCATACCGAAGACTTGGTTCGCCCACTTCTACAGGGATGAGAGAGTCCATGCCATAGGCTAGTGAGAAAGGGGTCTCACCGGTGCTGTTCTTCTCCGTTGTTCGCATGGCCCACAGCACCCCGGGCAGCTCCTCGGGCCATGAACCTTTCTTCTCATCGAGTCGCTTCTTCAAATTTTCAATTATGATCCTGTTTGAAGACTCTTCTTGGCCATTGGCACTTGGATGATAGGGAGTCGAGGCAATTCTTTTGATCCCCCATTGTTTGAAGAAATCGGTGATGGCTGCCCCCATGAATTGCTTACCGCTGTCACATGCAATTTCTCTTGGGACGCCGAACCTATAGATGATATTCTTTCTGATGAAGTCGATCACTTGCTTTTGCTTTACTTCGGTGAGAGCCGCTGCTTCCACCCATTTTGTAAAGTAATCGGTCAACACTAAGATGAAACGAACACCACCTTTTCCTTTGGGTAACGGTCCCACGACATCCATTCCCCATTTCATGAAGGGCTATGGTGACACCACCGAATGAAGAGGCTCAGCCTGTTGGTGGATCATCCGCCCATGGCGTTGGCATTTATCACATTTTTGCATGAAGGTTTTCACATCGGCACTTATTGTGGGCCAATAATACCCAGCTCTTAACAACTTACGCACTAGAGATTTTCCCCCTGAGTGGTTGCCACATTCGCCCTCGTGCACTTCAGCCATCACGTACCTTGCCTCGTCGGGACCCAAGCATTTGGCCATCGGGCCGCAATACAACCTCTTGTATAAATTGCCTTCGATCAAGTGATACGAGGCTGCTTGAATCCTCAGCTTCCTTGCTTCTTTTCTATCTTGGGGGACAGTCCCCGAGTCGAAGTAGGAGATGAATTTACTTCGCCAATCCCAACGGTTATCCACGGAGTTAACTTGTAGTTTCATCTCTCTCATTTGCGCTGATAGCAATCGAACCACCGAGTCAGTCCCCGAGTGGGTTTCATCGATCGCCGAACCAAGATTCGCCAAGGCGTCAGCCTCGGTGTTCTCCTCCCGAGGCACTTGCTTAATTTGCCATTCTTGGAATTGTGCTAAGATCCTTTGTGCTTGATCCTATTATAGCTGCATTCTGGGCTCTCGAGCCGTATAATCACCGAGGATCTGGTTGACCACCAATTGTGAATCACACCTTAGTTCGATTCTTTCAACTCCCATATCTTTAGCTAACTCCAAACCTGCTAGAGCCGCTTCATATTCCGCTTCGTTGTTGGTCACTTTTTTGAACCGAACCGAATGCCTGACCTTTTCCCCGGTGGGTGCCCTCAATACAATGCCTAACCCCGAACCTTTGGAGTTTGTTGCCCCATCGGTGTATAGTGTTGACACCCAATTTTGTCCCAAACATTTCAATTAATATATAATTATTTTATAAAATGTCGATTTTAGATTTAAAAGTAAAATAATTTGAAATATGAAGAAAATAGGCTAAAATTGCACAACATATCCCTAATTTTGGCCTACCTATGTAATCTCATATATACATAACATACACAATAATATCAGTTCCCCCAATTCCCCAAACCCGTTCGAACCCTAGACCCGTAAACCCTCTAAACCCGATTCCCCATTGCGATTTTCCCTCTCAAATCATCGGTCCCCACTCAATTTCCAGCTGTGAGATCCTCGCTGGACGAATACAAAGCTCCCAGCATCGTCCTTTTGCCAAGAATAATCCAAAATCCAGCTTTCATACCGTTAGACAGATCAAGAGCGTCCAATGTGGTGAGATTTGAAATAAACGATTCAGATTCGTTCAGTCCTAAGGTAAAAATTCATTTCCCACATCGTTTTTGCACCCTTTTTGAACCCCAAACTTCAGCTATAAATACCCCATCGATTCACAGATTTGGGGGTCGGATTTTGGTTGAAGGAATTGAGGGACTTCGGAAACGAGGACCCTCTTAGTGCTTTTTTTGTAATAAGCGATTTTATTTTTCCTTCCTAATTCCCGACTCTTAAAATTTGTGAATCGTCGAGTAGACTCGACGCTCGTTCCAGTGCGGATTTCGACGGATCCCTCACCCCTGTTTCACTGCCCGCAAAAAGGTCGGTGTCTCTCGCATCTTCTGTTTTAGTTTGTATAATGTAGTTGTTGTTGATATTAGCTGGGCCTAAATTAGCTTATGTGTTTAATTTGCTTCATATGTGCAAAAGGATTAGTAGCTGGTTCGGGATAACCTTACATTTAAAGAAAATGTAAAAGCAATAAGTTGTTTGCCTAATTTTTTTTTTCTTGTTTCTACTTCCTGGTTCTGTTCTCTATGAAATAAAGGGCTGTGCATAGTATGGATTTCAATCCATTTTGTATGTTGCTATAAGAACTAGCTTAAAAATCAAATCTTTATCCAGTTTCAACTTTTTTAGAAGGCTGGACAGTTTGATACTTGTTATAGGAGTAAAAGAAACTGATTTGTGGGATAAAATCTGTCATGTTCATGCCCTTTTTATGTTTATTTATATGAAAGTAATATATGTTTTCTTTTTAGTTCATAGCTTGTGTGTGCGGTAATTTCATGCCCATGATTCAAATTTTGAGCTGCTTTATAAGAAATGAAGTTTATATGTTAGATCCCTGCCCCACCCATGTCATATGCCTCTTGGTTCAATCCTAAGCTGTTAAATATGATGATCTGTTAAGAAAATTCAAGGATTTTGATTTAGTTTCTTTCCTATCATTATAGGCATCTAGCACATTTGGTAAATCTGAAAGGGAAATTTAACTTACAAAGCTTAATAATAGAAAGTTGTAATCTTTGCGTTGTTTTCTCACTAAGTTTGAAGCTTTACATGATTGTCTTTTGAAAAGAAGTTTAAGAGTCATTTCTCATTTTTCCAAAGTTAAAGTACTTCTCTTTTAGTGACTTAGCTATGATAAAAAATGTAATCTTTCTCTCCTCATTCACTGTTAGTATTTAAGAAAATTGATGACATATGGTAGAATTGAGTCCATCAGTCATTAGTTTGGTTGTTTGGATTCACTTAGCTTAAAGATTGAATAGTCATTCTCTGTTGTTTGAAAGCTCCGGGTTAGTTTTCTAGGCCTAAAAGAGTGTGAGGCTGTCCAGAGGTTCCTCAGGGTGTTTAGGCAGTTCTGGTTCTGTTTTGAAGTGTAGGGAGTTTAGGTCCTGTTTCTTGCCCTTTTCTGTTTTGGAAGTTCTGATTAAAGTCTAGCTAGCTCCTGAGCTCTTGATTGATCTGCCCAGATTAGTGAATTCCAGTGGCTTGCTCATATTGCTATAATGTCATTGGTCTGCAAGTAGTAAGTCATCTTTTGCTGTAGTTTTTTTTTTAAATATGCCTAAAATTGGTGTGTGTGTGAGGTTCATCTGTAGTTGCTGCAGGTGAGGGAAAAGAGAAGCAAGCAGATTTAGTTTGTCTCCTGGTAGCATAGGTGTGTGTGTAATGGTTCAGCTTTGCATCTGTTAGTGAAAGGGCTGTTTCTGTTAGGTTTTGAGTTTGAATGGAGTTGGGGTAGTTGTCTTAGGCAGTGAAGTAGAAGAGAAGGATGGTTCAGGGTCAGTTTTTGGAGGTCTGAAGGTTGGTTATAGGTTGCAGGTTCATAGTATGAATGGTGAAAGTGGTTGCAGGTATGAGTTTGTAGCTTCAGTTTATTTGGAGTCTTGCTTTCATGGAAGTCTGTCAGTTCAGGCCTGGAGGAGCAGGAGCGGGGTAGGATGTGGTCTCAGCTAGTTCTGCAGGTAGTGGGGAAGATGTGTAGGAAATATGTTGGAGTTAGTGCAGGGCAGTGAATGAGCAGTAGGGGTCAGTTTTATCATCTTGTATGAGTAGGTGTGTGTGCCTGTGAGCATGAGTGTGTGCAAGTATATCTGGGTGTGTTGGGTTCCTGCTGGTAGCTTCAGGTTTCTAAGAAATCAGTTTCTCTGTTTAGTTATTACTAGTCTTCTTAATATGTCAAGAATAATGTATGCTTTTGTGTCTGGCCTTCATAATCTGTTAAGTGTTTAAATTACACCCATTTATAGAAGGTTTGATATGTATGTTGCAGCTCTTTCACTCCTATCTGTTAATACATAAAATTTAAATCTTTTACACCAACTATAATAATGTAAAATTGTTTTTCCAGAGCAGTTCAAGGCCTCTTTCTTTGACTAGTATAGTTCAAGATTAGTTGTGGTTTAATCTTTAAAATTCTGCCGTGTCTAGGTTATGATTCTCATAATAAACATAAACTGAAATACACTGATTAGTTGATTAATAGTTTATAGTCATTTGTATGTGTTTAGTTGGTCAATTTATGAGTCAGTTTGTTGAAAATGTGTTCCCCTTATGTGTTCATTGGTTAGTGACAAGTAAGGTATATTCTATACTATTTGATCATATGTTTAAACTAAAATTTGATAAGAAAGTCAAGTTAAAACAGCAGATCTGTGAAAAGCATACCGTAAGTGTTTGTTCCCTGGGACGGTGTGGTTTAATCTTTGTCTGAAATCTTGAAAATAACTTGGTGCATTTTGTGCTTAAAACAAAGAAAGAGGTAGTTGTTTAGCTTGAAAGTTTTCGTTGCCGACACTTATTTCTAAGTGTAGCTCCTCTCTTAGGCTTGTCTTTGCGCCTGTCAACTGAAAAAAAAAGCTGTTATGAAAATTGAGCAGGGAAAAGGTGTAATTGAATCTTCCTTGGTTTTCTATTTATTTACCAATTGCATGTATCTTTAAGCGGTGGGCCTTTTTTTTATTAGTACTTTCTTTGGAACTGTTTACTACAAATATATCTTACCAGACCTTGGGGCTTATTGAAATTCACTTATTTGGATTAATTTCTTCATTTGGTTTGATTTATAGTAAATAATTCTTGATATTTATTGATTCTTTGTCTACCCTTTTCTTTTGCATAAAACACCCACTTGGGGACGAGTTGATCAAAACTCACCAATTGGGATTGGCTTATTGGCTTGGAGTTGCATTGGGGTCGAGTCCGGGCTCAAGATTCAAGACCTATAGAAATTTAAAAATGCTTTGTTGAGCCGCCTATTCTAACTTAGGCTCATGGGCATATAATTGTATAAATTAAATAAATTCAAGGCTCCCATGAGTTTTATCAATCTCCGGGTTCTTCTTCTAAACCTCCTCTTTTCCCATCCTTAGAAATTGCATGTCTATAGGAATTCCCCGTAGATAATAATTTATTTGATTGATTATGAATGGATGTTTGGTTATTTATTGAGTTATTTTGTGAATATTTTATTTCTTTAGAATCTCCATCTTATTTACGAATTGTGCATCTTTTAGTTAAATAATGCGTGCAATTAAAATTCGGAACTAATAAAAAGTAACTCATTTTTTATGAAAGTGCAACTTCTTTCCAATTAATTGGTTTTCCTATTTTAGCAAAAATTATTTATTTATTTATTTATTTATTTTCCTTTCTTTCTTTCTTTCCTTTTCAAGTCTAAGCTTATTTAAATTCATATTTCTTTGAAGTATAATCTATTATAATCTTAGAATTTCAATATTAATCTTAAACCATTTTATCAACATATTGAAAGTTAACATTTTGAGTTATTTTGTGAGAACCGAAGGATTAACCGTATTTATACGGATTTTCGAAAGTGCTTTCAAATTGAAACCTTCTTTCGAAAATAACTGAACCTCTTACTTAGAATCTCTGAAAAGACCATTTTCCTTAAAACGGAGGAATTGCACGCATTATTTAATTAATTGGTTCCTAATTCTCCTAAATTAGGTGGCGACTCCAAAGAAAGCCCTTTGGAATCCCATATTGTTGAACGTTATACCCGAAACCTATCTTTTCTTAAAGAAAGGGTAATTTTTGGGGTTCAACATATAGTACCCATAGTCCCGAAGGGGATCCCTTTGCCACGGAGTTTTCCTTTTTCGCCTCGGGCAGAATTCCAATGCTAAAATCAGCCACGAAGTCAGCCAAGACTTGGGACTTAATGGCAGTTCGAGGTTGATAAGTGATGTCATACTCACTTAGCTCAACCGCCCATTTGGATAACCTCCCCGACAACTCTGGTTTGTGCAATATATTTCTCAAGGGGAAAGTTGAAACTACTGCTATCGGGTGACATTGAAAATAGGGCCGTAGTTTTCGAGCAGTAATGAGTAAAGCAAGTGCTAATTTTTCCAAGTGTGGGTACCTGGTTTCAGCATCGAGGAGTGTCTTGCTCACATAATAGATGGGCTGTTGTTTTCCATCTTCCTCCCGAACCAGCACTGCACTGACTGACACCTCGGACACTGCCAAATATACCAGCAATGTCTCTCCTTCCTTCGGCTTGGCAAGCAACGGTGCGTTAACCAAGTATTGCTTCAAATCTTTCAACGCCTGTTTACACTCCGGTGTCCACTCGAAGTGATTGTTCTTTCTCAAAACGGAGAAGAACTTGTGGCATCGCTCCGAGGACCTTGAGATAAAGCGACTCAAGGCAGCGACTCGGCCAGTTAAGCGTTGAACTTCCTTTACCCCGGTTAGCTCCTCGGGGATTTCTTCAATGGCTCTGATTTTATCTGGGTTGGCTTCGATTCCTCGTTCGGAGACAATAAAACCCAAGAACTTGCCTGATCCTACGCCGAAGGCGCACTTCTCAGGGTTCAATTTCATACCATATTGTCTCAATACAGCAAAAGCTTCCCTCAGATGATTCAAATGATCCTCCATTTGGATCGATTTGATGAGCATGTCGTCTATGTAGACCTCCATAGACTTCCCGATGTACTCTTTAAACATGCGACACACTAGCCTTTGGTATGTCGCGCCGGCGTTCTTTAGACCGAAAGGCATCACTTTGTAACAGAAGGTACCTCGGTCTGTGATGAACGAGGTCTTCTCTTCGTCCTTCGGGTCCATGAGAATTTGGTTGTACCCCGAATATGCATCTAG
The DNA here is from genome assembly GCA_029990575.1 of Petunia axillaris subsp. axillaris. Lineage (NCBI taxonomy): Eukaryota > Viridiplantae > Streptophyta > Magnoliopsida > Solanales > Solanaceae > Petunia > Petunia axillaris. The sequence goes on along the minus strand of JARKNS010000010.1, from coordinate 26,428,575 downwards.
GAAAGTTAATAGTTTATGTCCAGCCGTGGAGTCTATTAACCTGTCAATTTGTAGTAGTGGATATGAATCTTTGGGGCAAGCTTTGTTCAGGTCAGTGTAATCTACGCACATTCTCCACTTGCCATTCTTCTTTGGCACAACCACTATATTGGCCAGCCACTCGGGGTATTTCACTTCTCTGATGAAGCCATTCTCTTGCAATTTGGCGGTCTCGTCCTCGATTGCCTTCTTTTTGACCCCGGCGTGAGGTCTTTTCTTCTGTTTCACCGGGGTAAATTTTGGGTCTACATTCAGTTTGTGGGTCATGATCTCCGGATCGATACCCGTCATGTCTGAATGCGACCAGGCAAAACAATCATGGTTGGACTTCAAAACTTCTATGATTGTTTTTTTCGACTCCGGGTCCAACTCCGAGCTGACAAACACTTTCCTATCGGGGAAATCTTTCAATAGAGTGAAAGACTCCAACTCTTCCATAGTTGAGTCCTCGGCCTTTTGCTTCCGAGGCTCTTGAACACAGGCTGGAATCTTTTCGACTTCTCCTCGGACGTCCTCCCCGCTTGACCCCGAATCCTGTCGTTGCTATTGTTTTGGCCCAACTGGGGCGACTCCACTTTTCAGCGCAACTGAATAGCACTCCCTTGCTACTCGCTGCTCCCCTTTGATTGATCTAACCCCCCAAGGTGTAGGGAATTTGATCACTTGATGTAGAGTGGAAGGGACAGCCTCCATGGAGTGGATCCATGGTCTTCCGAGGATCACATTGTAAGCTAGATCCTCGGGCATAACTTGGAACAGTGTTTCTTTGGTAATCCCCTCGGCGAATGTTTTGAGTGTGATCTCACCCAATGTCTTCTCCGTGGAGTTGTTGAAGCCAGCTAACACTGTTGACTTGGGAACAACTTCACCCTTCAACCACATCTTTTTCACTGCCCCGTAGCTAATTATGTTAACTGAGCTACCGGGGTCGATCAAGACTCTTTTGATGTCAGAGTCATTGATCCTCAACATGATGACTAGAGCGTCGTGGTGAGGGTACATCATCCCATCACAGTCATCGTCGTCGAAGACGATATCATTGCCCGAGCCTCCAACTCGAGTCCTTTTCTCCATGGTGATGGAGAGCTTAGCGAACTTTTTGGCAGCGGCAAAGTTCACGCCGTTCACTTCTGACCCCCCGGTTATGACATTCACCACTCTTTCAGGGGGCGGAGCTCGAGGTGGTTGTCCATCACCTCGGTTCTTGGAAAAGTTATCCTTCCCTTTATCAGTGAGGAAGTCGGCCAAGACTCCCTTCTTCAGTAGGTGGGCTACTTCGAGGCGCAAGGCTTTGCAGTCCTCGGTTCTGTGGCCATAATCTGCGTGAAACTCACAATGCAGATTGTGGTCTCTTTTGTCTGCGGGGTCCTCATATCCTTGGGGACCCTTACCCCGGCTGTCCCCTTGACAACGTCGACCAACTTCGAGGTCCATATGTTGAAGTTATAATCTTGGATCCGAGGAAGATCCTTTCTAGGGACCGAAGCGGAGCTCGAGGGATTTCTTTGGTTCATGTTGGGTTGAACCTTCCCTCTAAGCCTTTGGCTTATATGAGAGGCTGGGTATGAGTTACCGGGGGCGTTTCCCAACCTCTGGCTAACATGCTGCCTCTCCGAAGTGTAAGGTTCGTACCTCCCATTCGAATTATTTCGTGGCGCCTCGGCGCGATTTGAAGTATCACCTCGGTTATGTTGATGATAACCTCGGTTCTTGAACTCCGCTTCCTCCAATCTGATTTTGGAGTAAGCGCGTCTATGCAGATCCTCCCACGTCAGGACCTGATATTGTTGCAACTCTTTACGCAATTCAGCTGCAGCGCCAGAATTGCGACTATTGATACCCTTTTCAAATGCCATGATGGCCAGGGTATCATCCATCCGAGGCAATTCCATGCGTTCAGCGTGGAATCGCTCAAGAAACTCTTTAAGTGGCTCACCGGGCCGTTGCTTCACTTCACATATATCCTCCTTCCTCTGGAGGATCTTTTGCGCCCCGGTGTGAGCCTTGACAAAGGCGCTGGATAATTCTTTGAACGAGGAGATTGACCCCGCTGGTAAGCACAAATACCACCGAAGAGCCCTTTTTTCTAACGACTGACCAAACTTCTTTAAGAACATCGACTCGAGCTGCGTAGATGTTAAGTCGTTGCTCTTTACCATAGACATGTATTCCCTTATATGCTCTTTGGGATCAGTCGTCCCATCATACTTTTTAAGGAATGTGAGTTTGAAGCACGGTGGAGTTGGGGCTGGGGCTGCTTCGGGCTTATAGGGCTGCTCCCTGTATTGCTCGATGTCGAGGTCGTCTTCCTCCTTACTTATCCTCGGTAAGCCTTCGAGGCGCTTTTCTACGCGCGCCTCAATGCGAGCCTCGATTTCTCTACTCATTCTTTCAACGTCGACCGAGGACGTTGTTTCGGCCACTGTGGGAAACGTCCCGAAGTGTGGCGTGGCAGTTGGGTTGTCCCCCGAGCCCCCAGATGTGGCTCCATTGTGAGGTCCCCCTGTTGTCGCGCCCGGAGGAACGAAGGGCGGGATGCCTCCACCAGGAGCCGAAGGCTGGGCACTGTTTGGGGCAGCGCTGTTTCTCACTTCCAATGAAGCGCGGAACTCGGCGTTGATACTAGCCTGCTCATCCTGTTTACTTTGGAGAGCTCTTAGCGTGGTGACAACATACATTTGGAATTCTTCTGTTGTCATTGGGGCGAGGGGTTGTTGGTTCAGCGGAACGTCAACCCGATCGTTGTTACCAATTGTTATCGTTATCATCCATAACGTTGAATCGCAAACTTTTGACAAAGAACAGATTTGGAACTTTGGAACAAAGCGTTACTGCTTATATCCCCACAGACGGCGTCAATTTGTATGAGCCTAAATCGGTTTAGGTGTACAAATCGAATTTGGATTCGGATACAAGCAATTCTTCGTATCAAAGTTAAAATAATACGCGAAAGAGATGTAAATGCGAAGAAATAACGGTATTTCAATATATGAGTGTGATTACAAATTTGGGCAGCGTTTCAGTACAAATTTCTGGATGCCTATGATACAAAATGATTTAGTATTTATAGGCATGAAGGCCCTGCCCACGTTCTCCACCAGCGGCTCATGCGTCTCCCACGATCTAAGCATTAAATGGAGGAGTTAGTGGGGGTAAAGTAGTGGGCTGCAAAGCCGCTTGAACCGAGGGGGATCCACCGAGGTGAGAATTAATGACCTCGGTGGCTTGGCCCTGTTGCTTGACCGAGGTGATCGCTACCGAAGCTCAGTTCACGGCTCGCCTTCGGTAACGCATCTTCGGTTTCAAGGCCTCGGCGACTTGCTCAATCGCTTCGGCGGTTGCTTAGTCGGGACGTGTTCAGTCGTTAAGATTTGCATTACCGGGGCGGATCACCGCGGGTCGATTTTTACCCAATACAACAGTGTTTATTAATTGAAATGTCTAAAAAAGTGATACACATTGTAGTCAATATCATTTGATTATTAAGACCTTTTATTGTGTCTATTAACTTGAAATTTCACCATGTTGATAAGGCACCTTGTAAACTCTCACCCAATTTTCCTTTCCCTTATGTATACTGTAAACTTTTTTTTGTTTTTTTAAAGCAACAATTCGCTCCATATCCTTATAGGAAGCAATCTAGGAAGAAAGATGATATGCAGTACTTCATATCATGATCTTGTATTTAACTATTCTGAACTGAGCAACTAACGTTAGGATTTGTCTCATTATAGTTCTTTAGAAAAATTGGGAGGTATGCACGCGTAATTGCACAAGTTTCGCCTGATAATTAGCAGTTAAGAGCCCAATAATTTATCCTTAATAGCAGCCAGGAACACAGCTAATTAAGAGGACATGGACTTCTGTAGCGTGACAATAAGATTTTCTCTGACATTTACAAATTACAAACATAGATCTACGTGTAGGGTCGGCGCCGGCCAAATGACTTTAGTAAAATTCAAATGATATACACTACACTTTGTTTGGATCATTGTTACCCATTGTATTGTATTGTATTGTTATTATGATTACATCGTTTGTTTTGGTTGTTACTTTAATTTCGTTGTATTATATTGTTAAGTTCCGTTGTTACCTAACAATGAAAAGATCAACTTTTTGGTACAACCGATTTGGTGGTTTTTCATTGTTACACTTTTACACTTTCCCATCATGTCCTTAATAATAACTTTATAATCCTATTTTATCCTCTACCCTATTTTCTTATTTAAATACACCCAAATAGTTATTTTGACCTCATCTCCCATCTTCTCAAAATTCCCTGCCTCTTCAGATTCACAAGCCATCTTGTTGTGTGATTACATTAAACGTTTTATCTTAATTATTTTCATTATAATTTGCATGAATATATTTACAAGGTATAGTTGGTGATAAACTAGTAAATATAAACTGTCTCAAATTATATTAAAGAAAATTTGTTACTTAATCTAATATTTAGAACAACTAAGGGTATATTAGTAAACTTATTAGTTACAGTACAATAAAATACAATCAAAACAAACAATAACAATGTTACTAAACAACGGGAAACAGTACAATCAATTCAAACGTTGTTTTTATAATACAATACGATACAATACAATACAATACAATATAATACAAAACAATACATTATGAAATAATAGGTAACAATGATCCAAACAGAGTGTTAGAGTTTATGTCAAATAATCTTTAAATAAACGTTGTTTGTACCTTCGACTTTCAAAAGTCTATGTCAACCCTTATTTATTTACATAATAATAACTGCAACGCCAAGATACATCAGTTGACCTTGTAATCAATTTCTCTCTATAAATAGATCTCCTCTCTATAGAACTTATTCATCATCTCATAAATCAAGAGAGAAAGAGAAAAGAAGAAGAAAAACCAAGATAGTTAAAAATGATAAGCTCAGTAGTAACAGCACATTCTCATCTTTCCGTTCTTTCTATCATATTCTACACTTGTTTGTATATTCCTTTTTGTCAAATAGAGCAATTCATGGCCAAGATGATGGATTTTTTAAAGTTGAATCCATATCCTCCCCTAGCCAATAATGGTGCTATCTCTGTTCCCACATGCTGTGATTTGAAACTTCCAGCAACTACGTTCGGTGATGTGGACGGGGAAGTTGAGGAAACTTGTTCTATTTGTTTGATGGATTTTGAAATAGAAAGTGTGGTATGTGAATTACCAAGATGCAAGCATGTTTTTCACATGGAGTGTATTGAAAAATGGTTGGAACGAAGCCAATTCACTTGTCCACTTTGTAGATCTTTGCTATTGCACATGACTGCTGATTCACCATGCAAGTGATTTAATTTCTTGTTATAATGGCAGTGCTTGATTAAGCAAATGCTGTTAATTAGCTTAGTTAGAGTTGGTGGCTGTAACTATGTAGATCAAAGATTCAAGATATAGATCTTGAAGAAACTAATTTCTTACATTCTTTGTATACTCAGCTGTATTTTTTCTCAAGGACAGTGAGGAACTCACAATTTTGTTGCAATTAGTGGACTATAAATCTTTTTCTTCACCTCACTTCGTAATTCGTATTAGTACGGTGTATAATTTGGTATGGATCAAATTATCCAACTACTCCTAGTCCACCTATGAGAATTAACGAGCCAAAACTCTCCGTCACAAGACAATGGGAAGATCTATGGTTTCTAGTGAATACTTCCGTCTTCTACGAAAGAACTTTTAATCAGCAAAACCAATATCTTCTCTACTACCCTCATGGGTTTCGCACGATAAAAACATTGTCTACATAAAACTTCTGTATGGTGGTCGGTGGAGCCTTAATACTCCATTTTCCAACGGAGATGGAGGAACTCTATAATCAACATTAGACCAGTCGATCTTTGAGTTATTTTGAAGTTATACGACTCTAGGTAGGCATGTAGCACCAACAACAATAGTATATCCAATATAATCTCGCAATGTAGTGTTTAAGGAGAGTGACGTGTCACCTTATCCCTATCTCGAGTGAGGTAGAGAGACTGTTTCGGGAAAGCCCTCGGCTAAGAATCTATGTAGGCCTTTAAGTATATAGGTTTGGTTGAATTAGAAGAAAAAAACAGAGAAGAGTTTTGAAGTTGAAGGTGAAAAATAATACTTGGAAACTGAGAAGTAATATTTGAAAATTAAAATAGTGTTTAGACATGCATTTCATCTTTGAAAAAAAAGTTAAAGTTCTCCGAGTAAAAAAAAAAATTCTCCAGAAATCTAGTTCTCCAGAAAACTAATAAAATCTAGTTTTCGATTCTAAAAAATCACTCACTATATAATCAAACAAAGTTTTGAATTTATTTTTGAAAAAAGAATAAAAATTCTATGGACAAACGGCTCCTATGAATCTTTGATGATCTGGAGCCTACCTTATGATTCGGAGCCTAGCTTATCTACCTGGCTGTTGGAGCTATTTATTCCGAAAATAAGATTGAAGGCAAGGAGTTGATTGACTCTATGGTCACTCAATTTTGGTTAATTGGCCACCATGGTCACTTATCTTTGCTTTGTCTTTCTATGGTCACTCAACTTTGCCCAAGTAGCTCCTATGGTCATCCAACACAGAAATCCTAACGTCCGTTAAAATTTTGCTGACGTAGCAACTACAAAAAATTTTGGCAAGTTACGTAAATAAGAAAAAAATTAAATTATTTAAGACCAACCCAATTAAAATTTAATCCCACCCAAGAGTTATTGCTTAAGGTGCCAATTTTTCCCAAAAAATTACTCATTTTTCTTTAAATCTATCAAGAAAGCCTTCTGGTAACACATTTTCAACGTTAATTTCTTCACCTAATGAAAATTTGAGCACCCAAATAAATCAGTGTCTGGCCTTAACGAATTAGCGGCTTTTGACGCTTCCTATAAGCTGAAATTTTTATTGAAGTGGCATAAATTTTTGATTTATTATATAGTATTTCACAGTTTGTTTAAGTAATATTGTTTTTGTTTAGCAAAACTGGTTCAAGAGATTTTGCATTCTCAGATATTTTTCTTAAGGACTATTGGGCAAAGCAACTCCAACTCGCTGCCAAGATGAACAACTTCTTGGGACCAAATTTTGCTTTTAGTGGGTTTGCAATATCCCATGATATTATTTTGATCAATATTTGTAATGAAATTAAAGGGAAGTATGTGGATTATCTCTCAACTCTAAGCAAGAAAAAGGTCATACCTGTAGGTCCACTTATTCATGAAATGAAAACAACAACAGAAAATGTGGAAAGTTCTAGGATTATTCGATGGCTAGTTAAGAAGAATGAGTCTTCGTATGTTTATGATTCATTTGTAAGTGAATGAGCTAAGTGAGGCGAACTTTATTTGGGTACTCAGATTTTCATTAGGTGAAGAAATTAACGTTGAAAATGTGTTACCAGAAGGCTTTCTTGATAGATTTAAAGAAAAATGAGTCTTTTTTTTTTGAAAAATGGCCACCTCAAGCAAGAACTCTTGGGTGGGGTTTAATTTTAATTGAGTTGGTCTTAAATAATTTAATTTTTTTCTATTTATGTAACTTGCCAAAATATTTTTGTAGTTGCCACGTCAGCAAAATTTTAACCGACGTTAGGATTTCTGTGTTGGATGACCATAGGAGCTACTTGGGCAAAGTTGAGTGACCATAGAAAGACAAAGAAAAAATAAGTGACCATGGTGGCTAATTATCCAAAGTGAGTGACCATAGAAAGACAAACCACAGATAAGTGACCATGATGGCCAAATACCCAAAGTTGAGTGACCATAGAGGCAATCAACTCCACTTTGATATAAATTGAAAACTTTATTGTTTTCTTGTATAACCAGAAGTAGTAGAAGGATACTTGAACGCGCGACTAGTATTATCAGTTTAAAAGGCAGTTTTGGGACTCGCCCCGAGGCGGGACACTTGCAAAACGCCCTGAGACTCTCGGGTGGGCTTAGATCCGTGAGGCTTACGCCTCGAGTGTCCGACGGTGCGCCCAGAGCACGCCCAAAGCTCAACGCTCGGGACTCGCCTTATAGAACCTATGCAAATAATCTGTCCAAATAACTAATTAAGATTGTTCATCCACAATTTTCTTTAAAAATTAAGTTATATTCATCTATAGAAATTCAAATATTGAGTGTAGCTCAATTAACGAGACATACTATTACATGTATTATTATTGAGAAAATCATGAAGGTGAATATCATTTGTATACTTAATCTGAAAATGCATAGTCGATGTTTATATCATCACTTGTTATTGGTCTTCATGTTTTATTTCCTTTTTTCAAAATTGTTAGACTTCAATTATTTTACAACTTAGAAGCAATTTTATATTTATCAATGAAGAATTAATGTTTTAAATTATAATAGTAATAAATTTTATTGTTTATTCATTTTTTATAGTAACAAATTTTTATTATTTAATTGTTTTAAAGTTAAGTCCTTATGGTTTATTTGTATCTCATAAAAAATATAACATTATTCAATTTTTTTACAATTGTTAAAAATGTTAGATCTTTTGTTACTATAATCATTTTTCTTATTTTTAATTTTCATAATTATTTTATGTAGTTTTGATATGTTTTGGCTCATTATACTATTTTATTAATTTAGAATTAATTAAAAAAAATAAGATTCATGGGACTTACGCCCCATGTCTCGGGGCTTACGGCTCGTCCCATTGTAAGTAAAACGCCTCGCCTTGCGCCCCCGTCTTCTAAAACATTGGTCGTTACGGTGTGTCTAGCAATTCATATACCGCCGTTTAAATCCTAAATTGAATATATCATATCTATATCTATCTATACTAATATAAAAGTGGGAATCCTTAAAGTAAAAAATGAAAGACGAAAATACCCCTAAAATATTAAACTCTTATTTTTTGCCTCCAAAACTAAATACTATTAAATTTTGTATATTAAATTAAATAAGTTGCTACATAGTTAGTATTGCTTTCATCTTCCTATACAGATTAAAAATTTTGAAATTTGAAGAGTTAGTAATTGAAAGGTCAATAAATTAAATGAACAAGAAATAATTAGACCTCCAAAATTCTCAAGATTCGATATATATAAATTCAACCATGTCATGCAACCATTTATTAAGATTTTCTTTTCCTTTTTGCTTAGTCTTTAGGCTCTTCAGTACCTTTGTAGTTTATATTATTAAATTATTAATAATATTATTATAATAATTATTATTATCAGGGGTATTTTTGTAACCTAAATAATTAATGTGGGTGTTTTAGTAATCTGACTTTACATTAGGATCTCATTTTTAATGTAATATGATATGATGATACCGTATACATATATTTTAATGATGTTTATATTATTTAAAGTTAGATATTCATGAAATATACCTGCAACACGCAATTTGTACTTACTTATAAGGGCAAAATGCATACTTACTTACTTAAACTTGTCCCAAAAACCCCCTGACACGCCCAAACTATGCGGGTGACCTATAACCCCCCTTAATATATTTGAAGTGGAATTAATACCACCCTAAGGCACATATAACCAGTTGCAAAGTGATAGGTGATTTACACGCGCAATGCCACGTCATTTTAAGCATACATGTGTATTTTTCTTCTTTTTCACTTTTTTTCACCCTCTTTTCTCTTTAACTTATTTGTTTTTCGTTTTTTTATATTGATGGAGTTCATATGTGAGGGAAAGAACCCACCGGCCACCATCTTCTTCATCCTCCATTATTGAAGTAGAAAGTGTTATCCACCCCAAAATCACTACCACCATGTGTATATAATCACCTGTCTCAGCACTAATGGAAGCTGTATATTTATCAAAATCTCTAGAATTAGTATACAATTTCATTCACTGGCAACAGTAAACAGAGATTTAAATACCACTGAAAGTTCAATCAAAATTTATACCACAAAAGTTCTAACAGAGATTTATACCATCTTCACTTGATTTGTACCACAGACACAATCTAAATTTATACCATCTTCACTTGATTTTTTTAGCAAAAAAAAAAGTAGAGAAAAGTGTGAGAGAGATAGGAAAAGAGGGGGGGGGGGGGGGGGGGGTGGAAAGAGGTAGTTATATACATGTGAAATTTTTAAATTTGAGTTGGCCTGTACCGCTCAATACAGTTTCTTTGCTATTTCTGATTTCCAAAAGCTCAACACAACCACCCCAAATATACGCTTTCAATTTCTCTAAAATATGCTGCACCTCTACTTGCCGGAATACTGTTTTTGTTTTGCCAGCGTTATAAGGCACCAATGTGGAAATAAAAAGGGATTATTTGGTTTTGGTTTTGATTTTGATTTAGATTTATCTCCACAGGAGGAAATGGAGTAGATCGTTGGAGCCTAATTCAGGCGGAGAGGGAAGGAAGAGAAAAAAAAGGAATAAGAAAAAGAAAAAGAAAAATTAGGAACAAAAGAATAACAAAAGTAAAAGTAAAAATAAAAATAAACCCCACAAATAATTAGTTATATAATGTCCAATTAGAAACTGACACGTGGATAATTTAATCAGTTTTTAATATTGTATTTTGCTCTTCACTTGCGTTTAAGAAATTAATCTTTTTGTCACTGCTACGTCAGCCTTTAGGGAGGTATTAATTCCACTTCAAACAAGTTAAGGGGGTTGATAGGTCACCCGTAAAGTTTGAGCGTGTCAGGGGGCTTTCGGGACAAGTTTGAGTGTGTAAGTATGTATTTTGCCTACTTATAAGTACACACGCGCAATGTGCGTGTCCAAACACTAGTCATTATAAAAGTAAAAATCTCCTAGTGTAATGTCAAATTACTGAAATACCCTTAAAAATAGTGAATTCCCATTTTGACCTTTGCCTAATAGTAAAATTATCTCCTATTAAGACCTTTGCCTAATAGTAAAATTATCTCCTATTAAATGTTTAGTGTCAGCCTAATACAATTAATAAATATGATGAAATAATTACTCCTAATAAAGACAAAAAAAAAAAAAAAAAAAGAAAAATGAAAGCAACATTCGAAGGAGGAGAAGCATCACCCGTTAAAATGGCCACAAATGTTAAACATGTTCAGGTAGCGAGCCTCTAAGCCTAAAATTTATTGTGAAATCTATATGTATATCTATATCTATCTATATCTATATATCTTCTAATTGAGAAACATAGTCAAGTGAGGTGGCATGTCTCTATGGCCTCCATTCACTTGAAAATGTGAAGAAATCAATTGTTAAAATATTATTGATGTTTCCTCTCATAAAGACCAAAATGTCTGATTATTGCTTTTAATTTAAGTTTTCAATTCATTTACTATATTTAAAAGGTCATTACTTTCTATTAAATAATAGTAATTAACCTCAATAAAACCCAATGGCCGTTTGCTTTCCCAGGGAAACCCACGTATACTACTCCTAATTAATATTCCTTCCGTCCCAAATTAGTTGTCGCTTTAGGAGAAATGATTTGTCCCAAATTAGTTGTCACTTTAGGATTTCAAGACTAAATTTACTAGTTTTTTCCAACTATACCCTTAATAATTAAAATAATTCTCAAAGAAAGTTAATAATTAAACATTAAATAAGGGTAACATAGTAAAATACACACCTTATTTAATAATTTTCTTAATGGACGTGAAAAAGCTGAATGCGACAACTAAAATGGGACGGAGGGAGTAGTAATTAAACCCACGTATACTACTCCTAATTAATAGTAATTACTAGCACTAAAATGGCAACTGTGGGTTACACAAAGGTCACTTTATTTTGCCAAGTGATTCCAAATTTACGTTACCATCTATTTTTATTACTAAATTTAAGTTACTAATTCAATTGGGTACTATAAATACTGAAGCAAATCTTTTCAATTCCATAATTTTGTCTATTGTTCTTCATCCATTATTTCTCTCATTTTATTCAAACACACAACAGACAATTTTTTTTTACCCTTTTTCATGTTATCGATGTTTTTCTCCCAACTATTATTTTATACACAACATTCTGTGTACACTTTTTATTGACTAGGAGTGGAGTGCGAGAATTTAATGGAGAAGAGAATAGCATATGAAGTTATTATCTTTCCGGTTTTTGAAGTTTCGAGGAGAAATCGGGAAAGAGCATTGCTGTTTAATTTTGATAGATAGGAAGTTTGAAGTTTAGTCCTAATTTTTTCTTCTTACATCATAGACTTCAGCTGGCTTTACAATACACATTTTCATCGATTAATCTGGACGATCTTGAAGGTTTTAATTTATGAAGTTTTATGCAATCCATCCTACAAAGATCCCGCTAGGCATCAACGATAAATATTTATTTATTTTTTGATTTTTTTTATAATTTTGTCTTTTTCTTTTTAGTTTTCAATTTTTATTGGAGAGAGATGTTGCTCTTTACGAAATAAATGTATCAAAAATACACAACGAGAAAAGGACATTTAGTTTTACATCTCAGGAATTTTTACATCGGTATTTATTTTATTTTATTTTTTTATTTGTTATTTCTTAGTAATATTTTCTTATTCAAGTTTACATATATTCATTAGATGAATTTTTTATATTTAACTTGGAATTTAATAAAATTCGTACATGACAAAAAAGGGTAGAATCACCAATTAGTGATTTAGTACATATTGATATTCTTAATAAAAATTGTGAAAGCAATGTTCCGTCATATTTCATTGTGTTGTTTCCCTTCAAATAATTAACGTTGTCTTAAGTACGTTATTTTCTCAATTGAAGAAATTCAATGACGACATACATATGAAACGTATGCACTCATGACTCAACCCATTTCACTCCACCATAATAATTTAACTATTATAAACACTTGAAGGCATCGGTGATACTTATAAATTATTGGACCACTATATTCCTTCACTTGGTTCAGTGTGTGAATTTCTGCCCTTTCGATTGTTAGTTATATTTGTAATATTTAGTAAATACATACATATTGTTCCGGTTTGCTCAATTTGAAATGTAATGGTAAGTGATATTTGTTTTTATGGGTAAATGAAATGGATGGATTTGTGATGGCCATCTCTTTTTTTTTTTTTTTTTTAGAGATTAGTGTTATTACATTGTTTGAAGTAAAAATAGGAGTTAATTTTATCGGTGGTCACTCAATTATTGCTTTATTAGCACAAAGTCACTTTTAATTTGTTTAGCGGTGTTGAGTATCTAAATCTTTTATTTTTGACCGGGTATATTTCTTAGACGAGGAAGTTGGGACTGCTTCTTCAGGCCGCAATTTTTTGAACGTTTGTTTTGGATGAGCTTCGAGAAGCTACTAATAACATTGATATATCAGATCTAACTTAACAAAGAAAAAAAGAACTATTTTAAATGCCTAAATTTCAAGGTAATGCAAATGTCATGTTTCTTTGAGTAAGTATGTATACTTAATTTGTTACATTATTTCTTAGTTAATGTGTAACTAAACTTTGAAGTATTTTCTTTTTATTTTAACTTTTTACTCCCCAAATATATATGATCCTTAACTTGACAAGATGCTGAAGGAGAGAGTTCTGTGGTGTGGTTCATTGGCATATTTGGCAAAGGTGATTTTTTCACGTACTATCTAATATTTTTGTTTATTTATGTTCATCACTTTTAATTTATAAGTTTAGAAATATAACATCAAAACTAAATTTATTTATACATTTCAAATTTAACATTATAAAATTGTATTTTCAACTATTGATACTTTAAAATGATTTCAAAAATAAAGTTGTATTGAACAGACAAACTTAATAGATATAAAATGTAACTTAGATATTGTGCAAAGTTAGGAATTTTGGGTAACGGAAACATAATTTAATAAAAAAAATATAAAAAGAGGAAATAATTGTTTTTGAATAGGAAGCAACATTGTTCATTTAGATTGACTTAATTAGACTTTTCCTATTCAACATGGACGTCGCATAGATCCTTTTTGTTGAAATATTTTTATAAGATGTAGAAAAATCAAAATGATTAATTAATAAATATTATTTTTTTAATAAAAAAGTGTAACTATGATCAACTCCATTTTTAAGTGCGCGGGCAAGTATACTATCCTAATGAAAAAAAAAAAAAAAAGATGCCAAAATCTGTTATAAATTGAACCTTAATATCGTATTAACTACATCTCATAATATGTCAAATATCAAGTTCTCTTGCTTTTCACCGTTACTATCTTATTAACACGATAATGGTCAATAATGGTAGTTTCATCAGCTACACTTTACTGTATTAATTGTAGTTACATTCTACATATCATATTAGGTTCCTATAAATATTGTATTTAGTGAAGGCATGATCAGTTTGCAAATGGTCACATTTTGTGTCATTAGATACATGTCAGGGAAGGGGTTGAGTCCTTTTTTATCTCTTTCTCCCAAGTCTTACAAAAGAAGAAGACATCGCTGGAAATCAACAAGTGAGAGCCAGTGAAAACTCATTTTATTGTATTTACGTTATTTCTTCAACTTTGTAGTCTAAACCAATACTAATAGCTTGAGAACATCTTTTTCCCTATCAGGATTAATCTTTTTCCAATTTTCATATTGTTTATATGACTGCTTAATTTATTCATCATTCAATTATAGCTGCCGTTAACATTTATGTTTTGGATCAGAATTCTCGTGGACATATTCTTTACTTTCTCTAACATGGAGATCGCTTATTGTGGATGTTCTCATTAATTTAGACATCATACTTTCTTTTCTTCCTTCCTCCTTTAATATTTCCTTGGTGTTGTCATATCCTACAATGAAAACATAGGCATGTTAGATGTTCTTTCCCTCTTCTGTTTCCAAAAATATATAAAAGTAGATTATAATTAATTATTGACAATGGGGTATCATTTAGATTCTTGGAGGTGCAATAGCTTTTCTATCCCATATGAATATTACCTGTTATCTCATATCACAAGAGCTACTATTAGTGAATTTGACATACTACATGTAAAAAAATTTCAAGACCTTTTACTGTAATCGAAATAAATATTGACGAGAAAAATACCTAAACTAACGTTAGGCGTATTTATTATATGTTGTCTGTTTCTTGAACTATGTTATCCTGCTTTCAATTTGTCATGTTTTATGATTTTTGGGTCACACTTTACATGATTTATCAAATAACGAGTGCATTAAATTGCACAAAGGATCACGAAGAATGAATTCTGCAGTAATTTAGCGAGGGAATAGAATTAAACTATATGCGAAAATTAATGTTGATATAGAAAAACATATACATTGTGCTTAAGAAAGCAAACACCATTCAAAGTTGTAGGCAAATTTTTTTATAAATTAATGTAAAATACTAACTCACAAACATCTAGAAAGCTTAGGCGACCAGGAGGTGGAATAGTGATGTAACCAAGCTATGTGTTCTTTTGTCATTAGTTTAATGCTTGGAAAGTGTGAGGGTGATATCCTCATATGTAAAATGTGATGAAATATAATTTTTGATATGTTTTATTCTCAAAAAGTGACACAAATGTGGCTCAAATGCAAGTTCCAATCTCCAACTTATACGAGAAAATTTACATTAGTTAGGTTCTTGAGAAAAGAAGTTGAGAGTTAGATATAAAGGAAATATAATATAAACAAGAAAAATGCTTGATTATCATAAAGTCCGACTTTTAGGAACAAAATATAAGGTAGAAAAAAATTGAGAGAACAAAAGTTGTCAAAATATAAAATTAAATCATGTTGGTGTATTCTCAATAATTTAAGTGTTGACATAAATAAACTTTGTTATTCTCAACATCCAGATTTTTATTTATGACTTTTTTTCCCTTTCACTTTGGGAAATAGTGATATTGGGTTTATGATTTAATGTGAATAATTTCCGCTATATAATTAATATACTTCATTGTGTTAAATTATTTATCATCTTATTTAATTATATAGTCAAGAAGATTTTGCACTTTAATTCAAACCTTTTTATCGGTTGACAGTATTTTTGAGGAAGCGTGCCGTGTAAGCCGTAAAAGTAAAGAAACTTTAATCTCATATACGTAAAATGAGAAAAAGCTTACTTAAAATATATCTAAAATAGTAATCAACCTTAAGAATACAACTATATATATCAATGAATAATTGATAGTGCTACGGCTGGAGTAAACATTAAAAATAGATCAATCTAACTAAGAGTAAACATTCATTATGTTATTGTAAAAGTTATATCAATGATTATTTCACAATATATTTTTTAATTTTTTTAATGACCGCGCGAGCGCGGTCAAGTTCATTAGTGTATATTAAATCTTAACAGAAACATCTATTATACCCACAATCAAGGACCACTCTTATACATTTCTCTTTAACAAAAAGGTAAACAAATATTGTAAAAATCACAGAAAAGCAAAATAAACATTAGTAATTAATACAAATAAAAGAGCTTCCTGGTTAGGACCGCATAAGTAAATGAATGATGTGATTAGGCTTCTCAAACTGAAAGGTATAACATAAGTTTCACGGCATTATACGAATGACCATATGTAACCGCAACTGTCTGTTTATTGTCTTGGAGTTTCTTTCATATTCTAGCAATATTGCATTAACTCTACAAATGCAGAAATGTACGTGCTCAATCTGCAATCATTTCAATTTTTTCTATGATCTTATGTTATCGAGCAATTTTTCCATTTCTCTCAAAATATGGAGACTTAATTAGAGGTGTTACATCATAAAATAAGAAGAGTGCTCACGCTTTGGCAGAATTATGCATTTTGATGTGGTGGTTGAAAACATGTACTCTTAATCGCCTATAATACTATGGCTTCTTGGAAAAAATAATCCCGGTATGTAAATTCCTTTTTTCTTATATTTTTAACAAAATTATAAAATTATGTATCACTGTTTAATTGATTGTTTATTTTCCACGAAGTTGTTGATCTATACTATCACTTTAGGTAATTATATTTCCATTACTTTTTCAGAAAATAATTTGACTTCCCTTTATTTTTCATCCTATTCTAGGTGACTTTATTGTCCAAAAATAATAGGTGCTCACAAAGTCGCAATGCTAAATCTCTTCTTACTTGAGGACCTACTGTAAGTTCATTTATCTTTTTTCTTTCCTTTTTTTTTTTTTTTTTTTTTTTTTTTTGTAATGAAGACATAAGTTTTGTTACATGCATAAATTTATATGTAGTTGGACATCATATATTTTCTATCTAATGAATTTGTAGGGCAAATTAATAAGACATAAGACTTAAATAGATTTGGGTGCAGACAGTATAATTCGTCGAACATTGGTAAAGCACAGTGCACACACACTTGAGTAGGATCTGCGAATTAAAAATTTGGCATGCATGCAAAAGCAAAAAATTAGTACAATTAGACATTCAAGGACTTTTAGTGGATTTTTTTCTTCATTGATCTACATAAATAGAATCATATTATCACTTTAGGAACACACACTTCTTTTCTGTAATTCTTAAAAATAACATATCGTTTGATAAAACTTATCTTATATTTTAAAATATTTATACATTCATCGCTATAGGGTTCACGCGCAGAGCGCGTGTCCAAAATTAGTGAATAAAAAAGCGCAAAATGTGAAAGTTCAATCAAAGCCATGGGAAGGCCCGTTCCTTTGTGCAACTTGTCGGAGGAAGAAAGATGCCATGGAAGGGAAAAGATCCAGTAGACCTACAATAACTGCTTAATCTGGTAACCTAGTATATGCTGATATATTTTTTGCCTGGCATCTGAACATGCTTGGTTCTCAATCTGCTGTGGTTATTGCTATAGTGTGTGCAAGAAATCTGTACTGATCCAAGAAGTTGGTAGATCGATGTTTTAAGAACAGCAAAAGTTTGTGTTAATTCTTGTTTGTCCCTAGTACTTACTGACCAAGAACAGACAGTCCTGATTCATATGATTGTGTTAATTTGATTACTAACAGCTTGAATATGTAAGTAAAGGAATGATGATTGTGAAAATATTGTTTAGTAGAAGTCTCTTCATTTGTGATTGTTCAAATTGCTACAGCTCCCAATTGAGGGCAGATTGTTTTATAAACTAATTTTCTTTGTAGCTTTATTCTTCTAATTCGACTTGCTAAAGTTTAATGGGATTTGATTTATATAAGAGGTTAAGTTTCCGTTCTTCGGCTTATCAAAGTAAGTGGTTTACTCTGGAAAAACGTTGTGCCGAAGATTTTTTCCCTCTGGGGAGTGGCTTAAAGGGAATTGCCTTGCACAGGATTGTTGGTGACTTTCATCCACAGCTGTTTCACCAAAACGTTACCACTCCACTCCTTCCAATTTTTTTAATAGATACAGTGATCCAATTTCTATAGCAAATTACCAAACTTCAATTACCGAAAATGCAGTCCGAAAAAGACCATCTTCCTATTACTAATCACAAAGTTCCTCCTATTCCTAGTGTTTGTGATCACGGTGATAGTGATCAGCCTAAGTACTATCTGGCATTAGGGACTTTGATGGGATTAGTTATGGCGTTAGTTATCGTCCTAACATTTTTGTATTTTCCTGTTGTTACTTCTCAAGAATTTGAAGACCCTACGTTCCAAATTATGTCAATTGAGCAATCCCCTTTTACTATATCGACTAACTTATCACAAGCTTCTATCATACACAATGATGTTGACAATTGGAATATCACCTTTTTGGTCACAAAACCTAAGGATGATTATACCTTTTTCTATGATGACATTGAGTCCAAGATTACCTATAAGGACGTTGTTTTATGGCAAACAAAACCTACTAGCTTCCATCAAGAAGAAAATTCTCAAACCTTCATCGATGCAACTTTTGATGCTATGCCTAAGAATTATCCTGATTGGGTAGATCAATCTATTTCTAATGATCTTATCGTTGGTCGACCAATAAAATTTTCGATGAGTCTAAACGGAAAAGTTCAAATAAGCCACTATTATGCACGTTGTGACTCTAGTTGTGGAGAATTACAAGTTTCGTGTGAAGGCCTCGAAGTTGAGTTCATACGAAATGTTAATTTTGGAAAGTTATCAAAAGTTTCAGACGTATGCAAGGTACATTTGAAGAAAACAAATTGTTAACCGTAAGATCTCAAGGAAACGTGTTCTACGAAAAAATAGAGTGATAAGAGTGTTTTAAATACTGTTAGTTTTCTTTTTTTGTTTTTCCTTTTACAAGGACAATTAGTTCTATTTGTATTCAGAAAATCAGGAAATTAGATAAATCTTTTTTTTATGCAATATATTTCTGCGTATGTTCAACAAAACGATAGCCGTTTTGCAATGTGCACAACTCTCACTTTTTAAGACTTCATTAAGCAACGTTTACTGTATGTCCCTGTAATATTAAATATTTGATATTTTGAGAGCCATTTGCACCTGTAGCTTGTTTTAGCGTCACTATTTCAGGTCTAACCAAAATTGCTCCCTCTTTCTTTCTAATTTTACACTCAAAACAATATGGAGTTAACATTTAAACTGTGACATCTACTATTTATTCTTGGAATTTCTTTTCATTTGATCCAATTTGCTGTTTCGGATCCGGGTTGCCCGACAACCCGAAGTGCTGCTCTTAGAACTAAGAAGCAAATAGAGTCTAAACATGCTGCAAATATGTAGAGCATTCAAGAAAGAGATATCAGTTGCAAAGATGAATAATAATGCACACCATCCATTGATCAGTTCCTGTTAATTGAGTAGTGAAGAAGAATTGAAGCAATATAACAAAAAGGTTGAAGCTAATTGAACGAAAGAAATGCATAAATAGAGAATAGAATTTTTAATTATCACTAAGCAGAAACAAATGGATGATGTGGTACACACATTGTATTAGGCTAAAACCCAGAATAATATGAGTTAGGTACTGCATTGATAATGGCAGTTCCCTTATACCACGCAATAGCATGTCTATCCTCAAAACAAATTTCGTTTTTCAATCATTGGAGGACATGTAATTCTGGGGCAATTCAAAATAGGAAGTATGTCGAGTACAATGGTTAAAAGTAATAGCACAATAGCACTCCCTATCTTACACTTTTAGGTGATACAATTATTTACCTACTAGGTTCTAAGCACGTGCGTTGCATGTGTATGCCGAGTCTTGGAGTACCTACTGTTATAAAATAATATTAGTACTATAAAAGATAACTTTGAGTAAATAATTAGATATGAAAGAATAACGTATACAATTAACATAAACGAACAATGTAGATTGTCATTGATAATAGACATATGTTGGTAGACAACATGTATGTCAAGTTTTTGGTGCTTGTAGACATATAGAGATAGAGAACACGAGAATAAGATACGTGTAAATGGCGAAGTGTAGTCGGTACAAGTAACAATGATATTGGCCCTTCCTCAACCTTGTATCATAGATATTTGTGTGATATTATAGCTCATTATGATATATGAAAATTTTGAAGGAAGAAAAGAATACATACCGATCACTTTATTACTACGTAACATTCTTGAATTATACCATAACACACGAATGTTTAGAGTCTATAATGTTAACTGGAAGATCGACATAATAGATTTTTAGGCAATGAAATAAAACTCGGATACACATGTAAAGCACAAATATTGAAGACACCACATATCAAAGCAATCATGAAAAGTAAAGCACTATTACAGAAATGCACAGTATAATGAATATCAGAACATAGTAAATTAAAGTCTGGTATATAGTTGCTTTTAGTATTTTATGTTTATTAAATTTTTTTTTTTTTCAAAAAATCAATTACCTTGTCTCAACAAATAAAAAGTTCGCAAATTGTTATAGTATATGAGTACATACCTATTCTCTAGCTAGATAAGTACCCTTCATCATTCATGCTCTCTTATTACCAACGTCTGTTAAAAAGGTATAGCAATGATCCAATATGAAATATTAGAAGTTAGAACTCAGTCCAATGTTTGGTACTTGAAAGTTCATTAAAACAACAAAGAAAAAGGAAAAGGACCGTAAATGAAAGATCTAATCCTTCATATTATCGTATCTGTGCATCAGTGGAAGGGTAAGAATTGAAGTTAACTTTGATTGTTTGAACATATAATTCTAACTCAAGTTTTTTTATATCCGCAACCATAATAAACAAAGTATTCTTCACATTTTGACCATGTCATTTATAAAAAAAAAAAGTACCACTATTGGTTCACTCTTTAACTATCCTAATATATATTTTACATTTTAAAATTTTATATATAATTAAGATAGATGCTAATCTTAGACATATTTTTTTTATGACTGTTGAATAGTCAAGTCCAATTATCTTAACAAGCTACGGTGATTAATTATATGGGACTTTAGTCAAAACTAATAATCCATTCAAGTGTTTAAACAAGGGCTATTTACAAATATATACAACCCTAACATCAAAATTACAAAAAAAAAACCAACATTATTCTATTTTACAAAAAATACTAATATATTTTCACACATTATATACAAAATCAACAAAACTAATAAATTAGGGTTCCTTCTTCTTCCTACTGCTCCCCCCCTACTGCTACCACCCCAGGCGGCGGCGCCGCCTGGTCGCGGCCGGCGGCCGCCTGGTCCCCGCCGGCTGCCGCCGGCCGCCGCCATCTACCACCAGATTTTTTTGTTTTTGTGTTTTTGAATTTAAAAAATGAAATACACATAAATACACATGTAAACATTGATTTTTTTAAAAAAAATTAAAGTTGGAAAATACATATAAACAAAAATACATGTATACACAAAAAAATTGTGTTATACATACACAAAATACATACATACATGAATCTACAGATCTACAAACGAAACATACAAATTTATGTGTATGACATTTATTACTTGACATACACACAAAAATACATACAAAAAATACAAATAGATGCTCAGATATATACATTCATACAGTGATATACACGTACATACACTTGTGTGCTGAAAAATATTATATGTATATACACCAACATAGAGATACATACACTTGTATTTGAATATGTATATTCAAATACAAAAAAGAAGAAGGAGAAGCATATCTGAATTTGTATTTACAAAATACATATGTATACATAAAAATACACACATATACACATACAAAATGAAAAAAAAAAAAAAAAAGAGGAGAAGATTGGAAAAAAGAGGAGCAGATCTGCTCCAGTTCGCCGCGGTGGAGCAACGCAGCGGTGGCGACCGGCGAGGGGGTGGGGAACGATGGGAGGGTGGGGTGGGTGGAGGAGAGGAGAGAAAGAGAGAGGGAGAAGTTAGGGTTTTGGGTAGAGAGGGAAGAAAGGAAATGAAAAAATTGTATATTTTGTAAAATGTGAAAAAGTGTTGGTATTTAAGGTAATTATTTAAAAGTATCGGTATTTTCTATAATTAAGTGGTTTAGTATGTCAATTAGTATAAAAATGTCTTTAAACAATTTAAACACGTATATAATGAAAACACGGCGAATCTAACTTTTGAATAACCTGATTTATGTGGACAAAAGTTGTAAAGCTTATAAAAATTGCATCAACTATAAATCATCAAGGCTACCACACTTAACTCAAAAAGGATTTTGTAGGCATTGAAAGAGAGAATTGTTTGAGACAAGACATTCTTTAGTTGAGACATAATGTGGACAGCCAACCCAGTTTAGACAAGGAACTCGAAAGTGGCCAATCAGCCAATGTTTGACATACAGATTGAAAATATAATCATGTCATGTCAAGCATTCATTGAACATTAATCAACCAATTGGTCAATCAACTACTTCGTTTTGCTACTATAGTTGTACTAGCTTTTTATGCAATTCTAGACATGAGATTAGAACAACAAAATGAAAGGATGTTAATTGAGATGGTTTGATTATGTTCATTAAGATCTTCACATACATCTATTAGTAGGTGGAACACTGTAATGATCGAAGGTATCAAAAGAGTCAAAGTAAAACTGAAATCACATACGGAGTATAACTAAAAGGACGTACAAACTAGTGTGGAATATTTATTACCAACATAACAGTAAACTAGCAAAAATGGAAATAAATGATCCATGCAGGTATCACGTATTCTTTGTTAGAAAAATGCACAATGGAAAGGGATGCTAGTCGGCTCGGCCAAGTTAAAAAAATGGAAATAAATGATCCATACAGGTAATCCGTGATCGGTGATACAAACTGATATTGCTTGCATTAGGTTTTATTGGCGTGAGGATTCCTTTTTACCGTGTTAAAAACTTGTAAGTTAGTCATAGGACTGAGTGTGACATTTGAAAAAACCATAATTTTAGAAGAGTCCTTATTTATCTTTATCAATCATATTATTTAGTATTGTAAACAAATGTGCCTTATAGAGCTGAATGGTTTTTCTACTTGTAGAATATTACTAAAATATGTTGTTGTATAGAGCTGAATGGTTACACAGGATTCATGTTACGTGCACAAACTAGTTTAAGATTAAGATATAATTTGTAATTGAAGAGATAAAATACAGTTAATATTCTCGTAAATATATTGTCTTTTGTTTTGGGGCAAAGGTAGCTCGCCCAATTTATTTTTTGTTTCTAAGCATATACTGCGTGTTTTGATTTTTTATTTTAAAAAAAAATTATACTATACTTTTAAAAGCCATGCAGAGCACAACAGTCCCTCAAAGGAAAAAACAAATGCAGATCACGACCCTCCCTTTGAATAAAATGCAGATCAACAGTCTCATCAAATGTTCCTTTTCTATTATTTTTTTCCCCTCCTAAAAATAATCAGCTATGCTCCTCCATTTATTAGTGACTTGACATAGAAGTCCATCCCCTCAATTAAAAATGAAAATCTATAAGTTGACTTGAAGATGCAAATCTTTCTACAAAGATTTTCTTAGCATTATTGATTAATTAATTATTTGTCTTTTACCGGAAAATATGCACTCAAGAAAACATAGAAAAAATATAATGGAGAGGACCTTCTTATAAGCAGCCAAGAACATAATAGGAGATGACTTTTGTAGAGTGACAAACTAGTCCTAAGATTGCTATCATACTTCTCTTTATAACTTGAAAGAAGGAAATATCAGTAATATATCACTTGAAAAAAAGGAAATAACAGAAACATCATTTTTATCATATTTTTCTTTATTACCACCTGATATTCACTATTATTGCACAATTACACCAAATTCTTTCCACATAGGGCTCATAAAAGGAGAATACTTTCCTTACAATAAATTTCTCCATTTGACGGGCTCAAATATGAAGTTTTTGATTAGAATTAGAGGGATCTCATAAATTATATATATTATTTTTCTCGTTATTATGATATTCATTTTAGGTCTATTTCGAACGACGATAAAAGTCAATGTATTCAGTAGGTTATTACAAGAACTTAACTTTAGAATATTTTGAAAATTCAAGAGTTGTCCACAAATAATTGGTATTCTGGCAAAGAGTCCACGCATTTGATTTTTTTCTTGTTTCTCAATAGAACTCTTGTGAATTTTGACTTTGATAAAGTTCTCAAAGCCATGTAGTGCACGACCTTCCCCTTGAAAACGAAAAAAGAAAAACAAAGAACACGACTTCTCATCTTTCAAATAACTCTCTGCCTCTCCAAAGGTCCTCTTTTATACACTTAAATTTGTCAGCCATCTTTTGTTTTATTTTTTATATGGAATTAATCAAGAAGTCCATCTCCCAGAAGTCAAATTATCTCTTAAAAACTGAAAAATATCAGATGACTTCATGAAGGTGCAAATCGTTCTACAAATATTTTCTCTGCATTAAGATGAATTAGTATGTGCGTATCTGGCATATATATATAACCTCAAATAATTAATGAAAATGCCCAATAACCCGGCGTATGTTTCGAGCCTCCATAAGGAGCTTTCCCTTCCCTAGTTGTTTGTTTCATTTGATTATGAGTATGCTTGGGACACATCATCTGATTCCATTATTGTTAAGAACTGCAACAACAATACCTATTCGGATATAGATGGAAGAAAAATTATAAGTATTTTGCTCAGAGAAAAAACAAAAGAAGAACGAGCTGATAGCAAAAAATTTGAGCAAATTTTAAGGAACAAGAATAATGAACATATAAAGGATAATACACAACACTCTTATATGACTAAGGCAATAACAATTGCCCTTTTTTTTTTTTTTTTTTTTTTTTTTTTTTTTTTTTTTTTTTTGAGGAGAGTAAATTTTAAAAATTGGACCAGAGATATCACATTGTAGTCATTATCATTTGATTATGAAGACTTTTTATTTTGTCAATTAACTTGAAATTTCACCTTGTTGATAAGGTTTGATTACGCACCTTGTAATCTCTCACCCAATTTTCCTTTCCCTTATGTATACTGTAATATTTTTTTTTTTCCAAAAAAAAGCAACAGTTGCTCCATATCTTTATAGGAAGCAATCTTGGAAGAAAACGATATGCAGTACTTCATATCATGATCTTGTATTTAACTATTCTGAATTGAGCAACTAACGGTAGGATTTGTCTCATTATAGTTCTTTAGAAAAATTGGGAGGTATGCACGCGTAATTGCACAAGTTTCGCCTGATAATTAGCAGTTAAGAGCCCAATAATTTATCCTTAATAGCAGCCAGGAACACAGCTAATTAAGAGGAAATAGAAAGTGTGGTATGTGAATTACCAAGATGCAAGCATGTTTTTCACATGGAGTGTATTGAAAAATGGTTGGAACGAAGCCAATTCACTTGTCCACTTTGTAGATCTTTGCTATTGCACAGGACTGCTGATTCACCATGCAAGTGATTTAATTTCTTGTTATAATGGCAGTGCTTGATTAAGCAAATGCTGTTAATTAGCTTAGTTAGAGTTGGTGGCTGTAACTATGTAGATCAAAGATTCAAGATATAGATCTTGAAGCAACTAATTTCTTACATTCTTTGTATACTCAGCTGTATTTTTTCTCAAGGACAATGAGGAACTCACAATTTTGTTGCAATTAGTGGACTATAATTTGGTACGGTGTATAATTTGGTATGGATCAAATTATCCAACTACTCCTAGTCCACCTATGAGAATTAACGAGCCAAAACTCTCCGTCACAAGACAATGGGAAGATCTATGGTTTTTAGTGAATACTTCCGTCTTCTACGAAAGAACTTTTAATCAGCAAAACCAATATCTTCTCTACTATCCTCATGGGTTTCGCACGATAAAAACATAATTCTACATAAAACTTCTTTATGGTGGTCGGTGGAGCCTTACTATTTTCCAACGGAGATAGAGGAACTCTATAATCAACATTAGACCAGTCGATCTTTGAGCTATTTTGAAGTTATACGACTCTAGGTAGGCATGTAGCACCAACAACAATAGTATATCCAGTATAATCTCGTAATGTAGTGTCTAAGGAGAGTGACGTGTCACCTTATCCCTACCTCGAGTGAGGTAGAGAGACTGTTTCGGGAAAGCCCTCGGCTAAGAATCTATGTAGGCCTTTAAGTATATAGGTTTGATTGAATTAGAAGAAAAAAACAGAGAAGAGTTTTGAAGTTGAAGGTGAAAAATAATACTTGGAAACTGAGAAGTAATATTTGAAAATTAAAATAGTGTTTAGACATGCATTTCATTTTTAAAAAAAAAGTTAAAGTCCTCCGAGTAAAAAAGAAAATTCTCCAGAAAACTAATAAAAATTAGTTTTCAATTCTAAAAAATCATTCTACTCTATAATCAAACAAAGTTTTGAATTTATTTTTGGAAAAAGAATAAAAATTCTAGGGACAAACGGCTCCTATGAATCTTAGATGATTTGGAGCCTACCTTATGATTCGGAGCCTAGCTTATCTACCTGGCTGTTGGAGCTATTTATTTTGAAAATAAGATTGAAGGCAAGGATTACACTTTGATATAAATTGAGAACTTTAATTTTTTCTTGTATAACCAGAAGTGGTAGAAGAATACTTGAACGTGCGACTAGTATTACCAGTTTAAAAGGCAGTTTTGGGACTCGCCCCGAGACGGGGCACTAGCAAAATGCCCTGAGACTCTCGGGTGGAGCTTAGATCCGTGAGGCTTACGCCTCGAGTGCCCGACGGTGCGCCCAGAGCACGCCCAAAGCTCAACGCTCGGGACTCGCTGTTGAACCCCAAAAATTACCATTTCTTTGAGAAAAGATAGGTTTCGGGTATATTTCAACAAAGTGGGATTCCAAAGGGTTTTCTTTGGAGTCGCCACCTAATTTAATGATTATTAGGAACCTAACTTAAGTAAAGAGTGCAATTTATTCTTTATTTTAAAAGGAAAATAAATTCAGAGATTCTTAGGTAAGTGGTTCTGTTAAATTCGAAAGAAGGTCCCATGCGGGAGCACTTTCGAAAATCCGCTAAATGCGGTTAATCCGGCGGTTTTCACGAATTTGTTAAGGATAATAAGTATATAAAGCTAATTTTTATATAAGGATAGTAGGAATAATATAAATAAGATAAGATTTTTAATTATGCCGATATTTAGATAAATAGATGACCAATTTAAAATTAATTAAATAGATGATGAAACAATGATCAATTGATTAATTAATAGAATAAGTAAAGGTTAAATGAAGTTAGATGATTAAATAAAACAAACTAGATAAATAATTGGATAATAATAAAGGATTAATTAATTGATTTAATAAATAGATAAATAAATAAGCAAAAAAATAGCTTGATTAAATAAATGAATACTTGTCAATTTTAATTAAGTAAAGGAGTAAATGAAGAATAATTTATTAATTAAATAAATAAAGAAATAAATATTCAATTGATTAAATAAATTATTAATTGAAATTAATTAAATAAATTAGATTAAGTAAATGAATAAATAAAGGATTAAAATTTAATTGATTAACTAAATAAATAAATTAGATAATTGAATATTTAATATAATAAATAAAGAAGCAATGCGAATGCGAATTATGACGAGGGTACGATTTTTAGTCGAATTTTGATTTTTGCACTCATTAATCGACAAATGATTCTAAACATCCATAAATTAATTGGCGATTCGAAAAGAAATGATACAAAGCATTCATATAAAACAATTTAAGTAATTTACAATAATTATTCACAATTCAAATACCATTTCTATTTTACAGGGTTCCTAAAACATGTTTTTCTAGAGAGGACGGGAAAGAAAGAGTTTAGAAGGTAGAACCCGGAAGCGCAAACTCAATAATTGAGCCTTGGACTTTGTGATTTTCGTTTTTCATTTCTTACATTTTCGGGGATATCAAGTCCCGAAAATGCGAAGCGGAGCAAATAATTTCAAATGCAAACAGCCATTCCCGTTTATGAGTTTCACCAACTCGTCCCAAGATTTTAGGCCAAAATAAACAAAATAAGGATTAGTATCCGACCAAAGAGCCTAAACTTTTAAAGCAATGGAAGATTAAAGGTAAGCTAAGGCATATAGGCAGCACACTTTATTTCTTAAAAAGATCATTCAAACAAACTTTGTACTCATTGTTTCAGATAGAACACATAGGGAATTGTTAAGAATAATGACAAGTAAAGTACAGATAGATACATGTAGATTGATTCTTAAATTAATCATTTACAACCCTTTCATTACTAAGGAAGTTTGGTAGCGACCAAGGCATAGCAAATTAAGGAGAACAAAATGCATTTGATTCCTACTTCAACTCACTCTCTTCAAAAAGGGAATAACACATGACATTTTGACTCCAGATAGCACGCCATAGGTGAATTCAGATCTTAAAGGTCAGAACTTTTATGCATAATAAACTCCTTAGCATGTGCCAGACAAGCAGAATGATAGAAACATCCAAGGCTATAAAGATTTATGCTAAACTTTTATCGCAGCTTACACTAATTTAGTTATCAAGGTGTGAACTTTATCAAAATATCTCTTTCTATTTAAGCTTAAGTTGATAGAAACTAACTGAACCAAAGTGGAGCTTAAAACAATGCCTGATAGGACCTAAAACTACTCAAAACCAGGCAGAAATAGATATAGGCCTTAGCCTGATCCAAGCAAGAAGCTGAGATGAAGTCTAGGTCTTGGAACAAGACCTAGAACTTGAAACAATAAAGCTACTACTCATTTAAACCACTATAGGCATTTTAAGTAAAACTGGACCTAGTTCCTCAACATCATAGCAGAACCAATACTGAATATGAACCATAAACTTCAATGAGCAACTGAAAAAGACATGGAGCCAGGGAGCTGACCTACTGAGCCAGAAACCAAGACCTGAACCTAACTGACTCAAAAGCTGGGAGACGAGCATGGAACAATTACACACCTATTCAAACTTGGAATAGCTTTAGGATCTGCCAATACCTCTTACAAACCACCTACATACTAGAAAAATCAAGCAAGACAGCCTTATACACATCACAAACAGGAAGCTAAATCAAGAACTAACCCTCCTTGCTTGCCAACCACCTGAACTCCTACTACTACTAGAACTGCTAAACAACCTAGACCAGAAACACCATCACAATAATCTGCATATATGCTAACACCTATATATAAAACCAACTACTGAAACATCATCACTTCCTATCTAGCTGCAACCTGAACAACCTTTTCATACCCTAGAACTACACCTGCAACCACCTGCACAACACCCTGCACCTCTCAGACCTCTCACTGCCTGAACTACCTCCAGCTACATCCAAAACAGCCTGCAACAACTTCTAAAGAAACTCTAGGACCCATCCCAAACTCATCCTGAACTCCCTGCTACTACCTGAACACACACACCTTACTCCCTAATCTCACAGAACCAACAGGAAACACCTATACACAAACAGACTCCCTCAACTTACCCCTTACAAACCTGGAAAACCTTTATACTATCCCACTTCACTACAAACACAACAACCTGCACACCCTCGCCAATCAACAAGAATCAGGATAAACAACTAGAGACAACAACTCAACTTCTCACAGGCTCTCACAAGCCTGCAAACATCAACAGAGCATGCAAACAAATCCTAAACAGCTGCTGCACTGCAGCTTACATACTGCACTCACTACTTCAAAACCTAAGATCCCTCTACCTTTTCAAACAACAAGAATCAGCTCCCCTTAATCGACTCCCTGGGCCCCTTCTTAGCAGAAACAAGCACACAAACAAAGCAGCAAATAGAACTCTCTGCTTCCCAAGCTTCTATCAGGATCAGATCTTCTTTACTTATACAAATCATAAAAATGCAGAGATATGGCTAGCACAGGCAGAGAAGCAGGATTGAAATCCAACAAAAGACTAGTCATTTTATGCTAAACTGAACCACATCATGTTTTCAACTTCTAAATAGCATATAATCATTTCTTTTCATACTTAGACAAAAATATAAATCTATAATAACCGATATGACACTAGTTACTGTAAATAACAAACTCACAAACATAAATATACCCTAAAATGAGATTAAGCTGAGGTTATTACCTTTTGCGGGGCAGTGAAAAAGGGTGAGGACCTGAAGCGATGCGACTCGACTAAGCGACGCGAGCAAGGTCGACGACTAGTGTAGCGAAACAACGACACAAAACAAATCTAATCCGGAAACTTCAGCAGAAACCATGACTATAATTTCTGTACTTTTTTAGAAGAAAAGTCGAAACTGAAAAAAAATATACTCTCTCTATATGTTATACATTCTGCCTCTTTTTTAATTTTTCCTCAACCCTAAAACTTCAAGACCGCCTCCAAAATGAAAGAAACAAGGAAATATATATCTCATACCTTAGGGTTTCGGATTTCTTTGAATACCTCAAATAATCCTTGCTCATTTTCTTTTCCCTTTTGAAACCAGGGTTAAAATAGTATAATCCTTCGGATCGTACTAGTTTAACTCTGATTTCAAAGAGAATATGAACGTTATGATATCTCACGGATCGGATTGATTCTCGCTTTTGAAATGGACGATAGTGATTCACGCTTCGTACTGGAGAGAGGGTAAAAGGGGACCAGGGACCACTGTTCTTGGACTGTTGTTGATTTTAGGAGGGAAATTGAACTGGGAAATTGGGGATCAGCTTTAGGGATTTCGCGGGTTGGGAAAATGGGCATTGGGGTTAACGGGTTTGGGAGAAAAATGGGCTGATGATCTTCACGCGTGTTTTGTGTTTTGTGTTGTGGGTGTATATGTGTGTTTGCGTAAATGGACTGTCAATTAGGACTAGGAGCGATTTTAGCCTCTTTTAGATAAATTAATTGAAATATAGGCAATTGCACGGGGTAGGCTAGGGATTAGGCTAGGTATTACGATTTTACCCTTTTTATCAAGATTTCAACTATTTCTCTTTTAAATTTATAAATTGACTTTATTTTAAATAATTAGATATCTATTAAACTTTCGGGACAAAATTGGGTGTCAACAGCTGCCCCTCTTTACCCGAAAAGGATGAAAGAGTTTTCAGGATAAAGAAGTTGACATAAAGCCAATTTTGTCGCGATAAAGCCAAGGACTTCTGATTCCATGGACCAAAAGGCGAGGCTTATGGATATGGCCGAACTCCGGTTTCCGAGTTTCCCACATATCTCGGGCTAAAAGAGAATCAGGCCATATATAGTTTGACGACACTTAGAAACGAAGACTCGCACGATTGACAAAAGAAAGGACGCACGAATAGGAAAAAAAACTGACGCCTAATCTGAAATGAAAGATTAGGTAAAACTTGCTTGTTCGAGTGCGGTTCTTCAGATCCTCGTTGACGAGTCTAGCTCATATCAACGATTGCCCCAGTTCAGTGCTAAGAAAAAGTTCCACGTTATGCTCCAAATGCTGCTGCGATGCCGCTAAAATTCTGTAAAGACTTAACAAACGGTAAGCGAGCAACTGCTAATACACTATAATAATTGAAATAAGAAATAAAAAAAGGTATAATATAAAATTGTAAATGCTGGTTGTGACGCTCAAATAGTTCTTCTCTCGATCAACTGACGAGGTACTCCGCCCGGGGAACCTCTAGGCTGATCATTATTCTGAAACGGTAAAGTAAAACAATAAGTAAAGTGGGAACGAATTCGTAAAATGCAAGGCTTTCATAAGATAAGTTGACTAACGAGATATGGTGTCTCAAGTCGAATCGCCTATTGTTATCATCTACTTTAATTATAACATGCCAATATTGCAAGACAACCGACATCGCGAAACACTCCGAAAGCGGTGCTCCAGCCGACTTGTCTTAGATTATCAATCTACTTTAAATATAAAATGCCAATATTTCAAGACAACCGACATCGCGAAACACTCCGAAAGCGGTGTTCCAGCCGACTTGTCTTAAACTATCAATCTACTTTAAATATAAAATGCAAATACTGCAAGACAACCGACATCGCGAAACACTCCGAAAGTGGTGTTCCAGCCGACTTGTCTTGAACTATCAATAAATGTCAACATTGCAAGACAACCGACATCGCGAAACACTCCGAAAGCGGTGTTCCAGCCGACTTGTCTTAAATATCGCGGGGTAAATTTTATAACAATGTTAAGATTTGAGAAAAGAAAAGCGCCGCCTTTTCGGCAATAAACCATGACAAAGCATAATACTTTAAATCATGAAGGGGTAGTCTACAATGCCATCTCGGAATGTGCTCCATTCAATTGATAAAGCAATGAGGCGTCGGGTCATGAAGCATCCAATGTTCCAAAATGACTTGAAGTAAATCTGCATATCCGATTTACGGGTGGATGAACCCGGATTGTTCATTTTTAAGGCGAACAGGCCCAAAACATTCATTTATAAGGCGAACGAGCCCAAAACGTTCGAATATAAGGTGAACGAGCCTAAATTTGATAACAGCCTGCGAAACAAAGTTGCAAATTGGATTAATTAAGGCAAGATAATACAAAACCAATAAGCAAAGCTGGGTCATGTTGCTTGTATTGATAGTGCTGCAAAGCGTTGAATGCTGCCTCCAGTTCATATTGAATCTGATGTTCAATTCCTGCAAATTTAAAGTAAATGCGTTTAAAAACGAGTGAATAATAAAGCAAAGGCTATAATGAAAAAGAAAGAAGTAGATTTGCGCTGCATATGCGACAAGTCGAATAATCTTTGAGAAACTGATGGTTGACAGTAGGAACAATAACATAAGAGCCTTCAATTGCCTATGATAGGCTTCATAATAATGTCTCCAATTGCTTATGGTAGGCTTCAAATGATAACGATGTCTTTGCTTGCTCACGATGGACTTGGTAATAAGACCTCCGATTGCTTACGGTAGGATCAATAACAAAAGAGCTTTCAATTGCTTATGATATGCTTCAAAATAATGCCTCCAATTGCTTATGGTAGGCTTCAATGCTAATGAAGTCTTCGCTTGCTCACGATAGACTTGATAATAAAACCCCCGATTGCTTACGGTAGGATCAATAATAAAAGAGCCTTCAATTGCTTATGATAGGCTTCAGAATAAGGCCTCCAATTGCTTATGGTAGGCTTCAATGCTAATGAAGTCTTCGCTTGCTCACGACAGACTTGATGATAAAACCTCTGATTGCTTACGGTAGGATCAATAACGAAAGAGCCTTCAATTGCTTATGATAGGCTTCAGAATAAGGCCTCCAATTGCTTATGGTAGGCTTCAATGCTAATGAAGTCTTCGCTTGCTTACGATAGACTTGACAATAAGATCCTCCGATTACTTACGGTAGGATCAATAATAAAAGAGCCTTCAATTGCTTATGATAGGCTTCAAAATAAGGCCTCCAATTGCTTATGGTAGGCTTCAATGCTAATGAAGTCTTCGCTTGCTCACGATAGACTTGATAATAAGATCCTCCGATTGCTTACGGTAGGATCAATAATAAAAGAGCCTTCAATTGCTTATGATAGGCTTCAAAATAAGGCCTCCAATTGCTTATGGTAGGCTTCAATGCTAATGAAGTCTTCGCTTGCTCACGATAGACTTAATAATAAGATCCCCGATTGCTTACGGTAGGATCAATAATAAAAGAGCCTTCAATTGCTTATGATAGGCTTCAAAATAAGGCCTCCAATTGCTTATGGTAGGCTTCAATGCTAATGAATTCTTCGCTTGCTCACGATAGACTCATAATAAGGCCCCCGATTGCTTACGGTAGGCATGACGTAATTTGTAAGTGCAAGGTGCAATATCTTTGATAAATTGTCTTCCAATCAACTGGCGAAACATTAAAGCAAGTGCGAAGGCATAGTGCAAATCCTTTTCAACAAGCATGGCAAATCAACTGGCAAGCCGGTCGGGCATGAAGCAAGGAGGGTCTTGGGGTTGATTGTCGAACAAATCAGCTGGCGAACCGGTCCGGCACGAAGCAAGGAGGGTCTCGGGACTGACCTGTTAACCTGAAAAGTAAAACAAGACGTAATACAAAGAAAATGCGAAGGCATAACTTAAATCAAGTGCAAAGCAATTTGAACAATCTTGACAAATCAACTGGCAAGCCGGTCGGGCACGCAGCAAGGAGGGTCTTGGAATTGATTGTCTACAAATCAGTTGGTGATCCGATCCGGCACAAAGTAAGGAGGGTCTCAGGGCTGACCTGTTAACCTGAAAGTAAAGCAAGTTATAATATAAAGCAAGTGCAAAGGCATAATTGAAAGCAAGTGCAAAGCAATTTAGCGTAAAATGTAAAGCAACGCAAAAGCGATTTAGCGAATCAATAGGCGTGAAAGTCCAACAAGGGAGAAGCCCCGCCTGGTGGTCAACCTGAAAGAGTAAAACAAGGAATTAACTTTTTTAAAGCAAGTGCAAAGCAGAGTATTGCGGAAATGTAGTCAGTGCGATAGCCATTGATAAATCAATTGGCGAGATAATCCAGCAAGGATGGCCTTGTGCGGATTATCAAATAAAACAAGGCGATGCCCTATTTGGCTTAGTTTTGAAAACACAAAACCAGCCTCGGCTTTGTCGCCTATTAGGGATAAAAGTCATAGGGGTAGAAATGCCGCCTGTTCGACAATAATTCATGACAAAGCATAATGCTTTAAGTTATGAAAAAGGCAATGCGACGCAATCTGCAAGGCAACTTTGGACGCGCGTTCAATAAATGTTTCATCCACAATGCGAATGATCCTTTCATTGCAAGCTTTCATGTTCCTGTTCTCAAAGAAATTTTGTTAGTTTTGGGGAGGGGTGTTTGATTTGTGCTGATTCATCTTGAACTCGCTGCCGCTGCTTCCTCGTTCTTCTTTAGACTTGGGCTTGCAAATTATACTCAGAGACTTGATTTATGAACTCAATATTGTATAATATTTTAAGATAGAGGCAAAATAAAGTAATTTGATAAAATAAATAATCATTGATACACGACCGAAGTTATAATGCATTTAAAATTTTTGCTTTAACTCAAACTCATGACATATCTTGAAACAAACTGAACATCCTTTGTCTTTGCGACTTGTGCTAATCTTGAATACTTTAGAACTCTGCCACCTCATCCTTTGATAAGCAATACCAATTTTGCAAAAATCTGCCCCAGTTATAATCTTTGTGCCTTCGAACTCTTTTTGCAAAATTTGCCCCAGTTTCTATCTTCCATATCTTCAATCCATCTTGCGAAAATTGCCCCAGTTGCTATCTCTTAAATCTTCAAATTATCTGGCAAAATTGCCCCAGTCGCTTGCCTTAGGGGAGACTGAAAATTTTAATATTATGGAGTCGAGCCCGTTAAGAGCGCCTACGTATCCCTCCACGGGAATCAGACTGTGCGTAGTTCTGCTTACATGAAGATTTTTTTTTTTTTTTTTTTTTTTTGGGAAAATATGGCAATCTAAGTACGAAGCCGCATCCGAATTGGAAAATCCACACATCTGCCCAGATGCATAGTTCGGCATTACATCACAACAGATAAACAAGCCTAAAGTGTTACAATGTTTTGACCGAATCCGACGGGGATTGCCTACTTATCCTGTTGCCATTCCAGGAATCAGGTCAGAAGTAGTTCAAAAATACATAAAAGAGGAAATAGGAGATTCCTGTGCTAGTGCAACCGAACTCTATATGAGTTGCCTACGTATCCCGCCTCGGGAATCAGGTTACCCGTAGTTCGCATACATAAAGATTACATTCGGACCAATGCTAACTTGCGGTTGCTTCAGACATAGTATCTTTTGACAGCATCTGCGTTGATTACCTTTGGCCAAAATTGATTATAAATATCTGCCAGGATTAGTGTTCTTCAACATAATGACATTGCCAACTTGGCGCAAATTTTCCGTTGCTTCTTCTTAATTAGGAAAGAGCTTCTTCAACACCAATTGCCCCGGTTTGAAGTAAACTATTCAAATCCTCTCTTTGCGCATTCAACATATTCCAACTTATCTTCTTGAATGGTTTCTCAAATAAAGGACTTCCATTTGTATAGACAAACCGCTTCGGCTCCAATTGCTGGCAAATAAAGCTGCCCCAGTTTGAAGTTCTAACGGTAATGTAATATCCAAAGAGTGCAAAAAGTAACCTTCCAGTGCATCATCCTTAAATCGTTCAGCTGTTTCGTTATAGATCACAAGCAAAGTTCAAACAGGTTTTGTTTTTAATTTGAAACACTAGTAAGTATATTAATCAGAAGCAAATAATAAAGCACATAAATAGTTAAAGTATAGCAAAATAATAAGGTAGGAATGCAGTGCATTTGTTTATTCAAAACCTAATTTAGGGAGACATACAACATAAAAGTAAACATGCAGGATTTAAAAGAGTTATTTGAAAGACATAAACGTAAACAAAGTGCAAAACACAATTCAGGGCCTCAAGCTGACTGTGATGCCAAAACAAAATAGGGAGCTCATTCATCAAGTCTTTTTTGGACCACAAGTCCAATTAGCCATCACATCACTTGGTTCAGCATTCTGCACATGTGGCTCTTTCTCAAAATCTTCAATAGTTGCACTGCATTTCAATCCATCATTCAAGAATAGGCTGCCAACACCTTCAATCAAATTCTGCATGGCCATTTCTGGTGCTTGGACAAATGACTGGTTCAATGGTAAAAGAGGTTGTAGCATGACACTAGTCGGCTTCTTCTCAGACTCAACCTTTTCCATCTTTCCTTCAACGGGGTTGCCACCTAGGCCAAAAGTTCCCTCATTCTTTGGCAATAGAGTTAGTGCTTGCTTAGGTACCTTAAAAGCAATATTATCAACCTTTACATCATAGATAGAGACTATGGTGCCCTTCAGATTTGGTTCTTCCTCAAGAGAAATCATATTAACTGCATTGTTACCATGATTGGGAAGAGGATTATCATGCACATTTGGCTGAGTGCCGGTGAGTTGAATGGTGCCTGCTTTGATTAAACCCTCCACCTTGTCTTTGAAAGTATAACATCTCTCAATATCATGGCCGGCTGCCCCTGAGTGATAAGCACAGTGCTTATTTGCATCATACCATTTTGGAGGTGGGTTTGGAGTGTTATCAGGGATAGGCTGCACAACTCCCGCATTTCTTAATCTCTCAAAAAGCTGGCCATATGACTCGGCTAGGGGAGTATAGGTTTTGGTTGCTCTCTTTTCGTAATTCTGATTAAACCCTTGCCCATTGGGACGAACAGGGGGACGAGGCTGGTAATTCTGGGGTGCTTGAAAATTTGGCTGACGAGGGTATTGATTAGGTGCATGTGCTCTAGGTTGGTAGTAATTTGCTTGTGCATTGTAAACCGGATAAGGAACAGGTGGCATCTGGTAGTGAGTGGGGGTAATTTGGGTAATATGGGCTTTGGTAGGTGGGAAAAGCAGACGAATTGTCAAAATTCAACTTTCCAGCTGGTCGACGCTCGATGTCTCCCACAACAGCTCCCACTTCCTCTTTCTTCTTTTTGTTAAAGCCATTACCAGACCCAGACTGGATTGCCTTACTTGTAGCTTGCAAAGCGGCCAAATTTGTGATCCTACCAGATTTCAAACCAGTTTCATACATCTCCCCCGTTTTCACTAGATTGGCAAAAGTAGAGTTAGTCATGGATGCCATTCGATCATAATAGAATTCATCCAATGTCTCGATGAAATGTCCCACAAACTCTTCCTCACTCATGGGAGGCTTAACTTTGGCAGCCTCACTCCTCCAGCGTACCGCGTATTCCCTAAAGGTCTCGGTCGACTTCTTCCTAAACCTTGCAATAGCCAACCGATCTAATGGTATTTCAGCATGGAAACCAAAACGCTCCATGAAGTCGTGAGCCATACTCCTCCAGTTAATCCATTTTGAGGGATCCTGCTCGGAGTACCAGTCTAAAGCTTCGCCTTCAAGACTATGAATGAATAATTTCATACGGAGCTCTTCATTCTTCCCCACTCCCAAGGTTTCACAGTACCTTCTCAAATGGGCGCGGGGGTTGCCTTTGCCATTAAACTTAACAAACTTTGGTACTTTGTACCCTTCTGGGTATTCAATCCCAGGATGAACGCACAAGCCTTCATATTCTAGACTTTCTTTGTCCTTGCCTTTTGATGCTTTGCTAAGAGCACTCATCACCCAACTTTGTACCTTTTTCTCCAAATCTTCACCCCCATCGACTGCTTTTTCGGCTCTTCTAACACCATTTTGAAACTTCACATAAGGAGGATTGGTGTAATCATCAATTTGCACAATAGGAACATCTTGCCCGCCAGACACCGCCACTTGGACTAATGGTGGGGATATATTTTCAGTATAAGCTTGCAGGATGGGTTCATTTTGGTAAGTGGAGGTTTGGTATGGACATGAAGTGTTTGTCTGATAATAAGTATTGGCAGGGTACGGGGTGTATGATGGGTGTTGTTGATGTGATGGGTAGATGGGTGGTCGGTTAATTGTTTGGCTAGATTGAGCGTTATTTGGGGGTGGAGCTTGGACAAGTGGCAAGTTGCTTTGGTGGACTGGTGCTTTTAGAGAATTGTGGGTGTTCAATGGTGTGTTCATATTGGCGACCCCATCAATTGAGTTCAGAGATTGCCCCAGAGATTGCCCCATTTGAACCAGAGAGTGTGATGCATCGGGCCCACGCAGCGGCGTGTTTTTAGGAGTTTGCCCTTTTACCGCAGCCATCTCATCTTTTAGCATCTGTAGTTCCTTAGCCATTTCAAGAATCAGTTCGTCTTGACCAATAATGACATTTCCTCTTGATGATTCAGGAGTTGCAAGATTTTT
The DNA here is from genome assembly GCA_029990575.1 of Petunia axillaris subsp. axillaris. Lineage (NCBI taxonomy): Eukaryota > Viridiplantae > Streptophyta > Magnoliopsida > Solanales > Solanaceae > Petunia > Petunia axillaris. The sequence goes on along the minus strand of JARKNS010000010.1, from coordinate 26,389,610 downwards.
CTCAGTATTGCGAGGTTCATCATCTATTCCAGTCATTGTCAGTTGTGGAAATGTGTACCAGTATGCAGATTGGTCCTTTGTCCTTGTGTAATAGGAGTGATCAGCCAGCTTAAATCAGCACAAATCAAACCTCTGAATGGGGGATAAACAAAAGAAAAGAAAAGTTCAAAAGTAGCTATGTTAGTTTGCATGTCATTGAAAAAATTGCACACAAATCACGTAGCGCGCATCACGTAGCGCTTTGCATTTTAAATAAGTTGACATGTGGCAAACACAACTACACAAGTAGTGGACGTAAATGAAAATGCGAACGCTTCCTACCCTGTAAGGTGGCTCTTTGTGCCAGAGGTGGGCCTAAGACGCGCAAACAAGTGATAACGAAAAATAGTTCATGCCAGTTTTGAGCAATTCAGATTTAGAGTAAGCGATAAATAATAACAATAATCGATAACAATCAGCTCTCCGCCTCGACATTGCAATTCCATTATCCCAACTAACTTCCAAAAAGCTGGTGTCAACTCGAAATTCTAACATAGCCCATGCTCTCCACAACATCTGCACCAAATTTCTAAACTCAAATGCCTAAAACCTGAAACAAACCTCTATACCTTTCGCAAACATCAACGCTCCACCAAGCACAACTCCCAATTGTTATACAACATCCAGGGGTGAGATTTCCAACTGCCTTCATAATACCAGACTGCAAATCATGAAAGGCGCCCATCGGCCTTTCAAAATAAAACCTCACTGGTCCTCAGCTTTAGTCAAGCCTCTCAGCTTCCTAGGTTTTGCAAAGCTCACAGACCTTGTTCATAGGGCTCCTCACTAGTCCTCGGCTTTAATCAAGCCTCTCAGTTTCCTAGGTAGCCAAGACCGCACTGGTCTTCAAGGAGGGACCACATTGGTCGTTTATAGACATAGGGGCTTCACTCTCCTAGTATGCGACAAGCATACTTCATTCCATACGAGTTTGCAGCTGGTTAGTCAACATGGGCCTGCACACACGCAAAGCCATTCACGAGCGGGACCCCACTGATCTTTTAAAGACATCAGGGGCTTTGCCTCTTAGATCTCACTACACCAGACCATCTCCAAAACACAAGCCAACCAAATCCGCCTAACTTTCCCCCGACTACAATTCTGTCTATGATCTCAAATTCTATGTGGACTGCTATGACCACATAAATTTTGCTAAACTCTTCCATTTTCTGCCCTAAAAGACAACATAGCAGACAAAATTCTAAATTTGATTTTGCTCAAAACATGGTTAGGACTGAGGATTCGTCATCACATAGCACATAATATGCATTGTCGTTGGGTTTTAAAAAAAACCCCATTGACGTAAGGGTGGTTTCCTGACTATGGAGGCGGTACCAAGGACCGGGTCCAGACTAAGGTGTAAATGCATGCATGCTCCTAATCCCCTTCTAAGAGTGGGTTAACGGTTGAGGCTAACAGGTGAGTGGCAAGCGGTCTCGCAGTCGAATTACTCCTACGATGGCCGCCGGTGTACCAACTCGTCACAAGGGTTCTTTAGTGGAAGAAAGTGCGGGTGCGCATGGGCGCACCTCGCGGATATTTGGGGTGAAAATGCAAGAGGTTTCTAGGAATGGGGGAAGTATGAACGGAATGCCAATTTATATGTGCGCAAATAGGGGTGTGGTGACATGTTTTCGTGACACACAGCAATCAACTAAATTAACTAAGCATGCTCGCAAATAAACAATAGATATAATCATGCTAGTTTCAACAATTATTAAATAAGCTACGCATACTGATACCGGCATACAACTCAAACAATACAAACAAACAAATTCATGAAAGCCTTTTGGTTAGAACCATTTGCGTATCCCCAGCGGAGTCGCCACGCTTTTGAACCCCAAAAATTACCCTTTCTTTGAGAAAAGATAGGTTTCGGGTATATTTCAACAAAGTGAGATTCCAAAGGGTTTTCTTTGGAGTCGCCACCTAATTTAAGGATTATTAGGAACCTAAGTTAACTAAAGAGTGCAATTTAATCTTTATTTTAAAAGAAAAATAAATTCAGAGATTCTTAGGTAAGTGGTTCTGTTAAATTCGAAAGAAGGTCCCATGCGGGAGCACTTTCGAAAATCCGCTAAATGCGGTTAATCCGGCGGTTTTCACGAATTTGTTAAGGATAATAAGTATATAAAGCTAATTTTATATAAGGATAGTAGGAATAATATAAATAAGATAAGATTTTTAATTATGCCGATACTTAGATAAATAGATGACCCAATTTAAAATTAATTAAATGGATGATGAAACAATGATCAATTGATTAATTAATAGAATAAGTAAAGGTTAAATGAAGTTAGATGATTAAATAAAATAAGCTAGATAAATAATTGGATAATAATAAAGGATTAATTAATTGATTTAATAAATAGATAAATAAATAAGCAAAAAAATAGCTTGATTAAATAAATGAATACTTGTCAATTTTAATTAAGTAAAGGAGTAAATGAAGAATAATTGATTAATTAAATAAATAAAGAAATAAATATTCAATTGATTAAATAAATTATTAATTGAAATTAATTAAATAAATTAGATTAAGTAAATGAATAAATAAAGGATTAAAATTTAATTGATTAACTAAATAAATAAATTAGATAATTGAATATTTAATATAATAAATAAAGAAGCAATGCGAATGCGAATTATGGCGAGCGTACGATTTTTAGTCGAATTTTGATTTTTGCACTCATTAATCGACAAATGATTCTAAACATCCATAAATTAATTGGCGATTCGAAAAGAAATGATACAAAGCATTCATATAAAACAATTTAAGTAATTTACAATAATTATTCACAATTCAAATACCATTTCTATTTTACAGGGTTCCTAAAACATGTTTTTCTAGAGAGGACGGGAAAGAAAGAGTTTAGAAGGTAGAACCCGGAAGCGCAAACTCAATAATTGAGCCTTGGACTTTGTGATTTTCGTTTTTCATTTCTTACATTTTCGGGGATATCAAGTCCCGAAAATGCGAAGCGGAGCAAATAACTTCAAATGCAAACAGCCATTCCCGTTTATGAGTTTCACCAACTCGTCCCAAGATTTTAGGCCAAAATAAACAAAATAAGGATTAGTATCCGACCAAAGAGCCTAAACTTTTAAAGCAATGGAAGATTAAAGGTAAGCTAAGGCATATAGGCAGCACACTTTATTTCTTAAAAAGATCATTCAAACAAACTTTGTACTCATTGTTTCAGATAGAACACATAGGGAATTTGTCACGACCCAAAATCCTATAGGCCGTGCGGGCACCCAAACCCAACTCATTGGGCGAACCCCTCTTGAGCAACACTTGACTTGCATATGAAATAACCAAATAAAAGAAATTATGAAAAGAATACCGGAGTATGATATATAACCCAAATACACAACTAGGATCTTTGCAACCATGTTCTAAATCCTCCCATGAATCATGAACATCTAAGGAGTCAATAAGGTTCTACATCTCCGAATGTAAAGAAATATAATCATTAATATTAACATAAAAATAATAAGGAAAGATGTCACCATAGGACAAAAGTGGTTCACCGCTAGATTAAAGGACGAGCAACTCTGTTTACCACAATGCTTGGTAGAACTCGATATCGAATCTGCCGAATATAAAACAATACGAAAAAAATAAAGAAAGTGGGTGAGTCAAAAGGACTCAGTAAGTGGGGACAGGGCTCCAAGTAGAATAACGAGTTGCAAATATATGAAAACTCAAACAACTCCAAGGTAACCAAAAAGTAAAGACAAAATCACTTAATTAACAAACAAGTAATATTCATACTTAGTCATCAAAGTATTAAGACACATCCATTGTGACTTAATGATATGTATGGGACTATGTCATAATACAACAATATGCACAGAACTACCTCATGCTACAATAATATGTACAGAACCACTTCGTACCATAATAATCTGCATGGAATTACATCGTGCGATGATAATTGTACGAAACACCGTACCACAATAATATGCACAGAACTACATCGTGCTATCATGATATGTACGGAACTACATCGTATCATAATAATATGCACGGAACTACATCGTGCGATGATAATATGTACAAAACATCGTACCACAATAATATGCACGGAACTACATCGTGCTATCATAATATGTACGGAACTACATTGTATCATAATAATATGCACGGAACTACATCGTGCTATCATAATATGTACGGAACTACATCGTACCATAATAATATGCACGGAACTACATCGTGCGATGATAATATGTACGAAACATCGTACCACAATTATATGCACGGAACTACATCGTGCTATGATAATATGTACGAAACTACATCGTACCATAATAATATGCACGGAACTACATCGTGCTACGATAATAAATCAAGAAATAGTAATGAGCTATAATTATACTTTTCAAAATAGTCTTGGCATAATAAGTATGCCCATTTCAGCAGCCATGCATGTAAGGAACACATACATAGACATCCAATGTGGAGAAAGTCCACCAAAGAAGGGATGTAAACCACTTACCTCAAGCCGACGATTGCTAACTAGCCCACGATCGTCCTTTCACGCCCAAATCCTTCCAAATAAGTCCACTTTATGCAAAATAATAAATAATACAATCAATATAAGCCATCATACTAATTTTCATGACTGGATGACAAACGAGTCAAAAAGTCAACCCAAAAGTCAACCATGGACCCACATATCCGATTATCGGAATAAAATACATTTTTAGATTACTCATTCACCCACGAGTCCAAAAGTGTGGTTACTTTCTCAATTAAAGTCCATCTACATCATCAAATAGCCAATTTATCAATTTTCGGGTTTATGTTGAAAGTCAATTATTTATAAACACCTCAAATCTCAAATCAAATTCTACAATCATGTTACCCATTCGAAAACGAGTTTATACATACGAAAATCAAGTCAATCCGATATCGTTAACATTCCCAAATCCCCATATTATTCCACTTTTGAGTTAAAATTTAAGAACTTACTCAACTTCCCAATTTCTCACAACCACCATTTATGACCAAAATAGGGTTATCAAATTCAACCTTAGATATATCATAATCTAGCATAAACTCAATCAACTTCATTATTTAAAACAACTTATGAAATCTAATCAATTTTATGAACTTCTCAAGAAAGACCCATTAAACATTCTTCACAAGAAAACCCCAATTTCATACTTTAGAAATCATGGATTAAAGCTTAAACCAAAGGAATGAATCAAAGGAAAATACTTAGGCTATGGTTTAGACCTTACCCCATAGAAGAACATCCTTCAATTCTCCCAATTCCAAACTTTCAAGATGAGAAAAATTCCATAAACATTAATAGCCAAAAATGCCTACTGTTCTGCCTCGTTTATTGTACCAAACGATCCCAAAACTCACTTTTGATGCCTCCAATAGATTCCTTGCGGAAATCTAGTCAAGTTAGGCTTTTGAATCACTCCATTTGACCTTATAATGAAGGAGATATTTTGGTTTCAATATTTGGAATAGTGCAGATTTTTAACTACGCAGTGAGTGGCAATTTCGTAAATAATCTGAAAATTCTGGCAACCCAATTCTTAGTAAAACTATCATAAATCCCTCATATGATGTCGAAACTTGATGATTTCAGTTTCTATGGTTTCCAAATTACGATACGGATATAATGGCTTAGTCGAAATACGAATCAAAGGCCGTTTTCCTAATATGGTAACTTATATGCTCAAATTACGTCGAAACCGAAACCAAACTTATCCAAAACTCATCGAAACTTAACCAAACTTTGTGGACATGACCAAAATCACCATACAAACTTATTGGAACTAAAAAAAAATATATCGACATGCATATCGGAGCTTCGATTTACCAAAATGACTGGGCGGGCCATTACAATCTCCCCTACTTAGGCTCGTTCGTCCACGAACGAACCAAGCACAAAACCAATGACACAACCTCCATCCAAAGACCACAAATCGAACTCAAACTTTTTTAAGTTTCGAAATCCTTAAAAATTTCAGCAGCATCTCCCCTAATAACATAAGGATCCCTGGAAATACCAATCTACCACTACAACCACAACAACCATGTGATACAACCGCTATTCCGAGAATAACTCAATAACAACGTGAATGCCCCACACTGCAACAACACCCAAAGGTCGAACATAGAGATTCCATGATAAGAAGGAACGAGAGCAAACCATAAATATCAATGACAACACCAACCTTCCAATATCACCGCAATGCCGTAATCTCGCTAAGGCTCAAATTTTACAAAAAATTCGACGGCACTGCCCCTATAACTAAGCAACCATTGGACTATTAACAGCTACAAAAAACCCAAAAGGCAATACAATCCAGCTTAAAGCAAACCAGCGACATCATATAAATATCTAGAATCAAATCAATACCTTGGGACCCCACACGGTCACAACCAAAATCAGAATAATATATAAGCAACAAGAATAGCAAGGAAAGAGCAAACCACGAACACTAGGATATCCCGTCCTCACATTCAAGCCTAACCATCTAAGAGATCACATTGGCGAGCGTTCTCACATAGAGAAATTTGAACCTCACATGACTCAACACCAACCCAAGTGGCAGAAAACCAATCATTACAAGGAGGAATAATAACCAATTTGAACCCACATTTCGATACAACCTCGACTGAACGAACGGTACTAACTGAGTGCACCAAGTCTAGAAGCAATAAGCCGACTTATCACTAACTGCAGATGGAAACCTCAAATCAACGGTCAAAGCACAACAAGAATCGCTGATTAACAAAATTCACATAACTGACGCTAAGCCACTCGGGTTTCACTTACACAAGTCTTTAACCTTCTAATCCATAAGGTATAACACTCTCCAGAATCCAACAGAAACAACCTGAGTACAACCAATCGAAACATCAAATCTCACGATCAAACTCAATCGAACATATCCAAACTGGTCAACAACGGTACGACTCCATGCCATCGCAAGATCAAACACTATCATCAAAATTATACTCACCGTAACAAGAAGAACATAATTGTAACCCACCGAAACCAACATTATAAAGCCTGATACACTCTCTAACCGGCAACTATCAAAATCATCTCCGAACATTTATCAGCTGATAAGATGAACCAATCTTAGCTGAAAATACCTCAAAATACTGAACATGATACACCAACCCAAAACGAGGTACGACCTTAATTTTAAAATAAAAATCACTACTCGCAAACACATCGATCCTAACAAACCAACACACACCCCGAGAAAGCCAAAATCAATTTCAGCCTACAACCGACATATATCAACACCATCACTCCAACTCAAGATACAGTCCGAGACACAAACATGTTGCATAACATAATCTCAAATACAAATAACAACCCACCGACAACTAAACAGTGCATTAAGAGTTCCACCAATCATAGCTCCCAAGAAAAGTCAACATACTAGCTATAGCCACAACCAGCTCAATCTAGTCCAACGGCTACAAATCGCACCCTAACTCACATATGGTCCTACACACGAAGTCACAGATCCAACATTGCTCGGCACTACATGGCCTCAAAAATACCACGACAAAACTCATGCACCCAAGTGCTAACCTGGTGCAAAGTAAAAGATACACCAACCATCAAGAAGCAACAAACTAAAGACACTGCCTCACCAAGTAAAACCTATAAGAAGAAATCCGCAACTCATTCCAAACAAGCAGCCAATAGATCAACGACTTACCATAAACATCCTCGCACAGTCTTCGCTTCCTCGCAACCTGATCACAAGATCGTAATCGCACAAGAATTACGGACCAACCAATATAACCACGAGAGGAGTCCCGCAACCGCACTCTTAGTCATACAAAGCGATGCGCGCACGATAAATCTCTCGTAACAACACAAGTCAAAGTCTGTACCATATTAAAAAAAATCCAACTACACATGTACGATTTGGCCCCAAGAGGCACACACAACTCCTCGACTTCACATAATAACACACTCGGGACTGCTTCCCGACAACTTATAAAATCAACCATCATGGTCATGATGAATCACGCAAAATTACCTACAAGGAATTTTACAACACATTTGTCCAAGTCAAAACTACGAACACTGGTCTAACTTCCAAAGTCTGACACTTCATGAAGACAATGCACCGAGACTCATAAAATCCACAACAAGAAATCCATAACCCACCGACTTCCAGCTCCTAGCCCCGCTAGAGCAAACCACAACGGTGAAAAGGAAAAGGATCAAATCTTTACTGATAAGAAGTCTTCGTAAGACGGTTCCGACAACCACAAAGGTCTCACGATCCACCACCGACTCCCATACTTAGGCTTCGCCTAAGAATAAGTCATTAAAGGAATTCCAGGGTTCATATCCGATATAAATTACCATAAGAAAGATCTTGCCACTTTCAGTTTACAAATCCAAGGTTCATCATGGTTACTTCAGCCTTGAGCCACGAGCAAACCCTCAGACGGCTTATCTGAAATAAAATCCTCAATCATCAAATATACAAAGACCACTAAGATGCAGAAAATCTAGGTCAGCCTCCAAAGGCTCCACCACTTGTGATACACCCAAAGATAGCTTGACGAATTTTACAACTACCTTTATCAATAACATACAAAAATCTCATGAATTTCTTATTATACTGAATACAACCCATATTAAGGTTCGCACAAGAATTAGATATTATGTTGAACAACCTTCTCATCATGCACTCAAGTGTTGAAACTAGCATTAGAACTTGTGCCATACCTTAGTATGCATAAATATGACTATCTAGCTTGCCTAGTTTCCACTAACGAGTGTATTGCGAACCACCATCGCCTGAGCGTCGCACGACTAGCCGAATTCTTTCACGATTCCAAAGATTACGAAAATCCCTTTGCTCTATTAAAGGATACTTCAATAGTTCAACTATTCTTCTAGATTTCATATTACTAAACCAATTACCTTCCATATTTATACCAACTTATCCATAAGATAGGCTAAAGCCAAACATTTTCACCATTTTTCCGAGCTTTTGCCTCCAAACCAAGTGTCTAACACATACTGTGAAGTCTTCCATATCTTTATAACATCTTCATCGTTGACGCATTATAGTTCCAAGGAATTCAAATCATTCACTTTCAAGTATCGACGCACGATTAAAGAATGAAAGAAGTGAAGTTTCCTAAATGTCGCCATAGCTTCTCGTAGATAAGTACGGACGTCATCGTACCCACCAACAAGACTCTAATTGATACTGTTCATGATTCACAAGGACCCTAGAACCTAGGCTCTGATACCAATTGTCACGACCCAAAATCCTATAGGCCGTGCGGGCACCCAAACCCAACTCATTGGGCGAACCCCTCTTGAGCAACACTTGACTTGCATATGAAATAACCAAATAAAAGAAATTATGAAAAGAATACCGGAGTATGATATATAACCCAAATACACAACTAGGATCTTTGCAACCATGTTCTAAATCCTCCCATGAATCATGAACATCTAAGGAGTCAATAAGGTTCTACATCTCCGAATGTAAAGAAATATAATCATTAATATTAACATAAAAATAATAAGGAAAGATGTCACCATAGGACAAAAGTGGTTCACCGCTAGATTAAAGGACGAGCAACTCTGTTTACCACAATGCTTGGTAGAACTCGATATCGAATCTGCCGAATATAAAACAATACGAAAAAAACAAAGAAAGTGGGTGAGTCAAAAGGACTCAGTAAGTGGGGACAGGGCTCCAAGTAGAATAACGAGTTGCAAATATATGAAAACTCAAACAACTCCAAGGTAACCAAAAAGTAAAGACAAAATCACTTAATTAACAAACAAGTAATATTCATACTTAGTCATCAAAGTATTAAGACACATCCATTGTGACTTAATGATATGTATGGGACTATGTCATAATACAACAATATGCACAGAACTACCTCATGCTACAATAATATGTACAGAACCACTTCGTACCATAATAATCTGCATGGAATTACATCGTGCGATGATAATTGTACGAAACACCGTACCACAATAATATGCACAGAACTACATCGTGCTATCATGATATGTACGGAACTACATCGTATCATAATAATATGCACGGAACTACATCGTGCGATGATAATATGTACAAAACATCGTACCACAATAATATGCACGGAACTACATCGTGCTATCATAATATGTACGGAACTACATTGTATCATAATAATATGCACGGAACTACATCGTGCTATCATAATATGTACGGAACTACATCGTACCATAATAATATGCACGGAACTACATCGTGCGATGATAATATGTACGAAACATCGTACCACAATTATATGCACGGAACTACATCGTGCTATGATAATATGTACGAAACTACATCGTACCATAATAATATGCACGGAACTACATCGTGCTACGATAATAAATCAAGAAATAGTAATGAGCTATAATTATACTTTTCAAAATAGTCTTGGCATAATAAGTATGCCCATTTCAGCAGCCATGCATGTAAGGAACACATACATAGACATCCAATGTGGAGAAAGTCCACCAAAGAAGGGATGTAAACCACTTACCTCAAGCCGACGATTGCTAACTAGCCCACGATCGTCCTTTCACGCCCAAATCCTTCCAAATAAGTCCACTTTATGCAAAATAATAAATAATACAATCAATATAAGCCATCATACTAATTTTCATGACTGGATGACAAACGAGTCAAAAAGTCAACCCAAAAGTCAACCATGGACCCACATATCCGATTATCGGAATAAAATACATTTTTAGATTACTCATTCACCCACGAGTCCAAAAGTGTGGTTACTTTCTCAATTAAAGTCCATCTACATCATCAAATAGCCAATTTATCAATTTTCGGGTTTATGTTGAAAGTCAATTATTTATAAACACCTCAAATCTCAAATCAAATTCTACAATCATGTTACCCATTCGAAAACGAGTTTATACATACGAAAATCAAGTCAATCCGATATCGTTAACATTCCCAAATCCCCATATTATTCCACTTTTGAGTTAAAATTTAAGAACTTACTCAACTTCCCAATTTCTCACAACCACCATTTATGACCAAAATAGGGTTATCAAATTCAACCTTAGATATATCATAATCTAGCATAAACTCAATCAACTTCATTATTTAAAACAACTTATGAAATTTAATCAATTTTATGAACTTCTCAAGAAAGACCCATTAAACATTCTTCACAAGAAAACCCCAATTTCATACTTTAGAAATCATGGATTAAAGCTTAAACCAAAGGAATGAATCAAAGGAAAATACTTAGGCTATGGTTTAGACCTTACCCCATAGAAGAACATCCTTCAATTCTCCCAATTCCAAACTTTCAAGATGAGAAAAATTCCATAAACATTAATAGCCAAAAATGCCTACTGTTCTGCCTCGTTTATTGTACCAAACGATCCCAAAACTCACTTTTGATGCCTCCAATAGATTCCTTGCGGAAATCTAGTCAAGTTAGGCTTTTGAATCACTCCATTTGACCTTATAATGAAGGAGATATTTTGGTTTCAATATTTGGAATAGTGCAGATTTTTAACTACGCAGTGAGTGGCAATTTCGTAAATAATCTGAAAATTCTGGCAACCCAATTCTTAGTAAAACTATCATAAATCCCTCATATGATGTCGAAACTTGATGATTTCAGTTTCTATGGTTTCCAAATTACGATACGGATATAATGGCTTAGTCGAAATACGAATCAAAGGCCGTTTTCCTAATATGGTAACTTATATGCTCAAATTACGTCGAAACCGAAACCAAACTTATCCAAAACTCATCGAAACTTAACCAAACTTTGTGGACATGACCAAAATCACCATACAAACTTATTGGAACTAAAAAAAAATATATCGACATGCATATCGGAGCTTCGATTTACCAAAATGACTGGGCGGGCCATTACAGAATTGTTAAGAATAATGACAAGTAAAGTGCAGATAGATACATGTAGATTGATTCTTAAATTAATCATTTACAACCCTTTCATTACTAAGAAAGTTTGGTAGCGAACAAGGCATAGCAAATTAAGGAGAACAAAATGCATTTGATTCCTACTTCAACTCACGCTCTTCAAAAAGGGAAAACACATGACATTTTGACTCCAGATAGCACGCCATAGGTGAATTCAGATCTTAAAGGTCAGAACTTTTATGCATAATAAACTCCTTAGCATGTGCCAGACAAGCAGAATGATAGAAACATCCAAGGCTATAGAAAGATTTATGCTAAACTTTTATCGCAGCTTACACTAATTTAGTTATCAAGGTGTGAACTTTATCAAAATATCTCTTTCTATTTAAGCTTAAGTTGATAGAAACTAACTGAACCAAAGTGGAGCTTAAAACAATGCCTGATAGGACCTAAAACTACTCAAAACCAGGCAGAAATAGATATAGGCCTTAGCCTGATCCAAGCAAGAAGCTGAGATGAAGTCTAGGTCTTGGAACAAGACCTAGAACTTGAAACAATGAAGCTACTACTCATTTAAACCACTATAGGCATTTTAAGTAAAACTGGACCTAGTTCCTCAACATCATAGCAGAACCAATACTGAATATGAACCATAAACTTCAATGAGCAACTGAAAAAGACATGGAGCCAGGGAGCTGACCTACTGAGCCAGAAACCAAGACCTGAACCTAACTGACTCAAAAGCTGGGAGACGAGCATGGAACAATTACACACCTATTCAAACTTGGAATAGCTTTAGGATCTGCCAATACCTCTTACAAACCACCTACATACTAGAAAAATCAAGCAAGACAGCCTTATACACATCACAAACAGGAAGCTAAATCAAGAACTAACCCTCCTTGCTTGCCAACCACCTGAACTCCTACTACTACTAGAACTGCTAAACAACCTAGACCAGAAACACCATCACAATAATCTGCATATATGCTAACACCTATATATAAAACCAACTACTGAAACATCATCACTTCCTATCTAGCTGCAACCTGAACAACCTTTTCATACCCTGGAACTACACCTGCAACCACCTGCACAACACCCTGCACCTCTCAGACCTCTCACCACCTGAACTACCTCCAGCTACATCCAAAACAGCCTGCAACAACTTCTAAAGAAACTCTAGGACCCCTCCCAAACTCATCCTGAACTCCCTGCTACTACCTGAACACACACACCTTACTCCCTAATCTCACAGAACCAACAGGAAACACCTATACACAAACAGACTCCCTCAGCTTACCCCTTACAAACCTGGAAAACCTTTATACTATCCCACTTCACTACAAACACAACAACCTGCACACCCTCGCCAATCAACAAGAATCAGGATAAACAACTAGAGACAACAACTCAACTTCTCACAGGCTCTCACAAGCCTGCAAACATCAACAGAGCAGGCAAACAAATCCTAAATAGTTGCTGCACTGCAGCTTACATACTGCACTCACTACTTCAAAACCTAAGATCCCTCTACCTTTTCAAACAACAAGAATCAGCTCCCCTTATTCGACTCCCTGGGCCCCTTCTTAGCAGAAACAAGCACACAAACAAAGCAGCAAATAGAACTCTCTGCTTCCCAAGCTTCTATCAGGATCAGATCTTCTTTACGTATACAAATCATAAAAATGCAGAGATATGGCTAGCACAGGTAGAGAAGCAGGATTGAAATCCAACAAAAGACTAGTCATTTTATGCTAAACTGAACCACATCATGTTTTCAACTTCTAAATAGCATATAATCATTTCTTTTCATACTTAGACAAAAATATAAATCTATAATAACCGATATGACACTAGTTACTGTAAATAACAAACTCACAAACATAAATATACCCTAAAATGAGATTAAGCTGAGGTTATTACCTTTTGCGGGGCAGTGAAAAAGGGTGAGGACCTGAAGCGATGCGACTCGACTAAGCGACGCGAGCAAGGTCGACGACTAGTGTAGCGAAACAACGACACAAAACAAATCTAATCCGGAAAATTTAGCAGAAACCATGACTATAATTTCTGTACTTTTTTAGAAGAAAAGTCGAAACTGAAAAAAAATATACTCTCTCTATATGTTATACATTCTGCCTCTTTTTTAATTTTTCCTCAACCCTAAAACTTCAAGACCGCCTCCAAAATGAAAGAAACAAGGAAATATATATCTCATACCTTAGGGTTTCGAATTTCTTTGAATACCCCAAATAATCCTTGTTCATTTTCTTTTCCCTTTTGAAACCAGGGTTAAAATAGTATAATCCTTCGGATCGTACTAGTTTAACTCTGATTTCAAAGAGAATATGAACGTTATGATATCTCACGGATCGGATTGATTCTCGCTTTTGAAATGGACGATAGTGATTCACGCTTCGTACTGGAGAGAGGGTAAAAGGGGACCAGGGACCACTGTTCTTGGACTGTTGTTGATTTTAGGAGGGAAATTGAACTGGGAAATTGGGGATCAGCTTTAGGGATTTCGCGGGTTGGGAAAATGGGCATTGGGGTTAACGGGTTTGGGAGAAAAATGGGCTGATGATCTTCACGCGTGTTTTGTGTTTTGTGTTGTGGGTGTATATGTGTGTTTGCCTAGGAGCGATTTTAGCCTCATTTAGATAAATTAATTGAAATATAGGCAATTGCACGGGGTAGGCTAGGGATTAGGCTAGGTATTACGATTTTACCCTTTTTATCAAGATTTCAACTATTTCACTTTTAAATTTACAAATTGACTTTATTTTAAATAATTAGATATCTATTAAACTTTCGGGACAAAATTGGGTGTCAACACTCGCCTTATAGAACCTATGCAAATAATTTGTCCAAATAACTAATTAAGATTGTTCATCCACAATTTTCTTTAAAAATGAAGTTATATTCATCTATAGAAATTCAAATATTGAGTGTAGCTCAATTAACGAGACATACTATTACATGTATTATAATTGAGAATATCATGAAGGTGAATATCATCTGTATACTTAATCTGAAAATGCATCGCCGATGTTTATATCATCACTTGTTATTGGTCTTCATGTTTTATTTCCTTCACTCAAAATTGTTAGACTTCAATAATTTACAACTTAGAAGCAATTTTATATTTATCAATGAAGAATTAATGTCTTAAATTATAACAGTAATAAATTTTATTGTTTATTCATTTTTTATAGTAGCAAATTTTTATTTTTAATTGTTTTAAAGTTAAGGCCCTATGGTTTATTTGTATCTCATAAAAAATATAACATTATTCAATTTTTTTACAATTGTTAAAAATGTTAGATCTTTTGTTAATATAATCATTTTTCTTATTTTTAATTTTCTTAATTATTTTATGTAGTTTTGATATGTTTTGGCTCATTATACTATTTTATTAATTTAGAATTAATTAAAAAATAAGATCCATGGGACTTACGCCTCATGTCTCGGGGCTTACGCCTCATCCCATTGTAAGTAAAACGCCTCGCCTTACGCCCCCGTCTTCTAAAACATTGGTTGTTACGGTGTGTCTAGCATTCATATACCGCCGTTTAAATCCTAAATTGAATATAACATTATAAAAGTAAAAATCTCCTACTGTAATGTCAAATTAGTGAAATACCCTTAAAAATAGTGAATTCCCATTTTGACCTTTGCCTAATAGTAAAATTATCTCCTATTAAGACCTTTGCCTAATAGTAAAATTATCTCCTATTAAATGTTTAGTGTTAGCCTAATACAATTAATAAATATGATGAAATAATTACTCCTAATAAAGATAACAAAAAAGAAAAATAAAAGCAACATTCGAAGGAGGAGATGCATCACCCGTTCAAATGGCCACAAATATTAAACATGTTCAGGTAGCGAGCCTCTAAGCCTAAAATTTATTGTGAAATGTATATTAAATCTTAACAGAAACATCTATTATACCCCACAATCAAGGACCACTCTTATACATTTCTCTTTAACAAAAAGGTAAACAAATATTGTAAAAATCACAGAAAAGCAAAATAAACATTAGTAATTAATACAAATAAAAGAGCTTCCTGGTTAGGACCGCATAAGTTAATGAATGATGTGATTAGGCTTCTCAAACTGGAAGGTATAACATAAGTTTCACGGCATTATACGAATGACCATATGTAACCGCAACTGTCTGTATTGTCTTGGAGTTTCTTTCATATTCTAGCAATATTGCATTAACTCTACAAATGCATAAATGTACGTGCTCAATCTGCAATCATTTCAATTTTTTCTATGATCTTATGTTATCGAGCCTTTTTACCATTTCTCTCAAAATATGGAGACTTAATTAGAGGTGTTACATCATAAAATAAGAAGAGTGCTCACGCTTTGGCAGAATTATGCATTTTGATGTGGTGGTTGATAGCATGTACTCTTAATCGCCTATAATACTATGGCTTCTTGAAAAAAATAATCCCGATATGTAAATTCCTTTTTTCTTATATTTTTAACTAAATTATAAAATTATATATCACTGTCTAAATGATTGTTTATTCTCCACGAAGTTGTTGATCTATACTATCACTTTAGGCAATTATATTTCCATTACTTTTTCAGAAAATAATTTGACTTCCCTTTATTTTTCATCCTATTCTAGGTGACTTTATTGTCCAAAAATAATAGGTGCTCACAAAGTCGCAATGCTAAATCTCTTCTTACTTGAGGACCTACTGTAAGTTCATTTATCTTTTTTCTTTCCTTTTTTTTTTTTTTTTTTTTTTTTTTTTTTTTTTTGTAATGAAGACATAAGTTTTGTTACATGCATAAATTTATATGTAGTTGGACATCATATATTTTCTATCTAATGAATTTCTAGGGCAAATTAATAAGACATAAGACTTGAATAGATTTGGGTGCAGACAGTATAATTCGTCGAACATTGGTAAAGCACAGTGCACACACACTTGAGTAGGATCTGCGAATTAAAAATTTGGCATGCATGCAAAAGCAAAAAATGCCCGAGCCAACGAAATTGTTCAATCCGTATGAATGAAATGTTTCGAATATGCCCGAGCCAACAAAACAAGTCTTGCCATATGTGTTGTGCATGTCTCTGGTAACGGCTGGTCCCATGATTATTGTAAAATGAAGCAGCCAAAACGAAGGAATTTAGGGAAGAATATCTGTATGATAAAGCTTTTCTAATGTCCTTAATACAGTCGAATTTCCTGAGATCTGGAAAATAACATATCCATCAGTAAAAACGTTCAAGAGTAATTAAGTGTCTTCCCGTTTGATATCTATCTATCCAAGTCCAAGATTCCTTTGTAGGCAGATAAATGATGTGCTAAGATGCTTCATCCGCAGAACTATTTACTCACGAGATTTTCTGTCACCCCAGAAAAGAAAAATAAAAGAGGTATCTGTTATTAAACGTAGTTGGATGAGGAAGACATTGAAGGAGAGAAGAGAGGAATGTGATAAGGAAGAAGAGGAGAATTTGTATTCATTGTGTTAGCTGGAAATCAGCCCAAGGCAGGCTTATATACACAAGGCAGTTATAACTGCCAAACTGAAACTAACAGCTGGACTAACTAATTTCCGGAACTGCTAAAATTACAATTATGCCCTCACTCTAATTAATCCTGATTAACAATCTTCTTAACACTCCCCCTCTAGCTAGGAGGTATTAAACACATTCAGTAATCCTAGCTTGGAACACAGATATGTATGCTGCACACGATTGAGCCCTTTTGTAAATACATCAGCTGGTTGATCCTTTGTGGAAATGTACTGGGTTGCAATCAATCCTTCCAGAATTTTCTCTCTTATAAAGTGGCAGTCAATCTCAATGTGTTTAGTCCTTTCATGGAACACAGGATTGGCTGCAATCTGCATAGCTGCATTGCTGTCTGAAAACACTTTGACAGGCAGCTCACATTTAACTCCAATTTCTGTAATGAGGTAGATTATCCAGGTCAGCTCAGCTGATAGTGAGGTCATGCTCCTGTATTCTGCCTCTGCAGAGCTTCTAGATACTGTGCTTTGCTTCTTAGACTTCCAGGAGATCATAGAGTCACCCAATTGTACTATAAAGCCTGTCACAGACTTCCTTGAGAAAATGCAGGATGCCCAATCAGCATCACAGTATGCACTGAGGGTATTGATAGGATTGCTTGACAGGAGTAATCCTTGTCCTGGTTGATTTTTCACATACTTGACCACTCTTCTTGCAGCATCAAAATGAGACTGCTTAGGTTGTTGTAGGAACTGACTGAGAGTTTGAACACTATAGGCAATGTCAGGCCTAGTGACAGTTAGATATAGTAGTTTCCCTATTAGCCTTTGATAGACACTGGGATCAGGTAGAAGCTTATCTGTTTTAAGGCTATCAGTTTTCAGGAATTCATCATATTCTCTAGTGGTAAGTTTCACATTAGGATCAATGGGTGTAGCAGCAGGTTTTGCAGCACTGAGTCCAGTTTCAGAGATAAGTTCCAAGGAGTATTTTCTTTGGTGCATCAGAATCCCTTTCTTGGACCTAGCAAATTCTATACCTAGGAAGTATTTTAGTTCTCCCAGGTCCTTCATTTTGAAGGCCTTTTGCAGTTCCATTTTAGTGTCTTTGATCAACTCCAAGCTATCTCCTGTGATCAACATATCATCCACATAGACTAGTACTATTATGATTCCAGTGCTGGTCTTCCTAGTGAACAATGAATGGTCCAGTTGACTTTGTGTGAATTTCATTAGCTTTAGAGCCTCAGATAGCTTTGCATTCCATTGTCTTGGAGCCTGTTTGAGTCCATATAGGGATTTAGTGAGTCTGCATACCTGTTTCTCCCCCTGACTTCTAAATCCCTGAGGCAAGTCCATGTAAATCTCATCATACAGGTTACCCTGAAGAAAAGCATTGTAGACATCCATCTGGTGTATGTGCCAGTGCTTGGCTGGAGCAATTGACAAGACAGTCCTGACAGTCACCATTTTTACTACTGGAGAGAATGTTTCTTTGTAATCAATTCCTTTCTTTTGACTGAAACCCTTGGCAACAAGTCTTGCTTTGGATCTTTCCACTTCACCAGTAGACTTGTACTTTATTTTGTAGATCCACTTGCAGCCTATTGGTTTCTTGCCTTTAGGTAATGGTACTACTGTCCAGGTCTTGTTATTCTCAAGAGCTTCTATCTCTGCCTTCATAGCCTCAACCCACCTAGGATCTTGCATAGCTTGATGAAAATTGGTAGGTTCTACTTCAGTTGAGAAAGCTGCAATGTAGCCTTGGTATTTAGGTGATAGTTGGTCATAGGTGAGGTAATTGTTTAAGGGATAGGAGACATTGTCATGAACCCCCAAAGAGACAAAGTCTTTCATCCATACTGGTGGATTCTTTGCTCTTGATGGTCTTAGATGAGCATGATCAGGTATTGGTGGTCCTGCTACATGTTCTTCTTCTACCATTGCTTCAGCAGGGAGTGCTGGATTCTCTGGTTGAACAGCTATTTGTTCTGCATATTCAGCTTCCTCATTCCCTGGTTGAACCATGACTGGTTCTTCTTGTTGAGCAGCAGGTCCTCCACCTTGATTCTCAGGTGAGGAACAGTTGTCATTTGTAGTGCAGTTGTCTAGAAATAGAGGTGGAGTGGAGGAACTGAGCTTAAAAGGAAAGATTTCTTCCTTAAAGATTACATCTCTACTGATCAAGAACATCTTGTTAGTATAGTCATACATGACATACCCTTTTTGTACTTCTGAGTACCCCATATGTACAGTAGCAATTGACCTTGACTGTAGCTTGTCTTGTTGATGCATTATTTTGGCAAAGCATTGACAGCCTAGCACCCTCAGATGATCCAATGTTGGTTTCCTTTTGTGCAACTTCTCAAAAGGTGAGACATACCCTATAGCTGAAGAGGGAATTCTATTGATAAGGTATACTGCTGCCAAGACACAGTGACCCCAGAACTTAAGAGGAATATTTGCCTGTAGTCTCATTGCTCTAGTTAGTTCTAGGATGTGTCTGTGTTTTCTTTCTGCAACACCATTTTGCTGTGGTGTGTACACACATGTTATCTGATGTACTATCCCAAGGCTCTTGAAAAGAGCTTCACAGACTGAGTTCAGGAACTCAGCTCCATTATCAGTTCTTATGATCTTAACAGTACAGTTAAACTGAGTTCTAATCATGGTGAGGTAATTTTGCAGCACAGTACAGACATCAGACTTCAGTTTCATCAGAAATAGCCAGGTCATTCTAGTCATGTCATCAACTATTGTTAAGAAATATTTGCAACCATCAACAGTAGGTACTTTGTAAGGCCCCCAAACATCCACATGTATCAAATCAAATGCAGTGGTGCTTCTTATAGTACTAGCAGGAAAAGAAATTCTAGTTTGTTTAGCACAAGGACAAACTGAGCATTCATCTACTTCTTTACTAATTACAGCATTATCAGTAGGAAAGATTCTTTTAAGAACACCTGGAGACACATGTCCAAGTCTGTTGTGTCACAAGTTGATGTCCTGAGACTTCAGTCCAGCAGCTAAACTGAGTGCTTCCACCTTGACTTCTCTATGCTTCTGCATCAAGTATAGTTTATTCTTCTCCTTACCAATCAGTTTCACCTTCCCATTGCAGAGATCCTGGAACACACAAAAAGTTGGGTAGAAGGTGACTGAGCAACCAAGTTCTTTTGTGACTTGTGAGACTGAGAGTAGATTATACTTGAACTGAGGTAGATGGAACACATTCCTCAGGGTATTATTTCCTGCAATATCGCTAGAACCAGTGTGTGTCACCATGACTGTGTCACCATTAGGTATGAATACCTTTTTTGGATTGACACTTTGCATAGAAGCGTTGTCTAGCATTGACTTATCAGAGACCATATGATTGGTGGCCCCTGTATCAATAATCCACTCTTGTGGTTCAGTAGACACAAGTAATGCACTGCTAGTACCTGCAAGATTAGCAGTTGCTGTAGAATTGTTGCTTCCCAGCATCTGTAGGATCTGGGCATACTGTTCTGGAGTGAAGATATTAGATGTCATTCCAGCTGATTGAAGACTGGTTCCTGCTTGATCTTCTGCCTGAACATTGTAAGCAGCACCATTTCCTTTTCTCTTCTTGAAATCTTGTGGATATCCATTTAACTTCCAGCAGTCATCTCTTGTATGATTTGTCAACTTGCAGAAATCACAATACAGATTCCTTGTTTGTTTCTTAGACCTGTTATTGCCCAGGTTCCCCTTGGCCTTGCTATACATAGCCACTTGGTCCATGTTGATTATAGCTGGTGCAGCTCCAAGAACCCCATTGACAGTACAACCCTTTTGACTTTCATCACTGATGATCATGGCATATGCCTGATTTACAGTAGGCAATGCGCTCATGAGCAAAATCTGGCTTCTTGCTTGTAGATAGGAATCATTGAGCCCCATCAATAACTGATATAGTTTTTGTCTCTGAACATAGGCCTTAAAATCTTTGGATTTGTCACAGTCACACCCTGGGGTTGGCACCAAGGCCTCAATTTCATCCCATAGGTCTTTTAGCTTAGAGAAATATACTGCTACAGAACTGGTCCCCTGAGTTAGAGAGGATATTTCTTTATGCAGGTTGAAGGTTCTTGAATCATTCACCTTGTCAAACCTCTCTTTAAGATCCTCCCACACTGTATGTGCACTAGATGCATAAACTATACCCCCAAGCAGAGTATTGGACACAGAATTCATCAGCCAAGAAAGAACAATGGCATTACATCTCTCCCATTGGGTCCACAGTCCTTCTTCATACATCTCTTTCTTACAAGTGCCATCGACTAGACCTAGCTTGTTCCTCCCTAATAGTGCTATTCTCATTGATCTACTCCATAGAGAATAATTTTCACTACGAGTTAATTGAAAAGAAATTAGAGAAATTCCACTGATGTCATTTGACTGTAAGTATAGAGGGTGGTTATGATCTATAACAGGTACACCATTAATCTGACCATTATGAGCCATGAATGCACGCGGAAGACTTAGAACAATTATGCAAAATTTGAGTAATCAAGAACTTGTTTGCAGAAACTTAAGAAACTGCGATTGAAGAAGAATGCTATTTACCAGAATCAAGAACTCACGCTTGAACTGCAGGTTCTGATCTGCTCTGACACCATGTTATTAAACGTAGTTGGATGAGGAAGACATTGAAGGAGAGAAGAGAGGAATGTGATAAGGAAGAAGAGGAGAATTTGTATTCATTGTGTTAGCTGGAAATCAGCCCAAGGTAGGCTTATATACACAAGGCAGTTATAACTGCCAAACTGAAACTAACAGCTGGACTAACTAATTTCCGAAACTGCTAAAATTACAATTATACCCTCACTCTAATTAATCCTGATTAACAGTCTTCTTATCATAACAATATATTATCAACAGATGGTAAGTCACATGTAATATGGCTGAACTTCCATAAAATACCAGACCAAGAGTTACTTTGATCTATCTAGAACACAACCATTGCTCCTGTGAAAAGAAAAGGAAAGCAAAAATGCAAAGAACTTGTACTTCGCATGCAGACCATCAACATGAAAAGAAAATGAGGTAATATATTACTTAATGCAAGTCCAACATTAACGCCCGCAAGCAATATGGACTCTGTTACCTTCGACTTGCCCTTCTCCAAATCTGACATGGTTTAGGTAAAAAAATTCCCAACTCCATTAGAAAACGGAGTTCTAATTAATATATTCTTTTTCAACTAGGATTATAAGAACTTTATGCTCTATATATACAACAAATAAGCCAAGGCTCTCATCTCACTAGCACTTGTTTCCTTCTGTTCTATAATTCACCAAAACGTTACCACTTCACTCCTTCCAATTTTTTCTTAATAGATACAGTGATCCAATTTCTCTAGCAAATTACCAAACTTCAATTTCCGAAAATGCAGTCCCAAAAAGACCATCTTCCTATTACTAATCACAAAGTTCCTCCTATTCCTAGTGTTTCTGATCACGGTGATAGTGATCACAAGCCTAAGTACTATCTGGCATTAGGGACTTTGATGGGATTAGTTATGGCGTTAGTTATCGTCCTAATCTTTTTGTATTTTCCTGTTGTTATTTCTCAAGAATTTGAAGACCCTACGTTCCAAATTATGTCAATTGAGCAATCCCCTTTTACTATATGGACTAACTTATCACAAGCTTCAATCATACACAATGATGTTGACAATTGGAATATCACCTTCTTGGTCACAAAACCCAAGGATGATTATACTTTTTTCTATGATGACATTGAGTCCAAGATTACCTATAAGGATGTTGTTTTATGGCAAACAAAACCTACTAGCTTCCATCAAGAAGAAAATTCTCAAACCTTCATCGATGCAACTTTTGATGCTATGCCTAAGAATTATCCTGATTGGGTAGATCAATCTATTTCTAATGATCTTACCGTTGGTCGACCCATAAAATTTTCGGTGAGTCTAAATGGAAAAGTTCAAATAAGCCACTATTATTCACGTTGTGACTCTAGTTGTGGAGAATTACAAGTTTCGTGTGAAGGCCTCGAAGTTGAGTTCATACGAAATATTAATTTTGGAAAGTTATCAAAATTTTCAGACGTATGCAAGGTACATTTGAAGAAAACAAGTTGTTAACCGTTGTAGCAAGATCTCAAGGAAATATGTTCTAGGAAGAAATAGAGTGATATAAGTGTTTTAAATACTGTTAGTTTTCTTTTTTTCTCTTTCCTTTTACAAGGACAATTAGTTCTATTTGTATTCAGAAAATCATGAAATTAGATAAATCTTTTTTTTATGCAATATATTTCTGCGTATGTTCAACAAAAACGATAGCCGTTTTCCAATGAACACAAGTCTCACTTTTTAAGACTTCATTAAACAACGTTTACTGTATGCACCTGTAGCTTGTTTTAGCGTAACTATTTTAGGCCTAACCAAAATTACTCCCTCTTTCTTTCTAATTTTACACTCAAACAATATGGAGTTAACTTTTAAACTGTGACACTCGAAGCAAATAGAGTTTAAACATGCTGCAAATATGGATAGCATTCAAGAAAGAGATATCAGTTGCAAAGATGAATAATAGTGCACACTATCCATTGATCAGTTCCTGTTAATTGAGTAGTAACAATGATATTGGCCCTTCCTCAACCTTGTATCATAAATATTTGTACGATATTATAGCTCATTATGATATATGAAAAATTTAAAGAAAGAAAAGAATACATACCAATCACTTTATTATTACGTAACATTCTTGAATTATACCATAACACACTCATGTTTAGAGTCTATAATATTAACTCGAAGATAAAATATATTTTTAGGCAATAAAATAAAATTTGAATACACGTGTAAAACACAAATATTAAAGACACCACATATCAAAACAATCTACCAACAACGAACATGAAAAGTAAAGCACTATTATAGGAATGCACAATATAACAAATATCAGAACATAGTAAATTAAAGTCCGGTAATATAGTTGCTTTTAGTATTTTATGTTTATTAAATTAAATTATGAAAAAAATCAATTATCTTGTCTCAATAAATTAAAGTTCACAAATTGTTATAATATATGAGTACATACCTATTCTCTAGGTAGATAAGTACCCATCATTATTCATGCCCTCTTATTCATACCAACATATGTTGAAAAGGTATAACTCTGATCCCACATAAAATATTAGAAGTTAGAACTCAGTCCAATATTTTGGTACTTTAAAGTTCATTAAGACAACAAAGAAAGAGAAAAAGGACCGTAAATGGAAGATCTAATCCTTCATATTATTGCATCTGTGCATCGCTGGAAGGGTAAGAATTAAAGTTAAGTTTGATTCTTTCAACATATAATTGCAACTCAAGTTTTCTTTATATCCGCAGCCGTAATAAACAAAGTATTCTTCACATCTTGACCATGTCATTTATAGAAAATAGCCACTATTGGTTCAGTATTTAACTATCCTAACATACATTTTACATGACATCATTCAAAAAATTAATCTATCATTTAAAATTTTATATATAATTAAGATAGACGCTAATCTTAGACATACATTTTCTTTATAATGACCGTTGAATAGTCAAGTCCAATTACTTAAGAAGCTACAGTGATTAATAATATTAGACTTTGGTCAAAACCAATAATCCATTCAAGTGATTTAAACATGTATATAATGAAAACGCGACGAATCTAACTTTCGAATAACCTAATTTATGTCGGCAGAAGTTCTGAAGCTTATAAAAATTGCATCAGCTATATATCATCAAGACTACCACACTTAACTCCAAAAGGATTATGTTGCAAGCACTTGTTTGCAGTCATCAAAAGATAATACAATAAACTCTCATCTTTGTAGGCATTGAAAGAGAGAATTGTTTTTGATCAAGATATTGTTGATGGAAAAAAATATTTGATGTCGGGCAACAGATAATAAAAGATTATCTCCTTAATTTCAATGCCTACAAAGATGAGAGTTTATTATATATCCTTAACATTAAGATGACATCCCATTAGGAGAATAGTATATATTAGAAGTAAACCAAATATTACCATGATATCCAACTGAACAATTCTTGTAAAGGAGATAATGTAAACAAGCAAAAATATAGTACAAACTTTGGTGTAAAAAGTATCTAATATGAACTTAAAATTTATTTCAACTGTCATTAGTTAAAAGAGAATTTTAATTTCATAAAATTTCTGGAGCAATTTCAGATACCATTAAGTGTTGTGAAAAAAATTTACAAACTTTGATAAATCACCACACATTTGGTAAATTATTATTTTCTAAGAATCCGCATTCCAAATCATGTTAAAACGAAAATATAAAAAGATATCAATAATATAATATTGTCAAAATATAAGTACTTAAAAATTGCAACAAAATATTCAAAACTGGAAGCTCTTTTTTCATTATTATTTTACTGGTCCTTATTATATTATTTAAATATTTTGTTTAATTAAACCCACATGCCGGCCCAGCCCGGCCTCGCCCAAGCCTCATAGGCCGTGGGCTTGTGTGGGCCGGGCTAAAAAGCCTCGGTGTTTTATGGGCTAAAAAAATCTTAGCCCAACCCTATTAAGTTACGGGCCAGGCCGGACTAGCCCAGCGGGCCAAGCCCATATTGATGGCTCTACATGCAGGTAATCGATAGATACGTAACCACACCGAATGTATATGCCAAACCATGTTGATTTATCATGGTTAATTAATTTAATAGTGAAAAGCTATGCAATAATTAACTATGGTTAAGTAATGAGACTCCATTTTCAAACACATAACACCAATTTATTGGTTTGGTGTATACATCCAGTGTGGATAAAATTTTTCCCAGATAATCCGTAATCGGTGATACAAACTGATATGCTTGCATTAGGTTTTATTGGCGTGAGGATTCCTAGTTTACCGTGTTAAAAACTTGTAAATTAGTCTTAGAAGAGTCCTTATTTATCTTCATCAATGATACTAGTATTGTAAACAAATGTGCCTTTATAGAGCTGAATGTTTTTCTACTTGTGAGATATTATTGAGTATATTATTATATAGAGTTGAATAGTTACACAGGATTCATGTTACATACATAAACTAGTTTAAGGTTGAAATATAATTTGTAATTGAAGAGATAAAATAAAGTTAATGTTCTCATAAATATATTGTCTTTTGTTTTGGGGCCAAAGGTAGCTCACCCAATTTATTTTTTGTTTCTAAGCATATATTGCGTGTTTTGAATTTTTATTTTAAAAAACAATTATACTATACTTTTAAAAGGGATTTTTTATTATTAGTACCTTTTGAGTCTTCTATTGTAAGATAGGTGACTCAAGTTTTAAGTATTAGCTATAGGTGCATTTTTTAAGACTAGTTTTAGCTTACGTATTTTATTTAAATAATTTAATATTTTACTATGTTAAGACAATAAATATAACATTCATGCATGAAATATATATATAGACTTTCAAAAGTTATATAGCAAAATAAAATTTTCTGCCTAAAATAATTTTTGAATGATAAACTACTTTTAACATAACAACATAGCGAATTTATAAGCCATCTCAAACTCTTTATGCACGTGTATAAAGTTAAGCTTACCACTAAAACTATTTCTAACAAAAAAAAAAAAAAAAGATAAGCGAAGAATTAAAAGTACAAAAGTTGCGCAGCATTAAACTTGTTGACTCTAAAACCTAAAAATAAAAAATAAACAGAAATAATTAAGAAGATAGTTATTCTAGCGAAGTCATGAACAAATTTATCCAATAAAGAGTACATCACAAATATCAAAACATCCAAAACCTATTGTCTCATTAAATGTTGATCTCATATTTCAATATTTTATCTTTATTAATTTTATGCTTGAACGATTGTTAACCTAGAGAGACTATAGAGAGTATCGACCCTTAAAATAGTGTCGAACGAGCGAAATATCAAGTAAAAATTTCGCCAAACAGCCACTTTTAACACCGGTATTTGATTTGAGGCTACTATTCTTTGGTCTTACACTAGATGCCACTTTTTGGACCTTTACTAAATAAACATTGACTTAAGTTCTGATGATTGACTGAAGTTCAGTCCATACGGCCCCTGGACTGAAGTTCTACCTTTAAGGACTGGACTGAACTTCAGCCAACATGGCCCTGATGGAACTTCAATCCATATGGCCCTGGACTGAAGTTCAATCTTTAAGGACTGAAAAATAATTATAAAAATAATTATAGTAAATAAATTATACGGAGAGATACATATATATGTGAAATGTCTCCAGCTTCTATATTTACACACGTCTCCGACATCTAAAGTACCACAATATTTACATCAGTAAAATGAATATTTAGAAATCTTCTAAAAATTTTGAAAACTCAAAGCTAACTTAAGTAACTGTAGTATATTTGGAAAATTTTAAGAAGTTACTTCGGGAACACATATGGACTTTAGGTATTCCATCATAATAAAATTTTTACAAACAATTTAAAATTTACATTGTGTTGTATTCACATTTTTGCACAATCTTGTTTTTAAAAACCTTGTTTGTGCAGAGAATAAAGTCCGACTAAAATTTAACCTAATAATTTACTTTGTATTTTATTATTAGTTTATTAGAGCTAGAGTCATAAGTTTGAAAGATATATCAGTGACTTTGAGATCAATCAATGCTTTAAGTTCATTTTTGATACTTGTAAATTGTAAATTTGTTCAAACTCTTCTAAATTTAGTATTTTAATTTACCTCTTACCACTATATAATGTATATTTGTTTTAGGTGCTTTACAAAGTAAAAACTACATTGATCTATCCACAAGTGTCCGACATACTGAAAACTACGCATTTCTCCTTACCAGCCTCCAAAACCATGAATTAAGAGAATCTCAATCTTCATATGAGTAAAGAAATTTAATTTGTTATCAATTCGGTAGTCCAGTATACATTAAGAGAAAGATATCTCAAAAATCATTTGAAAACAAGATGAAGAAGTATAAAATCATACCTCAATGAGTTCGATGATGTTTGTAGACTGAAGATTGCCCATTTAATTTTATACATTAGCGAAGAATTATTAGATACTTTATAATGTTTATGGCTTCCTCCTTTAACCAAAATCTAAAACAACAAATTGTTTTACTCCTGCTGGAAATGTTGAGTTGTATAGACTATAAGAAAAGAAAGAAATGATCGCCTTTTTGTTCTTAACCTTGTTAAAATAGTTAGTAACATGTTAGAATTCTAAGCCACCTCAACTGAGATAGAAAAAGAAATAAAAGAAAAGAACAGTCGATACAGCCTTTATATTTCCTGATTAGTGATTACTAACTATGTAAAATAAAAAGATGCAAGTATGTGAGGATTCTAAATTCTAAAGAATTTTTTTTTTTAATCCCACTACTAAGTATTTGGAGCCTTTTGTGGGTTTGCTGATTTAAGACCTAAAACATTGACCCTAACACAAGGCAAGCTACATCGACAATTTTAATCGAACTTTTGCACTGATTTTTTGAAATTCAAGAATTTGAGGATATTTAAGAACCAATGCTGAATGAAAAAGAAAGATATCATCATCTATATAACCTAAGCATATATAACGTTCTACTCGTATATATACACATGGCTTGACTTTTAGTCTCCTTCAAAAAATTAATGAAGGTTTAAATTGTTTAAGAAAGACGGCTAAGTTGGATTTCCTTTGACATGATGGGACTAAACAAAGAAGTAGAGAAGAAACGATATATTACTGATAACTACTATAGATATTCAGCAAACTATTGATTCTAAGTAATATCAATCTATACACTTCTGTTTAGATCTTTTAAAAAAACCATCCGAAAAATCAAGGCAAAAGATTTGATATAGTAATAAATAATGAAATAGATATGAAGAATATATCAAGCATAAAAAAATATCGAAATTAAGGCTTCTAAGTAATTAAGCATGCAAAGTACTTATCACTTTGTTATCGGGAGCATACTATTAAAAAATTAAAACATATGAATTACTGAAAAGTTCAATAAATTATTACCTCACAGCCTTCAATAGTAAAAAGAGGTTTTGAAAAACTTTGCATGCACAATAGTAAATAAAATAAGAGAAGAAATCAAGCAGATTCCCACTAACGCGCGAGCATAAGAACAAAAATCTACATATCGTTCATTCATACATACAAGTACATATCATTCATTCATATATACAAGTACGATGCAACAAAGTACAACTAAAATTTTATGAAGAATATAATATGCATCAACAATACATCAGGCTTCTGTCAATACTCAACACATAGGCGGCTCCAGCACTGAAGTTCTATCTTTTAAGTGAAAGTGGCTACAAACTAAATATTTTGGTATTAATGGCCTGTGTCCAAAGACACAGTGGCAAAAGTGGTCTTTCGTCCACTTTCCCCAAATATCAAACAAAGAATATATAGCTAGAGACATTAATTTAATTTATAAATTCAGTTAAAAGAAACTAAATATATAGTTTTATCCTGAAGCATTGGCACCATTACTGGAACATCTTAAAACCAAGTGTTCAACCGTAATTTAGTTTTATCAGGTTAGTTCACAATTAAATTTGTAAAGCGGGGTCACGGTCAATAATCGAGATTAAAACGCTCTTAATGAAGTAAATATAAATGCCTGTAATAAATGCGGAAAAGTAACGAGACAATTAATGCGATATAATGAATAAATAATCAGACAAAGAAGGAACCGTGCTCAGGCCGTTCAGACTTGATTAAATTCCTTTCCTCGTACTCGTTTAGAGATTCGGTTAATGAAACAATAGAGAAGATCTTTTGATAAGCAATAGTAATAAATGTTTGCTGGAGATAGAGTATTGAATGCTAGTAAATTGTTTAGAATACAGGTGTAGATTTCAGAGAAGCATTAGATTGTATGCTAGTGACTTAAATTACAATATATAGTCAGCCTATGTGCCCGTTCACAAGCGGTTGTAACTCCTCAGACGAGCAGTTGTGTTGTTTGTGGATAAGGTTCCTACTTTGAATTGTCTTGATTGATGGGCTGCGACTCTTCTGGCCGTAGTAACTGTTCATCTGTCCGTTGCGACTGTTTATCTTCGGTCTTATCCTTTGCCTTCATATCCACTCGCTGCCACGTGTCGTTTGTGTGCCGCCCTATGTGGATGCTGAGTCATCAACTTTGGTGACGATGGATTTTACCCAATACAGATAGTCCCCGCACTTCTCGGGCAGAGGATCTGGTCGAGGAGTGGAGAACCAACTACGAGTGGGAATGAACTTTTTGGATCTCCTCTTTCATAGTAAGCATGAGTTTTCACAAGGTTCTGCTCGTTGGACTGATCGTTATCCCTCTAGTACGAGTATTAAATGTTTCCTCAAAAGTTTTGACTGATTGGCGTCCTTTTAGTGTACGCATTAAATGCTCTGTTGGATACAAGACGTGCAAGCTGTCTATTCCGTTCCACTTTTCCCTGAAGAAGTGACTGTTGCGCGTTCCGAGACTGCAGGCGTGATGATTGAACTGTGCCTACTCATGTTTTGCACGTCCCGAGATAAAAGAAAACCGTCATTCCGACTTTTATCTCATTACTTTCTTTAACGGCTGGATCGATTTACCTTCTATGCGGATGTTTGCCACGTGTAGGTTTTGCGAACCTTATAAATACAATTTTTCCCAGCTGAAGGTCCTTTACTTTGCTTCAAATTTCATACTGACTTTCAGAGCTTTACACCATTTTCCAGCAAGAACTCGAAACGTAACAAATCCGCTTTAAAGATGTCTCCAAAAGCTAAGAGGGTTCTGAATATGGATGCTGCGGCTAGTTCTTCTTCGGCAGCAGCTGGGCAACCTACGAGTTCTCCAACTTCTGTTGCCGACGTGATTCCAAAAGTTTGGGGGAATCTTGAGAACGACTGTTCAGTTAACTCGTCTAGTCATTATGGCAACATAAGGTCATGGCCTTCAAGCCGTTTCAAGAGTTCAATCACCCCTGACCTTCTGCCTAAGGTTAGGGCTGATTGCGGGTGGGACGATGACCTTATGATTTCTTGCCCTCTCCCAACAGAAAATATTACTTCGGTGAGGCCTGGTTGGACGGCTATATCCACATACCCCTTCACGATAGGTTATACGTTCCCGCTGCACCCCGTCATAGAGGATATCTGTAAATACTATTTGATCTGCCCGGGGCAGCTGTGCCCTAGCGTTTATAGGATCGTCACCCTGCTGCAATGGTTCGCCGATGAGACCGAGCAGGATTTTGAGTTTAAACACTTTATTTCTCTGTACAGCCTCCAGGTTGCCAGGGACGGATATATAAATGCCCGCATGAGGGGGAGAAAGGCTCTAGTGAGCAAGTCTGAGGATTCAGGGGATAGGGGTTGGATGCACCGGTATGTTTACGTGCAGTCCAGACTCCTCACACGCGGCGACAAGACTAATCTCCGCGAGGCCTGGAACAAGACTCGTAAGTCCCCGAGTACTTGTGTTGGATATTCTTTGAATTATGTATTCTACAGTTTCTAATTTCTATTCTTTGTTGGTTAGCTGACAAGATTCCTTATGATGGCCTGATTACTGAGGAGGAATTGTCTGCCTGGGTCGAACCAATTTTGACGGTGTTCACCCACGAAGAGAGGCAATGGCCTCATTATGCTTCATTGAAGCATTTGTCTAACCCCAGCACCCATGGTAGGATCCTTACCTGCATCTCTTTCTTGATTTATGCAGAATTTGTTATGACATCAATAAGCTTCTATTTTCAGGTTTGGGTACTGGTGGTAGTTACTTTCCTGCTCCTCCTCCCGAGGAGGTGGTTGTCGACCCCGTGGCCGATGTCAACGAGGAGGCGACCGCTATCCTTCAAACCGCTGCGGCCATTAAAGCGCGAGAGGGCGGCGAGGAGATTCTTGCGAGCCTGAAGAGAAAACAAACAGACTCTGAAAAGAGTAAGCCTAAGAAGAAGAAGAGAACGGCTCGCAAGACCCCTCAGTCTTCTGAGAAGACAGTTGAGGCCACCGTGGGGGCTGCCGAAACTCCCAAGTCTGGGCAAGAAAGCATAAAGAGTTCGGCGGCTGCCCCCGAATCAGCTGAGCCTGTGGTGGTTGTTTTGTCAGATTCAGAGGTCCCTGATGAGGGCTTGAATCTGAGGAGGAGAGCGTATCTTCGGAGTGATAAGAGGAGGGCTGCAGAGACTTCCTCTTATGCCTTTGAGCAAAGTCCCCGAGCTGGTGACGGGGAGGAGGAGAGAGCCGAAGAAATGGGGGAGGAAAGAATGCAAGGGAGTTTTGCATTTTTTCCTGAGGCTTCAGAGCCAAGCGAGCCTGAACGGGCTCGAAGTCAACAAGGCGAGCCTGAGCAGGCTAGCAGTAGGCGTCCAGGCAAGGAGCCGATGATGGAAGGTGACGAGGAGAAGGGGGAGAAGGAAGGTGAAGAAAAAGGTGAGGCGGGCGAGGAGGTTGACGGTGGGAAGAAGGCTGGGGGGGAGGCTGAGCCCCAGGTCTTCTACTACAAAGACATGATAAACTTGGCTGCTGATGGGGTAGCGCCAGTTTACTTACAGGAGTGCGACACCCTGGGCCTCGGCGAGTCAGGTGACGTTGAAGTTTCCCGGACTAGGCTCACCAGGCGAGTATCCTTGGGAGGTACGATTGGTGCGTACTCCGTTAAAGGTATTCGCCATAAATTCGGCCCTGACTACCCCTCGGAGCAGGCGAGAGAGCCTAGGCCTTGCATGAGGGAATGTGACTTCATCATCCCCCCAGACACGGATTTTTTGACGAAGCCTGGCCACTTAGTCAAGGTAACGTCCAACCTGATCGGCCCTCGTGAAGAGTGGAACATGCGCAGCATGAACGATGAGCAGTTGGCTTATGCGATTGCTGAGGATACTGCTCGGGTAATGTCTTTTTCCTTCACTTTCCTTATATCTGTCACAAAACCCTTAATCCTGACTATCTGCATGTTTCTATTTGTTGCCAGGCGAGTATGATGGCTACCGAGCTCATGCTTCGTTCCAGGTTGAACAACCAAGACCAAGTTCTTGGCTTGAAAAAAGATCTTTTGGAGGTTCTCCAGGCAAATCATGCCTTGGAAGAGGAGAAGAAGGTTCTGATCGGGGAGAAGCGGGTGCTGGAGGGGAAGTGCGACTTCTTCGAGGACAAGATAGAAAGGTTGGAGAAATCCAACGCTGAAGCCAGCGACAAGATAGGCGCGCTCCTCGAGGAGAAGGACCGTCTTTTAGATGAGAAGGACAGGTTCGTATTGTCCTTTGAAGATCTAAAAGCAAAGATGGATGAGCAGGGCCGTCAGATTTCCCAACTTGCCCATGAGCTTAATATGAAGGAGATTACTTTGGCAAGCATCCGCGACGCTTCTGACCTGATGCTGAGGAGTATGAACAAAGCTGAGGCTGAATCCCAGGCTGCTCGGGGAGAACTGCAAGAGGCTAGACGTCGGGTTGCGGAGTCTGCAAAGGTTCAAGAGTTACTGACGAAGGATTTGGCTAACTTGCGAGATCGTTATACGATCGAATCCAAGTTAGAAGCTCTGGAGGCCAAAAAGAAATTGCTCATCCAAATGCAGCGCGGCCAGATTAATGTTGATTTAGTCCTCGATCAGACTATTGCAGCTATCATCAGTGTCAAGCAAGGCCTGGGCATGGACGTGGGAACTGATGACGACGGAGTTGAAGGGGACGATGAGGGTAGTGAGGACAACGAAGATGAAGAAGATGAAGACTTAGGCGGGGATCCGACTGATGGAGCTAGTGCATCAGGTCGGGACCCTGGGCAACATGACGATTGATATTTGTCTCGCCCCTCTGTTAATTTGTTGGATGTTTGTTAACTTTCGAACATTTGTTAACTTGATGAATGTATGTTTGTGGCTATTTCCCTTCTTTCGTTTGTCCGGTTGAGGCTTGACGACCATTCTCAGTCTTTCAAGTCTTACTCACATGAATGTTGATTGTTGCTTAGTGGGGTTTTCAGAGGTCAAGGTTATATTTCAAACCTTAGTGTCTGAGTTCCCTTTTTAGTTTAATCTGCGCAGATGTTTTTGAAATAAAATCTGACCGTGGCCAGGTTAAGTTATTTCTAGTTAGGATAACCGAAGCCAGGCCCTTCTGGGCTCGTTCAGGCCGACTGAAATTCGACCGTGTAAGACGGTTTTGCGATAAACTTTGCTTATCATATTTGATAGTTGAGAGTTTTCGCAGGGAAACGGAAAAAAATTTGATTTGGTTTGGTTGAGACTTCCCCGTTATTTCTATTGAAAAAGGGCAAGCAACCCAATGACCAGAATGTAGGATTGTTTTGGTCGTAAATTTGTTGGACTCAGGCGAAATTTGTTGGACTCAGGCGGGTGCTGGCCGCAAAGATGTAGAAGACAATATAGCTCAAGTAAAATAGTTCTATTGAACTTACTTGATTTTGCTTAGCCGTGCTCTCGACGAATGACCTTGCTCTGCTCGAAGATCACCTGTGTTAGCCGGGATTTTGGCCTACTGGGGCCCTCGCCACCCCCCTGTTTTCATGTTGAAATTTCGTAATTTCAAACATGAAAAGACAATGGGTAAAGCGCTGAGTCTGAGAACACATATAACCAAAAGAGGAGTGTGTCCGTTGCGGGATTTGAACCCACAGCCGCGAAGCATGAAGACTTCGAGCTCTACCAGTTGAGCTAAACGGATCTGGTCTTCCGAAGACCGTTAGTACCATTTAGACAAAGATAAGAAAATAGAACAACTGAAAAAGAAAACGAAGGCATGTAAGCAATGTAAAAATGGACAGAAATACTAACCCCTGTACCACTTAGAAGTGGTACTTTTTCAAGTGAGCCACGTTCCAACTGCTGGGTAAAAGCGATCCATCTGGTCGTGCCAAACGGTATGAACCTTTACCAGCTGATGCAACCACCTTGTAGGGACCCTCCCAGTTTGGACCAAGTTTGCCGGCGTTCACCTCTTGCGTACTCTGGGAGACTCTACGCAATACAAAGTCCCCGACTTCGAAGTTGCGTAGCCTCAGTCCCCGATTGTAATATTGCTCTATCCTTTCTTTCTGAGCCACCACTCGTATTAATGCTAACTCTCTGCGTTCTTCCAGAAAATCCAACTCCTCAGAGAGGTTGACTGAATTAGATTCTACGGTTGCATGGGCATATCTGAGACTTGGCTCGCCAATCTCGACTGGGATTAATGCATCGGAGCCATACACTAACGAGTAAGGTGTCTCCCCGGTGCTCATTTTCGTGGTTGTTCTATATGCCCAAAGGACCCCGGGGAGTTCTTCCACCCAACATCCTTTGGCCTGCTCGAGGCGCTTCTTGAGTGAATCCACTATTATTTTGTTGGTTGATTCCGCCTGCCCGTTTGCCACTGGGTGATACGGGGAGGAAGTAATCCTTTTAATATGCAGATCTTCAAGGAACTTCGTGACCTTCTGACCAACGAACTGGGGGCCGTTGTCCATAACAATTTCTTTGGGTGCTCCAAACCGACAAATGACATAACGCCACAGGAAATCAATTACTTCCGTTTGACGTATCTTCGAATACGCTGCGGCCTCAACCCACTTTGTAAAGTAGTCAGTAATTATTAACAAGAAACGTACCCCCCTCGGCGCAGTTGGTAGTGGCCCAACGATGTCCATCCCCCATTTCATAAACGGCCACGGGGAAATAATCGAATGCAAGGGCTCCGCCGGTTGATGGAGGAGATGCGCAAACCTTTGGCACTTATCGCATTTTTTGACAAACTCGTTGGTATCTTTCTCCATCTTGTCCCAATAATAACCTGCTCGTATGAGTTTCCGCGCAAGCGCCTTTCCTCCCAAGTGATTTCCACAGCACCCCTCATGAACTTCTCTCATCACATACTCTGTTTGGCTGGGGCCTAGGCATTTAGCGAGTGGGCCTGCAAAAGTCTTTCGATAGAGGGTGCCATCTATAATTGTATATCTGGCAGCCTTTATCCTTAATTTTCGAGCGGCCTTAACGTCTGATGGCAAGGTTCCCTGCAATATATAGTTGATTATCTCATTCCTCCAATCCCAAGTTAGGCTGGTTGCGTTGACCTCCATCGCGTCCTTATCGATTGTTGTACATAAGAGATGAGCCACGGCCATTGAACCTGCTGCTCCAATTTCTGCGACTGAGCCCAAATTGGCCAAGGCATCGGCTTCATGATTCTCCTCCCGCGGGATCTGCGTAGCTTCCCAATTGCTGAGTTGTGCCAGTAAACCAGTGACTCGGGCAAGGTACCTCTGCATACGAGATTCTCTTGCAACGAAGCCTCCATTTATCTGGTTGATGACCAGGGCGGAATCACTTTTAAGGTGAATCCTGTCTGCCCCATAATCTCGAGCTAGTTTCAATCCTGCAATTACGGCCTCATACTCGGCCTCATTGTTAGTAAGAAAAGGACATTTTATAGCCTGCCTGATGGTTTCACCCGAGGGAGTGGTGAGGACTAAACCCAGTCCTGACCCTTTCACGCTCGAGGATCCATCAGTGTGCAAGGTCCAAGTCCCCGGCTCGGATCCGGCGAAGAGAACCGCCTCACGCTGAGCATCAGGGTACATGGTGGCGCTAAAATCTGCGATAAAATCTGCCAAAGCTTGAGATTTTATTGCTACTCGGGGTTGATAAGATATGTCAAATTCACTCAATTCTACTGCCCATTTTACTAGTCTGCCCGAAAATTCAGGTTTATGCAAGATATTACGTAGGGGGAAAGTAGTGACTACAGCTATTGAATGACTTTGGAAATAGGGTCTTAATTTGCGGGCAGCGATTACCAATGCTAGTGCCAGTTTTTCCAAAGGTTGATAGCGTGTTTCAGCATCTAATAGAGATTTACTGATGTAATAAATTGGTAGTTGCTTACCCTTGTCTTCTCGCACCAAGACTGCACTTACCGCTGACTCGGATACGGCCAGGTGGAGTAATAGCTGTTCGCCTGGTTGTGGTGTTGAAAGTAAGGGCGGGCTCGACAAGTACCGCTTCAAGTCCTTAAGTGCTTGCTGACATTCGGGGGTCCACTCGAACTCTTTGTTTTGTTTCAGCACGTCGAAGAAGCTTTTGCACCGATCAGACGAGCGGGAGATGAATCTCCTCAGCGCCGCTACTCTCCCGGTTAGCCGCATCACATCTTTTCTGTTGTGAAGTACGTCGGGGATGGCTTCTATTGCTTTTATCTGGGCAGGGTTTACCTCGATTCCTCGTTGGGAGACGATGAAACCAAGGAACTTCCCTGAACCCACTCCAAACGCGCACTTCTCCGGGTTGAGCTTCATGTTATATTGATCGAGGATCCGAAAGGCCTCCTCCAAATGAGCTAAGTGGTCCTCTGCTCGCTTGGATTTGATCAGCATGTCGTCGATGTAAACTTCCATGGTTTTGCCAATTTGATCGTGAAACATCCGGTTGACTAACCGTTGGTAGGTTGCACCTGCATTTTTAAGTCCAAAAGGCATTACCTTGTAGCAATACGTACCTCGGCAAGTAATGAAAGAGGTCTTCTCCTGGTCGTCGGGATTCATCAGGATTTGATTGTAGCCTGAATATGCGTCAAGGAATGTAAGCACCTCATGCCCGGCCGTTGCGTCGATCAGTTGGTCAATTTGAGGCAGCGGATAAGAATCTTTCGGGCAGGCTTTGTTCAGATCAGTGAAGTCGATGCAAACCCTCCACTTGCCATTCTTCTTGGCCACTACGACCACGTTGGCCAACCAATCGGGATATTTGACTTCTCGGACAGAGCCGATCTTGAGCAAGCGGTCAACTTCATCGTTTATGATTTGGTTCCTGAATGCTCCTTGCTGGCGTTTCTTTTGTTTCACCGGGCGGAAGTATGGATCCACATTCAACTTGTGAGAGATAATCTTCGGGGAGATCCCCGTCATGTCCTCATGCGACCACGCAAAGGTGGCGTGCCGTCCTTTGAGGAAATGCAAGATGTCTCTCCGTAAATCCTTATTTAACTCTGCTCCCAAGTACACCTTCCTTTCAGGCATGTTGTCGAAAAGTTCTTCTGGTTCAAGGGCTTCAATGGTTGGCGCATATTCTTCTCGTGCATCCAACTTTGATATGAATTCCGGGATTTGGTAGTTTGAAGTTGCGCTGCTGGATTCCAATCCCGGATTCGTTAATTGCTATTTGGCTTCCTCGGGGAGCTTGACTGCTACTGAGTAGCAATCTCTAGCACAACGTTGCTCTCCTCGAACTTCTCGTATTCCCCACTCTGAAGGGAATTTCATCACTTGGTGATAGGTTGACGGGACTGCCTGCATGTCGTGTATCCATGGCCTCCCAAGTATTATGTTGTAGGCCATGTCTCCATCAATAACATGAAACGTTGTCCGTCTCATGACACCTTCGACCAGGGTTGTCAGCGTAATTTCTCCCAACGTTTTCTCACTGGAGTTGTTGAACCCTGAGAGAACGCGAGAAATTGGTACAATCCCATCGTATAATTTCAACTGCTGCACGACCCGAGATAATATGATGTTTGCTGAGCTTCCTGGATCAACGAGCACCCTCTTGACGTCGAACTCTTCCACTCGTAGCGTTATCACCAAAGCGTCCATGTGGGGAAACTGTAAGCCATCTGCATCTGCTTCTTCAAAAGTCATCACATCCTCAAGTCGTGGTCGCTTGGTCTTCGTAATAGAGACTTTAGCATACTTCTTTGCTGAATATGTGACTGCGTCGACCTCAATTCCGCCCGAGATAACGTTGACCGTCATTTTTGGAGAGGACACTCGGGGAGGTCCTGACTTGTTTTGCTGGGCCTTCGCGTGAGTCTGCTTCCCTTTTTCTGTCAAGTACTCCTTGAGATAGCCCTGTTTCAACAAGTTAGCAACTTCATACCTTAGAGCCTTGCAGTCATCCGTTGTGTGGCCGTGATCGCGATGGAACTCGCACCACAAGTTCTTGTTGCGTGTGCTGGGGTCACCCTTCATATCCTTGGGCCATTTGACCTTGTCGCTCATCCCCTCGAGAACTGCTACAAGCTCGACTGCTCCGATGCTGAAGACGGGCAGGGCAGGGATTCCACTAGAGGTTGAGACAGAATCAGTGCTCCTCGCCAGGCCTCTGTTGTTGCGACCGCGCCCGTTGGAGTTGTTGCGTGATCGGCTAGGGTACGGCTAGTGCCGTGCGTCTGGCCTGTCCGTCTCGATTTTCCCTCCAGCGCCGCTGGTGCGTGTTTGGCTCCGTCCTCGAGTACCTGTGCCAATTAATTTATCTTCATCTATACGTACCTTGGAATTGTAGCGGTTGTAGACGTCCGACCAGTTGGCCGCAGGATATTCTCGCAGGGACTCGTACAGCCGTCTGGTCGCCTCGGAGCTCTTGACGTCCAAGCTGTTAGTGAATGCAATTGCTGCCCATCGATCTGGAACCTTGGGTAGCAGCATACGCTCTCGCTGAAAGCGATCTACGTACTTTCGGAGAGACTCCCCAGGCAGCTGCTTGATTTCGAAGATATCTTCAACTCTTGTCTCCGTCTTCTGGGCGCCTGTGTGTGCTTTGACGAATAACTCCGCCATTTCGGCAAAAGATCCTATTGAATTTGGTGGCAGCATGGAATACCATCGTAGAGCTCCATCCGCCAATGTTTCCACGAATTTCTTTAATTGCATCGACTCGATTTCCTCGTCTGTCAGGTCGCTTGCTTTTATGAAGTTGCTAAACATCATCAAGTGATCATTGGGGTCAGTTGTTCCCCGATATCTTGGTATGTTTGGCATTTTGAATGTCTTGGGGATGGCCTTTGGTGCTGCTTCCTTTTTCCAAGGCCTTTGAGAATACCGCTGAACATCAACCTTCTTCAGGGTGGGTGGTGCGCCTGGGATCTGGTCGATCCTCTCGTGAAGGGAGCGTTGCAAAGCCTCTTGACTCTCTTTGAACTGCTTGGTGAGAGCCTCCATGACTTCGCTCATCTCAGTCGGCACCGCTGAACCCGCATTCTGATTTTCTGCTCGCCTCGAGACACGAGATGGTGAAGCATCCCTTGGACGCCCCACGGGTGGGTCTCTCGTGTTTGGCGTGTTCTGTCCTCGTAGGCCGTCGATAGCTTCCCGTATCTGCCTGTTGATCTCGGCCTGCTGTCGTATGAATTCGAGGATAGCATCCTGAGAGTTCCTCGAATTCCTGGGGCCATTGGGTCTTCTAGATCCTCCGGCTTCCTGACCAACATTCACTCGGCTAGGGTTGCGACTATTTCTGCTGCCTTGCTGGCTGTGCTCGTTCTCCTGTTCCGCTGGAAGCACGTTCTCATCCTCCGCGATGGGGATCACGTCGTCTGCAAGGGGAACATCTTGCTGCCCATCTTCGGCCAGATTCTGGTTTATCTGCTCCGCAGCGCTGAGATCCTGTTGCTCTTCAATAAGGGCGTTGTTGTGCGAGTTGTTATCTGCCATTTCAACAAAGAAAAAGAAAACGAGGAGAACCAGCGATCGAAGGAAAAACGAATAGACAAATAAAACACGACGAGCGATTTTAACCTACGGACGTTATTAACCGGCTCCCACTGTGGTCGCCAAATTGTTCAACCGTAATTTAGTTTTATCAGGTTAGTTCACAATTAAATTTGTAAAGCGGGGTCACGGTCAATAATCGAGATTAAAACGCTCTTAATGAAGTAAATATAAATGCCTGTAATAAATGCGGAAAAGTAACGAGACAATTAATGCGATATAATGAATAAATAATCAGACAAAGAAGGAACCGTGCTCAGGCCGTTCAGACTTGATTAAATTCCTTTCCTCGTACTCGTTTAGAGATTCAGTTAATGAAACAATAGAGAAGATCTTTTGATAAGCAATAGTAATAAATGTTTGCTGGAGATAGAGTATTGAATGCTAGTAAATTGTTTAGAATACAGGTGTAGATTTCAGAGAAGCATTAGATTGTATGCTAGTGACTTAAATTACAATATATAGTCAGCCTATGTGCCCGTTCACAAGCGGTTGTAACTCCTCAGACGAGCAGTTGTGTTGTTTGTGGATAAGGTTCCTACTTTGAATTGTCTTGATTGATGGGCTGCGACTCTTCTGGCCGTAGTAACTGTTCATCTGTCCGTTGCGACTGTTTATCTTCGGTCTTATCCTTTGCCTTCATATCCACTCGCTGCCACGTGTCGTTTGTGTGCCGCCCTATGTGGATGCTGAGTCATCAACTTTGGTGACGATGGATTTTACCCAATACACCAAGTGCCAAAATTACTCTCCATGTATAAAGAGTTGCAGAAATCTGTATAAAAAAATATCATCATAACATATCAAAATTGGTAAAAATAAAATGTGATACCTAGTTAATGTCTATAAAGTTATTCTAGAGAAATATGAAAGATAAGAGACTAAATTTAGCCAAATAAAGTCAAACCTCCAAATTTCCGTAAATTTTCTATCAGACGAACTGCAATAATATGTGAAAGTTAATTTGAAAAAAAATATATATTATATAAAGAAGAGTAATTCGATGCTAGGCATGAAGGTAAAAAAAAAAATTAACATATGACAGTTTAACTGTCAATGCACTTGAAGAAAGTTCAACTCATTATCAACTTACACATCTATTTGTGCGATAATCAGGATCTTTTTAGTAGCCATTTCTAGTTGATGCAGCGTCGTTAATTTCTCGAGCTTTTGAAACATTTTTATCAATTTCACGAGACAGGATTTGCTATAACCTACAAAAGGAAGATATAAGATAAACACTAAGTTAATTAGTG
Organism: Petunia axillaris subsp. axillaris; assembly: GCA_029990575.1. Taxonomy (NCBI): domain Eukaryota; kingdom Viridiplantae; phylum Streptophyta; class Magnoliopsida; order Solanales; family Solanaceae; genus Petunia; species Petunia axillaris. The sequence goes on along the minus strand of JARKNS010000010.1, from coordinate 26,347,413 downwards.
AATTCATAACACATGCACCAAATATAATTATGAGTGCAAAAAGCATCACAAGAACAATGAAGAAAAATAACAAAATTGTAACTACATTAATTTAGCAATAAAAAAAAACGTGAACACGTCTATTATTTATTGGATGGCTTGTCTGCCAATATTTAATCTAGAGTTATCTAGGTGATATAGAAGTCTTTAGTTAACCTATTTAAGTTTGAATAGGACTGAATTTCGTTATTAGTCAAAGTGTAACATGGATACCGAAAAATAAATATTCTATTAAAAATTAGGCAAAGTTTTTTTGATAAAACTTGTATTCTTATCCAGTTTTGTATACCATGGACAACCTAACTAGGTTTAAACACTTCAACTATGAAAGCATTTGGAGAAAATAAATATAATAAATAAAATATAAAAAAATAGTAGTAAATGACAATTTTGTCTATTGTAGTAACTTTTAATGAAGGGCAAAAAATTCAATCAACATTTTCTAAGGGCCTTCATGCTTTTAATATAGTATAGATTAGTGCTAATAACAAATATATTAAAACCCCAATATTTTCATATTTACACATAGTCCCCTGCCTCCTCACCTCCCCCTTCCTCTACCACCCTCCTCCTTCTTTTTCATCTCCACCTCCTCCATCTCCACTTCTTTGCCTCATCTCCGCCTCCTCATCTACCTCTCTCTATCCTCCACCTTCCCCACCTCCTCCTCACCCATCTCCGCCTCTTTCTTCGCCCCCTTCACCTTCTCCTCCTTCTCAACTACAAAAATTCCTCCTAAAATCAAACAAGAAACAACAACAGATTCAGTTGTTGCAATAACTGCGACAGTTGTTCAACAACTTTGATGATTGTTGCAACAATTACAGAAGTTGTTGCAACAAATTCGATAAATTGTTGCAACAAATACAGTAAATTGTTGCAACAACTTTGACAAATAAGAACTTGTGCAACAACTTTGAAAATTTGCTGCAACAAATTAGAATTTGTGCAACAATTTTAGAATTTGTTGGATTGATGTCAGAATTTCCTCCAATAGTTAAAAATTTATTATTTCTCAAATCTTCTCCATAGATCTTCATGATCAAACTAAAAACATACTTTACATTAAGAAGGAGGAGAAGAAGAAGACGACAATGACTGTAAATTCAAAAGAAGAAAGAGATAGGAGAAGAAGATGATGATAAAGAAGAAGAGGAGGAGGAGGAGGAGGAGTAAGAAAAAAAGAAGAAAATGCGGAAGAGAAAGAAAAAAGGAACAAGGAACAAGAGAAATGAAGAAGAAGAAGAAGATGGAAGATAAGATTTGAAATTTGAAATTTGAAAATATGAGATTTGGGAAGGGAGGAATGTTTAAATTTTAAAATTTTCAGATTTTTCATATTACCCTAAAATTTTAATAATTCTAATTGAACCCCAAAATTACTTAATTAGTACTAGTTATGTTTGACCCAATTAAAAACACATTTTTTAAAATGAAGACTTGAAGGGTACCTTCCCCAAATCTTCTCCTTTTAAAAGCCCTGCAAAGGCGCAGAACACAACAGTCCCTCAAAGGAAAATACAAATGCAGATCACGACCCTCCTTTTAAGAATAAAGAGAATCAAACAGAAAATACAATTCTCCTCTTTGAAACAGCCCCTTCTGCTTCTCAAATGTTCCTTTTTCTATCTTTTTTTTCCCTCCTAAAAATAATCAGCTATGCTCCCCCATTTATTAGTGACTTGACCTAGAAGTCCATTCCCTCAATTAAAAATGAAAATCTATAAGTTGACTTGAAGATGCAAATCTTTCTACAAAGATATTCTTAGCATTATTGATTAATTAAGTATTTGTCTTTAACCGAAAAATATGCACTCAAGGAAACATAGAAAAAATATAATGGAGATGACCTTCTTATAAGCAGCCAAGAACATAATAGGACATGGACTTTTGTAGAGTGACAAACTAGTCCTAAGATTGCTATCATATTTTTCTTTATAACTTGAATGAAGGAAATATCAGTAGTATCTAGTATATCACTTGAAAAAAAGGAAATACCAGATACATCATTTTTATCATATTTTTCTTTATTACCACCTGATATTCACTATTTATTGCACAATTACACCAAATTCTTTCCACATCGGGCTCATAAAAGGAGAATACTTACAATAAATTTTTCCATTTGACGGGCTCAAATATGAAATTTTTGATTAAGAGTAGAGGGATCTCATCCATCATATATATCACTTTTCTAGTTATTATGATATTCATTTTAGGTCTATTTCGAATCGATAATAAAAGTCAATGTATTTAGTATGTTATTACAAGAACTTAACTTTAGAATATTTTGAAAATTCAAGAGTTGTCCACGCATTTGCTCTTTTTCTTGTTTCTAAATAGAACTCTGCGAATTGACTTTGATAAAATTCTCAAAACCATGTAGTGCACGACCTTCCCCTTGAAAACGAAATAAGAAAACAAAGAACATGACTTCTCATCTTTCAAATAACTCTCTGCCTCTCCAAAGGTCCTTCTCTTTTATACACTTAAATTTGTCAGCCATGCGCCTTTGTTTATTTTTTATATGGAATTAATCAAGAAGTCCATCTCCCAGAAGTCAAATTATCTCTTAAAAACTGAAAAATATCAGTTGACCTCATGAAGATGCAAATCTTTCTACAAATATTTTCTCTACATTTAGATGAATTATATGTGCGTATATGGCATATATATATAACCTCAAATAATTAATGAAAATGCCCAATAACCCGGCGGATGTTTCGAGCCTCCATAAGGAGCTTCCCCTTCCCTAGTTGTTTGTTTCTTTTACAATAGGATAACATATTATGCTTGGGACACATCATCTGATTCCATTATTGTTAAGAACTGCAACAACAATACCTATTCGGAAAAAAAAGAAAAAAAAGAAGAACGAGCTGATAGTAAAAAAGTTGAGCAAATTTTATGGAACAAGAATAATGAACATATAGTTTTCTGTCTCTCCTCTTATTTAACAGTGTTTATTAATTGAAATGTCTAAAAAAGTGATAGAGGATAATACACAACACTCTTATATGACTAAGGCAATAACAATTGTCCTTTTTTTTTTTTTTTTTTTTTGAGGAGAGTAAAATTTTAAAAATTGGACCAGAGATATCACATTGTAGTCAAAATCATTTGATAGATTATGAAGACTTTTTATTTTGTCAATTAACTTGAAATTTCACCTTGTTGATAAGGTTTGATTACGCACCTTGTAATCTCTCACCCAATTTTCCTTTCCCTTATGTATACTGTAATTTTTTTTTTTCCAAAAAAAAGCAACAGTTGCTCCATATCTTTATAGGAAGCAATCTTGGAAGAAAATGATAAGCAGTACTTCATATCATGATCTTGTATTTAATTATTCTGAATTGAGCAACTAACGTTAGGATTTGTCTCATTATAGTTCCTTTAGAAAAATTGGGAGGTATGCACGCGTAATTGCACAAGTTTCGCCTGATAATTAGCAGTAATAAGATTTATCCTTAATAGCAGCCAGGAACACAGCTAATTAAGAGGACATGGACTTCTGTAGCGTGACAATAAGATTATTTCTGACATTTACAAATTACAAACATAGATCTACGTGTAGGGTCGGCGCCGGCCAAATTACTTTAGTAAAATTCAAATGATATACTACTTTAGAGTTTATGTCAAATAATCTTTAATTAAACGTCGTTTGTACCTTCGACTTTCAAAAGTCTATGTCAACCCTTATTTATTTGTACATAATAATAACTGCAATGCCAAGATACATCAGTTGACCTTGTGATCAATTTCCCTCTATAAATAGATCACCTGTCAATAGAACTTATTCATCATCTCATAAATCAAGAGAGAAAGTGAAAAGAAGGGGGAAAAAAATACCAAGAAAATTACAAGGATTGAGGGAAAATGATAAGCTCAGTAGTAACAGCACATTCTCATCTTTCTATTCTTTCTATCATATTCTACACTTGTTTTTATATTCCTTTCTGTCAAATAGAGCAATTCATGGCCAAGATGATGGATTTTTTAAAGTTGAATCCATATCCCCCCCTAGCCAATAATGGTGCTATCTCTGTTCCCACATGCTGTGATTTGAAACTTCCAGCAACTACGTTCGGTGATGTGGACGGGGAAGTTGAGGAAACTTGCTCTATTTGTTTGATGGATTTTGAAAAAGAAAATGTGGTATGTGAATTACCAAGATGCAAGCATGTTTTTCACATGGAGTGTATTGAAAAATGGTTGGAACGAAGCCAATTCACTTGTCCACTTTGTAGATCTTTGCTATTGGAGAGGACTGCTGATTCACCATGCAAGTGATTTAATTTCTTGTTATAATGGCAGTGCTTGATTAAGAAAATGCTGTTAATTAGCTTAGTTAGAGTTGGTGGCTGTAACTATGTAGATCAAAGATTCAAGATATAGATCTTGAAGCAACTAATTTCTTACATTCTTTGTATACTCAGCTGTATTTTTTCTCAAGGACAATGAGGAACTCACAATTTTGCTGCAATTAGTGGATTAATTATAAATCTTTTTCTTCACCCCTCGTCGTAATTCGTATTTGTACGGTGTATAATTTGGTATGGATCAAATTATCCAACTACTCCTAGTCCGCCTTTGAGAATTAACGAGCCAAAACTCTCCGTCACAAGACAATGGGAAGATCTATGGTTACTAGTGAATACTTCCGTCTTCTACGAAAGAACTTTTAATCAGCAAAATCAATAGGCAGAACGCTCAAATGGACACTCATACTTGTCCATTTTAATCATAATCACTCTTGTACTTTCGAAAGTGTCAAACTGCCCCTCCTACTCGTTCCAAACATAACATTTAAACTCTCCCGCGCTGATGTGTCTTGTATGTTGCTTATGTGGCAAATGAGCATGAGCCACACGGTTTTTTAGTACGTGGAACAGTGTAAATGCAGTACCAACGGCTTTTTTTTGGTCTTTTTAAGGCCCTTTCACTACCAAATCATTTACCTTCATTTTTTGCTTTATCTATTACTTCTTTTTCCTTAGTCTCTTTCAGCATTATTCTTTATTCCTTAGCCTTATTAAAAACCTAATTAGTTAAAGAACGATTATTTAAAAGACCTAATTACTTAAATTCATAATTTATTAAAGCCCTAATTAGTTAAAAAAACTAATCCTTCAACAGTCCTATTTAGTTAATGTTACTACCTAATAGTTAAAATAACAGATAGATAAAGTCCTAATTAATTAATAACCTAATTAGTTAAAGAATAAATCATTTAACAGTCCTAATTACTTAAAATCATGATTTATTAAAGCCCTAATTAGTTAAAAAAATTAATCATTCAACAGTCCTAATTAGTTAATGTTACTGCCTAATTAGTTAAAATATTAGTCAGAGAAACAATTAAGGAAAAATACTTAGTTAAAGTTCAAAATAATTAGTTAAAAAAATAAATCCTTGCTCAGTCCTAATTAGTTAAAATCATAATTAATTAAAGCCTTAATTAGTTAAAGTCCTAATCCTTCAACAGTCCTAAAACATTCTTAAATTCCAAATCAATCAAAGCCCTAATTAGTTAAAGTCCTAATCCTTCAACAGTCCTACATTCCTAATCTAAATAGGTAAAGTCCTAATCATCTTTGTTCAGAAAATGTTTAAAGATAAAATTTTAAAGTCACTAAAGGATGTTTAAAGTCATAGAGCCTGTTAACGACTGAAGAATCAATTAAAGGTTGTTTAAAGTCATAATTTTATACAAGGAATAAACAATTTAAAAGGGTCCTACAAAAAGTCCTAATTGATTCATCCTAAATATTCCAAGATTCGTTTTCATCGATTTAAAACCCTAATTTCTATTAATAAACGATAATCAATCAAGAACCCTAATTTATAAACATGATATGACTATGTGCCGTTAATCCTCTGAAAATCCTAATTATTATAACTAATCACAATTTAAAAATCGTAAAACAAATCCGGAAAAAAAGGGGCTAAAACCCTTGCCTCAAATTTGGTGAAATCTTCAAATTCTAAAGAACTAATCCTTTAAATGTTCTTGATCTGATTTGAGGACCATTTCACCGAACTTAATTGATGGGTAAGTTTGGGTAATCAACGGGTAAGAGAGGGCAAGAGAGGGTAAGAATGAGGTGTTCTTTTCTTCTTGTTTTTACTGTCTATTTAGTTTTCCTTTTTTTTTTTTTGGGTAAAAAAATTAGATGGCATATGATGTGGTACAATTATTTGACGTGGAAGACACCTGGCTGCGTTTGTACACCACGTTTAGGCGGGAGGGTTTAAAAGTTATGTTTGGAACGGGTAGGAGGAGCAGTTTGACACTTTCCAAAGTATAAGCGTGATTATGGTTAAAACGGACGAGTACATGTGTTCATTTGAGCCTTCTGCCAAACCAATATCTTCTCTACTACCCTCATGGGTTTCGCACGATAAAAACATTGTCTATATAAAACTTCTTTATGGTGGTCGGTGGAGCCTTAATGTTTTCCAACGGAGATAGAGGAACTCTATAATCAACATTAGGCCAGTCGAACGTTGAGCTATTTTGAAGTTATACGACTCTAGGTAGGCATGTAGCACCAACAACACTAGTATATCCAGTATAATCTCGCAATGTAGTGTCTAAGGAGGATGACGTGTCACCTTATTCCTACCTCGAGTGAGGTAGAAAGACTGTTTCGGAAAAGCCCTCGTCTAAGAATCTATGTAGGCCTTTAAGTATATAGGTTTGGTTGAATTAGAAGAAATAAATAGAGAAGAGTTTTGAAGTTGAAGGTGAAAAATAATATACTTGGAAACTGAGAAGTAATATTTGAAAATTAAAATAGTGTTTAGACATGCATTTCATTTTTTTTAAAAAAAGTTAAAGTTCTCCGAGTAGAAAAAAAATTCTCCAGAAAACTTATTAGTTTTCAATTCTAAAAAATCATTCTACTATATAATTTGTTAGCTTGGATAAGCTTGGAGTTTTGACTGATGACTGAGGAACGGATTCAAAGGACCTGTTCCTTTGAATCACTGTAGCAGAATAGATAATTCATGCAAAATCATTTAATTGAGATATTTTTATTTATCCTAGAACTGACGTATATCTTGGTAATTATGCAGGTCTAAATGGATATGAAAAGATTGCATAAACTAAAGGATAATGATAGGAGATCCGGATTCTCAAGAGAAGAATCCAATTAGGACTCAAAGTCAAGGGAGCTTTGGAGTTCTAATTCATCAAGACTTCTTGGTTGCTGGAAGCTATAAATCATGGAGACTATCAGCCATAGAAGCGTGCACAAATATAGAGAGCATCGAGCAAAAGCTGAGAAGAATTATTAGCTTATTTGTGTAATCAGTTAGCTACAGTAGAACTAAGTGAGAACCTGTTCCTTAGATTGAATCTTGTAAAAGTTCGAGTCTTAGTTCAAGTGTAGTAAGCAAAATCGAGTTGTAAACTTTCTGGTTCAAGTCGTGGACTTGACACAACTTCACTGATCATGAGAAAGATCACTAAAGGATTAGAGTTAGTCCTAGGTTAGTAAGAGTGAGTCTTGTAACCAAGTGGGTCTTTTTACACAGTGAAGTTGAAATCCTACTTGAGAAGTAGGTCGTGGTTTTTTGATCCCGTGTCTAGGGGTTTTTCCACGCTAATATCTGGTGTTCAATTACTTACAGTTTTAATTCCGCATATCGTAGAGTAAAGGAACACATTTTAAGGAACTGGTCCTTAAAATAGTAAAGTGGTGTAATCGTGGGAAATAACAATTGGTATCAGAGCCAGGTTATCCTTGAAAAGGCTAACACCTAGGATTAGATGAGTACATCACGAGAGAACAGTGAGGGCCAGTCAATGGTTAGAGCACCTTATTTCAATGGGAAATACTACTCATTCCTTTTCTTTTTTTTTATTCGGATCGGATTTCTTTGATTTTGGATGGTAAAAAAGTGAATGGAAAGAGAGGATGCGCGATCACCTTCAAGCAGAAGACTATGAATTGTGGGACATAGTAACTGAAGGTCCCATGATCCCAATGAAGAAGGATGCTGATGGGAAGGATGTTCCCAAAACCAGGAAGGAATGCAATGCTGAAGACATAAAGCAATGGGAAAAGAATGCAAAGGTAAGGAAGTGGCTGGTTGGTGGACTTAGTCCTGACGAATGCACTAGGATCAGAGGGTATGCCACTGCAAAGGAGATTTGGGATGCTCTACAAGTTGTACACGAAGGAACAAGTCAGGTAAAAAGGTCCAGAGGTACACTTCTTTATGCTTAATATGAAAGCTTTAAAATGAAAGAAGAAGAATCAATTTCTGAAATGTATACTAGATTTAATGTCATTGCTTCTGAACTTATCTCTTTAGGAAGGGTTTTAACTGTGGAAGATAGGGTAGAAAAGATTTTAACTAGGGTTCTTCCAGATTCTTGGGAGATCAAAGCTTGTGCTATCATTGAAAGTAAAGATTTAACCACTTTATCCTTAGATGAGCTTATAGGCAATCTAAAGACTTATGAACTAAGGAAAAAGGTTAAAAACATAGGAGCACCAGTTAAAACTGAACCTAACCTAGCCTTGACTGCTGGTGATAAAATCATCGATGATAAGGAACTGGTCCTTATCGCTAAAAGTGTTCAGAAATATTTGAATAAGAAAAGGGAAATTAGTGGACAGGGTAGGTCTACTAACATGAAACAGGCTGGAGAATGCCACAATTGTGGAAGCTCGGAGCACTACATCAGCAAATGTCCAATTATGGAAGGAGAATGGAGGAAGAAATTCATTGATAAAAGGAAGAAGGCTAGGGAACAGGTCCATAAGAGAAGTGGAAATCCCAAAGCGCTGGTCGCAGGATGGCAAGACAGTGAAGATGAAATAACTGATGACGATCTGGATGAGGATCTTGCTCTAATGGCACTTGGAGATTCAGAAAATGAAGAGGATCCTGAGGTATTTGTTTCTAAACTTAAAGAAGATGTAAAAAGTATGTCTAGAGAAAAGTTGGTTAAAGTTGTTGAACCCCAAAAATTACCCCGAAAAGGATAAATTCCGGAATATCGACAGGATGGGCTAACTCTTTTGGAGTTTTTGGAGTCGCCACCCAATTTAAGGAAAACAGGGAACCAAATTAACAAATGCGTGCAAAACTCCGTTTTTATAAAAAATACGGTCTTTCTTTCAGAGATTCTAAAGGTAAGAGGTTTTATTAATTTCGGAAGAAAGTTTTTAAGGCACTTCCGAAATTCCGTAAAAATACGGTTAATCCGACAGGTTTCTACAAAATTTATCTAAAATAATTAATTGAAATAAAACTTGTTTATGAAAATTATTTTAATTTACACGTATTTTGCTAATTTGCCCCAGTTTGCAATAAATTAAATAACGACTTCACAATAAAAGGTAATGGACATAAAGTAAAGCGACATACAAACAATCAAATATTATTGTCAAATAAATAATTCACACATTTTATTTACATAAATATCTAAGGAAAGGAAGGCAAAGTTAAAGATAGAACCGGGAAATTGATCAACTCGTGGGAGTCTTGATTTTTCTAAAATTCCTAAGTCTTATTTCTGAATGCTCGGGTCCAAATTCAATCCGCAAATGCCTTTAGTGCAATGGGTTATTCCCGTTCGTGAGTTAGCCAAATTCGTCCATAAATTATTCGTGCCAATATATACCTCGCAAAACAAACAAATAAAATAGAATTAGTACGATAATAAGGTATAATAATTAATGATAATAATAATAATAATAATAATAATAATAATAATAATAGTAAAGGGGTTGTTTTTTTGCAAAATTTAGGCTCAGGTATGTATGGCGCGTCGAATAGAGGCTCGGGATTTGGTACGGTTGCAAACACGGAGCCCGGACCGTGTTGCCATGCCAAAGCACCAAACCCACTACTCTTTTCTACTTGCTTTGCATTAAAGTGCATTCATCATCGCCTTTTGCTTAAGGGACACGGGACAGGGCTGTTCAAGTGTAGTATCATGTTCAAATCAAACCCGGGGCCTCAATACGTTTATACGTATTTTTTCATCGGCCAGGCGTAGTATCCGTTCGAATCAGTCCGTAAAGCCTCAAATAAATTATTTCTTAGGGCTAGAAGTGTAGTATCATGTCCAAAATCAGTCTAACATTCTGTGATATACCAAATTTATCCAAAACGGGTTCCTGCACTCAGAAAATCCAGTCAATGCATAGCAGTAATCCAACCACGTAAACGGGTCACACCAATGATTCAACCGGGTCAAACCAACAGGAATCAATCAACGGGTCAAATGCAAATAATCAAGTAACGGGTCAACTGTATAGAAAATGGGTCAAAGCTATTGACGAAATAACCAGCAACTCAAAATAGCTCAACATGATAAATCAAGGGAAACCATCTATGGATAATAAATTCTCCAAAGGAAACGATTAGCAGCAAACAATGAGATCGGGCAAATCATTTTTTCTGGTGGAATCACAGTCCCAATAATCCTGCAAACATACACAACTAATGAAGTTGAACAGAGTCATAAAGGGACAGAGGTCTGCAACGTCGCTGGCTGAAGGAACCATAGTGGATTCCGGCTAAGCCAATAGCAGGAAAACATCAACCAAACAACAATATCCTTGCAGCAAGAAATAACGACAGGCCACAAGCCAAGTCGCAAAACCAAAACAACGCAGTGACAATGACGGAGGAAACAGAGGAGCAAACACTGCCTCCGACGAAACGCCGGGGGTGCCGCTACCACTCCATTTCCTTTTTAGTTTTAATAACAAAATCCGAAATCGACACAGCAATGGGTAACGGATCAAACGAAACAGAGAAAACAAATGGGGGCGGAGGAACGACTGCCTTAGTGGCGCCGCTGTGACTCCGCCACCCCTGTTTGATCTCCTTTCTCAATAAAAATCAGTCAAGAACAAAGAATCCCAGAAATCCCCTTTTAATCGGAGCTCCTCCCCATTCCGAACAGTCTCGATTCATGGTGTAACTCTCCCCATTCCCATTTGTTTTCAGATCTAGTTTTCTGGTGAGATTGGCACCGGTGGTAGAAAAAATGTAATGGGTCTCGTGTAAAAGAGGAATGGATGGGTTTTTTTTGTCCCAGATCTGATTTTTTATCAAAATGGTATAAGGAAAGTCAATAATGAATAATGGTTTGGGGAGATGAATTCTCAATGGGGAGTGGGCACGGCTGGGTTTTTTTTCTTATAATGGTGGGTGTAGGGTTTTTGTATGTTGTGTGTGTGTGTTAAAAATGGAGGAGAGGGAAATTATGCAAGGAGATGGGTTCTTTTTTATATATAATGGTGGGGGTAGGGTTTTGATAATGGGAGATGGTGAATAATGGGTTGGGGTTTTTGTGAGATATGGGCTTTTTAGAAATGATCCTAAATTAAAATTTAAAACAGATTTAGCCTTTTAATTAAATTAAACAAATAATTATATAGTACACTGCAAATGAAGGGATGACTTGCAATTTTGGTCATTTCCCTTAAAAATTAGCTATCTAGTTGCAATTTTCAAATTTTGAACTTAATTTTAAAATTATTATACTTTTAATTAAAATCCGGGACAAAATTGGGTGTCAACAGCTGCCCCTCTTTACCCGGAAAGGATGAAAGAGTTTTCAGGGTAAAGAAGTTGACGTGAAACCCAATTTTGTCGCGGTAAAGCCAAGACTCCGATTACTGGGATCAAAATGCGAGGCTTATGGACATGGCCGAACTTCGGTTTCCGAGTTGCCTACATATCTCGGGCTGAAAGAGAATCAGGCCATATGTAGTTCGACGCGATTTGAAAATCAAAGACGAGATAGTAACGACTACTCGAGCGCGGGAAAAGAGGCTTGTAACCACCCAAGTTATGAAAATGTGGTCGACGACACACCCATAAAGAGGGGTTTACACAGACATAGCTTCCACTGCACCTCGATAATCGAGCCATCTTGTCTTCAATCTCAAACCTCAGACTCAGGGTTAACAAGAGACTTACCTCTAGGGTGGATGACTTATGCGGGTGCGATTCTTCAGGTCTTCATTGACGAGTCCAGATCATATCAACGATTGCCCCGGTTCATTGCTAAGCAAAGCTCCATTTTATTCACCAAACGCTGCTGCGGTGCTGCTAAAAATCCTGCAATAATCTCAACAAGCGGTAAGCATGCAACTGCTAATAAACTGTAATAATTGGAAAAAGAAATAGATAAAGTGATAAAATTGTAAATGCGTTTTTCGGTATCATTGATAAGTTCTTCCTTCGATCAACTGACAAAGTACTCTGCCCGGAGAACCTCTAAGCTGATCCTTATTCTGAAATAGTAAAGCAAGACAATAAGTAAAGTGAGAACGAATTGTAAAATGCCAGTATTGCAAGACAACCGACATCGCGAAGCACTCCGAGAGTGGTGCTCCAGCCGACTTGTCTTAAACTATCACTAAATGCCAATATTGCAAGACAACCGACATCGCGAAACACTCCGAAAGCGGTTTTCCAGCCGACTTGTCTAATCTATATCCTACGCAGGTAACATAACGTTCATTTATAAGGCGAACGAGCCCAAACATTCAATTATAAGGCGAATGAGCCTAAAACGTTCAATTATAAGGCGAACGAGCCTAAAACGTTCAATTATAAGGCGAACGAGCCTAAAACGTTCAATTATAAGGCGAACGAGCCTAAATTTGATAGCAGCCTGCAAAACAAAGTTCCTTATTAGATTAATTAAGGCAAGATAATGCAAAACAAATAAGCAAAATTGGGTCGTGTTGCTTGTATTGATAGTGATGCAAAGTGTTGAATGCTCCCTTCAGTTCATATCGAATCTGATGTTCAATTTCTGCAAATTTAAGTAAATGCGTCAGAAAACGAGTGAATAATAAAGCAAAAGCTATAATGAAAAAGGGAAGAAATATATTTGTTCTGCATATGCGACAAGGCGAATGATCTTTGAGAAACTGATGGTTGACGGTAGGAACAATAACAAAAGAGCCTTCAGTTGCCTATAATAGGCTTCAGAATAATGCCTCCAATTGCTTATGGTAGGCTTCAAATGATAACGATGTCTTCGCTTGCTCACGATAGACTTGATAATAAGACCTCTGATTGCTTACGGTAGGATCAATAACAAAAGAGCCTTCAATTGCTTATGATAGGCTTCATAAAAAGGCCTCCAATTGTTTATGGTAGGCTCCAAATGATAACGATGTCTTCGCTTGCTCACGATAGAATTCATAACGAGGCCCCCGATTGTTTACGGTAGGCTCCATAACAATAGCGCCTTCGATTGTCTACGATAGGCTTCATAAAAAGGCCTCCAATTGTTTATGGAAGGCTTTAAATGATAATGACGTCTTCGATTGTTTACGATAGACTTGATAATGAGGCTCCCGATTGTTTACGGTAGGCTCTATAACAATAGCGCCTTCGATTGTCTACGATAGGCTTCATAAAAGGCCTCCAATTGTTTATGGAAGGCTTTAAATGATAATGACGTCTTCGATTGTTTACGATAGACTTCATAATGAGGCCCCCGATTGTCTACGGTAGGCTTCAATGATAAGGCCTTCGATTGTCTACGATAGGCTTCAATGATAAGGCCTTCGATTGTCTACGATAGGCTTCAATAATAATAATGTCTTCGATTGTATACGATAGACTTGATAACTAACCACGCCTCCGATTGTCTACGGTAGACTTGGTAAATGTGATGTCTCCGATTGTTTACGGTAGACTTCATAATAGGGCCTCCAATTGTCTATGGTAGGCTTCAAATGATAGGGCCTTCGATTGTCTACGATAGGCTTCAATAATAATGTCTTCCAATTGCTTATGGTAGGCATGACGTAATTTGTAAGTGCAAGCTGCAATATCTTTGATAAATTGTCTTCCCATCCACTGGCGAAGCAATAAAGCAAATGCGAAGGCATAGTGCAAGGCATTTTCAACAATCTTGACAAATCAACTGGCAAGCCTGTCGGGCATGAAGCAAGGAGGGTCTTGGGGTTGATTGTCGAACAAATCAGCTGGCGAACCGGTCCGGCACGAAGCAAGGAGGGTCTCGGGACTGACCTGTTAACCTGCTAAGCTAAAAGTAAAGCGGTTCATAATATAAAGCAAGTGCAAAGGCATAATTGAAAGCAAGTGCAAGGCAATTTGAACATCTTGACAAATCAACTGGCAAGCCGGTCTGGCACGCAGCAAGGAGGGTCTTGGGGTTGATTGTCGAACAAATCAGCTGGCGAACCGGTCCGGCACGAAGCAAGGAGGGTCTCGGGACTGACCTGCTAACTAAAAGTAAAGCAAGTCATAATATAAAGCAAGTGCAAAGGCATAATTGAAAGCAAGTGCAAGGCAATTTAGCGTGAAATGTAAAGCAATGCAAAAGCGATTTAACGAATCAACAGGCGTGAAAGTCCAATCAAGAGAGAAGCCCCGCCTGGTGGTCAACCTGAAAAACGTAAAGCAAGACATCAATTTTAAAGCAAATGTGACGACATAATTTAAAGCAAGTGCAAAGAAAAGCAATGCGGGAATGTAGGGCAATGCAAGAGCCATTTTGCGAATCAATAGGCGAGATAGTCCAACAAAGGGAATCCTCGTAGCTGATGGTCAACCATCGGTTGTGTATGATGGATCCGATATAAAAGTCATTGGAACAAAACCACCAATTGTATATGATTGCTCCAATATAAGAAAACTATTGGAATAATACCACCGATTTGTGTACGATGATCCAATATAAAAAGCCATGGTCTTTGATAATAACATCCTTGATAGTCTGCGGCACCAATGATACCTCAATCAAGTGTCTATGACCAGTTTTGATAACAATTTTGTCAAAATAATATCACCGGCTGTCTATGGTAAATAATGACAATAAAGTGATGTCTTCGGTTGTCACCAATAGACTTGATGTTGATACTTGTAAAATAAATGGCCGTCCGGCTTATATTGGTGAAGCCCTAAAGAGTTGAGTGTTATCCTTGAGAAAAACTGAGTTAATGCTTAATTCCTACAAAGTGTAAAGTAAAGTTGTCAATAAAGCAATGAATTTTGATTAGGCAAGGGCAGAAATAGAGAGAAAATAAAGTCGTTTCGCGTATGCGATGAATCAGATAACGCTTCCAATCTCGGTCGATTATCTTGGCAACATTGTTCAATGTGTATGACAAATACTCTATGAGGAATTGATAGTTGCTAGTTTCCTCATCTTGTTGCTTTGAAAATTCCTGCACTCAAAGAAAAATCATTAGTTTTGGGAGGGAGGGGGAAGCGTTTGATTTGCAGACTTCATCCTGATCTTGCCGCTTCCGCTGCTTCCTCGTCCTCCTTGGACTTGGATTTGCGAATTGCTTTCAGAAACTTGGCTCATGAACTCAAATAGCATAGATTTTCGAAAAAATAGAGGCAAGATAAAATATTTTAATGCAATATAGCAAGTAAAACAAGCATGCAAATGAAGTCAAAGATGCATTTTGAAAATTTTGCCTTGACTTAAACTTGTACCATATTTTAAAACAAACTGAACGTCCTTTGCCTTAGACTTTGCACTGTTTGCTTAACCAATTTCAAAATTATTGCCAACTCATCTTTAATACCCAACGCCGCTTCTTGCAAAATTCTGCCCCAGTTAATATCTTTCGCATCTCTAACTCATTTTTGCAAAAATTTCCCCAGTTGTCCTTCTTGGGGGAAAATAATAACTTAGATACTAAAGGGTCGAGCCCGATGTGGGAGCCTACGTATCCCTCCTTGGGAATCAGACCGTGCGTAGTTCTGCATCACTGCTTCAACGCCATATACCAACAAATAAAAGCTGCCCCAGTTGAAGTTCTAACAGATAGTGTGATATCCAAAGAGCGTAGACAATAACTTTCAGTGCATCGCTTTAAATTGTTCAGTTGTTTTGCCATACGTTACAAGCAAAGCTTTGGCAGGTTTATCGATTTTAATTTTGAAATGGAAACAAATGCAAGCGTAAATAATATTATAAGAATGAGATGCATTTTATTTCAACTTTCATAAATTCAAAATGAGTTGATTCAGATTATCATAAGCTTTAAAATACAATGCAATTCAGGGCCTCAAACTGAATTAACATTGAAAATAATGCTACTAAGTTCAATTGCCAAGTTCTTTGAAACAATGCCATTAGCTTCTGGCGTTGCATCGTTCACGAGCTAGAGCGTCCACCATCAATCAAATCTCGAATCCCTTGCATGGTGAATGGTCAGCCACTTCACAAATCCAACATTTGTTAGAGAAATAAACAAAACAAAAGAAACCTCACAAAGGGTAACTAAGATTGTTTGCATGTCATTCATAGGATTGCACACAAGCAAGCAACACCTAGTATTTAACGCATTTTGAGCAATTAAAGCAAGGCAGGCAATTAACATTTTAACACATCTCATGCTCTCCACAGCATCTGCACAAAATTCTAAACCCAAATGCCTAAAACCCGAAACAATCCTCCATAGCTTTTGCAAACATCCACACTCCTCCAAGCACAACTTCCAGTTGCTTTACAACATCCAGGGAGAAATTTCCAATTGCCTCCACAATACCAGACTGCAAATCACGAAAGGCGCCAATTGGCCTTTCAAAATAAAACCTCACTGGTCCTCGGCTTTGGACAAGCCTCTCAGTTCCTAGGCAGCCAAGACCGCACTGGTCTTCAAGGAGGGACCCCACTGGTCATTCAAAGACACAGGGGCTTCGCTCTCCTAGTATGCGACAAGCATACTTCAATTTTACAAAGTTGCAGCTGGATAACCAACATAGGCCTGCACACACGCAAAGCCATTCACGAGAGGGACCCCACTGATCCTTTTAAAGACACCAGGGGCTTCGCCTCTTAGATCTCACTACACCAAACCATCTCCAAAACACAAACCAACCAAATCTGCCGAACTTCCCCCCCCCCCCCCAAACTAAGGTGTATATGCATGCATGACCTAATCTCCTTCTAAGAGTGGGCTAACGGTTGAGGCTGATTCAGACCTATGCGGGATAAACCTGGCCCCATAAACCAGTAAAACCGGCCATGGCAAAACCAGGCAAACCATACCCCAACTAACTTTGGTGACACGAAAGAAGTTTGAAAGAGTGAGGTAAGGGCAATGCCCTTCCTGCATAACTACCCGTCAAAAGGGTACCCCGTGATGAAATCGAGGAGGTGAAAGAGAATTGACAGGCTCCATGAGGGAGGAAATATGAACGGAACGCAGATTATGCACAAATTAATACAATGCATGCTTTATAAGGCAAACCAAACAAACAGATATAATAAAGCAAATAAATTAGGCATGCCAGTTGCAAACAATTGGAAACCTTTATGGTCAAAACCTTTATTGCTCCCCAGCGGAGTCGCCATGCTGTTGAACCCCAAAAATTACCCTGAAAAGGATAAATTCCGGAATATCGACAGGATGGGCTAACTCTTTTGGAGTTTTTGGAGTCGCCACCCAATTTAAGGAAAACAGGGAACCAAATTAACAAATGCGTGCAAAACTCCATTTTTATAAAAAAGACGGTCTTTCTTTCAGAGATTCTAAAGGTAAGAGGTTTTATTAATTTCGGAAGAAGGTTTTTAAGGCACTTCCGAAATTTTGTAAAAATACGGTTAATCCGACAGGTTTCCAAAATATTTGCAAAATATGCTTTTTCTAGAAAATTTATCTAAAATAATTAATTGAAATAAAACTTGTTTATGAAAATTATTTTAATTTGCACGTATTTTGCTAATTTGCCCCAGTTTGCAATAAATTAAATAACGACTTCACAATAAAAGGTAATGGACATAAAGTAAAGCGACATACAAACAATCAAATATTATTGTCAAATAAATAATTCACACATTTTATTTACATAAATATCTAAGGAAAGGAAGGTAAAGTTAAAGATAGAACCGGGAAATTGATCAACTCGTGGGAGTCTTGATTTTTCTAAAATTCCTAAGTCTTATTTCTGAATGCTCGGGTCCAAATTCAATCCGCAAATGTCTTTAGTGCAATGGGTTATTCCCGTTCGTGAGTTAGCCAAATTCGTCCATAAATTATTCGTGCCAATATATACCTCGCAAAACAAACAAATAAAATAGAATTAGTACGATAATAAGGTATAATAATTAATGAAATAAAATAACAATAATAAAGTAATAAAGTAATAATAATAATAATAATAACATATATAATAATAATAAAATATATAATAATAATAATAATAATAATAATAATAATAATAATAATAATAATAATAATAATAATAATAATAATAATAATAATAATAGTAAAGGGGTTTTTTTTTTGCAAAATTTAGGCTCAGGTATGTATGGCGCGTCGAATAGAGGCTCGGGATTTGGTACGGTTGCAAACACGGAGCCCGGGCCGTGTTGCCATGCCAAAGCACCAAACCCACTACTCTTTTCAACTTGCTTTGCATTAAAGTGCATTCATCATCGCCTTTTGCTTAAGGGACACGGGACGGGGCTGTTCAAGTGTAGTATCATGTTCAAATCAAACCCGGGGCCTCAATACGTTTATACGTATTTTTTCATCGGCCAGGCGTAGTATCCGTTCGAATCAGTCCGTAAAGCCTCAAATAAATTATTTCTTAGGGCTAGAAGTGCAGTATCATGTCCAAAATCAGCCTAACATTCTGTGATATACCAAATTTATCCAAAACGGGTTCCTGCACTCAGAAAATCCAGTCAATGCATAACAGTAATCCAACCACATAAACGGGTCACACCAATGATTCAACCGGGTCAAACCAACAGGAATCAATCAACGGGTCAAATGCAAATAATCAAGTAACGGGTCAACTGTATAGTCAATGGGTCAAAGCTATTGACGAAATAACCAGCAACTCAAAATAGCTCAACATGATAAATCAAGGGAAAGCATCTATGGATAATAAATTCTCCAAAGGAAACGATTAGCAGCAAACAATAAGATCGGGCAAATTATTTTTTCTGGTGGAAATACACAACTAATGAAGTTGAACAGAGCCATAAAGGGACAGAGGTCTGCAACGTCGCCGGCTGAAGGAACCATAGTGGATTCCGGCTAAGCCAATAGCAGGAAAACATCAACCAAACAACAATGTCCTTGCAGCAAGAAATAACGACAGGCCACAAGCCAAGTCGCAAATCAAAACAACGCAGTGACAATGACGGAGGAAACAGAGGAGCAACCACTGCCTCCGACGAAACGCCGGGGGGTGCCGCTACCACTCCATTTCCTTTTTAGTTTTAATAACAAAATCCGAAATCGACACAGCAATGGGTAACGGATCAAACGAAACAGAGCAAACAAATGGGGGCGGAGGAACGACTGCCTTAGTGGCGCCGCTGCGACTCCGCCACCCCTGTTTGATCTCCTTTCTTAATAAAAATCAGTCAAGAACAAAGAATCCCAGAAATCCCCTTTTAATCGGAGCTCCTCCCCATTCCGAACAGTGTCGATTCATGGTGTAACTCTCCCCGTTCCCATTTGTTTTCAGATCTAGTTTTCTGGTGAGATTGGCACCGGTGGTAGAAAAAATGTAATGGGTCTCGTGTAAAAGAGGAATGGGATGGGTTTTTTTTTGTCCCAGATCTGATTTTTTACCAAAATGGTATAAGGAAAGTCAATAATGAATAATGGTTTGGGGAGATGAATTCTCAATGGGGAGTGGGCACGGCTGGGTTTTTTTTTGTTATAATGGTCGGTGTAGGGTTTTTGTATGTTGTGTGTGTGTGTTAAAAATGGAGGAGAGGGAAATTGTGCAAGGAGATGGGTTCTTTTTTATATATAATGGTGGGGGTAGGGTTTTGATAATAGGAGATGGTGAATAATGGGTTGGGGTTTTTGTGAGATATGGGCTTTTTAGAAATGATCCTAAATTAAAATTTAAAACAGATTTAGCCTTTTAATTAAATTAAACAAATAATTATATAGTACACTGCAAATGAAGGGATGACTTGCAATTTTGGTCATTTCCCTTAAAAATTAGCTATCTAGTTGCAATTTTCAAAATTTGAACTTAATTTTAAAATTATTATACTTTTAATTAAAATCCGGGACAAAATTGGGTGTCAACAAAAGTATTCCATATTGTGCTAAATGAATTTAAAACTCTAAGGGATGATAATCACCAACTGCATGATAAAGTTGACTGTTTAGAAACAGAATGCAAAGAGGAAATAATTAAAAATGATTTTCTGGAAAGGAAGATTAGCATGCTTGAGGAACAGGTCCGCACACTTGAAACAACTGCTAGGAATTAGAAGATGATAAAACAGTTGTAAAAGGTAAAGGCATTGCTAATTCTCATCAGATCATTGCTGAAGAGAAACTGAAAGACACAGTTGATGAACTGTGTAAGAAAGATGAAAAGATAAGATCTTTAGAAGAAGACTTGGTTAAAACAAAAATGGAATTAAGAAAAACTGTAGAATGGAACAAGTCTTCTGAAGCACTAGAATGGTTACAGGAAAATCATAGTAGTAACAGGAAAGGTATTGGATTTATGAAAGCACAGAGCTCATCCAAATGGAATCCAAAGAGTAAGTACTTATCATTTCCTGAAAACTGGCTATGCACTCACTGTGGGAACACTGGTCATCGGAAAGAAAATTGTCAATCTTTAAAAAGGGCTGCCCAGAGGAACAGGTCCTATAAACCTGTTCAAAATCCTGTGAAACAGAAAAATAGGTCCTACAAACCTGTTCAACATTCTGTAAAAAGGGAAAATGTTCACACAAAGAAACCATTACCATTCTGGGCTAGGAGAGATCTGATTCATCCTTTTTCAAAAGGAAAGGAACCCAAACTAGTTTGGGTTCTTAAAATTAACCCCTAGTTTTCTTTTGCAGGCGAGAGTGAAGGAGATAAACCACAAATGGTACATGGACAGTGGTTGCTCAAGACATATGACAGGGCATAAGGAACTGTTCCTTTCATTCTCAGCCTTCCAAGGAGGAAATGTTTCCTTCGGTAATGGTAAGAAAGGGGAAATTATTGGAATTGGAAAGGTAGGTAGGTCTGATTCACACTGTATAGATAATGTATTTCTAGTAGATGGGTTGAACCATTGCTTATTGAGCATATCTCAATTGTGTGACAAAGGTAATAATGTTAATTTCTCATCTACTGGATTCACTGTGACTAATCAAGCTTCTGGAGAGGTTATTTTGCAGGGAAACAGACATGGAAACATCTACAAAGTAGACTTGCTGACATTATCTGATGGAAGCTTGAGCTGCTTAAGTGTGGTGCAAAATAATCCCCTCCTATGGCACAAAAGACTAGGACATGCTAGTCTTTCACAATTGAACAAACTTGTGTCAAAAGACTTGGTGATAGGTCTTCCTAACATCAGGTTTAATGAAGAAAAAGTATGTGAAGCATGTGCCAGGGGGAAGCAGGTAAAATCCTCCTTCAAATCGAAGAAACAGGTAAGTACCACTAAACCTTTGGAACTGGTCCATATGGATTTATGTGGCCCTATGAGAACAATGAGTCGTGGAGGTAAGAAGTATGTTATGGTATTGGTGGATGATTACTCCAGATTTACATGGACTATATTTCTTGCATCTAAAGAAAAAGCATTTAATGCATTTTCAATTTTTGCTAAGAAAGCTCAAAGAACTCAAGATAACCATATTGTTGCCATTAGGTCAGATCATGGAACTGAATTTGAAAATCATATGTTTTTCAATTTTTGTAATGAAAATGGCATTAATCATAATTTTTCCTCACCTAGAACTCCACAACAAAATGGTGTAGTGGAAAGGAAAAATAGGACTCTAGAAGAAATGGCAAAGACTATGTTGATATCTGGAAATCTTCCACAGAACTTTTGGGCTGAGGCTATTAATACTGCATGCTACATAATAAATAGATGTATGACAAGACCTTTAATAGAAAGACCCCATATGAATTGCTTAAAGGAAGAAAACCAAATATTTCTCATCTTAGGGCTTTTGGTTGCAAATGCTTCATACACAACAATGGGAAGGATGCCTTAGGAAAATTTGATCCTAGAAGTGATGAGGGAATATTTGTTGGTTATTCTTTAAATAGTAAATCTTATAGGGTATTTAACAAGAAAATATTGAAAAATTGAAGAAAGCATGCATGTTAAATTTGATGAAACTGACAGTCTCACTCAAGAACAGGTACATGAGGATGAAGAAATTGGAATGCTGAAAGAGTTTGAACTTAATCCACAAATACAGATTCTGGATATGAGAAGTGAACTGCAAGGAACTGTTCCTCAGGATAGAACTGAGAAGAGTAGCACTGAAACAGGGGGAACAAGTGTTGGTTCCACCTCACAAACTGGAAACGCTACTCTATCAGGAACTGTTCCTCAGCAGAGGACTTTTGACAATGGATTGACACCCAAGCCTTTCAAGTATCAAAGGTCACATCCTGTGGATCAAACAATCTCAGATAAGGCTGCCGGAGTTCAAACTAGATCAGCAGTCAAGAATCACAATCTGTGTGCCTTTAGTGCCTTCTTATCTCTTGTTGAACCTAAAAATGTGAAAGAAGCACTGAAGGATGCAGATTGGATTAATGCTATGCAGGAAGAACTGAATCAATTCCAAAGGAGTCAAGTTTGGCATCTGGAACCCAAGCCAAGGAACAGGTCCATAATTGGAACAAAATGGGTTTTCAGAAACAAACTTGATGAGGATGGCATGGTAACAAGAAACAAGGCCAGGCTAGTTGTTCAGGGATATAGTCAAGAGGAGGGCATCGACTATGATGAGACTTTTGCTGCAGTTGCAAGACTGGAAGCAATAAGACTTCTTATAGCCTTTGCTACATACATGGAATTTACTCTACATCAAATGGATGTTAAGAGTGCGTTTCTGAATGGTTACTTGAAAGAAGAAGTATATGTCAAGCAACCTCCAGGTTTTGAAAGTGAACAGTTCCCTGAACATGTGTACAAGTTAGACAAGGCCTTGTATGGGCTCAAGCAGGCACCAAGAGCGTGGTATGAGAGGCTATCAAAATTTCTACTCCAGCATGGATACAAGAGAGGTAAAATTGATAGTACTTTGTTCTTAAAAGAAAAAGGTAAGGATCTCTTAATTATTCAAATTTATGTAGATGATATAATTTTTGGTGCCACTTGTGAAAATTTAAGTAAGGAATTTGCAAACTTGATGGGGAGTGAATTTGAGATGAGCATGATGGGTGAACTTAATTTCTTTTTGGGTTTACAAATTAAGCAAACCTCAAATGGAGCTATGATCCATCAACAAAAGTATGTTAAGGAATTACTTAAAAGGTTTGATATGGATAATGCTAAGGAAATTGACACACCTATTGCCACTGCCACAAAATTGGATCTTGATGAACATGGAATATCAGTTGATCAAAAATTGTATAGGGGTATGATAGGTTCTCTACTTTATCTAACTGCTAGTAGACCTGATATTGTGTTCAGTGTTGGTTTGTGTGCTAGGTTCCAATCAGATCCTAAGGAATCTCATTTGAAAGCTGTTAAAAGAATATTGAGGTATCTGAAAGGAACAGGTCCCTTGGGACTTTGGTATCCCAAAGGTGGTAGTTTTAATCTTGTTGGATATACTGATGCTGACTATGCAGGTTTCCTTGTTGATAGAAAAAGTACCTCGGGTATGGCACATTTTCTTGGTGAGTGTTTGGTTTCTTGGGGAACTAAGAAACAAAATTCAGTGGCACTTTCCACTGCTGAGGCTGAATATGTTGCAGCTGCTTCATGTTGTTCACAGTTGTTATGGATCAAACAACAATTACAGGATTTTGGTGTTGATGTAGGAACTGTTCCTATATATTGTGATAACACTAGTGCTATTAATATGACAAAGAATCCAATGCATCACAAAAGGACTAAACACATTGATATAAGACATCATTTCCTAAGAGACAATTATGAAAAAGGTTTGATCACCATAGCATTTTGTCCTACTGAAAAGCAAATAGCTGACATTTTTACTAAAGCTCTAGGTAGAGATGATTTTGAAAGAAATAGATTGGAGTTAGGGATGATTAAACTCACATAAAATCATCAATGCTTTACTTCATAATTGGCTAGAAAATTGCACTTAAAATGAATTTTATTCAAGTAATTGTGAATAATTCAATCCAGTTTAATACTTAAATGTATACTCTTATGCCATATACCTTATTTAGAGTTGCTAAAATTTAATGATGTTACCCTTATGCTCTTAGAATTTCAGATGATCAAAATATTGCAAATTGGAAGGACACTGAATTGTTGTGTTAAAAACAGGTATGTACTCGTTATTATTCAGTTAATTTAGAAGTATAAAGGCTATAGGTAACTTGTGATTAGGATAAATCCCACTAAGTTTCCTACCCATATCCAAATTGTAAAAGAGTCACATCGGAGGAACAGTTCCTATTCTGAAAAGGTAATCTGCAGCCTAACGGCTCTTTTTCTCCGGGAGACTCCCAAGAGTCCTTAACCGTTGCATGTTGTTGCTGAGGTAAGTTGATCGTTTTTCACTCAAACTCCACTACCTATTTCACTCTATAAATACACTTCTTCTTCCTCATTATTCTTTTACATTGTTCATCAATTAAAAACTTTCACAATTTCAGAAAGAGTAGTAAATTCTTTGTTAATTCGAATTGCAAAGATGTCTCTTGCTTCTGATAATTCTTCCACTGCACCTATTGATGACCAACCACAAAATCTTAATCCTCCCTCACCCATGGAAACCACTAACCTAAACCCTGAAGTTTCTGAACCAATTCCAGAAATACCTGAACCTGAAATTCAGGGGGAAGGACCAGTTCCCACGGCTGAGTCAATTGCTGAACAGGCCGAAGATTTGTCACGTGCTATGGTGTTGTATCAGTATGAGGTAAACTTCACCTATCCTTTAAATGTGGTTATAGACGAGGAAGAAAAGAGAGAGGGGTCTGGGGTTGCTCTTGAGGGGGAACCTATTAGGAGTTTGGAAGCACCCATGCATGGGTCATCGGGGTCTCCAGAGGCTGCTCCTAGAGTACCCATGGAGGATGTGATCGATGTTGATGAGGCTATCAGTGATAGTGATAGGCCCTTGGTAGACTTGATCAAAATTAGGAGTATGCAAAGAAAGTTGGCTAGAAAGGGACCTATTGATGCTCATGTAACTACTGAAATTGCTGCTAAGTTGAAGAAAATAGGTGATAGTTATAAGCCCGGAAATAGGAAGAAAGTTGAGAGTTCCTCTAAGGTAACCCCTGCTTCTGGGGGTAGGAGGACAAGAAGTGCTGCCAAAGCTACTGATGAACAACTAGCTGCTGCCTTGGAAAGGAGCAGAAAAGGGAAAGGAAAACAGGTGGTTGAGGAGGAAGAAATGGATGATATTGATCTTGCTGATTTTTCTGGAGATGGTAGATGCTGAGGAAGTGGTGCCTCAGTCCAAAAAAGAAAAGTTCCTGAGAGAAGGGTCACAAGAAGCTCAGTTAAAGCTGCTGAGAAAGTTGCTAAGAGGACAAGGTCCTCCAAAAAAGTGGTTGTTTCTGAAGACTCTGCTAGTGACAGTGATGAGTCTGTTGCTGTGGATGAGAGTGATAGTGATGCTGAAGGTGATGAGTCTGTGCACTGTGTTCATGATGACATATTGACCAGGAAGGTTTTGAAAGGTCGGGTTATGTCTGATGTGCAAGAAGAAGGAATGTTGTGGCTGCTGCAAAAGCTGCATGCTCAGGGTTGGAGGGACATGGTCCTTAAGATCTCTGGGAGGTGTGCAAAGGGGATGGTGCAAGAGTTCTACAAGAACTGCTCCATCAGAGAGGATAGACTTACTACCTCTGTCAATGACAATGTAATTATGTTTTACACAAGGGAACTTGGTGAGCTGCTGGGGATTCCTGCTACTGGGTATGCTAGCTATGTCAAGAAGGTTTGGCCTGACTTGACAAACTTGCCTACTGATCTGGAGATCACTAGGAAGTTTGCTGAGAATGATGGTGAAGAGAAACCCAGGGCTGTGCAGAAGAGTGAGATGCACCCTCAGCACCAAGTGTTATTTGAGTTTGTGAACAAAATAGTGATGCCAAGGCAGGAGAAAAGAGGAGTTGCCAGTTTCATGGACCTGGTCCTTATGGAACTGTTGGACACTGAAATGCAGATCAGTTGGCCCAGCTTTATGATCCACCTGATAAAAAGGGTGATTGCTGGGAAGAAAAAACACTCCCTGCCGTTTGGTTTTATTCTGACTGATATCTTTGCCAAGTTGAAGATTCCCTTGGAAGGGGTTGTGAAGGCTACAAAGAAAGAAAAGTTTGGTTGTGCCACTTTGATAAGCTGTGACTTGTCAGTTCAGGTTGATCCTCCACAGGCTGGTGTTGGGAGGCAGCCACTGAACAACAAAGTGAGGGCACTTAGGCAACAAGTTGCTATGCAGGCTGCTGAGATAGCAAGGTTGGAAGAGGAGAAGAATTTCTGGAAGGCAGAGGCCTCAAAGGCAAAGTAGACCAATGAGGGAATGCTCAAGCAGATGCTTGAGTTGCTTAACAAGTCCCAGGGACCTGGTCCTTCCACATCCTGACCACCTTAGCCTTAGCCTTAGCCTTAGCCTTAGCCTTTAGCCATCTTATGTCTAGTGGGATCTAGCCTAGCTTAGTGCCTTAGCCTTTTTCTTCTTTAATTTTTGGATAATTCTGTAGTATGTGCGTGTATCCCCTGGTTTCAATGATTGATTTAATGAATTGTCTTGGATGACTAATATCATTGTTTTGCAGTTGCTATTTAAGTTATGTTTGCATTCTGAGTTGCCTCAATGGCCATGTGCTGATTAATTCTAACACTTGAGTTATATTTTTTATGCAACCTTTTCAATGATGCCAAAAGGGAGAAGAGTAAGTCTGATTTTGCATGGTTTTATCCCTAGTGAAAATCTGTTCCTTAGTGATGAATTAATTATCCACTGATTGAGTGTCTTTTTGAGCTGAAATTGTACTTCAGGACATTAAGGAGATGAAGCTATGAGTATAAATTTGTCATCATCAAAAAGGGGGAAATTGTTAGCTTGGATAAGCTTGGAGTTTTGACTGATGACTGAGGAACGGATTCAAAGGACCTGTTCCTTTGAATCACTGTAGCAGAATAGATTATTCTTGCAAAATCGTTTAATTGAGATATTATTATTTATCCTAGAACTGACGTATATCTTGATAATTATGCAGGTCTAAATGGATATGAAAAGATTGCACAAACTAAAGGATAATGATAGGAGATCCGGATTCTCAAGAGAAGAATCCAATTAGCACTCAAAGTCAAGGGAGCTTTGGAGTTCTAATTCATCAAGACTTCTTGGTTGCTGGAAGCTATAAATCATGGAGACTATCAGCCATAGAAGTGTGCACAAATATAGAGAGCATCGAGCAAAAGCTGAGAATAATTATTAGCTTATTTGTGTAATCAGTTAGCTACAGTAGAACTAAGTGAGAACCTGTTCCTTAGATTGAATCTTGTAAAAGTTCGAGTCTTAGTTCAAGTGTAGTAAGCAAAATCGAGTTGTAAACTTTCTGGTTCAAGTCGTGGACTTGACACAACTTCACTGATCGTGAGAAAGATCACTAAAGGATTAGAGTTAGTCCTAGGTTAGTAAGAGTGAGTCTTGTAACCAAGTGGGTCTTTTTACATAGTGAAGTTGAAATCCTACTTGAGAAGTAGGTCGTGGTTTTTTGATCCCGTGTCTAGGGGTTTTTCCACGCTAATATCTGGTGTTCAATTACTTACAGTTTTAATTCCGCATATCGTAGAGTAAAGGAACACATTTTAAGGAACTGGTCCTTAAAATAGTAAAGTGGTGTAATCGTGGGAAATAACATAATTAAACAAAGTCTTGAATTTATTTTTGGAAAAAGAATAAAAATTCTATGGACAAACGGTTCCTATGAATCTTTGATGATTTGGAGCCTACCTTATGATTTGGAGCCTAGCTTATCTACCTGGCTGTTGGAGCTATTTATTTCCGAAAATAAGATTGAAGGCAAGGATTACACTTTGATATAAATTGAGAAATTTATAGTTTTCTTGTATAACCAGAAGTGGTAGAAGAATACTTGAACGCGCGACTAGTATTGTCATCAGTTGACGGTGGTTGTTATGGTGTGTCTAGCAATTCATATACCACCGTCTAAATTCTAAATTGAATATATCATATCATATCATCATACTATATTCTAAAAGAGCCAATAAAAAGTAAGTGATCATTTTGCCCTTCAATTAAAAAGTACTACCTATAATTTTTTGCACTAAAAAGTTAATCTAACTTTAAATAAAAAATCATGAATTATTTGATACAAAAGTAGTATTTTCCATAAATGGGTATATTAAACATTTCTCGTGAATCTGAAAGTGCAGACTTTGAAGAGTTGCATAAATAATTATTCCTTCTTAAATGGGTACATTAACCAAATACTCTCTCTTAACTGTATTTAAATGAAGAATTTGAATAGTTGCAATTGATAATACATATACAGGTACCATATCTGTTAAATGCAATTGCTAAGTAGATGGCCATTTGGCCCATTTTCGTGATATCTATTCATTAATTCACTTACTCTCTTAAATGGATATTTGTCAAAATTATATTATTCGATACATACTTGTGATATTCATAAATCATTTTTGACATTTTAATCTTTACAACACGCTGGCCAGCCCGTAATTACTAAATAGTGAAAGACATGGAGTTATTTACATTCAATTTATTTATTCATTTACATATTTGATATATCATATCCATGTTGCGTATACATCTTAATATGCGTAAAGGCCTACTATGTTCTGAAGTACCTCTTCTTGGCCATCTGGTAAGTATATATGTTGGGACAACTTCATCCCAATGTTTTGTCAACAACAATTATATTTTTACTTTTTCTGTGATATTCCTTTTTTCTCTATTTTATTATCTTCAAAAGTTGTATTTTATAAATGGTATTCGATTTATAACAAAATGAAATCATGACTTGATTTGTAAAATTGTCTCTATGGTGGTGAAGTAAGAGGTAGTGAAAGAAAATATGAGGCAGTGAAGATGCTATTGTTGCATTGCTATGTAACACCCCGATATTTTATAATAAATAATTTATTTTATTTAAATTTGAGTTGGAAAAAAAAAGGGATAGAAAAGTAATTAGATAACTTTTGAACAAATGAATAGTTTGTTATACTAGTTGGACCTCAAAATATAAAAGTAAAAAAATATATATATTGTGGGCTGAGCCCACATCTTTTTTCTAGCCCATGTCTTTAGGGCACATTTAAAAGTCATTCTCTTAGTCTTTAAGCTAAGACGAAAATGAGGAAAGATGCTGGGATATCAAGTCTCGGGGAGGGCACTAGTGAATTCATTTAAGAGAGACTATCGGGTAATGTACTCCTTTCTTTTACCACTGTGTTGTAATTGTAGCATTGAATATGTATATGCAGTTCTTTTTTTACATTGTACTAATAAATTTATGAATTGGATAATGGAAACTAAGGGATGAATGAATGGTGAAACACAATGATTACACTAATGACTAAAAAGGGAGTTTAATGAAATTTCATACTCATTATTGCCATGGAATGGAAATTGTAAGAATTGGTTTACTGCTTACCAATGACGTTGATGATAGTCGTCAGCTTATTAGTTTCTGGGGATGATTTTCTTTAACTTCTTTTACCTATTTGGCACTTTTGGAACTTGGTTAATTATGTTCTAGATGTAAGTAATTGAAAGTTAATGTCTAGAAATAAATTATTACTTTTAGTATATGGTACCTGAGATATAAAAAATGGGTATATTATTCAATGTTATATACCTAGAAAAAAATTGGAAATATGACTCTCAATTCTTATCAAGATCAAAAGTCAATTATATAATTAGACTCCTGTGCTTATGGGTAACACGATTGTGAGTTCAATTTTGAGATTTGATCATGGAAGCTTGGGGTTAACTTTAAAGTTAATTTCTTAACCCCTTTAGCTTAAGATTTGTAATGTTTAACTGTTAGCCTTGTATTGATTATATTACGTTCCTTTAATATAGTGAGATCATTTGGAAGAGATTCGTAAAGGAAAACCATTATTGAGTAGCTAATGAGCTTCGGACCGAGGTAAGTGTATTTCGCTTTCTTGGTGGACTTGCTCCACACCCTATGTATGATATACGCTTCTATACAAATGAGTGTGGCACGATGTAGTTCCGTGCATATTATTGTGGTACGATGTAGTTCCATACATATTATCTAGCACGATGTAGTTCCGTGCATATTATTGTGGTACGATGTAGTTCCGTACATATTATCTAGCACGATGTAGTTCCGTGCATATTATTGTGGTACGATGTAGTTCCGTACATATTATCTAGCACGATGTAGTTCCGTGCATATTATTGTGGTACGATGTAGTTCCGTACATATTATCTAGCACGATGTAGTTCCGTGCATATTATTGTGGTACGATGTAGTTCCGTACATATTATTGAGGTACGATGTAGTTCCGTACATATTACCATAGCATGATGTAGTTCCGTGCATATTATCGTAGTACTGCGTGGTTATGTATTTACCCTTTAGTTACAATGATAGTATCCGTGGTACTTGATGACGGAGTATGAATATTACTTGATTGTTAATGGTTTATCTTTACTTTCCATCCCTTGAGTTGTCTTGTTTTCCATTTATGAGCATCTTGCTACTTTACTTGGAGCCACGTCCCCGCTTATTGAGTCACTCGACTCACCCCTTTCCTTTTCTTTGTTGGTTTACTTATGTCTTTCAGATTCGACGCCATCTACTAGTGGACATCGAGGTTGACCCAGTTGGAGCATCTCTCTATTAGCGGTGAGCCGACCCTTCGTCCGTGGTGGCCACCTATATAGCTTATATTCTCTTTGATATATTTCTAAAATATTGGAGCTGTATAACTTATTCGACACTCTTAGATGTTCATGATTCGGGGAGTACTTGAACCATTTATTCTTGGGATTATTTCTACTTTATTCTATGGTATTGAGATATTTATATTTTTCTTTAAGAAGCTTATTCATTCATAATCAAGTGGGTTCGCCCAACTTGGTTAGTTGGGTGCCCTCACGATCTATTCGGATTTTGGGTCGTGACAAATTGGTATCAGAGCCATAGGTTTAGAGTGCTCACGAATCATGAACAGTGTATAATAGAGTCTTGCTGATCGGGCGGAGACGTCCGTACCTATCTACGAGAGGCTATGGTGACATTTAGGCAACTTCCCTTCTTTCCCTCCTTATCGTGCGTAGTATTTCCATAACAAGACTAATCTTTTTCCACTGTCTAACGCGCAAATGGTGAGGCTTCGTTCTTCAGCTCGAGGAGCACATTTGTGACTCATCATGAGTAGACTCGATTATCTCAGCCTTCTTTTTCAGACCAATCTATTTCACGTCCTCAGCAGCGCACACCATGCATAACCAACATTGGGTACTATCATTATCGTGATCTTGATCATTATATGAAGGATTATCCTAGACTACTGCAGGAAGGTAGTCACTCTTTTCCTCGACCCCAGACATCTGTGCAGTCAACCAGTGGGTATGGTGGTAGTGTTCTTCAAGGGTGGTCATTAGAGTAGCAGTTCAGCTCAGCCTCAGAGACAATTTTATACATTGCCAGCACGACACGATGTCGTGGCATCCAACGTAGTGGTTAAAAGTTTTAGTGTTGATTATATGTGTATTCGTGATCCCATTTGTGTTTCTACTTCTGTTGGAGAGTTTGTTGAAGTAAAGCGGGTGTATCCTAGTTATCATGTGTCTTTTGGGAGGCGTGAGACCACAGTTGATTTATTGGTTCTGGACATGGTAGATTTTGATGTGATTATCGGTATGGATTGGTTGGCTTCATGTTATGCTACTCTCGATTGTCATGCCAAGACTATTCGGCTTTCTTTTCCTGGCTCAGTACCGCTAGTGTGGCACGGTTCTTGTTTTTGCCACCTATGGGACGTACTATCTCATTTTGAAAGTAAGGTGTATGGTGAACAAGGGGTGTTCTGCTTATCTGGCCATGATTCCGGATACCAATATGGAGGTTCTGTCTCTTGATTCTGTTCCCGTTGTGAGGGAGTTCACTGATGTGTTTCCTGATGATTTGCCTGGACTTCCTCCGGATAGGGATATTGAGTTCGGTATTGATTTGGTGCCCAGAACTCAGCCTATATCTATTCCTCCATATCGTATGGCTCCAGCCGAGTTGAAGGAGTTAAATGAGCAATTGCAAGACTTATTGGATAAAGGGTTCATTCGACCTAGTGTGTCGCATTGGGGAGCTCCAGTGTTGTTCGTTAAGAAGAAAGATAGCTCTATGCGTATGTGCATTGATTTCAGTTGAACAAGGTCACTATCAAGAATAAGTATCACTTGCCTCGTATAGACGACTTGTTCGATCAGTTGCAAGGAGCCAGGTTCTTTTCCAAGATTGATTTGAGGTCTGGGTATCATCAATTGAAGATTCGGGAGTCCGATATCCCGAAGACAGCATTCAGGACTAGTTATGAATTCTTGGTTATGTCTTTTGGGCTTACGAATGCTCCAGCAGCTTTTATAGATATGATGAACCGTGTGTTCAAGCCTTATCTAGACTCGTTTGTCATTGTCTTTATTGATGACATCTTGGTCTATTCGCATAACCGTGAGGAGCATGAGTATCACTTGAGATTGGTTCTTCAGACGGTTCGAGAACGTAAGCTTTATGCTAAGTTCTCAAAGTGTGAGTTCCGGTTGGACTCTGTGGCTTTCTTGGGTCATGTTGTGTCCAGTGAGGGTATTAAAGTTGATCCTAAAAAGATTGAGGCCGTTCAGAATTGGCCACGACCTACTTCTCCGACAGAGATTCGTAGTTTTCTTGGTCTGGCTGGATATTATCGGCGATTTGTGGAGAAGTTTTCATCTATTGCTTCTCCATTGACCCGTCTGACTCAGAAAGCGGTTCAATTTCGTTGGTCAGAAGAGTGTGAGGCGAGCTTTCAGAAGCTCAAGTCATCGTTGACTAGCGCTCCAGTGTTATCTCTTCCTTCTGGAGCAGGAGGGTTTGTAGTTTATTGTGATGCTTCTCGTGTTGGGTTGGGATGTGTCTTGATGCAACATGGTAAAGTCATTGCCTATGCTTCTAGGCAGTTGAAAGTGAATGATAAGAACTATCCGACTCATGATTTGGAGTTAGCAGCTGTGGTATTTGCTTTAAAGATATGGAGACATTACCTGTATGGCGAGCCTTGTGAGATCTTCACCGATCATAAGAGCTTGCATTACTTGCTTACTCAGAAGGACTTGAATTGTAGGCAACGCAGATGGCTCGAGCTGATCAAAGATTATGATCTTACTATTCATTATCATCTGGGGAAAGCCAATGTGGTGGCTGATGCATTGAGTAGGAAGTCTATGGGTAGTCTTGCATTTCTTGATGTTGAGATGAGACCTTTAGCTCGAGATTTGCAGACTCTATATAATTCGAGGGTGAGATTGGATAGTTCAGACTCGAATCGGGTATTTGCTTGTATGGTGGCTCAGTCTTCCTTAGTTAGCCAGATTAAGGAAAGACAGTTCGAGGATCCTTATTTTCTTGAGTTGCGTGGGCGTATTCAAAGTGGAGGAGCCCCCTCCTTTTGAGTTGGATAGTGATGGTATTCTTCGGGTTGGTGGTCGTCTTTGTGTTCCGAATGTTGGTGATTTGAGGCGGCTGATTCTTGATGAGGCTCATAGTTCGCGGTATTCCATTCATCCCGGTATCACCAAGATGTACCAGGACCTTCGGCAGTTGTATTGGTGGAGGGGGATGAAGAAAGATGTCTTTGATCATGTATCTCGGTGTTTGAACTGTCAGTAAGTCAAGTACGAGCATAGGAGACCCGCAGGTTTAGCCCAGGTACTACCCATTCTGGAGTGGAAGTAGGAGAGGATTACCATGGATTTTGTAGTTGGCTTGCCGAAGACGTTGAGGCATCATGATTCAGTTTGGGCCATTGTCGATAGACTTACCAAGTCGGCCCATTTTATTCCAGTGAAGACAACTGATACATCAAAGAAGTTGGCTCGGATCTTTATTGAGCAGATTGTTCGGCTGCATGGTACTCCATTATCTATTATCTCTGATCGAGGCTCTCAGTTCACTTCTCAGTTTTGGCAGGC
Organism: Petunia axillaris subsp. axillaris; assembly: GCA_029990575.1. Lineage (NCBI taxonomy): Eukaryota > Viridiplantae > Streptophyta > Magnoliopsida > Solanales > Solanaceae > Petunia > Petunia axillaris. Next base: position 26,313,245 of record JARKNS010000010.1, on the reverse strand, counting down.
TTTTCAGCGAGAGTTGGGTACTCAGGTCCAGCTTAGTACCGCATTTCATCCGCAGACTGATGGACAGTCTGAGCGGACTATTCAAATCTTGGAGGATATGTTGAGAGCATGTGCCTTGGATTTTGGCGGTCATTGGGATGATCATTTGGCTCTTGCAGAGTTTGCTTATAATAACAGTTATCAGTCTTCCATTCAGATGGCTCCGTTTGAGGCATTATATGATCGCCGATGTCGATCTCCAGTTGGTTGGTTCGAGTCTCGAGATGTTGAGGTGTTGGGTCCTGATATGGTTCATCAGACTTTGGATACAGTTCGTATCATCCAGGATCGTTTTCGAACTGCTCAGAGTAGGCAGATATCATACTCAAATAAGAGAAGCCGAGAGTTGGTATTTGAGGAAGGTGATATGGTTTTCTTGAATGTGTCACCAATGCGGGGTGTGAAGAGATTTGGGAAAAAAAAGCAAGGTAAGCCCTAGGTTCATTGGTCCTTTTAAGATTGTGAAGCGTATAAGTGAGGTTGCTTATCGACTATAATTGCCAGAGTCTATGCCTGTTCATCCTGTTTTTCATGTTTCTATACTCCGGAAGTGTGTTTGAGATCCTACTCATGTCATCGAGGTGGATCTAGTTCAATTGGATGTGAACTTTGTTGAACCCCAAAAATTACCCCGAAAAGGAGAAATTCCGGAATATCGACAGGATGGGCTAACTCTTTTGGAGTTTTTGGAGTCGCCACCCAATTTAAGGAAAACAGGGAACCAAATTAACAAATGCGTGCAAAACTCCGTTTTTATAAAAAAGACGGTCTTTCTTCCAGAGATTCTAAAAGTAAGAGGTTTTATTAATTTCGGAAGAAGGTTTTTAAGGCACTTCCGAAATTCCGTAAAATACGGTTAATCCGACAGGTTTCCAAATATTTGCAAAATATGCTTTTCTAAAAAAAATTATCTAAAATAATTAATTGAAATAAAACTTGTTTATGAAAAATATTTTAATTTTTGCACGCATTTTGCTAATTTGCCCCAGTTTGCAATAAATTAAATAACGACTTCAAAAATAAAAAGGATAATGCACATAAAGTAAAGCAATATACCAAGCAATCAAATGTTATTATCAAATAAAATAATTCACACATTTTATTTACATAAATATCTAAGGAAAGCAAAGTTAAAGATAGAACCGGTAAATTGATTAACTCGCGGGAGTCTTGATTTTCTAAAATTCCTAAGTCTTATTTCTGAATGCTCGGGTCCGAATTCAATCTCCAAATGCCCTCAATGCAAAGGACTATTCTCATTCGCGAGTTAGCCAAAAGCGTTCCCGAATTGCTCGTGCCAAGATGTACCTCGCAATAAAACGGGAATTAAACGGGATTAGTACGATAATAAAGTGTAATGATTAATAAAATAAAGTAATAATAATAATAAGAAAAAAAATATATATAATAATAATAATAATAATAATAATAATAATAATAATAGAATATATAATAATAATAATAATAATAGAATATATAATAATAATAATAATAATAATAATAGAATAATAATAATAATAATAATAAAGGGGTTTTGTTTTTGCAAAATTTAGGCTCAGGTTTGTATGGCGCGTCGAATAGAGGCTCGGGATTTGGTGCGGTTGCAAACACGGAGCCCGGGCCGTATTGCCGTGCCAAAGCACCAAACCCACTACTCTATTCAACTTGCTTAGCATTAAAATGCATTCATCATCGCCTTTTGCTTTAGGGACACGGGAACGGGACGGTTCAAGTGTAGTATTATGTTCGAATCGGTTCCGAGGCCTCAATACATGCATGTGTATTTTTTCATCGGCCAATGTAGTATCGGTTTAATATCAGTCCGTCAATTCTAACATATAGTATCCGTCAATTCCTTGTATAGCCGTCAATTCAATATATGTAAACCTCAGATTAGAAATATTTTCATAGGCCTAATATCTGTTCAAAATCAGTACTCGACCAGCAAAACAACACGTAGGAAGCTGCGTATTCACTGCCAACACATCAAACTGAAAAGCATTAGTGGGCATAATATTCTCAAAGCAAACAGAGGTTCAGTCAAAGCTTTAGCTAAGAACAAGAATACACAAAGCAATAACAGTAAAGGTGACTCGCTGTCAAGATCAATCCCGCTCAAGCAGTGATTTTCCGGTGAGATTTGAGACGAGAGCCAAAGGAATCGAAAGCTCGATAAGAACACGCAACAGCAGTGACCAATCAATAACAAACGAAACTGCAGCAAACGAATTCGGATCTGAAAACAATAGATGAGTATTGAAGTAAATCATAACATAAGTAAAATCAGACAGTTAGGTGCCACTGGACGGAATATCCCGTCCATTCCCAACAACTAGCAGCCACCGGAGTAGCATTTCAGACAAAAGGCGGAGGAGCAACTGCCTGGTGGGTCTCCGGTGGAGATTCCGGCGACCTTTGCCGGCGTCGCTTCAACTCCTCCTTCCCCGTTTCTCCTCTTTCTCGATCTCCTCTTTCCCGATAACAGTCAAGAACAACAACAAACAACAAAATCCAGAAACCCTTTTTTTTATCCCGATCTGCTCTCCCTTCGAGTTTTATATGTTTCTGCGTGTTTATGTTGATGGGTGTGTGTATGTGTTGCTGTGTGTTGAGTGGAAAACCAAGGGGAGCTCTTTTGTATGTAAGAAATATGATAGTGAGAGGGTTTTTTGGAGAGGGAGAAATCGTGACCAGAGGAGAGGGGCACGGCTGGGGCTGATTATCATAGTCGATCTGTAGGGTTTTTGGTGTGAGGGAGAATAAAATGGGTGTGGGGTTAACGGGTATGGGCTTTGCATAAATAAACTGGAATTTAAATGAAGGAGCAATTTTGACCTCAGTTTAGGATTTAAATGAGAAAATCGGGTGATTGCACGGGTAGGATAGAAATTAGGCTATGTATTGCAAAATTTGACCCTTTTACTCAGAAATTAACCAATTATATCTAATTTACAAAATTATCCTTAATTATAAAATATTACCATAATTTATTAAATTTGAAAAAAAATTCGGGACAAAATTGGGTGTCAACAGCTGCCCCTCTTTACCCGAAAAGGATGAAAGAGTTTTCAGGGTAAAGAAAGTTGACGTGAAACCCAATTTTGTCACGGTAAAGCCAAGACTTCGATTCCTGGGATCAAAATGCGAGGCTTATGGGCATGGCCGAACTTCGGTTTCCGAGTTGCCTACATATCTCGGGCTGAAAGAGAATCAGGCCATATGTAGTTCGACGCGATTTGAAAATAAAAGACGAGATAGTAACGACTACTCGAGTGCGGGAAAAGAGGCTTGTAACACCCAAGTTATGAAATGTGGTCGACGACACACCCATAAAGCGGGGTTTACATGGACATAGCTTCCACTGCACCTCGATAACCGAGCCATCTAGTCTTCAATCTCAAATCTCAGACTCAGGGTTAACAAGAGACTTACCTCTAGGGTGGATGACTTATGCGGGTGCAATTCTTCAGGTCTTCGTCGACGAGTCCAGCTCATATCAACGATTGTCCCGGTTCATTGCTAAGCAAAGCTCCATGTTCCAAATGCTGCTGCGGTGCTGCTAAAAATCCTGCAATAATCTCAACAAACGGTAAACGTGCAACTGCTAATAAACTGTAATAATTGGAATAAGAAATAAATAAAGTGATAACAAAAATTGTAAATACGGGTTGTGGTATCATTGATAAGTTCTTCATTCGATCAACTGACAAAGTACTCCGCCCGGAGAACCTCTAAGCTGATCCTTATTAACGCAATCTTGTATTGTGTTTCAATCCCTTGACAAAACAAATGAAACGTCTGGTCTTGAAGCATCCAGTGTCTCAATGCAACTTGAAAGAAACCTGCATATCCTATTTGTGGGTGGAAGGACCCGAGATATCCTATTTGTGGGTGGAATGACCCGAATATCCTATTTGTGGGTGGAATGACCCGAATATCTTATTTGTGGGTGTAAGAACCCGAGATATCCTATTTGTGGGTGGATAAACCCTGATTGTTCATTTTTAAGGCGAACGGGCCCAAAACGTTCAATATAGGTGAACGAGCCTAAATTTGATGGCAGCCTGCAAAACAAAATTGCAAATCAGATTAATTAAGGCAGGATAATGCAAAACAAATAAGCAAAACTGGGTCGTGTTGCTTGAATTAATAGTGCTGCAAAGCGTTGAATGCCTTCAGTTCTTATTGAATCTGCCGTTCAATTTCTGCAAATTTAAAGAAAATGCGTTAGAAAACGAGTGAATAATGAAACAAAAGCTATAATGAAAAAAGAAGAAATAGATTTGTGCTGCATATGCGACAAGGCGAATGATCTTTGAGAAACTGATGGCCGTCGGTAGGAACAATAACAAAAGAGCCTTCAATTGCCTATGATAGGCTTCAGAATAATGCCTCCAATTGCTTATGGTAGGCTTCAAATGATAACGATGTCTTCGCTTGCTCACGATAGACTTGATAATAAGACCCTCCGATTGCTTACGGTAGGATCAATAACAAAAGAGCCTTCAATTGCTTATGATAGGCTTCATAAAAAGGCCTCCAATTGTTTATGGTAGGCTCCAAATGATAACGATGTCTTCGCTTGCTCACGATAGACTTGATAATAAGACCCTCCGATTGCTTACGGTAGGATCAATAACAAAAGAGCCTTCAATTGCTTATGATAGGCTTCATAAAAAGGCCTCCAATTGTTTATGGTAGGCTCCAAATGATAATGAGGTCTTCGCTTGCTCACGATAGACTTGATAATAAGACCCCTGATTGCTTACGGTAGGATCAATGATAAAAGAGCCTTCAATTGCTTATGACAGGCTTCATAATAAGGCCTCCAATTGCTTATGGTAGGCATGACGTAATTTGTAAGTGCAAGCTGCAATATCTTTGATAATTGTCTTCCCATCCACTGGTGAAGCAATAAAGCAAATGCGAAGGCATAGTGCAAGGCATTTTCAACAATCTTGACAAATCAACTGGCAAGCCGGTCGGGCATGAAGCAAGGAGGGTCTTGGGGTTGATTGTCTACAAATCAGCTGGTGATCCGGTCCGGCACAAAGCAAGGAGGGTATCAGGGCTGACCTGTTAAACTAAAAGTAAAGCAAGTCATAATATAAATCAAGTGCAAAGGCATAATTGAAAGCAAGTGCAAGGCAATTTGAACATCTTGACAAATCAACTGGCAAGTCGGTCGGGCACGCAGCAAGGAGGGTCTTGGGGTTGATTGTCTACAAATCAGCTGGTGATCCGGTCCGGCACAAAGCAAGGAGGGTATCAGGGCTGACCTGTTAAACTAAAAGTAAAGCAAGTCATAATATAAATCAAGTGCAAAGGCATAATTGAAAGCAAGTGCAAGGCAATTTGAACATCTTGACAAATCAACTGGCAAGCCGGTCGGGCACGCAGCAAGGAGGGTCTTGGGGTTGATTGTCTACAAATCAGCTGGTGATCCGGTCCGGCACAAAGCAAGGAGGGTATCAGGGCTGACCTGTTAAACTAAAAGTAAAGCAAGTCATAATATAAAGCAAGTGCAAAGGCATAATTGAAAGCAAGTGCAAGGCAATTTGAACATCTTGACAAATCAACTGGCAAGCCGGTCGGGCACGCAGCAAGGAGGGTCTTGGGGTTGATTGTCTACAAATCAGCTGGTGATCCGGTCCGGCACAAAGCAAGGAGGGTATCAGGGCTGACCTGTTAAACTAAAAGTAAAGCAAGTCATAATATAAAGCAAGTGCAAAGGCATAATTGAAAGCAAGTGCAAAGCAATTTAGCGTGAAATGTAAAGCAACGCCAAAGCGATTTAGCAAATCAACAGGCGTGAAAGTCCAACAAGAGAGAAGCCCCGCCTGGTGGTCAACCTGAAAAATGTAAAGTAAGGCATCAATTTTAAAGCAAGTGCGACGACATAATTCAAAACAAGTGCAAAGAAAAGCAGTTCGGGAATGTAAAGCAATGCAAGAGCCATTTGGCGAATCAATGGGCGAGATAGTCCAACAAAGGGAATCCTCGTAGCCGATGGTCAACCTGAAAGAGTAAAGCGAGGCGTTAATTTTAAAGCAAGTGTGAAGGCGTAATTCAAGATAAGTGCAAAGCAAAGTAGTGCGGAAAAGTAGTCAGTGCGATAGCCATTGATAAATCAATTGGCGAGACAATCCGGCAAGGATGGCCTTGTGCGGATTATAGCCTGAAACAAAGCGATGCCCTATTTGGCTTAGTTTTGAAAACACAAAACAAGCCTCGGCTTTATCGCCTATTAGGAATGAAAGTCATAGGGGTAGAAATGCCGCCTGTTCGGCAATAACTCATGACAAAGCATAATGCTTTAAGTCATGAAAAGGGCAATGCGACGCAATTTGCAAGGCAACTTTGAATGCGCGTTCCATAAACTGTTCATCCATAGTGCGAATGATCTTTTCAACGCAAACTTTTATGTTCCTGCTCTCAAAGAAAATTGTTAGTTCTGAGGAGGGAAGGGGAAACGTTTGATTTGTGCAGACTTCATCCTGATCTTGCTGCTTCTGCTGCTTCCTCGTCTTCATTGGACTTGGATTCGCGAATTGTTTTCAGAAACTTGGCTCATGAACTCAAATAGCATAGAATTTGAAAGATAGAGGCAAGATAAAATATTTTAATGCAATATAGCGAGTGAAATAAGCATGCAAATGAAGTCAAAGATGCATTTTGAAATTTTTTGTCTTGACTTAAACTTGTAACATATTTTAAAACAAACTGAACGTCCTTTGTCTTAGACTTTGTACTGTTTGCTTAACCGATTTCAAAATTCTTGCCAAATCATCTTTAATAACCAACGCCGCTTCTTGCAAAATTCTGCCCCAGTTATTATCTTGCGCATCTCTAACTCATTTTGCAAAAATTGCCCCAGTTGCCATCTTTCGCGTCTCCAACTCATTTTGCAAAAATTTCCCCAGTGGCTATCTTTCGCATCTCCAACTCGTTTTGCAAAATTTGCCCCAGTTGCTATCTTTCGCATCTCCAACTCGTTTTGCAAAAAATTGCCCCAGTTGTCCTTCTTGGGGGAAATAAGAATTTAAATTCTAAAGGGTCGAGCCCGATATGGGAGCCTACGTATCCTTCCTTGGGAATCAGACCGTGCGTAGTTCTGCATCACTGCTTCAATGCCATATACCAATAAAATAAAAGCTGCCCCAGTTGAAGTTCTAACAGATAGTGCGATATCCAAAGAGCACAGACAATAACTTTCAGTGCATCGTTTTCAAATTGTTCAGTTGTTTTGCCATACATCACAAGCAAAGTTTTGGCAAGTTTAACAATTTTAATTTTGCAATGGAAACAAATGCAAGCGTAAATAACATAATAAGAATGCGATGAATTTTATTTCAACTTTCATAAATTCAAAATGAGTTGATTCAGAATAACCTAAGCTTTAAAGTACAATGCAATTCAGGGCCTCAATCTGAATTAAAATTGAAAACAATGCTACTAAGTTCAATCGCCAAGTTCTTTCAAGCAATGCCATTAGCTTCTGGTACTGCACCGTTCATGAGCTAGAGCGTCTACCATCAATCATATCTCGAAACCTTTGCATGGTGGATGGTCTGCCACTTCACAAATCCAACATTTGATAGAGAAGTAAACAAAACAAAAGAAACCTCACAAAGGGTAACTAAGATAGTTTGCATGTCATTCATAGGATTGCATACAAGCAAGCAACGCCTAGTATTTAACGCATTTTGAGCAAATAAAGCAAGACAGGCAATTAACATTTTAACACAGCTCATGCTCTCCACAGCATCTGCACAAAATTCTAAACCCAAATGCCTAAAACCCGAAACAATCCTCCATAGCTTTTGCAAACATCCACACTCCTCCAAGCACAACTCCCAATTGTTTCACATCTAGGGGTAAAATTTTCAACTGTCTTCACAATGCCAGACTGCAAATCATAAAAGGTTCCAATTGACCTTTTACAAATAAAACCTCACTGGTCCTTGGCTTTAGTCAAGCCTCTCAGTTTCCTAGGTTTTGCAAGGCTCGCAGACCTTGTTCATAGGGCTCCTCACTGGTCATCGGCTTTAATCAAGCCTCTCAGTTTCCTAGGCAGCCAAGACCGCACTGGTCTTCAAGGAGGGACCTCACTGGTCATTCAAAGACACAGGGGCTTCGCTCTCCTAGTATGCGACAAGCATACTTCAATTTTACAAAGTTGCAGCTGGATAATCAACATAGGCCTGCACACACGCAAAGCCATTCAGGAGAGGGACCCCACTGATCCTTTTAAAGACACCAGGGGCTTCGCCTCTTAGATCTCACTACACCAAGCCATCTCCAAAACACAAACCAACCAAATCTGCCGAACTTTCCCCCAAACTAAGGTGAATATGCATGCATGACCTAATCTCCTTCTAAGAGTGGGCTAACGGTTGAGGCTGATTCAGACCTATGCGGGATAAACCTGGTCCCATAAACCAGTAAAACCGGCCATGGCAAAACCAGGCAAACCATACCCCAACTAACTTTTGGTGACACGAAAGAAGTTTGAAAGAGTGAGGTAAGGGCAATGCCCTTCCTGCATAGCTACCCGTCAAGCGGGTACCCCGTGATGAAATCGAGGAGGTGAAAGAGAATTGACAGGCTCCATGAGGGAGGAAATATGAACGGAACGCAGATTATGCACAAATTAATACAATGCATGCTTTATAAGGCAAACCAAACAAACAGATATAATAAAACAAATAAATCAGGCATGCTAGTTGCAAACAATTGGAAACCTTTATGGTCAAAACCTTTATTGCTCCCCAGCGGAGTCGCCATGCTGTTGAACCCCAAAAATTACCCCGAAAAGGAGAAATTCCGGAATATCGACAGGATGGGCTAACTCTTTTGGAGTTTTTGGAGTCGCCACCCAATTTAAGGAAAACAGGGAACCAAATTAACAAATGCGTGCAAAACTCCGTTTTTATAAAAAAGACGGTCTTTCTTCCAGAGATTCTAAAAGTAAGAGGTTTTATTAATTTCGGAAGAAGGTTTTTAAGGCACTTCCGAAATTCCGTAAAATACGGTTAATCCGACAGGTTTCCAAATATTTGCAAAATATGCTTTTCTAAAAAAAATTATCTAAAATAATTAATTGAAATAAAACTTGTTTATGAAAAATATTTTAATTTTTGCACGCATTTTGCTAATTTGCCCCAGTTTGCAATAAATTAAATAACGACTTCAAAAATAAAAAGGATAATGCACATAAAGTAAAGCAATATACCAAGCAATCAAATGTTATTATCAAATAAAATAATTCACACATTTTATTTACATAAATATCTAAGGAAAGCAAAGTTAAAGATAGAACCGGTAAATTGATTAACTCGCGGGAGTCTTGATTTTCTAAAATTCCTAAGTCTTATTTCTGAATGCTCGGGTCCGAATTCAATCTCCAAATGCCCTCAATGCAAAGGACTATTCTCATTCGCGAGTTAGCCAAAAGCGTTCCCGAATTGCTCGTGCCAAGATGTACCTCGCAATAAAACGGGAATTAAACGGGATTAGTACGATAATAAAGTGTAATGATTAATAAAATAAAGTAATAATAATAATAAGAAAAAAAAATATATATAATAATAATAATAATAATAATAATAATAATAATAATAATAATAGAATATATAATAATAATAATAGAATATATAATAATAATAATAATAATAATAATAATAGAATAATAATAATAATAATAATAATAATAATAATAATAATAAAGGGGTTTTGTTTTTGCAAAATTTAGGCTCAGGTTTGTATGGCGCGTCGAATAGAGGCTCGGGATTTGGTGCGGTTGCAAACACGGAGCCCGGGCCGTATTGCCGTGCCAAAGCACCAAACCCACTACTCTATTCAACTTGCTTAGCATTAAAATGCATTCATCATCGCCTTTTGCTTTAGGGACACGGGAATGGGACGGTTCAAGTGTAGTATTATGTTCGAATCGGTTCCGAGGCCTCAATACATGCATGTGTATTTTTTCATCGGCCAATGTAGTATCGGTTTAATATCAGTCCGTCAATTCTAACATATAGTATCCGTCAATTCCTTGTATAGCCGTCAATTCAATATATGTAAACCTCAGATTAGAAATATTTTCATAGGCCTAATATCTGTTCAAAATCAGTACTCGACCAGCAAAACAACACGTAGGAAGCTGCGTATTCACTGCCAACACATCAAACTGAAAAGCATTAGTGGGCATAATATTCTCAAAGCAAACAGAGGTTCAGTCAAAGCTTTAGCTAAGAACAAGAATACACAAAGCAATAACAGTAAAGGTGACTCGCTGTCAAGATCAATCCCGCTCAAGCAGTGATTTTCCGGTGAGATTTGAGACGAGAGCCAAAGGAATCGAAAGCTCGATAAGAACACGCAACAGCAGTGACCAATCAATAACAAACGAAACTGCAGCAAACGAATTCGGATCTGAAAACAATAGATGAGTATTGAAGTAAATCATAACATAAGTAAAATCAGACAGTTAGGTGCCACTGGACGGAATATCCCGTCCATTCCCAACAACTAGCAGCCACCGGAGTAGCATTTCAGACAAAAGGCGGAGGAGCAACTGCCTGGTGGGTCTCCGGTGGAGATTCCGGCGACCTTTGCCGGCGTCGCTTCAACTCCTCCTTCCCCGTTTCTCCTCTTTCTCGATCTCCTCTTTCCCGATAACAGTCAAGAACAACAACAAACAACAAAATCCAGAAACCCTTTTTTTTATCCCGATCTGCTCTCCCTTCGAGTTTTATATGTTTTTGCGTGTTTATGTTGATGGGTGTGTGTATGTGTTGCTGTGTGTTGAGTGGAAAACCAAGGGGAGCTCTTTTGTATGTAAGAAATATGATAGTGAGAGGGTTTTTTGGAGAGGGAGAAATCGTGACCAGAGGAGAGGGGCACGGCTGGGGCTGATTATCATAGTCGATCTGTAGGGTTTTTGGTGTGAGGGAGAATAAAATGGGTGTGGGGTTAACGGGTATGGGCTTTGCATAAATAAATTGGAATTTAAATGAAGGAGCAATTTTGACCTCAGTTTAGGATTTAAATGAGAAAATCGGGTGATTGCACGGGTAGGATAGAAATTAGGCTATGTATTGCAAAATTTGACCCTTTTACTCAGAAATTAACCAATTATATCTAATTTACAAAATTATCCTTAATTATAAAATATTACCATAATTTATTAAATTTGAAAAAAAATTCGGGACAAAATTGGGTGTCAACAGCTGCCCCTCTTTACCCGAAAAGGATGAAAGAGTTTTCAGGGTAAAGAAAGTTGACGTGAAACCCAATTTTGTCACGGTAAAGCCAAGACTTCGATTCCTGGGATCAAAATGCGAGGCTTATGGGCATGGCCGAACTTCGGTTTCCGAGTTGCCTACATATCTCGGGCTGAAAGAGAATCAGGCCATATGTAGTTCGACGCGATTTGAAAATAAAAGACGAGATAGTAACGACTACTCGAGTGCGGGAAAAGAGGCTTGTAACACCCAAGTTATGAAATGTGGTCGACGACACACCCATAAAGCGGGGTTTACATGGACATAGCTTCCACTGCACCTCGATAACCGAGCCATCTAGTCTTCAATCTCAAATCTCAGACTCAGGGTTAACAAGAGACTTACCTCTAGGGTGGATGACTTATGCGGGTGCAATTCTTCAGGTCTTCGTCGACGAGTCCAGCTCATATCAACGATTGTCCCGGTTCATTGCTAAGCAAAGCTCCATGTTCCAAATGCTGCTGCGGTGCTGCTAAAAATCCTGCAATAATCTCAACAAACGGTAAACGTGCAACTGCTAATAAACTGTAATAATTGGAATAAGAAATAAATAAAGTGATAACAAAAATTGTAAATACGGGTTGTGGTATCATTGATAAGTTCTTCATTCGATCAACTGACAAAGTACTCCGCCCGGAGAACCTCTAAGCTGATCCTTATTAACGCAATCTTGTATTGTGTTTCAATCCCTTGACAAAACAAATGAAACGTCTGGTCTTGAAGCATCCAGTGTCTCAATGCAACTTGAAAGAAACCTGCATATCCTATTTGTGGGTGGAAGGACCCGAGATATCCTATTTGTGGGTGGAATGACCCGAATATCCTATTTGTGGGTGGAATGACCCGAATATCTTATTTGTGGGTGTAAGAACCCGAGATATCCTATTTGTGGGTGGATAAACCCTGATTGTTCATTTTTAAGGCGAACGGACCCAAAACGTTCAATATATTGCAAAATTTGACCCTTTTACTCAGAAATTAACCAATTATATCTAATTTACAAAATTATCCTTAATTATAAAATATTATCATAATTTATTAAATTTGAAAAAAAATTCGGGACAAAATTGGGTGTCAACAAACTTAGCTTATGAAGAAGCTCCAGTTGCTATTGTAGGAAGAGACACACGAAAGTTGAGGTCTAAAGAGATTCCATTAGTAGAAGTGTGATGGCACAACCGTCTATATGATGAGGATACTTGGAAGCTCGAGTAAAGCATGCGGGATAGATATCCCCACTTGTTTGAGGCATCAGGTAAGTAAATTTTAAAGTCCTTGCATTTAAATTTTTCTTATTAATTTTGAGCTATAGCATGTTTACTTCCTTGTTGGAGTTTACTGATTCATTAAAGTAATTTATCTCATTGCCAGAGTATCTGATTCATTAGAGTGATTTAGCTCCTTGCCGGAGAGTGTTTGATTTAATATTGTGATTTACCTCCTTGTCGGAGCGGTTGAGCTTATCTTGAGCTTTGTTTGGTGCCTATGTATGGCTTAATATATTATATATGGTGGTTGTTGGTATTTGAGACATGTATTATTTTTGGATAGTCCAATTTACAAAGGAAACTCTGGCGAAATTTTTGTAAATTATTGGGACTTAGCCAAATTTCGAATTCTTATGAAGTTTGGTTGTAAGTGATAAAAGGCTTGGTGTTGGATGCATGTGTATAGAGTGGTTGTTGGTATTTGGTGGATCAAGTTCGAGGACGAACTTGTGTTCAAATGGAGGAGAATGTAACACCCCGATATTTTATAATAAATAATTTATTTAATTTAAATTTGAGTTGGAAAAAAAAAGGGATAGAAAAGTAATTAGATAACTTTTGAACAAATGAATAGTTTGTTATACTAGTTGGACCTCAAAATATAAAAGTAAAAAAAATATATATATTGTGGGCTGAGCCCACATCTTTTTTCTAGCCCATGTCTTTAGGGCACATTTAAAAGTCATTCTCTTAGTCTTTAAGCTAAGACGAAAATGAGGAAAGATGCTGGGATATCAAGTCTCAGGGAGGGCACTAGTGAATTCATTTAAGAGAGACTATCGGGTAATGTACTCCTTTCTTTTACCACTGTGTTGTAATTGTAGCATTGAATATGTATATGCAGTTCTTTTTTTACATTGTACTAATAAATTTATGAATTGGATAATGGAAACTAAGGGATGAATGAATGGTGAAACACAATGATTACACTAATGACTAAAAGGGAGTTTAATGAAATTTCATACTCATTATTGCCATGGAATGGAAATTGTAAGAATTGGTTTACTGCTTTCCAATGACGTTGATGATAGTCGTCAGCTTATTAGTTTCTGGGGATGATTTTCTTTAACTTCTTTTACCTATTTGGCACTTTTGGAACTTGGTTAATTATGTTCTAGATGTAAGTAATTGAAAGTTAATGTCTAGAAATAAATTATTACTTTTAGTATATGGTACCTGAGATATGAAAAATGGGTATATTATTCAATGTTATATACCTAGAAAAAAATTGGAAATATGACTCTCAATTCTTATCAAGATCAAAAGTCAATTATATAATTAGACTCCTGTGCTTATGGGTAACACGATTGTGAGTTCAATTTTGAGATTTGATCATGGAAGCTTGGGGTTAACTTTAAAGTTAATTTCTTAACCCCTTTAGCTTAAAATTTGTAATGTTTAACTGTTAGCCTTGTATTGATTATATTACATTCCTTTAATAGAGTGAGATCATTTGGAAGAGATTCGTAAAGGAAAATCATTGTTGAGTAGCTAATGAGCTTTGGACCGAGGTAAGTGTATTTCGCTTTCTTGGTGGACTTGCTCCACACCCTATGTATGATATACGCTTCTATACAAATGATTGTGGCACGATGTAGTTCCGTGCATATTATTGTGGTACGATGTAGTTCCGTACATATTATCTAGCACGATGTAGTTCCGTGCATATTATTGTGGTACGATGTAGTTCCGTACATATTATCTAGCACGATGTAGTTCCGTGCATATTATTGTGGTACGATGTAGTTCCGTACATATTATCTAGCACGATGTAGTTCCGTGCATATTATTGTGGTACGATGTAGTTCCGTACATATTATTGAGGTACGATGTAGTTCCGTACATATTACCATAGCACGATGTAGTTCCGTGCATATTATCGTAGTACTGCGTGGTTATGTATTTACCCTTTAGTTACAATGAAAGTATCCGTGGTACTTGATGACGGAGTATGAATATTACTTGATTGTTAATGGTTTATCTTTACTTTCCATCCCTTGAGTTGTCTTGTTTTCCATTTATGAGCATCTTGCTACTTTACTTGGAGCCCCGTCCCCGCTTATTGAGTCACTCGACTCACCCCTTTCCTTTTCTTTGTTGGTTTACTTATGTCTTTCAGATTCGACGCCATCTACTAGTGGACATCGAGGTTGACCCAGTTGGAGCATCTCTCTATTAGCGGTGAGCCGACCCTTCGTCCGTGGTGGCCACCTATATAGCTTATATTCTCTTTGATATATTTCTAAAATTTTGGAGCTGTATAACTTATTCGACACTCTTAGATGTTCATGATTCGGGGAGTACTTGAACCTTTTATTCTTGGGATTATTTCTACTTTATTCTATGGTATTGAGATATTTATATTTTTCTTTAAGAAGCTTATTCATTCATAATCAAGTGGGTTCGCCCAACTTGGTTAGTTGGGTGCCCTCACGATCTATTCGGATTTTGGGTTGTGACAATTGCTACTTTGTTATATTTTGGAATTTAATACTTTATTTATTTTTTATGGGAAGAAAAGAATTTAATCAATAATATAATGCAACATGATTTAAAGATGAGGCAGACAACTAATAACGAATAGCGAGCAACCTAATTTCATTCATGGAAGACGGACAAATTGAATATATAGACCAAAATCCAAACACCTTATCAAATATATGGTCTTTGTATATATTAGTAACAGGAGTAATGTACTGAGTCTTAATTCTTAACTGTGTGAAGATTTTTTCAGATTCAATTGTATGTGTTTTTCTTCTTTTTCGTTTTCACTTAATACTAAAGTCTGCTAAACAATCACAAGCAGTCTTGAAATTCACCTTTTAAAATTTAGAAATATCATAATTAAACATATCAGTTAGTGGTAAACACAACCAGTAAATAACATATTTTTAATACAATAATAATTTTTTTTTTACTTTTAAAATTTTAATACTCCTTAGTATGGAGTACACGCGCAGCGTGCGTATTCAGAACTAATTATCATAAAAGTGAGAATCCCTTAGTGCAAAGTTATATTACTAAAATACTCCTATAAAATATTGAAAACCTATTTTGCCCTCACCTAAAAGCACCCCCATTTAACTATTCTAATTTTAACATAAAAAATTTAAATAACCTTTTTAACCATAAAATATAATTTAATGAATCTTATGAACACAAAAAATGGAATCAAGCAACACAAACGACGCAAAGCTTCCAAAGCTGACGTTTCAAGAACTGAAGAGATCGTCTCTTCGTTACAATCTCATACTAACAAATTTGAGTTGGCACCAATTACATTAAATATATTTATGATCTTGGTCAGTTTTTATACAATTTTTTTTCTCGGTGCAATTTTTATCATCACTCTCGTCAAACAAGAGGTAACAATTTTTCTGTTCTAAATTTGTAATTAATTCATAAAATACTTTTTTATGAACAAATGTGCTCTATATTTGGGACTTTACAAATCTCTACTCATCATTTCTTCCTTTCCCTTCAATAGTATGCTTAGAAAATGCGAATGAATGCGATTATGTAAGTTTTTTTCGTAGAATAGTCTTACACTTTCTCTCAAAAAATTTCAAACCGTGTCCTTGGATGAGGCGGAACAATTTAGAAAAACCACTTGGTAACTCTTTATTGGAATTTGTGAATTATTTTTTAACATATACTTATGATTTTTTTAGTAATTAGGGAACCTGCAGTCTGTACGCTTTAGGTGCGTTCTGGGTAAATCCCACTCCTTATACAATAACTCGCAAATCATACCGAAAAATTAAACCGCACTGCGCTTATAATTAATTTTAGTCTTGTAATATTTAGAAGTAGCTTGTGTTTGTAACGAGAAAATATTTTATTTCTTTCTTTTGGCAGGTCAAATTTTCGTGAGAGGTCGGCTGCAATGTGACTAATGGACATTGTCCTGACAATAATGTAAACTTTCTGCTAATAATTTGTAGAGCTGATGTCCAAAGCTCAGAAATTTTTAATCATCACACTTGTGGAAGGGTGACTTTTCATTTGTGGATCATAGTTTTTATTTATAGTGATTGAATTTGAGATCAATATGTTCGCTTACTCCTCTAATTTATAATTTGATTAAGTTTCTCAAGTTGGAGATCAAACCTAAAATATTACTCCTGCCAAGAAAGTCATTATCCTTACTTTTGAAAGAAGATACTCCATTTTCTAAAAATTTTGACACACCAAACATGAGTAAATTGAGAATTTTTTTTATCAATTTTCTTAATTCGATGTCACCCAATGGACGCTTAATTTTTGTCTTGGTTGGTTTGTATCTAATGCATATATGTTAATAAGTTAGTTTGAACGCAAAAGTGATTATAGTACATTTTAAGGAGGTTTGTGAATACTAAAGAAATTTAATTTACAGTCTTATATACATTAATATTATATGTGTACGTGTTGTTTAGATCTACCACCTTTTTATCTAATTCATTCTTTAGAGGATTTAACGTAATATCAAGTATATTATGCAAACTACTCTGAATATAAAATGCTATTATAAAATTTCCAACATTTATTACTTTTTGGATTGCTCACTTCTGTTCTTTTATTTTTGTAACTCAAATACACTATCCAGTGAAATTTAAGTTAATTTTTTTAAACTCATATACTCATTGATTTGGATTCATGCGCAACGCGTGTCCAAAACTAGTCATTATAAAAGTGAAAATCTCCTAGTGTAATGTCAGATTACTGAAATACCCTTAAAAATAGTAAATTCCCATTTTGACCTTTGCCTAATAGTAAAATTATCTCCTATTAAGACCTTTGCCTAATAGTAAAATTATCACCTATTAAATGTTTAGTGTCAGCCTAATACAATTAATAAATATGATGAAATAATTACTCCTAATAAAGACAACAAAAAAGAAAATAAAAGCAAAACCAATATCTTCTCTACTACCCTCATGGGTTTCGCACGATAAAAACATTGTCTAGATAAAACTTCTTTATGGTGGTCGGTGGAGCCTTACTATTTTCCAACGGAGATAGAGGAACTCTATAATCAACATTAGACCAGTCGATCTTTGAGCTATTTTGAAGTTATACGACTCTAGGTAGGCATGTAGCACCAACAACAATAGTATATCCAGTATAATCTCACAATGTAGTGTCTAAGGAGAGTGACGTGTCACCTTATCCCTACCTCGAGTGAGGTAGAGAGACTGTTTCGGGAAAGTCCTCGGCTAAGAATCTATGTAGGCCTTTAAGTATATAGGTTTGGTTGAATTAGAAGAAAAAAACAGAGAAGAGTTTTGAAGTTGAAGGTGAAAAATAATACTTGGAAACTGAGAAGTAATATTTGAAAATTAAAATACTGTTTAGACATGCATTTCATTTTTTTTTTTTTAAAAGTTAAAGTCCTCCGAGTAAAAAAAAATTTCTCCATAAATCTAATTCTACATAAAACTAATAAAAATTAGTTTTCAATTCTAAAAAATCATTCTACTCTATAATCAAACAAAGTTTTGAATTTATTTTTGGAAAAAGAATAAAAATTCTATGGACAAACGGCTCCTATGAATCTTTAATGATTTGGAGCCTACCTTATGATTCGGAGCCTAGCTTATCTACCTGGCTGTTGGAGCTATTTATTCCGAAAATAAGATTGAAGGCAAGGATTACACTTTGATATAAATTGAGAATTTTATTGTTTTCTTGTATAACCAGAAGTGGTAGAAGAATACTTTTAACGCGCAACTAGTATTATCAGTTTAAAAGGCAGTTTTGGGACTCGCCCCGAGGCGGGGCACTTGCAAAACGCCCTGAGACTCTCGGGTGGGGCTTAGATCCGTGAGGCTTACGCCTCGAGTGCCCGACGGTGCGCCCAGAGCACGCCCAAAGCTTAACGCTCGGGACTCGCCTTATAGAACCTATGCAAATAATCTGTCCAAATAACTAATTAAGATTGTTCATCCACAATTTTCTTTAAAAATGAAGTTATATTCATCTATAGAAATTCAAATATTGAGTGTAGCTCAATTAACGAGACATACTATTACATGTATTATAATTGAGAATATCATGAAGGTGAATATCATCTGGATACTTAATCTGAAAATGCATAGTCGATGTTTATATCATCACTTGTTATTGATCTTCATGTTTTATTTCCTGCACTCAAAATTGTTAGACTTCAATTATTTTACAACTTAGAAGCAATTTTATATTTATCAATGAAGAATTAATGTTTTAAATTATAATAGTAATAAATTTTATTGTTTATTCATTTTTTATAGTAACAAATTTTTATTTTTAATTGTTTTAAAGTTAAAGCCCTATGGTTTATTTGTATCTCATAAAAAATATAACATTATTCAATTTTTTTACAATTGTTAAAAATGTTAGATCTTTTGTTACTATAATCATTTTTCTTATTTTTAATTTTCTTAATTATTTTATGTAGTTTTGATATGTTTTGGCTAATTATACTATTTTATTAATTTAGAATTAATTAAAAAAAAGATTCATGGGACTTACGCCCCATGTCTCGGGGCTTACGCCTCGTCCCATTATAAGTAAAACGCCTCGCCTTGCGCCCCGTCTTCTAAAACATTGGTTGTTATGGTGTGTCTAGCAATTCATATATCGCCGTTTAAATCCTAAATTGAATATATCATATCATTATAAAAGTAAAAATCTCCTAGTGTAATGTCAAATTACTGAGATACCCTTAAAAATAGTGAATTCCCATTTTGACCTTTGCCTAATAGTAAAATTATCTCCTATTAAGACCTTTGCCTAATAGTAAAATTATCTCCTATTAAATGTTTAGTGTCAGCCTAATACAATTAATAAATATGATGAAATAATTACTCCTAATAAAGATAACAGAAAAGAAAAATAAAAGCAACATTCGAAGGAGGAGAAGCATCACCCGTTCAAATGGCCACAAATATTAAACATGTTCAGGTAGCGAGCCTCTAAGCCTAAAATTTATTGTGAAATGTATATTAAATCTTAACAGAAACATCTATTATACCCCACAATCAAGGACCACTCTTATACATTTCTCTTTAACAAAAAGGTAAACAAATATTGTAAAAATCACAGAAAAGCAAAATAAACATTAGTAATTAATACAAATAAAAGAGCTTCCTGGTTAGGACCGCATAAGTAAATGAATGATGTGATTAGGCTTCTCAAACTGAAAGGTATAACATAAGTTTCACGGCATTATACGAATGACCATATGTAACCGCAACTGTCTGTTTATTGTCTTGGAGTTTCTTTCATATTCTAGCAATATTGCATTAACTCTACAAATGCAGAAATGTACGTGCTCAATCTGCAATCATTTCAATTTTTTCTATGATCTTATGTTATCGAGCATTTTTACCATTTCTCTTAAAATATGGAGACTTAATTAGAGGTGTTACATCATAAAATAAGAAGAGTGCTCACGCTTTGGCAGAATTATGCATTTTGATGTGGTGGTTGAAAACATGTACTCTTAATCGCCTATAATACTATGGCTTCTTGAAAAAAATAATCCCAGTATGTAAATTCCTTTTTTCTTATATTTTTAACAAAATTATTAAATTATGTATCACTGTCTAAATGATTGTTTATTCTCCACGAAGTTATTGATCTATACTATCACTTTAGGTAATTATATTTCCATTACTTTTTCAGAAAATAATTTGACTTCCCTTTATTTTTCATCCTATTCTAGGTGACTTTATTGTCCAAAAATAATAGGTGCTCACAAAGTCGCAATGCTAAATCTCTCCTCACTCGAGGACCTACTGTAAGTTCATTTATCTTTTTTCTTTCCTTTTTTTTTTTTTTTTTGTAATGAAGACATAAGTTTTGCTACATGCATAAATTTATATGTAGTTGGACATCATATATTTTCTATCTAATGAATTTCTAGGGCAAATTAATAAGACATAAGACTTGAATAGATTTGGGTGCAGACAGTATAATTCGTCGAACATTGGTAAAGCACAGTGCACACACACTAGAGTAGGATCTGCGAATTAAAAATTTGGCATACATGCAAAAGCAAAAAATTACAATTAGATATTCAAGGACTTTTAGTGGATTTTTTTCTTCATTGATCTACATAAATAGAATCATATTATCACTTTAGGAACATACACTTCTTTTCTGTAATTCTTAAAAATAACATATCGTTTGATAAAACTTATCTCATATTTTAAAATATTTATACATTCATCACTAGTGAATAAAAAAGCGCAAAATGTGAAAGTTCAATCAAAGCCATGGGAAGGCCCGTTCCTTTGTGCAACTTGTCGGAGGAAGAAAGATGCCATATTGGAAGGGAAAAGATCCAGTAGACCTACAATAACTGCTTAATCTGGTAACCTAGTATATGCTGATATATTTTTTGCCTGGCATCTGAACATGCTTGGTTCTCAATCTGCTGTGGTTATTGCTTTAGTGTGTGCAAGAAATTTGTACTGATCCAAGAAGTTGGTATATGTTTTATGAACAGCAAAAGTTTGTGTTAATTCTTGTTTGTCCCTAGTACTTACTGACCAAGAACAGACAGTCCTGATGCATATGATTGTGTTAATTTGGTTACTAACAGCTTGAATAGGTAAGTAACACTTTGTTTGGATCATTGTTACCCATTGTATTGTATTGTATTGTTATTATGATTACAACGTTTGTTTTGGTTGTTACTTTAATTTCGTTGTATTGTATTGTTAAGTTCCGTTGTTACCTAACAATGAAAAGACCCACTTTTTGTTACAACCGATTTGGTGGTTTTGTATTGTTACGCTTTTACACTTTCCCATCATGTCCTTAATTATAACCTTATAATCCTATTTTACCCTCTACCCTATTTTCTTATTTAAATACACCCAAGCAGTTATTTTGACCTCATCTCCCCTCTTCTCAAAATACAGTACGTTCCCTACCTCTTCAAATTCACAAGCCATCTTGTTGTGTGATTACATTAAACGTTTTATCTTAATTTATTTAATGTATAATTCTTAATTTCATTAAATTAGTCTAGTATTATTTATATTATAACTATATTTGCGAATATTAGTAGAGGACTTCATGATGGGTATCCAAACTGTCCTCGACTTCTCTCCAAGTAAAGAAAGCTAGAGGTATCGTGCACCCATAAATTAATTGACAATTTGTTTTCACTACAGGAATTCAGTAGGTACCATCCTTGGTTGAGGTATCAAAATGAGGAAAATTGGCTAAGTTCAGGGGACCACATATGTATTTAGCCTTATTTAAAGTAGTATGTGATATCCTTGAATCAATTCATTCCAAATAAAGATGCATTTAGATTCTTAAGTTCAATTCGGGAGCATACGATTGGTAATTTTAAACCACCACATAAATTGTTCAACCCGTATGAATTAAATGTTCCGAATATGCCCGAGCCAACGAAACAAGTCTTGCCATATGTGTTGTGCATGTCTCTGGTAACGGCTGGTCCCATGATTATTGTAAGCAGGTATGATAAAGCTTTTCTATTGTTCTCAGATTTCCTGAGGTTTGGAAAATAACATATCCATCAGTAAAAAAGTTCAAGAATAATTTTTTTTTGATAAGGCAAGGATAAAAAAGTTCAAGAGTAATTTAGTGTCTTCCCGTTTGATATCTATCTATCTATCCAAGTCCAAGATTCCTTTGTACGCAAATAAATGATGTGCTAAGGCGCTTCATCTGCAGAACTATTTACTCATGAGATTTTCTGTCACCCCAGAAAAGAAAAATAAAAGAGGTATCATCATAACAATGTATTATCAACAGATGGTAAGTCACATGTAATATGGCTGAACTTCCATAAAATACCAGACCAAGAGTTACTTTGATCTATCTAGAACACAACCATTGCTCCTGTGAAAAGAAAAGGAAAGCAAAAATGCAAAGAACTTGTACTTCGCATGCAGACCATCAACATGAAAAAAAAAGGGTAAACTATTACTCAATCAAGTCCAACATTATTGCCGACCTAGCAGTTATG
This sequence comes from Petunia axillaris subsp. axillaris, assembly GCA_029990575.1. Classification (NCBI taxonomy): domain Eukaryota; kingdom Viridiplantae; phylum Streptophyta; class Magnoliopsida; order Solanales; family Solanaceae; genus Petunia; species Petunia axillaris. The sequence goes on along the minus strand of JARKNS010000010.1, from coordinate 26,290,677 downwards.
CACTTCGACTTGCCCTTCTCCAAATCTGACATGGTTTAGGTAAAAAATAAATTCCCAACTCCATTAGAAAACGTTCTAATATATTCTTTTTCAACTAGGATTATAAGAACTTTATGCTCTATATATAGAACAAATAAGCCAAGGCTCTCATCTCACTAGCAATTGCTTTTTTTTGTTCAATCATTCACCAAAACGTTACCACTTCACTCCTTCCAATTTTTAATTCTTTTTAATAAATACAGCGATCCTATTTCTTTAGCAAATTACAAAACTTCTTTTTCCGAAGAATGAAGTCCGAAAGAGACCATCTGCCTGTTACTAATCACAAAGTTCCTCCTATTTCTAGTCTTGCTGACAGTGATCACAAGCCTAAGTACCATCTGGCATTGGGGATATTGATTGGATTGGTTATGGCGTTAGTTATCGTCCTAACTTTTTTGTATTTTCCAATTGTTATTTCTCAAGATTTTGAAGATCCTACGTTCCAAATTATGTCACTTGAGCAATCCCCTTTTACTATATCGACTAACTTATCACAAGCTTCAATCATACACAATGATGTTGACAATTGGAATATCACCTTCTTGGTCACAAAACCTAAGGATGATTATACTTTTTTCTATGATAATATTGAGTCCAAGATTACCTATAAGGACGTTGTTTTGTGGCAATCAAAACCTACTAGCTTCTATCAAGAAGAAAATTCTCAAACCTTCATCGATGCAACTTTTGATGCTATGCCAAAGAATTATCCTGATTGGGTAGATCAATCTATTTCTAATGATCTTATCGTTGGTCGACCAATAAAATTTTCGATGAGTCTAAACGGAAAAGTTCAAATAAGCCACTATTATGCACGTTGTGACTCTAGTTGTGGAGAATTACAAGTTTCGTGTGAAGGCCTCGAAGTTGACTTCATACGAAATGTTAATTTTGGAAAATTATCAAAAGTTTCAGACGTATGCAAGGTACATTTGAAGAAAACAAGTTGTTAACCGTTGTAGCAAGATCTCAAGGAAATGTGTTCTACGAAGAAATAAAGTGATATAAGTGTTTTAAATACTGTTAGTTTTCTTTTTTTCTTTTTCCTTTTACAAGGACAATTTGTTCTATTTGTATTTAGAAAATTATGAAATTAGATAAATCTTTTTTTATGCAATATATTTCTGCGTAGGTTCAACAAAACAATAGCCATTTTGGAATGAGCACAACTCTCACTTTTTAAGACTTCATAGTTTATCAAAAACTTCAGATTAAATAATTGATATTTTGAGAGCCATTTGCACCTGTAACTTGTTTTAGCGTCACTATTTCAGGTCTAACCAAAATTACTCACTCTTTCTTTCTAATTTTACACTCAAAACAATATGGAGTTAACTTTTAAACTGTGACATCTACTGTTTATTCTTGGAATTACTTTTCATTTGATCCAATTTTCTGTTTCGGATCCGGGTTGTCCCAAAACCCGAAGTTCTACTCTTATGAACTAAGAAGCAAATAGAGTCTAAACATGCTGCAAATATGGATAGCATTCAAGAAAGAGATATCAGTTGCAAAGATGAATAATAATTCACACTATCCATTGATCAGTTCCTGTTAATTGAGTAGCGAAGAAGAATTGAAGCAATATAACAAAAAGGTTGAAGCTAATTGAACGAAAAAAAATGCATAAACAGAGAACATAACTTTTAATTATTACTAAGCAAGCAGAAACAAACGAGTGATGTGGTACACACATTGTATTACGCTAAAACCCAGGATAATAATATGAGTTAGGTACTGCATTGATAATGGCAGTTTCCTTATACCACGCAATAGCATGTCTATCCTCAAAACTAATTTCGTTTTTCAATCATTGGAGGACATGTAATTCTGGGGCAATCCAAAATAGGAAGTACGTCGAATAAAATGGTTAAAAGTAATAGCACTCCTTATCTTACACTTTTAGGTGATACAATTATTTACCTACCAGTTTCTAGGCACGGGCGTTGCACGTATATGCCGAATCTTGAAGTACCTATTATTATAAAATAATATTAGTACTATAAAATATAACTTTGAGTGAATAATTAGACATGAAAGGATAACGTATACAATTGACATAAATGAACAATGTGGATTGTCGTTGATAATAGACATATATTGGTAAACAACATGTATGACAAGTTTTTGGTGCTTGTAGACATATAGATATAGAGAACACGAGAATAAGATACGTGTAAATGGCGAAGTGTAGTCGGTACAAGTAACAATGATATTGGCCCTTCCTCAACCTTGTATCATAGATATTTATACGATATTATAGCTCATTATAATATATGAAAATTTTGAAGGAAGAAAAGAATATACACCAATCACTTTATTACTACGTAACATTCTTGAATTATACCACAACACACGAATGTTTAGAATCTATAATGTTAACTGGAAGATCGACAAAATAGATTTTTAGGCAATGAAATAAAACTCGGATACACATGTAAGGCACAAATATTGAAGACACTACATATCAAAGCAATCATGAAAAGTAAAGCACTATTACAGAAATGCACAGTATAACGAATATTAGAACATAGTAAATTAAAGTCTGGTATATAGTTGCTTTTAGTATTTTATATTTATTAAATTTTATTTTCAAAAAATCAATTACCTTGTCTCAATAAATAAAAAGTTCGCAAATTGTTATAGTATATGAGTACATACCTATTCTCTAGCTAGATAAGTACCCTTCATCATTCATGCCCTCTTATTCATACCAACGTCTGTTGAAAAGATATAGCTCTGATCCAACATGAAACATTAGAAGTTAGAACTCAGTCCAATGTTTGGTACTTGAAAGTTCATTAAAACAACAAAGAAAAAGGAAAAGGACCGTAAATGGAAGATCTAATCCTTCATATTATCGCATCTGTGCATCGGTGGAAGGGTAAGAATTGAAGTTAACTTTGATTGTTTGAACATATAATTCAACTCAAGTTTTCTTTATATTCGCAACCATAATAAACAAAGTATTCTTCACATTTTGACCATGTCATTTGTAAAAAAAAATACCACTATTGGTTTACTCTTTAACTATCCTAACATATATTTTACATGACATCATTCAAAAAATTAACCTATCATTCAAAAAATTAACCTATCATTTAAAGATTTACATATAATTAAGATAGACGCTAATCTTAGACATACATTTTTTTTATGACCATTGAATAGTCAAGTCCAATTATCTTAACAAGCTACGGTGATTAATTATACTGGACTTTAGTCAAAACTAACACGTATATAATAAAAACGCGGCGAATTTAACTTTCAAATAACCTGATTTATGTGGGCAAAAGTTGTAAAGCTTATAAAAATTGCATCAACTATATATCATCAAGACTACCACACTTAACTCAAAAAGGATTCTGTTGCGAGCACTTGTTTGCAGTCATCAAAAAATAATAAAATAAACTCTCATCTTTGTAGGCATTGAAAGAGCGAATTGTTTGAGACAAGACATTCTTTAGTTGAGACATAATGTGAACAACCAACCCAGTTTAGACAAGGAACTCGAAAGAGGCCAATCAGCCAATGTTTGACATACAGATTGAAAATATAATCATTGTACATTAATCAACCAATTGGTCAATCAACTACTTCGTTTTGCTACTAATGCAGTACTAGCTTTTTATGCAATTCTAGACATGAGACGAGAACAACAAAATGAAAAGATGTTAATTGAGATGGTTTGATTATGTTCATAAAGATCTTCACATACATCTATTAGTAGGTGAAACACTGTAATGATCGAAGGTATCAAAAGAGTCAAAGTAAAACTGAAATCACATTCGGAGTATAACTAAAAGGACGTACAAACTAGTGTGGAATATTTAGTACCAACATAGCAGTAAACTAGAAAAAATGGAAATAAATGATCTATGCAGGTAATCACGTCTTCTTTGTTTGAAAAATGCACAGTGGAAAGAAATACTAGTCGGCTCGACGAAGTTAAAAAAATGGAAATAAATGATCCATGCAGGTAATCCATGATCGATGATACAAACTGATATTGCCTGCATTAGGTTTTATTGGCGTGAGGATTCCTTTTTTACCGTGTTAAAAACTTGTAACTTAGTCATACGAATAAGTGTGACATTTGAAAAAACCATAATTTTAGAAGAGTATTGTAAACAAATGTGCCTTATAGAGCTGAATGGTTTTTCTACTTGTGGAATATTACTAAAATATGTTGTTATAGTATAGAGAATGATTACACAGGACTCATGTTGCATACATAACTAGTTTAAGATTGAGATAGAATTTGTAATTGAAGAGATAAATACAGTTAATATTCTCGTAAATATATTGTCTTTTTTTTTGGGGCAAAGGTAGCTCGCCCAATTTATTTTTTGTTTCTAAGCATATATTGCGTGTTCTGACTTTTTATTTTTTAAAAACAATTATACTATACTTTTAAAAGCCATGCAGAGCACAACAGTCCCTCAAAGGAAAAAACAAATGCAGATCACGACCCTCCCTTTGAATAAAATGCAGATCACAACAGTCTCATCAAATGTTCCTTTTCTATCTTTTTTTCCCCTCCTAAAAATAATCAGCTATGCTCCTCCATTTATTAGTGACTTGACCTAGAAGTCCATTGCCTCAATTAAAAATGAAAATCTATAAGTTGACTTGAAGATGCAAATCTTTCTACAAAGATTTTCTTAGCATTATTGGTTAATTAATTATTTGTCTTTAACCGGAAAATATGCACTCAAGGAAACATAGAAAAAATATAGTGGAGAGGACCTTCTTATAAGCAGCCAAGAACATAATAGGAGATGGATTTTTGTAGAGTAACAAACTAGTCCTAAGATTGCTATCATATTTTTCTTTATCACTTGAAAAAAAGGAAATAACAGATACATCATTTTTATCATATTTTTCTTTATTACCACCTGATATTTACTATTTATTGCACAATTACAACAAATTCTTTCCACATATAGGGCTCATAAAAGGAGAATTCTTACAATAAATTTTTCCATTTGACGGGCTCAAATATGAAATTTTTTATTAAGAGTAGAGGGATCTCATCCATCATATATACCACTTTTTTAGTTATTATGATATTCATTTTAGGTCTATTTCGAATCGTCAATAAAAGTCAATGTATTTAGTAGGTTATTACAAGAACTTAACTTTAGAATATTTTGAAAATTCAAGAGTTGTCCACAAATAATTGATATTCTGGCAAAGAGTCCACGCATTTGATTTTTTTTTTCTTGTTTCTCAATCGAACTCTGCGAATTGACTTTGATAAAGTTCTCAAAACCATGTAGTGCACGACCTTCCCCTTGAAAACGAAATAAGAAAACAAAGAACATGACTTCTCATCTTTCAAATAACTCTCTGCCTCTCCAAAGGTCCTTCTCTTTTATACACTTAAATTTGTCAGCCATGCGCCTTTGTTTATTTTTTATATGGAATTAATCAAGAAGTCCATCTCCCAGAAGTCAAATTAACTCTTATAAAAACTGAAAAATATCAGTTGACTTCATGAAGATGCAAATCTTTCTACAAATATTTTCCCTGCATTAAGATGAATTATATGTGCGTATCTGGCATATATATATAACCTCAAATAATTAATGAAAATGCCCAATAACCCGGCGGATGTTTCGAGCCTCCATAAGGAGCTTCCCCTTCCCTGGATATTTGTTTCTTTAGGATAACATATTATGCTTGGGACACATCATCTGATTCCATTATTGTTAAGAACTGCAACAACAATACCTATTCGGATATAGATGGAAGAAAAATTATAAGTATTTTGTTCAGAGAAAAAAACAAAAGAAGAACGAGCTGATAGCAAAAAAGTTGAGCAAATTATAAGGAACAAGAATAATGAACATATAGTTTTCTGTTTCTCTTCTCTTATTTAACAGTGTTGGTAGACACCGAAAATTTATCCAAATTACAGGTTCTACAAGGTGGGCCTATTAGATTTTCTTGGAGGCTACTCCACTTAAAACCCTAGATCACACCTATAAAAAGGGTCACATATTCCCTTAGAAGACATCTCAAAAATGTCAAGAGATCACAAAAAGACATCAAATATGTCTGTCTAGCCTCTTCTTGATCATCAAATACATCAGGGAGATGTAAATCATCCTACGTTCGAGAAGAATCAAGGGTTACCAGAATTGTACTCACATATTTTATGAATAAAAGTACATTTCTTTATGTTGTTTGTAATAGCTTAAATTTTATTGCTCAAAGGGTTACCAGAATTGTACTCGCATATTTTATGAATAAAAGTACATTTCTTTATGTTGTTTGTAATAGCTTAAATTTTATTGCTCAAGGGGTTACCAGAATTGTACTCACATATTTTATAAATAAAAGTACATTTCTTTATGTTGTTTGTAATAGCTTAAATTTTATTACAAACAAATTGGCACGCCCGGTGGGACCAATTCTGCCCTTCATCTCTTCTCTCACAAGCAAAAGCAAGTCTACAACACTGGAGGCAAAATCTGGGGCCAAGATCTCCAATACTTCAAATCTTGTTTTCGCATCTCCAAAATCTTGTTTTCGCATTTCCAACTCAAACAAGATTTGAAGTGGGGGCATTTGTAGACACCGAAAATTTATCCAAATTACGGCTTCTACAAGGTGGGCCTATTAGGTTTTCTTGGAGTCTACTCCACTTAAAACTCTAGATCACACATATAAAAAGGGGTCACATATTCCCTTAGAAGACATCTCACACCTATAAAAAGGGGTCACATATTCTCTTAGAAGACATCTCAAAAATGTCAAGAGATCACAAAAAGACACCAAATATGTCTTTCTAGCCTCTTCTTGATCATCAAATACATCAAGGAGATGTAAATCATCCTACGTTCGAGAAATACGCCGCTAAAACACTCGAATTACGGATAACGAATAGGAGAGAAGAATCAAGAGGTTACCAGAATTGTACTCACATATTTTATGAATAAAAGTACATTTTTTTATGTTGTTTGTAATTGCTTAAATTTTATTGCAAACAGTGTTTATTAATTGAAATGTCTAAAAAAAGTGATAAAGGATAATACACAACACTTATGATTAAGGCAATAATAATTGTCTTTTTTTTTTTTTTTTGAAGAGTAAAATTTTAAAAATTGGACCAGAGATATCACATTGTAGTCAATATCGTTTGATTATGAAGACCTCTTATTTTGTCTATTAACTTGGAATTTCACCTTAATAAACTCTCACCCAATTTTCCTTTCCCTAATGTATACTGTAAACTTTTTTTTTAAAAAAAAGCAACAGTTCGCTCCATATCCTTATAGAAAGAAAGCAATCTAGGAAGAAAAATGATATGCAGTACTTCATATCCTGATCTTGTATTTAATTATTAAGCAACTAACGTTAGGAATTGCCTCATTATAGTTCCTTAGAAAAATTGGGAGGTATGCACGCGTAATTGCACTAATTTCGCCTGATAATTAGCAGTATAGAGCCCAATAATCTATATATATATTAAAAGGAGTGTTGTAGCCAACCATATTTAGCCAAGTGGCAATAAGTTAAAAAGACACATGGCAATTTTAAGACAAAAATTAGTTATTAGTTACTACATTTAAAATATGGTTACTTTTAGTTTAAATATTAACAAGTGGCATATCCCTAACTATTCATCTAAAATTTGAATTAAAATCTGTAAAATATTTTACAAAATTAACTGCTCTAAAGTTTTCTCCACTATTACTTCTCTTTATTGCTGAAAATTTATTATCTATTATCTATCTATATCTATCTATTATATATTAAAAGCAAGAAAGTCTAGTCCTACATGAAGCTAAGCGGCAAGCAACTACACAGCCACTTGGCAATTTTATGATAATAAGTATGTTTAGTTAATTTAATTTCTTTTCAAATTTGAATTAGATTAGTAGTTGGAATTTGAATTAAAAAATAAAATGAATTTTTATCAAAGGTTAAAGTGGTTCATTGTTTCATGTACCGAGAATTTTGGCCACATTTATCCCTATCTAGTTTTCGGGAAGCCACTTAACTGTCGTGGCTCGTGGGTTTGTTTTTATTTATTTTAGATTTATTTAAGCTACAATATAAAGACAAATACAACAGTCTATTTAGTAAGTAAGTATTTGAATTGAGATTATCTACAAGTTACACAAAATATGACCACTACATATGGTTACATAGTACGTGGTGGCATGAATCACTAAGCTTAGAAGTCGGAAAAGTCGGGCAAAAAATTATTTTGAAAATTTTTGAATTCAAATATAAAAACTTCACTGGACGTGAATCACATTTTTACAGAATTCTCCAACAACAAAGGATAATCTCAGGAACAAAAAGCTTAAATAAAAGGAGTTTTCATTTAACTCACATTCTACCATAGTAATGACAGGTTCAAAGAGGACGAACAAACAAATATTATTCCTATAAAATAATTTATCGAAAGAGATCATGCATCCATGAATTATTCATGACTGATATTTTTTTATCAATTTTTTTCTTTATTTTTCTTTTGCTTAGTTTTGTGTATTTTTGAATTCTCTGTTTATACTTTGCAATGGCGATGCTTATACTAATTTCTATTTTGTTAAGTTGCAGAATGTTTATGGAAGATATATTCAGCATGCATGATGCGTACCAATGTTGTAGATGAACGGCACTATCCGAAGAATTCAAGGAGCCAACTATCAAGGTAAGGGATGTCTTCGGTACTTTGGACACAATTGACCAAAGCAAGTTGGGGGCTGTGTCTAATGGATAGTTTAGGCTTCAGTTTATGAGTATCATTGTTCTCTTTTTTGTGTTTCTTAATTCTTCAACATTTCGTAATTAGAATTTGGTTAATTTAGTTTTGCTATGATCTGAAAGTTTCATTCTTTAGGGTGCTGGAGAATTTGATACTCCTATTTATTAAAAAATGCACCTTTCTGTTATCACTATTTTTTTTTTTTTTTTGTGGGTTGTTAATCTCATGTTTCTTTACTTTACTTTGTTTTTGTTTTTCATTCATCTGTTTCACGGTTCATGTCTTTGGAAATTGTTGGATTCTATGATGTGAGAACCTTTGAGGATGTTGTGATTGCTGGGAATTTTTTCAGGAGTACTTACTCAAATACATGATGAGAGAGCATAAACACGTACATGATGAAGAAGATATCCCATCTTACAAGTTTTTCCAAACGTTATAGATCTTTATATGTAGTAATCTTGATTTTCTTCTTCTATACTTCCTGTTTTTTTTTTCTGGTCCTTTACCCATACTCTCTTCCTGGTATTTCTACAAGTTATTGTATAGTCATGTTGTTTTGGTGATTCTTTATATTTCTCCTTCTCTTTATTAGTTTTTCCACTTTTTTTTTGGGGGGCTTAATTCATCTGCCTTTCAGGTTTTGAATTAACTTTTCTCTTTGAAATCGAAAAGGTTTTGAACAAACACCGCATTAGCACATTGTGTAGGTGGAAACAGATACATTCTCAAGGTGTTTAAACTAATTTGGTTTTGCTGCATAGGATGAATATTGTGCATCTCGAATCATTGACTGTAGAAAAAATTAATTTCTGAAACCACTTATGGAGTTATTGTGTTAACGGAGGTACGCATGATTTTGTCAAATATATATATATATATATATATATATTCTTTTTTTTTACATGAATTGAGAACTACTAATAAATTTTCTTATCAGATAGTACAAGTACAATGAAATTGGAAGATGCGTGGGTAACTAGGCCTGAATAATGATTTCACTATCACATATTACATGAATTATGGATTATCAAGAACCAATTATTCGTCACAATGTAATTGGAAGACCAATTGGTAAGTCATAGCTCCCGTTGCATTTCTTTATTAGTTAAGTAATTTTAAGTAGCATGGCAAGTGAGAATGTATAGATTTTACAGCTGATCACTCAAACTTGCTCTAAGTTGTGATATAGTCGTACGTTTTTCTTCCTACACATAGTCGTAATTGTTATGCTGATTATAACAATCTTAATAATGTCTACAGACTAATTTTGATGGTGAAAAAACTTTGAGGCATCATGTGGAGAGGTATAATTAATCAAGGTAAGTCGAATATAACTATAGTTAATTGGCCATTGAACGACCAAAAGCTCTTTAAGAATAGCCCACAAAATGAAGAATTGGTAGAACTTTAGCAGCCAATGACCAAAATGCTCTAAGAAGCATAGAAAACTACCTATAATTTGCCGAAGAAAATCTTGCAATACCATTCTACTCTGTGATGCACAAGAATTACTTATTACTTATTGTTATTTGTTTTGGATCACATTGTATTTTGGTTGTTTGTATAACAAATTATATGGTCGAAGCGGAATGAGTCCCTCAAGGCTAAGAAAATCAAGAACATTTTTCAATCTTACGAAGTTGGTAGCAGCCAGCAACGGCAACGACTTGAGAGTTTTGTTACCAGTGCCTCAATTCAGGAAGTCGGATGGGCACAATTCAGACAAATTAAGTGTTGGATGCATTGAAGTGTTCGTTATGCCTTAACAATCAGTTCCAATGGAATGATATCAACTATTCATGTATTCCCTAATATCCTTTGCTCAATCAAAGATTTGGACTAATGACAATCTAAATCTAGCTATTGAAGAGTCATATTTCCTGTACACCTTGCATATATATGTATATCAGTAAGTATGGAGATAAGAAGAGGGGGTTGATGAGGATTACTTTTGAAATGTTTCAATAACATCTCTACTACCCCTTTACGATTGGGGTTAGATTGTGAAGCTTCCGCCTATTAGCAGCTGACTATATACAACTGTGAATAAACAGTGGACGGATGGGAAAGAAAGGGGGGAGGCAGTTCAAGAATTGTATGAAAAACTTTTATTAGTATTCCTTCTTTAATAGAACTGTTGTCGGGCTTCTTAGTTCTCCATAGCACAAATTATATGGTAGTGATACTATGTTTCATCCAAAATCTATTTAATGAACATAGCTTCAGTTTCCTTTATATTCATTAAATTTTAGTTCTTGGTAGTGCAGAAAAATTAGATGACAATTGAGATAATACAATATAAATATTTTAAATTAATCAAACAAGGAAAAACATAACTTATGATAAAAAGAAACAACAATAAAAATAGCAGTGGAAACATTATCGATAAGAATGAAGTAAAATTGCCAAGTTGTACGTTGCAGACGAAATGAAAATTTTAACTTATGGGCTATGATAATTGGTTGAAATTGGTAGAAATAGTAAACAAGAGTAGCAAAAAGCCAATTAAAAGGATATTAAATTGCCAATTAAAAGCCACAAACTAACGTAATAGCGCTGATAAATGGCCAATGTCACAGCGTGAAAAAGGTACAAAATATGATAGGAAAAAAGTTAAGATGATGGTTGAAATTTTGTTGTAGTAATATGATCTAATATCTCTGGTAGGATAAGGTTTGCGTACATCTCACCCCTCCCCAGAAGGTGGGACTTGAGGTTTTTATTGTTGTTGTATGCTAAAAAAACTCCACTCATAATTTGATATGACCAATAGTATCCGCGCATCGCGCGGGTGATATACTAGTTTATCCTTAATAGCAGCCAGGAACACAGCTAATTAGGAGGACATGGACTTCTGTAGCGTGACAATAAGAATTTCTCTGACATTTACAAATTACAAACATAGATCTACGTGTAGGGTCGGCGCCGGCCAAATTACTTTAGTAAAATTCAAATGGTATACTTTAGAGTTTATGTCAAATAATCTTTAATTAAACGTTGTTTGTACCTTCGACTTTCAAAAGTCTATGTCAACCCTTATTTATTTACATAATAATAACTGCAATGCCAAGATACATCAGTTGACCTTGTGATCAATTTCCCTCTATAAATAGATCACCTGTTAATAGAACTTATTCATCATCTCATAAATCAAGAGAGAAAGAGAAAAGAAGAAGAAAAACCAAGATAGTTAAAAATGATAAGCTCAGTAGTAACAGCACATTCTCATCTTTCCATTCTTTCTATCATATTCTACACTTGTTTGTATATTCCTTTCTGTCAAATAGAGCAATTCATGGCCAAGATGATGGATTTTTTAAAGTTGAATCCATATCCTCCCCTAGTCAATACTGGTGCAATCTCTGTTCCTACATGCTGTGAATTGAAACTTCCAGCAACTACGTTCGGTGATGTGGACGGGGAAGTTGAGGAAACTTGCTCTATTTGTTTGATGGATTTTGAAAAAGAAAATGTGGTATGTGAATTACCAAGATGCAAGCATGTTTTTCACATGGAGTGTATTGAAAAATGGTTGGAACGAAGCCAATTCACTTGTCCACTTTGTAGATCTTTGCTATTGGAGAGGACTGCTGATTCACCATGCAAGTGATTTAATTTCTTGTTATAATGGCAGTGCTTGATTAAGCAAATGCTGTTAATTAGCTTAGTTAGAGTTGGTGGCTGTAACTATGTAGATCAAAGATTCAAGCTATAGATCTTGAAGAAACTAATTTCTTACATTCTTTGTATACTCAGCTGTATTTTTTCTCAAGGACAATGAGGAACTCACAATTTTGTTGCAATTAGTGGATTAATTATAAATCTTTTTCTTCACCCCACTTCGTAATTCGTATTAGTACGGTGTATAATTTGGTATGGATCAAATTATCCAACTACTCCTAGTCCACCTATGAGAATTAACGAGCCAAAACTCTCTGTCACAAGACAATGAGAAGATCTATGGTTTCTAGTGAATATTACTTATTCCGTCTTCTACGAAAGAACTTTTAATCAACAAAACCAAAATCTTCGCTAATACCCTCATGGGTTTCGCACGATAAAAACATAATTCTTGATAAAACTTCTTTATGGTGGTTGGTGGAGCCTTAATATTTTCCAACGGAGATAGAGGAACTCCGTATAATCAACATTAGACCAGTCGATCGTTGAGCTATTTTGAAGTTATACGACTCTAGGTAGGCATGTAGCATCAACAACAATAATATATCCAGTATAATCTCGCAATGTAGGATCTAAGGAGGGTGACGTATCATTTTATCTCTACCTCGAGTGAGGTAGAGAGGCTGTTTCGATAAAAGCCTCGACTAGGAATCTATATAGGCCTTTAAGTATATAGGTTTGGTTGATATTAGAAGAAAAAAAAGAGAAGGGTTTTGGAGTTAGAAGGTGAAAAATAATATTTAGAAGTTGAAAAGTAATATTTAAAAATTAAAGTTGTATTTCGACATGTATTTTTTTTTTTTTTTAAAAAAAAAGTCAAAGTTCTCCTAGTAGAAAATAAATTCTCCAGAAAACTAATAAAATTAAAATTAATTTTAAATTCTAAAAAATCATTCTACTATATAATCAAACAAAGTTTTGAATTTATTTTTGGAAAAAGAATAAAAATTCTATGGACAAACGGCTCCTATGAATCTTTGATGATTTGGAGCCTACCTTATGATTTGGAGCCTAGCTTACTACCTGGCTGTTGGAGCTATTTATTCCAAAAATAAGATTGAAGGCAAGGATTACACTTTGATTAAAAAAAATGAGAACTTTATTGTTTTCTTGTATAACCAGAATTTGGTAGATGATTACTTGATCGCGCAACTGTATTATCAGTTGACGGTGGTTGTTACGGTGTGTCTAGCAATTCATATACCGCCGTCTAAATCCTAAATTGTAAATAAAAAAGCGCAAAATGTACAAAGAGAGTTCAATCAATATGTTTTATGTGTAGTTTGAATGTACACTATAGATGTATTTATATAGGATACATTAGGTTTATCCCTTAATTAAATTACTACACTTTAGACTAATAGGCTTTTAGACTCCCATTTATGTTATTTATATACGATACTATGACAACAGGGCAACTGATTTGTCTTTTTGACCCGTAGCAGTAATTTAGCAAAAATCGCATCCGCTTAATTAAATGAATAAATTTTAGAGGAAACTATCTTTATAAATCTTATAATGACACTCGTATCCCCATCTTCCCTTTCTCGTAAGTACTGCCGAAGAAGCAGCACTTGCCTTTGCCCACCTCTTGCTTATGCAACAATTTCTTTTGAATCTATTCACACATTCTCCGAGATAACTTGAAGTGTTGGCTAGGCAGCACTTGCCATTAAGATTCTTGCCTAGTCAAAATATGTCTTTTTACCTCTTCCCACGTTCTTTCAAATAATTTGATTATTCCGTTTTCATTCCTTCCTTTGTTTGTTTGAATTGTTGCCCATGCAACACTTTAAGGCTATTAGTTAGTAGAATATGGAAAGAGGGCAAGTGCTGCCTAAGCTACACTTCAATTATCTGGGAGATTGGAAAAGGAGTAATGGCAAGTGTTGTCTAGGCAATACTTCTAAGTAATAAGCTAGGAGAATGTAGGAAGGGGTCGAGGCCAAGTAATGCCTAGAAAGATTAGGGGAGAAATCGAGGGCAAGTACTATCTAGACAATTAACTAACTGTGAGATTGTGAGAAGGAGCGAGAGGAAAGTGTTGCCTAAGTAATACTTTTAGCTGGAGAAAAGTGCGGGCGCGAATACGACGCATCATTTATAATAGTCATAGGGATATTTTCGTTTGAAGTTCATTCATTAAACCAAACAAAAGTCATTTATGCTATACCACCATTATGGAGTTCAAAAAGACAAACCATTACATATGATGTTATAGTTCATCAATTCTCCCCTAATTTCCTACAAAAATAATATTTAACATGCTAAATACCTTAAATTACATTGACACGGCGTAAATTCTTTACATTGTTTAGTTTAATCCCCTAAATAATAAACAAATTTCATGTTTTGTAATCCCGCAAGGTTAGCAATGCTGATAAGCTTTTGGTTAGATTGTCATTATCGTCATCTCAAGGATAAGGATAAACAAAGCCTGACTGATTAATGAGCAATGATTTTGGCATATTTTAAGTGAAAGAAGCCAAAACGTCACAAGCCAACCACTACTCTTTCTATTAAACTTGTTTAATTTTGATACTAAAAGTCGATCTACCGATTCGGTTGGATCGACATTGCCATGTTAGCCACTGAGCAAAGAAAGTGACTTCTTAAAGATGAGTTTGTTTTTTCCCTCTTTATTGGAATGGCCCCTCAATTGTTGGCTAAATGGTTTGCAGAAGAAACAAATCTAAGACACAAACTGCCCGTTTAGCAATAATAATGCGGAACATAATATGAGGAGTGGAGCTGTTCATTTAATGGTAACACTATATATTGAAAGTTTGAAACTAAAGAGGTTATATATTACATTTTCAAACTGGTAGCTCAACCAAGAGTTCAAAAAGTCACGATAATTAAAGACAGAAAACAAGAGGTCTAGAATGGATCTCTAATTGTGTCATGCTGTGCACAAGCTAAAAAAATCAGTATATTATTATCAAATCCTCTATCAATAGCTCAATTATGATTCGATTGAACAACAAATTAAACCTCAAGATTTGGCTAGAGTTTAACTTGTCCAGATGGATATATCTTTAAATTAGATGGCATATATGACATAATAGAACATTCTAAGATTTCAAAGTCGCATTTTTGTCCATATTACCAAACAAACATCTTTTATTTTCGTCATTAGCCCAGATCGATGGAGATTCATAACATAACAATCCTACCTTCTCGATTTGATGGCATACTCTTTATTCATATTCTATATTAGTTCATAAAATGACTCATAATTTTCGTACCGAACGACATCTACAACCGTTAGACATGGAGGTAATCGAACTAATGGTTTTATTGCAGCAAAGTAACCCAATTACCTGGTCATCAAATTTCACTAGTCTCCCACCACCCAAAAAAAAAAGTAAGAAAATAAATTATATGGGAGTCATATTTTGTATTTATTCTAAAATTAATGAGAACTAAAAATGTTTATGTAGAAAACTACGGTCAGAAATTATTTTTAACTTCACAAATAAATAATTTGTAGAATTCTATTCAAATGTAATCAGCAATAAATCCAATTGCGCTAGTAGACCTAACCCATAATTATTGTCCCTATAATACCAATAAACATAAAATGACAAAATGCTGATGGGAGTTTCTTCTATACATGTCAATCGGGCTAGGACCGGTTCGGACCGGCCCATTAAGAGTCGGCTCACCGGTCCTGGTACCGGTCCGGTCCGGTCCGAACCGGTTTTTTTTTTCAAAAAATTGAAGCCCGGCTCGGTCCTTAACCCATTAAGCACCGGACAGGTCCGGTCCGGTTCGATTTTTTTTCTTCATATTTTAGCTAAACCTATCACTTTGTACTTGCAATTGGAAAGACATATAATCTTATATAAAAAGAGAAGGAAAGTAAAAGTAGAAAAGAAAGGATCAAACATTTTGAGAATCATATACTTTGACTCATTGATGGAAACCAAGTTTAATCACTAAGTTAATTTGATGCACTACTTATGAAGTAAAAGATCACTGTTATTATTTTTAGTAAGTAGTATCTCATCATAACTATAGTACGCTTAGTCAAATACTAGATACAACTTTAATACTACAACTCAAGGGTGAGAAACTGAGACTATAAAATTCTCTTACAACCAAGAAGATAAGCTGTATAAAATACTTAATTAATATATATTCTTGATTAACAATGAGCAAATAGTAAATGAATATGTTCATTCGTTGTACTTAATGAAGCTAAAAATATCTTTGATACTTGTATTGGGTAAAAATCGACGTGTTCGGGTAGTACTCCGGCATGACGAACCGAAGATAATCGAACTGATGTTCCAAAGGAGGAAGATCGAAGCAAGCGATTAAGCCGCCGAAGTCGAGCATCAATGTCACCACCGAAGGCGAGCCGCTAGCTGAGCTTCGGTGACACTCACTTCAGCCGAACAGCAAGGTCCTACCACCGAGGTCATACACTTGAACCTCGGTGGAACACCTCGGTTCAAGCGACTTAGCAGCCCACTACTTCAACCCACTAACTATCCTATTAAATAGCAAGAACGTGGGTGTAAGTATGATGAGCCATGGAGAACGTGGGCAAGGCCCCTTTAGCCTATAAATAACACCTCATTTTACATTGTATTTATTCAGAAATACATACAGAAACTCTGGCAAATTTTATACTTGCAATCATATATTGAAATTCAGTTATTTTTACGCATTTACGATTATTCTTGGCATTTTATAGACTTTGATACAAAGTTTTGCTTGTATTCAAACCCAAATTCGATTTGTGATCCTAAACCGATTTAGGCCCATACAATACTATTGCATATTGAGGGATTCTAAAAGGGACTAAATGCTACATTAGATTTTTTATGATTCTTCGCAAAAGCAAGTCTCAATTTCCTTCGATATATAGTACTATAATTTTTTTTTATGAAAAAATCGGTCCGGTCCACCGGTAGGCCAAAGATCGGTCTTTTACCGGTCCGGGCTAACCGGTCTTTTTTCTTAAGTCCAGCTCGACCCGCAACCCGCTTCCTCATTGTCTCGAACCGCTTATAATGAACCGGTCCGATCCGGTCCGGTACCGAGCTAGCCCGACCCGATTTACATGTATAGTTTCTTCTTTTACTAGTGGTTGTGAGTTTTGGAAGGTCAAAATGAAGGTCTAGTTCCGTTGTTTCAACTTTCAACTACTTTTGAGTTAGTTTTCTTTTCGAGCTTTTGAAGGTCAAATGACTATTTGGAATTTTGGATGCAGCAATATAATTGCACCAAAGGACTTCGTCCTCTGAAAACCTTAACTCATATCCAAAATGTTACATACTATTTTTATTAAATTCTTGTGGACAAGCTATTGGATGCAAAAAAATTAACTTTTAATTACAAGAGATAAATATAAGGACATTCAGAACACACAACATATCTCTATCGATTGTTGGGATTTAAGGAGAGCTTCTAAACCTTGTGTTATGTCTAGCCAAATACTATCACACAAAATAGAATGAAAGAAATAAAACAAATACTACTAATTAAGTGGCTATGAAAAAACAAGTAAAGGCATTTGCATTCAGACTTTTCTATAGCAAATATCCTTTATAATAGTACTTTACTGTAACATTCAAGTTTTCATTGCGCTTACACTTGTCTATAGCAAATATCCTTTATAATAATGCTTTACTATAACATTCAAGTTTTCATTGCAACCGATTCTTATGCGTATTATATTATATTATAGGTTCTTATTGGAGATGGTGCTGAAGATCAGAGATGACGTGTACAGTGTTAGTTAGGAGATTAGTTAGTTGGTTGGTTAATTAAAAGGTGGTTAGTTAGTTAGCTTGGAGAGTAAGCAACTCTCCTCCTATATATACTTGTGTATAGTTTCCATTTTCAGCTAAGAAGAATAGATTGATCTTCTCTCAAACTGATTCTCTCTCTACAATTCTATATGGTACCAGAGCCTTGAGTCTCAATGAGATTCACTGCATCGATCGATTCTTAATTTTCTAGATACTTCCAGAATCTTCCTATCTGCAAATTCTGAAGCTTGTTGAAGGAGACGACAATGGCTGCTTCATCATCAATGGCGGCTAATACATTTACATCTACTGAATCATTAAATCTAGGGAATAATCACCCCCTATATCTTCATCCATCCGATACACCCGGTGCAATTCTAAGCTCAGTTAAACTCACAAGAACTGAAAACTACTCAGTCTGGAGTAGATCTATGTTGATCAATTTGAGAGCAAAGAGTAAGCTAGGGTTTGTACTTAGAACCACGAAGAAAAGGGATTTTGATCCATTACTGGAAGAACAATGGGAAAAATGCAATGCGTTTGTCCTGGCCTGGATCATGAATACTGTATCACAGGAGCTTCTCACTGGCATTGTGTATGCCTCAGATGCTGCCACAGTCTGGGCAGACTTGAAAGAACGTTTTGACAAAATTGATGGATCACGAACCTACCAAATTCACCGTGAAACATGCACAATTACTCAAGGTACCTCCTCTGTATCATCCTATTTTTCAAGGCTGCGCATACTATGGGATGAGTTTGATGCTTTAGTGCCTCCACCATCATGTAACTGTGAGCAATCTAAGGGTTATGCCAGTCATGTTCACTATTTGCGCTTGTTTGGCTTCCTTATGGGTCTGAATGACACCTACAGTCAAGCTAGGGGTCAGATATTAATGATGAATCCTCTTCCTAGTGTTAACATAGCTTACTCAATGGTTATGGCTGATGAGAGTCAGCGTACGACAGCAGGTGCATACATTAGTGGGGATAACTTTGACACAACTGCACTATATGCTAATAGAGGAGCCTATAATCATAATAATAGAGGCACACTTAATAACAAAGGAAATTACAACAATAAGGGAGGAAACACCAGAGAATACAATAACAATCAAAGGGAGAATAATAAGCAGAAGAAGAACTGGAATGCATTCTGTGATCATTGCCAAATCAAGGGTCACTCCTTGGAGGATTGCTGGAAATTGAATGGATATCCCAAAGGGCACAAATTCTACAGAGGAGACACACAGTCCAATGCAACCAATCAGGTTCAAGTTGATGATGCCTTTGCACCAGTCACCAAAGGAGTTGGGCAAGGAGCTGTGCCTGGGCAATTTGGATTCACTCCTGAGCAGTACAGTCAGATTTTGAGGTTGTTAAGCAAAGAAGAATCTGGAGATGACATTGCTAACATGGCAGGTAATGTTACTCCAATGCTTATAAATGATGCAGATAGGAAATGGATCATTGATTCAGGGGCTTCATGCCATATGACATCACAGTTAGAAAAATTACACTCTGTTGTATCTGGTAATATTAGCTCAGGGAGGAAAGTACATCTACCAAATGGGAGCACAACATCTGTTAGTCATATTGGGACACACAGGATTTTAGAGGGTGATGTTTTGGAAAATGTGCTGGTTGTGCCTGATTTTAGATATGATCTGTTGTCTGTATCACAAATGACTAAGCAATTGAGGTGCTCAGTTACATTTTTTTCCCAAATTCTGTGTTTTCCAGGACCTCTCCACTGGGAAGGTGAAAGGGATTGGTGAGGAATGCAATGGCCTTTATTACCTGCCTCATCAACACCCTGGAAGATATGCTAAAGGAGATGACAAGGTAATGACAGCACAGCTAAGGCCAGAAGTGAGTAAGGAGCTGCTCTGGCATAAAAGATTGGGCCATCCCTCTCTAAATGTCCTGCAACAATTGAAGTTATTAAGTAGTAGAACACATGATGTTAGTATAAGCAATAAGTGCACTGTGTGCCCTCTAGCAAAGCAGACAAGGTTGCCTTTTCCTGTTAGCACTTCTAGCACAACAAATGTGTTTGATCTTGTACATATGGATGTTTGGGGACCATATAAAACACCAACTCACAATGGATTCAGGTTTTTCTTGACTCTTGTTGATGATTTTTCCAGAATTACTTGGGTATTTCTACTTAGAATGAAAAGTGATGTTATTACAGTCTTAAAGAATTTTTTCATCATGGTGAGAACTCAGTTCAACAAATGTGTGAAGACAATAAGGTCTGATAATGGAGGTGAGTTTTTAAACTCAGAATGCAATGTGATGTTCAAGTCATTAGGCATTATTCATCAGAGTAGCTGTCCACACACTCCACAGCAAAATGGAGTGGTGGAGAGAAAACACAGGCATTTGCTGGAAGTAGCTAGGTTTGTCATGTTTCAGGGAGGAATTCCCATCAGGTTTTGGGGTGAGTGCATTCTAGTAGCAGTCTACTTAATAAATAGGTTGCCAACAGCAGTATTGAAGGGTAAGACCCCTTATGAAGTGTTCCACCATGTTAAACCAACCATCAATCATCTAAGAGTGATAGGGTGCCTATGTTATGCCACCAGGTTGGTTAGAGGTGACAAATTCACACCCAGAGCAGAGGCCTGTGTGATGATGGGCTATTCTCTTACCCAAAAGGGATATCTCCTATACAATCTGAATACAAGGAAGCTGATGGTTAGTAGGAATGTGATCTTTAAGGAGAATGTGTTCCCCTTCAAGAACATGAAGAGCAAAGAACATCCATTGTTTCTGAATGAGACATTCCCATCCAAGATGTACCCCTCATCCGCAAGCACTTGACGTTCTCATTCGAACAATGAATGAGGACATGCAGAGGCAAGAAAGGAACATTAGGCGCATTGCACGTATACTTCATGCAATGTGCCGCCGCGGCGGTATCAACCCCGACAACCTCATCACCTCCCCAGTTCCCCATAAGTTCAAAAATAATTTTTTAAGTATTTCGAATGTTTTAAGTTAGTTTAATTTCTTATGCATTTTTTTTTGTTATTGTTATCTAGGGAAAAGAGCCTTCTGATTAAAGAAATCTCTTTATTATGTAATTATTAAAAAAAGATGAATGGAATTGGGGGAATTTTGCTGCCGACGTGCCAATTTTGGTGTTGCTATTGTTTTAATTTTTTGTTTCAACCGTCCACTGTTTCTGCTTTGTTTTCATAGAAGAAGTTGACTGCATATGTTCCAAGTGAATAATAGACCTACTGATGTTTATAAGCAACTAAACATGGAGACCAAGACAAATTAATATGTTTAAATAAATAAACAACTAAACATAAGAGACTCGAGATTTCTGACGTAGATCTGATGAACTTGATAATAAAAAAAATTGAAGTTTATAAACAACTAAACATAAAGGCATGGAAAAAGTGCAGTTAATTTAAGACGTATGTACTGAAGTTAAACTGATAATAAACCCCGTCCAAGTATACAAACAACCAAAAAACAGACTAGGACTGTTGTATAGAAGTTATAAAATCCTGTATAATTTTCCAAGTACGGTACTCTTGCCAAAATTACTGTGGATTCTAAATCAATGGGGATTTCTAAAGTAGTTGATAATCAAACATTTAGGATTGATAATCATCACTACTAAACTTGATTTGATGACTGAGACAATACTTATTTTAATAAAATAATTATAACATCACATAATTATAACATTGGGTATGTTGTTGTAATGTAAATGACTTCGCGTCAATTCATCCGGGTTGTAAATGGCAGAAAATCCACCTTTTTAAGATTTATTATCAACTGAAGTGATTAAGGATTAAATTGAAGCGTTAATGTGTATACGTTCGTTTAAGAAGCCTTAAACATATAAATAATTTATTACAAAAGGTGGTTGGTGTTTTTAATCCATATAAATAAATCAAAGAATTAGTTGCTTGTCATGCTACGATATTCTTCAATATCTTCGGGAATTAGGTATTGTTATACCACGACATTATCATTTGTATACATTAACGAACGTAATCCAATGTTATCTATCATCATCATCACAGTATTAGGCTTTATTAATCCATATAACTCAATCAAAGCATTACTCGCTTCTCACATTACGATATTCTTCCATGCTTAGAGAAAGAGGTCTTGCTTTCACAGAACCTTAAGACTAGTATACTTTGTATCATATAAGTCATCCAGTGTCACTCCTTATCAATGTTATTGACCGTTATTAAAATACATTATGCGGTGGAAAATTCTGATCATTTCCCAAGAGAGATGGATGATGTTCCAGACACAGAAGCTACTTCAGACCACTCAGGACCACTGCAAGAGTCTGAGAGAGCTGATGGTTCACAGGGTCATGAAGAAGCTGTTATTGAAGGAGAGCCTGAAGAGCAAAATGCTGAAGATCAGAATGCTGAAGAGAATCATGCTGAAGAGCATCATGAACCAGTTGGGGTCACAGCATACACACCAAGAGAGTCAGCAGGCCACCAATCTGGATGAAGGATTATGTGTGCCCCACTAAGCCTAATCAGACATCTAAGCAGCTGTACCCCATTGCTCACTTTATCACATATGATCACCTATCACCAGGTTATAAGGCTTGTTTGGGGAAGTTTTCCACAGAAGTTGAGCCAAAAACTTATGAGGAAGTAGTAAAAGATAGCAGATGGGTTGCAGCAATGAAAGAAGAAATCAAAGCACTTGAGGAAAATGGCACATGGAGATTGGTACATTTACCCATAGGAAAGTCAGCTATAGGCTGTAAATGGGTATTTAAGATTAAATACAAAGCAGATGGTGAAATAGAAAGATTCAAGGCCAAATTAGTAGCCAAAGGCTACAGTCAGACAGAGGGAATTGATTACCAGGAGACATTTTCTCCAGTTGCCAAGATGGTGACAGTGAGAGCAATAGTAGCACTAACAGCAGCTGAGAACTGGACCCTGTATCAAATTGATGTATACAATGCATTCTTACAGGGTGATCTTATTGAGGAAGTCTGCATGGAACTGCCAAAAGGATTCTATAGCAAGGGGGAGAATACAGTTTGCAGACTTGTGAAATCACTGTATGGCCTAAAACAGGCTTCAAGACAGTGGAATGCAAAGCTTACTGAGGCACTTTTAAGGTCTGGATACAGACATAGTCATTATGATTACTCATTGTTCACTAAAAGAAAGAGAGGCAAGCTAGTTGTGATACTAGTGTATGTAGATGACTTGATGATCACTGGAAATTATGGTAATCTCATACAGGACACAAAACACGTACTGCAGAGTGCATTCAAAATTAAGGATCTAGGGGAGCTCAAATTTTTCTTGGGAATTGAGTTCTCTAGGTCAGAGAAGGGGATATTAATGAACCAGAGAAAGTATGCCTTGGAGCTGATAGCTGAAGCAGGTTTATCAGCATCAAAGCCAAGCTGGACACCTCTAGAATGTAACATGAGACTGACATCAGCTGAATATGACAAATGCAAAGAGACAGAGCTGATGAAGGATATTGGAAGGTATCAGAGGATAATTGGAAAGCTGCTCTACCTCACTATCACTAGACCAGATTTGTCCTTTGCAGTACAAGCACTCAGCCAATTTATGCAGAAGCCAAAGATTGCACACTGGAATGCTGCACTGAGAATAATCAGATACATAAAAAATGAACCAGGTTTGGGGATACTAATGTCATCCAGACATGAAAGGAAGCTGAGAGGGTATTGTGATGCAGATTGGGCTGCATGCCTAAACACAAGAAGGTCTGTAACAGGGTATCTGCTGAAGCTAGGGGACTCATTGATCTCATGGAAATCCAAGAAACAGCACACAGTATCCAGAAGCTCAGCTGAAGCTGAGTACAGGAGCTTGGCAAGTTTGACAGCAGAAGTAGTGTGGGTCACAGGCCTGTTCAGGGAGTTAGGAGTAAGATTGGATAGTCCAGTTGATGTGTTTTGTGACAGCAAGGCAGCTATACAAATAGCAGCAAACCCTGTGTTTCATGAGAGGACAAAACACATAGAGATAGACTGCCATTTCATTAGGGAAAAGGTGCAAAGGGGGTTGATCAGCACAATCTACATTAACACCAAGGAACATCTGGCAGACTTATTAACAAAGGCACTGGGGAGATATCAGCATGAGTATTTGTTGTCCAAGCTGGGAGTTCTGAATGTCTTCAGTACACCCAGCTTGAGGGGGAGTATTGGAGATGGTGCTGAAGATCAGAGATGACGTGTACAGTGTTAGTTAGTGTTAGTTAGGAGATTAGTTAGTTAGTTGATGGGATTAGTTAGTTGGTTAATTAAAAGGTAGTTAGTTAGTTAGCTTGGAGAGTAAGCAACTCTCCTCCTATATATACTTGTGTATAGTTTCCATTTTCAGCTAAGTAGAATAGATTGATCTTCTCTCAAACTGATTCTCTCTCTACAATTCTATAGTTCTCACCTCGCTATAACAATAGATAAATATTCATGCAGATGACCCTATTATAAAAAGTTCGGACTATACATAAACGCCTAAGGTTTTGAAGGAAAAGATGGCACGGTGCCCTGGGGAGGGAGAAGTCGGCCATCCAAGCAGGCAGCTACATTTGAATCCCCGTGCAATCACATGGAATAATTCGTGCATCTTTAATTAACCCAATCGTAAGATACTGAAACTCAGATTCGTCGGTATTTACATAATAAAACAAAAGGGATCAGGATGTCAGATACATTATAACGTTAGCCTATAAATCACTGCACCTTCCCCTCTAACATCAAAAAACATTTTACTAAGGTTATTTAGATTAGTATAGTACATTGTCATGTGTGGGGTCGGTGCCGGCCTTACAAACCCCAATTGGATTGTAGGATACTCTCACCGTTTCATTTCGTTTGTCGTAGCTTGATTCGCCACAAAATTTAATAAAAAAATGAAGATTATTGAAATTTATGGTCTAAAATGAGCCATAGATATTTGTGTGATTATAAATGAGACAAAAAGTAAGTTTGAAGTTGAATTGTTTCCAAATTTAAAAATATGACAATCTTTTTTGGACAAACTAATAAGAAAAGTATGACAAATAAAGTAGTACAGAGGGAGTATTTATTTATGAAGTCCTTTGACTATTAAATGTATTTACATGAATCCATTATACTTTTCCTGAACCCATTCCAAGCACGATTGATGTTTGTAGGACTTTTATATAAAATTCATTTCCATGTTCTCTTAATCTTTAGCTAGTACTCTAGTAAAATTAACTGAGGTCACCATACTTCCTAAAGAGAGCAGTTGACTTCATGATGAGACTCATTATATAAAGAGAGGTCTGCCCTTCAATTCACCATGCCTCATCAAATCCTTCATTCTCTTGATCTTTCTAATACTTCTTTATCTATTCAAAGCCTGAAGAAAAAACAAGCAATAGAAAAGCGAAAAAATGATAAGCTTAATATATGGTCCATCTCATATTTCTACCATAACCATTATCTTCTATACTTGTATATGGATTCCGTTCATTCAATTAAAAGAATATATTCAAAGGATCGTGAAGTTTATTAGAGCTTATTTATATTTGCAGCCATGTAAAGAGGATCTTCTTGAGGATTCACTCTGCAGGCTTATTCTTCCTGCCAGTAGATTTCTTGATTTAGACATGACAAGTAGTTCTAGCGATACTCATGGCGATGATGTTGAGGAGACTTGTTCAATTTGTTTGGTTGAGTTCGACAAGGAAGATGTTGTCTGTCAGTTACCAAGGTGCAAGCATGTTTTCCACATGGACTGTATTGAGAAATGGTTAGATAAGTGCCAATTTACATGCCCTCTCTGTAGGTCTTTGCTCCTCCATCGCACTGCACCATCCATATGTAAATAGTAGTAGCTAGCTCTTCTCTGTTCATTAGAGTTTCTCCTTTCTTTTTCTAGTTTTCGCCAATATGTTGGCTAAGGTGTACCATAAAATTTTTCAGGTGAAATAGAACATTTTTGTAGTATTTTCGATCGGACTTTTCTCTTTATTGTTCTCGAACCAATTTAGTTAATTTGTAATATCTTGCTTCCTAACAAAATTCACTTTCATAAATGTTGATGAGTAGTAAACGATAGTGAAGGTCAAACATAGCAAATATTATCACTAAGTTAATAAAAGCAACTGTATGTCCATTATAAGGTTTTGGTTTGCCTGTCCCGACATTTTTTTTACTCAAGAATATCTCATTCTTTCTCTCTCTCTCTCTCAAACACACGCCTTTTTTAAGATAAATGAAGGCCACGACCTTACTGTAAATCAGCGAATAGCGTTTCACTTCTACCGATATGGATTCTTAGTTAATTGGTAATAGTTACAATGGCACAAACGTCCCAAAGAATAGTCCGTGTCACTATTATTAAATGGCCTGAAATGAGCAATGCATGGCAATGTCATTCCGTATTTATAAACTTAAATGAAGAGATAAGAAGAAAAGAGAGCAAGACCTTTCAAAGAGAAAAAAAGATACAAATTCAGTGTTGTTGGTTAGTCAATTATTCTTTACAGTTGTGATTCAATATTTCAATGTTCAATATCACAAGTAATGCATACATGCCAGAACTGATGTGAAGTGCTAATTAAATTCTAGTGGAATACGACCAAGTAAAGTTGGAATTAATTTGATGGTCAATTCAATAATGTAATACGGGTCATATATATGAGTCAAGCTATGAAAAATGGAACAAAGTGCTGAAAAGTTTATGGTCAATCAAATCGAAGCCTAATGTTATAGTACTAATTTAAATTAAAATTTATTAAGTTTGGACCTAATTTCACCT
Source organism: Petunia axillaris subsp. axillaris (assembly GCA_029990575.1). NCBI lineage: Eukaryota > Viridiplantae > Streptophyta > Magnoliopsida > Solanales > Solanaceae > Petunia > Petunia axillaris. Next base: position 26,263,675 of record JARKNS010000010.1, on the reverse strand, counting down.
GAAAAACTAGCTCAAAGATATGTGATTATTCAAATCTTATATTGGGTACATTTTCGTCTTTCCCACAATTGGTGTGAGACAAGATTCTCTGACCGTTAACATAAAGGATGATGGTAAAGCTAAAAATTTCTCATTTTTGTTTCGTAAGTTCTTTATTTACGTGTCCAGCTTGTACATATCTTAAATAAAAAAGAAATAAACATGGATCTACAAATTGGTCGCAACAGGTGATCGGTGGATGAATACATTGTTAAAATCTAATGAAGAATCCGAAAAAGAAAAAAAAAAAAAAAAAAGGAGATACCTCCCCAAGGTTTTTAACATGTACAAATGCTTTTCTTTAGTTTTGAATAGTGTATGGCTCTAAATCAGTTTAGGATCACAAATCGAATTTAGGTGCGAACACAAGTAAATCTTCGTATCAAAGTCAAGAAAATGTTAAGAATAGGCGTAAATACGAGAAAACAATGTGATTTCAATATATTATTGTGAGCACAAATTTTGCCAGAATTTCTGTATATATTTCTGAATGAGTACAATATAAAATGAAGTACTATTTATAGATACAAAAGCCTGATCCACGATCTCCATGACTGATGATGGCCAAACCCACGTTCCAAGCATTTACTGATGGGATTAGTGGGATAAGGTAGTGGGATGGAGTAGTGGGCTGCTAAGCCGTTACGACCGAGACATCTTACCGAGGTCCTAATATGTTACCTCGGTGGCACGACCCCGCCATTCGGTTGAGGCGAGGATCACCGAAGCGCAGCTTGCAGCTTGCCTGCGGTGATGACCACGGTGCTAGACATTCGACGGCTGATTCGCTTGCTCCGGTTTGCTGCTTGTCATCACATGCTCGGTTACCATCAGATCATGTTCTAGAGGCGACACATAGTAAGCCAATTTTTACCTAATACAGATAGTCCCCCCACTCTTCGGTCAAATAACGAAGTTACCGAGGAGTGGAATGAAATTCCGCGGGAAAGCGACGTGGCTCGATCTTATCCAAGCATTTCAAACTTTGTCAACGGTACGCGTTCTTTCAGATTACTATTTACTGACACGTGTCAATCGTTCGCTGGTAATTGTTTGAACGGTCACGCCGTTTTTTTTTTTGTTTTCTCCAACGTTACAATGATGATTTATATGCCACTTGCCTTTTTGACACCTCCTCAACAAGTTCTTCTCATCACTTTCAATATTTTCAAACACTAATAAGAAAAAGCAAGAACTTCGATCTCCACTCTAATCAATCTTCATCTTCAAGAAATTTTTAAACCCAAAACTATAATTATGTCTACCACCCATTCTAGGCAGGACTCGAGCGACTCGGGTGAGCGGATTAGAGCCTCGTATTTAGCTGCCGCTGCAGCTAGTAGTGATATCATTGCCACCGTGTCGGCGATTCAGGTTATCGCGGCGGAAGGCAGTGGGGAAGTGACATCCAGCGTTAGTGGCTCTAGGCAGCGTAAGGAGAGGGCCAGGTGCGACATAGCTGCAGTGAGCGAAGACGTCAGTATGGAGAAGGAGGATGACGTCATCAATGATGACGCCATGGTGGTAGTTGGTGCTGACGCTGAAGAGGTCAGTCATAGGGATGACGATGGCGAAGGCGATGACGAAATTGAAACCGGGGGCGATCTGCCCACAACCGAAGGTGGGCACGATGCCGAGGTTGGACCTTCGGGTCCTGAAAAGAAGTTACCGAATATTCCCCTCGAGCAGGAGCTCGAGCCCCATCAAATTATCCCATCTCACTTTGACAATAGCAAGGATTTGAAGCTTCAAAAACAATCCGCTGACCAAGAAGAACTAAACAGAAATATGTTGGTGAACACGACGCCAACTCGCATAACACAAGCCCACGTAGAGCGAGTTTGGAAGGATTGTGGATTTGGGCCCGAGGTAAAAGTGATCATCCCGATCCCACTAGTAGGGCCTGTCATCACGTGGATGGGCTGTCTTTTGCATACACTTATCCTTTCACTCTCCCCGTTCACTCTCCCCGTTCACAAAGTGATCGATGACTTTTGCCGAGCATACAACTTATGCTTGGCTCAGCTAGTCCCCGGTGTCTTGAGGGTTGTCCAGTGTTTGGACTGGCTGAGTAAGAAAGCCGAGGTGGCTTTCACCTTTCAACATCTCATTTCTCTTTATTACCCTTATTTTCAACCGAGGTAAATATGTGCTCCTTCACAAAAGCGAATATCACGGAGACCGAGGGTGGTGTGATCGCTATGTTCTTTTGGAGGCCAGCGTTTTATCTACCGAACCTGATTTTTCAAAAAGGTGGAATAGTACACATAAGTGCTCTTTCGTTCTTAATTTCCTCTTTCGGCGATCAGTCTCATTTGCTAAACTCATCCTCCTTTATATTCTCCAGCTAATAAGGCTGCTATCGCCCCCCCTCCCCCCTCCCCCCCCCCCTCCTCGAGGGTTTGACCGAATGGGTCAAGGCAGTGACCGGAGCCCGCAAGCGCCCCGTTCGGTCATGGATGGATATGGCTGCTGAATTCGGCTGGCAGTGCAAGAGGCATGGTAAGTTGTCCATAACTTTCTATCTAAATTACTATTCGAACCTTTTGATGTTATCATTGGCTCATTTTCCCTCGGTGTTAGGCTTTCAAAACCGTGTTATCAACAAAAAGAATGACAAGAAGAAGAAATGAAAAGGAAAGAAGAAATACATGAAGATACCGAGTCAGATGATGATCTGGCTTCAGTTGTAGGTCTAGTTGGTGACTTGAAAGAGTTGAAGGCGGGTCCTCGGGTCAAGGATCCTCAAAAGGTAACACTGTCTTCGGTTAGCTTATTGATCTTCATTCCAACTCGTTCTTTCACTTAAGGCTCTTCCACTCTGTTCTTTGTAGGTGTAAAAAGGAAGAGAGTGGTTTCTAAGAAACCCTCTCGCTCTGTAAATCCTCGCACCGAGGTGGCGACTTCCCCTCGGCCTGAAGTGGTGGCGGAATCGCGTCGAAAGCTGATTGACGAGCCCGATAACGAAGCTGCCGAGGGCTTTGAGGCTCGAAGAGAGGTCGATGTAGTGGATCTTGAGGATCAGGAACACGAATCCAAGGCGGCAGTCGCTAAGGCCAAAAGCAAGGCCAAAGTTGGGGAAGCTGGAGTTTTAACCATTGAAGAAAGGGCTGACGTCGGCGCGGTTAGGGCGCAATCTGAGCCCGCGAGGATTTTATCTTCGGTTGGATCTTTTCGAAAGCTCGAGGTGTCAACCTCTTCGAACCTGTTGGTGAGCTCCCGATGTGATATCCTGAGCCATATGCCTTTGCTCGGCCCAGAAGAAGACAAAGTTTTGCAATTGTTCCCTCTAGCTCAGCTAGCCAACACCCTTGCCGCTAATGCGCTTAGAGTAAGGCTTGACTTATTTGATTTCATTTCCTCTTTGGGATGCTCATTCATGCTGATTCTCATTAAATTTTCTCCCAGAGCCTTGTTCTATCGTTGAGGCCTGTTGAGCTCGAGGCCACGAGGGCTGAGGAGGTGCAGCGCGTTGCTCGTGCTTGGGACAGGCAAAAAGATAGCTTCAACGCGCAAAAAGCTGAGTTGAAAGCTAGATTTTCCAAGTCTCAATCCAATTTTCACGAAGCCAAAGCTGCTTTTGAGGCGAAGATTCGAGCCCTCGGCGATGGCTTCCAAATTGAGCGCACGAGGCTGGAAGCCGAGGTCGCAAGGCTCGCTGCAGAATTGGCCCAAGCTAAAGGTAACTATGAAGATATGGCTAAGAGGCACCATGAGCAGCTCAAAGGTCATGTGCTCCATATTCAGAAGTTGGAGGGTGAAAACTCAAAACTTCCAGTTCGTGAGGCTGAGGTTAAATCTCTTTGGGAGGAGATTGTTGATCGTAAAGCCAGGGCCAGAATCAAGACCAAGAGGGCAGAGTTGGATAAACGATGGGCTGTTATCAAGTCTCGGCTGAAGCTGCTTAAGCAATGTCGTGCTGGTGAGCTTAATTTGGAAGAAGAGATCGCCAAAACTGAAAAGAAAGCGGCCTAAGCTCAAGCTATTATCGACGATCTGCCCTCAAGTGAAGCTTCGAGCGAGGACGAAGAAGAATATGAAGGTGATGAGGATGCCGAGGGGGCTTCCGAAGAGGGAGATGATGATCCCGAGGCTTAGATTCCTGCTTTCACTTTTGTTCTTTATTTTTGTGTTAACCTTCGGGCTTTTAGATGTACACAATTTGCAGCCTTCGGGCGTTTTAATGAAATGACTTCGTATTTTTTATTTTAAGCACTAGTCTTTGTAAGAACCGAACACTTAAAGTAAACTGCTTGCAAGACTTAATAAAATAAAACCGATGCAAACTTAGAACGACGTCTCATCCTCGAGTCGATGCATTTGAAGTGCAACTTCGGAGTGCAAGATTATAGAGATAAAGAGATATAGAATCAAGTTTATTTTATTGATAATATCAACGAGCCATCATCGGCTTTTTACATAAAGCCAAGTCGAGATAGACCTTAGGCATAAAAACAAATCGACAACATGCCGCTATCAGGCGTAATTGCAATGTACTAATCTATTCCTTGGGTGTCAGTCCCCGGTTTTTTAATAGATAGGCTTCGGTTGAGAGGCTCGGTATCGACCTCGGTTGCAACCTGCCTCTTAATCCTCCCAGTGTTTGGGTGTGAATCTTGGTGAAGATCCGAGCACTAGAAATCATTTTATCCGCTTCCTGAAAAGGTCAATCAAAATAAAATGAGGAGCAAGTTAGTACATTTCGATTGAGGCCCTAGGAGCGTTTATCGGCTTGAGGCTGAAGGTAAACTTTAAATAATCAAGGAATGCTTACCTCAATTTCAGAAGTAGTACTTCTTCAAATTAGAGATGTTCCAATTTAAAGGTTCGGGTATGCCTTGCAGATCTTCAATTTGCTAAGATCCTTTCCCAATAATTGCCCTGACTTTGTATGGTCCTTCCCAAATTGCGATGAGTTTTCCCCCGTTCTTCTCCTTCATTAATTGATTCGTAGCCTTCAGCACATAATCGCCAACTTTAAAATCTCTAAGTTTGGCCTTCCTATTGAGATATGCCTCGATCTGCCTTTTTTGTGCGACTAACTGAACCAAAGCAAAATTATCTTTTCTCCTCGAGCAAATCTAAATCTATGTGCATGGCTTGCTTATTTGCATCCTCGGTGGTGTGAGCGTACCGAAGACTTGGTTCGCCCACTTCGACGGGGATAAGGGAATCAATGCCATAAGCAAGTGAAAAGGGGTCTCACCAGTGCTGTTTTTTCTGCTGTCCGTATGGCCCACAACATACCTGGCAACTCCTCGGGCCAAGTACCTTTCTTCTCATCGAGCCTTTTCTTGAGATTCTCAGTTATCACCCTATTTGAAGATTCGGCTTGGCCATTGGCACTTGGATGATAGGGGGTCGAAGCAATTCTTTTGATTCCCCAGTGATGGTTGCTCTCATGAATTGTTTACCATTGTCGCAAGCAATATTCCTTGGGACACCGAACCTGTAAATGATGTTCTTTCTAATAAAATCGATTACCTCCTTTTGTCTAACCTCGGTGAGAGATCCTGCTTCCACCCATTTTGTAAAGTAATCGGTTAAAACCAAAATGAACCGAACACCACCTTTTCCCTTCGGCAGGGGACAACCAATATCCATCTCCCATTTCATAAAAGGCCATGCTGACACGACTGAATGCAAGGGTTCGACTTGTTGATGAATCATTCATGCGTGGCGTTGACACTTATCACATTTTTGCACGAAAGCCTTTGCATCTGTGCTGATGGTGGGCCAATAGTACCCTGCTCTAAGTAACTTGCATACCAAAGACTTTACCCCCGAGTGATTGCCACACTCGCCTTCGTGTATTTCAGCCATCACATATCTAGCCTCGTCTGGACCCAAAAATTTGGCTATCGGGCCACAGTACAACCTTCTATACAAATTTTCCTCGATCATAGAGTATGAAGTCGCTTGGTTCCTTAACTTTTTGGCTTCTTTCTTATCTAGGGGGACAGTCCCCAAGTCAAAGTAAGAGATAAACTTACTCCGCCAATCCCATTTGTGGTCCACCGAGTTGACTTGCAATTTCATCTCTCTCATTTGTGCTGAAAGCAACCGAACCACTGAATCAGTCCCCGAGTGAGCTTCGTCGACTGCCGAACCCAAATTTGCTAAGGCATCAGCTTCGGTATTTTCCTTTCAAGGAACTTGCTTAATTTGCCATTCTTGGAATTGGGCCAAAATCCTCTGTGCTCGGTCTAAGAATAGTTGCATCCGGGGCTCCTGAGCCGTATATTCATTGAGCACTTGGTTTACCACCAGTTGTGAGTTTCACCTTAACTCAACTCTTTCCCCCCCCCCCCCCCCCCCCAATTTTTTTAGCTAACTCTAAGCCTGCTAAAGCTGCTTCGTATTCAGTCTCATTATTGGTCACATTTTTTAACCGAATAGAGTGCCTGATTTTCTCCCTGGTAGGCGCTTTCAATGCCTAATCCTGAACCACTGGAATTAGTCGCCCCATCGGTGTAACGTATCCACAGTCCCGAAGCTATTCCTCTCGACATTGAGTTCTCCTTTTCGGCTTCGGGTAGGATCCCAACACTAAAATCAGCTACGAAGTCAGCCAAGACTTAGGATTTGATGGCTGTTCGGAGTTGATAAGTGATGTCATACTCGCTCAATTCTACTGCCCATTTTGATAACCTCCACGATAACTCAGGTTTATGCAATATACTTCTCAAAGTGAAGGTAGTAACTACTGGTATTGGATGACATTGGAAATAAGGTCGTAGTTTCCGAGCAGTAGCAATTAAAGCAAGTGCTAGCTTTTCCTGGTGAGGATACCTGGTCTCAGCATCGAGGAGTGTCTTGCTCACATAATAGATGGGATGTTGCTTGCCATCTTCTTCCTGAACCAGCACAGCACTGACTGACACCTCAGACACAGCCAAGTAAACTAGCAAGGTTTCACCATCTTTTGGCTTGGCGAGCAACGATGCGTTAGCCAGATAACGTTTCAACTCTCTTAGCGCTTCTTTGCACTCCGGTGTCCACTCGAAGTGATTATTCTTCCTCAAGACAGAGAAGAATTCTTGGCATCGCTCCGAAGACCTTGAGATGAATCGACTCAAGGCAGCGATTCAGTCAGTTAAGCGCTGATCTTCTTTTACCCCGGTGAGCTCCTCGGAGATTTCTTCTATGGCTTTGATCTTATTTGGGTTAGCTTCGATCCCTCGTTCAGAGACTATGAATCCCAAGAATTTGCCTGACCCTACACCGAAAGAACACTTCTCAGGATTCAATATCATCTATGTAGACTTCCATAGATGTTCCAATATACTCCTTGAACATGCGACATACTAGCCTCTGGTATGTCGCCCCAGCATTTTTCAAACCGAAGGGCATCACTTTATAGCAAAAAGTACCTCGGTCAGTGATGAACGAGGTCTTCTCTTCGTCCTTCGGATCCATGAGGATTTGGTTGTAACCCAAATAAGCATCCAAGAAGGTTAATAGTTTGTGTCCAGTCGTGGAGTCTATTAACCTGTTTATTTGTGTCAATGGGTAGGAGTCCTTGGGGCAAGCCTTGTTTAGATCAGTGTAATCTACGCACATCCTCCACTTGCCGTTTTTCTTAGGCACGACGACCACATTAGCCAGCCACTCGGGATACTTCATCTCCCTTATGAAGCCATTCTCTTGCAACTTCGTAGTTTCGTCTTCGATTGCTTTCTTTTTAACCCCGGTGTGAGGCCTTTTCTTCTGCTTCACCGGGGTGAATTTTGGGTCCACATTCAGTTTGTGGGTCATGATCTTCGGATCCATACCAACTATATCCGAATGGGACTAAGCAAAGCAATCATTGTTGGACTTTAAGACTTCGATAATTGCTTTTTTCGACTATGGGTCCAACTCCGAGCCAACAAACACTTTTCTTTCAGGAAAATCTTTCAATAAGGTGAAAGATTCCAACTCCTCGATAGTTGAATCCTCGGCTTTTTATTTCTGAGGCTCTTGAATGCACACCGGGATCTTTTCAGTTTCTCTTCGGGGGTCTTCCTCGCTTGACCCCGGTTGCATTAGTTGCTATTATTTTGGCCCAGTCGGGGGGACTCCACATTTCAATCCAACGGAGTAGCATTCTCTTGCTACTCGTTGCTCTCCCTTTATTGATCGAATTCCCATGGGGTAGGGAACTTGATCACTTGATGAAGAGTGGATGGGACAGCCTCCATGGAATGGATCCATGGTCTGCCGAGGATTACATTGTATGTTGTGTCCTCGGGCAACACTTGAAATAGTGTATCCTTGTTAACTCCTTCAGCAAACGTCTTGAGTGTGATTTCACCTCAGTACGAGCCATATACCTCGGTTCCTATAGTTGTGGCCTCGGCCATTATTTTTAAACTCAACCTCCTCCAACCTAATTTTGGTGTAGGCTCGTTTGTGTAAATCGTCCCACTTCAGTATTTGATACTACTGGAGCTCCTTTCGCAACTCAACAGCGGCATCGGAGTTGTGAACATTGATACCTTTTTCAAATGCAATGATGGCTAAAGTATCATCCATCGTGGGCAGCTCCATGCGCTCAGCATGGAAGCGCTCGATGAATTCCTTGATTGGCTCACCGGGCCGTTGTTTGACTTCACATATATCCTCCTTCCTTTGAAGGATTTTCTGCGCTCCGGTGTGGGCCTTAACGAAGGCGTTAACCATTTCTTTGAAAGTAGATATTGACCCTGCTGGTAAGCGCATGTACCAACGTAACGCTCCTTTCTCCAAGGACTCATCAAATTTTTTCAAGAACATTAACTCGAGCTCTATCGCCGTTAAGTCATTGCTCTTTACCATCACCATGAACTCAGTCACATGCTCTTTGGGTCAGTAGTTCCATCATACTTTTTCAAGAAGAGAAGCTTGAAATTTTTGGGAGTTGGAGTCAAAGCGGCTTCGGACTTGAATGACAACTCCCTATATTGGTCGATATCAAGATCATCTTCAGCCCTAGCCACCCCGGGGATGCTCTCGAGGCGCTTTTCCACACGCGCTTCGACGCGAGCTTCAACTCGGGCTTCAATTTCACGAGTTAACTTTTCAACATCAACCGAAGATGTAGTTTCTGCCACTGTGGGAAGCGTCCCGAAGTGTGGCATTGTACTCGGCAAGGTTCCTGAACCCCCAGACGTGGCCCCATTTTGAGGTCCCGCTGTTATCGCGCCCGTAGGAACGAAGAGCGGGATGCCTCCATTGGGAGCCGCAGGCTGAGCGCTATTCGGGGTAGAGCCATTCCTCGCTTCTAACGAGGTGCGAAATTCGGCGTTGATGTTAGCTTGTCCGGCCTGCTGCTCTTGAAGAGCTCTGAGTGAGGCGACAACATAAGCTTGAAACGCCTCGGTCGTCATCGGAGATGAAGAAGTAGGATCTAACTGAACACCAGTCTGTCCATCGGGAGTTAACTACTGTTCAATAGGATTCCTGCTATTATCAGCCATTTCGTCGTCAAAAGATTATGAACGTCAACGAAAAAGAACGTTTAACTTTGGAATAGAGCGTTATGCCTGAATCCCTACAGACGGACCCAATTTATATGGGCCTAAATCAGTTTAGGATCAAAAATCGAATTTAGGTGTGAATACAAGCAAATCTTCGTATCAAAGTCAAGAAAATGTTAAGAATAAGCATAAATACGAGAAAATAATGTGATTTCAATATATTATTGTGAGTATAAATTTTACCAAAATTTCTGTATATATTTCTGAATGAGTACAATATAAAATGAAGTGTTATTTATAGATACAAAGACCTGATCCACGATCTCCATGACCGATGATGGTCAAACCCACGTTCCAAGCATTTACTTATGGGATTAGTGGGATAAGGTAGTGGGATAGAGTAGTGGGCTTCTAAGCCATTACGACCGAGGTATCTTACCGAGGTCCTAATATGTTACCTCGGTGGCACGACCCCGCCATTCGGTTGAGGCGAGGATTACTGAAGCAAAGCTTGCGGCTCGCCTTCGGTGATGACCTCGGTGCTAGACATTCAGCGGCTGATTCGCTTGCTCCGATTTGCTGCTTGTCGTCACATGCTCGATTACCATCAGATCATGTTACCGAGGCGACACATAGTAAGCCAATTTTTACCCAATACAAATAGTATTCAAACTTACCATGCATCTTTGATATTTTGGATAACATTACAATATGTGCTATATATGTGGTCGTGGCCATTTCTTTCCTTTTTTCTTTTGAAGAATGTTTTAGTATTATATTTGGAAATAGGGAAGGGCGTAGGAGAATGTATGACAATTTGGTATCTACATTCTAGAGTAGTTAATTTGGAGTTGCCTGTTAACCTTCTATTGAAATGACCAGCTGATAGTGTCTATCAACTTGTTAGAATCAAGAAAGTGACGAGTTTTTGTTTGATCTCTTCGTTGGAATTGGCCCCTCATTCGTTGACCAAATGGATTGCAGAAGAAACAATTGTAAGACACAAACTGCCATTGAGCAATAATAATGAACATAAAATGAGGACCAGAACTGTTTGTCGATTTAATGGCGTCACTGGCTATGTTAAGACGACATACATTAAAAAATTACTCCTATTCTTAAAATGAAAGCTCAACTCAGAGTTCAACAAGCCATGATAATTAAAGGCAAAAAACAAGAGGTCTAGAATTGCTATAGCTGATGGACAATATAATTGTGTCGAACTGTATACTGAAACGAAAAACATCAGATAATATTCTCAAATATCTACTAAGAGCTCAATTATGATTTGAATCACAAACAAACTTCAAGATTTGGCTAGAATTTATTAGTTTGTGTAGGTTGATATATATGTCTTTAAATGTCATACATGACGTAATATATACAACCTTCTAAGATTTCGATATCTCCTTTTGTCTATATTATCTTAAGCAAACGTTTTTTGTTTCGTCATAATTAGCTCGGTCCGGATATATGGAGATTCATAACATTAATGACCCAATCCTTCTAAATCTGTTTAACATACTCTTTAGTAACTTAGTCCATAAATGACTGGATAATTTCCGCAAGGACCAAAATGTGCATGTTGAGAATTAATTTTTAATGATAATATATCCTAAATTTGATCTAACATCTTAAGGATCATTTCACTCAATCGATACAAGTTGTGCGAGGGATCCAAAGCTTTGTACTTCTGGATCTAAAAACGTTGGATTAACTCACCATCTGTAAGAATTAAGTGCCTATCAGTTGTATGATTTGCGAAGTAAAATATTTCGAGTAATTAAGGACATGGTCGCAAAATTCTTTATGTCCTTTTATCGAAATCTTGGTGTGGTACCGGAGCGAGAAGGCGTCCATCCAATTAGGCAGCTTCAGTAAATCCCCGTGCTGTCACATGGATTATTTCGTGCATCTTCATTAACCCAATTTAACAAACAGAAGAAGGTTTGTCGGTATTCACACAATAAAACAAATGGATCAGGGTGGCCAGATACACATAACGTTGTTGGCCTAATAATCACTGCACTGTCATATACTCCATATATAAAAAAACAAAAACAAAAAACAACACAAAACAAAAAACATTTTACTAAGGTTATTTAGATTAGCAGCCACAGTCATGTGTGGGGTCGGCGCCGGCCCTATACAAACCCCATTAGATTGTTAGATATGTAACATAATCAAGTCTTTTGACTATTTAATGCATAATACTCTAGTACTACATTATACTATTTCTAAACCCATGCCTAGCACGATTGATGTTTGTAGGGCTTTCATATAAAATTCATATCCATGTTCTTGTATTCTTGCTTTTACTATAAGGTCACATTACTAATTATTCCTGATTAAAGTCAAATGTCAGCTAAATTTGTTTAAAACACCATGTTAAATTCAATGCCACGGCACATAAGTTGACTTCATGATACAACTCATTATATAAAGAGAGGCCTCCCCTTAATTCTCCTCGCCTCATCAAGTCCTTAAAATCTCTTGTTATTAGTTTCTGCATCTATTCAAAATCTAAAGAAAAATCTAGCTTTAGAAAGGAGAAAAAGGATGATCAGCTTAATACATGGTCCATCACATATTTCCACAATAATCATTATCTTCTATACTTGTGTATGGATTCCTTTCCTTCAACTAAAAAAGGGTATCCACAAGATCGTGAAGTTTCTTAGGGTTTATATGTATTTGCAGCCATGTAAAGACGATCTTATTGAGGATTCATGCTGCAGGCTGATACTTCCAGCAAGTAGGTTTCTTGATTTAGACATGACAAGATTTGATGAAGTTGAGGAAACATGTTCTATTTGTCTGGTTGAATTCGAAAAGGAAGATGTTGTGTGTCAATTACCTAGATGTAAGCATGTGTTTCACATGAACTGTATAGAGAGATGGTTAGATAGATGCCAATTCACTTGCCCTCTTTGTCGATCGTTGCTCCTCCACAGTACTGCACCTTCTCCATGCAAATGGTAGCTCAAATTATTGACTCTCTTCATATGAATAATAGTTTCATTAGTAGTTAATTTTTTTATCAAGTAGAGGACGTGCACATATGGTGATCACCTGTATCGTCTTTGGACTACTAGTGCAGCCATTTTTTTGGTACGTATAGACGTATTGTAGGTTAAGTATGACGATTGGTGTATCATTTTTAATGTGAATATATATAAACATACTCCATCTGTTCCAAAAAGATGACATGTTTCGGATTTTGAGAGTCAAACGAGTTCAATTTGACCGTGAATTTGAACATATAATTTTTAAATTTTTTCGAACGATAGTTATATATTTGGAAACTACATAAAAAGTACTATAAGTCACTATAATTAATAATTCAAAATATTTAAAAGACATGAAAATATTATGGTTAAAGATAAACTCATTTGACTCTCCATATTCAAAACATGTCATCCATTGTGGAACGGAGGGAGTAATATTTACATCATCTTTGGACTTCTCTCGTTGTGTATTGAGTTAATTATATGAAAATATATCTTCCTAACGAGTTCCATTTCCATACTTCATATGAATATATTGCAAATACTGAAGGTCAAAGCAGGAAAGATTACCAGTAAATTAGTAAAAGTAACTGCATGTCCAACAAAGATTTTGATTTGCCTTTCTGGAAAATTTCTTTCTAGCTTACTGCCATCTGCCTAGTTGCAAAATGAGCAATATGTCCAAAATGTATCAATGATAGTGTCCATTCTGTTTTTAAATATTTATAGACTTGATTAAATGAATGAGATAACAAAAGAAAAGGGACGAAACCTACAAAAAGAAGAATAATTCAATGTTGATGGTTAGCTGATTCAATGCCGTTGGTTAATTGATTAATCACTATTGTTATTTTATTTATCGATTTTAATAGATAATACTATATAAATGACAAGTAATGTGTAGCAAAGCTGTCAAATATTAAATTCCAGTGGCTTCTAAGACCAATTAGATTAAAATTATTTGATGGTCAATTTTATATAAAGCAATATTGATCATGAAAAAGTTGAATTAAGCTAAAGAAATGATATAGAAGTTGAAATGGTCAATCAACGTAACTGAATACCTAATTTTGAACATTATATAAAAGGATAACTTGTTTGGGCATTCAAATTCTAACGGAAGTTTCAACATTTAATCAAGTTAAAATTCAAATGACTATTGATCAGTTTGATAATGTTGGTAGAAGTAGATCCTACAAATGGTTTTGATTAATACTCTCAAATTAGATTAAATGTTTTATTTTGGCTTGCATCACATGACATACTTTTTCAAATAAACGACTCTTACATATCTTACCCAACTGCAAAATTGCTATACTGACCCCTTTACTTGCTGAAATCACATTGCTCAAGGAAGTAGTATATGTTAACAATTTCTTATTATGTAGTGACCTAACTATTTCCTTTCGCTATCTGGCTTTTGTAAATAAATCGTAGTAACAACAATGTTTTCAACAAGAAGTAGGAAGCTCTTACAATTGAGCTCATCATATTTAGAGCTGCTGAATTCATTGATAATAAAGGTAAGGCTTTAAACAAAACATCCTATGTTATAAAATACATCAAATGGAAGACACCTAATCAGGTGCGTGCAAAGTGCAGGCTAGGTAGCAGAGTGCAATATTTTGTTCATATTCAAGGATTTACATAGTTCCTTATCTTTCAGTTTGTTGTTTACTATGATCAAGTAAACATCAACTCATAAGTGGATCCACTGGAATCTAAAAGCTAAGGTGTTGGTGTTGTATTTGGTATTTTTATATTGTGGTGATTCTTCTCAGTTCTATCTCTTTTGATTTGCACAAAATACAAAGGGGATTCGATGTTTTGCTTCTTTTCCCGTAAAGGCACATCTAGCCAATGCAATATTAACAATTGCCAATTTTGAGCTAGAAGAAAAGGGCCAACTTTCAGACAAATATAAAAGAATCTGGAAAGTTTTAACGCGTGGCAAGCATGCCAAATAAAGCTAAGTACTAAGAGAAGATCATGGTACTTACCATTTTTGCATATGTTGAACTAGTTAATAAGGGTACTTAATTAGCACAAGATGAACCACTTAGCAAATCCCATGTTATACTAAATGGAACCTTAATGAAAAGGCAGAAAACAGGCCAGTTGATAGGTTAAAAGATAAAGGGGCAGACACAAATTAAATATACTAGTACTAGCTAGTACTGCTTAGTAAGATATAAATAATGTAAGTGCTCCATTATTCTCGTAATATTGGTATCAATAGGGACAGTAGATTCTTCTTTTCGTAGAATCAAATGCTACCCTTCTTCAAGCCAACGGGTGGCAGTGTTACAGTAACAAAAAATCCCACTTTATTTGTGCACATCTTCAGTAACCTCCTGCAAAATCAAGAAATTAAGCGATTGAAAATTTTGAGATGTTATGTAGTAAGTATTTTCCTGCCAAATATGCTGCTAAGAAGTATGCCCTTCCCATCACTTATGTGATAGCATCAGTCAAAACTCAAAATCATGGTTTACAAGAGTTATCGCAACAACTAAATAAATCATTCCAACAAATGATCATCGCTGCCCTCCATCTCCAAAAAGACGTCAGACTTTAGATCACAGTAGCAGAGTAGCTCCAAGAACAATGTATTAAAGAGTTGTAGTTTAGGAAGATACCTATAAGATGTGTTAGTCCGCCTATTAAAAGTATTCGTGTATCTTAAGTTATCCATGAAAAATTCTGAATATATCTGTACTTAAAACAGTACAAGCTAGTAGCGATTACAAAATGTAACACAGAGTTGATTTCCTACATTTGTATGTACAATCAAATTTCTCTATAACAGTCCTTCGTTATAATAATATTTCAGTAGTATAACGATTTAATTTTTTTCAAAACCAATTTTTCATGTTATATTTTACCTCTCTATAACAGCACTTTACCTATAAAAGCAATGACGTTCATTATAGCAGTACATTCTTTATAAACCTCTCTATAACGTAAATAGGTCAAATATTGTGTAATAATATTTTGTTAGATATATATTATGTATAAAATAAAATATATTTACGATAATTATTCGTAACATAAATATATTGTCTTTTTTATATTTGCACCATAAAAAATAGTGATAAAAAACTTGATTTTTTTTACAGTTTCAATTAATTTAAATGCATATGTTCCTTAGATTTTAATTTTTTATTGATACGGTACAACTAGTTATAGATTTATTAATAATGTATTAACTTTTTGAATTTTTAATTAATGAAATATGAAAATTTATTGACATTTTAACTTTAACATGTTGTTTTTGTGAATTTTTTGACAATAAAGCTAAATGAGATCTAACTGTCAAATGTTAGTATAAATGTATAACAACATCTTACTATAGCAGTTATGAAAGTTTCAGACAAATACTGTTATTATAGAGAAATTTGACTGTACAAATTATTTACCAAAAATATGAAAACAATGTTATTGTGTGATTTTACACTATATTTGATTTGAAGCTGAAGCGGAAAAGAATGATTTTAGACTCGTAAAAATTTAGTCACGCAGCCTGTTTTGACCGCGTTAAATGAACACTAGTCAGCGATGCAAAACTGTTTGAAGACTAGCCACCTCCGGACAAATCACAGTATATATACTGGGGCTTTGAACAAGTTTTGTTCAAAGCCCCGGTACTTATACTGGGAAGCTGAAGTAAACTAATTCCAATATAAAATACTGGGGCTTTGAACAAGTTTTGTTCAAGGCCCCAGCATTTTGTTATGGGACTTTATATAAAGCTTCAGTCCCATAACAAAATGCTGGGGCTGTGAACAAAACTTGTTCAAAGCCCCAGCATTTTGTTATGGGGACTGAAGCTTTATATATAAAGTCTCATAACAAAATACTTGGGCTTTGATTCAAAGCCCCAGTATTTTGTTATGGGACTAGTTTGGGGTGTTTTTCCAACGCTAATGGAGCTTAAGTGTGCGCGCGAATTTTTGGCTATTCTTCAGTGAAGTTCGAAACGATGGATAGTCCCCAATGAGCGCGTTCAAAAATAGCTACTGATCAAAATTACCCTTTAGACTCAGATACAAAACAAATTTATTGCATCAAATCCTATAAAGAATGGAAGAAAAGGAATAAGCTGACGTCAATGCTTGCAACTATGCAAGGGCACTTTAAAGTACATCCCATTTAATCTATCGATACAATACAAATATTAAAAGGAGACTTAGTAGACTACTCGTCCCAAATTAGTTGTCACTTTAGCAAAATATGTTTATCCCAAATTAGTTGTCACTTTAGGATTTTAAGGCTAAATTGATTAGTTCTTTCCAACTATACCTCTAATAATTAAAAAAATTATCAAAAAAAGTTAATGGTGAAACATTAAATAGGGATAAGATAGTAAAATAAACACTATATTTAATGATTTTCTTAATGGGCGTGAAAAAACTTAAAATAACGACTAAAATGGGACGGATGAAGTACCTACTAATGGATTTTGAATAGTTAAATAGGAACAAATTAAAGAACTATTAAATATTCAACCAATCATTTTATTGAATTTTACCTCGGAAGTTTTCTTTGACTAATTTTTTCCCCGTGAAATGTTAAGCTTTAAGCTTTGAGCCTGTTTGGGTGAGTTTATAAGCAGCTTATTTTAAATGGCTTATAAGTTATAAAATGAGACTATAGTACATCTAGTCAAATAGATACAACTTTAATACTACAACTCAAGGGTGAGAAACTTAGACTATCAATTTCTCTTACAACCAAGAAGATCAGTTGTATAAAATACTTAATTAATATATATTCTTGATTTCAACTACTTCGTCTAACTTATTGACTGCTGCTTAGCAATGAAAAAATTGTAAACGTATATGTTCTTTCGTTGTACCTATTGAAGCTAAAAATATCTTTAATACTACTGCATATTGAGGGATGTTAAAAAGGGACTAAATGCTACATTAGATTTTGTATGATTCTTGACAAAAGCATGTCTCAATTTCCCTCGACATATAGTATAATTTTTCTATCAAAAAATCGGCCCGGTCCGGCCGGTCCACCGATGGACCAAAGACCAGTCTTTTGCCGATCCGGACTAACCGATCTTTTTTCTTAACCCCAGCTCGGCCCGCAACCCGCTTCCTCCTTATCCCGGAACGTTTACAATGAACCGGTCCGGTCCGATCCGGTACCGGACTAACCCGGCCCGATTGACAGGTATATGTAAATGACGCTTGATGTGACATATATATACTCGCCGCCTCGTTTTGTTCGTGAAACAATAGTTTATAAAGATAGGAGTATTTAAAGACATTGAAATCATATTAAAATACTAAGGGGTCGTTCGGTTACTCAATTAAATAAAACTCCGCATTAATTTAGCGCAGCGTTCGGTTAGTTTTGTGTGAAATTTTAATACCCGCATAAAATTAGTGGAACATTTGGTTACGTTTTTGTATATTCCGCATTATTAATACCCCATTATTAATGCGGGAATCTATGTATTATTTTATGCGGGGTAGAAGATGGTATTAGTAATGTGGGTATTAATAACGCATGTATTAAAATTTAAAATGACAAAAGTGACCCTCATTATGAGGATATTTTAAAAAATTTTATTTAAGGAATAAATAAATATTTTAAATAATAATATTGTTTGTTAATTTGTAATATATCAGTGATTCAAAAAATAATCCCTACGTTATAATATATGCATGGATA